>CAWUFW010005432.1:0-1334279 GCA_963921515.1 Calotriton arnoldi | reverse complement strand
TAACACTCCCCAGCACTCGTCATAGATCTGTGAAAAACACGCTAAGTAGTGCATAAACAGTAGGCACAAATTTCACAAAGATGACAGATACTCTGTTTCTTCTTTTTGTTCCTCTTTTAATTCAGTAGGTCTCCAAAATGACACAGCCAATTGACACAGCCGACACGTGTTTCGTCGGGTACATGGGAATTAGTCCCGCGACTTTTTCAAGGCTGTATAAATACAAACATAATAGCACAACTCAAGTCATGACTTGTGTGTCATACGTATACATGAATTCAATCTCGATAGCGAGAATCATCAAAAAATGAAAACCTAAGGCATGCACAAGATGGAATACGTATACCAACTGAACCGTAATATCCAAAGTGGCACAGAAAAGGTCGCTATCAAACGAAAAAGGAGGACGGAAAAGCCCAAGGCGACGTGAGAACAGTGAATGACTAATAAAGATGATTAATAAAAGGAACAATACCGTGCATCTCGATGCCCAATATAACTTGCAAACCCTTGTAGTTGCAATTCGGTGAAGAAAAGGAGTGCCTACAAGAGAGTTCCCTATATAGCCCAAATCAAACTGTGTGTCATAGATACCTAAGTCTTCTCAGTATGAATCCCTGTATGGATAAATATACGAAAATCCAATGAGTATAATCATCCAAACAAGAAGGCTGAAAGGGAGTGAACGCAATCATGACTAAAGTACCTACTATTTCCGTGGTGATAATTCCAACCCACAGAGGGTGTCTGTATTTTCCAGCGTCCTAAGTAAAATTCCTATTGATCCAGTGATTCTGAAAACTCTGGTGTGAACACTGTAGGAAAATCATACCAGAATAACTTATTCACAGGACCCCCTCAACATATATCATATCAGTAAATACAGAATCTAAAGTCTGCACTACTGGTGCCTAAATACAATCAAATCAGAACCAACGCCCTTTAGTTTCAAACTACACTATTGCCTCGCTCGCTACCATAATATTCCCAAATGACAGACATCGGGTCTGACCTCACAATAATTCAAAATCTTCATATTAGGTTATCTGTAAACAATAGTAAATGTTTCAAAATAAAATAAAAGCTATTACCCCCATATCCGCAGCCCCCGTTAGTAAAACCGACAATTTCACCTCATCAGGAAATAAACATGTGCTAACTCAAGTGCGGTTCTAACATTAAAGGACATACCCATACCAATTCACATGCCTGTCTTTTGCCAAAGGTAAGTCAAATCTAAGCGTCCAGACACTAACATCACTAATACTAATTACCGACAAATAAGCGCCACCTCGATTCCCTTAATCTTACTGTTATTCTGTGTTCCCCATATGCGGACGCCGTCAATATCGTGTTGCCGAGTACACAACATGTGGAGCTGAACATCAATTCAGTATAAGTAGCCTCGCCGCATCTCCTCCACGTAACCGGCGCCAAAACCACTTCCGGTTTGGCAGAAAAATAATGGAAGGACTAAAGGGGTCCATGGGATCGGCGGCCATCTTGTAATGACCAAATGCCGTTTATAATTGAAAATCCCTTATAAGTAAGCAAATTTGATGACAAGGAAAATTATTCTGAAAGCGGGATAATTATCTATAGGAAATATGCTTAGCCACGGTATCCCGATAATAAAAACACCAATTAAATCTGTAAGATGCACGAATGTTAGAATAAATTACCGATGAAAGGTTTCAAAATGTCATATATACATTTGAGAATTTGAGAAACTCCAGAAACAAATGGAGGACGTGATGCACCAAGTGACGTAGTTATCGATCAAGGATCAAAATATAACCGTCCTTATCAAATGAGTGCGTGCATACTCGTGAAAACCTCGGTCACGGAGGGGCTGAAACCCCGCCCTCTTGTCCATCCTCCTCCAGTAGATGTATCTACAATAACCAATTTAAATGCTCCAATCAATGTAACAGTAACACATAGTGCAGTATTTGAATGCACTGGTATCGGCTCGTGAGGGATTTCCGCTACTGCATTCATTAACTCATAGACATAGACAAGAAAGTTTCCATTAAAGTTAAAATGCATGGATACATTCTGCAATACAAAAAGGAATCTTAAATAGGTATATATGTCAGGTGTATGAGAACATCTTCCCTCTGTCTCTAAATTAAATGTTTCACACAATAATGAGTACAGATACATTACAAATTCAATGGCATTTTATCTGCCCAAAAATAATGTAATTCCTGATCAATATTCAATCCTGTCTCCGTGCTGCTTAATTTAAGGATCCACATTGCCTCCTTCCTGCGTAAAGCAAGCTCTCTATTGCCTCCCCTAGGATGTCGTGTCACCTGTTCAATCCCATAGAACTCAAAAACCTATTCTGTGTCTGTGCTGAGCAAAGTGACATGTGGGCAGCAAGGGGATATCTCATGTCTCCTTGTTTAACTGCTCGCATATGTTCACCTATTCTCTCACGTAATGTGCGTATTGTGCTACCCACATATCTTTTTTTACACCTACACTCAATAAGGTACACAACGTATTTGGTTAGGCAATTGATATTAGAGATGATCTTGTAAATCTTCCCCCCTGGTCCTGTGAATTGCGTCTTTCTGTTGCAAGCCCATTTACACGCGCTGCAATGACCACAAATATAGAAGCCTTTGGTATGTATACTCATCCAGCTCTCTTGTGTCTCTGTCCTAGGATAACTCGGACTGAGTATATTCCTAAGGAAACTCCTCGTCTGTATGTAATGTTAGGTTTGTCCGTAATATGATCACTGAGCGATTTATCCGCCTTTAGGAGGTGCCAGTGTCTGTTTAGACTACGCATCAGAACCCCTGACCAGTTGTTGTAATTAGTTATCAACCTTATTTTATCCTTTGTTCTGTTGGGTGTGGTGCGTTCTCTCAGTGTTTCACTGCGCTTCACTTTATCAATTTGTTGCTCAGCTCTCATAAGAGTCTTGTTGTCGTAACCTCTACACTTAAACGTGTCATTACATTCTTTTTACATTTCTCAAACTCAGGTTCATAGCTACAGTTCCTTCTCACACGTACAAGTTCGCCATATGGAATGGATCTAACCTGGTGCGTGGGATGTGCACTAGATGCGTGCAGTAATGAATTGCAAGCTGTTTCTTTGCGATATAATCTGCTATGAATCTGATTCTCTCTTATGTAGAACTCAACATCTAGAAAGGAGATTTTAACCTTGCTGTACTAAAAAGTAAAATGTATATTGTACTCATTGTCATTTAGGTATTGAAAATAATCTGTCAATTTCTCAGATGACCCCGTCCATATCATCAGACAGTCGTCAATATATCTACCCCAATATAATATGGAGTCATTCCATTTGGATCCCATCTGGCCCCAGATCCTCATCTCCTCGAACCAACCCATGAAAAGGTTCACGTACGAGGGAGAAAATCTGGAGCCCATGGCAACCCCTTGTTTCTGTCTGTACCATCTCTCCTTAAATAAAAAGACATTGTTATCCAAGATGAGCTCGATCATCTCAATCAACATTTCAGTGTGACTCCATGCACTAGCTGATCTGCTGTTAAGAATCTTTCTGATGGCAACTAGACCAATGTCCCTCCTGATGCTAGTGTACAATGCTGTCACGTCCAGAGTCACCATAATCATATTCTCCTCCCAATTGAGATCAGCCATTATCCCCAGGATATGTTTAGTATCCCTAATGTAAGATGGTAAGTTGATCACCATAGGTTTCAAGAAGGTGTCAACGTATTCCGATATCCTCTCGGTCGGACCCTCATTACCCGAAATGATGGGTCTGCCCGGTGGGAATGGAAGCGCTTTATGTACTTTGGGGAGGGTGTAAATGCAGGGGTACCTCGGTCGGTCAACCCTAAGATATGTCAGTTCATTGTCATCAAGTAAGCCTTGCCCATGCCACTGTTTCAAGTGCCTGTTGATATGGTCAGTTAATGTCCAAATAGGGTTATTGGGCAGCGGCTCATAGCACTCTGTATTCTGTAATTGGGAAAGTATTTCTTGATCATAATCTAGGCTCCGCATGATAACAATATTCCCTCCTTTATCAGCCTCCCGTATAGTAATGTCTCTGTCATTTCTAAGTTCTGAAAGGGCATCCCGTTCCTTAAATGTCAAATTGTCTTTCTTGATTTTAGATACAGTCTTTCTGTCCTCATATCTGTCCAAGTCTGCAGTAACTTGTCTGTGAAAAATGTCAATGTTGTTACCTGAAAAAAGTGTTGGTGTCCATTTGGACTTCTCTCTCAGGTTACTTGTAATGCCAAAATCATTGGTTATGTTTAGATCTCTCATGATCATATCTGATGTTATAACTTCATCCTCACAATCTGTCAATGAAAGTAAGAGTCTAGTGTCTAATATGTCTTGAATCGAATGTTCACTAGACGCCATAACCCCAATATTTCTCTGCAAATCTGTATTTCCAAAATTATTCATCTCAAAGTGTTTTTTTATTTTCATTTTTCTGACAAATTTGAAAAGGTCTATCTTCACATCACAGACATTGCCAATACTATTTGGACAGAAATTCATACCTTTTGTTAACACAGATACAACATCAGTTGATAAACATCTATCTGTTAGATTAACAACATTTACATTATTCATTTCTTCTGGTTCCAGGATCTGGTCTTGACCCCTGGACGTTCCTCGCCCTGCGCTCCCTCTCTTTCCCCTCCTTGTTTTTCTTTTGGAACCTGTCGTCTGTTCTCTCTGTTCCCTCGTTTTATTCTCCTGACTTCCTGTAAAAACTACTCTCATTAATTGAAGAACCAGACACCGATCCTCCTTTCTCTGACTCACTGCCACTGGTATGTACTGTGTCCAAGGAAGTCGTACTAGAACTGATGGATTTACCATCGCCAATACCTTGTTGACTGTCCTTCGGTACTAAGTGGTCGTATTTGCTGGCGAACGTGAAAATCCTGCCACAGGAATAGTCACGTTCGTCCCTCTTAAGCTTCCTGGTCTTACGTTGTTTGATATCTGAGACATGGCATTGTATAATATCATTTAAGATGGCATAATTCTTTTCGGCAACATCTGGTAGATTAAGGTTTTTATCTCAATTTCTATTTGGTCTATGTCTTTCTGCAGTTGGATAACTTTTCTCTCACAATTCTCAATGAGAATCCCCATAAGCCGATTGGAGTTATCTGTAAGTTCTTTCTCCCAGTCTATTAATAAATCTGTGTCAAGATCCTCATAGGTGGGGATTATCTGGGATCTTAAACCCCTAGGAATCCTTTTAACCCGTATATATTGTTTGAGTGTGTCAGAATCACTGGATCAATAGGAATTTTACTTAGGACGCTGGAAAATACAGACACCCTCTGTGGGTTGGAATTATCACCACGGAAATAGTAGGTACTTTAGTCATGATTGCGTTCACTCCCTTTCAGCCTTCTTGTTTGGATGATTATACTCATTGGATTTTCGTATATTTATCCATACAGGGATTCATACTGAGAAGACGTAGGTATCTATGACACACAGTTTGGATTTGGGCTATATAGGGAACTCTCTTGTAGGCACTCCTTTTCTTCTCCGAATTGCAACTACAAGGGTTTGCATGTTTTATTGGGCATCGAGATGCACGGTATTGTTCCTTTTATTAGTCATCTTTATTAGTCATTCACTGTTCTCACGTCGCCTTGGGCTTTTCCGTCCTCCTTTTTCGTTTGATAGCGACCTTTTCTGTGCCACTTTGGATATAACGGTTCAGTTGGTATACGTATTCCATCTTGTGCATGCCTTAGGTTTTCATTTTTTGATGATTCTCGCTATCGAATTGAATTCATGTATACGTATGACACACAAGTCATGACTTGAGTTGTGCTATTATGTTTGTATTTATACAGCCTTGAAAAAGTCGCGGGACTAATTCCCATGTACGCGACGAAACACGTGTCGGCTGTGTCAATTGGCTGTGTCATTTTGGAGACCTACTAAATTAAAAGAGGAACAAAAAGAAGAAACAGAGTATCTGTCATCTTTGTGAAATTTGTGCCTACTGTTTATGCACTACTTAGCGTGTTTTTCACAGATCTATGACGAGTGCTGGGGAGTGTTAGTACATTTATGGGCTTAGGCTTCAAATTAGGGGAGGTTTGTGGTTCTCCTCACCCTGCAGCACCGCCACCCCAATAGAGAACTTTAGGTTTACTGTTATGTGTATTTCTCCTGAGAGGCGCCAGCAGACCTAAAAAATTACCACTTTGCGATCTATCCCACTTGCTGAGCTGAGCCACCACATGTGCCTGGGGTATCTGGCACACACCCATGCAGCGGGTGGGAACAATGTTTGGGCCCCAGGAGTGTGCAGATTACGTGTGTCACACATACATAGCCAGCTATCCACTGTCCAGGGCTCATCCCTCATTCATGTGGGGCAGGACAGTCATGCCTACTCCAGGCCATGCAATGCACTCTGTACTCCCACTCCCGTGTATCAGCTGACACATTGTGCGCAGTGATTTGACCCCTCAGGTGTCTGCCTCTGTGTCAGTGTGCTGTGGATTTGTTGCCAGGACTGCTGGGGTGTTTCTCGGTAGGGGCTCAGCATGCCACTGGAGATGTGACCATAGGAGACGATACTTGTGTGTCACATAGGTGTTTGATCAGCTGCCCGTGCAGACTGGGGTATGCGAATGTGAAGTTCAGGCAGCTGTTTCCCATTCACAGCAGATTGTGAGGGGCTCAGGTTCAGAGGGTAGTGTCACAGGTCTCCCATATGTCCAATCGGTATGACCTGGACAGATGAGGGTTAAGATGATGTGTTGTGTGGGGGATGTACATGTGCACTTGTGCAGCTCCAGGACTTGCATTCCCCATGACCTACTATTGTGACACAGTGCAGAGTGTTGTTGTCTGGCTGCCAAGTCATACATCACTGAGACAGTGATGTATGACTTAGCAGTCATGCCTCCGCCATGGCATGTGTCTACTTATTGGTGATCCTGCAGGGGAGTGACATGTGCTACATGCACACCATTGTGGCGATGGCTATCAGGACATGGGTGCATCATGGTGTCTGTCGCTGGTATGCATCACATGCATTTCCTATTTGACTCTGGGCATCCCTTTCATCTGGAAACCTATACTGACTCAGTGGCAAGAGTTGTGATGTGTGCATGTCCACATGCTACACAGTGTCCTCTGCACTGTCCAACTACTGTGTAGGTGGTGCATGTGTCCACACTGGGGTGTTGCTATCCAACAGACACCAGACAGATGGGTGCAAGGCCATGTGGGATGTGAGTGCCATGGTTGGCATCAGACTGACAATTGGCTTCTCCTGTTCAGTTAGGGCACTTTTAGCAATGTTCAACTAATGATGCCAGGGCTTGCTCTGTAATGTGCTGTGCTCACAGTGGTGTGTGCGTTTGGTGCAGGTGACTGATGTCTGTCTGTTTCCCCATTGTTTGCAGATACATCCACGGCCACGGAAGGGGACAGCTCCATGGACCAGGAGGAGCCGGAGAGCCAGACTGGGTCAGCAGCCGAGGAGTGGTCGGAGGGACCCAGTGGCACGGAGGGCGAGGGGAGCCACACCGAGGAGTCCTCAGCACCATCCACCTCAGCTGAGGACCAGAGCAACTCGGACGATGACTCCCTTATGGAGGCGGGTGTCAGCAGCCACCACACCCCAGCTAGTGTTGCTGTCCCCGCCACCACCAGCACCACCACCACCACCGCCCTCCCATCGGCTCCCATTCCCCAGGTCCGTGGAGGCTCCCATGTTCGGGAGCGTGTCTCCTTTGGCCCAGGCACCGCACCCCCTGCCCCTGTGTCCCCTGCTGCCCTGAGTGAGGAGTCTGTGTACCTCCTTCGCCAGCTCCATGTAGGGCAGACAGCCATGCTGAGTGTCCTCCATGCGCACACCGCTCTGTTGACTCAGCTGGTGTCGTTCATGGAGGGCATCTCATCGGGCATGTCTGACCTACAGAGGGGCAATAGGTCCATGGACTCCTCCCTGACGGCAGCAGTGTCCCTCCTCACAGTCCCTCATCCCTCCTGCCTCTGCTCCATCCACACTCCCCAGCACCTTACCCGTCCCAAGCACACACACACACCGGCACAGGCACACACCAGCACACACATGTCCAGCACACAGACACACACGCCACAAACAAAACGCACACGCACGCACAGTCAGGGGACTGAAACCAGACTCACAGGGGATGGGGCCCTGGAACACACACACGCATCCACGAGCACTGCGCAGTCCTCAGTTGCCTCTCCCTCCAAAGCACCCTCCCTTGCCTCACCTGCAACCCCAAAGACCCAGCGGCTCTTCCTCAGTGACCTCGGCCTCTTCCCCTCCGATCCAGCTGATACAGCATTCAGGGGGAAGAGGAAGCCCACCCACACGGAGCAGAGTGCCCCTCGCCCCGGACACCCTCCCCAGGCGCAGACAGACTGAGGCCCCCACCCGCAAGTCCCCCGGAGTCGTAAGAGCAAGACCCCGCCGCCGCCCTGCAGCTCAGGCACCAGGTCTCCTTCTTCCATCCCTCAGGCCCCCACTCCACAGGTGCCCCCACCACACCCTGCCCCAGGTTCCCCCACCCACAGATATACCATCCCCAAGAGGATCCCGGCCTTCTCCCCCTGCCACTTGCTCTCCCGGCACCACACCCCCGCTGCGCTTGTCTGTGCCACTGATGTGGTGAGGGTGTCCTCCCCTCTGTCCAGCCCACCTTGCCTGTTCCCCCATTCTCCTCCCCTGGTGGTAGGCACTGCAGTGGAGTCCACTACCACCCTGTCTGACTTGGGCACTGCAGTGGCGGACCTGTCCACTCCATCTGCAGGGTCCACTGCAGTCGTGCCGGCACCCACAACATCTGAGTCATGCCCCCAGTTGTGCCGGCACACACCATGTCAGACACCTCCACTGCAGTTGTCAGTGGCTCTCCAGCACCCACCACCCCTTCCCTGCCTCCTCCTGGTGAGCCCTGATCCTGTCCCTGCGGTGCCTGGCCTGCCCCCGGTTGCCCCTCCTAGTGGATTGTCCCTGGTTTTGTGCAGTGCAGGCATGCGTAGGGTGACATCTGCCACTGTCACCCTGTTTGGACTTTGACAATGGACTGGCCATTGGCCTTTGTGGTTTTTCTGGACTTTCACTTTTCAATACACACATATGCTGAATAAAGCAACTTTCTGTTCTCTAGTGCTTATGCTTCTGATGTACATGTTGTTGATGATGCTAACCATGCCCTTGCTGCAGTGATGGTGATATTTGGTCTCATGATAATGAAGTGTTACTGTGCAGGAACCCATGTGGTCCAGGGGGAATGTGTCCTATCCTGTGGTGTATCCATGTCATCCATAGCAGCATCTGAGGGTGTCATGTGTTCAGTATTTGGCAATGGGATTTCCTACTTACATTAGCAATTTCACATCTGTGGCTTCCACCCCTGCACATCTGTTGGGCCTGCCATTGTTCAATTCGTCTACTTCCTGACCGTGTGGCCATCTCCACTGGACATGCAGGTTTGGGCATCAATGGGGAAGGACTCATCTGTGTTGTCAGTGCAACATTGCTATACAAGTGTGTTGGATCTGTGCTGATGATTTCGTTGGCACTTCCATGACCAGGCTGATGTGACAGGAGCCTTCATTTGGTGCTAATTGTTGATTGTGTGACCAAGTGCTCAGCTGACATGATGGGGCCCTACTGAGGCAACATATGGCACAGCTTTCCTCACACAGGAGTGGAGTCCCCTCATGGCAGTGTGTACTCCTGTGACATTGCCTGCGCCCAAGGTGTGTGTTGTATGAGCATGTCTGTGTGTTCACTTCCGTTTAGCTGTGCATGCTGTGATCCCTAGTGTTGTACCTGTTTGTGATGCTTGCTGAGTTGACCTATGTTCCCCCAAAGTCTTCTCCCTGGGTTCTCTGTGATGTGGGTGCATGGCACATTACTGGTCATCAGGGTGTCACCCATAGGTGTGTTTGCTGTCAGGGCTGAGTTTGTGTGCAGACGCAGATGGGTCACAGTCAGGTTTCCCCTTGGCACTTGTTGTTTGCCCCTGTCATGTGATTTCCAGTTTGTGTTATCTTTCAGTGATTGTGACACGTTGTGTGTGTGACTGCTGGCACTCCTCAGGGTCCGGGCTGCAATGTTGGTTGTTGTCTATGTGTGTTCTTTGTGGGTGACCTTGGCTTCTTCATTGGTGTGTGACTGTGGCTGGGATCCCATTGGTTGGTGTGGTATTGCCGTCATGTCCATGTACAGCGTAGTGTGCAGTGTGTCAGACATTCAGGAGTCTTGTTGAGTGGCCATGTGTGATGTGTTTCTGCACCTTGGTTCCCACCCACCACCCTGGAATAGTCATGGGTGCATGTGCAATGTCACCAGTGCATGTGTGCTTCACTGCTGCACATTGTTGGAGGTCGAGGGGTGTGGTGTTGAGTGTGTGCAGATGAGAGTTGTTGCCCGGCTAGGCCCCTGCCTCCATGTTGGCCTTGGCTTACTGGCTGTGCTGATTGATTTGTGTTTGTGTAGGTGTGATGGTAGTTTGTTGCTCAGGACACATGACTGTGGTTCACAGTGTGAACGACATTTAGCTTTGTCATCACAGTGGGATTGTAATGCAGCCCAGGGTCACCACATTGTGGGGGCCCTGGGGGTAGTGCTGTGGTGTGTCTGTGTCTTGCTGTGTCAGTTGCTGTTCCTACGTGCCTGTGTGACATGTGTGATTTGTGCTCCCTCTCATCTGATAATGCCTGCTTGCCCACATAGGGGATTTGGATCCATGAGTTACCTTTGTGTGGCACTGTATGCACATCTGTATGATTGGTATTCAGGCCTCCTCATGTGTTGTGTGGTTGCCTGGGGACACTGGCACCCCCCCCTCACCTGTTGTGTATGATGTGCCTGTTTGTGTTTGTGCATCTGCACCACTGCATTGGCATATCTTGGGTGTGCCATTGGCTGTATGTAGTTTGGTGGGTTTCCCCTGCTGTCCCTGGGACTCCTAGGTCATCGGTCAGCACAATGATCATGGTTTGTGTGTCCCATTGCTGCCATGGTATGGTATCTGTTCACCTCACATCTACAGTCTCCACAGGGTATCTGCATTTGTGTGCCCATTGGTGCAAATATGTGGGTCTGCATTCTGATGGTCACTTCTGTCATTGTGTCATTGATGAATGTTGACAGTGTCAGCCCCCATGGGTGTTGTTTGTCGGCACATGGCCAAAGGTATGTCTTATTTGCACTGCAGTATTTGCCTCCCCAATTTATGTTGCAATGGGACACATGCACTACTTTGCCACTGATGTGTTTTATGTTCTGTGACCAGGAATCATCCATGCAGTTTGGCAGTTGCAGCTTTTTCTTTGTCAACACTTACATTTTGGTCACTGTGATGATGGGGGTTTGGACCCCATTGCCACAATGTTCAAAATGTGCTTCAGCTATGGACCCCACACTTACATTTTGGTCACTGTGATGATGGGGGTTTGGACCCCATTGCCACACTGTTCAAAATGTGCTTCAGCTATGGACCCCACACTTACCTTTTGGTCACTGTGATGATGGGGTTTGGACCCCATTGCCACAATGTTCAAAATGTGCTTCAGCTATGGACCCCACACTTACATTTTGGTCACTGTGATGATGGGGGTTTGGACCCCATTGCCACACTGTTCAAAATGTGCTTCAGCTATGGACCCCACACTTACCTTTTGGTCACTGTGATGATGGGGGTTTGGACCCCATTGCCACACTGTTCAAAATGTGCTTCAGCTATGGACCCCACCCTTACATTTTGGTCACTGTGATGATGGGGGTTTGGACCCCATTGCCACACTGTTCAAAATGTGCTTCAGCTATGGACCCCACCCTTACATTTTGGTCACTGTGATGATGGGGGTTTGGACCCCATTGCCACACTGTTCAAAATGTGCTTCAGCTATGGACCCCACACTTACATTTTGGTCACTGTGATGATGGGGGTTTGGACCCCATTGCCACAATGGTCATGGCCTGCTTGCATTGTGGGGGCCACACACATATATGTGTGGCACATGTGATAGGGGGTCACATTGTATGTTCAAAGTCATGTTCAGTGTTGTAGGCATTTGACACAGTCTACACACGCTTGTCAAGGTGTTGGGGGGATGTCTTTTTCTTGCATTCCCTAGGTTGTGGTGTGCTGGTTGTGTCATGCATTGTCCATCCTATGAGTGGGGGTGGTGTTGGTGGTAGGCATCCAGCCCCCCATGGGTAGAGGTGGTAGTAGTGACAGGCATCCAGCCCCCTGGGTAAGGGTGGTAGTAGTGGTAGGCATCTGGCACCCCCATGGCTAAGGGTGGTAGTTGTGGTAGGCATCCAGCCCCCTGGGTAAGGGTGGTAGTGGTGGTAGGCATCTGGCACCCCCTGGCTAAGGGTGGTAGTAGTGGTAGGCATCTGGCACCCCCTGGCTAAGGGTGGTAGTAGTGGTAGGCATCCAGCCCCCTGGCTAAGGGTGGTAGTAGTGTTAGGCATCCAGCCCCCTGGGTAAGGGTGGTAGTAGTGGTAGGTATCTGGCACCCCCATGGCTAAGGGTGGTAGTAGTGGTAGGCATCCAGCCCCCTGGCTTAGGGTGGTAGTAGTGGTAGGCATCTGGCACCCCCATGGCTAAGGGTGGTAGTAGTGGTAGGCATCCAGCCCCCCTGGGTAAGGGTGGTAGTAGTGGTAGGCATCCAGCCCCCTGGCTTAGGGTGGTAGTAGTGGTAGGCATCTGGCACCCCATGGCTAAGGGTGGTAGTAGTGGTAGGCATCCAGCCCCTGGGTAAGGGTGGTAGTGGTGGTGGGCATCTGGCACCCCCTGGCTAAGGGTGGTAGTAGTGGTAGGCATCCAGCCCCCTGGCTAAGGGTGGTAGTAGTGGTAGGCATCCAGCCCCCTGGGTAAGGGTGGTAGTAGTGGTAGGCATCTGGCACCCCATGGCTAAGGGTGGTAGTAGTGGTAGGCATCCAGCCCCCTGGGTAAGGGTGGTAGTAGTGGTAGGCATCCAGCCCCCTGGCTAAGGGTGGTAGTAGTGGTAGGCATCCAGCCCCCTGGCTAAGGGTGGTAGTAGTGGTAGGCATCTGGCACCCCCATGGCTAAGGGTGGTAGTATTGGTAGGCATCCAGCCCCCTGGATAAGGGTGGTAGTGGTGGTGGGCATCTGGCACCCCCTGGCTAAGGGTGGTAGTAGTGGTAGGCATCCAGCCCCCCTGGGTAAGGGTGGTAGTAGTGGTAGGCATCTGGCACCCCCTGGCTAAGGGTGGTAGTAGTGGTAGGCATCTGGCACCCCCTGGCTAAGGGTGGTAGTAGTGGTAGGCATCCAGCCCCCTGGCTAAGGGTGGTAGTAGTGGTAGGCATCCAGCCCCCTGGGTAAGGGTGGTAGTAGTGGTAGGCATCTGGCACCCCCATGGCTAAGGGTGGTAGTAGTGGTAGGCATCCAGCCCCCCTGGGTAAGGGTGGTAGTGGTGGTAGGCATCTGGCACCCCCATGGCTAAGGGTGGTAGTAGTGGTAGGCATCCAGCCCCCTGGGTAAGGGTGGTAGTAGTGGTGGGCATCTGGCACCCCCATGGCTAAGGGTGGTAGTAGTGGTAGGCATCCAGCCCCCCCTGGGTAAGGGTGGTAGTGGTGGTAGGCATCTGGCACCCCCATGGCTAAGGGTGGTAGTAGTGGTAGGCATCCAGCCCCCCCTGGGTAAGGGTGGTAGTAGTGGTGGGCATCTGGCACCCCCATGGCTAAGGGTGGTAGTAGTGGTTGGCATCCGGCCCCCCCTGGGTAGGGGTGGTAGTGGTGGTGCGCATCCAGGCCCCTGTGTGCATATGTGGCATTGGTGATGGGCATCCCGCCCCTATGGTGCTGCTGTTGTTGGTGTAAGTAAATTCTGCATCCCTCTGTGTGTGTGTGTGATGTGTCGTGTACGTGTTGTATGTGTTTTGTGATTGGTGTCTGACTTACCTTCTGCGCCGTACGCGTCCGTGCCTGTTCCGGTAGTAAATGTAGAATATTGGTATGATCGGGACGAAGGGATTCATGGTTGGTTCGTGTCGTTCGTCTTTCTCGTCGCTTCGCGTCGTCCTCGTCGCTGGCGTGTTCGCCTCGTAGCGTGGATCGTGTTGTGGCGCGAATCGGAGCTTATGTGCGCGTCTCCCGGATGCTTTGACGTGCTGTGCGTAGCGACGGGTTCGGCGCGTACGGAAAGCGCATCGTACTTGTCCGGCCGGACGGGGCTGCATTTTCCCTTCCGTGCGACTCGATTCTGCGTTTCCGGATTCGCCTCGGTCGGAGAACAGGAGCTGGATTGGGTGAGTACGACTCGGCCGGATTCTGTGCTGTTGTGCGCATCGTACTTACTCGTTCGGTATGCTGTACGGATCGGTTGGGAAACAGGCATTCGCATGGCTTTTTTCCCGACCGAATGGTATTGGGTGCGCCTCCGACCGAGATCGGAATCGGCCCCTATGTCTCTGCAGCATCTTAAGACTGTGCCCGTGCATTACATCGTTTCCATGCTTGGCACAAGATCTATGGCCCTAGTGTTGTCCTGATAGATCGGTGCTGCCTGCCTTGATTAACCCATGGGTGATAGCTGGCCATTTGCCTGCCACTGCTCTTTGCAGGCCTGGGCTGTTTATGTGCCTGCAGAGGGCTGGTGATGGTGGTTGTTACCCGCAGGTATTGCACACACTTGGGTCTCTCTCTCTCTCCCTCGCTCTCTCTTTCCCTTTCTCTAGCTGTCTCTCTTTTTCTCTCTTTCCCTTTCTCTCTCTCGCTCTTTCCCTTTCTCGCGCTGTCTCTCTTTTTCTCTTTCCCTTTCTCTCGCTGTCTCTCTTTTTCTCTTTCCCCTTCTCTTTCTCTGTCTCTCGCTCTCTTTCCCTTTCTCTCGCTGTCTCTATTTCTCTTTCTTTCTCTCATTTACATTCTTTCCTTCTCCCTCTCTTTTTTTCTCTCTTTACATTCAGTGGTCATGCAGACTATGCAACAGGGCTAGCACTCTGTGCATCAGGAGGCATGCAGTCCAACTTCAGGCATACCACTGTGTAAAGGATGTTTCACTAGAGTATCATTGTAGGGCCAGTGTTACTGTTTAGAGGTTTGGGTATGTGTAAATATCTGTGCAGTTGAAGGAAAGTGCTGAAGGTTTGATAAAATTTGTAAAGCCTAGTAATGAGGCGGGAGCACTGGGGAGTTACCCTAGCTCACCCCAACTGTTATAACAAGCATTGGCATAGCCAATAGGTCTCACCTTTGGGACCTTATAAGTATTTAGTTATGCAGCACAATATCCTTACTGCAACAGCATTAACTGTTGCATGGCTAAACACTTATAAGGTCCCAAAGGCGAGACCTATTGGCTATGCCAATGCTTGTTTACTTCTGCATCAATGAAGGCTTCACCTCTTGATACATAGTCCTTGGAGGTGGTGTGTGCAGCACATTCTATAATTGAAACTCTCTTTAGTAGCAACAGGCCTTGCAATAGTTATGCTATTAATGGTGCATGCTCTATTTGTTGGCCAGCTGAGGTAAGCAATCCCCTCATAGCCCACAGCTGACCAAGATCAGGGGCCACGCCAAAATCATATTTGTCGTCTGTGTAAATGTTCACTACTCTTCCTTTATATTGTCAATCTCACAGTACATTCCAGTACATTTCTAGCCGCGCCCACTGCGTAAGAAATTTGCAGTGAGCCTGCGTTATTGCTGATGCATGAACCATGAGGTATTAGATCTACATCTGCATCGAGGAAAGGTGTCTCTCTTAAATCATGTTGAACATTTGCATACCTACAAGGGCAATTTTCAGTACATGTGCTAGTAGGTAGATGGGGAGGTGACTTGGGTTGCACAGTGTTATGGCAACTTCAATAGCTTTAGTAATACAAGCCTTTCTATTAATACAATGAGCTATAACAGTGAACTAATTAAATATTCCTAGTGCCACTCTGACAATAACGTAAAATATTAGAATACAAATACATAACTATTTTTCATAAGACACTTCTGTGTGGCGGGTGTTCCTGTTGCGGCTGATCACCGTCTTCTTCCTCTTTGGACAGTCAATGGAAACACAATGCCTTCCTCTCGGCAATGCAGACAGATGTTGGTGAATAGTCTCTTACTTTAACATGTCTTTTAAAAATCTGTGTTCCAGGACTAATAGGTCGGAGCTCAGGAATGATGGGGCCCTTCTCCTTCCTTGGATACCTGAGTAGAAATAAACTTCGCAGCGCGTGTTAACTCATACAAATACTTTTACATTTCATTTTTCATAATTTAAGAAGAACTTTCACTTTCACTTTTAGGTCTAGATGATGTGACTGATACATTTATTAATTCTTCAGTGAGAAATATATGGGGCGTTAGGTTGTTGTCAGAACAGTGGAACATTTGTGAGTGAAAACAGGGTGATCCATGAGCAATAAACTATTTTTGCTTACTCTTAATTATTTATTTGTTTCCCTCAATTGTGGCGCTTATCTTGCCTATTTTATTTTTAAGCAGTCTGTTCAGGTATTGCTGAAATCTGTTGCTGTTCCAGTATCACAGTGGGCACATGGTCCATCTTTGATCCAAATGTGTGGGAAACTCGTAGGGCCTGTGGCATGACAAACCTTTCCTGTTGTAGCCTGCCTATAGATGAAATCTAAGGGAACTAATTGTACTCCTCTCTTATATTTTATTCTTATTTATATTTTATTTCTAACCAGACAAGAGGTGGTGAAAACAATAATATTGAGCTTATCTATGCAAACATCCCGAAAGCAGGAAACCCAGTACACTTCTTAGGGACGCAGGGAAGAACCTAATAATAATGTTGCAAAACCTCTAATCATCAATTCACTCCGAAAGCGAAAGAAGAACCAAAACATTGTACTCTAATAGTTCCCAAGAAATAGAAACATTTATGGGAGATAAAAACTCATAGTGGTCAAACTGCAAAATATATGCAACCACCTCTAAAGTCTGCTACTGCACTTTTAAAAGGCCTCTCTAAATCTACACATATTATTCTGACAATATTGTAATACTGAGCATTGCTACTCCATGCATACTGTCCTAACATTGAAATCTACTTTATATCTGCACGTATTATTTATTCTTTTGTATTTCCTAGCACTGGGGCATGTGTGGAGGAAGTTGGTGTGGTGGCTACCTGTGGTAATCTATTCCTACGGATCTCTGTTCGTTGTCTCATATTTTGAAGGCTGCACACAGCTGTGCATATCCCACAACTTATTCCTTCCCTTCTTCCACACAGCTGCACTCATGGTGACCCTGAGTTAGGATGGCCTCTAATGTGTCATAATTCAGAACAATAATCAATTAATTTAAGAGATGTCCCTATCTCTTCCATTGGACAAGATCCTGTCCTACCGTATTTTGCCACTTTTTCGTGGTCATAGTCTGTGAAATGTGTCACTGATGGACATGCGTACATCTATATATCCATGTACACTTAGCTTATTTTATCTCAAGCAGTGGTGATGCATGTTGTGATAAAAAATGTATTTGACTTTCCTGCTGCCGCTAAAAACCCACTAGTTTCTTCACCACCACTTTAACCCAGCACAATTCATTTACCTGATGCCAGGCAAAGAGGCTGTTGGTCAGTACTGTGTCTTCAGTACAGTTGTCATAGGGGAGCGAAGCATGTGTATATATATATATATATACATCCATAGATACATACATACTCTGTCACTAAACTGCATAACGTGAAACCTAAAACCCTGTATTTAATCTCGGCTTCCCCCGTTACCAAATTGTGTGATCCTAGGCAATTTATTTCTCATGTTCCCTCTTATTCTCCTCTACGTTCAATAGAGGCATGTCTGCCACTGTGGGGAAGACAATCAGCCTCTCCCAATTAATTCTTTGAACCTATTCCTTGAAACAATAATTTTTCCTCAACTCACTTGACATAATCTGTTGTCTATAACATGAAACTTATACACTAAAATATATTTTTTGATACTGTTAATTTATTCACACAGCTCTTTGTGTTCTTCTAACTGTATACACAGATATATTTCTACATATATATATATATATATATATATATATATATATATATATATATTTTTTTTTTTTTTCTTCTCAATCTCACGTTCGTTACTAACCACAGGAAGTCTCTTTCCTGCCTGGCTCAACGCCCAGAATCTGTGGCAAGCCAGGAGTGCTACTTCTGAAGGCAGCCCAAGAAAAAATCTATTAACCCTTTGTTACCTCGTAACATCTAAAAACATGTGTTGTGTTTAATTGTACGTTATGCTGAATAGATCCTATTTAATATGACATGTCTTTTTTGTAAAGTGCACTTTCACTCAGAATGGTATTTTGGCGCTAGATAGCAGATCCTTATTGCTCCCTAACTCAATGGTACTCATCTCATCCACCTTAGAATGATGAAGGGGTGATCAGACCCCGCATCTATCCACCTCAGAAGGATGAAATGCTCCGGAGACCTAGTAGCATTGGTACATGCGACCATGAAGTCAAACACAGGCTCACGTTCTCTATGTGTCATGCACGTTGTGTAAACGCCTTATATTCTAGTCTTTTGCTCCTACGGGCCTACAATAATGTATTGGACCTATATTTTGATCCAAGACGAAAATTGGGTGTAGCTAGCGTGCATTCCATTCCATCATTTAATCTCCCCTCTTCTCTCTAATAATTACCATCTGCTCCGACATTTACGTTGCTCTAAGTCTAGTGTCACTAACTTCCTTGGCCACGAGACACAATTTCAAAATCTTTTCTATTAGCTAACTCCAACTGTGTGCGCTCTGTAGCTGTACTTCTTGGATGGGTGCTTGCATTCGGGCTATTGCTTGTGCCTGGAGAGGTGGCACTTTTTACTGCTTGGGCTGTCGCTGAATTTGCACGCAGGTAGGAGTAAATTATTTTGTACTTAGTTGCTTAGTACTGCAGTAGACCTTTGCATGTTGTGCATTGAAGTATGGAGCCATATACATATTCATCATGTCTATAATGAAAAAATCTTTTTTGAATTATAATTGGTCATCTAAATAGAGAGAGATATTCATATGCATTTGAAACTGAAAGTATTTTCCTTCTGCCAGGAAACTATTTTACTTGTATTGATGGCATTTTTAGTCTTCTAACATTGTGGACTATAGAACATTATTTCGTAAAGATCTATTTTCAATAAAGAAGGAGATATTTTTATATTACTGGCAAGGCAATTTACTCATTTTTTAAATCTTTGTTCATTGTTCTTTTGTTGTCAATAATCTAGATGTCGTGGGGCATGTTAAATTGAATGAGGATGTATGTACTATGTTAAGCCTATGATCCAAAAATATCAAATGGAATAGCTCCATTTTACCTTGTATTGCAGCTTCTATCATTGTGCCCTGGGCGGTAAGGGTTGGCAGCCTTTGACCTCAACGTATTACGTCATGTCATGCCAATGGCTGGTCTATCATTTGATGCTGGGGCCAAGTCTAGGGCGCAATAGTGACCAGAAACGTAAAAAGGTGGCTGTGTGTCGTGGTCGATGAATGCCTGTGAAAGCCTTCCCTCCCCCTCTTTCTACCACTTGACTGAATATTCAAGAGGAAGTACCATAACTACGGGGCCAAGCACACAGGAAAGGCGAGGCGAGAAGCGCGAGGCGTTATTGGCAAGGAACTGAATGCACATCATTCATGGTGTAATGAGTTAAATAGGGGAGCCCATTGAAAACCGCCCTCAAAAGTCGTAATCAAGTGTCGTGAAGGCTGCTATTTGGAAACTCCCAAAATGTCCCACGCTCCAGAAATGAGGTCCCCTTTATTTTGGCTTATAGGGGACAGTATAGGGGACAATGTATCTGTTATGCTATTATACACGGACACGGGGCGATCATTCAAAGTGTGCAGAACAACTTCAACAATTTGGGGTGGGTCGTTGTTCATTACGTGGTCAGTTTACCTGAAGGTGACTTGCGCTAATTAAATGTGGCACTGTGCCACATAGGTCAGACAGGACCAGGGAGGGCAAGGGGTAGCTATATAATACTACTGGTTCACAATAATGCAACAGTATTCAAATAAAAAAAGCATTTACAATTCTAGTTGTTGGTAATCTCACTGGATATATAAAAATCGGTGCACCAGGCACAGATGCTTAAAAAGATAACCACAATGCATGCAAAAAGAAGCACGTAACCATAATCACACAATACTCTTATTGACTGTCCTAGAAGTATACAAGATATATACTGACAGTCCCTCGCAAAAGCCGAGGAAGTCTGATAACTGCAGAAATCCTCACGTGCCAGTCACAAGATGTAAACTGGCACGTCTTATCCGGGACTCGGACCCGCTCCTGAGCCCGCAAATAGCTGAGATTTGCACAACGCAATCCCCTTGCCTTCCTGCACAGGCGTCCTGTCCCTCTTGGACAGGCAAATATGTGAAAACTATATCTCCATAACACAAAATATACACAGATGTGCTCTATAATCAATAGTGTCCAATTCCTGTATTAACAGCAATTGTTTCGTACTTCGGCCACTAAAGGGCAAGCAAGCACGTTCTATCTTAATGCTAAAATAACATAATTGCAGCAAGTAAAAAATGTAATACTATTTGCTCTCGTTCATCCCGGGTCAGAACGGAAAACCACTTACAGGAAACCACTTACTTATCTTCTAAACAAAAGACATCCCCTGTGCCTGGTAGCTAGGCAGGCAAGGAAATCGTCCTCTTCCCCATAAGTACTGAATGGGGGCCCCCTCTGAGTTTCAGAGGGGCACCGAAATGACTGCTAAAAATACAAGACGCAGTCCTCTTCTCCCTATCTAACTAAGATAGAGGTATTCTCAGAAAAGCACAAAGATAACCACTGAAAGACGCCGAACGCAGTCTTCCCTTCCCTGTTAACCTTCTAATTAAACAGAGGCCCTCCCTGGCTTCAGAGAGGCACAAATGACAAAACCCACAATTCGTACGATCTCCTATCGTCACCCTTTGACTCAATATCTGCGCACACGTTTCCTTAACTCTGGATCGTTCTTTTATAAAAGCGAGACCAGTTAGACAGGAACTGAAACCCCGGACAGATGTACCACAAGTGCTTAACCGACACCCTCAGAAACAGCACACAAGGCAGCAAGAGACTTACCCCGTGTGCTGTCTCTGCTCAGTCAGGAAAGAGGCACGAAGATCAATCCTCGTCCGTGGTCACAGTGGTCCCCTGTCAGCTGGAACTGCTATCACGTCGGGGTCACCAAAATGTTGGGGGGAGGGTTTTTGGGCCGCTTAACTTGAGCCGGGGTGCTCAGGGATGCCCATACTAAAATGAAGGAAACAAACGTGTGAGATGCAGAAACCAAGCCAAAAGGTTTACACAATTTATTGGAAGGCGCAGCTTCAAGAAAAAGGTGATTAAATACAAAATAGAATGATTTTGTTTTCACAGAGAATCACAATATCATAAGGCACTTTTTATATAACTTTCAATGGAATTCATAAATCATGAAAAACGTTAGAAGAGAAGCATTTTGGAGAATGCAGCAGATTAAAACCTCAAAGACACATTTGTAAATGCAGTATGAAAAACACAATTCAAGAGAAATACTTTCAAACGCAAAGTAGGCTTGGCTGCAATGCTAAAAATGCATACGTTAAAACATGAGGAAAAAACTGCTTTGCAATTGCAATGTAGGCATTGAATTCTAAAATGAGAGAGCACCAGTTTAAAGACAATATAGCAAATATAGCAAATATATGGCAAATAAAATTGTATCTTAATAAATCAAAAATCAAGAGCTCTTGGGGAGTACCCACACAGTCTGTGACCTACAACACAAGACAGAGTGGTAGTCCGAGGAGTGACCGGTGGGTCTCATTTTTATATCTCTAAAAGCAGAAATTAAATGCAGAACATGTCAGTTGTACTGACGTCAATAATACCCACAGGGCATACATGTATCAGAAATAAGGTGATCACTTACAATAAAGCAGAACTTTGCCAGGCGAAAGGGTCAGTATCTCACGCTAAGTGCACGTCTTAGTTTCATAGGGCAAGCAAGAAAATGGCGATAATAAAATAAAATAGATAGGACAACGCCCTGCTTGCCACAACACCTCAGTTCCCTGTTCCCTGCGGTGAGAAGTTCTCTATTCTCATGATCAGATGTTCCCTCTATGGTCAGAACTTCTGTGTTCTTGCGGTGTGAGAAAGGTGTGAGAGAGAGGAACGATCGTTGGGCTCACAGAGAAAGTTGACCACACGAAGAGAGCGGGGGCGTGGGCCAGGGTGCTTCGCAGAAAGAGAAGCTGCTTGTGATTCTAAGTCACAGAGGCTTAGAGCCTGCTGTATTCAGAAAAAATGGGTACAGAACTCTGGTCAATTTAACAAAGGCCTACAGATCAGGCAGGGCCTATGTAAGGGTTTCATGCTGGTTGACATGGCAAGCATGACCCAGGGCATGTTATATGGTCACACAGGACCCTGTCTCAACACCCTGTCCTTCATTGGTTTGATATTGCTCAGGTTAAGTCTATCTGATTGCGGTTATTAACACGATTTTACTCAATGGCGGAAGGTATGGGTGTAAGTACCAAAGACAGAGATTCCAAGGGGAATCTGAAACGCTCTAAGCAGACCTCACCTACTCCGGAGTCACCAACTAAGGGTAATCCTGAGTCTGCTTCAACTTTGGATGCGATATTACTCAAGCTCAATACAGTCCATGACATTGCACAAAGTACCAAAACAAATACTGATTTGCTGCAAGTAGAGGTGGCTGCAATTCGTAATGATCTCAAATCCCTTTCACTGCGTGTTTCTAATGTGGAAACGAGGATAAGTAATGTGGAAGACTTTACAAATAAACAGACAAAGCACATTCAAAGTCTGGAACCTTCCATTACTTCATTGAGGAGAGATCTCATGGAACAGGAGGATCGTAATAGACTAAGTAATCTTCGGATTTTTGGGCTACCAGAGGACTGTGAAAAATCGGTTCCTTCAGCAATCCATGTTTTGCTTACATGGATCCAAAATACCCTGAAAATTGTCTTCCTCAAGGATTTCGAGATAGAGCGAGCCCACAGGGTTCCAACCTTCAAACCAAGATCGATGTCCTCCCCAAGACCCTTGATTTTTAAACCTCCGCGTCATCAACATACAGAACTAATTCTGGCACAAATGAGGAAAATTAAATCAATACAATGGGAGGAACACAGAATATCTATCTCACAAGATTTTGCCAGAGACACGGTGATTCGACGCAAAGGCTTCCTGAATCTACGCAAGAGACTCATTGACCTAAATATTCCATTCTCTTTTGCTGGTCCCTCAAGATTTCGGAACACTTTCAAAAGTCGTACACAGATTTTGTATCACCCTTCAGATCTATCGACATTCTTAGATAATCAATCTGAATCGCAAATGGACTCAGAGTCTCTTCCTGGTTCTTCTTGTCTCTAATGTTTCTATTTTTACTGACATGGTCTGTACCTGATATTCTTTCATTTATAAAAGGTGATGCCTTTATTACTTCTCCCTCAATTATTATTCTCTCCTATAAGATAATATAGTTTGTTGTACTATATTTAGTTTTACTGGGGATTACCTCTCTGGTTTGTTCGTTATAATACCGTCTGGCTAACTTAGATTTGGTATTATTTTGGTCCAAATTCTGGGTTTGTGCTGTACTTTGCTGGTTGACCTAGTCTATTTGATCCCCTGCAGTAATGATGTTACAATTGTTTATTGCTAACATACTGTTAAATTCTTTTTTCTCCCTTCTGTCTAAATTTTTCATTATTAGTCTTTGGCGACTTTGTTTTCAATTCTAGTTTTTCCTCTTTTCTAAAATCTGTTTCTATCTGTACATATTTGATTCTTTGTTCACTTGCTTTTTCTACTTTCTATCCTAAGTTATTGCTCTGCCTTTTTCCTGTTGTTCAGTGGCTTATTTGAGTAGTATTCTATTTATATGATTGCATTCATTCCTGACTTCAATCAATCAATCAATCAATCATGTCACTTATAAAGCGCACTACATACCCGCGAGGGTCTCAAGGCGCTGGGGGAAGAGGGGGGTGGTGCTGCTACTGATCGAAGAGCCAGGTCTTGAGGAGTCTTCTGAAGGCCAGTAGGTCTTGGGTCTGTCGGAGGTTGGTGGGGAGGGTGTTCCAGGTCTTGGCGGCGAGGTGGGAGAAGGATCTGCCGCCGGCGGTCGTTTTCCGGATGCGGGGGACTGTGGCGAGGGCGAGGCTGGTCGAGCGGAGCTGGCGGGTGGGGGTGTAGAAGCTGAGTCGTCTGTTGAGGTAGGCTGGTCCGGAGTTGTGGAGTGCTTTGTGTGCGTGGGTGAGGAGCTTGAAGGTTATCCTCTTGTTGACAGGGAGCCAGTGCAGGTCTCTCAGGTGGGGTGTGATGTGGCTGCGTCGGGGGATGTCGAGGATAAGACGTGCAGAGGCGTTCTGGATGCGTTGCAGCCGTCTCAGGAGCTTAGCCGTCGTTCCTGCGTAGAGGGCGTTTCCGTAGTCCAGCCTGCTGGTGACGAGGGCCTGGGTGACTGTTTTTCTTGTTTCGGTGGGGATCCACTTGAAGATCCTGCGGAGCATTCGGAGGATGTTGAAGCAGGATGAGGAAACGGCGTTGACCTGCTTAGTCATGGAGAGGGTGGGGTCGAGGATGACCCCTAGGTTGCGTACGTGGTCGGTGGGTGGCGGGGCTGTTCCCAGTGATGTTGGCCACCAGGAGTCGTCCCAGGCTGAAGGGTTGGAACCAAGGATGAGGACCTCCGTCTTGTCCGAGTTCAGCTTCAGGCGGCTGGTCTTCATCCATTCGGCGACGGCCTTCATTCCTTCGTGGAGGTGGGCTTTGGCGGTGTGAGGGTCTTTGGTGAGGGAGAGGATCAGCTGGGTGTCGTCGGCATAGGAGATGATGTTGAGGTTGTGCTGTCGGGCGACGTTGGCGAGGGTGCCATGTAGATGTTGAACAGCGTTGGGCTGAGGGAGGAGCCTTGGGGTACGCCGCAGATGATCTTGGTGGCCTTGGATCGGAAGGGGCGAGGCGGACGCTTTGTGTTCTGCCGGAAAGGAAGGATGTGGTCCAGTCCAGGGCCTTCTCTTGGATCCCGGCGTCGTGAAGGCGTGTTCGTAGTGTGTGGTGGCAGACCGTGTCGAAGGCGGCTGATAGGTCCAGGAGGATGAGGGCTGCTGTTTCTCCGTTGTCTAGCAGGGTCCTGATGTCATCGGTGGCGGCGATGAGGGCGGTTTCGGTGCTGTGGTTGCTGCGGAAGCCGGACTGGGAAGGGTCCAGGATGTTGTTCTCCTCGAGGTAGCGGGTCAGTTGTTTGTTGACGATTTTCTCGGTGACCTTCGCGGGGAACGGGGGCAGAGAGATGGGTCGGAAGTTCTTGAGGTCCTTGGGGTCTGCCTTGGGTTTCTTGAGTAAGGCGGTGATCTCGGCGTGCTTCCAGCTTTCCGGGAAGGTTGCTGTCTCGAAGGAGATGTTGATTATTTTCCGGAGATGGGGCGCGATGGCTGTACTGGCTTTGTTGAAGATGTGGTGAGGGCACGGGTCTAGCGGTGAACCGGAGTGGATGGTGTTCATGATCTCGCTGGTGTCCTCGTCGTTTATGTTGGTCCAGGAAAGCAGGCGGTTGGTGGTTGTGGGGGCAGTGGTCTCGGTGGTTGCCGGGGCGGTCGTGGTGTTGAAGCTGTCGTGGATGTCGGCGATTTTGCGGTGGAAGGAGGTGGCCAGTGAGTCGCACAGGTCTTGCGACGGCTGGATGTCGTTGGTGTTGGAGCTGGGGTTGGAGAGTTCCTTCACGATGTTGAAGAGCTCTTTGCTGTTGTGTGCGTTGTTGTCTAGGCGGTCTTTGAGTGAGGCCCTTTTGGCGGATCTGATGAGGTGATGGTGATTGCGGGTGGCGCTCTTGTGGGCGGCGTAGCTGTCCGCTGTCCGTTCGTGGAGCCAGATCTTCTCCAGTTTTCGGCATGTTCGTTTGGAGGCCTGGAGGTCTTCGGTGAACCAGGTGGCTTTCTTGCTGGTGTGGCTGTTGGGCGGATTCTTGAGCGGGGCGAGGGTGTTGGCGCAGTCGTCGATCCACTGTCTGAGGTTGCGGGCGGCGGTGTCGGGGTCGGAGGGTTCGGCGGGTGGGCTCAGGGCGAGGTTGTGGTTAGCTGGTCTTCCGTGACTCTGCTCCAGCAGCGGCGAGGCATTTGTTCGGTGCGGTGGTGCGTGGTGGGCTTCCTGTAGGTGAAGTGGATGCAGTAGTGGTCAGTCCAGTGGGGTTCGGAGGTGTGGTTGAAGGAGACGTGTGGGCTTGCGGAAAAGATGGAGTCTAGCGTGTGGCCGGCGGCGTGGGTGGGTGTAGTCACGAGCTGTCTGAGTCCGAGGGTGGCGAGGTTGTCGATCAGGGTGGTGGAGTTGGTGTCCTTGTTGTTCTCGAGGTGGAAGTTCAGGTCCCCGAGGAGGATGTAGTCCGTGGAGGCGATGGCGTGTGTGCTGACGAAGTCAGCGATGGAATCGCTGAACTGTGGTCGGGGTCCGGGGGGTCTGAGATGATTACCAATGACCTGATAGTTATACTGTTGCCTTATGGTATAGTTACGATGTCTTACTGGTAAGATCAGTTTATGATAATGATTTTATTTACTTCTCTTTTTAACTGTTCTAAATAAGTAATATAATTCATGATATTTTTCTCCCGCAGTTTTTTAGTGGTTATTCATGCTATATATAATATGTTCAGCTATTAATATGATGCACTTTCGTGCTTGGTACTCTCCTTTTTGGGGAATGTTTCTTTAAATGTTGTACGATTATTTGTTTCCCTCCATTTTTGGAACTATCATTAACTTTTTGTCATATTATTCTTTTAATGAGCTTAATATCCCATTTTCTATTTCCTATATTCTTCTTTCTTCCTATTTCTTTTATCTTTTTTCAGTCTCTGTGTTGATGTTCATTCACTTATATGTTTATGGTACTTATTGATAGGATTGATCTTCATTGAATTATCAGACTATATTTGCTGTTCTGTCACTATAGGTTCCAACTTAATATCTATTTATTTATTTCTTGCTGTATTTCCTTTTAATGTATATTTAACCGTTTATTCTATATTACTATAGTCAGGATAATTCTCTTATGAACTACGGTTTGTGTTAGATTCCCTACTTGTATTCAATTTTTATTTACTATGCCTCTATTATATGAGATTTTTCCTCATTCTTCTTATTCCATCTTTTTAAAGTTGCCTATTTATTTCCATGTATTGTATTTATTATTCTTATATTTTATTCGGATAACTTTTAGGCTGGTTTATGGCTCTTAGACTGTTATTTATTTATTAATATACACTACCGTATGTATTTATTTATCTATGAAATGTTATCTATTTTCTCTTTTTTATCAAATACTCAACTGTTATATTTATTGTATTTATATTATTTATTCTCGTTAGTATAATGTGGTAATATAATAATCCACCCAAGACAGTTTTGCCTGTTTCGCCGCTCTGTGGCTGTTCATCCTTGAGCACTCCATACCGAGGTTGTTTGCCTTCTCTGTTGCTCTTCCACGATGTTCCCCCCCCATACTTTTTGTCTCCTACAGACTTCCCCTGGTGGGGTTGCTCTTGGTGGATACTTCGCTTCCCTTTGGAGTACTTTTGCTCTTTCTTTTCTTTTTTCTAATCTTCGCTCCCCTCCTTGTTCTCTATCCTAGTTTTGGGACATCTGCTTCATTTTATTTTAGGATACATGATTTATTTTCTTTAGTTTTATATCTATCTTGGTTACCCCTTTTTTCTCTTTATCAGATGTTTTTACTTGCATTGTTTTATGTTTATCTATGACTGGTTTAAATGTAGTTTCACTTAATGTCCGTGGGTTGAATCACCCTGTTAAGAGGGCCAAAATCTTAGATTATTGCAAAAGTTTATCTAATGATGTTGTTATACTTCAGGAGACTAAGATTGCCTTTAAAGAAGCTCTTCTTATGCGGAAGGAGTGGGTTCTTGATGTTACTTGTCCCGAAGCTTCTGGTAAAAAGAATGGGGTTGTTACTCTGATTTCCAAAAACTCTGGTTTGTCTATTGGTACTGCTGAGCATGATACCAATGGCAGATGGTTACTTACTCGGTTGTCCAATGGTTCAGATGATTTATTTATCATGAATCTATATGCCCCTAACATCGATGATCCTCTTTTTTGGCGTACCATAAATAAAAACATTTCTGATATCCCTCGGAATGCAAGAACAATTGTTGGTGGTGATTTTAATCTGCCCATGGATCCTATTTTAGATAGACATTCTGCTTTTAAATTCCGTCCCTCTAGGTCGCATAAACACATGCTCAATATTGTATTGTATTGTAATTGCATTTATATAGCGCTTACTACCCCTGACGAGGCGTCGAAGCGCTTTTTCGGCGAGTAGCACGCTACTCCGGGACCCATAGAGGATTAGTGTTGAATTAGTATAGTGAAACATGCAAGTACATTTTAAGTGGTGGATAGGTTAGTCAGTTATTTGGATTTGGAAGGATAGCAGAAGGATAGAAGAGGGAAAAATGCTTTGTATTTATATAGCGCTTGTTACCCCTGATGGGGTGTTGAAGCACGCTACTCCGGAAACCCATAAAGGATTAGTGCTGAATTAGTATGGTGAAATATGAAAGTAATTTGAGTGGGGGGTATTAGTCAGTTATTTGGAGTGAGAAGGGTAGCGGAGGGATAAAAGGGAAGAAAGGTTTGCATTCATGTAGCACCTGTTACCCCTGATGGGTGTTGAAATGCTTTTCTGGCGAGTAGGACGCTACTCCGGAACCCATAAAGGATTAGTGTTGAAAATTAGTATAGTGAAGTATGAAGTAATTTGAGTGGTGGATATGTTATTCAGTTATTTGGATAGAGAAGGGTTGGTTGCGGGATAGAAGAGGGAAAGAGGTTTGTATTTATATAGCGCTTGCTACCCCTTGATGGGGTTTTGAAGCGCTTTATTGGCGAGTCGCACGCTACTCTGGAACCCATAAGGATTACTGTTGAATTAGTATGGCGAAACATGAAAGTAATTTGAGTGGTGGATATGTTATTCAGTTATTTGGATTGAGAAGGGTTGGGGAGGGGTAGAAAAGGGAAAAAGGTTTGCGTTTATATAGCGCTGGTAACCCTGATGGGGTGTTGAAACGCTTCATTGGCGAGTAGCACGCTACTTTGGAACCCATAAAGGATTAGTGGTGAATTAGTATAGTGGAATATGGAAATTGAGAAGTGAACGTGTTAGTCTGTTATTTTAATTGAAAAGGATAGTGGAGGGACAGAAGAGTGAGATTTTTTATTTTTATTTTTTTATTTATTTTTTAGGTCACAGCAGTAGGAGGAGGCTTTTGGATGAGTAAAAAGGGGTTTTTGAGGGGAAGAGTCAGAGGGGAGAGTTTATAAAGGTTTGTTTTGGGGGATGGGTATAGTAAAAAGAGGTGTCAGATGATGCAAGGAGGGTAGAGTAGGAGAGAGTCTAGAAAGGGTTATTTTGGGATCATAGTAGTGGTATGGGATAAATGAGAGAGTGGATGTAGAGGATATATTGATAGACGTATAGGGTGAGAGATAGGGTAGTGCATTGGAAAGAGTAGTAGAAAGAAGTTTGAGATGAGTCAGAAGGTTGGGCCAGAGGATATATTGAGAGAAGTATAGGCTTAGAAATAGGGTAGTGCATTTGAAATGCTAAATTAGAAGAAAGTGATAAGTATATAGATCCATAAGTACATTGAAAGTATATAGATGCATAAAGGAGATAAGTATATATAGATTTAAGATATTGATAGAGGTACAGGATGAGAAATAGGGTAGTGCATTGGATATGCTTTTTCAGGAGAAAGGTAACAGACACACAGATCCAAGTACATGGAAGGTACATAGATGCACAATGGAAGTAAGTACATGTAGACCAAAGATGTTTTTTTATTTATTTATTTATTTACAACAACATAATTATTCTACATGTTTATACAAAGCAATACACAAAGATAGGTACATATCTATAGTGAAAATAAATGCTTATATACAGAGGAATATGCTGTAAATTTCTGTTTGCGCATGGTGCTTATGTGGGGAAGAGCCAATTCTTGAGTAGTTTTCTGAAGATAAGGTGGTTGTCGGTGGATCTTATGTTGGGGGGTAATGAGTTCCATCGTTTGGCTGCTTGAACAGAGAAGGATGTGCCACGCATGTTTTTTTTCTTGTATCTTGGGATTTTGAGGCGAGATGCCCCTTTAGAGCGTAGGTTCCTTTGTTGAATGTGTTTGGTGATTTTATTCCTGATGAAGAGCGGTCCCATCCCATGTATTGCTTTGTGGGTGATACAAAGTAGCTTGAACGTGGATCTTCTGGCAACCGGTAACCAATGCAGGGCTTTCAAGGCAGGTGAGATGTGGTCTCGCGGTTTGATATGCAAGAGTAGTCTGGCAGCCGAGTTCTGAATCCGTTGTAGTCTTTTCATGGTCGTTAAAGGTGATCCGTGGTAGAGGCTATTGGCATAATCGAGTTTGGACAGAACAAGGGAGATGGTAGCTTGGACCTTGTGTGGAAATCCCAAATGAGGGAAAATTCGTCGCAGCGTCTTTATAGTGACAAAGCTTGATTTTGCTAGTTTGTCCACTTGGGCATTCATCGACAGCTTGGAGTCCATGGTTATTCCGAGGTTTCTTACTTCCTTCGATAATTTAGGTGGTGATCCCAGTTCATCAGACGAGACGGCAAGCGGGTCGTAATGTTTTCAATCGCCACACGTGAGTATTTCCGTTTTTGAAGCATTCAATTTGAGATGGCTCCAAGTCATCCACTGATCCACGGCTCTGAGACAACTGAAAATTGGGCATTTTTCAATGTCTTTGGGGCATTCCATTTGAAGGAGTATTTGCGTGTCATCTGCATAGTTATAGCACGTGAGGTGAAATTGATTGATCAGTTCCGGTAATGACTTCATGTAGATGTTGAAAAGCATGGGCGAGATGATAGAGCCTTGAGGGACCCCTGCTTTTGTGGAGTATGGTTTGGACGAGAAAGGTGGGGTATGGATGACATTAGTTCTGTTTCGAAGGTAGGACGCGATCCAGTCACCAGCTTGTTGACGCATGGAGGTTGCATAATCCTACGGGTAGTGATTTCACGTTTTTCTCTTCTCCACATTGTAGCTTTTCTTGTACCGATTATCTTTTAGTTGATGCCGCTCTTTTAAAACATATAAATGTTATGATCCATCCAATAGTTGGTATCTTGTGCGCCACCACGTATTCGGCATACGCCCGAGGTGCCCTCATATGGGTGCGTCCCGGCGTCCCATTTCAGGAGCAGTCCAGAACTATAGACCCAGACGGGCGCTATGCCTTGCTACAGGGCCTTTTAGACGGCCAACCTGTGCTACTGGGAAGATCACAGTCACTTCTGGGACACATTCTCCCTGCCGCTGAGTTCATATATACAAACCCCTTGGATACTGGGAGGGGACTATAACTGCGTGCAAAGCACAACACTAGATAGATCCTATCCCCCCCACCCAGCGTCCCCCATCATAGCTCAGGCTAAACGACTCACGGCATGGGCAGCACACTGGTCCCTCACGGATGCTTGGCGCTCAAGGAATCCCACCACTAGACTCTACTCGTTCCATTCAGTGCCACATGACCTCAGGGTTCGCTTGGACAGTTTTCTCTGCTCCCCATCCATCTTGCCCATCATTTCCGACTCTGACTACCTAGGCAGGGTCCTATCGGACCATGACGCCCACACAATCACGCTTCAATGGCGTCCGCCCCGACCCCCGGTCCCCACTTGGCGACTACCCAGAGATTGTCTGGATGACCCAGTTTTTAAGCAAACTCAGGCGGAACACATACGGAACTATTTCTGGGAAAACACCGGCACGGCTGCCACTCGTGCAGGGGAATGGAATGCATTTAAAGTCGTCATACGTGGTACATGCATCCAACACATCACAGGGGTCCGTCAGGTCCTTGAACACCACATACAAACTACGGAGCAAACACTGGCCGCACTCACGCGAGAAGCAGACTTGGGCAAGGCCATGCCGGCCCAAATAGCTGACGCCAAAACCGCATATGCAGAGGCACTAGCGAACCTCCGTCGATATAATTTTAAAGTGTATGCAGCTCGGGTACACAAAGAGGGTGACCGAGCGGGCGCACTACTGGTGTGGATAGTAAAACAAGACTCAACCCTCCCACCAATTACGACCATCTGCATTGACCCAGCCACTCTCCTCCACTCGCAGGTCTCCATTCTGGAAGCCTTCCAGGGGCACTACACACAATTGTATGCGAGCCCCATTACAGAGAACGTGGAAGGCCTTGCCCAATTCCTGAGACGGCACCGCCTGCCCCGTATAGCACCGACGGGACCTTGACGAGTCCATCGACGCGACGGAGATCAAACAGGCGATGCAAGCGTTGGCCACCTGTAAGGCCACTGGACTGGACGGCCTCTCACTGGAGTTCTTCCGCGCCTTTGCGCCCCAACTGGTACCTCAACTGGTGTCACAATTCCAGGCGGCCTTAGACGACGGCGCCTTACCACAATCCATGGGTGAGTCGTCATAGTGTCCCTCCGCAAACCGATAGAGATCCCCACCAACTGGGTTCTTATCGGCCTATAGCCCTGTTGCCCGCAGACTATAAAATCAATGGGACGATTCTGGCGGACAGATATGCCACGGTCCTCCCAAAATTGATCCACTCCGATCAAAACGGGTTCGTACCAGGCAGAAACACGTCCTACAACATTCAGCGACTGTTCCATGTCCAGGATCAGATACACGATCGCTTTCCCCGGGCGGCGTGTTTGGTCTTGGACCTGGAGAAAGCTTTTGACACCCTCTCATGGCCGTATTTGTTTCAGATCCTGCGATGTATGGGAGTGAGGCCCCGTCTTCGGGCATACACTAAGTTAATATATTCAACACCCACCTCCAGAGTGCGACTAGGGCCTCTTATATCAGCCCCGTTCCCGGTACGTAGAGGTACCCGGCAGGGATGCCCACTCTCCCCCTTACTCTTCGCCATGGCGATGGAACCTATGGCGATCCACCTTTGCAACACGGGTGAGAGCTGGGGCATCCCAATTGCTGACTCCATCCACGTGGTATCAATGTACGCGGATGACGTGCTCATCAATGTCCGCGACATTACGGCAGACCTTTCTCCTATACTGCACATACTACAGGACTTTGAGGCAGTAGCGGGGCTCAAAGTGAATTGGTCCAAATCGACCATATACCCCCTAGTGCAAGACTTACCCACAGGTCCAATAAGACTGGGTGACGTCAATATCTCCTGGAGCCCCCAGGCGGTTCGATACCTGGGAGTCCGGCTGTATCACACGCCACAGGATATCTACGAGGGCAACTATCACAGAGCAATGGCCGGAATTAGATCCTCCATACATTTTTGGAAAGATCTCCCCTTGGCTGTCACGGGAAAAATAGCAGTCGCCAAGATGATCCTCGTTCCGCGGTTACTATACTATTTCTCTAACCTTCCGGTGGTCCACCCGCGCACCTTCTTTAGCGAACTTGACGCCCTCCTTGGGACCCTCATATGGGGATCGGGGCGCAGGCGTATTGCCCTCGCCAAGCTACAGTTACCCCTTGACCAGGGGGGACTGGCTGCCCCGTTCTTTGAGGCATACTTTCTAGCAGCCCAGCTGCAGTGGGTGTCACGCTGGACAGCGGGCCGGGCGCTGGGGGAATTGCACAAAACAGCTGGGCAAGTCCAGACCCCATTCATCAACCGATTGCTACTGCCAAGGGCGACGCCACCTCCGACCAGGCCGCTCCAGGTAACCGTGGCGCACGCCTGTCTGACACGCATACACAGAATGAACCATATGGCGCCCATGTACTCCCCTCTCCTGCCGCTGGTGGGGTTCCCCAAAGGTCGGGCACACTATACGGAGCGGATGCTCCACATATGGACAGAACACTCACTGACGGACGCAGGCACACTGTACCTCAACGGACAGCTGCAATCCTTCGCGGCACTTATGTACGAATTCGACCTCCCCAGAGGACAATTCCTTCTACACAGACAGCTGCTTGCAGACTGCCGCAAGTTGTGGCACATGATCGACACTGAACCCCCCACACACCCGGTAATCCATGTACTATTGCAGATGGGTCCAGGGCGCCACCTAGTCACTTGGATATACAGAGCCATACAGAGCCTTAAGCCACCCACTCTTGCACCCCTTCGGGAGAAATGGGAAACGGAGTTTCGCAGACCACTTCACGACAAGGAATGGACTATTCCCAAAAAAAGTGTCCCGCAACTATCGGTTTAAAAACATACAACTGCACATTTTGCATCAGGCATACCTCACCCCTGAAAAACTACAGCAGTATTTCCCAGATAGCTCCTTCACATGTCCCAGATGCCCAGAACCCAGCGCCTCGTTCCAACACATGCTTTGGGATTGTCCAACGCTTCGACCTTATTGGGACACTATTCACACCACCCTCCGGACAGTAACGGGACTCCCAGACCTGCACACATGGGAAGCTAGCGCTCTTGGTATTTGCAAACGTCGCAAGACTATGAAGGTGGGGATGCGCTTTGCGTCCTTGGTGCTTCTACTGGCTAAGCGGTGCATTACTATGCACTGGAAAGCACTGGGGGGTCCCCCTCTAGCGGCATGGGTGGGAGCAGTCAAGAAGTGGTGCGCAGCAGAAGAAGAGGTACTCCGCGCGGAGGAAGTTAGGGGAGCCCGTAAGCACCCTATCTCTATGCCGTGGGCCATGTTACTCCACTACTTCGTGCAGGAAACATCGACGGTGCCGGGGTCCCAGGCTACCCGTTCCCCAGTGGCACACACGACAGCTGTGGCAATGCGGGCTGATTCTTAAAGGGGCTAGGTGCTCAACAGGTCACATCGGACAGCTATGAGTGAGCCATAGATGCATTGCCTAATGCGTGACTCTCCAGACTCCCCTTCCCCCCCCACCTGCGGGTGCCTAACTAGACACCCTGCCAGGCTGCCATACACAGGCGGCCACCACCAAATGGAGCAATGTACGACGCAGTGTATCCCAGTTCAACTTCCCACGTTCGTTCCAGTTTCTGTCATTTCTGGCACATAACAACCCCTATCACATAGGGATAACCACGAGAGTGCACACCACATCCCAGCATAACACACAGGCCACCTAACATGAACGCTGACACTGCCTCGCCATTCGTTCCACAGTAACACCACTAAATTGGGACTACGAGGGAGACCATATGACACGATGTTATCCAACCTCATGTAAGGATGTAAAATGAATGTGATACATCTTCTTGTATTACTGTCACTGATATAGATGTGATGTATTTAATCAAAGAAAATGCCAATAAAAATGATTGTTTAAAAAAAAAAAATGATCCATCCAATAGTTGTTTCTGATCACGCAGCGGTTTCCTTGACTATCCTTAATCTTACAGATACGAGAGGCCCTCGTAATTGGCGTCTTAATACAGAAATTTTGGACGATAAGGATGAAGTTAAAGAGTTTGATGAGGAGATTGATAATTTCTTCAAAGATAACGAGTCTTCGGTGAATTCCCCAATAGTTCTGTGGGATGCATTTAAATGTACTATTCAGGGTCATATTATCAAAAAAAATTCAAAAAGAAACAGTGACATCAGAAAGTCTCTGCAGTCTTTGGGGGATGAGATCAAGCGCAAAGAGGTGCTATATAGACGCTCGAATGATAAGTCTCTCCTACAGGAAAACAAGCATTTCAAATACTCTTTTAACTCTATAGTCACTAAAAGAGCTTATATTGGTGTGCACGCTCAAAAATCTTGGCATTTGTTATTACGTAATAGAGCTGGTAAGTTATTGGCTGCCACCCTAAAATATCAAAATACGAATATTAAAGCTGCCCAGATTTCTCATATTAATGATAAAAATGGTTCAAAGAAATTTCATACTCAGGAAATTCTTGAAGTCTTCCGTGATTTTTATGAAAAGTTATACACTCCTAAAGATCAATGCAACATATCTGCTTGTCAGCAGTTTCTGAATTCAATTCCTACTAATACTATTTCGCATTCTGATATGATTGAATTGGGTAAAATCGATTGAGACTGACGAGATAATTCATGCTATTAAGGCTACTCGGTCGGGGAAGACTCCGGAACCAGATGGATTCCCTATTGCCTTTTATAAAACATTTTCTTCCTCAATAATCAAATATCTTAAGGAAGTTTTTGACAATTTTGTCCTTGCTGGCAAGGTCTCTGGCTCAGCTGCGAAGGCTACTATTGTTGTGATTCCGAAAGACGGCAAAGATCATTCTGTTCCTAAAAATTTCCTGCCAATTTCATTATTAAATATGGAAGCTAAAATTTTTGCCAAGATCTTGGCTAAGCGCTTAGAGGGTCATATTCCTAGTCTTATCCATGATTCCCAAACTGGTTTCGTTAAAGGGAGACTCTCTAGAGACAATATCCGTACCTTTTGTCATATTTTAGAAAAAGCAAAACTTTCTGCTTTGCCATCGGCGGCGATCACCCTTGATGCCGAAAAGACTTTCGACAAAGTCTCGTGCCCTTTTTTACAAGCAGTGCTAGAATCACATAACCTCGGTGACTCCTTTATTAATATGGTAATGTCTCTCAATGCGCAGCCAAAAGCTAACAGAGTTAATGGGGCTTCCTTTCCTTTCCATTTTTAATCTTCGTCAGTGCACTAGACAAGGGTGACCTTTATCACCCCTTCTCTTTCTATTGTCTATAGACCCACTCCTTTGTCTACTCAACTTGAACCAGGATATTAAAGGTTTTCAATTTGGTTCGCATACGCTTAAAACAGCCGCTTATGCGGATGACGTCCTTATCTTTTCAGAGGATATTGTTGCGATTCCAGTTATTTCTAACATCATTAGAGCGTTTTCGCTTGTTCCTGGATATACTCTTAAAGAAAAAACGGAAATGTTGCCCCTCAATTCAGTGTGTTTCCCTGCTCACATGGGTGACTCAGGATTTAAATGGCAATCGACTCGTATTAAATACTTAGGAATTTGGTTTTGTAAGGACCTTTTGGATACTATTTATTATAATGAATCCCATATTATAGCTAAAGTTAAAGATCTTTTGTCCTCCTGGTCTCCTAAATATATCTCCTGGTGGGGAAGATTACAAACTCTTAAGATGGTGATAACCCCGATTATTAATTTTCTATCTTCCATGTTACCTATAACGTTTTCTTCTTCCTTCTTTCATGAGATTGATTCACTCACTTCAAACTTTTTGTGGAATGATAAGAGAGCTAGAATTGCTTATAAATATCTTAGAAAGTTCTCTGAACTGGGTGGTTGTAATCTTCCGGATTGGAACTTGTATCAAATCGCCTTCTTAGCCTCTTAAGGTGCTCTTTGGTTCTTACCAGATTGCCAGCATACACCCCCTTGGATTTATATTGAGCGAGTGTTGTGTACTCCTCTTTGTACTTCCACCTTTCTCACTGCTTCTAAGCTCGCTCTTGGTCATTCTCATCGTATTATATGAGACACGATTAATGCACTAAAATATATTGATAAAAAAGTACCTGAACCTATTCATAAATCAAGGTGGTCCTCGTTATGGTACAATCCTAAAATTGTTACTGATATTGATCCTGGTACGGTTTCTTTGTGGGCTGCTAGTGGTATTAGACTGGTAAAAGATCTTTATGATTCCAATCACGACCCTCTCCCCTTCTCTTTTTTAGCAAGGGAATATTATCTTAATAATATGGATTTTTACTCTTTTTTGAAACTAAAGGTTGTACTTTCTAAATTATCCCTTTCTACAGATTCGGTTACTGTCTCACTTCTTTCTATGTGGTCTCGCTCAGGCCATACTGCGTCGAAAATTTATAAATTTTTATCTGCGCCACTTCCTTCACAGTCTACAATTACATATGATAAATGGTCTCATCACTTTGAAAGTGATATTTTTAAACATATTTCACAAGAGACCTGGCAATTGATTGGGAAGTTATCCCTACGTAATAAGATTGCTCCTTCTCTTATTCAATCTAAATTCTTTACATTAAATCTCCTTCATTGGACCCCTGCTCGCTCACACAAATTGAAACTACGGGGTAACGATCTTTGTTGGAATTGTCATTTGGAACCAGGCACTCATCAACATATGTTTTTTGAATGTAAGTTATTGCAATCCTTTTGGGGTTTGATACGGAAACATTTATATCATTAATCTTTAATATATCGTTAGAGCTTTCATTACCTATGATTCTATTGGGCCCATGGGCTACAGCTATTCCTTTACCCCTTGACAATACGGATATGGAGTTATTGGATTTACTTATATCCATTGCTGTTAAAATTATACTAACAGAATGGAAATCTTTTCATCTTCTGTCTTATCATACCTGGTGGGCATGGGAATCATACCTCCGTGGAGCTCATACTTTTGTTGAGGAGAAGCATTACTCGCCTTCCATTTCTAGTAATGTATGGCGGTCATTGGACAATTATATGAATTTGTCCTCTCAGGGGTTGGCAGCTCAGTATCCTTTTGACTCTACTTTTTAAGCTATTTCCTTTATTGAAGCAGATGTCCCCACCTCTTCCTTTCTTCTTTTTTCCTTTCTTTACTTCTTTCTGTCTTTTCTTCTTCTCCCCTGCTCTCTTTTGTTATGCAATCTTATTTATTAAGCAACACAACTGGTTTATGACCTTATCATTATTTGGGCTGTTGATTTTGTTTAATCCATCTATCTGGGTTTTGCAATATTATTTGATTGGACTTATAACATATAATATGTGTCATTTATATATTTTGTTTCTCTTGCCTGAATAATGATATATTCACACTTTTTTTTATCCTAGTTCATTAACTCTTGGTATGAAATCTATTTTGGATTCTGTAATTCTCCGATTTTAACCTAATCTATATCTCATATTGTCATGTTGTATTGCAATGTATTTTAATTGTATTTTCTCTTTTAAATAACAATAAAGATATATGGAGAAAAAAAAGCACCCTGTGGCTCAAGTTACTGCAGAAAACATAAAAAACTGTAGAAAACCCTCCTCCACCCACCCCCTTTCCAGGGGAAGAGATGGAAAGGATGTGAGGTACAGAGCAAGAACAGAGACAAGGACACAATGTGTGGAGGAAGAAGAGACTACTCTGGCATGAGCATCTTGGTGGGATGTAGGGGGAGTGTCAGTCCAATGCATTTTGGAGATTCAGGTTGATCAATTACACTTTGTTGGGAGGACTCTGCCGCTAACTCAGAGAGGCAGGATATACATCTAGTCAGATGACAGTGAACAAACCAGGTCAGGAGCCAGCTCTGGAGCCATATTTATTGTGCGATAAAAATACATTGGAATGAAACTCCTGAGGAATTCCTCTCTATTAGAAGTTCTCTGGCTAACACATATATGGCACTGAGATAAATCTATAAATGCCTTAAGGGCACATGCATCAAGGCCTTTCCTGTTCGCAGACGGGCCGATTCGACGAATCGTCCCGTTTGCGTTGGAAAAAGGCTTTTTCCAATGCATGTAGATTTGTCATTCACAATTTAGGTAATCGCAATTTTTTGCGATTACATAAATTGCAAATGCATTTAGGGAATCGCAATTTGCTATTCCCTAATACCCAAGCATGTAGCCTTTCCTAAATGTGAACTGTGCATTTGGGAAAATGCTAATTACCATCAACTTCAAGTTGATGGTAATATGTGCATGCTTTGAAAAATGCACAAAAATGCATTTTTCAAAGTGCCATGTAGCGCACACATGCCCTTGGGGCATGTGTGTGCTTTACATGTGCACACTTACCTTTTTGGTGGGGTGCTTCAGGGGGCTTAGGTCCCCGGGCACCCTTGGATTTGCATTCGCTATTTACGATTACCAATTTGGTAATCGCAATTAGCGAATGCAATGCCATTCATTCCTATGGGCCTGTTGGCCCATAGGAATGAATGGAGTCACATTAGCTAATAGCAACAGTGGCGGCTGGTGAGGTTTGAGAGTGGTGAGGCTGGGCTACATGGGGGGGCAGCGCTGGAGTTCACTTTAAGTGGACACAGCAATTTTTGGGAGGCCAGTGGCCATTTTCAGTGGAAATATTTTTTAACAAACAAGCGTCTCCACCTTGGGCACCACAGAGTACAGACTATTTCCAACCAAGTTTTCTATGAGGACCATCCATGAGGTGGAGACGAATATACGACATTACATCGCGGTCTTCACACCGCGATACCTTTACAACACAGGCATTACAATGCACGTCGTTACAACGACTTGCGCTGGAGGGCGCTGGACTTAGGAATAGTATGATTTACTATTCCAACACCAGTCTACGTACAGTAGGGAAGTGTTGGAATAGTAAATCATACTATTCCTTAGCTTAGAGCGCCATCCAGCGCAAGTCATTGTAATGACTTGCGTTGTAATGCCCGCGTTGTAAAGGTATTGCGATGTGAAGACCGCGATGTAAACGATGTTTCCCGGTGGAGACCACCAAGTGAGGGATTCTCCCTGGGAAGCCGTGGGGTATGGACACCTCACACTGACTCTGCATGGTACACTGTTACTAAAGTTAGCTACTTTAGTAGGACCATCCTGAGAGGTCACAGAAGCTTCTGTTTACTGAACAAAAATCTTGGTGAGGGTGTTTTTTAATGCAATATTATGGCGCTATCTCTTGGACTAAAACAAGACGCCCGGTTCTCGCAAGCCAATACTGGAATGACTCACTCTCAGATCCAATCTTGGATGTTAAGACACCTAATTGGCATCTGACTCATTCTGAAAAAGTAGCAGGACTGCTCCTGCCATACAGACCCTTAGTGTAATGGAAAGAGGAAGGATTATTGCTGTGTACCCTTGGGAGGATTATCCGGGAGGAAGTAGGAGAAAAAAGCTGAGGAAATCGTAAACATTTCGGGGGTTCCTTTGAAATCTCTTTTGCACCTGTGCATAATAAAAGGCTGTTCAGAGTGACATTGAAAAGATGTTCTTCACTAGTGCTGCACCAACATGCCCACCTTGTAATGCTAATGCAGAGTGAAAAACTAATAAGTAATACCATATTTACAATCCATACATTATTCTTTGGGTATAAATGTAAAAGATAGAAAAATAAAGCAATAAAAAAACAAAGAACTGAGCCATGAGACGCAAATTGTGTAGGAACCACTGCTTCTAGCGGCTTTGCTGCTCCTCTGAGTACATATAACACTTTGAAAGAATGGGTTGGGTATAGGACCAATGAAGTAAGAAACTGCTTCAAGAACATTTAAAATGCAAAACCAGAATTAAATGGGACAGCAACATTTCTGCAGACTGCACTAGATGCAACTTTGGAGTGTACAAAATCCACCCCTGGAGCTGGCTTAGCAGCTGTACAGGAGCATACACAGCTGTTCTCCTGCCCACCCACTTGAGCTGTTCCCACAGCCCTTAAAATGGTTCAAATATCCAACTGAATATGCAGCTGGGGAAGAACTTCTTTGGGAGAACAGTGGAAATGGTCGCAAGTGACTGAGAATTGCGCAGCCTAGCAGCAGTCCGCAAGTACACAGATCTGGAAGATAAAGCTATGCCCGCATTCCATTAAAGTGGCCAGATACACACCGCTGTGTGGGACCCTTCATAGTCTTTAATGTATACCAAGTACCAGAACTTCAGAACTTTGATATCTTTAGAAAAGAGAACATGGATACATTATATTCACAGAAGCAGTAATATCAAGCAGAAGCTTACGAACTGAGTTAGACTGTCATCCCAAGTTAGTACAACAAACTGGTACCATTTCCCTTTTGGCACCGAGACTCTTGCTTTAGAATAATGCTTTTGAAAATGAAAACGACCGACTCAGGATGGTGAAGAACAAGAGAGAAAGCAGGACAAAAATGTATCATTTGCACTGTTGCAACCTTATCAGTTTCCTGAAAAGGTTCACTTGGATGAAACCCACTGTGAATGCATCAGTCTCCACTCAAGAAATAACGTCCTATTCTTGACACGAGTGCTTAGTGTAAATAACACTATGCCAGAAGAGTTGGTCTCACAGTCCCTTAAGTGATTGTTCTCCATTTTTTCTGTTTATGAAACTTCACTGCTTTGTTTTCCTTTTTTTAAAACTAAGATATATACTATTTTCAAAAGTAAAAAGCCTATTTCAGTCGTGTTCACCAAGTAGAATAAGCAGGCAAAAGCTGACCAAAAATAATTGAGTATACATCCCAAACACCCACAAGCCTATTTACACAAACATGGCCTATGAAGTACTGTGAGTGCGTAGGAGAAGGCAACCCATCAAACAATGGAGTAATCTTGAGTTCAGTTTCTTAGTCCTACAAATGTGTCAAAGCTCACAGCACACATGGTACGACTGTCAATGCTAGGCATTCACCATGATATGGACTCTCATGTCTTCAAACAATAGCGACTAGCCCAAGCTTGGGGTTCAGCTTCATTGTCGTTCTTGCAGATATTCCAGCGCATGGTTGGCAGATCTTTTTTAAGCCATCATACACGCTGAGTGACCGTCAACAAGTTCAGAAAAGTGCCACAAAAAATGTAAGTGCAGGAACGCTGTAAACGTTAGCAATTAGCGTTAATCTAATCAACTCCTGCAGACTGGCACATGCGATCAAAGCTGATTTATAGCCAGTGACATCTTCACGCATGACATCCCACCCCCAGAGGGGTTAGCACTTCACAGCCGAGCTCCTTTCCTTTCACAGAGCTGAAAAGAAATACTTCGTGCAGCAACCAAAGTAACTCGCTGCTGAGTCCGGACTCTGGTTTAACAGTACAGTCACTGTCAGAGCAGCGTGCTCTGTTCCGATGACGGTGATTCTGTGTGGCTTTGCAAATGCATCCAGCAGTGAATTCAGTGTGCTAGTGCCTAGAGTCACTCTGTACCAATACTGCAGTTTCTCTGAGCCCGTTTTTTTTTTCACTTACCTACCTTCACTTGGTGCCTGGTCCACTCAGGGTTGGGGCTGCACTGCAGGGAACCGTCGGGAGTGTCAAGGGATCAGGGAAGCATCTAGGTGATATCGACATACCCCGGCTGTGCACGCCACCTTGAATGGTACTCCTCAGCTACTGGCTGTCACTGCCAGTCAAACACAGAGGCTGGAGCTGCAAATGGTGTCCACTCGGTCCTGCAAGTAACAGGAGCGCGGGAAGCATACACTTCGATTCTGCGCAGTGTGTCTTCAAAAATCATGATGACAAACTGCGCAGACTTGTTTTCTCTGCTTCCCGGCTGCCTGCAGCATCTACCACACCCTTTCCCAACAGGTCACAGGGTGGGACCCACCTCCCTATGACGAATTGGGAAAGGGTGGGGTGCCATCCTCTCGGGTCCCTGACTGACGTTAAGCCCCTGGCGCTACAGGGCTTCAAACTGAAGCGCCCGGGGCTAACCTTACCTGCACGTCATCAGGGGGAGGAGACTGGTCGTCAAGGCTATGGTATTTGCCGAGCTGATGATGTCACAGACCTCAGGGCTGTGAGTTCATCAGCCCAGCAAAAACTGTAGATTCAGGGCCCGCCCACAGGCAGCATTAGGGAATGCACGGGAACGGAGTGGCTCGAAGTGTGTCACATGACATGAGACTTATCAGGCATCACAGCAACAACAGCCACTGCTCCAAGCTAGACATATGTGTGTGTGTGTGCATGTTTTTCTTTTTTTAAACGGATAAAAACCGTTTTTTTTTTCACTTTTTCAATGGCCGGGGGCGGAACCCCAACGCCCTTACTCAGAAACCGCCGCTGAATAGCGATTCGCAATTTCCGAATCGCTATTAGTTAATGTGAAGGAATCGCAAAACTTTTTGCGATTCCTACATGCATGGGCATTTGCACTTACCAAATAGCGATTCCTTAATAATCGCTATTTGGTAATCTCAAATGAGAAGTTTGATGCATGTGATGCAGCGCGATATTAGCAAACAGCATTCATACACCAAATACTCACTTGGGCCCATACATTCATACTACGCTAATACTTACGCTGGTGAGTCAGTTGTACTCTTTATCAAAATCCCTGCTACCAATTACCTTCTGATTGAAGAGTAATGACTTACCAATGAATCCTTTGCTAATTGGGAAGTTTAAAATGAGTGACATTCATTAAAGTACATAATCCTGAAAATAACCACTGAGTCAGGAAGTTTTAAAATGTTTATCTAAAGATTTTTAGCAGAGTAAATTACAGAACCACATGGTACTTAATCGCATCTCAAGGATGAAGCACAGAATAATAGTTATTGATTAATGACGGTCCCTCAGAAAGGAGAAGATAGAGACAGCAGCGCAACTAAAGGTTGCAAGTATATTTACCTAAGTGCGAGAACCAAACCCCTTGGCCAAGGAGTTGGAAAGAATAGGACCCAGGAAGGATGAAGAGCAAAGACCTCCTCCAGGTTCAGGACAGGACCGGTGACCTCTCTACAACGACGCCTGCGTCGTTCCCCTCTCTGATACTCGGCTTCTCCTCGATTCTCCCGTGCCTTCCTTCTAATGGACTCCGCCGCCCTCCTCCTCAGGACCTCTCTGGACAGCGATTCAGTCTGCAATCGATCAGCTTGGCAGTCTGGAGCTAGAAGCTAGCTAATTAGCTAATTCTATATCTATTATACCCCTCTACGCCCATGTACCTCCCCTTAATGTTGCCAAAATATGGGACCACTACCTCTGATTGGACAGGGACAGGGGTGGATTCTCACACCATATGATTTTGGTTCATTTTCTGTAGGCCATTGTTTTAAATACCGCCCCTCAAATTTAATACATTTGCTTTATTTCCCACCCGTCTCACGACAAATGTTATATATTCTTCATAAACATAGTTGCAAAGACAACAGGAACAACATGAATACACCGATGTTGGCCATCAGGTCGCGGCCTTGGACGACGTCCAGGTTGACTTCATCTTTATTCTTTGGCAGGCAGGCAGGACACATGCGCAGAATCATCTGTCTATCGAGTTTCAGTTCACCAACCCCAGGCCCAAGTTTACGAACTAATAAAAGTACAAGAAGAAAATATTAAAATCACAAATAAAATGTTTCACTGTATACCCACTCTTTCTACTCTATCCCCATTTACTTATAAATTCTAATCCCGCATTAGTAGCGTTAAGAAACGACAAATTAATAATAACATGAGAGCAAGCTGAAGCATGTGAAAACATCAAGCAGCCATTTTTATGCACACTGCGCAGAAGCAGGAGTTTCCCACCAAGCAAAGAGAGACGTCACACCATGTGATATGGATGAGACATGCGCAGTAAGGTTCCCGCGCTTTAGCGGCCATTTTAGATTATAGACAAGCGTTATTCGTTAGTTAAACACATAGGCAAGCATCCTTACTATTCGTGTGGTGTATGCAAGGATTAATATAAACAATACAAGATTTAATAAATTAATACTGTGAGGAGATTGTATTCGAGCAAGTCTCATTTGTGAGTCCTTGCTCCATCAATCCCCTCTCTGATGGCGTTTCTGAGCCATCAAAATACTACCCACAATCAGATGCCAACTTCTAGCAAATAGTTTCATTCTCATTTTTACACTTTCTATTTTTCACATCCCCTTTCAACTTTTTGTATAATTCACTTCTCAAATCTTCAAGTTCGATTTCATCGAACTTTCTCTTCTTTCCTTTTCCTGTCACATTATATAATTCATTCTTTCTACAGCATTTGCACCATATTGTTATTGACAGTACTATTATTGCTATCCCTGCTAAGGGTACTAATATTTGACCTATAAGTCCTTTTCCTACATTAGTAAACCAGGCACCAATTGACGCAATACTACTTGTCAATCTTTCCCATACACTATCAACTTCCAGTGATTTAAGTTCCTTCTCAAGTTTAGTTATATTCTGTATATACGTTCCAATTTCTGCACTTTTATCAGGAATGTAAGTGCAACAATGTTTCGTCTTCAGTAATTTACAGACTCCGCCCTCTTTTGCCAATATAATATCAAGAGCAAGTCGATTTTGCATAACCATAGATCTAATCGCAACCATCTCCGCATTAATCATTAGAAATCCTCCAGCAGTATCCGTTGATAAACGATCAACCACTGTAGACAATTTACATATTTTCCTTGAGTTCAGAATTATTCCCACTGAAGGTATCAATGCACCAAATATATCACCTACAATTTCAGAAAAACTAGCTCTTTTACTACGTGTTAATTCGCCATAGTTTTCATTGCTCCCAGTGTTTCTTTTTACGTGGTATATTTTTGGAAATACTATTCCAAAATAACAACTTCCATACCACCGTGCAGGAAGCCTAAAGTAAGCCTTATTCCCACACACATAATAGATCCCAGGAAAAACTGAATCTGTTCCTCCTTTGATTCCCCAACCTCCAAGAATTAAGAAATTGTGTTCACATTCACTGGTACCGATGAAAACATTGTTATAATCAGTCCTTAATCTATGTAGACAAATTTTCCCCGTTTTTACAAAATCCAGAGCCATAGCAGCTTGAGCCTTGCCAGGTGTGTAACTACCCTTCTTTCTCAGCCCAAGGTGGCAAATGAGCCTTATGCTCAGAAGCTTTCTTTTGAAAATCTTGTCTTCTATCTTCTACTAAATTCAAAAATATCTTTTCTTCTTCGTATAAAGAACATGCTAGATTGTGTCTATGTGCATGTGTTATATCTATCGATTTCATTGTTAGGAAAAATTCTCCCATAAACTGTGCGTCTTGACTACTAAGCACTGGGTTCATACTCTTTCGAATCGGAACCTCAGAAAATATCACATCTATGTTTGAATAATAATATTGAAGTCTCCCTGTTCTATAAAATAAACTAGATAATACACTACATGATATGCCATATGTCAATGGTAAGTGATGATATGTTAATCCTTCTGCTACTGATTCGGGTAACTTCATACAGACATAACAATTACTAACTTCCATGGTATCTACATATTGAAATAATAACTTTGTGAAAACATTTAAACTAGTGTCGTTATCAGTTATTTCATGATGAAATTCTGGTTCATTTTCTGCCATTAGTTCTACTCTATTACCCTTCATGTTTGCTGTCCTTTCCTTAGTTTCGTTATTAATCTTTTTATCCATTATCATAAGGTAAGGAATTGCTACGATCAGAACTAACCAAACTATAAGCACCATTACTAGACTACATATGCATATTGCACAGCATCTTCTACAACATTTCTGTTTTGGTCTCCCAGCAACTCTATCGTCAGGCATTTCGACAAGGAAGATTGCTCTTCTTATCTATTTTCGCTTTTCTTTATATGACTCTTTTGCGTAGTCAAGGTGGTCTTGTTTCTTTCTCGTACGTCAGTTCTGCACTTGTTCCTTCGTCACCACTTTCACTTGACTCTGAGCTCTCGTAATCTTCAAGAATGATGTAAGTCCAATCAGGACCCTTGAATTTGTTATTCACAAGTTTCAGTCTCTTGCTTCTTCTTTTCTTAGTTCTGTTTTCTTGTTCGGTTTGACTTGTTACTTCATTTACTTGATCTGGATCTTCACTTCTGGTTGTTATGTGGTATTTTACTCTTTTAATGACACTAGGCCAATGATCACCTTTTCTTGTTTTCTTGGTTTGCACTGTCTCTTTGATTTCGTCTTCAGAAATTCTTTTATCTTCAGGTTTCAACACAGTTTCGTTTTCTGTAATTACTGTTTCTTTTATTAGCTCTTTTTCAGGTCTGATTGTTTTCTCTTCAGCAGCTCTACTGTGAGTTTCCAATAAGTGACCTTGTTCTTGATTTATTTCTTCATGTTCATTTTTCTCGAGATCTTCTTTTTCTGTATGCTTTTCTGGATCTAACTGGTTCTGATCAGGGCTTATTGCACTTTGTACTTCTGCAGCCTGACCGGATTCTTCTAGACCTGTCTGTCCCTGGTCAAAGTTTGTTAGTTCTTTATTTTGAGTCCAGTTTCCTTTCCCTATCTGATCCTGCTCAGGTTCTTTTATTGTATCTTCTTCTTTTTCCTGAGCTGCTTCTTCTTCACCTATCTGATCTTCTTCGATTTCTTCCAAGTTTGCTTGACTTCTTGTTCTGTGGTAAACTTCAGGAATTTCTACCACCGGTACCCAATCCTGACTTGTGCTCGGTTGTTCTTCTTCAGCTTCTCTTGAATCTCGAGCCTGAGATTCTTCAGCTGGGCAACCTTCAGCTTCTTCAGTGATTGGTGCTGTCTGAGGATTTTCTTCTTCAGGGTCTGGGACTCTCATGGTGTGGCTTACATGAATCTGATTAGGAAATCCTGCACACTTCACAGCTGTATTTGTGGTCAGTATGACTTGACACGGTCTGCCCCATCTAGGTGATAGACACGTTTCTCTGGTGTGATTCTTCACTACCACCCAGTCACCAGGATTCAGATCATGTTCTTGTTCAGGCTGCCTGGAAACTGCGTCTTCTCCAACCTGATGAGAGACAGAACGCACTAGGTCAGCCAATCCTTTGCAATAATCCAGAACCATATCATCAGATATATTCAGCAGTTTGTTTGTGGGAACATGTGTTTGTCTCATTGCTCTTCCCATCATTATCTCGTGTGGGCTCAATCCGGTATTTCTATCAGGAATGCTTCTGAGTCCCATTAAAACAAGTGGCAATGCATCCGGCCACTCTAATGATGTTGATGCACACATTTTTCCCAGTCTGGATTTTATAGTGCCATTCAATTGTTCAACCACTCCAGAAGCCTCTGGACGATATGCACAATGCAGTTTCTGTTCAATTTTGAATGCTCCACAGATTATTTGGATCACTTCACTATTAAAATGTTTTCCTCTATCTGATTCCAAAGTTACTGGGAAACCAAACCTAGGAATGAGTTCTCGTAGCAACAGCTTTGCGACTGTAATGCTGTCATTTCTTCTGGTAGGGTAAGCCTCCACCCACTTTGAAAACAGACACACTATGACTAGTACATATTTCAACCCTCTGCATGGTGGCAACTGAATAAAATCAAACTGGAGTCTTATAAATGGACCCTCTGCCTTTCCAATCTTCCCAAACCCAATTATTGTCTTCCTCCCTGGATTGTGCATCTGGCAAGTCAAACATCTCTGGCAAAGACTCTCTGCAACAGCCCTGAATTTGGGATTGTACCAGTTTTGTCTAAAAAGCCTAATCATTGCATCTCTCCCTATGTGTGTGTCTCCATGATACATTCTGGCCATTTGTGAGAGTAGACAGTCGGGCATGACTGGTCTGCCATCAGCGCAAATCCACACTTCGTCATCTCCTCTTTGAGAACAACCCACCTTGATCCATAAATTCTTCTCACTTTCATCAACATCATCTTGCAATCTTTTAACGTCATTCCATGTTTCAGGTGGCACATACAGCATAAGTTGGCAGCTGATTCCCATTCTTTCCACCCTTTTATTGACTGACAATCTGTTTTTGGCACAATGTTGAGCCACTAGATCAGCATATCTGTTGCCAACTACCTCCCAGTCATCTCCTGACTGGTGTGCGGCACACTTCACCACAGCCAATTCTTTTGGTGATTGTATTGCTTCCAGCAATTCCCTTACAAACTTTCCATTTTTAATGGGGGATCCTGAAGAAGTCATGAAATCCCTCTGCATCCATAGTTGGCCAAAATCATGCACAACCCCGTAACCATATTGGCTATCTGTAAATATAGTTACTTTTTGATTCCTCCCAATTTTGCAAGCCTTTATCAATGCAATCAATTCAGCTATTTGTGCAGATTTGACTCCTGGTAAATAGGATGCTTCAACTATTCCAGTTAATTCACACACCGCATAGGCAGCAGTTAGTTTACCGTCTTCATGCCTTTGGCATGAACCATCGACAAATAGCTCCCTGTCTGGCTTTCTAAGGGGCTGTTCCTCTATGTCTGGGCGTGGTTTCGTGCATAATTCTGTGACTTGTAAACAATCATGTTCTTCTTCTTCGTCATCTTTAATTTTCTCATGATATGGGTCTGGTAGTAAGGTAGCAGGATTTACTATCGTGCACCTCACCATGGTCACATTTTCAGCACCCATTATTATTCTTTCATACTTAGTCAGCCGACTAGGAGTAAGATGTTGAGTTCGGGTTCTTGTCAACAGAATCACAACAGCATGTGGAACAAACACTTTCACAGGATGTCCCATCACAATTGACTCACTTTGTTCAATGCTCAAACAGGTAGCTGCCACTGATTTTAAGCATCCTGGCAACGCAGCTGCTACTGGGTCCAATGTAGCAGAAAAATATGCTATAGGACGTCTGTCTAAACCATGTCTCTGAGTTAGGACGGAAAGTGCACAATTTTCTCTTTCATGACAGAATAATGCAAATTCTCTTTTATAATCAGGCATGCCTAGGGCAGGTGCTGAACATAATGCACTCCTCAAATTTACAAAGGCTCCTACACTTTCATCATCCCACTCAACAGGATCCTTTGCTTTCTTTTTTGTCATGTTAATTAATGGTTTAGCTAACAGAGAAAATCCTAGTATCCATTGTCGACAGTAACCTACTATTCCTAAGAACATTCTCACTTCTCTTTGTGTTACTGGCATTTGCATTTTCTTTATTAATTTTACTCTTTCAGAGGTTACTCTTCTTTTTCCCCTCTCAATTTGGTGTCCCAGATATTTAACTGCCGTTGTACAAAACTGCAATTTTTCTGGTGAGACTTTATGCCCTTCTTCAGCTAAAAGGTTTAATAGTGCAATGGAATCAACAACACAGTCCTCTCTGGTGTTTGATGCCACCAGTAAGTCGTCGATATATTGCACTAGGACTGAGCTTCCTGGCATCACTAGTTTCTCAAGGCACTTTTTCAATATCTGATTAAAAATAGAAGGACTTTCCGTGTACCCCTGAGGAACACGATTCCATACATAGACTTTGTTTTCAAATTTAAATGAGAAAAGATACTGACTATCTGGATGCAATGGTATTGAAAAGAACGCTTGGCATAAATCAATTACAGTGAACCATCCTGCACTCCAGGGGATCTGGTATAGGATTACTGCAGGATTTGGTACTATAGGACAACATGGTTCCACAATTTTATTTATTTTCCGCAAATCTTGAACAATCCTATATTTTCCACTAGGTTTCTTTAGACCCATTATTGGTGAATTACATGGGCTACTCATTACTTCTTTCAGTATGTTTTGTTCTACCATTCGGTTGATTTCTTCAATGACTCCTGTTTTTACTTCTGCACTCATTTTGTACTGTCTGGTATTTGGGAAAATTGCACCTTCCTTTACAGTAATTTTAATTGGGTCTATTTTGGCCATAAGTCCTACTTCCTTTCCTGTGAAATCCCATACTATGGGGTTTACTGTAGTTTTTAATTCTTCTGGCAGCTCATCTTTTGTTATTAACGAAAACATCTCATCTACCTCTGTACCTTGTTTTGCAATCATGAACTTATATACATGATCTTCATCTGGGGTCTGAACTGCCACACCATCTGGTGTGCAGAAAATTGTGCAATTCATCTTGCATAGCAAATCCCGGCCCAATAAATTTACTGGACTGGAATCACATACTACAAATTGATGCATTTCTCTGAAATTTCCAATTTTGACTTCCATTGGTTCGGTAAGAGGTGTTCTAATCTTTCGATTAGCTACCCCCACTACTTGGATAGCTTCTCCAGAGAGAGGAAGGTCTGGAATGTCTGCTGTTCTCACAGTAGACCGAGTAGCACCAGTGTCCAAAAGAAAAGTAATATCATTACCTTTCACATTCCCTTCAACATATGGACCTGACTGATCTACTGGTAAGGATGCGCCAAGTACGCACTCCTTCTCCCCCTCTCCTAGGCACCGTCATGAACTGTATTGACAGAAATCGTCCTGTAAAAGAAACTGTGATGTTATATAATCATTCTTACCACTTCCTCCTTGATATCCGACGTCTGTACCGTGCTTTGCTCTGCTTACATTACCCTGAATAGGTGCAGGTGGAAACTGACTCTGAGGGTTTACACCCTGCTGTGTGTCATTCTGCGTCTGTGGATTTAAATTTTGATTTGGGCCATTATTATTCCGAATCTTTTTACATTCATCCTTCCAATGCCCCAATTTTCCGCATCCATGACAAGGAAATTTCTTTTTAGCTTCTTCTCTACTCATTCGTCCTCTCACTTTTCCACCATTCCCAGTGTCACCACTCGTTCCAGAATCCTTTCCTTGATTTTCACTCGGATTATCCAAATTAATTCCCTGTTTCTCGGCCATTTTCACCTGTGCCCACATTACTTTTTCCTGCAATTTCTTGTGCCTATCCTCAATATCGTCTCCACAATATTTTGCATATTTTAAAATATCATCGATCGGTTTCCCTTGCCAACACAACATGTGCTGCTTAATCATCTGACAAATCTCTGGCTTCAGACCATAGACAAATCGATAAACAAACTGACTCATGTTCTTATCTCCAATGTCCTCAAATCCACTATACTGCTTAAATACTTGCAATAAACGCTCATAATAGGCGTGTACCGATTCACTGGCTTCTTGGGTGGTCCGGTCTATTTTCACCCAATCCGTTTCTTTCGGTGGTATTTTGCCTTTCAGGTAAGTTATCACCTGCTGGTACTTTTTCATTACATCATTTGACGGGGCACCTGTCTTTGGATCTCTAGGATACTCTTCACTTGGCCAATCAACTGTAATTTTACAATCTGTCCACAAATCGGCAGGTACCACTATGTCAAACAAACCATCCAAATCCTTCAACAATACCTTTGACACCTTCACAAACCTCTCAACCTGCTTGTACCATTCAATGGGTTTTTCTCTCAACTTTGGAAAATCATTCGTAAATGACAAAATATCCTGTCTGCTCCATGGGACATGTACATATCCCCCTCCTGGTACTTCTCGCATCGGGTACATTTGGTCTGCTTTCCCTGTCTCTTTCATCACATATTCAGATGCTGTTCTGCTTGATCGTGCCTCTTCCTTTTTCTTGGCCCATCTAGTTCTCCATTTATCTAGATCTCCCCATTTCTGTAAGACTATCATTAATTCTTTTACTTGTAATTTTCTTCCAGAGGCATTCATATTTTCTAAATCTTTGTCTGAAAAATCTGCTCTATCAGGGTTTCTGCAACACTTTTGATCTCCCTATTTCAATTCCCATCTGCAGTGCTAAGTCTGATAGTTTTTCATGGAATAATCTTGCATTTCTTGTGATACTCCTGCATATGAACAATAATTCTTCTTCATCGTAAGCATTCAGTCGATCTAGCCCTACATTTCCTGCTATTATTTCTTCTAATTCGATTTTTAATTTATAAATGACCAAAATTTTGGGAGGTGTACACTGTTGATCTGATCCTTGTGCCCACCTTTCTAAGTCTTCAGGTGTTACTACATTGACACTTTTTGCTCCCGATGAAGTTATTAAGTTTATATCTTTCGAGCACCCAGGTGTAGTTCTTCGGGGAGTACTATTGACAGAATCTCGAATGGGTAAGTCCATTAGTGATATCGTAGATTCACAATCACTAAAGTGATCCTCGACCATTACTACTGCTTCAGGTTTAGGAATATTCACAGGAGTAGGTGTAACTAGCGGTGGAGGATAGTTTCCTTTGTCACTATATAACGGGACTACTGGATCAATTGTCACAGGTATGGTCAAAGAGTCGGGATGCACTTTTATTTGTGTTATTTTCTGTATTAATTCTGCTCGGGTCTTCTCTAGGGCTTCTTTTTCTTTATCGTGAAGTATCCTACTAGGTGTGAAATCATGCATTACCTGTGGTACTAATGGAGTTTTTAACAGTGGGGCACTTGGGGTGCATCCACTTGTCCCTTCCTGATATGGTGGGGGGTTCCTTAATAATTCTTCTATAAATTCATCTACTGAATCTCCATTTCTCATTAAATGTTTTGTCTTTTCTGTGCATTTGCTTCCTAATTTTTCTTCTGCTGTTAACAATGGATACAATCCCTCTGAAATCATTGCCCTCCCCCATTGTTTCATCTGACTGTCCCTAGACTCATGTTGGTTCTGGGGAAAAAAATCCTCGATAGCCCCTATTACTCCTGGGTCGGTCACGCTCAAACGCCTCGGTTTCCCATTCCTCTAAGGCTTCGTATTGAGTTAATCTAGGTCTGGGTTCTAGGTCATTCATCCTCAATCTCAAATTTTGAAGAATTCTCCCATTGAAAGTGCCATTCTCGGGAAATGCTAATATCCCATCATTTTTGGTATATTCTATCCAATTCTCTATCCATACACAAGTATGATAACCTCTCTCCATCATCATGAATGAAGCGGGCGTTTTAGCTGGTGGAATGATAATTCCTTCCCTAGTTTTGATTGGTTTATCCTTTTTAAAATAATTCTTAATCTTTTGCAGAAATGACATTTTTCTCTTTTCTCCGTACATTTTGGGCAAATCTCGATGTATAAAATTATATTCCGCAAAGCCTAAATGTCTCCTATCCGGTCGAGTTCCTGTTAAAGTTGGATCGCGTTTTAACATGCAATCTCTTATCCACTAAGGGGCACATGCATCAAGCTAGGCAATTGCGATTCCTTAATAGCTATTATTAAGGAATCGCTATTAAGGAATCGCAATTGCCTATGCATGTAGAAATCGCTCAATAAATAGTGATTCCTAAACATTCCTTAATTGCTACTCGCAAATTGCGAGTCGCAATTAAGGAATACCTACCCATTCATTCCTATGGGCCATGAGGCCCATAGGAATGATTGGGAAGATATTCACTATTAGCGATTCGCTATTAAAGAATGGCTAATAGCGGGAGCTATTTCAAGGGTGCCAGGGTGTCAAAAGGACACCCTGTTGCACCCCTGAAATCTGCATATGAGTACATCTTGCACACACACATGCCCCAAGGGCATGTGTGTGTGTAAATGGAAGTTTGAAAAATGAACTTTAGTGCATTTTTCAAAGTTTTTGCAAATTACCATGCAGTTTAACTTCATGGTAATTTGCTCCCTATTAGCGAAATCGCAAATTTTTTAACTTTAATGCATTGCATTTAAGGAATCTCAATTTGTGATTCCTTAAATGCAATTGCAATTTAAGGAATAGCAATTTTGCGATTCCTTAAATTGCGATTTCTGCATTTGGGATGATGCATCCCAAATGCAAAAATACTGGTCGCAAAGGGGCAGATTCTGAGAATCTGCCCGTTTGCGACCAGTATTTCGGTTGATGCATGTGCCAGTAAGATTTTAGCTTCTATGATATCAACCAATCAAATGCCTGCTAACTTTTATCTCTGAACCAATCCTAGCGCGGCCTTTCTGTGACGTTTGTCTGTCAACCCCTCCTTTACAATCTGCGCATCTCTGTCCCTCGCTGTTTCAACCAATCCCAGCGCGGCGTTTTGTGACGTCAGCTCCCTCTCCGGCAGCTGACCCTCCCTTTACAAAATCTTACGCAAAACTTATTTTCTCTATAAATCTTAATTACATTTCAGTAACAACATATAACATTCGCTATCGTGCCAGTTTCTCTAAATTTCGAAAAGATAGTTTTCTCTCTCACTTAGTAAAACCTTTCCGTTTACTAAACATACACTACGAGTAAAACCCTTCCGTTTACTCTTCACACAAGCTCCAGAAGTATCTGTTACTTCTTCAATGTTACCCTTTCTAGGTGATATAACATCAAATTTTCACCAGCGTACTCCTTTGCTATTACTCACACCCATAGATTCCCTAACCAGTACTGATAGTCCTGCTTAACTTTTCAGTACTATTTCTGCCTGACAGATAACCTCACTGCAGTATGGTGTCGTAGGGATTCTACACATATACAGAGCTATGCACAGGATAATAGGACCTTGGAGTATAGTGGTGAGCCAACCATAAACCGTAGTACCTACAACCCTAGTCCGGCTAGCATTAGCGTCTCATTAGCAGCGTAGCTACCAATGACAACCCAGAACACGGTATCTCTCTCTCAGGACTCGCAGGAGCAAGGACACCCTTTCGTTACTCACTCATACCTGTCCACAACTTGCGTAATAAGAAACACTGTATAGTTTAAAATGTTTATTTCAACTATCGTGCTCTAATATACAGTACACGTGTAAGTACTATCAGCATAATGCATAAGAATAATATAATCAGCATAGTTACAATTCCATAGAATACAAACGGTGATAGCATTATATAAAGACAGTGGATATAGGGCTAAATGACCTGTCCACCCTCCCCGTGCTAATAACTAGTTTATTATAAAAACAGAAGGCCCCTGGGTATCGCCAGGCAGACCCCCATACCCCAACATCTAGACGCAGGGCCTACACCACCAGACAAGCACAGCTCTTCCCCCTGGAAAGGCCTCTCTCCAAGTGCCCCTGACACGGAAAACACAATATTAAATGCACACGAACCTCCCCAGTGCAGCTGCAACCAGTGCCACGTCCAAGCTCGAGGGGCTGACCAGATCAGCAAGAACAAGTGACTTCGCCTTCCGACCCCGCACATGATGTGCAGACATGACCCAGAGTTATCAGGAAGAAGGATAAAAAGGCACGCAGTTCGAAAATAGCAAAGTCAGAAAAACAAGGGCACAAAGTAACGTGCGCAAAGAGGCATCATGGCAGCCAGGCCCAAGCCAACCCAGCAAAGCAGTCCATGTGTCCACAAACCACACGACACCCTCCCCTGGTCAGGCCAGTGACAGAGACATAGGACGAAGACAGATCAGAATAGGTGGAGCAGAATGCTGACGAACCGGGACAAAAATTTTAAAAATAAAAATCCAGTGCGGCAGAACGCTGAACGTGGAGGATCCTTAGTTAAAAAGGAATGTAAGTGCAGAAAAACGCCACACTTTCCAAGAGGACATCGTTGGAATCACCAGAAAAAAGAGATGCCATCCAGTTTAATAAGTCCAAACTGCATTCATGTTCCTCATAAGAGGCAGTAGCAAACAACATTGCGGGACAACTTGCGTGATACTCAATATAACTTCGTTGTAGGAGATCCTGAGCAGCCGCCCAGATATCCCATTGTGCCAAAATTCCAAGTGCAGCCGCACGCGCCATGAAGCCATGTCCGGAACAGTCCCGTTCATGGGCCTCTAAGGGACCCACCAGCTGGACGAAATCCGGGCAAGACAGAGACGTATTGGATAGGCAATAATCCAAGGACCATATGAGAAAGGACATCGGATGCAAGACATCACAGGCTGCACGCAAGTGAAATACGCAAAGCGAAAAGAAAGTTTGTAAGACACACCAAGTGTCGCCAATGGCAGGACGCCGAAACCGGCGAGGAGACGTTCACGGAGCACCCGAAGGCGTCTGCGGTCGAGGCGAGCTCCATGAGGTGCAGCCATTGCGTAGTAAACAAATCAAAAGTAGTATTCCAGCAGCTAACGCTAAAATCAATGGAAAGCCGCCAAAGACACTGGAAAAAATAGAATGAATAAAAGCCGGTATTACTCCAAATATAGTTTGAAAGGAGGTAACAAGGCCAGAGCCCACAACCTTAAAAAAATGCACAAGACCTTCAGTGCGAGATGCATTAAAAACGCGGTGAATTAACTCACCAAAATGTTGTGGGAGGTTCGTGTTTAGCAGGGCCTGTATTTCACTGTGAGTACTCGCCACCTGGAGAACAAATGTCTCCCGCGCAGATGTGAGCATAACCTCCTGATTCAATAATAGTGCCTTTATTCTGCTCAATTTATTGAAATCTGCCTTCAAAGTCGGAATGGAAGGCCAAATTGAACTATCTACAATGCCATGCGGGGGAGGAAACAGCACATTTTTGCAGCAGACAACTCTGTGGGAAACAGTTAAAATATAGGGTATACCGGCAAGCATGCCACAACAGTCCTGATTATTTAGAAGGAAATAGCTGCCGTTAGCAAGCACAGTGAAAGTAGGAGAGATAGAAGGAGCAGGAATTCCCTTTAGGATACAAGCAAGATTCGGAGCTGAAACATTACAAGCTCCGTGCAATGTAATGTGTTTACAAACAAGGGAATGACCCACAGTAGAATTGCATGACTCCCCCGTGAGAAAAACTTCCTTCCCTTCTCTAAGACATCTATACATGAAAGGCAGGGACCACAGTTCATGCAGGAAAGCACTTCCCAAAGGCTGAAATCGACCGACAGGAAAATGTTTCATGCAGGAACTAAACTCAAATAAAGAAAAAGGCAAAGCTATAACCCTGTGTACTAGCCACGCAGCAGAATCCAATTCCGCTACCGAGAATGGTAATGGCTCTATCCTCTCAATGTGTAACAGAGTGTATGCTGCATCTTTCATGGACATAAACTGCTGTTTTTCAGTTAAATTAAAAAGTAAGAACAAGGCAGAGGTGTTTAAAAAATGCCAAGAAACTTTCCCCATCTTAAGGGTTTGCATAGTCCATGCAAACTGCATTACTGAACGCAATTGATTTTGACCATGATATAACACAGAAACATCATCTTGTACAATATCAACAACAGAGGACACAATATTCTCTAACGTGTAAATGCGAGAAGACAGGGTATTAATACTATTATCAACAACAGCAAGCACCTTTGCTAAATTTGCTTGATCTATTTCCCGAAGACGGGAAGCAGCCTCTATTTGCGAAAGCTTCCAGAGTTCATTGTAAGTCTCATATATGAACCTCTTCGGTCGAGGACCACGAGGCCCTAGAATAAAGTCGGACAGATCAATGTTGCCTGATAGGAGGGATAAATGTTGTTTAACAGAGTCTAAGGAAGAGTGCTGCAACCACTGTTTACACAATTTACCAACAGAATATGTTGTAACAGTACGAGAATCAGAAAACCTGGGGTCTGGTCTATCCTGTTTATAACCAGGAGCCGAGTCGTGAAAATGCAGCTGGCAGGCATTAGATGCTATGGGCCAAGCCAACCAGGGTGACTGAACAACAGTAGACATGTTGAAGGAATTGTTCTGGAACAAAGCTTGTAAAATTTCAATGGAAATATTTAAAAGCAAGCTTTCATTGGGAACAGAAGACAATACAGGAATAGAGGGTGCATTTAATTGTTTGGAAGTAGCCAAACCCCAACACGTTGTTTGATAGACGGTATGATTCAAAAATAGAATCTGGGTCGGGATAAGGCAAGCACGGTGCAAGGCTTCTGTGCCTTGTACCTGCCATGCTTTGGAGCCCCAGATAGATTTTAAGTCAATAGTATCCCGCCAATGCTCATAACCACCCACAGCTAAGGCATTCAAAAAGGAACCCGAATAAAGCCATTTGGTATTGGTCAACATTATTTTCTGAGTAGATGAAGTGTTTAATTTAAAATAATAGGACCCAGGGTTTAATCTATCAAAATCCGTAAAATAAGTAAACTTACTTTGAAGAGTCTGGGAGCTACCTGGTAAAGGGGTCGGACAATGTTCCCATTGTGTGTAATTAAAAGGACCCCGAAGGGCACTGGGTTTATGGAGAAAATGGTTGCCCCAATGCTGGTAACAATATAAGTCGGCATAATTTGCAGAATTTAAATACAAATCCTCAGCATTAAAAGCAGCATAAAATTTCAGATCAGAAAACAACGATTCAACAGCATGTACATCCCAATCGTCAGAATGAATGTTACTTTTCACTACATCACCCATCGAAACACGGAGGACATTTGGTACATTAATTATCTCAGTCGGGCCATGAATTTGAAAATTTACTGCATCCCATACGATGCCATCAGCAACTGGAAATGCTGTAATGTTCACAAATGTGTAGTCACGCTTCATGATGTGAGAGGAAGAATGTGGAGCCAAAGTTCCAGCGACACAGTTCACAGCAGAGCGTTCTGGCAAATAGTGACCATTGATAAGGAGAAAAAAGACTGTGACAAAGCCAATGGACATGAACAGAAAAATCAGGAACAGTACCAACCAGATGTATGTCCATGGGGGAACCAAAAAATTGTCTCTGAACCAGGATACAAAAATACTGAAAATGGACGGGATAAGTACTGAAGGGGAATCCGATTCGAAAGAACAACGCGTTGTGTTCAATGGCATTGTTGGTAGATGAGCCACGGACTCGGTGGCGGGATCAGCATACTCAGTCTCCTCGTTGCAGGGGGAATCCGGGTAGTCGAGCAAACTTTCAGGCAAATCAACCATCTCAATGGCAACATCAGTGACCGTTCGGTCTGGAAAACCACAAACATTTGTCCTTGAAATGACTGGACAAGAGACCGCTGGTGTTACACTATTCAGGATCGGCCAGATGTTGTAGCTTGACATTTTCCACTGAGATGTATCTGTTTTCCTTGCGACCAGGAAGCGGTGGTAAAATGACTGTACGAGTTCCCTTCAGACCTAGGACTGGAACCGGTGCACAATAAGAGGGGCCAAATTCTTTTTTGTTCTCCACCTTTTCTCGGACCAGGTCTCCAACTTTCGGAAGCCAGCCGGCAACCGGAATCTGCAATGCAGCGTCTGTGGCTGAAGGTAAATGTTTAATTGCAAGTTTGTCTCGGGCTTCTTGTAAGTCCTGTAACATAGTAGAATGATTATCTACGTCAAAGATTGCGGATTGCGCCGCCATGTCTAGACCATTAAGGTCAGGCACAAACATTCTTATGCCAAAGAGCATTTCGTATGGGGTCCGCCCACCCAGAGGTCTTCTAGGGAGATTATTAAGTGCACGTTGTACGGTATACAAGTGGGCCAGCCAGTTCCTGCCAGTACCTAAAACTCTAGCTGTCAAGGATTGCTTTAAGGGACGGTTCATTCGTTCAACGACCGAATTGCCCTCAGGCCGATACGGAGACGAAAATTTCACCTGCACCCCCAATGAACCCATTGCGTCCTTGTAAGCCTTAGAGGCGAACGCTGGACCTTGGTCAGAATGGAAGGTGCCACATGCGAAAATTCCCACAAAGACACGCAAATCCCTGATGACATTTCGAGCATCAGCACTCCGTTGTGGCCAGACCCATATGAAACGTGTGCACAAGTCTACTGCTACCAAGATGTATTTGTATGCAGTGTCAGACGAAAATGGACCGCAGTGATCCAGGTAAACACACCCAAAAGGTCTGTTTGAAATGCAGAGCGGTGTTTGCGGTGGTCGGGTAACCGTGGAAGGCTTAATTTGTTGACAAATGTCACAGGAAAGCACATAAGTACGGGTATGTTTGTATAAACCACGCCACCAGTATCGCTGCTGCAAGATAGAAACTGTTGCAGACACTCCAGCATGAGCCGAAGCCATCCCTTCGTGTGCGGCAGTTATCAAGGAAAGTCTGCGGTCTGCGTTGGGAATCAGCCGATCCCCAACGTCCGGAATACTTACATAAGGAGTCTGATCGGGACTTAAGAGATAAGAGTACTTGGAAGGGAAACCCCTTGGGTAATTAGCACCCTCCTTTGTTGCAACAATTGCTGCCAATATATCTTTATCTATTTTAGTCATGGATCTTGTAACTGCTGCTACTGTACACGTTGCTACTGCTGACTTGGCAGCTTCATCTGCCAAGCCATTACCGACAGCGTGTGCGCCCACACGCTGGTGGCCAAGTGTGTGAACCACCTGTGTGAGAGGCAATTTTTGTTGTAATTCTGCCACTCGAACCCAAAGCATTTTATGCTTTATTGTACTGCCTTTTGCGTCCCTATAGTCATTTTGTGACCAAAAGAAGAGATTGTCATTGTAAGACTGAACACAGTAATAGGAATCGCATACAATAAGAGTGGTCACATTCGGATTAGCGAACTCAAGTGCGAGCACCAATGCGCGCAGCTCGGCCAATTGTGCAGTACTGTCTCCCAGTGCTTGAGTATGCACCACAGTTGATCTAAATTGTCCGTTCACAAAAGAACCTGCAACAATAGCACACGCTGCTGAATAAGCATGCTTGGAACCCGTGGCCGGCTGAGCCGAACCATCGGTATAGATAATACATTCGTATTCCTCAAGTGGTAGCAATGACAGAGGAGGAGGATGAACGAATTCATACTGCAAAAACTCCTGAGTCTGAAGTGATGAATCAAAGATAAAAGTGACATCCGGAGACGTCAAAGAAGTTGCCCATTGTATCCAACGGCGGTGCAAAGCTTTAGAGTTCAGAACACTTGCTTTCGTCACTGCCTCTAGGGCAGGATAGGGTGTTACCACCAAAATGCGCTTTCCCTGTGCCAGTGCGCGTTCCTTCAGAATCGCCATCTGCACTGCAGTTAAAACTTTCTCCACAGATGAGAAACGCATTTCCGCGGAAGTGTAAAGAAATGACTTGTATGCGATGGGTACTGTGTCACCTTCGTTAAAGGTTAAGTACGTGAAACCCACTGCCCCTGGAATGATTCTAATCACCAGGTTGGTGTGGTTGTCACGAGTTAACAAGTATTTAGACTCAAGTAAGTCTGTCTGCAAAGACTGCAGAATGGAGGTATGCTCCGGAAGCCAGCATGACTTCGAAAAGTTAGATTGTATCAAGGAATACAGTGGCTTGATACGCTGGGCATATTCGGGAATGTAAGTACGCCCGAAGTTCAGAAAACCCAGCAAAGACTGAAGTTTCTTCAGAGTAGTAGGAGAGCACAGGAGTGCACATTTCTCCAAGAAATGGGGAGCTAAACCCTTACCTTCATTGTTGAGCTCATAGCCCAAAAACAAAACGGTAAATTCAGCAATGTGTGATTTGGCAAAGTTAAACTTGTAGCCTAGAACCGCAAATTCTAGAATAATGCGGTCCACTCGAGAAAGATGCTGGAACAATTCGTCGTCTGTCAGATAAATATCATCGACGTACGAACATGCATCCGGGTCTATGCCGCCTAACAAAGAGACAACATGGGCAGCGAATACACCTGGACTGTTTTCGTAGCCCATAGGAAGGCGCCGGAATTTGAATAATTTACCACCGGAGGTAAAAGCGCTCCATTGGCTACTTTCCGGGGCTAAGTTGTGCGTGTAGAATCCATTGGATAGGTCAAGTGTCGTTTTATATTTTTTACGAACAAGACTGTCTACTAGCGCAGAACTATGTGTGTTTTGTACCGCAAAGGTCCGACAATGAGAGTTCAAATGCCGGTAATCCAAAACTAAGCGGTACGATCCATCAGGTTTAGAAACAGCGAAAAGTGGATTATTCATTTGTGACTCGCACGTTTCAATCACTCCCTGATATTCCAACTGAGTCAGAATTTCGGAAACGGGACCTTTGGCTTCCCGTTTGATGGGATATTGGGGTTGTGGCTGCGGCAGCGACCATAAAGGTATTTCATGGGAGGGTGAATCCTCATCCCAACCCACGTGATTACGGTATAACGCCGGAGCCAAGGCTACAGCCCATTCCACTGCAAGAGCCTCCGCTTTGTCCTTGGGGACATGGCGAGAAAAGCAGGGAAGAATTACCTCCTCCCCTTTACGAGCAGCAAGTACAAATGGGGGCGGCCAATCCGCCTCCGCTAACAAAATGTCATATGAAGAGGTTAGATTTTCCCCAAAAATCCCTTTAATTACACGCTGTATGTCACCCTCAATCTGGATGACAATATTATATAGTCTGTCAGGGGGTGCCACTCGAGTGTCAGCTGTCTCGACAGTAATGAATGTTTCAGTTGCTGTCGCCTCCACATGAGGACGGAGTGCCTCGCGCACTATGGTAACTTCCGCGGCGCTGTCTAGGAGCGTCACTGCCCACCTCCAATTCAGGAGTCTCGTTCTCACCGTCTGTGGCATATTTCGCTGTTACAGCGGCAACTTTTTTCTTCTGAAACTGTGGGCGAGAACGTGGAAATTCTTCCTGTGTCCCTCTGACTTGTTGCCGAGGATGATCTCGTCCTGGCGGGGCCTCACGACCCCTACCTCTATCCGGGCGATCTCCTCCACCAGTCTGTAACGACGTTGGTGCCTGTAAAGAACGAGGAGAGCGCGAGTCAGGAACATGGAATCTCTCGGGAGATTTTATACTCGCTCTATCGCGCAAATCATATGTGCGTTCAGAAGATTCCGAAACCGGGGATGCACTTCGTGATCCTGGCTTCTTCTGTTGCTTACCCTGTTTTTTCAATCGCCAGTTCTTTTTAGTAAAGAACGGTTTTTCATCTTTTTCAGATTGAGTTTTCGGTGGTGGGTGCGTAGGAGCTTGTGTTTTAGCAAAAGGTTTAACTCCCAGGCTATTGTGGCCTATAGTTTTATAAGCTTGTGCAATAATTTTCGGTAATTCGCGAGGCTTGTCCAATTCTGGGACTAAAGCCAAAGCATTAGCTACTTGAAAGTTAACTGCATCACCCTTGACATTGCCAAGGATTAGTTCAGCCACTACATCGAACACTCCCACCAGTCTCATCCCTAATTCCACAGCCGCTTCAGGGCCATGTTCATCCTGTACTCGTTTGATTACAGAGGGGAGAACTGTCATAGAAGGAGTGCCGAAACACTTTGCATATACTGCTGCGAATACCCTACCCCAGTTGTTACAATCTGTCAACTCGGGAATTAAATCTTTTGGTAAACTAATCGTCAAAATCCTGTGTTTTTCCACAGGAGAAGTATTCGGAAAAACCGCCTCCAGCTGGTCAAATTTTTCTGCAAGCCAATAAGGTAAATCATCCTTATTTTGTGGGCGCTTGCCCATCACTGAATTAACCATGACGGGACTTATGGTTACGCCACCAGGCCCAGCTGGATGTGGCACAACTCCAGGCGGGGCTGCCTGGATGTTGCCCGTAACATACTGTACCAAAGCTCTATGCACACGTATCAACGACGAATGCAAAAGACGCAGGTCTACGACCGGAAGCGTCATATAATGCGGATGTGGGCTATACCCGGCCAAAACAGGCCAAGTGGCCCCGTCTATCGATAAGGGGCCTAATCTAACCATGGTGACCAGTTGGGGGAGGGAGCCGTCAAACCAAACACGGTGTTGCCATGCCGTGAGCGGTACTTCAACATTCCGATAAGGAATGTAATTGTTTGGAGCTGCGGTGACTGTATATTCATGGAACGTATGGTCAGTCCCATCCACCGCATCAAAGGTGATCCACGAGTAAAATACTTCAAAATGGTAAGCAGGATCTGCTTGTACCACGAAGATCAGATCGACACCCGCGTCTGGCACTCCATATGCTGTCAAATGAGCTTTGAGCGCCGCGCGGCTATGTGCCGCAATTTCTACAGTCATTTTGGGCTACGAATAACCGACAACCTAATACAAGGCAGCACAATAATGGGTCTATATTAGCACCTTTTAATAACTTCAAGCTTGAAAGAACCTATAAAAACATCAATATAGGAGGTATCACCTTCACACCCGTTTCCGGAAACTTATGTGAAGGGTGCTGTGGACAAGCACAAGTACTACTCAAGCATCTCGCAGATAAGCAGCCCACTTCGTTGGTGGCGCTATGTCGTAGGGATTCTGCACATATACAGAGCTATGCACAGGATAATAGGACCTCGGAGTATAGTGGTGAGCCAACCATAAACCGTAGTACCTACAACCCTAGTCCGGCTAGCATTAGCGTCTCATTAGCAGCGTAGCTACCAATGATTAGACAACCCAGAACACGGTATCTCTCTCTCAGGACTCGCAGGAGCAAGGACACCCTTTCGTTACTCACTCATACCTGTCCACAACTTGCGTAATAAGAAACACTGTATAGTTTAAAATGTTTATTTCAACTATCGTGCTCTAATATACAGTACACATGTAAGTACTATCAGCATAATGCATAAGAATAATATAATCAGCATAGTTACAATTCCATAGAATACAAACGGGGATAGCATTATATAAAGACAGTGGATATAGGGCTAAATGACCTGTCCACCCTCCCGTGCTAATAACTAGTTTATTATAAAAACAGAAGACCCCTGGGTATCGCCAGGCAGACCCCCATACCCCAACATCTAGACGCAGGGCCTACACCACCAGACAAGCACAGCTCTTCCCCCTGGAAAAGCCTCTCTCCAAGTGCCCCTGACACCGAAAACACAATATTAAATGCACACGAACCTCCCCAGTGCAGCTGCAACCAGTGCCACGTCCAAGCTCGAGGGGCTGACCAGATCAGCAAGAACAAGTAACTTCGCCTTCCGACCCCGCACATGATGTGCAGACATGACCCAGAGTTATCAGGAAGAAGGATAAAAAGGCACGCAGTTCGAAAATAGCAAAGTCAGGAAAACAAGGGCACAAAGTAACGTGCGCAAAGAGGCATCATGGCAGCCAGGCCCAAGCCAACCCAGCAAAGCAGTCCATGTGTCCACAAACCACACGACAATGGCTTCCAGTTACCATCCGCTATTCAACTTTTCCCCGGGGATTCTAGACAACATAAAACAAACTTTGAATACACGGATGTTAGTTCATAAAAATAAAATTCTCATTACCCAATTAACAAAGAGTAACCATCCTCTGATTACCAGAATAACTGATGCAGCGCGATATTAGCAAACAGCATTCATACACCAAATACTCACTTGGGCCCATACATTCATAATACGCTAATACTTACGCTGGTGAGTCAGTTGTACTCTTTATCAAAATCCCTGCTACCAATTACCTTCTGATTGAAGAGTAATGACTTACCAATGAATCCTTTGCTAATTGGGAAGTTTAAAATGAGTGACATTCAATAAAGTACATAATCCTGAAAATAACCACTGAGTCAGGAAGTTTTAAAATGTTTATCTAAAGATTTTTAGCAGAGTAAATTACAGAACCACATGGTACTTAATCGCATCTCAAGGATGAAGCACAGAATAATAGTTATTGATTAATGACGGTCCCTCAGAAAGGAGAAGATAGAGACAGCAGCGCAACTAAAGGTTGCAAGTATATTTACCTAAGTGCGAGAACCAAACCCCTTGGCCAAGGAGTTGGAAAGAATAGGACCCAGGAAGGATGAAGAGCAAAGACCTCCTCCAGGTTCAGGACAGGACCGGTGACCTCTCTACAACGACACCTGTGTCGTTCCCCTCTCTGATACTCGGCTTCTCCTCGATTCTCCCGTGCCTTCCTTCTAATGGACTCCGCTGCCCCCTCCTCCTCAGGACCTCTCTGGACAGCGATTCAGTCTGCAATCGATCAGCTTGGCAGTCTGGAGCTAGAAGCTAGCTAATTAGCTAATTCTATATCTATTATACCCCTCTACGCCCATGTACCTCCCCTTAATGTTGCCAAAATATGGGACCACTACCTCTGATTGGACAGGGACAGGGGGTGGATTCTCACACCATATGATTTTGGTTCATTTTCTGTAGGCCATTGTTTTAAATACCGCTCCTCAAATTTAATACATTTGCTTTATTTCCCACCCGTCTCACGACAAATGTTATATATTCTTCATAAACATAGTTGCAAAGACAACAGGAACAACATGAATACATCGATGTTGGTCATTAGGTCGCTGCCTTGGACGACGTCCAGGTTGACTTCATCTTTATTCTTTGCCAGGCAGGCAGGACACATGCGCAGAATCATCCGTCTATCGAGTTTCAGTTCACCAACCCCAGGCACAAGTTTACGAACTAATGAAAGTACAAGAAGAAAATATTAAAATCACAAATAAAATGTTTCACTGTATACCCACTCTTTCTACTCTATCCCCATTTACTTATAAATTCTAATCCCGCATTAGTAGCGTTAAGAAACGACAAATTAATAATAACATGAGAGCAAGCTGAAGCATGTGAAAACATCAAGCAGCCATTTTTATGCACACTGCGCAGAAGCAGGAGTTTCCCACCAAGCAAAGAGAGACGTCACACCATGTGATATGGATGAGACATGCGCAGTAAGGTTCCCGCGCTTTAGCGGCCATTTTAGATTATAGGCAAGCGTTATTCGTTTAGTTAAACACATAGGCAAGCATCCTTACTATTCGTGTAGTGTATGCAAGGATTAATATAAACAATACAAGATTTAATAAATTAATACTGTGAGGAGATTGTATTCGAGCAAGTGTCATTTGTGAGTCCTTGCTCCATCACATGTTCCCCTTACTGTCTTAGAAGGATCACCAAGGAGTGGGTTATTGAAAACCAAAAGGTAACCACTGCTGCTACGCAGCTAGTTCAAAAACATAAAGACCAGAACAATGTTGAAATAACCTATGAGTTCTAAGCGTTGAGGCAGGGCCAGAGAGCATAGATGCCAGGGGTTTCTTTGCTGAATTGCTTGTACAAGCTTTCCCTGATTTAAAGTTGTGGAATTGACACTGCACGCAGCAGGATATGCACTGTGTATTTTGTTATGACGTGTTGTTCTTTGAGAATTCCGAAGGAAGTCTTCAGTTACTTTGCAAGGTTCTTCCATACCGCCCACTGTGGACAATTCAGTCTTTTCATGGTCTATGAAACACATTTGTTTTGACACCTCGAATGACATTAGGTCAAAAAGAGTATAATATATTCATATTAGGAAATAGTGCTAGGATGGTGGGATTATATGACGTTTTAAAATGTCATCAGTGATGTCACTGACCATGTCATGAGTGATGTAATATGTGATGTCCTCAGCAGTGCATTGCGGGGGCACGAGTTATAGTTAGCTCAACTAACTATAATGGCCGAATTTCTCTGATTTTGTACGAGTGAAATGTCCAACTAACTATAACGTCCCTGAAACCTGTGTTTTTTTAGTGAATTTCTATAATTTTTTAAATGCTAATTGCTAACTATAACGTCCCTGACACCTCTGGTTTTTTCAGTGAATTTCTAAGGTTTTTTTAAATGCTAATTCCTAACTATAACGTCCCTGAAACCTCTGGTTTTTTCAATGAATTTCTAAGGTTTTTTAAATGCTAATTTCTAACTATGCCTACATAGCTAGGACATGTGCAGAAAGAGGAAGAAAGGCGTAGAAAGAGGCAAGAGAAGTGCAGAAAGAAGCAACAGAGGTGGAGACAGAGGCCTACTTCGACTGTACCTTTCCACAGACTCATACAAAGTAGCCTAATCACTATTCCTTCTCCCAAGATGTCTTAAACCCCACTTTTCTCTTGAAGGTTCACTATTAATCTACAGCTAAGAATGTTAGGCCTACCAAATATAAAACAGCAATCCTAAGCATATCACTGTTGTAAGTCTGACCAAGTTTGTGAAGGTATGCATGCATGTCTCTGCTTTTACCTAGTGACATGTTAAATAAACATACAAATACTTGAATACCTGTGTTTCAAACAGCATACTCTGTAAATATGTGTACAAAAAGGTGTATGTATTTCTTTCTGCTCATAATACAGGGCACATGGGTATTCAATAGAATATTTGAGGGTCTCTATAACACCTATATACATAAGACATGTCTGCCTGTACAACTGAATGACAGAACAGAACTGAGAAGATTTGACCACCTATAGGAGGTTACCCACTTTTTAAGCTACCATCTTCAGATGCATAACACGTGTGAGAATACATATACAAGTAGACATATACCTCAGTCACAAGAGCATGCAGACCTTTAAACTTGACAGCTTGCACTTCCCATTTGAGTATAGAAAGAGGCGAGAGAAGTGCAGAAAGAGGCAAGAGAGTTGCAGAAACAGGCAAAAGAGGTGCAGAAAGAGAGAACAGGGGTGCAGACAGAGGCAAGAGAGGTGCAGAAAGAGGGAAGAGGTGTCAAGGCCTTGAATCCTCGGAGACGTACGATGCTCAATGGGGTCCACCTCCTGATAGCCCCAAGGTCTGAGTAAAACAACAGACTCAATAGAGTGATCAGGTGAGGGAAGGAAAGATGGGATCAGCAGGGAGGGAGATCTGTAACGAGAGCAAACAACGATGAGAACATAACACCTTCACCCATATGCAAAAGAATACCTCTTTACAACATATTGTCTGGCATTAATACCTGTAAAGGAAAATAACTGTTCAGATTCCTTAGATAGGTATTCCTGACGAAACAGAGCCACTAACGAATCTATGGATAGAACAATAGTATTAATATTGTATCCTAAGTACTGCTCTTAAGTTAAGGTGAGATCTGAACCAAGTGCAATGTACCAAAGGACATAAGTGGCGTTTAACAGGGGGTGCAGAGCTGCCTTCTAGTTATGCTCGACATGCCCCTGCTGTAGAAGATAGAAATAAACAAGCCAAGACAAAGGCAAAGTTACTGGCAGTGCATGGGGGTCTGGTTAATCCCAAAGGAACTCCTTACACAGGAAAAGCTTATGGAGGCGCCAATACTTCTTGGAACCTTTCTTAAGACAATCACTTTCAAAGTTGCATAAAGTCAATGAGCAACGCAAAGAAAACCAATACTTCTTGGAAAAAGCAATGTAATAATTAGGTCATTTCGCCAGCATGAAATAATCCCAGATCCAGCAGAATTGCAGTATAATCACCCTCTCGGCAATAACTGGTAATCCAATACAATAAGATGAGGGAAACAATGATCCTTAAAATGTTAGGCAAAGTGCAGGCAGCCGCACAGCAGCGCGCGCTGCCTTGGTTCAAAAGAAAATAGTCAGCGGTAGTCACTAGACAGAGTACGATACCACAGACTTCAAAACTCTCTCAAAGGGAGGGGCCCGAGATGAGGCTACTCGATTAGCCCCGCAAGAGCCGATTCCACGGCTTGTCCAACGGGGCTAACAGCAACCGGGTCTTGCTTCCGCACTTTAGATTAACTGCGGAGCAAGTTCAAAGGCTAACTCACGAAACAAGGAGAATATGGTGCGGAGTGCACCCCTACCCATTCTCCTTAAGTCCGTCTTCACTCGGCTTGGATCCTGGAATCAACGGCACCCGACTGGTGCCCCGGAAGCCTTCTTCACTCAGCTTCCTTGAACGTCGTGACGTCACATGCATCACGTACCCAGTGCCTCACGGGAACTGTGGTTCTTCTGGCTATGCTCGTCCGAGTCGATGATAGGCTCGATTCTTTAGTGTTCCCTGGAGGCCACCGCGATGCGCCGTGACAAGAGGGGTATGGAAAGAGGCAAGAGGGGTGCAGAAATTTGCAAGAAAAGTGTAGAAAGAAGCAAGAGCAGTGCAGAAAGAACCAACAGGTGCAGAAAGAGGCAAGAGGGGTACAGAAAGAGGCAAGAGAAGTACACAAAGAAGCAAAAGAGGTGGAGAAAGAGGCAAGAGGGGTGCAGACAGACGCAAGAAAGGTGCAGAAAGAAGGAAGAGCGGTGCAGAAAGAGGCAAGCGAAGTGCAGAAAGAAGCAACAGAGGTGCAGAAGGAGGCAAGAGAACTGTGGAAGGAGGCAAGAGAGTTGCAGAAACAGGCAAGAGAGGTACAGAAAAAGGTAACAGGTGCAGAAAGAGGCAAGAGAGGTGCACAAAGAGGGAAGAGGGGTGCATAAAGAGCCAAGAGGGGTGCAGAAAGAAGCAAGAGAGGTGCAGAAAGAAGAGAAGTGCAAAAAGAAGCAACAGAGGTGCAGAAAGAGGCAAGAGGGGTGCGAAACAGGCACGAGAAGTGCAGAAAGAAGCAACAGGTGCAGAAGGAGGCAAGAGAAGTGCAGAAAGAGGCAAGAGAGTTGAAGAAACAAGCAAAAGAGGTGCAGAAAGAAGCAAGAGCAGTGCAGAAAGAACCAACAGAGGTGCAGAAGGAGGCAAGAGGAGTGCAGAAAGAAGCAACAGAGGTGCAGGAGGCAAGAGAACTGCAGAAAGAGGCAATAGGGCAGAAAGAAGGAAGAGGGGTGCAGAAAGAGGCAAGAGAAGTACAGAAAGAAGCAAAAGAGGTACAGAAAGAGGCAAAAGAGGTGCAGAAAGAAGCAAGAGCAGTGCAGAAAGAACCAACAGAGGTGCAGAAACAGATGAGAGGTGCAGAAAGAGGCAAGAGAGGTTCAGAAAGAGGCAAGACAAGTGCAGAAAGAAGCAACAGAGATGCAGAAAGAGGCAAGAGGGATGCAGACATTTGCAAGAGAGTTGCAGACAGAAGCAAGCGCAGTGCAGAAAGAACCAACAGAGGTGCAGAAAGAGCAAGAGGGGTGCAGAAAGAGGCAAGAAAAGTGCAGAAAGAAGTAAAGAGGTGCAGAAAGTGGCAAGAGGGGTGCAGAAAGAGGCAAGAGAGGAGCAGAAAGAGGAAAAAGATGTGCACAAAGAGGCACGAGGGGTACAGAAATTTACAAGAGGTGCAGAAAGAAGAAAGAGCAGTGCAGCAAGAAGCAACAGAGATGCAGAAAGAGGCAAGAGGTGTGCAGAAAGAGGCAAGAGAAGTGCAGAAATAAGCAACAGAGGTGCAGAAAGAGGCAAGAGAAGTGTAGAAAGAAGCAAAAGAGTTGCAGAAAGAAGAAGCAAAAGAGGTGGAGAAAGAGTCAAGAGGGGTGCAGACAGAGGCACGAAAGGTGCAGAAAGAAGGAAGAGGGTGCAGAAAGAGGCAAGAGGGGTGCAAAAATGTGCAAGAGATGTGCAGAATGAAGTAAGAGCAGTGCAGAAAGAACTAACAGAGGTACAGAAAGGGGCAAGAGGGGTGCAGAAAGAAGCAACAGAGGTGCAGAAGGAAGCTAGAGAACTGTAGAAGGAGGCAAGAGAGTTGCAGAAACAGGCAAGAGAGTTGCAGAAAAGGGTAACAGGGGTGCAGAAAGAGGGAAGAGGGGTGCATAAAGAGGCAAGAGGGGTGCAGGAAGATGCATGAGAGGTGCAGAAAGATGCAAGAGGGGTACAGAAAGAGGCAAGAGAGTTGTAGAAAGTGGCAAGAGAGGCGCAGAAAGAAGCAACAGAAAGTAAAAAAGATGTGCAGAAAGAGGCATGAGAAGTGCAGAAAAAGGAAGAAAGGTACAGAAAGAAGCAAGAGAAATGCAGAAATAGGCAAGAGAGGCACAGAAACAAGCAAGAGTGGTTTGCACACCATTAGTACCAATTTAACACCTACATTTAGCAATAAATAAGAGGTGACCATTCTAGGTTTTCAAAGGGCCTTCCAACACGCTATAACACTTGACGCTGCATTTTTGGTAACGTTTGAGCCGTCAGAGCTAGAAACAAGTATTTTTTTGTTCAAATCTGCAGATTATGCAGCAGATGATGGATTATGTGGCAAATGCGGAAAATGTATAATAGTGCGAAAGTCGGTGCAGCCAAACAGTCGCATGATTCCAGTGGCCCTGCTCATACCTCTGACTAGGTCCAGAAGTGCTTCTCAGTGGGTCCTTCTTTTTTTGTCTCATTGAGTTTATAGTTTTGCTTTTATGGAAACGAGGAAGACTAAACCTGAGTTTACCACTCCACAACACAGACTACCATACCACATAATTACTCTCCATAACAAATAATCCCACTCTACATAATTCCTAAACACTAAATACCACATACTTTCTATCCACATAATTTCACTGCACAACATACCACATAATTTCACTACACACAACATAGATCCACTCCACTCCAAAAAACATTAGTAGAAAACTTTGACATTTACAATCAAATGCGAGACCTATTACATTGCAAATGCTTCTTTAACTAGTAGTCGCATTTGCAGAGTGGTGGAGAAAGGGGGCTGGGTCTCTGACCAGGGCTTAAGATTTCCTCTGCATAGGACTTACAGGAGGTACCAGGAGGGCTTCTTGGCCCCCAAAATCTCTCAGGAGTAACATGGATTTCATCCCCCAACCCGTAGTGTGCCAGGACGCGTGTTTGCAGAGTGGTGGAGAAAGGGGGGCGTGGCCTCCGAAGTCCTCTTAGCAATTCCACTGCATGAGACTTACTGGAGGTAACAGGAGGGGTAGTTGCCCCCAAGGACATCCTTGGGGGCCAACTACCCCTCCTATTACCTCGAGTAACTCCCACAAAGCAGGATTGCTAAGTTCTCATAGCAGGCTACGCCTCCTTTGCCCACCACTCTGCAAACGCGCTCGCTGGCACGCTCTTGGATGGAGAGTGAAGTCCCCTTCGCTGCTGGGGGTCCTTAGAGGTCAACTAGTCTACCTGTTACCTCCAGTAAGCCCCACACAGTGGGATTGCTGAGAGGTGGACACAGGCCACACCCCCTTTCTCCACCACTGTGTAAACGCGCCTCCTGGCGCACTCTTGGTTGGGGGATGAAGTCCCCTTGCCTCCTGAGGGTCCCTGGGGGCAAACTAGCCCTCTTGTTACCTCTAAAATGCCCACACAGCTGGATTGCTGAGAGTGGTCAGAGGCCACGCCCCCTTTTTACACCACTCTGCAAACGCACGTCCTGGCGCACTACTGCTTTGGGGATGAAGTCCACTTTAGTCACGAGGTCCTCAGGACACAACTACTGAACGGATTTACACCACTTAAAGCAAAGAGTGCACTCTGGACCAAGAGCTACTTCTCTGCCAAATTTGGTGTAATTCCGTTCCGCAGTTCGGGCTGTAGTCGCGACAAAAGTTACTATAGAAATTAACATGGAGAAAAAGAGTTTAGAGACCCCCCTTTTTTCTCGGCCCCTGCTTGATGAATCACCCCGAAACTTTCAAGACGGGAGCTGAACGGAGCGCCCCATTAGTTTCGAAAATTTTGCGAAGATTCATCAAACGGTGCCATAGACATTGGCAAATCAATAAACGCTTTTCCTATGGAAACTAGGTCCTAACTATAACTACCGACTGGTGACTGCGACTATATATGTATGTATATATATATATATATATATGATTTATTGAGCTTGACTATATATTTTCGCCTTCTGTATTGCACTTTAAAATGTTAATAAACCTTCATTGTTTTCCTAAATTATAGATTTTAAGTCAGTGTTATTTATTGACTATATTTTGAAATGCTGTTTGAATCTTATCTTAGGGTCGCATTGCATCATCTATTCTTGAGCATAACACCATCCTAACCCCACACAGGACGCTATTATTGTTCAGATTACCTAAGGGACAGCGCCCACAATGATAAGCAGTCCAGCAGTGGCGACTGTTGAACTTTGAAAGTGGTTGGGCGTAAACACTTGATTTCAAGTGAGAAAGGGAGGAAAGCGAACACACCTGACCTCTTTTACAGAGGTTTGAGAAGGTTCTACTCTTAGAGAATTTTGAAATAAAAAGAACAAAAGAGTGTACTTTCTAGTACAATATTCATATAAATTAGATAAAAAATGCAAAGGATTCTGAAAGGGCACTAGCAAAATATTCCAGTACTATGATATGCCACGCAAGCCTTACCTTCCACAGGCCTACTGGTACTTACCTTCCACAAGATCTGGAAAAAGTTTAAATATGGTAGCAAAACAGTGGAAATGTAAAAAATATTTGAAAAGTTTTGCCTAGAGTGCTATATGTATTAAATGCAGTTAAGAAAATCTGATTAGTCAGTCCCAATTTCTGTTAGCCAGCTGATATCCAGAATTGTGAAAACTTTTTGTTAGTAACAGCACTCAGTGGCTGGAGCCAAAGCGAGAGTTTTATGGTTTAAATCTAATTAATTATTTTCAAAAATCCATCTTTTGGCACCAACAGCCCAGAGGCTGGCGAAAACTGCTAAAAACTCAGAACAAATGCCCCTTGATCTTAGGGCTTATAGCGGAGGGTTTAAAGCAATGAAAGTTCTGAAACACGCAGCATTGATGGATACACCTATGTCCACTTTTTGAGACACCCATCCAGTGCCTGTTTTCATATGTGTGAGTGGAGATTTAAACTCCCTGAATCCTTTATATGAAGCACTCGTATTTTACTTTTGTTTGAACTTTTAGAACCGCTGTAATGTGGCAACAACCTGCAGTGAGAAATGATCTTCTTATATTGGACCCTGCAGCCTCTTGTAGGTCAAGCAAGAGTTCTTTCATCCTATTTGTGCACTTGAATATTACACTGTGGGTGAAGACCTACCTGTGAGTCGGCAGCGCTGCAAATGTGCACGATTTACAGGATTCACTTGTAGATTCTTGCAAACACTGAGTCCTGAAATGCCACTCAAGGCAGACCTTTGCTCCCAAGGTTGATGAGCTGGAAAGGCTAGAATAGAAGTTCTATGAGATATTAGCATGTTGAGGTAGATCACTCCATCCACAAGAGTCCCTTCTTATTCCCATCTTGTTCCAGTGCTAAGTCTTAACCCACTGAGCCACCTTTTTAAAGAGGATAACCATAGAGAGCAGAAGTACTTGAAATAAACAGATGCACAGCTTAATTGTCCTGGGTGTGTCAAACATGCCTGCTAGGACAGGATAACACATGCCAAAAGTCATTGCAAGTGTGCTGTAGAACGATTTAGAGCTGCCTTCTTCCTTCTTACCATGCGATTTATTTGCTTGATATTATAATTAAAACGGAGACTATGCAAGCCAATTCACACATGAAAAATCTATCTTCAGCTTCTGTAATACATCTAAAAAAATTGAAAATCAGTGCTCAGGCCCATTACTTTTTACGTCGAGCCTGGGCAGCGCATGCGCTACTCTGCGAGGCATGCATCCAGTATGTCATTGAAGCCCCGCCCACTCTCTGCCCATATGTAATTGGCTTGTTTCATTGTCCTTCGTAAATGCTGGTTTCTGATTCGTTAATAGGCTTGTTAGTTCCTCCTTAGTAACCTCCATGAGGACTGGCCCTTTTACTTCTGTTGTTACATGAGATGCTTTATTTAGTCTGTAAGCACTATTTTCTTTAATGAGTTTTGTTCTACTGCAGGCACGACATGCTTTCCTGCAACATTCAGCACGCCACGCGCGCTTTCACTTTCCAAGCAGCCCGGGACAATGGCGGCCGATTCTTTGCAATGCACTCGGTCTCGCATTAACAAGAGTTTGAGCTATTGGCATTTAAAATGACAATGCCTTTTATTTATGTGTTAATTTTCAAAACGGATAAGGCATTGTCATTTACAATGCCAAAAGATTAAACTCTCGCAATTGCAAGACCTATTGCATTGCAAATGCTTGTTTACAATTACTCTCATCGACTATTGTCTGATTACTTTGGTGGTAGAGTTGGTGGTTCATGGCTGAGGGTCAAGCAAGTGATTCAAGGTATAAAGTATGCCTGTAAATGTACAGAACCCAGGAGTAAAAAGTGCGTGCACTTCTTCAGCACCGGTTGCCCGCCGTTGCCTCTTTTCATGTGCATTATGACATGTTCATGGGTTCAGATTTTATTTCCCTGATTGGATTCAACTCCTTCAAGCCACGTGTTCATGGTTTACATTTTTTGTGGCCTACCAGTAGTACTGTCTTCATTGAGATTTTCTTTCTGGGTGCAGCCAGTAGTGAGCCAAGCATGAGTTCACAAGCTGGTTATGTCTGTGCTTCAATAACAGGTCGGTATGGACCTATATATGAATTTGCAGTGGTATTAACAGTACGCTCACTCTTATGGCCTCTCTAAGTATGACTTACCAGGACCAAATCTATGGATCCAAGGAGCCAAGAAGAAAGCAAATGATAGGTGGTCCATGCATCCCCACAACTGAAGCACCCAGCCCCGGCCAGTCGATCCCAGTGATACTTTCAGGCTTATACACATGCATACATACACTCAGGGCTTTAAGTGGGCCGGGTCTCACTGGTGCTGAGCACCGGCAGTTTTTTAAAGGGGGCCTCGAAACGGGTCCCTCTCGGGCTCTGTTTTGTGCCCTGGCACAGGCGGTCTGTCTTTTTCCGGACTGTAGTGACAGCAGGCACATCGATGTGCGCTGCTCACACTGCTCACTTCTCACTAGTGGAGAAGTTACGTCATGACGTCATGCCAGGTGAGCGTGTGGAAATGTGCCTTTTAATGGGCACACCGGTGCAGGGGTCACCCTTACCTTGTCCACGGGTCCGTAGACCAACAAAATAGAGATCGGCACTGAAGCTGGAATTCAAATAACAAGTTTATTAATCACTCATGAGTGGGACTAAGTCCATACAACACCCTCAAGTGCTGCAGGAGGTAGTACATTGAATACATAGTTCATGGAGCTTATATACATCTTTTGTTGCAAGGTAAGCATGTAGACTCAAATAGAAGGAATAGGCCTACCCAGAAATAGTTATCGACAAACATTGGCAGATGGGTGATCACTTAGTCAGCAAAGTGGGAGGGGGAACAGAACGGTTTACAACAGCAGAAAATAGTCGACAGTTACATCTTTAACCAGGTGCATTTTAGCAGCTACAGGCCTTTTCTCAGCACGTACATTGCTTTGGCTCAGTTCAGAAGGAGTTAACTAAAGCTGAGGACTCAAGCAGAATAGAAAGACAAGCAACAGTGAAGACGGAAGAATTACATAGCTAACAAAATGGATGCCACAAGCAAGATAGCTTCAGCTCATGCTAACGGCAATTATTTTCGATTTCCACAGACGACCCTTTTAGCATTAGCTGAAGACATCTCTATAATTTGGAAGCAGTACGGAAGATATCATGAACATCAATCATCATCAATTCATTGATTTCTTGGTCTATTACTAGTCGGGCATTTACATTCTTGACATTTTGTTTAGTCGGTATACATGAGGTACAGGTGGAAACACAAAGGGAACAGAGCATCGGGCCACATTAGATACATAGGCAACAGGTGAAAAGGATCGCAAAAAATACACATAGGGCTGATAATCGCTTCCATCCCCATACAGTAAATATGTTCCATAGCCATCCAGTCCAAGTCCATGTCCCTAAATCCTGATGGATTTCAGTGGCTATCTTGTGCATTTTGGAAATTGCTTCAAAAACAGAAGGGGCATGGTTAGGGATGTATACACAACAGCTGCTCCCGATGATGCAGCATGCTCCACCATGGTCAGCCAGGATCACATCAAGGACCATCCTGTTTTGGAGCGCCACAATTCTCGCAATTCGTAGTTCTTCTGTGATATTTCCAAGTGCCATGGCTGCCTGATTGGTTACAGCCTCTACAACACGTGTTAAGCGCCTTATCTTTCTGCTGTTTAAGGCCTCACCAACAAAGAAGAATAGTCCCAAATTAAAGTCAATGTACTGCTGCAATGCAGTATCAGTTTGATCCACCTCATCGTGATTTATTGTCCTTTTAAATCGGTTCTTGGAAATGTCATTATACAGTTTATAGTCTTTGTGGTAGGATGCAGGTGCCAAGAACACAGGTGGAAGCAAAAAGAACACAAAACAACTACCTGACCAACCAATAGGTAGATGATAATAACCTTTACTTCCACAAATGAAATAGGTGTTGTGTGACGACAAAAAACTACTATTGTTTGTTCCAGTAACATTCAACACTATAGTACAGTCGCTGTTTCCCACAGGGATACTGCCAAAACTGCTCACACAAAGGTCCGCTCGAGCTCTAGTAACAGCTATAACAGGAGGCCCATTACCCTTGATAGTTCGAGAGTTAGGGAAAACATAATGTGTGGAGGAATTTCCTCGGCGATACTCCTCCATTTCCCATACAGTTCCTTTAGCTTGTGGATCTCCTTCCTCATCAGAGTAACAAACTTTATTCAACTGGGCATTTAGTCCACTTACATCAAATTTAGTAATGTTAGCAACATGAGTAGCCCAGAGCAACGCAAACCAGACCATGCAAGAGCCATTGTGGTGTGAAAACGGCAAAGGAATAAAAGGCGTTCCTCCCTTTTTCTGATGAGCTGGCATCATTCCACACACCCAACAGTTGGTAACGTTCGTAGCGTTGTGGGTGTGATGCAACATTTGAATGAAAGTGTTATTGAGATAGGACATTCTGTGCTTCTGCTCATGATAAGGAAGAGTGAAGTAGTGATGTTCAATGGGGACAGGAGTAGTAGCAGTCAGTAGATTTCGAGCTGGGGCTACTTCCTCTACAACCCATGTTATTATAGCAACAATGACAACAGTCGAAGTGAGTCCAATAATGAACATACTCTTTTGATCACAGACTCTTGCAGCAGTTTGTTTCTTCTCCTTAGGCATGTTCATCTCCGTGTCAGACAACAAAACACATGGTGCCCTAAGGTCCTGGGCAGACATTGGTTTCTTCACTGAGGTTGAGACGAGTAGTCACTAAAAGGTTACCCCCCTTTGTAACTTAGTCTTTCACTACCCAGGACTGTGGCTCAAACAGTCTTTTTCAGCAACGAAGTGTCTTTCTTCTTGGGTCGCAGCTGATATTGAGATGTACCAGGGATCGTGTGGTCCGGGAAGACTTCGTCAGGTCCTTCAGGTGATGTAGCTTGTCCTTTCTCTGTGACCAGGATATCGCGGTGATCTGCCAACGCAGCTGGGCTCACTAGGTCTTGCAACACTTTTTGGCAATGTGTCGCGTGGACCCAGTTCTTCCGGTTGGTCACTCGAACTGCAGTCCTGGTAGCCAATAGTACCTGCTCAGGGCCTCGCCATCTCGGTGCTAGGGAGCTGGCTCTCTGGAAGGACTTGATCACAACAATCTCCAGGGCGCAAGCAGTGGCCCTCACCTTGCGACCTGTCTGGAAGAGTCTCCCGAACCTGTTGATAAATAGAAGACAAGCTGTCCATCAACTGAGACAAATAGTCGTTCATCAATACATAGGGTACATCATGTATAGGGCGTGGCTTAGGAATCCCACAAATATTCATTGGCCATCCGAAAACCACCTCATACGGTGTGAGGCCAGATCTTGTATGTGGTATCGATCTAATAGATAACAATGCTAGAGGCAGTGCATCAGGCCATTTCAAAGATGTGGAAGCCTGTATCTTAGCCAATTTTAATTTCATGGTAGAATTGTAACGTTCCACTAGCCCTGCTGATTGTGGGTGAAAAGAAGCATGGAACTTCTGCTTAATTCCCAACCCTTTCATGAGATACTCAACAACTTGCCCAATGAAATGGGGTCTGTTGTCACTCCACAAAACTCGACAAATGCCGAATCTGGGGAAAAACTCCTTTAGGAGCACCTTTGCTGTAGTAAGAGCTGTATTATCTTTTGTGGCGTATGCCTCCACCCATTTACTGAAGGCACAAACTACTACCAGGACATACTTCAGATTATTACAGCGTTCAAGTTGGATATAATCCATTTGCAGGACCTCAAAAGGTGCAGTTGGTATTGCAAACCCTCCTGTTGGAGTTCGTGTTCCCTTTCCAGGATTATACTGGAGACAGATCAAACAAGACTGGACTATCTTTTTAGCTGTGCCGGCAATATCTGGATGATCCCAAACTTGCATAAGTTGCTTTGCCTTTGAGGATGCTCCAACATGTGCCGGCCCATGTGCCATGTGAATCATAGGATGTAAATAAGCTGGGGGTAACTTCCATTTTGTCATTTCTTTGTTCCTCCAACAGCCCTCATCATCCAATGTTCCCTCCTTGGACTATTGGTCTAATTCATCAACAGAGGCAGATCGTTGCATGTCCAGCACCTCTTGCCTGGCATCATGCCAACGCTCAGCCTGTGACTTAACTACATACATGGATGTGGTGCTTCGCTGCATTACAGTCTCACGAGCTGTGTAATCTGCAAAGGCATTGCCTGCTCCTATTTTATCAGTCACTTTCTTGTGTGCACTACATTTAACAATTGCCACTTTCTTAGGATATGTCAAGGCAGTAAGGAGATTATGTACTAATTCCCCATGCATTATTTGTGTCCCATGTGAAGTAAGAAAGCCTCTTTCCTTCCAAAGTTGCCCAAAATCATGAGCCACTCCGAAAGCGTATTGGCTATCAGTGTAAATGTTAACAAGCAAATCTGTACTAAGCTCACATGCTCTTGTCAGTGCTATCAACTCAGCTGCTTGAGCTGACTTCTGTGGGATGCGAGCTGTCTCAACTACTGTCTGAAGTGTTGTAATTGCATAAGCAGCAGACGTAGTACCATCAGGTAACTTCAGGCAGGACCCATCAACCCACAGTTCCCCATCAACACTAGAAAGAGGTGCATCTTGTAGGTCAACACAACCCTTTGTTTGTTCTTCAGTAAGGGATATACAGTCATGTAACTCTTGTGACTGAGACTGAGTAACTGGAAATGGCAATAATGTAGCAGGATTCAGAGTCAAACATCTTTTAAACGTGATATGAGGGGTCAAAAGTGTCAATTCATATCCTGTCAAACAGGCACTAGTCAAATGTTGTGTTTTCGTTTGATTTAACAAAGCATCAACTGAATGGGGTACTCACACAAGCAATCTGTGTGACAGGACTATTCCCTCGCTCTGACGTATGGACACAGCCGTCGCTGCCACCGCTCGAAAACACCCAGGCAACGCACGAGCGACTGGATCAAGGACAGCTGAGAAATATACACAAGGACGTTGCTTATCACCGTGTTTCTGTGTTAAAACTGAGAGAGCGCAACCGTCCCTCTCATGTACATAGAGTGTGAAGGCCTTAGTGTAGTCTGGAGTTCCTAATACTGGTGCAGAACAAAGAGCGTGATGTAACTGTTGAAAAGCATTCTGGCATTCAGTAGTCCATGCGAGAGGCACCGGAGTGTCTTTAGTCAAAAGGGCCAACAAGGGTTTAATAACATGTGAAAAGCAAGGGATCCACTGCCTACAAAACGAAGTAAGGCCAATCAGTGCACGAACATCCTTCTGAGTATGGGGCACAGGCATGTCTAAAATAGTTTGAATGCGATCTGGTGTGAGTGCACGTCCCTCCTTAGACAGGAGGTGACCTAAGTAGGTAACCTGCTGTCTACAATATTGCAATTTCTTCTGAGAGACTTTGTGATGATGAGAGGCAAGGAATGATAACAATAACAGTGTTCCTTCTTCACACTGTTCAGGGGTATCAGCAGCCAACAAGATGTCATCGACATATTGAATAAGAGCCACCCCTTTCGGTACAGGGAAAGAATCAAGCTGCCTTTTCAATGCCTGACTATAAATGCTAGGACTCTCTGTATACCCTTGTGGAGCTCTACAGAACCTGAATGATCTATTATTCAGGGTGAAACCGAATAAATAACGGCTGTCAGGGTGAATAGGTATAGAAAAAAATGCGTTCTTTAAATCAATTACACTAAATGTAGTGGCAGTAGGAGGAACCATAGTAAGAAGTGTCGTAATATTAGAGTCTACCGGGTATTGGGGCACCACTATTTTATTAACCTCTCGCAAATCAATAATGAATCTGTAAATTTTAGTGTCAGTGTCTTTTCAAAATAGGAAGAATAGGGCTATTACAGGTATTGTAAGGGACTTCTTCCACAACCCCCAACTTGATCAAGTCCTGAACAATGTGTATTAATGCTTCTTCGCCTTCCCGAGATATTTTATATTGGGGCAGTCGAGGCAACGAAGCACCTTCCTTCACTTGAATATGTACTGGTGGAATAACCATTTGTCCCACATCGGTATCTGATGTAGCCCACAAAGTACTGGGTAAAGATGCCAAAGCGATATCCTCTTTAATGAGACAAGACCTCTCAACCATTGGAGAGTTATCATTTAAAATAACACACACACCTTCTGGGGAACAACGTATTGTAGCACGGAAATGTTTAAGCATATCGATACCCACAATGTTATCCGGCGTGTTAGGGGAAAGCAAAAATGGACATGCTGCAGTGAATTTATCAAGACTAAATGCAAGTGGCTGTGACAGTGGGCTAGGTGTAGATGTCCCATCGAATCCTATCGATGTTATCATTGTGCCAGACAGGGGAGCCCTAGGAACCAATTGTTTAGACAGAGCACTACGAGTAGCTCCTGTATCAACCAGAAACCGATCAGTAGAACCCAAGACATTTGCATCAACATAAGGACCCTTCTGATCTACTGGGACCTCAACCGGTTCCTTACCCCATCCTAGGCATCCCTATGCATAATCGGAATCTGCAAGACCATCACCCGAATAATCAGACATTTGATATTGATTTCGTCTATCAAAAGTATTAGAATAATTTGGTCCGTGTTCAACTGCCTCAAATCTAGTACGGTTTCCCATGCCTCCCCTGTTTCCTGAGTTCCCTGGGCGTCCTCTCATACTTCCTCTACCCTGCTGATACTGCTGATCTTGCAAAAGGGGGCACTCAGAACGCCAATGTCCAATCTTTCTACAATAAGCACACTGATCAGAAGACAAAGTTGCTCCAGAGAAAGGGGGTACACCAGGTGTATATACTGCACATCCACCTCTAAATGGTGGACCATAGACTTGAGCCAACATAACTTTCGTCTTTAAATCCTTAATCTTCTTATCCTCCTTGCCTTTTGCTTCCAATTCCTGACGCTCATGATACTGGGCCGTAGTCAAAAGGGAGACTGGGGAAGACGTAGTCCACGAACTCTCGCTGGCCTTTAGGCGACTAGCTATTTCTGGCAATATGTTAGCGACAAATTTGTCGACGAACAGATGCTTACCCGTGTCATCTGTCAATGACTGCCCACTAAAGTCATTGAATGTCTCTTCAAATCGTGTAAAGAAATCAGAAACTGACTCATCCGCTTTCTGTTTACAAGACGCTAATGTAGTCCAATCTATTTTCTTAGGGGGTATGAGAGTTTTCAACTTAGTCCCAATAGCTTTAGGAAGATCTAATATCTCCTGTTGCGGTTTCTGCGCAGGCTCTCTAGCTGCATCTATTTCTTCTAAATGCACCCAAGTATCACCATATGCTACATTATCATCTATTTTCCGAATTGTTCTCCACATATCAGGGGGCAAAATAAGTCCAAAAACATATCGATATCTGGCAAGGTCATAGTGCAGGAGCTAATAGCTCCTTCCACTTCCTCATAAAAAGCGGCCGGATTTTTCCGCAGGTCAGGCAAAGCAGCCTTAAGAGCCATAACATCTGCTCTACTCCAAGGGGTATAAACCCAATTATAAATAAAATATCCTTTTGCATCATCTGAGGTTTTATCCTCACTTGTTCCCGCACCCTTCGGAGGAACATACAAAGGCGCAGCTTCGCGCATCGGTTTTACAGTGACTACAGTATTGATAGGAGTTTTATCTGTCTCCGGAACTTCTTCTTGTCGCGTCGGGGTCTGTACTGGTTGTGCAGTTGTAGCTTTGCTAGCTGCCTTTTTCTCCTCTCGCAGACGGAATGTTTCAGTTTGCAATTTAACCACTCGCCTAATTAGATCGGGCATCTGTGAAAGAAGAAAAGTTCCGTCACCTAATTGTTTATAATCAGAATTTATATCAGGGGGCTCTAGTTCTTTAGAATTATCTCTAAACCTAAATATTACTTCCCAAGTGAACTTCTCTACAAAATATAACTGCTCTAAATCTTTCCACTGCTGAACCATTGCTATAAGCTCCGGAGCAGAGGCACTTCCACGGGCTGCTTTACGAGCAGCGGATCTAAGAGTGGCCTTATCTTCAGTATTCAAAGTAGAGCAAGTCTGTCGCCCATCTTGCTTATCTAGGTCTTTATCATCTAAAGAAAAATCTTCTTCTTCGGAAAGATTATCCACAGGGGCAGAGGGAAATTTATACGGGGTGGAGGTCGATCTAACAAGATAGAATCATCCTGAGGTTTATTAAGTAAGGGATAAATGGGGCGCCTAATAGGGTACTGGCAAGTTACCTCTAAACGACGCTCCCTTTCTTCTTTTTCTTTTATTTCCTTCATCTCCTTGTTTTTTAATTCCAAAGTTTTTTGATATATCGTTTTTCGCTGTTCTTTTTCTGCTATAGCTTCTTTTTTCCTCACTCTCTCTTGCACTTCTTTCTCCCACATTCATACACAATCAAACATATCTTGCCGACTCTTTTGTTTAAACAAATACTGCTCTACATACTTAATCTTTTGAAAGTCAAATGACCCATTCACTGGCCATCGTAGATCAGGATTCTTTTTCGTATATTTGTTCCACAGTGTACTATGCATTATGGAAGAAATACCATATTTAATGTACATGTGCCTATTAGGTGTCCCCTCTGGGGGAGCCGGCTGACTTCTCTCTAAATCCGTTTTGGTACCACCAAGACAGCAACACAACCTACCGAGTGTGCTAGGAACAGGCATGCTACCAAGTTTTTGTAAAATATTACTGTTCCAAAATATTCCAAAGTAGAGAAAAATCTCCACATTACCTGCCTTTATCTTTTGCAAAGGATAAATCAAACAAACAAAACCAGAATCTTGGCCAAGCAAATCAAAAGTGCCGCTTCAGCGACCTTACCAAACAAAAGTCTCCAACTTCCAACTGCCGATCTCTTGGTCGACCTAATGGTCACTGCAAATATTTGCGCCAAAGGAAACCTCAGTCGGGACCGGCCACCACCCGGAGGGTCAGATCGAGAAAACCGGAAAAGTCACTTCGGTCTGCAAAGACAAGGGTCTTCTCATGCAGGACGTCTCCTCAGTAATATTCCACTCTTCCGTCAAGACCACTCCTTCGGACGGCCGCGTCTCCGATGAGGCCCCACGTGTCGGGCGCCAACTGTGGAAATGTGCCTTTTAATGGGCACACCGGTGCAGGGGTCACCCTTATCTTGTTCACGGGTCCGTAGACCAACAAAATAGAGATCGGCACTGAAGCTGGAATTCAAATAACAAGTTTATTAATCACTCATGAGTGGGACTACGTCCATACAACACCCTCAAGTGCTGCAGGAGGTAGTACATTGAATACACAGTTCATGGAGCTTATATACATCTTTTGTTGCAAGGTAAGCATGTAGACTCAAATAGAAGGTATAGGCCTACACAGAAATAGTTATTGACAAACATGGGCAGATGGGTGATCACTTAGTCAGCAAAGTGGGAGGGGGAACAGAACTGTTTACAACAGCAGAAAATAGTGGACAGTTACATCTTTAACCAGGTGCATTTTAGCAGCTACAGGCCTTTTCTCAGCAAGTACATTGCTTTGGCTCAGTACAGAAGGAGTTAACTAAAGCTGATGACTCAAGCAGAATAGAAAGATAAGCAACAGTGAAGACGGAAGAATTACATAGCTAACAAAATCGATGCCACAACCAAGATGGCTTCAGCTCATGCTAACGGCAATTATTTTCGATTTCCACAAGCGCTGTAGGGGAAGGGAAATCCTTCAAAGAGAGTCATTTTCTCTCTGGATTTCCCTTCTCTTTTTGAAACTCAGGAGCAGCAACATTGTCGTGGTGTCACCAGGGCTTTAAGTGGAAGCTTTTTCAATATTATATATAACTAGCCTTAGTTGCTGCTTATTTATCTTAAGCAACTAACAACCATTGACAAAGCTAATAGTCCTGACTTGTTGTAGGTATGATGTTACTTGTTGTGTCATATAGCTGGATGCAATGACAGAAACAGCAAAATACAAGTCGGGCGGCACACTATGCTAAGCACCAATTTTTAGCTTAGGTGTTTTTAAGCCACGCCCTTAATTACATTGGCCACGCCCCTTTGAGAGACCCCCCCCCCAGTTTTTTCATTCCACTTAAAGCCCTGCATACACTCACACAAAGCATAAAGATATGCACTTAGACACTGACTATATGAAACTTTCCTACACACGGGGACTTCACTTCTGTATGTCACGTGGTGCTGCAAACCGTGCCAGAACAAACCAGGAGCTTGTCCCGGCCATGAGCTTCTGCTCAATCAGAAGTCAGAACAGAGTGGAAGACAAACCCTCCTTCTCTATTCAGGCTTCTGTTTGGGCATAAGGGTGCATGATTGACAGGCCCCTTATCTCCTTTTGCTGACTTGCTGTACAGCTTTCGGCTAGTGCAGCGTGTCAGCAATGTATTGTAAGTGTGTGAGGCTGGGCTGTACAGCCGATGTCTGACACACACTGACAGTGGAGCCCCCTCTGATGCTGACAGGAAGTTGCACTTTTACATGAAAACAAATGCTCGTTCGTTTTCATGTGAACGCTGCAACATCAGGAACAACAGCACTAGAAAGGACTTGGTGAAGGAGGGCATTTGTCGGTTGAGCCACGCCCTGGCACTCTTATGGACCAGCCGCTACTGCTCCGGATTACATTAGGATAGACGGGGCAGAATAATTATTCATGTAGTGGGATAGTGCTTAGATGCTAAGGTCATATGACGTCTTATAAGACTGTGCTCAGATTTGGTATAAATGTAACATTTTCAATGATACCATGATGATTTGCAGTCCTGTTAGATTCGTGTGCCAAAATAATGTATAAAAACCTCGAATTGGGGGGGTGAGCCAGAGACTTTCCTATTCTACTATGAATGCTGCCTGTTTCTCCTGATTTTCCTACTCACTTGGGACTTGGAATATTTTTGATTTTGCCACTTTCTGTAATGCTCTATTTGTTGATAGCGTACCGTACTTTAGATTTTTGGGATTGTACTTAATTGACTGTATTTCTGGTATGTTTAATATGTTGGTAGGTGTCTTGGTTCGGCAGGACATTGCCTCATGAAATTGAGGTTTAACACTGTCTCCAATTCATCGAAACCATGGGCTTCCTGTTGAGCTAAATTTTAAGGTGTCGAAATTGCGGGGTCCCATGTGCCCACATTATACATAAATGTGTGGGAGTGGATTGAAGACCTGACAGTCAAACATCAATCTACTAGTATAATCAATCATCCATGCTTGCTCATAAAAAGGTGCCCATTCCTTGCAGAACAGTCAGAAGTGACACAGGGAGGCAGGGTCAATATCTGTTTTTATTGTCACAGTTCCAGGAGGCAAGGTTAAAGCAAGAGATTAATGATTGCACATGAAAGCACATGTCTACTTGAAGAACGGAATTTTACAAAGTACATTTTCAATCATTTATGTATGCAGTGGTAGAGTTCCACAGAGATGAACCTTCCACATGAATGGTCCTTCTTCCAAATATCTTGTAGCAGGTCGGCCATGAAGAAAGTAATTTAGGATTGCCTGACCTCAGTCTTCTATTTGGAAGATAAGAGCCACACAACATGGCCTGGTACATCGCCCATGAAACAATTTGTGGCTCTTTTCTTTATTTGGCGACAGTGAAAACAATTCACAACGTGTTGTGTGGTTCTACTGTTTGCACCCTTACAGAAACTGAGCGCCATGGATCCACACTACGGAGTTTGTGGTTTGATTTTCTGCTGTGTCCGTTGCAATAATCAAGGTGTGAAATGACCACAGCAAAGATTAAGTGCATTTTCTGACAGAGGTGAAGGACAGAGGGGAAGGAATGGTAACACATGCCCAGATTTAAATGGTGGAAAGCTGATTTTGAGACAGTGTTAATTTCAGGTTTGAAGGAGAGCTCACTGCCGCACAACAAATTAAGATGTACAATATTGTGGGGGATCACAGATTCTCAGACCATTAGAAAGGCAAGCAGCTTGCTTGATGTGAGAAGTTGGCCTGGTATATGCAGATCACTAGTTATGGTGGGCACCTTGCACCAGTCCAATCGACCCTTATTGATGATAGGTTAAAAGACAACCTTTATTGAAAGCTATCCTAGTGGTAGCTACGGAGAGCAGCCTTCAGGCTAAGTCTTGAAGGAATGTAAAGCAGCTTGTTTTACCAGTATATAACCTCCTGAATGACCAAATGAAAGGAGAACCACACCAGGTATATATAAAATATATGTATTTATTCCTAAACACTCCCTACTAATCTCTTTATGAGATTAGAGAGCAAAGCACACAAATTACAATCACTAGATCAACAGTAAATAGCACAATACACGATGGGCTCCAGGGGGAGACCAAACCATATATTAAGAAAGTGGTAGAACAACCCCGACTTGACTAGACACAGGGCCTAGAGCACGTAGAATCACTGGGACCCCAAGGAACCACCCAAGGTAGTGACACAGGGGACCCCCGGAGGAAGTGTGCAGTGTGAGAACACAGGCGCGAGCTCCGTACAACTCTATGGGAAAGTCGCGGTTGGAATTTTAGAGATTAAGGACACTTAGGAGAGGACTTCGAGCAAACCCAGCTAAACATAGAAGGTTCTAAGGCCAGCACCCTTGAGAGTACCGAGGTACCCGTGTTACCTATCCCAGAGGAGTCGGTGCATAGGGGTGAAGTGATGTCGGAAACCTTCGTCGTTTTCAATGGCGTCTTGCAAGAAAGTGCTGCTGTCGTGAAGAAGAAAGGTGTCCGGTGTGATCCAAACCTGGATCGAAGATGTGAAGAACCTGAAAGCAGAGGGGACAGAGTCTGGGTCACTTGCCAGTGACCAGGGGCACGATAGACGAATGCCCACCGATGTCGGGTGCCTCAGGTGCGAAGAGGTGAAGCTTGACTTTGCAGCCACGGGGACCAGGAGACGTCGACAACAACCTGGATCCGGATGTGAGCTGTCCCACAAAGGATGTTGAGTGCTGGGGGGTCAGTGCTCAGATTGAACACCAACAAGCCTTGGCAACTGCAACCCATGCGGTCAGAAGAAAGATGCTTCGGTGCGGACCAGCAAGGGCCTGGGGACTCCCCAAGCGATGGAGAGTCAGGGCCCGTCTGGAGCAACCAGGGAAGCCCAATCAAAGTTAAAGATACCTTCTTGGGGACCCACAGGTCAACGGACCAGGGATAGCGAAGGGACCTCAAGAGGAATCACAAAATGCTAGCCCACGGAACACTTGTGGAGTGTAGGCCAGCAATCTTTAGTGGAATCACTGCTCGGGGTCAGGGCTACAAGTAACCCAAAGCTCAGCTTCAGGGGTTGCCGGAAAGCTGATGCTTCTGCAAATCGACGCGGTGTCCAGGGGTTCGGGTTGCACGGTCACCACGAGGGATACGGGCCTCAGACTTGCTGTGGGCACAGATCAACCTCTAAGACCTCGGGAACCCACCTCCTGTGTTGCAATATTCTTCGGAGTCCTCAGGAGCTTTGGAGATGCAAACCGGTCAGATGCGTTAAAGGTGCCTGCCAAGCAAGGGAGTAACTCCTTTACTCCAAGGGAGATTCTTCAGTCATCCAGCATAGTGTAGATCGTCGAAGTACTTGGTTTCTGTAGCAGAGTTTAGTCCAGGTAATATCCAAAGTCCTGTAGTCAGGGGTTCCTACTTCCTACTTTATACCCAATGAAGGGGTGGGACAAACTCTGGGGACCCGCCAATGGGAGGGTTACACCCATGTCCTTTGTCCAGTTTCGCGCCAGAGCATGGGCTGAGTGTCCCTGCAACCGGTTTGAACTGGACTATGCACAGGGTCACCAAATGTGCCCCCAGTACAGACATCAAAGCACTCTCAGAGTGCACCCACCCAGCCTCAATACACTAAAGCCTGTCTGGGAGGTGGTCAGGAAACCTATTGTCAAGCCTTCCCCTGCCGGAGTTTCGTCCAGCAGCAGGAGGGCAGACTCGTGTCTGTGGCTGCCAGCATCCATTTTGTGATGCCAGGGTTCTGTAAGCTGGTACCGGGTGTTGCCATGTTTCTCCCTCTAGTAGGGTGGAATCATACCTCCCACGCCAGTTACTGGCGGGGAGGTATGATTCCAAGGTGTTTGACACCAAACACAACATGTTTCTGTGCAGCCGTTTTAAAGTTAGCATTTACCACGAGGTTATAATGCACTTAAGAGTATATGGTATGGCTGCATCACAGACAACCCCGGAGAATAGATTCCGAAGGCTGCAGAGGGGCTCTGCTCATGCATGGGCACCCTCTCACATAAAACCCAGCACCCTCCCTTCAGGATTGTTAAGGCCTGCCATAGGGGTGACTGATAGGCTGAAGTAGGCGCAGACTCTGGATGGATGTAATGTTGGCGGCGGAGCCATAGCGACCTTCGTGAGCTCCACCGCCCCCCACCGTTACATCATAGCAAGGGGCTGCCCTCGGGTCTCCAAACACCAACAAAGAACCTCCTGTGCGCTTGGCGGCTGCCGAAACACCCGGCGGTCGAGTTTGCTAGCTGCGAGCGGAGGCACGGAGGAACCCTGGACACCATCGGCGGCTACAGTGCAAAATGGCGCTGGTCAACGTCTCCGAGGGTCGGCGGCGCCCCGGAACGAGAGGAGGGGACGTCGGAGGTTGCGGTCTAGAGGGAGATAGGCAAGTGAACTCCCCCCGCAGACTAGAGGCAAGCAGCGGTAAGGCCCGACTGAATCCCTCGCGCAGCACAGATCCCGCTGGGAGGTCTCCCTCGATCCGGACTCGCAGCGGCTGGAGTGGTAGCGGGGGAGAGCCCCGTTCGTGGTATCCTGCATAGGGGGAGCAGTCCGGTGCGACGAGATGCCCAGCTGAGCCCTGAGGGCCAGTGCGTTCTCAATGAAGCTCCACTTTGCATCGGAGGACTTTGCTGCACTGCATACGCGTAAGAGGTGAGCTGGGCCCCCGTGCGCTCCCGACCTAGGAGACTCAGCTGAGTCGGGTGCGAGGATCTCCTGGGGCTAAATAATTACCGGCTTGTGTCCCTGAGCATGTCTCCCTCATGAGCTCCGGGTGAGTTCGCACTGCAAACTTTTGGACTAAGACTCATATGCACCCCACCATTTTGGGACCATCTCCTAAAGACACTCTTGTCCTTTCTGCCATCTTAGCGAACTTGGTCCCTACCTCCGGTCCCGCCGGTCTCTAGCTGGGCGACATTTCGATCAATCGTCTATCTTCTCCAGGGATCTACTCATCGTGTGCGAATAATGCTGATGCCCCTGATCCCATCACTCATCACCCCCTCCCCCTTCCCTTCCTCACTCTCTTTCTACCTCCCCTATTCCTTTCCCTCCAGAATTTCTATCCCCTTGCCTGCTTTTTTCCATATGCCTGAGCCATGCTCCTGTAACTCATAAATATATATATATGTAAATATGTAATATATAATTGTCCAAGCCTAATCGCTGTTAAAATGTAATCCTGAGTGAATTTACTATTTGTATATTTAGTAACCCTGAGCGTAGTTTGCGTACAAGCACTACGCGTAGCTACGCAAAGTACACTTTGAACTACGCTCAGCTACGCAAATTACGCAAATTACGCTAATTACGCTAATTGCATAGTGCATAGGGCATCTTGCACAGTGCAAGTTATGATAAAATAAGTAACTCTGTCTTTATATGCTAAAATGCATATAGTCATTTCACAAAAGTGAAAACGAAAAATTAACAAGCAATGAGAGAGGTGTTGATTTTGGGATCCTCCCTAACCTAGGGAGAGAACCAAGCAGATGCCTTGAAAACAAAAAGCACATCTTGTTGAACGATTCGGTGGTGGTCCCATCCTCTTAGGACCACCCGAAGCACAGTTATTGGCAAAAATACAATCCCAACCAAAGGCCCTGCAAAGCATTATGGGACGAGATTAGCAGTGGGCAGTGAATATTATAGTATCCAATATCAAAATATTTCTACAAAGAGCTGCAGTTCAACTAGTCGTTACTAGATGTCCCTCACGAGTCAAATGCAAAAGCATTGAAATTATTATTACATCAAGCTGCAGTTCCACTAGTCGTTACTAGATGTCCCTCACGAGTCAAATGCAAAAGCTTCATGAAAGGGTTTCAATGCTTTTGCATTTGACTCGTGAGGGACATCTAGTAACGACTAGTGGAACTGCAGCTTGATGTAATAATAATTTCAATGCTTTTGCATTTGACTCGTGAGGGACATCTAGTAACGACTAGTTGAACTGCAGCTCTTTGTAGAATTATTTTGATATTGGACACTATAATATTCACTGCCCACTGCTAATCTCGTCCATAATGCTTTGCAGGGCCTCTGGTTGGGATTGTATTTTGCCCATAACTGTGCTTGGGGTGGTCCTAGGAGGAAGGGACCACCACTGAATCGTTCAGCATGATATGCTCTTTGTGTTCAAGGCATCTGCTTGGTCCTCCCCTAGGTTAGGGGGACCCAAAATCATCACCTCTCTCATTGCCTAATATTTTCATTGTCAAAGTTCACTTTTGTGAATTGGTTATGTGCTTTTTAGCATGTAAAATTGCTTTATCAAAGCATTTGTAGATGTTGATGATTTTACTGCTACCCTACGTGTTTAGCACAGTTTTTGCACTGTGCTATGTGCAATTTGCGTAGTGTGTAGTAGCACAAACTACGCATGCTCCGTGAGCGTAGCGTAGTACTACGCCCAGGGTTAATATTTAGAACTCTAACCACTAGTATATGTAGTAGACCTTCGTACTCACTACCATTCCTATGTGATTTTAGAGTTTTTCCGTTTGTATCTCTTCCTTGAGTGACTTTACAACTTGGACATTTGCAATTTTTTTCTGTTTATATCTCTTCCTTGAGTGACTTTTCAACTTGTAGATTTGCAAAAAAAATTTGCTGTGTGTATCTCTTATGTAACTCATGTCATCCAAAGTCCTTATGTAACGCAACTGGTTCTTTTGTAAAGCGCTCTGACACCTTTGGGTAATGTTCACGCTATATAAAATCGCATTAAATAAATAAAATAAATAAATAAAAATAGGTTTATATGTGCAGTGATCAGAAGAGATATAGGTAACCTATATCTCGGTAAGGGGTGCATGCACCACCTTACCCAGGCTGCAGTAGCAGACCTGTGGTGTCATTTTGGATGGCTTCCCAGGGGTGGCATAATACATGCTGCAGCCCCTGGTAGGCCTCTGGGGTACCTATGCCCTGGGTACATAGTATACCATATACTAGGGACTTATAAGGGTACCCCAGAATCCAATCTGGAGTGTACCTAACGTACATGGAATCAATTTAAAGGAGAAAGCAGATAGGCTGGGGTCCTGAATAGCAGGATCCCAGCCAGACTAAGTCGAAAAACAGTGAAACACCAGGAAACAATGGGGGTAACCATGCAGTCAGATTCCACCTTCCTACATAACCCCCCCCCCCAAACGAAAGGAGATAAGGCTAACCTTGCCCAGTTGAGCCTTTATTGAATAAGTGGCCATATAAGGAAGAACCTGCACTAGCATGGTTACCCCCTGTCTTATGGTCCACTAAGCAATCCTTAACCCCAAGGGTATTGGATGATCTCCACCATTTGGAGTCACTACCTGTGGTGTGTTTTGGCAAAGTAAAAGGCTGGTGGGGTGTCTGAGTAGAGAAGTGAGGCCCTAATAAAGTTGGTCTCAGCTTCCTCAGATCACTGGTCACCATGGAGGCCTTTCTTTCCATGACTGAGTTGTATCTAGCTCTAAGGGTCAACCTTTGTCTGCCTACAGCTGGGGGTTGGGTCCCTTTGGTTGGAACACTGGAGGGACATGGTAGGTTTGGAACCTTTTGGTCCCAGGTTTGCCTTTGCCCAACAGAGTCCGTCTGGGGGAGGTCCCTACACAAGGGTAAGAGGGATCCCTCAGTGTGTTGAAGAATTTTCACCTGGCTAGGGCTACTAGACTGGGTGCCCCTAATCTGCTGATGGGGGGGGGGTTCCTCTGGACAGTGGGCCCTGTGGGGTCCACTGACCTACCTGACCTCTGCAGCCCTGGGCTGACTGAGGGAGGGTAGAGAGGGGCAGGTTACCTGCTCCAGACTGGGTACCACCTTGGAAGGGTATCCTGCCATCAGGGGTGTTGCCAGGCCAGACTACCTCTGGGGCAGTTCCTCCACAAGGGGTAGGATCAGTTCCCTGAGGAAGCTGACCTTTACCTATAGTCTGGGGGGAAGAAGACGTTTCTTCACTCCCTTTGCTCTCTGGTGTAGTGGAGTGGGCCATTCTTTCAGGCTCCACTGCTCCAAAATTTCCCTGGGGTTGGGCTGTGGCCCTCACAGCCCCACTAACTCTCTCAGGGAGGCCCAACATTCTTAAATGGGCCTGGTATTCAACTTCAGTCCAGGCTGAAATTTCCAGATCATTGCCCATCAGGCAATCTACAGGCAAGTTTGGGGACACTGCCACTCTCTTTGGGCCACTCTCTTTGGGCCACTCTCTTTGGCCATGGGGTGATCTGTTCTGATACCATCAATGTTGGTCACCTGGTACTTAAACTCAGGTAAAAGCTGGTGAGGGGGGACTAGTTTCCCTGTCACCATGGTGACACTAGCCCTTGTGTCCCTAAAGGCCACAGCTTTTTGACCATTGATTAAGGGCTCCTGTCTGTACTTGCCCAAAGTATTGGGACTCATAGTAAAAGTGGCAAATCCCATGCCACCATCACAGACTGAGGAGGCCCGTGAGGGAGACCTTTCTAAACCAAGGTCGACCTCAGTTCCCCATGATAATGCACCTAACTTTTTGGGTGCAGTACTACCACCTGGGGGATTACTACTTGTAGTACCAGGAGGAGTGGTAGTATTACTTGGAGGAACATTTTCTTTATTGCTGACCTTAGGGCAAATGGGGTCATTCTTCCAGTGGCCAAGCTTCTTGCAGACATGGCAATAGGGTTTCTTTTCTGGGGAGGAAGGAGTTTGGGACCCACCCCCAGAAGAGGACTTTTGGGGCCCTGGAGGGGAATTGTCTTTTGATTTATCCCCACCTTTCTCTTGGGTCTTGGAAGAATCTTTCTTCTGGTCACCACCCTGATTCTTTGGCTTTACCCTGGTTCTGACCCATTTGTCTGCCTTCTTTCCCAATTCTTGGGGAGAGGTCAGATCAGAGTCCACCAGGTACTGATGTAAAAGTTGGTTTTGACAATTATTAAGGATCTGCTCCCTCATAATCAAATTGTACAATCCTAAAACGTCATGCACCTTGCTGCCATGTAACCAGCCTTCCAGAGCCTTAGTAGCACAATCTACAAAGTCAACCCAGTCTTGAGTCTGTGCCTTTTGGGTATCTCTGAACTTTAACCTGTATTGTTCAGTCGTTAAGCCAAACCCTTCAATCAGTGCACTCTTCAGGACTTTGTAATTATCAGCATCCTCTTCTCTAACAGTGAGGAGCTTGTCTCTTCCTTTGTCTGCAAAGGAGAGCCACAAGATTGCTGCCCACTGCTCCTGAGGGACCCTCTGTACCTTACAGGCCCTCTCAAGTGCAGTTATCCATTTGTGGATGTCATCCCCACTCTGGTAGGGAGGGACAATCTTGTTCAGGTTCCTATGGTCATGAGTATTTTCTCTACCTCTAGGGACACTATTGCTGCCACCATGGGGCTCTAGCCCCAATCTTTTTGAAGCTCTCTGGAGCTCCAGGGATTCCCTTTCTAAGGCCAACTGCTCTCTCTTGATCCTGAGCTTAGCTCTCTCAAACTCAAGCAGTCGACATTTCCTCTCATAAGAGGATTCTCTTTTATGAGAAGAAGCAGAGGTCCCTACAGATGTACCAGAATGATTAGACTCCAGAGAAGGAGATCTTGATCTTCTTGGTACACTGTCAACTCTTCCAGGTGGGGTAAAGAGAGGACCACTGAGGCCTTCTCCCTCACCTTCAGGAAAAGTTGGATTGTCCAGGTTAGAATCATTTTGATCCTCCTGGTCAGCATCAGAGTCTGGGTCATAGTAGTGTTCACTACTTGGCCTATCCTCTTCTGCTGCCCCACCCACCTTGCCTGCCTCATCAGAGCCTGGGGTCTTTCTGAGATCATCTATAAGCAAAGCCTCTATGAGGCGTTGGGTGTTTGCACTTTTTCCTGTCTTCAATTTCCTAGAAGTACACATGACTCTCAATTCCTGGAATGAGAGATTGTCATACCTAGTTGGCAGAGGCCTACTGGCTTCTGGCCTTGAAGACATAACTAGTGTGGTGTGGTGTATGCACCTACCTACTCTAGTGGGGCCTACTAAACTCTCTTGAGTTGGAGAAAGGGTGTGCTAAGCCCTTGACACCCCACTCTAAGTTCAGTAGAACTTACTGTATTCTAGACTTGATTTATATGTACCTCAAGTACCTTTAGTGGTTTTCAGTTAGTCACTCAATGAGATTATCTGGTAAAACAATAGCAAGCTTGAATCCCAACCGCTGCACACCAATGTGAGAAGTTGGCCTGGTATATGCTGTCCACTAGTTATGGTGGGCACCTTGCACCAGTCCAATCGACCCTTATTGATGATAGGTTAAAAGACAACCTTTATTGAAAGCTATCCTAGTGGTAGCTATGGAGAGCAGCCTTCAGGCTAAGTCTTGAAGGAAAGTAAAGCAGCTTGTTTTACCTTTATATAACCTCCTGAATGACCACATGAAAGGAGAACCACACCAGGTATATATAGGCTTTCCTGTTTTCAGTTTCTATTTTTGGTAAATTCTGGTGGGGTTTTTTCAGTGTTTTCAATACCTTAAAAAAACAATGGTTATCAGTGGTTACACATTTTTGCGCCATTAAAAACACCAGAAACAGTGTTTTTCAGGTGTTTATGGAATGTTAGAGCCTCTATATATAGATAGCGTGTGTACAGGGTATATGAGGTCCAAATACATTGTTACAAATCAAACTTATTGTAGTACACCATACAATACTTCTTTAGTGAGTCTTTGGTCATGCACACTCGCTCTTTCCTTCCTATGTAAACGTTTATCTGTGAAAAGGCCCTCTCAACATTGGCACTTGAGATGGCAACACCAAAACAGCCAGTACACAATTTGCTAACTCTGGCCAATGACATAGCTTTCCTTGCCAATACTGGAGCACCTGAAGATTGTGATTCTCTAGGACGTGTTCTGCAACATATGCGTTGAATTGGGCATATATGCCCTCAGTTATTGAAGCGGTCAAAAATGAAGCAGTGCTTTTCAAAGTCTGGAGCATATTCAGAAGGGATCTAGAACTTGTGCAGAGTACCTCAGTGAGGCTTCATTAGCTTCAAATGCCATGGTTGGTAAAGAGACATTTCTATGCATCATTGCAAGCCATTTCCCATAGACTGTAAAATAAATTTTCCTGAATTGCTCCTCAACATTTCTTTGCTTACCAAGTGGCAAGCATTCTAACAAGGAGCAAGTTGCAGTGCCAAAGTCACTAAAAGTGTCTCCCAGCCTACTCTCAAGGAGATGTTTCACATCTACACCAATTACACGGAACACTTGGAAGACAAGGGCGTTTTCAGACTCTTGTATTTTGATTATGTCCACTACAGCAATCATGTTTTTCTGTAAAAACCTAGGCATGCAGTAGACTGCACTTTTTTCACATCACTATCAATACGTCACCAAAGATCATCACATTCCTTGCATTTGGCATCATCACTAAGCAAATATTCTTTAAACGGTCGCCACATGGATAATATAGCATTCACAGCCTTTAGGACTGAGAACCACCGGCTAAATGACACAGTTAGGATGACTCTTTCTTTGATGCCACACAAAGCACAAAATGAGAAATATTTGCAATTTAGTTACCGGACATACAAAACAGTGCGCCAGAATGGACTACAAAGTCAATAGCATTCTTCATTAACTATGAAGATTGTAAAGATGCTTTCAGCATACAATCTAGAAAGTGACAAGGATCTCTTAGAGGGAAGCACTTCAGCTCGGGTATCGATTTTGGTAGGTCATCATACAACTTTTTCATATACGTAGCTGAATTACTGCAAATACAAACAATATCACTCCAATCTTTATTGAACTTGGTAGGAATTTCTTTGCAGCAGCATTCCAAGTGGCACTGCATTCCACGTTTACCAAAAGTCTGGTGTCATGTTTTCACCACTATCTCAGATGCTTGGTGACAAGACTCTTTTCACATATACCTGTCATTACACCTTGCATTGAATGTTTAAAGCCTGGGGTGTTTGGTAATTCACCTACAATCAATAATGACTCGCTAGAAAAGGGGGCTGATGTATCAAAGGATTTCACCCATTCTCTGTCTGTGGGTAAATGTGATGGTACATATTGGGAAAGATTCTTATAAGACCAGCCATTTTACCTATCAATGAAATCAAATGTAACCAAAATATCAAATATGATTTTGATATTTCCTGATCCTCTACAGTTTATAAAATAACTAAATAAGACCTAAAACATGCTTCTAAACACTGCATCTTTAGAACAAAGACCACAAAACTGAAAAAAGAAGGAAGAAGAAACAATATTTTAGTGACATCCCCAAACAACAAAACTCAAGCAGAATAATGTTAGCTCAGTATTTCTTGCTGCTGCCGTGAATAACAAAGTTATATTGTATTGGCCCCTTCAGGAAGAAATAAAAATGTCTCTTTCACTCATCTTTTCCTTTCTTTGAATGGCATTTAGTTTGTGGTTGTGAAGGTGTTTTTTCAGTGTTTATAGGTTTACACTAGTGATGGCTATTTTCCTTCCGGTGGGGTTTTATCAGTTATTATAGGTTTAAACCTAAAACCAGATAGCCTAGGTATATATAAAATATATGTATTTATTCCTAAACACTCCCTACTAATCTCTTTATGACATTAGAGAGCAAAGCACACAAATTACAATCACTAGATAAACAGTAAATAGCACAATACACGATGGGCTCCAGGGGGAGACCAAACCATATATTAAGAAAATGGTATAACAACCCCGACTTGACTAGACACAGTGCCTAGAGCACGTAGAATCGCTGGGACCCAAGGTCATGACACAGGGGACCCCCGGAGGACGTGTGCAGTGTGAGAACACAGGCGCGAGCTCCGTACTACTCTAAGGGAAAGTCGCGGTTGAAATTTTTGAGATTAAGGACACTTAGGAGAGGACTTCGAGCAAACCCAGCTAAACATAGAAGGTTCTAAGGCCAGCACCCTTGAGAGTACCGAGGTACCCGTGTTACCTATCCCAGAGGAGCCGGGTGCATAGGGGTCAAGTGATGTCGGAAACCTTCGTCGTTTTCAATGGCGTCTTGCAAGAAAGTGCTGCTGCCGTGAAGAAGAAAAGTGTCCGGTGTGATCCAAGCCTGGATCGAAGATGTGAAGAACCTGAAAGCAGAGGGGACAGAGTCTGGGTCACTTGCCAGTGACCAGGGGCACGACAGACGAATGCCCACCGATGTCAGGTGCCTCAGGTGCGAAGAGGTGAAGCTTGACTTTGCAGCCACGGGGACCAGGAGACGACGATGACCTTGATCCGGATGTGAGCTGTCCCACGAAGGATGTCGAGTGCTGGGGGGTCAGTGCTCGGATTGAACACCAACAAGCCTTGGCAACTGCAACCCACGTGGTCAGAAGAAAGATGCTTCGGTACGGACCAGCAAGGTCCTGGGGACTCCCCAAGTGATGGAGAGTCAGGGCACGTCTGGAGCAACCAGGGAAGACCAATCAAAGTTAAAGATACCTTCTTGGGGACCCATAGGTCAACGGACCAGGGATCGCGAAGGGACCTCGAGAGGAATCACAAAATGCTAGCCCACGGAACACTCGTGGAGTGTAGGCCAGCAATCTTCAGTGGAATCACTGCTCGGGTCAGGGCTACAAGTAACCCAAAGCTCAGCTTCAGGGGTCGCCGGAAAGCTGATGCTTATGCAAATCGACGCGGTGTCCAGGGGTTCGGGTTGCACGGTCACCACGAGGGATACGGGCCTCAGTCTTGCTGTGGGCACAGATCGACCTCTATGACCTTGGAAACCCACCTCCTGTGTTGCAATATTCATCTGAGTCCTCAGGAGCTTCGTAGATGCAAACCGGTCAGATGCGTTAAAGGTGCCTGCCAAGCAGGGGAGTAACTCCTTTACTCCAAGGGAGATTCTTCAGTCATCCAGCATAGTGTAGATCGTCGAAGTACTTGGTTTCTGTAGGAGAGTTTAGTCCAGGTAATATCCAAAGTCCTGTAGTCAGGGGTTCCTACTTTATACCCAATGAAGGGGTGGGACAAACTCTGGGGACCCGCCTATGGGAGGGTTAGGACAGAGGGGTGGCTACACCCATGTCCTTTGTCCAGTTTTGCGCCAGAGCAGGGGCTGAGTGTCCCTGCAACCGGTTTGAACTGGACTATGCACAGGGACACCAAATGTGCCCCCAGTTCAGACATCAAAGCACTCTCTGAGTGCACCCACCCAGCCCCAATACACTAAAGCCAGTCTGGGAGGTGGTCACACCTCCCTGTGACAGGAAACCTATTGTCAAGCCTTCCCCTGCCGGAGTTTCGTCCAGCAGCAGGAGGGCAGACTAGTGTCTGTGGCTGGCAGCATCCATTTTGTGATGTGAGGGTTCTGTAAGCTGGTACCGGGTATACCGGTGTTGCCATGTTTCTCCCTCTAGTAGGGTGGAATCATACCTCCCACGCCAGTTACTGGTGGGGAGGTATGATTCCAAGGTGTTTGACACCAAACACGACATGTTTCTGTGCAGCCATTTTAAAGTTAGCATTTACCGCGAGGTTATAATGCACTTAAGAGTATATGGTATGGCTGCATCACAGACAACCCCGGAGAATAGATTCCGAAGGCTGCAGAGGGGCTCTGCTCATGCATGGGCACCGTCTCACATAAAACCCACACCCTGCCTTCAGGATTGTTAAGGACTGCCATGGGGTGACTGATAGGTTTATATGTGCAGTGATCAGAAGAGATATAGGTAACCTATATCTCGGTAAGGGGTGCATGCACCACCTTACCCAGGCTGCAGTAGCAGACCTGTGGTGTCATTTTGGATGGCTTCCCAGGGGTGGCATAATACATGCTGCAGCCCCTGGTAGGCCTCTGGGGTACCTATGCCCTAGGTACATAGTATACCATATACTAGGGACTTATAAGGGTACCCCAGAATCCAATCTGGAGTGTACCTAACGTACATGGAATCAATTTAAAGGAGAAAGCAGATAGGCTGGGGTCCTGAATAGCAGGATCCCAGCCAGACTAAGTCGAAAAACAGTGAAACACCAGGAAAAAAATGGGGGTAACCATGTAGTCAGATTCCACCTTCCTACACTTGACAGTCACAAAAAGCAGGATTTCAGTTCTCTCATAGTTCAACCGTTGCATAGCCTGAGGCTTAAGAAAGATATCTGTGTGGGTGCTATTAACAATGTTGTGTAAAGACAACCTATTGGTTGCAGGTGTGATGCTTACATCACATTAGGACACTGCAGGGGAAACACCACGAAATGCTAAAATTTCATAGTTCAATTGAGCTCAGCCCTGAAATCTAGAGTAAGCAAAGGGGGACTGGGAATATGTCTGCTAACATAGCTGTATCTTTTCCTCTGAGTTACTGATTTCAAATTTCCTGAATTCGGGTAGTAACCAATTCTTTCTAGGATGAAAGAAGGGGGCAAAGGAGAAAACAATAGCATTGTTAAAGTGCAGACACTGTTCCGTAGACAAAAAAATACACCCACCTAGGCAAGGATTTCTCAATGCAAAATGCGAAAAGAAGGACCTCATGTGAGGAGGGTATAGTCTGGGTAAGGCTCACATCCAGAAATATTTTAGGGAAGATTTATCAACACTTGCGCATGTGCAAAGTCACAAAACATGACCCAAACCCGCTGAAAGTGTTCATAAAAGATTTGCTTTGAAGCGCATAAATTGCCTGTAAAGTAACACAAATAGTGCTTTGCGCTTCTTTGCATTCGTTGGCATCAAGGGGACATCCCATGGCCAGTACATAGGTGCTACCACTGGGACACCCATGATTTGCATCCCGTCTGCTAACAATTATAGGTTGGGCTTTGAACCTAAAAACACTACCTTGAACTAGGCACTTACAAGGAGGTATGTTTTAATTTCCACAAACTTTTCCCCAATGTGTGCTGCACTGTACAGCACACGTCGACGTGGGAAAGTTTTAAAGTATGAAGATGCAGAGCATTTGGTACTGGAAGACTACTCTTCCTTTACACAATCTATGCTACTCATCACCCACAAACATTTGCACTATGGTGTATTCCGTTTGGTAGACTCAAAGAGCACCAGAGTTGGGGAAGAGAGCAGCAGCACCATATCTTTGTAGATATGAAATGGTAAGCAAAGTGTTGCAAGGGTAGGTTAGTTCCAGGGTAAAACTATTTAGCTCTGGAAAGATGCTATTTTTCTTTGCACAGGTAGCACTTTGCACTGCCTTGCTTTGCTTTGTGTCAAGGGGATGTCACTTGTGTATGACTTTGCAGATCAATGCAAAAAACAGTAGTGTTTCGTGCAAAGCGTGATGTATTAAGGTACACAGACCAGGTGATGAGTGAAAAGCTAACAATTCCTTGAAGCAGGTTTTAAGAGGGAGAAATGTTGGGGGGCGTGGTCTGGCGCCCGAGGTGAATGGCGGCGGCCGGGTGAGGCTCTGCGGGGTGTTTCGGAGGCGACGCGCTGTCAGATTGTTTCCGGCGATACAAATGTATCCAGAAGGCGTCTGAAGGTCCCCTGCACACGCGAAGACTGAAAGCGGCTCCCGACTCAGCTCCGAAATGAGCTTTTTGACGAAGTGAGTGTCCGTTTGTGGTGATACCGCCGACGGCCGCCATTTTGTTTTTAGCGATGCTGAGTGAAAGTTTCAGTTGCGCACTGGTCTCCTATGGCGCTGTATGTCTCAACCGTTCCTGATTTTTGCTCAAACTGGAAGAGATGCGGGCTGTTTTCAGGAAAGCATCTAGTAATGTTGGCATTTCTCCAATATTTGTAATGAACTGAGGCAGTGAGAGAATCCGAGGACGGCGGCCATTTTGTGGATGTGCATTCTTCCCCAGAATTGCTTTTGTGGTTTCTGCCTCCTCATAACTGCTGGAAGCTGATGGACTTTGTGGCCATTTCACGGTGAATGCCCCTTCCTATTTCTTCTGCATTTTCTGTAGACATCTTGATTTATAGAGGAGTTTGACCATCATATAAAAGCTGCTCTACGCACAATCTTTACCGATACTTCCGCATTTTATACCAGCTTTTTCCTTATCCTTTTCAAGCCTATTTCATGATAATTGGTTTTATATACCTTTTTACCTATACCTTGAGGCCGCTTTTGATCTATGGGCAGGTTGAAGGGTGACTCATTCAAACAATCTCATCCAAAATTGGTCTTTGTTAAGAACTCAAAGATTTTTGCCACATACTCCAGGTTGGAGGACTCTTTGTCGTCTACACCTCAAACTACTGTGTCAGATATGGATTCTTCTACGGCACCTCCTGGCAAATCCGTTACTAAGCGTCTGAAACAGAATCCTCCTTCTCCTCCCAAATCGACCTCACCGGTGTCTATGGAGTTATTATTGGAGGAAATCAGGGCCCTGCGACCCTTTATGGAAGAAACAAACACAAAGTTACAAACTCTCGCCGACAACTGGTCTCAACTTGACACAAGAGTCACTGCAGTCGAACAGTGTTTCCTCCTTCAGAGATACGAACGCGAATGTTTCTCAGCTTCAATCTCAAGTTTCTGTGCTTCAACGACAGATCGAAGACCTCGAAAATCGTAACAGGAGGAATAATCTACGTATTTTTGGCTTGGCGGAAGGACTTGAGGGCCCGATCCTCTTACCTTTTTTAAATCTTTTCTTCCCAAGGTACTAAAGATGGCAGATGATACTGCACTCAACATACAAAGAGCTCATAGGTTGGGCAGACTTTCTCCAAATTCCTCTTCTCCAGAGCGGCCCAGAGGAGTCATCTTATACTTCCTAGAGTATACGGATTTGTTAAAAGTTTTATCAGCGGTCAGATCTTCTCAACGAATCACCTGGTCTGGCTCAACCTTATTTTTTGCTCAAGATTACGCCAAAGCTACTGCCGATAGACGCAAGGCGTTTCTCAATTTCAGACCAGATCTGAGGTCATTGGGAGCCCGCTATGGACTTTTCCATCCTTGCTTGTTCAAGGTCATCCTCAATAACAGAACGACAACATATGACGACCCTGTGCGGCTCCAGAGTTTCATAAACTCCTGCAGACCAAGTGCTATGGATCTCGCAGGCCCTTCCTCTCCGAATAACACTTGATTTTTTTTTTTTTTACATCTGTTATGACTGCAAGTGTTCTAACCTTGATTTTGTTTGTTTCTTCATACAAGATGTGTTGTTTACTGGTTTCAGGTGAACTCGATACTTTTCCTCTCAGCTAATGCATGTTTGTTTGCTTGGCAAGTCTTCATTGTTTCTCTTGTTTATAGTGCGTTTTCTTAAATGTCATATTATTTGTTGTCCTTCGCCTTTGCAGATCTACTATCTTCATGGCGTGGTTTCCCTCCGGTCCTCCGTTGGCTGAACCTGGATGCCCCATTTGTTCCATGTGGTTCCACCTCCCCCCTCGTGTTGTGTTGTTTTCCTGACCCTTTTTCGTGTAGGTATCTTACCTCCCTGCACTTCCTTTTTGTTTTTACCCTTTCCTCTTCTTCCTTATTCAATTATTTCCCTTATTCTTTTCTTGGGTGTTGTCAACATTCTTCTTCCCTCCTTCTCTTGTCATTCTATTCTTCACACTTTTGTGCTCGTTCATCACTTATCTACTGAGTTCATCAACTTTTGTACCATTGTACTCTATTTTCACTCTTGGCTTTGGTTTTCTGATTCATGCACACTTTCTTACAATATTTTCGATACACCTTCCTATTTCTTCCCTGTTCTCTATCATACTCTATATTGTTGTTACATTGAATCGGTCTTTTGTTCCACTTTTTTTGGTTACTTTGTTTTTAATAACGTATGTCATTAAAACTGATTACATGGAACGTTAGGGGGTTAAACTCTCCCATCAAAAGGCAAAGAGTCTTGACCCACCTAGCCAGGTTAGGCGCTGACATTGTATTCTTACAAGAAACACATCTCTCAGAAGTTGAATCATTAAAATTAAAAAGGGGTTGGGTAGGCGAGGTTTTCTACTCCCCAGGTGACGGCAAACGCAATGGAGTAATGATACTCTGCCGCAAGTCTCTTACGTTCTCATTTCTGTCCCAAGAACCGGATGATCACGGTAGATGGTTGAATGTTAAATTATCACTAAAGGGTGTTCCAGTCTCTCTTCTGAATGTCTATGCTCCTACGTGTGGTGAGCCTTCTTTCTGGCCCACACTGGCCAAGCAAATCTCTCATTGCATGGAAGAAAACTTCATATTAGCTGGTGACTGCAATCAGATTTTTGATCCCTTTATTGACAGAAATTCCAAAGTCTCATTTGTTCCCAATAAACCCCACAAGTCTTTTGTGCATACTGTCACCCAGCATAAACTCCTTGATGCTTGGCGTCTTTGTAATCCGACCACTAGAGAGTACACTTTTTATTCGCCCTCTCATCATACTCAATCAAGAATTGATTATATATTTGTTTCCCATAATATTTCACAAACTCTCACACATGCAGAGATTGGTCCCATTTTATTATCTGATCAGGCCCCTGTCTCAATTGGCCCAGATATCCTCCCTAAAGTCACAGGTCCTAGAAGGTGGCGCTTTAATAATGCTCTCCTCCTGGATCCACAATTTTCTGCCTCCTTCACTACCTTTTTTAACGAGTTTTTTTAGATCAATCAGACCCAATCCATGCCGTTCTCAACTTTATGGGATGCATTTAAAGCCTCAGCAAGAGATTTTATAATTGGCTTTGTTACTAAGAAACGAAAAATTGCCCATAAGCTTACGAAAGATCTCCTTCAGGACATTAAGAGACTGGAGCACTCTTATTATACTTCACACTCGAGGCATTGTTTGACAGCTCTTATTGATGCCAAAATGCAATTTAATGAGAAGTCAACGGAGGATGCTTCGTTATACTTGCTAAAATCTAGCGCAAAATTCTATGGGGGTAGAAATAAAGCAGGGAAGCTATTGGCCAATTATTTAAAAATTAGACACAATAAATTAAACATTGAATCTATTTATGATGAACAATCAGAGTTAAAATTTAAGGATGCTGAAATTTTGAACGAGTTCTCTCTCGTTTACAAGTCATTATATGATTCCGAAACACAACCCACCGATCACTCCTTATCACACTTTTTCTCTAGTATTCAAAAACCTCAACATACCCTACCAGACTTGTCCTCTCTGGAGTTAGATCTAACACAACAGGAACTTCTTATAGCCCTTCAAAATCTCAAAAAGATAAGGCACCGGGACCGGATGGCTTCACTGTCGAATTTTACCTCCATTTCTCAAAACTCGAATGCCCAAATTATATTCCCTAATAAATTCCTTTAGCACACTAGGCAATTCCTCGGGCTCTTTTTCTGAAGCACATATCTGCCTCAACCCCAAGGAAGGTAAAGATCCCAAATACTGTAAAAATTACAGGCCCATATCCTTGGTTAATATTGACTACAAAATCTTTTCCAAAGCTTTAGCTATGCGATTGGATTCCTACCTACCAGATCTGTTGGGAAAGGAACAATCTGGTTTCGTCAAGGGTCGTTTCATAACTGATAATACCGACTCCTTTTTAACGTTTTATCTAAATCCTCCCAATTAAAGCAGTCACTTGCGGCGATAGCGCTGGATGCCGAAAAGGCGTTTGACAGAGTCGAGCGGACCTATTTGTTTTATTCCCTCAAGTGGTTTGGTTTTGGCCCTAAATTTACTTCCTTAATCTCTCTTCTTTACTCTAATCCCTGTGCGGCAGTCTGCGCTAATGGTCTGGTTTCTCCATTCTTCGACTTAGGAAGAGAAGTACGTCAGGGCTGCCCTCTCTCACCCTTCCTTTTCAATTTGGCTTTAGAACCTTTTCTCTCTAAACTGCGCCAAAATCCCAATTTACATGGATTTCAGACGACAAATTTTCATATCAAACTCGCAGCCTATACGGATGATATTTTGCTTTTTATGTCAGCACCAAATGACTCAATTCCTGCCCTTTTAGCAGAAGTACAAGCATATTCTAATATCTCTGGTTACAAATTAAATAATGATAAGTGTGAGATTTTACCTCTAACCAAGTATACTTTCAAATCGGATTTCAGCGCTTCCAACTTTACATGGAAGCCTGACCAAATTAAATATCTAGGGTTACATATCACTCCTTCAATCTCGGACACAGTAACATTATGCATGAACAATTGTACTCAAAAGATTTTAGATCTATCCACCAAATGGCATCCTCTCTATTTATCCTGGTGGGGCCGCTTGGACACTATAAAAATGATGCTGTCACCTATAATTCTATACACCATTTCTAACATCCCGGTCCTTATCCCTGCTAAGTTTTTTAAGAAGATTGACTCCATTCTTTCTTCCTTCTTATGGAATAATAAGAGATCCAGGATGTCCCTTTCTAAATTAACTCGCCCTAAAGCAGAAGGTGGAGTCAATTTTTCCGCTTTTCAGATGTATCAGAAAGCATTCCTCTTACGTCAAGCCTCTCTTTGGTTGCTTGAATCTACAAAAGATTGTCCTCTATGGGTTACAATTGAAAGTCTTTTTTTGTCCCCTTTTTCCTTTTCTGAATACCTATCCTTCTCACGCAAACCACAGACCCCATCTACTCCCATAATCAAAACGACCTCTAAACTTCTGGAATCGGTGCCTTTCCCTACTCACAGTAATATGGACTCCTTCCTCAACTCAACAATTTGGCATAATAAAAACGTACTTATCCGAAATAAACCATTTTATTGGAGGACTTGGCGACAAAAAGGATTAATATGGATCCATCAGCTTATCTCACAATCGGATTTTCTGTCTTTCGCCTCACTTAGTCAATTGTTCAATTTGCCTGCCTCATCTATCCATAAATATAATCTGCTTAAAAAAGCTGTCATGGACATATATAACCATCTGTCTGCTACACCTGATGTTCCCACCATATTGGACCCGTCCCCACAATTTCAAACTTTATTATAAACTGTACCCAAAGCTTCCGCAATATACAGCTATCTACAGGGCAAAGGTTCTGTTAGGCAGAAATCTAAAATAGAAGAAACATGGGAAAAAGATTTTCTGTCTTCTTGGCCAGTGTCCTTGTGGAATAGCATATGGACCAAGATACGTAAATCGTCCAGAGCAGCTAACATTACACAAACTTTGTTTTTTGTTTATAATAGGCTTTTATTAACACCAAGTGCTTTAAGTAAGAGATTTGCGAATGTACCTGATGCTTGTTGGACGTGTTCCTCCCCAAATGCAGACTTATTTCATATGATTTTTTCTTGTCCAATTGTTCATAATTTTTGGAAACAAGTGTGGTATCAAATTAACCTGATCTTTGGAACTAAGTTCTCTTTTTCCTTTACTAATGTTTTCTTAGGAAGTCTCTCACCCTGTTGGGAAAGTGTCACGCTTAATGTTAAAATTATTGATTTGTTATTAGCGGTCGCATTTCAACAAATTACCACTAATTGGAAAGACTTCACGAAAATTTCCTACAAGGCGTGGTGGTATGCCGTTTGCCATAATCACAGGTTGGATACCGCCTTTGTATACCCCATATATATTGCAACGAAACGTCTGGATTTATGGTCACATATCACAATACACCTTGATGCAAGTGCCAGACGTTGTTCCCAGCTACAACCATCTCAACAAGAAGTTCTAAAACCCCCTTGAATCCCCTAAATGTTCCTAGAATATTTGATATTCCAATGCTCTTCACGCTCTATTTTTTCTGTAGTTTCATTCTTTTTACTCTTATTCATTAGTCCGATTCATGTAATTTTTACTGTAGCAAATTCTGTTGTAATGACATGACTTTAATATTGTGAACTGTGTACTGACACCCTCATTTTTATCAATAATTTTTTTTCTGAACTTAAAAAAGAGGGAGAAATGTTTTCAGTGCATATTATGTGTGGAATATTTCAGAAGGTTTGGTACTAGAAGAATCTGCTTCCGAGACTGATCATACACTGGACATCATCCAGCACCGGGGATGACAGCAGCAACAGGCAATGTTTCATAAATATGGCTGCGCGCCAGTTCCTACCCCTCGGGCAACCCAGTGCAGAAACTAAAGTTATGAGAAAAATAATAAATGTGTCCAGGAAGTGTAAAAAGCTGGAATGATGTTTTGTAAGTGTGCATGTGACGGCCGACAGAACTACATGTATTGATGTGTAGTGAAGCCCACATTGTTTAAGCATTAGTACATATTCTATAATAGCTGTAACCTTATCTAACGAGTTGGGTTCATATCTCGGGCTTTACACTTTGGTGCATACCCAGTACATGTCATTGAACATCATTTCTCCTTCAAAATACTTGTGCATTCTGGGGGCAGATTTAGGTATTGAATCCTTCTCATTCCAAGGCCCATATTGCTAAGGTCAATGACTGTATCTAGATGGAATCCTGCAGTATGTAAAAACTGTATTAAGGCAGCAACTTCTTTGATGTTTTTACTGAATGTGACTACCGTGGCTGTCTGACCCAAGTAGCAGCAACGAGGAGCACTATCAATGGTACCCGAAACATCTTCTGCACTATGTACTACAGCTGAGGAAATCCTCCATAGATATTCCTGACCATCTATCCACAGACAATTCTCTTTGAATTGGACTTGTTCATTGCGTAAAGAGATCTATGTTTGGAGTTTGTGTGTCTGAAGGACTAGTACACTCCGCTGCCACATGTGCCATCTAATGATGTCTGACAGATCATTGGCCAAACCCACTAACCATTCTGTTTGCGGGGTGAATGCGCTTTTTCAGTGACAACCGCTTTGTCTCCTGCACGAACCATTGCAACTGTTATTCGTGTGTCGCCTTGATTTTGCAGGTAGTACACCATAATCATGTTTTCTGTACAATTCAATGGGGCTTTAATGTCCAAGTGAATCTGGAATGCCTTGAGAGCTAACTCCAGGGCCTTGAAAAGATGTTGATGTTTTTGAATAGCTTTATCTGAGGTCTACCAACTATTAATGAGGATATTCCCTACTCCAGTATGTGCTCCTCATCCTTTCTGGGATGCTTCAGTAGTAATAGTCCTCTGTGTCTGTGGGATTACAAAACATCTGTCCTGCATGAAATTGTATGAATTCGACCACTGCAGGGATTGTTCTTTGTAGATGTTTATATGTTAGCAGTGGGTATTAGAGATCTCCAGTGCTGCCAAAATAGGATAAAATGGTGCCCTTTTCAGAAACCTGGCTGAGGTAAAGCCCTATGTTTAATCAACAAACAGCTCTTCGAAATTTGGGATGCCCATAAATCTGTGTCAGACAATCTAATCCCTGGGTAATCAAACTATTTTTCTCTCTAGAGTGTTAGTACCCATGTGGGGGCATAGCCAACAGCCAAAGATGGCGGCCACATAATGTGGGAGCTCCCGGGCCCGACAATCGGCAAATATCAACCAATTTAGGGCCAATTTGCCCACACCTGAGTGCCACTACAGTCGACGCCCACGCCGGATTCAGATACACACTGCCGGACCGCATCTGATGGCAGAGGAGAGGAATGATAGTGCAGCTGAGCCTGTCGGCATGTGGCCCGGCCTGCGATCAGCGATCGGCCCAGGAGAGACAGGGCGACCGGACCGCTGCGCCCCAGTGCTGGTGGTATCTCTTGCTGATCACCCCCTGCGGCGCAGCATGCTGTGTGCTGCTGAGGCCTGTGAACGAGGGAGTACCTGATGCGGATCTGCCGGTCACCGCGCATGATGACGGCAACTGAGGTGCTGACCAAGAGGCGGAGGACGCTCCATGCCATATCGTTGTACCGAGCCCTGCTGACTAAAACTGAGACGAGGGCTGGTGGTGGCGGACGAGACTCGGACCGGAACAGTCGAATGCCATGAGCATGGATTGTGCCCTGACCACACTGCCTGACAGGAACTGTCCCCCAAACACGGCCGGCAGAGTTGCGGTCTGCGGTGCCGCGTTGGAATTGGAGGTTCTCCACGCTGCAGTGAAAACGCGTAAGAAGAGGCTCCGGTGCAGCGGTGCGAATGCCTGGGGATGCTGAGGCAACACGGGGCCTGGCGGGGTCGCGCACTCCCTGGGGCATAACAGACCCGTGGGACACCTGACATTAAGTGTGTGAGCGGGCTGGGCATGGCGGGAGCCGCCGCCACCGCTTCAATACACTGTATACAGCCATCAGGAGGGCAACAAGAGCCAAATTTCGGAGGGGGCTGAAAAAGATTTCGGGGGGGGCTAATTCTTCCAGCCATAGGCAGAGTGGCTGTAAGAAGGGGTGAAAACACAACAAAAGCCTCATTTACAAGTAAATGGTCTTTTAAAGACGTGTGAAGTACTCGGGTGCGGCTGCAATTAGACGGTCGCCAGCCCGCAAAGCTGTCTCAGCCCGGGCTGGCACACACGACGAAGCCCCAATGTGCATTAACTCTAAGCTCAATAAAGACTCTGTATCCCGGCCCTGAAGCCCGGTGAGCCCAATGGGTGTTGCGCGCCTGGCAGCCATGAACTGCTACGAGCGCTTTGCATGTGCAGTGTCTAGCCGGCTATGCACTATGCACAATGGGCCACACCAAATGTAAAACTGCAGACCTCCAAGGGCAGTCCTGATCAGGGCTTTAAGTGGGATGAAAAAACGGGGGGGTCTCTCAAAGGGACGTGGCCAGTGTAATTAAGGGCGTGGCTTAAAACACAATCTAAAAATCTGTGCTGAGCATAGTGTGCCGCCCGACTTGTATTTTGCTGTTTCTGTCATTGCATCTAGATATATGATATAACAAGTAACATCATATCTACAAGTCAGGACTATTGGCTTTGTCAATGGTTGTTAGTTGCATAAGATAAATAAGCAGCAACTATGGCTTGTATATATTATTGAAAAGGCTTCCACTTAAAGCCCTGGTGACACCACGACAATGTTGCTGCCCTTGAGTTTCAAAGAGAAGGGAAATCCAGAGAGAAAATGACTCTCTTTAAAGGATTTCCCTTCCCCTACAACGCTCACCTGGCATGACGTCATGCCTTTTTAACTTCTCCACTAGTGAGAAGTGAGCAGTGTGAGCAGCGCACATCGGTGTGCCTGCTGTCACTGCAGTCCGGAAAAACGGACAGCCTGTGCCAGGGCACAAAACAGAGCCCGCTTTCGAGGCCTCTGTAAAAAAACTGCTGGTGCTCAGACCCGGTGAGACCCGGCCCACTTAAAGCCCAGGTCCTGATCCCAGTCCACTATATCCAAAAGCTCCTCCACGCAAATGATGGAAGACTATATACCTCCCACTAATGCGGTCCCACAGCAGGACAAACTCGACATCATCCTAAGGGAAATACGAGAATCCAGAGCAGTCATAGAGCAGCACCTGGAAACACTCCCCACCGATCTCAGTCTCCGTAAAGATGACCATAGGAAACTGCCAGACAAGGTTAAGAATAACTAAGGTATCCACACTGGCAGTTGGAATAAACCTCTACAGTTGCTCGACTACAACGATAAGTAGATGTGCTATAAGAACGCGCAGAAGATGCTGAGGGCTGAGCTCGTACTAACAACTTAAGGATCATTGGAACGCCGCAAGGAATGGAAGGCCCCAATGCCATACAATATGTAGAAGACTGGTTCCATACTACGGTGGCACCTACCGGCCTCTGGCTATCTGACTGGTTTACAGTGGAAAGGGCACACCGGGCACCCAGTGGTAGCATCGCTGTTCCCCATCGTGGCTCGTATCCTGAACTATAACGTAATGCTCGTCTCTGTGGAGCAAGAGAAACAGCACCTATCCTGATGGAAAATGCCAAAATATCGGTATTCCCGGATTATATGCTTGCCGTCCAGCGTCGGAGGACCTCCTTTCAGGTGGTAAAGAGACAGCTGCGTACAGTACATCTTACCTATGCCCTGCTGTTCCCTGCTAGGCTCAAAGTCATACACGATCAGAGGAGTATTTTCTTTGACACCCCGGTAACAGCATGGGATTGGCTAGAACAGCATTTTCCTGAGTCTCGAGCACACAGGGTTTCACAGTCCTTACCACCCAAGACACAGCACCCACCATAAAAGAAACGATGGGGATCGACTAATCAAGCACAGAACAGTGTGGTCCCTTCACCACAGCAGGATCTATAGGGTCGGAGGGCTGCAATTATCTCTGCGATTTCTCTCCGAAACACCCAGCCACCCTCCAGCACCAGTTCCTCACTGGGCAGTGCATCGGGCTCAGAGGGAAGCATTGCACTTTTTCCATTGATCACTCCACAGACAGCCAAAGCTCTCCTGGGATAGAGACTTTGTAAGTACCACTACCATGAAGGGGCTCATCTGTCCTATATGAGGTTGTGATAAGAGGTTACCTATTACAATACCTGAGAAGAGAGACAAATTTGTATGCTGATGCATGGCGGGAGGGTCCCGCGGGTGCCCTAGATGAGTTAATTGATACCACCGGCAACTTGTGCCATGCCCATAAGAACTCAGACGCTGAAGCTGCCGCTACTGGCCACTGATCCCTGAGTACCCCACCCCTCTGAGTGATAACTTTACTTTTTCTTTGAGAGATGCCAGGTTCCGGGCCTGCGTAAGCACCGACTCCTAAAGTGGCTGGCCATTCCACCCTAGCAATGCTCACTGCCTTTTCGCCACGCAACCCGAAGGCGACTGCACTCATTTTAATGTTTTCACATGTTTTCTTTTGTTCTTACAAGTTTGGTTGCGCAACTTTCAATCGCTGGACCTTATATTGGGAGTTAATGTTGTTTATGATACTAAGACATCGACCCGAATAGATGATAAGTATACTGTTAATAATTGTACGTGCATGCATGTTGGCTTGAGACACTATATCTCATGCATAAATGTCTGTTGCATGCCAATATAACTTTAACACCTGGAATGTTCGGGTATTGGTTTCATGCAGAAATGTCACCGGATGTTGGCCCAAATACACTGCCAACAGGCACCTATTGTCAGTTTACAGGAGACTCACTCCCTCTGAAGCACTCAAATTACGAAAAAAATGGAGGAGGCAATTATTCTGTATTACATATATTCTGCTTTTGTGTGGGGAGCTGCGGTGTGGATTTGTGCAGGTGTCTCATTCACAGCCCTAGACATTAGGATTGATATACACGACCATTGGTACTGGGAAGCATATACACCCCTAACACAGAACAAGACATCTTCCTAACCCATTTGTCCACGGTCCTCGTGGACTGGGCACAATACTCCTGGGTATTGGGCGGGGATTTTAACACCTTGCTTGACGTAGACCTGGACAGATCTCATCTCCCCTTTCCCGGGCACAAACTTGGTCAGACAAGCTAAGGCTCTTCGATGCTGGGTAGAGGAGTGGTTCCTAAGAGATGCATGGTGCAGTTTCAATGAAAGAATGCACGAATACTCATTTTATTCACCCCCGCACATGCTTCATGCGGGACTTGACCGCATCTTATGCAGCACCTCATTCCAAGCAGGCGTCACTCATACAACTTATCTTGGTAAAACGGTCTCAGAACATAATCCCTTAGAGGTGACAGTATTATAGGGTCAAGTGCCAGCTCCCACACCCACCTGGTGCTTACAACCGAAGCACTTGGAAGACGAGGGGTTCCACAGCACCATTCCCAATTCGATAGACATGTATTTCACTGAAAACTCCAACACGGCCTCCTCTGAGTTGGTAGAAAGGGAATCATTTAAAGTAGTGGTCCAAGGGACGTGTTTAAGCTCCATAGCTGGATCTTGCAGGATGGTCCTTAATGAGCTCCCCCGTGCAGAGAATAGCTTATGGCCCTTACAGAAAGATATTCAATTATCAAGGAGAGAGAGAGAGGACTAGGTAGCTAGTCCGTATCCCCAGGTTTATTATATGTAATCAAAAAAGACTAGCCTATTAGTGACTGATACAGGACTCAGGACTGTATGGGGATGGGGAAAACTATTTAGTTTTTTTGTAAAGCCCTCACCCACCAACCTAGTTGGTGGCATGCTTCATCATCGGGCCCACCCAGTGACACCAAATGTGTCCCGGGTGTGCTTTAACGCCTGTGTTGCAGCGGAGCTGGTATATTGCTGAGTGTGCGATGTAGGGTGACGTGAATGTGAAAGTTTAAAAACTATACAGTGGTCCCAGTACCCAAGGGGGTTAACTTTTAATATCTGGGCCTCTGTTAGCGTTAAAAGCAAGGCAATGGATGTGGGTGGAGCAAGTGTTAAGAACTCCTACATCTGGTGTGTGGTCTACATGTTTCCACACACCAGAGATTGGCTGGTGCTTATCATCAAAACAGCCAAACGTCTATCTGAAGCAATGATAATCGACATCCAAACCACAGAGAGCCACTTCAAAACCACGATCACCTCATACAAGAAAAAGCTGGACGACCAGAACAAGGAAATGGCAGACTACAAAGAATACTTAACACAAGCAAAAATAACAAAATTCCAGAAGGACCTCAAGAAGTTCTCCTATGTCAAAACATACCCTTATACAGATGACAACTTTGTACCCCCCAACAAATCCGACAAATCCAGTGACGCATCAGGAGACAGCAGCTCCATTTCCAGTGATTCTAGCACTGGCTCATCCAAACAACGAGGAAGAGGACGTCAACAACGGTGGCAACAACCCTGGCACGGACCACAACAAGGACCCACCTATGGACCAACACCCTTCGGACAACCACAACAACCATACTTTGGCTGGCCACACATGTACCAGTTAGGCCCGCCTCCTTTCTTCCAAGGCAACCTCAGACCACCTTTTTTAGGACAGGGCCGGAGGTCACGCGGCAGAAGAAGAAACAACCAATTAGTACACTGGGCAGAAGAGGAGAACCCAGTGAGTGCGAATACCCGCAACAAGACACGAGAACAACAACAACCAGGCACGAGCAAACAATAACCAATGACCTGTATCAGTCACTAATAGGCTAGTCTTTTTTGATTACATATAATAAACCCAGGGATACAGACTAGCTACCTAGTCCTCTCTCTCTCCTTGATAATTGAATATTATAAGCAGCGCAGAGCTGCGAGAGTCTCTCTCATACCTCCTCATCCACCATGGCAGAAAACCATGGTTTAACCTATAATGAAAACAACATCAGCGAAATCCTCGCTGATCCCTCCTTTCTGGCAGACTTCAATATTTCCAATACCATAGCCCAAACTACAGACTGGGATACCTTAACAGAGAAGAAGCGCAACCGTATTAGAACCATCCTACATGGCCTTATATTGACAGAATACCTCCGGACAAATATAGCCCCCGAGGCCTCCTCGTTACAAATGCCCCAAGGATCTTTCTGGAAGATGCCACCTTCAGGAGAGACTGGGCACAGATAGCCTGGCACTGCACCAGAGATTGGCTGGTGCTTATCATCAAAACAGCCAAACGTCTATCTGAAGCAATGATAATCGACATCCAAGCCACAGAGAGCCACTTCAAAACCACGATCACCTCATACAAGAAAAAGCTGGACGACCAGAACAAGGAAATGGCAGACTACAAAGAACACTTAACACAAGCAAAAATAACAAAATTCCAGAAGGACCTCAAGAAGTTCTCCTATGTCAAAACATACCCTTATACAGATGACAACTTTGTACCCCCAACAAATCCGACAAATCCAGTGACGCATCAGGAGACAGCAGCTCCATTTCCAGTGATTCTAGCACTGGCTCATCCAAACAACGAGGAAGAGGACGTCAACAACGGTGGCAACAACCCTGGCACGGACCACAACAAGGACCCACCTATGGACCAACACCCTTCGGACAACCACAACACCCATACTTTGGCTGGCCACACATGTACCAGTTAGGCCCGCCTCCTTTCTTCCAAGGCAACCTCAGACCACCTTTTTTAGGACAGGGCTGGAGGTCACGCGGCAGAAGAAGAAACAACCAATTAGTACACTGGGCAGAAGAGGAGAACCCAGCGAGTGCGAATACCCGCAACAAGACACGGGAACAACAACCAGGCACGAGCAAACAATAACCAATGACCCGCTGCCCACTCTGGTATTCAACCTGTCCAGCACTCCACTATCACCTAAAGACACCGTTGTTCTTAATAAGGGCCTATCTTTCGTCCCAACCACTAGATTGGACAAATTTAAACTACACGTGGAGCTTGCTGACTTCTTCAGAAAGCTCAAACTGAAGGCCTTCTTCGAAAAACCTAGAACGAATGACGACAACCCCATTGAGAACAACAATGAGACAGGTTTGAAACTAAAATCCAGTTTTACACCCCCACCAGTAAGCGTCCCGGCAGAAATCATCACATTCGAACAAGCTGTCTATCATGATATAGAGCAACTCGATTCTATTAGGACATTTAACAACCTCTCCAGAGAAGACCGGAAGACCATCAAAAACCTACAGGACACCCCACCCTTGTCATCAAGCCAGCAGACAAGGTCGGAGGCATCGTACTACAAGATAAAACAGAATATGACAAAGAATGCCGCAGATTGCTGAGTGACACACGAAATTACAAACAACTCAGAAATGACCCCACCAAGACGCTACAAGCCACCATCAATACCCTGGTGGAGGATGCCAGCAAAGCATGCCATATATCTAAACAAGAGGCTGATTTTTGTGCACCAAAAATGCTAAAGTCCCATACTTCTACACTGTCCCCAAGGTCCACAAAGGAACAATTCCACCCCGGGACGGCCCATTGTTTCTGGGATCAACTCCCTCCTAGAACCGCTGTCTAGATACTGTGACCACTTTCTCAACCCCTGGTCTAACAAACACTGACTTACATAAAAGACACCAAACATCTTCTCAACCTCATCAAAGACCTGAACTTTGATCCCACGACCCAACTAATGGTGGGATTAGACATAGAAAGTCTTTACACCAGCTTACCACAAGACGCCACGCTTCAGGTTCTGCATGACGTATTGATGCACACACCCTGGACATACCATACCCCCAGGGAATTCATCCTCAAATGTGCTACACTTGCACTTAAAGAAAATTACTTCGAGTATGAGGGTGACTTCTACCTACAAACTAACGGAACATCAATGGGGAGTATTTTTGCCCCAGTGTAGCGGGACTTTATGTCCACCATTTTGAGCAGAGGCATATATCATCCACTTCCAACCCACATTTAGATAACATCAAAGTGTGGCGTCGCTACATCGACGACATTTTTATGATCTGGGAAGGCACACCAGAAACATTAACTCTATTCTTAAAGTGGCTGAACGAACGTGACCCATACCTCCGATTCACTAGCTCATCCAGTACCACTACCCTGGCATTCCTTGACCTAAATATCACAGCTGAGCAAGGAGCGCTCACAACCAATACTTACTATAAACCAACCGCCAGGAATTCATTACTACACTTTAACAGCTTCCACCCCAGAACCTTAAGGGAAAACCTCCCTTTCGGGCAATTCCTCCGCATACGTAGGAATTGCAGCCAACTCACAGATTACAAACGACAATCAGCTGCCCTTGCTTCCAGATTACAGGAACGCGGCTACCCCAGCAGAATCATTGAGAAAACTAAAAAGAGGGCACGTAACCAGAATAGAGAGGCCCTCCTTGAAATGGTGGTCAAAGAACCTGGCCCACCTCTAATGACATGCGTTACCACGTACAACGCGGCATCTAACCAGGTCTCCAGCATCATCCGCAAACACTGGCGCATCATAAATTCAGTCCCCAGACAATGGGAAGAACCCCTCTTCGCCTACAAACGTGCGAGCAATCTCAAAGACCAACTAGTGTCTACACGTCCAAGGACATCGCTGAAACCAGCCACTAACTCCATTCTAAATGCTTGGGGTCTCCCAAAAATCACAGGACACTACCCGTGCAATGACTGTAGTGTGTGCCACCTCACTCAACATTCTAAGACACTCGACTTAGAACCAGGCAAAGTCTGGACACAGTCAAATCACACAAATTGTAACTCAACTAACGTCGTTTACCTCATCACATGCCCATGTGGCCTCCGCTACGTGGGGATGACGACGCGGAAGGTGAAAACCAGAGTGGTTGAACATCGCAGCACAATAAGATGCAAAAAGAACATCAGCAGGTTCACTGACCATTATTTACAACATGGCCACACCCCCAATGACATGACTTGGACAGTGATCGAGCAATTTGATCACAACTGATGCAACAATGACAAAATCCTACTGACTAAAGAACAACGATGGATTTATCGTCTGTCCACGCAACATCAGGGATTGAATGATTCCATCCCGTGGTGCTCTTTGAGAAGTTAACACATCTCTTGGACCCCACATCACTCAGTGAGGCTTACCCTTGGCCCTTGCACACATAGTGATTCCCTTTATTTGCGCCTCTGTTAAACTTCACCGTTTGGGGCCTTCGGCCCCTCTGATAGGATCCCTTTGGCAATGAGTCCGTTAGCGCTCTTAGAACTTCGCGCTGTGGACCCCATCCATTTTGTAATCCCTAATTTTTTAATTTTTAAATCCCTGTTTTGCCTCTCTATCGTTCATTCTCCCGTGCCTCAGTGAGCACTAACAGCGCCCTGTATCCATGACAACGCCCACCGCGCGCGCGTAGTCTCTCTTCCCTGTTTTTCCTCCAGGGACGCTACTCACAGTGCCGGAGAAACTAGCTACACCTGAGCACGCCGAAAAGGATTCTTAAACCCCAGCACCGCAAGGACCTTTTCCTACGGAGATCCGCGACAGCACAACAGGTTTCCAAAGGGTCCTGACCCACAAAGTCGTGAGTAGAGCGCTTAACTCAACTTTGACCGGGTAAGCTTCTCTTTTACAGGTTCCTAACGGCCCTCGGGCCACCCCCCTTCTCATTACAGGGTCAGAACCTCTGCCGGATATCTCTACAGGGGCATATGCTGCAAAACGTTAGCATAAGGTTACCCTTTGAGCGTGTCCACTTCTCACACGCATGTGTACTTACGCTTCCTAGCCCACTACACGTATCAGCGCATAATTCGATAATTCACCTAAAACCGCACCACCAGTGCGGTTCCACTTTTGCCGCGATTTTCCGCCAGCCATGCACATCGCTACCGGCAAATATGTATTTATGTGACTCATGCTATTATGCTTATACTCTCCTCTGTATGTTTGTTTGTTATACATGTTGTACGTCCAGTAATGCTTGGAGAGGGAATCCCCCTCCCACACATAGGAGCACCTTAGCGCGTGCAACACATTTTTAACCACACACTCACTATAAGTGTAGAACGCACTTACACATACCTTTCGGTCCTGAGGAAAGCCAGTTTTAAAGAAAGGCCTGGCTGAAACATGTAGACCACACACCGGATGTAGGAGTTCTTAACACTTGCTCCACCCACATCCATTGCCTTGCTTTTAACGCTAACAGAGGCCCAGATATTAATAGTTAACCCCCTTGGGTACTGGGACCACTGTATAGTTTTTAAACTTTCACATTCACGTCACCCTACATCGCACACTCAGCAATATACCAGCTCCGCTGCAACACAGGTGTTGAAGCACACCCGGGACACATTTGGTGTCACTGGGTGGGCCCGATGATGAAGCATGCCACCAACTAGGTTGGTGGGTGAGGGCTTTACAAAAAAACTAAATAGTTTTCCCCATCCCCATACAGTCCTGAATCCTTACAGAAAGATGCCATAGCAGACGACTCACACACCCCAGCCCTACAGGCTGCCAGGATCGAATATGCCGAACTACTTGAGCGCCTGCAAGTCATAAACTATAGAGCATATGTGCAAAGGTCCCATACTGAGGCAGACAAGTCTGGTACGTTACTAGCCCCTATGATCAGACTGATACCTCCACTCACTCCTATCCTCACCATGGTTACTCCACAGCAGGTCCAAGTCACCATGCGATTTGAGATAAATAAAGCATTCCATGATTTTTATGAAGAACTATATTCTGCTCCCCCCATCCTCCCAAATTGACCCCTCGTGATCCAGTCTTTCTTGCAACTTGCAACAGCTGAAACTACTGGAGATTTAGGTCCCCAATTGGGAATCCTAGGGAGCGCCACTGACCACTCGTGAAATCCGTGGGGCCATTAAGGAATTAGCCCGTAATAAAACCCCGGAAACAGATGGACTTCCTGTGGAGTTTTACTCCATATATGCTAGTCTCCTAGTTCCACAGCTGGAGCGAATGTACAAGGCCCCACTGGAAGAATGTATGCTGCCCCCACCACTAGACAAGCATTTTTAACATCTCTACTGAAGCCTGGCAAACCACCCTCCGATATGGCCTCGTACAGACCACTATCGCTCCTCAACACTGAGTATAAAATTCTCAGCAAGATCCTGACAAAACGGCTTCTTCCTCTACTTCCCAGGCTCATACATATAGATCATTGCAGATTTGTCCCTAACCGTAATACCTCCCTTAATATACGTTGATTGTATCATGTCATGGACGCCGTGCAAGGCCAATACCCTTGGGTTGGCTGTTTCTCTTTGGACCTCCAGCAAGCATTAAACACGTTAGGTTGGGACTTCATGTTTGCTATCCTAAAATGCTTTGGGGTCCACCCTACTTACATCTGATGGGTAAGATTGCTAAATGCCTCTCCCACAGCGAGAGGCCGAAACAATTCCTATATCTTAGACCCCTACTCAATCTCCTGTGGTACTAGGTAGGGATGCCCCCTGTCCCATTACTATTTATATTAAAGTTTGAGCCATTGGTGCAGCAGATCAGGCAAAAGGCAGGGACTGGGGGATACCTATAGGACCCACAATCCACGCAATATCACTATATGCCGATGACATGGTTTTGTACTCAAAAGACCTCTGGATGAACCATGCTGAGACTGCCGAGACATTCTCCGACCCTGCAAATCTTTCTGGTCTCTCCGTTAACATTGGTAAATCATATGTGTTCTCATTTGAGGGCACATATTCTGGGACATCCCCGCCCTTCAGAGATGCAAATGTCCAGGTAGCACCTCATACGTTTAGATATTTGAGGATTTAGATCTACCATGAGTCGATAGACCTCATAGAAGGAAATCTCCAGAAAGCAATTGCATCTCTACAGTCACAGATTAGTTTCTGGATTACCATTCTCAGTAGCTGGTCGGCTGGCACTAGCCAAAATGGTCATGCTGCAGCGTATTCTTTATTTGTGAATTTACCCGTATTGCTGCTGACCCGTTACTTTAAGTCTTTGAACAATTTACTGACAGATCTAGTGTGGGGCACTGGCAGATGGAGGGTTGGTCTGCCCAAGCTACAGCTACCCTCTGATAGAGGAGGGATGAGTGCCTCTGACTTTAAATCCTACTGTCTGGCAGGCCAGCTGCAATGGCTCTTCTTCTGGTTGGCTGGCCGGAATCTCTGGGAAACTGACTATACCACAGATATGCTAACACAAGGCAGACTACAAAACTTACTGTACCCGGGATCTGCCCTGCCCGCTTCAGCCCTGTTGTAGTTGCGCTTTGCCCTTGCATACTGGAATTTGGCATTGCGATACACCACACCAGCGATACATATGCTCCCAACATACCCCTGCTGTGACTCCCCATGACAGCTGGTGTCTTCCTTACGGAGAAAAGACTGCGCCCCTGGATAGAGGGTGGAGCCGCGACGGTTAGTACATTATTTGGGGATAACACCCTCCTGAACCACACGGACGTCATACATGCACAGGGCCTGCCGCACAAACTATTTTTAACCCACATCCGCATCACACGATACATACGTCAACACTGGGCACCGGATGATACTGAACCCACTACACACAAATTTGTTCAAGCAATACATACGGTAGGCCACGGACATCACCTAATCCGATGGCTGTACCGGGGACTACAGGCACATCTCTCGACTTCTCTGGCCCCTTTACCTACTAAATGGGAGGAGGACCTAGGTCGCGACCTGCGAGATAAAAGAATGGACCTCCTTGCTGGAACACTCCAAGAAGATCTCACGAAATTCACAAATCAAATTTATTCAATTCACCATATTATACAGGGCGAATCTCAAACCACGTCAGCTCTATGCGATGTTCCCTGCCTCGTCCCCTACATGCGCCCATAGTCATACTCAAGACTCTACACTGGTACGTAAGCTGCGGGCTTGCCCTGTGATCTCTTACTGGATGCAGATTATTATTATTATTAAATTGAATTTTTAGGGTGCACAGCTACCCCAAAGGGTTTCCCGGCGCCATCCCAGTAGGAAAAAAAAGGTAAAGAACGAAAGAAAAGGCATTAGAGGTTGAAAAACCAAGTCTTCAAACCTTTGCGGAATGCACCGTACACGGTTTCCTCGCGTTCCGGGCAGATCCGGACCGCACTGTCAGAGTTAGCTGTAAGAGACTCTTGGCACACACTGGAACACTGTATCTTGGGGCTGCATCCGCGACCCAAGTACGCTAAATTAATATCGTGATTCGCTGACTTAGCACTATTAATAGCCTAGCGTCCCTTACCAGGGCATTGGAAATCCTCCACAGTGCCTCAGATATCCCAAGGGAGGAAGGAAGCAGAAAGGTGGGGACTGGCGGAGAGCGCAGCCCTACAACGAGTAGAGTTTAGCGGCTTTGGGAAAAACCCTCTAGCCATGGCATGGGATGCACTTTTAGACTCTTTTAAATCCCAAGACGCCAACGACACCCGATCCCCTACTCTAGAGACCCTCAGAACACAAGATACCCATTTCCCATTAGAAATGATATTTCCTCCACACATAATAATTCATAAATCTTTATTCGATTTTATAAATAAAATCATGAAAGACAGTTCATTTAAAAACAACTGGACGATTTTTTGTATTGCCTCCACACATTATAACGCACCGGGATTGGAGTTCCCTGAAACAGGAGATGGGCCACAACACCTGCTAACACTATTACCCGTACACCAGGCCACCGGGGTAATTTGCATATATCACGTAGAAATACGACACTTTCCTTGCATGACACGATGTACAAATTCGGAGAAGATATCTAGTTGTTGGGGGGGGCTGTTCTGAGTTCGCAGCTTCAATAACACGTATTTTACAGACCCCATATGCAATATTATGCTTTGTCATACACATTAATGCCTTTATACTGATAGAGTCTTTGTACAATTGATACAGCGATTACTGACATGATGCCATGATAACTCTTTATGTTTCTTCTAAATTGAGTAAGTTGTCTGCATGAGTTTTCCTCAAAAATGAAAATGCAATAAAGTTTGGTAAAAAAAAATTAGAATGTTAGTACCCAGCCTTATATTCCCCTCAAAGTTCTTTTGCTTATAGTAGGTCATGCATTTAGTTTATAGGGCATTAATTTCCAGCCCATGTTGTTTGCAAGATATTGAAAATCTATCTATGAGGATTTGCAAGCCCACGGCAGTCTTGGAGATTAGGAGAGTGTCATCTGCAAAAAGTAACGCAGGCACCATTTGACCAGCTAGAACTGGGGAATCATCAACACAGTCTATCAGAAAGCCTGTATAGCTGCTAATGAACAAGAGGAAGAGATTCAGGGCCAAGTCACAACCCCGGTGAACTCCATTTTGGATGCTAATTTGTCAATAACTGTGAGTTTGCCACTAGATCCCCACCGTCTCTGGGCACAATTTCCCTCAAGAGGTTGCCTTATATTGGCATGAAGATCAATAAAGGCGACAAGGTCTCCTCCACTGATATCGATGGTCATCCACTTGGTCAACAAGAAGTGAAAGACTTGGTCCAGGGTTCAAGACTTTCATCTAAAGTCTGCTTGTAAATAAGGTAAGAAATCTTGTCCACAATCCGCTCTGATAGCTCCACGAGCACCTGTTTGCAGAACATATTTTAGAGGTTGGCAAAAGACTAATATGGCGATAGTTGCTGGGGAGATTATGACCCCCTTTTTTTTTTTAAAGACCAGAACAATCTTGGCCCCCTTTCAGATCGGGGGGATCAGGGCTCCAGCAACTATCGCATCAGAAACTAGGTTCATATAGGGAACCCAGATAGTGGGGTCAGAGCAGGACATATCATCAGGGACCTTGTCGAATCCGGGGGCTTATCCTGGCTTTGAGACAATACAGCTGCATTCGTATCAGCAGGTGAAAACATAATCACGGAGAAAGAAACAGGTCTTGGCAACTGGCCAGTTCCAGGTGCCGTGAAATACAGGGCAGGTGCAAACATACATGAAGAGGAATAGAGTGGTGCAAAATGGGCTGTCCGCTCACTCAACTGGATATGTACCTCAGGAGTCTTGGCTAGATGTTTTCCACCGTGGCTGATGATCTGCCAAAAGGATTTAGAATCTTCGTTTTTTAGCAGCCTCAAGAAAATTCCCAAATTGCTTTTTCCCCAATCGAATTTGTTGTATCGTAAAGCTTCCCTCTAAAGAGCTCAAGCTTCCCTGATATAAAGTCTGTCTCCTTGTTTTATAGCAGCCTAGAGAGCTTCCTTGGCTGCCCTACAAGCTGGAATAAACCACTCCTGTGTTTTAGGTGACCTGTTTGCTTTTTTAAATCATTTTGGTGATAATCTTTCAATTAAACAAAAATAATGCATTACCTGCCTCAAGAATTGCATTGGGGTGGTCCCAGATTTCAATCGTCGTCCACAGGTGGGCAGCCACCATCTCATACATTTTGGGGATTAAATCAGAAGTGCAGATGGCATTCCACTTGACATTTCTTCGATTATTGCTTAGAACCAGAACATCATTGTACGTGGAGGGGTGGGGGGGGGGGACCGGATGAGGGATAACAAGTCCTGGAGGATGAGTCAGTGGATCAGTGGCGTCGTGAACCCCCCGCTTTAGCAGCTTAAGAGGGGGTAGTGTCTACACTAGAAAGGATGGTTATTTATGAGCCTGTTCTGTCTTCAGCTCAGCAGACAAAAGCACATAAAAATACCAAGTCTGCTTGACCTATAATAGAGGTGAGGAATGCAAACAATCACAGTAAAGGAGGCCCATATGGAAAAAGGAAGGGAAAAAGAGAGAGAGAGAGCAGAAAGGAAGAAAGAAATTAAGGACAAACGAAAAGCAGAAAGAAACTGTTACAAGCCTAAAAGCAGACAGGATAAGTACAAGGGTGAAAGGTTTGACGGATGGAAGGGTAAAAGAACATTTGCATGGCTGGGCGAAAGAAGGAATGGAAGGATTGATGAAAGGTGGGATGAATGGGTGGATAGATGGAAACCTAGACTGCAGGTTGAAAAGATGGATGGGTAAATTGACAAAAGGAGGGTGAAAGAATGGACGGATGAAAGAACAAATGGATGGATGGGTAAAACAATGGATGAATAGTTGGAAGTATGAGTGGAAGGATGGATGGAAGACTAATGATGAAAGGGTGGATGGATGGAATGGTAAAGGAAGGATGGATGGAAGCGTGAGAAGCTGGATGAATGGATGCATGGAAGGCTTAAAGGATGGAAAAAAGATGCATGAAGGAGGAATGAAGAGACCTCTTCTAGGGTGGGTAGGTCTTACTTACTTCGTTCTCCCAATGGCGCTCGAGGTATGGATCGAAGTGGGGAGAATTTTAATTTTCTGGCTACTCCCTTGCAGCGGATCATGATCGCCCTCAGCTCTGGGTGTAACCTTCAAGTGCTTCATGGTTCTACAAATCCTAACGTCAAGTAGGGTATCATCTATGTTACTGGAGGGATGTGGAAGCTCTTAAATCCACATCTCGAAGCATGTTCCCTAGCCCAAGCTTCCTGAAAATGCAGATTTCATGCCCACCAATGAAATGTCCCCACTCACTATCACCTAGTTTAGAGTGTATCCCGCTACACTCCAGCTCAGTATTGATACGGTGTTTACATGAAAAGCATGTATTGCCTGTATGGCCAACAGAGATGGTCCCACCCGGGGTTCAATGATGTGGGCTCTTGCCGGCTCCCTAACCACTGCTGCTGAGGTGGTATTTACATGAGGGGCAGGAGACAGATGAGAGGCCTCTGTGACCACTAGTGACAGCTCCATCTGGAAGGTAATAATGTGGCACTTATGTGGTGTTTTGTTTCTCATTTACTTGATGTTGGTCGTCAAGCTGGTGGAGGTGTCATCTCGAGGCGTGCTGAAAGCTTAAGATTGTATTTCGGTTTGAGGCTCACGGCTGTTATCTGACTTGAGGCTGTTTTTCTGGTTGGGTGGTTGATGCTCAGGCTGGGTTTTGTCCCAAAGCTGTACCTGTGTTGGAGTGTTTCAGCCCTGTACTTGGAGCGAGGACAGGCTTTGGCTCTAGGCTGGTGCTCGGGTCAAGTGTTTCGATTGTATGTGTACATTGTGGCTGAAGTGAATGGATAACTTGAGGCCAATTGCATTGCTGTGACATCTTTTGAGACTTTTGTTCTGGAGTTCAGTAGGAGAAATGCAGCCAGCACCAAGTGATGCTCCTCAGCCTGGCACTGTACACCTCACCAGTGCCAGTTCATTAAATGCACAAAACAACCTGTCTGGAGGCACCCTGTAACATACTGATCACCTGAAGTATAGCTTGAGTGTTATACTGTTCCATCCTTCAGAAGGTTCTTGTTTGGAAAGAGGTTCAAGTATGAAATATAAAACTCTAAAGCCTCTAGCTAGCTCCTTGTTCCTCCGCCATATAACCCAGGGAGCCACACTGAGGCGTCCTTCTGGCGCGTGACCTGAGTCTTCATGGCTGGTTCCTCTCTGCGGTGCCATGGCGGGTTGGATGGTGGCCCAGAGTGGTCACCAGTAGCTGAGATTAATTCAAACAAATCGTCCATCAGAGTCCTGTCTTTGTCAAGGATTCCAAGATGGCGACCTTGTTTACAGCACAGCAGGATGCAGCACTGGTGCTGTAGCCCAATGTGCAGGCATGAGTCTTTGAAGCATTTTACCATTCCATTTACTCCTGTGTTGCAGGGGGTGCAGCTATGATGCATTTGGGGTTTCTAGGACTTATTAACACAAAGGCCTAGATTTTAAAACAAATACTGGCTGAGGAGAAAACAAAAGAAGCGGAGAGCCTGGCGGAGATAAGCAAACGAAGAGGATAAAGCGACGCTCTGTGTAACAGGTTTAATCACACACAGACTCTAACCTCTCCCAGTCATTGTAATTTACTTATAGTTGATACCTTGACACTCATCCTCTGATACTGATACCTAAGACCGTTCCCTTATAACCCAAACCCTTCACTGACCCCACCCTCATTATTAGATTCGGATCCGCCCCACTAACCCGCGACACCTCTTTAGGGTCCCTCACTAATTTCTCCGCTCAGCTCATAACCCAGAATCCTGACTGATCATCACCACAGGCCTCAGAAGTATCGAGTTTCACATCCTACACCTTAAAAAAAGTCCCTGCCCTCCACCTCCTAAAGTGACGGACATTTTAAGAGTGCGGGTGGCCACGTGTCCAGAATGGCCCTGAACAGTTGTTATATCACATTGAAATGTGATATCCATGACTCTCCTGCGAGTGAAGCCCATTTGTCAGCAGTGCTGGGAGAAGCCCCTTTAATATTCACAACCAATAAGCAAGGCGGAGACATCCTGTGAGTGGTGAAAACAGTGCGGTGGGATTGGATGGGGGATCGTTATGTTCACACATAGACAAACCTTGGTAAACTCATGAACCACCTGCTCCTGCACTCTGCACACTCTCCAACCTTTCTCAATGGCTGTATCGATTCCAGGCCCCACAGCGGTTTCTTCACAGGTCCTTTGGTTTTTACGAGGCCTAAATGCCCCTCGTGCACTTGCCTCACGAGCAGCTTCCTCGGGAGGTACCAATGTCTCACCCTCCATGGCTGTCTTATTTGCCACCGTCACTTCAATCCCCCTCTTAGATGTCCGAGTCAAGAGGTTGACAGGTTTGTCGATCCGGTCTGTGCGTCTTCTTTGTTTTCCGCTGTTAAGTAGTGCAGTAGTAGACTGGAGGCTGTGACATTGATACTGGTGGTCCACAAGGTGGCGCCCGAGATTTGGGAGGTGCAGCGGGACTCAACGCTGCTGTGGAAGGATGCTGATGAACCGCAGGAGCAGGTGCTGCTCTTTGGGATTAGAGGTCTCTCCTCTGGAGCGGGGGCAGTAGTTTTCTCTCTGCGGTGAGAGTTGCATGCTATTCTGTTCGGGCACATGTGATCCTCTACTCGTGCGTAGGTGGTGGCTGGTTACTATCACCGAGACCAGAATAGGCACACGCTGTGAAGCACAGGAGTTAAGGATGCCAGCAGTAGCCCCTAGTTCCCTACCTAGTGTCGTGTCCCCAGCCCACAGATGTACAGGAGACAGGTAAGGATCTGCAGTTACTTTATTGTTGTACATGCGCTGCGCTGTGCTGTGCCCACGCACGTCTGCTCACGCTTCTCCTCCTTCTGTAGTGTCCTCTTCCTCGCTGACCGGATGTGGTGTCCGGTTCCCTTGGTGTCCCCACAGTCCACTGCAGGGTCCTAGTGCCCTGCCCCCAGGTCACTACATCTCCCCCTTTGTCACGAAGAAGTGACTAGAAAAGTGAAATACAGAGATAGATGCAAGTCTGCCCTGGCACAGGTGACTGTGCTTCGCATCATTACATTTCTTCTATTAGCCTTTTTGGCCGTCTGCTTGATCTTTTCGGGCCGGCCTCCGTCTGTTGCTCTTTTGCTGTTCCCCCACCATTGTCTCTTTCTTTCCTGGTCTGCTCCTGCTCTTCTTGTTCTGCTGTTTCCTTATCTTGGTCTTCCTCTTTCTTCTCATTCAGTTCTTTGAAGTGTGAGCTGTTCCGCGTTATCCTCTGATGTTCTGACTCTGCCGTGATCATTGGGCCCTTCACTTTAGTTACTATTAGCGGGTCTTTGGAGAACATGCTGTCAGATTTCCTTTGTTGTCGTTGGCGCACTATCACCTTGTCTCCTTCCTTGAGGCCTGACGATCTGGCGTGTCGCTTGGCGTCTGCATATCGTTTCATTTTTTCTTTCTCCTCTCTGTCTTTCTCGGCGATATTGCTGCGATCTGGCGCTGTCATTGCTTCTATTTGTGGCAGCCTCGTTCTGCTTGTCCTCCCCAGCACGAGCTCCGCTGGGCATCTTCCTGTGGAGTTGTGCGGTGTGTTTCTGTAGTCCCGCAATACCTGGCATAGAGCTTGGCTAAGTGATATCTGCGCTAGCTTCGCCCTTTGAACTGCTTTTTTGATGTTCCCCATGAACCTCTCCACCATTCCATTAGCTTGAGGCCACAGTGGAGTTATCTTCCGGTGACTTATCCCTAGATAGGTCATGAATCTGCGGAAGTCTTCTCCTGAGAATGGAGGACCATTGTCCGTCTTTAGAGTTTCCGGTGAGCCCCATGCAGCGAATATATCATCTAAAATCGGCAGTGTTGCTGATGCTGATGTCGATGAGACGTGTCGCACTATTGGAAATCTTGAGTATTCATCGATGACCACCAGCAAGTAATTTCCTGTGTCCAGTGGGCCAAAGAAATCAGCTGCCAGTGTCGTCCATACTGCTCTTGGGAGCTCTGACATTTGTAGCGGTGCGTGTCTTTGTCTTCTCGTTATCTCCATTGCCAGTTGCAGCGTGCCATCTTCTCTCGTCTCCTTTTCTAACTCCGCTAGTGTTATTGGTGCTGGCGTGCTTTGCTTGAGCACAAAGTTTAGGTATTCCTCTGCTATCGATGTCGTGTCGTGAGCCTGTGGTAACGGGTGCCTTGACATGTAGTCTGCAGGATTGTGTTCTTTCCCTGGTTTATGCACAATTGTGAAGTCATAGTCCATCAGTCTGATGCCCCAGCGTTCAATCCTGGGTGGCATTTTGGCCGATGGGCTGCCGTAGGTGTCACCAGCGCTTGGTGGTCCGTTATGATGGTGAACGGCTTCCCATAGATAAACATGTGGAAATGTTCGCACGCCCACACCACAGCCAGGCTCTCCTTTTCTGGTTGCGAGTAGGCCTTTTCAATATCCGTCAAGCTTTTGCTTGCATATGCGACAATCTTCCTTTGTGACTCTCTTCCTGGCAGATGCTGTGCTAGTATTGCACCCAGTCCCACTGGGCTGGCATCCACAGTCAATTCGGTGCAGAGCAGGGGGTCGAAGTAGGCCAGATGTTCCACTGTCACCACCGCTTGTATTATGTCCTCAAATGCCTTGTTGCATTCCTGGGACCAGGTGAATTTCTGTCCCTGTTTGGTCAGTTCCCTCAGTGGCGTGCTTGCTGTAGCGAAATCCTGTATGTATCTCGCACAGTAGCTGGCGAGTCCTAGGAATGATCGTACTTCCGCAACATCCGTCGGTGGCTTTGCATTTTGTAGCGTTTCAACTTTGCTGGGATCTGGCCTCATCCCTTGTTTCGAAAAGATGTGTCCAAAGAACACTAGTTCCTTTCTTCCTAGCTCACATTTGTCTCCATTGAGTGTGAGGCCTGCTTTCTCCAGTAGTGTGCACACTTGACGTAACGCCGTGTCATGCTCCTTGTCTGTTTTCCCAAACACTAAGATATCGTCACTGTAGTTTAAGCTGTTCGGGACCGGTCTGATCACTTGTCGTATGGTCTCCTGAAATATTTCCGCTGCCGACGATATTCCGAAGCTCAGTCGCTTGTATCTAAACAGGCCCAGATGAGTGGAGAATGTCGTGATGTACCTGGACTGATGGTCCAACTCTAACTGGTGATACCCTTTGCATAGGTCGAGCTTTGAGAATCGGCACGCTCCAGTGAGGCAGCTAATCATGTCGTTCAGGTGTGGTCCCGGGTGGCGTTCCCTTGTGATTGCGGTGTTTGGGATCCTCATGTCCACGCATATGCGTATTTTGGAGGTGTTCTTCTTTGGAACCGCCACAATCGGAGACACCCACGGTGTTGGGCCGTCTGCCACCTCTATTATATCCTGTGCCAGTAGGCTATTGATCTCCTCTGCCACCTGTGGTTGTAGGTGAATTGGTACCCGTCTGTGATGTTGTGCTACTGGCTTGATTGCTTCATTTATATGCAATGTTATCTGCTTCCCTTTCAACTTGCCAAGCCCTTTCAGTATGGCCGGGTATTCTTGCAGGATGTTCTCCGTTTCCGACATGTGATATGTCATTGCCAGTAGCCCCATCAGTTGTGCCGTCACATTGCTCAGTAGGCATGGCGCTGGGATGTCGCCCTTGAGTACATGTATTTCCTCACGATAAGATCTGCCTTTGTATGTTAGTGTCTCTATGAACTTTCCCATGTTTTCTACCGGGCTCTTGGAGCCCCAGGTGAAAACGTCTACGATCGATGGCAGTAGCTGTGGCTTTATTCTCATCTTTTGGTATTCGGACATACACATGATGTTGCATGTTGCTCCACTGTCAAGTACGAAGCTTGCCTGGTGATTTCCTACATCGATGTTCACAGTGGCTGTCTTCTTTATTTCTCTCTTGTCTACCAGGTGAACGTGCTCTGCCTCACCGCTTTCTCTGGGCGCGTCCGACATTAGGTAGAGTCTTGCCGCGCTCGCAGGTGCTGCCGTTTCTTCATACTCCTCAGAAGAGCTGCGATTTGCCGTTTCCATGTGTCGGGCATACCTGTTGCTGGTCATCCGCGGTCTTGTCGCTCGGCCTCTCTCACCTCTGAATTGCCTGGTCATGCACACGCTTGAGAAGTGGTTGTCCCTGTTGCATTTTCTGCACTTCTGGCCCATTGCTGGGCAGGCGCCGATGTGGGGAAACTCGAGCCCACATCTGTAACATGTTTGTTCGCCCTTCCGTGGTGGGACCGGCGCCTGGAATTCCTTCTTGTTTATGTTCCCCGTGACGCGATGTGCTAGTGCTACTCTCTTCTCCTTTCCAATTTCCATCTGCTTTGCCTGTTCCGTTGCTCGTGCCTCTGTGCGAGCCATTGTCAATATCTTTTCCAGCGTCGTTGGTTCCTTCAGTACTCGTGCTCGGAATTCCACTGATTTACAGCCCTCAATTATTCGCAGTCTTATCGCTTGCTCATTGTCAAATTTGTCGAATTCGCAGTACGTGACCAGTTTTCTCAGTCTCGTTGCAAAGTCATCTAGGCTTTCTTCGCCTTGCTGGCACGCCGTGTTGAACGTGTATCTTTCGAAATCAACGTTGCGCTGGGGGTCGAATTTTTGTGTGAGACACTGTATCACTCCCTTGTAGTTCTGTGTTTGTTCAACAGGAAACGTTAGCAATAGATCTTCTATCTCATCTCCTGCTAGATTCAAAAGTAGGTGCAGTTGCTTGTTATCCGGGACGTCCGTGGCACTCATGTAGCGCTCAAATTTCCTGATCCATCTTTCCCACCGGATGCCTGCCTGCGGCTCCGATAGGCTGAATGGTAAAGGCCTGCGGAAGATTGCTTGCGTGCTTTGTTTCTCCTCGTTGTCGCTCATTTCCTTCCTTGGCACTCCTCTGCTCTTCTTTCTCTTTTATTTCTGTATTTGTCCCTTTGTTTCCTCTTTGTTGTGCTTTATTTCCACTGTTTTCTTCTTCTTTTTTTGGCTCTTTCGCTCTGTTTTTCTGTTTTTCCTATATGTTTCAATGGCCGCCTGACTTCAAAATGGCCGCCGCGCTGTATTTTGTTCTTATTGGCTTAGTTGCCTGACTCCAAAATGGCCGCCGTAGTCTCGCGATGTTTCTTTGTCCCTCTCGCTTTGCCTGACCTCTTAAAATGGCCGCCGCTTATTCCTGTCTTCTAATTGGCCCGTTCTGCCTGACCTCAAAATGGCCGCCGCTCTCGCGATAGTTCGTTTGAACTAGCGCGCGTCTTCCTATTCAGTCCTCTCTGAGCACTCTCGGGTGCTGACGCTTGTCGGCTCTTCTATTAGCTGGCCTCACAGCGCTCTTACCGCTATTTCGGCGGCCGGGGTGGGCTCCCGCGTCGCTGCTTCTTGGCTGCTTTACTCGGACCAGGGTGGGCTCCTGGCTCCGCTTTTTCTTCTTTACCGCCGCGCCGAGTGCCACGATGTTCCTGGTGTTGGCCAGCGGACCAGGGTGGGCTCCTGGTGCCGTCGCGCTTTCTTCGGGCAGAAGAAGGGTGTTGGACGATCCCACCTTCGTCGCCAGTTGTCGTGTCCCCAGCCCACAGATGTACAGGAGACAGGTAAGGATCTGCAGTTACTTTATTGTTGTACATGCGCTGCGCTGTGCTGTGCCCACGCACGTCTGCTCACGCTTCTCCTCCTTCTGTAGTGTCCTCTTCCTCGCTGACCGGATGTGGTGTCCGGTTCCCTTGGTGTCCCCACAGTCCACTGCAGGGTCCTAGTGCCCTGCCCCCAGGTCACTACACCTAGCACTTATAACTGTGTAAAACTTTAACACTACTGACAGCACTCTCACAACCTTCACAGATGAGCAGTCTCACAACGCAGACTAGGAGTCACACTGTACCGGGAGCACTCTCACAAACCCCAAAGACTAGCAGTCACACAAAACTGGCAGCACTCTCACAACCTTCACAGATGAGCAGTCAGACTCTACCGATAGCACTCTCACACTCCTCACAAACAAGCAGCACAGCAAACTAGGCCCCTTGATTCATGTGTGAGTTCTGTGTGTGCTATTCTGCATGGGCGAGTGGGTGAATGCAAGACTGAGTCAACTGGTGGATGAATACAAGCATGAGTGCAGGCATGAGTGACTCAGTGTATGTACAGACGGATAAGTGTCTTCATGGATGGACGCATCTGTTATAAACCAAAACTACTGGCTTTGAAAGTGCTTCATTGGTTTCACATTTTCAAGTTGAAGACTCTTTCCAGTAAGTTGTTGATACTCCCAGCTACAACTCCCATCTCAGTGGCAGACACTCCGATTACAGCGCAGAGACACTGACACCCTCACACTACAGGGGCAGGTACTCGGATCCAGAGCTGAGAAGAGACCCCATGCCGGGAATGACACTTTCAGCCTGTCCTGACCTTTAAGCTAACATTGCTTTGCATTCTGGGACTTGTAGTTTTGCTTTACCATTCAATCCCAGCGTGCAAGGTACAGTTCAGTAAAAGGTCAAGACTGTAAAAAGGTGTCACGTGACATGGTGTCACTAATCAGAGCTGATGCAGACCTCATGATGGTGGCGCTCACAGCAAGCATTCAGACACTCCTGGTGCACAGGCAGACACTCCTTGCTCTGCTGCACTCGCTCCCACCTCCTGATGCCTCTGTCTTCTCTGTTAAGTTAGTTTCATTCCTACGCCAAGATGTCCTCTTGGGTGAACGTTACATTTTCACAAATGTGTTCCAGTCCTTTCCAGTCAAAGCACACACTCCGGCACCCCAAGATGCAGACGCCCCTACTACCGGCTCAGGCATTCTTGGGTCACCTGCGGACACGCCAAGTACAGGCTCAAATATTCTAGGGTTATCTGCAGACACCCCAAGTACAGGCTCAAACATTCTAGGGTTATCTGCAGACACCCCAAGTACAGGCTCAGACATTCTAGGGTCATCTGCCGATATCCAGTGGCATTACACATAACGATGCCCCCCGCCCCATCCCCGGCAGAATGTAAAGAGGGCCCCCGAGTCTCCATACCTGACGGATATTCGGCGGCATTGGACTGAACGGGGCCCCTAAGAAAGTTTGGGAGGCTCCTACACACACCTGCAGCCCCCCCCCGTGCAGCTTCGTATGTTCCCAGGTAAACTGTTGACACTCCCAGCTGATATACACACAATCCAAGGTCATACATTGATATTCTCAGCTCCGCTGCAGACACTCCTTGCTCTCCTAGGTTAAAGGCAGACAGATCAACACTGCTGCACACGACCCAGTTTATCCAGACACTCCCTTTTCTGCTCCAGACACCCCAGCTGTTCTGTACAGAGGGAGGGCGTGTGAGGAAGGAGAGACAGACACTCCCACTTCAAAAGCTGTGAGAAACGAAACTTAACTTCACCACTCCCTCGGGCAGGAACATGGCTGCAGCAGCTCCTGTCCAGAGTCTGAAGGAGGAGGCCACGTGCTCTATCTGTCTGGAATATTTCACAGACCCCGTGTCTGTGGAGTGTGGACACACCTTCTGTCTGCCCTGTATCACTCGGTGCTGGGAAGGGCTGCAGACAGACTTCCCCTGCCCTCAGTGCAGGGAAATATCTCAAAGTAAATCCCTCCGGCCCAACAGGCACCTGGCGAACGTGGTGGGATTCGTTAAACAGCTTCAGGTACCGAGTGCGACCCTCCAGGAGGGGAATCTGTGCCGAGAACACGAAGAGAAACTGAAACTGTTCTGTGAAGATGACCAGAAGCCCATCTGTTTGGTCTGCAGCATGTCACGTGATCACAAGCAGCACACGGTTCTCCCCATTCGAGAAGCTGCCCAGGAGTACAAGGTATGTGTGCTTCTACAGAGCTGGGTCAGGGGTGGAACCAGGACACACTGCACTCCACGTGGCTGCCAAAGGGAACGAGGTACGTATGCTTTACTGCTGGTCAGAGGCTGGGACAGGCTACGTGCTACTCTCCATTCGAGAGACTGCCCAGGAGCACAAGGTGTGTATACAGCAGATCTAGAGATGGGGTAGTCCAGTCTCATACTGTGCTTAGGGTTGCCAGCTGGCATGACCAATGTTTTAATATCCGAGCCAGTACAAACATTGAGAAAATAACTTATGTGTTTTTTACCCCGTACCTGTACACACTTTAACCAGTAAATATAAGAAGAAAGCACTTTTAAAATATGTTCCACAGCTGCTGTAATGATCCCTGACGATGATAAATGTGAACAAAGACCGAAAGGCCCTGAGCACAGACTATTTTCTATAAAGTTGCATGTGTGGGTCTTTATAGAATATTAAAACGTGAACAAATGGCCAGAGTTTTTCTCTGGGAAAGGTGTCAACCCCAACTGTGCTCCCCATTGGAACACAAGAGTACAAGGTATCTGAGTGTGTGCTTCTAGTCTGAGTCAGAGTCTGGGGAAAGATATGCAGTGCTCCCCATTCGAGAGGCTGCAGAGGAGCACACAGTGTGTATGCAATATGTCTGGGGAAGGTGTAGACCCGCCTCTCACAGTACTCCCCTACGAGAAGCAAGGCTGGCAGTAAAACAGGCGCAGTTACTGCCAGCCTTGTTTCTCGTAAGCAATGACTATCATAGAAAGTGCGTGTTTACACACCGCTTGCAGGTTTCAAACCACATACATAAAAGGCGTTGTCATTTACAATGCCAATAGCTCACACTCTCGCAAATGTGAGACCTATTGCATTGCAAATGCTTGTTGAGCTCTGAGATGGAGGTGGCAGCAGTCCCTTTAGTAAAGCTAAAGTATGGATATTGATTATGGGGGTTTTATTTATAGGCAGGAAGCATTTTATAATTGATTTTGTTTTTAGGACTGTACTGACATATTTATACTATGGATAACTTTTGATGGAATTTAAATGTATGCGATACTGAGGCGCTTTTATGAAAAATAAGGCATCAACTGATTGGAAACCTTGATGGTATTTTAATGATTGTTAAACTATTTTATGGAAATGTTTTTATATGATTTTACGCTGTTTAAAGACCTACGGTCTAAATAAACGTTGCCTCTTGACTTGACTTGAGGTGGCAGCAGTCATAGGAAGGCAGGGACCGTGATGCCAGGCCGTGCGTTTCAAAAGCAGGAGGGAGGAGGAGGCAGCTGCAGCCAAAACAGACCTCTGTCTTTGAATGCACAGCAAATTTGGCAAGATAAGAGCTTACAACAGAGCTCTGTAAACCATGAGCACTGGTCTCAAGTGCTCCATCTTAAAGAAAGAAATAGTGCTCACAAGGTCTGAGAAACAACACATGTAACAGGAGAAGTCCTTGAAAATGTGTGGAGCATTTAAAGCCCATATCCTGAATACAGCATGTCTCGCAGAGACTGCGCAAGTGCTGCCTAGGCGAGACCTAAATAAGTAAACACTATCCTAGATGTAAAAAATTGTCATAAGATATTATCTGACATTTGACCTCAGTATTTGAATGCACACCAATAAGACAAGATAAAATCAAACTTTAAAGGCATCTCTATTGCTCATTCACCTTCTAAACTCCAGCATAGTTATTTTGGGTGTGCACCCCCCACATTTCTATTTCGCAGCTGTCAAGTGGGTCCATGTCATGTGCAACACCTTCAGCCACTCCTGGTATTTTAACCAGCAGTACATTGCATTTTGGGACTTGTAGTTTTGCTTTTAAATTTATGAGGACTGGATCATAAATTTCATAATGCTAGTTGGTTAAAATACCAGGACTTTCTGAAACTTTCACACATGCCATCAGGCCAATTGCCAGCTACACTGGATAATATGGCAAGATAAAAGGAAAACATTTTTTGTGAACATTCCCATGACACCCTGTGAAGTTCATCACATGTTTTGGCTTCTTTGGTTAAAATATATTTTCACTTTCAAATTATGAGATTTATTTTAAGAATTAAAACAAGAATATTTTCTTGGATAATTTTTTTAATATGCTCCTATTAATAGAAATGTGTGTCTGGCTTCATATATTAGCTTGCTTACAGTATTTCGCATGCTGCATATTATTTTGAGAACATAGGCTTATGCTTTAAGGGCCCCAAGGAAATAATTTTACTTGAGGTGGGCATAGCATTAAAAAAGTTTGAAAAAAACTTCAGACAGATCTTTCGAAAGTTCAGAAACACGTAGAGCAAAATGTAAGACTCCCTTATGCAGCTCTTTAGAACTAGAACTACTGGGACTAGTGAAAGTGTTCTAGGTACGTGTGCTGTAGGTGAGGGTTAGGGTGAGACTGGCCTCATTTTGCGCTATGGAGGAAAGGGGTTGTTAGATGAAACCATAGAGTGTGATACTGAGGCAGCTTTGGCACTTTCATGGAGCCAGTTATTCTGAGGGCTAGAAAAATCATGAAAACCTAAATTTAGGTTGTGTGCATTGGAGCCGTTCACAGCAAGCGTTATGTCACTTAAGGAAATACAATGGGTTTTGAGGAATGTGAATTGAAACTGTGGGCATCTGAGCAATAGTAATTGGACCATGCATAGCAGGAACATTCAAAGTCTGGGTGGTCATGACAGGAGGCATTCGCCCCAAAAACAGGTGCAACAGGGACAGTAGCAACAGCGGCAGTCACAGTAATAACTGTTGCAAGAGGTGCAGTTACAACGGGAAAGGTTGGAGGTGGTCCTCCAGTGTGAGTTGCATTTGGGTCGACAGGGGCTGTCGCAGCAGTACTGCCACCGGTAGCACCATCATGATTAGTGACTGGGCAGCATTAAGGTGGTCATCGCTAGAGTCTCTATCGGTACTAGACTTCTCTGATGCATCTGCTTCTTTCTCTTCCTGCACTCTTTTCTTTCTGGATTTCACAGTCATTAATGCAGGTACATCCTATTTATTTATTGTGTTTTACAAAGAGCGAACATGACCATCATAGTATCAGAAAGCTGTACAAAGAGCGAGCAGGGGAGGGTTGCTGAATAGTAAAAACAACTATTACTTTAGATCCGCTGTACATAGAATTCGAGGAGCTCCGTATAAATACAATAGGATACAATAAGATGAATGACAGTTTCAAAATAGTTCTATTATGATTTTTTTTCCAAGTAGTACATCTTTAACTTCCTTCTTGAAAAGCCTGAGTGAAGTAATTTTTCTCGTTGACGGAGGTAGGCTGTTCCATATTTTTGGAGCAGCTCCAGTGAAAGTGTGGCTGAGAGTTTTCTGTTTTTTTTTATCTGGCTGATTCTAATATGAGGGATTTAACACCACTGGAATCCCTCACACCTCCTGATATTTTGATCCTATTTGCCAAGTATTTGGGACCAGAATTGTGTAGAGCTTTTGTGTGTTATGCATGCAACCTTCAGTTCGATCCTAGCTTCAACTGGAAGCAAGTTGAGAGTCCTGAGTGAAGGGCAAATGCGATCATAATGAAGTGTGCCTGTTACAAGTCTTGCTGCATTTATTGTCGCTTTCATTGGAGCTAGGCTTGAGACCACTAGAGATTGAACCGCTGTTTTGAGGTCATTAAACAATATGAATGGTTTTATTTTTTTTAGAAGGTGCAGATGTAGGTTGGCGGTTCTGGTTGCTGCTTGTATGTCAGCTTGTATGTTTAGATTTGAGTCAAGTGTGATGCCTAGTGATTTTACGGAGTCTGAGATGGTTGGGATGCAGTTTAGCGATTTGAGTTGAAAAGTCCAAGGTTGCGGTTGTGGATACCTAAGGGGTGGGCAGAAAAGAATGAACTTGGTTTTCATTGGATTCAGTTTTAGCTGGTTGTGTGCCAGCCAGCCCTGTGTTTTCCTCAGGGTGTCAGCCAGTCTCCTGATATCGTCTTGAATTGAGAGTTTGATGGAGAGCCGAGTATCATCAGCATACATGTGGTAAGGGATTTTTGATTGTTTAAGGAGTTCAGTGAAAGGTTCCATGTATAGATAGAGCATTGGTGAAATTGTAGATCTATGCGGATCACCCCTCTGTCAATATCTGCTACCTCAGGTAGGGCGGTGCCCATTTTGACTCTTTGTCAGTTCTGCAAGAAGGAGGTGAACCATTTAAGGACAGCTCCTGATAGGCCCATTCTGAGTTCAAGAAATTCTTTGAGTCATTTGTAGTTTACCGTGTCAAATGCAGCAGATAAATCTAGAAGTATTAGTACATAGGATTAGTTTGGTCAAGTGAAGTTTGTATATCATCTAGGATGTTTAGAATGACCACCTCGATATTGTGTCCAGGCCTGATGCTGGATTGGTGTTTGTCTAGTAGGTCAGTAGGTCAAAATTCTTGATGTGTTCGCATAGCTGATCATGGGCTCAATTTTCAACCAATTAGCCAGGAAAGGCAGACTGGAAACTGGTCGGAGGATTTTTAAGTCAGTATGATCAGTGCCCACTTTTTTTTTAATGGAAGAGGTACTTGGCCTTCTTCAGGCAATCTGAAAGAGATTCTTGCTGGAGAGATGTGTTCACGATTTTCGTCCCTGAGGGAGTCATGGATTGGTGGATCTCTTTCAGTAGGTGGGAGGGAATGGTATTTTCTAAATGTTTTGTAGGTTTCATTGACTGGATGGTTTTCTGGTTCACATGTACTGTTCCGCATGCCACTAAGGGAGAGGTGTGCCGCAGCAGTTAGGGCGGCTGACTCCGGAGCGCATGGCTCACGGTTCGTTCACCGGTGGCAGCTCAGCACCATGTGACTCTTGCCAATAGCACACTTAATCTCCCCTACAGCTTCCAGCACCTTGAGACCTTAGGGGTGAGTAGTTTGCGCTTTACAAATACCGGATTTAGATTTTATTTTTACTTAGCATCTGCATAGTTACAAACTTTTTTTAGTTTTATTCTGATACTTCTCCTTCACATGAGCAGCAGGCTCCAAAGCATTCAAAGCCTCATACTGTACTGGTCTAGGGGGAGCCTTCATGTCATACAGTCCTCCCCTCAAGTTCTCAATGACTCTCAAATGAAATGTGCCATACTGTGGAAGTTTCAAGGACCCCATGCCCCCCTTACCCCGTGACCTCCCCCCCCCTACCCCCCCCAGCAGAGAAATTACCCTGACTAATGCAGTAGCGTCTACCAGCATCAATCACTATTAGAGTACACTCTCAACAATCAGTTACAAGAACCTGTGTTACAGTCTGGTTGATGTGACCTCACAGCCCAACTCCACAAACCTTACCAGACAAGTAAAACAACAATATACTCTTATCCATCCTGGGATCTTGGACTGCAACGAGTCGGATAACAAATTCAACTGCTCTGCACTAAGCGCACACATATTCACACCATTAAGCCACAGGCATCTCCACAATGCACGACACACAACTTCAACACAACACTGCAAGCTTGACATAAACAATTGCACCCCACAACCCTATGAATACTCACTTCTCCACCACTGTGTGTGCCTTCAGAACCGCCAGACCACCATCAGTCTTCAAAGTAGAGCCATGGACTTTTAGGACCTGGGCAAATTTAGGCTTGCGCAATGTCTGGTAAAGTCTAGATATTTCTGCACATTTCCACAGCTCCTTACTCTCCAGTGACAGAACCATCTGCTCTGCTAACACTTGATGGAGCCTGGATTCTTGAACCTCAGACACTATGTAATCATCATACAAACCCTGCCACTGGTTGTATGGACCTTTGTTCGTGGACGTGGAGAGAAATTTATATGCTAACATTTGAATAAATTTCCTTATAACGTGAAACAAATGTGACTCCACAGTAAATGATAAGAGTAGTTACAAATCAGTTGAAAAGACATAAACAAAATTAGTTAGGTTAAAGTCAGCATTTTCGTTATAGGTTCACATTATCGAAAAATCTATATTTTAGCATAACAAACAATAAGACATTTACCAAAACTACATGAAGTATGAAGAATATCCGGAATATGTGTCCCATAAAGGAAAGTTCCCTAATCTAAAGTTAAGCAGGAATAGGTCCAAAGGGGCATTAACGTGGGGAAAATAGATAAGGTGTTAGCTTCAGAAACCAAATTAAGATGTCTGGCAAGAGAATAAAAGTGTTTAAGCATAAAGCCCTTACACTCGGACAGGGGAATTCAGTAGAGGCAGGATAGGTCCTCTCAGTACAAAGTCAGGAAAGCATCTCCATCTGTAGTCTAAGGAACACATAATAAAATTCAACTATGTTCTCATTGCAATATCAATGCCCATTCTCACACTTGTGGGCCAATCAAATATGAGCACTGGCTAGGAGCAGGTGAATTTCCCTCCTCGTCAGGACAACAGAACGGTCCATGCATTACTATGTCCTTGGTTGTATCACTGGACAGGCTGTCTGGTCCAACTAGCTCTCCCACGATTCATTCTCCCATCATGGCACATCTTCTTCACAGAGAACCTCACTATCAGCCGTCTAATACAAAACAATATAGTATTCACTGGCTAACAAAGGCTTTTTAAAAACGACACCTGCAGTGGCAAGACATGAAATGTGCAAATCAAGCAGAAATTAAATGTGAAGGCCTTTCAGCAGTCAACTTGAGTTACGATTCTTTCAAATTTGGCAATCGAGCAAATAAAGTTAGCATGAGTCAAATAAATTGCACATTTTGTAAAACTCTGGTTCCGCTTATAATAGCTAAGTTTAGTCACCTACTACAATTTATGTAAATAATGCATATGCGTTGATAAAAACAAATCACACTTTGGTTAAATTATGTGTAAATATGCAGAGCATTATAATGTGTCCTCAATCTCAATAAGTGTATGTGATTGTAGAAAAGTAGGATGCACTTTTATGGCTACCCCCACATTTTGCCTGGTGCTATGCTGTTTCTGACTAGTCTCACTGGGATCCTGCTAACCAGGACCCCAGTACTTGGGTACATCCCAGATTGGATACTGGTGTGACCTTATCAGCCCCTAGTATATGGTACTGAGGTATCCAGGGCATAGGTACACCAGGAGTCCCCCATGGGCTGAAGCATGTATTATGCCACCCATGGGAGACCACTCAAACTGTAACTACAGGCCTGCCATTGCAGCCTGTGTAAGCTGGTGCTAGCACCACATACGAAAGATATAGGTTCTCTATATCTGAGGTCACTGCACTTAAAACCTATGTCACCCCTAAAGTAGGCCTTTCAATACTGAAGGCAGGGTGCTCGGTTCTAAGTGTGAGGGTGCCCCTGCATGAGCAGGACACCCCTACAACCTTCGGAGTCTATTCTCCCGGGTTGAAAGTGCATCAGCCATTACGATACATAGAGTGGCCATGCGTCATTACGCATTTACCATCTCTAAACAGGCTGTAACGAACCCTGTCATGTTTGGTATCAAACATGTTGGAATGATACCCCACACACCGTAAACGGTGTGGGAGGTATGATTCCATGTACTGTAAAGCTCCTCCGGGAGGCCCTTAGTGCTCCCGGTAAAAGTCTTCTCAACCCGGACAGTACAACATGGCTGCTGCCGACAAGAGACACTATTCTATCCTCCTGCTGCTGAGCCAAGTCGAGCAGGGGAAGGCAGAACAATAGGTATCCTGTCACAGGGAGGTGTGACCACCTCCCAAACAGGGTTTATAGTATTGGGGCCGGGTGGGAGCACTTGCCAGCGCCACTCAGTCTGCTTGAAGGGCACACTTGGTGCCCTCCTTGCATAGTCCAGTTCAAACCGGCTCAGGGAGCCGATGGCTCCCGCTCTGGCGCGATAGTGGACAAAGGACATGGGAGTATCCTCCCCACTGTCCGACCCCTCCCCTGAGAGGGAACCCTGAATCGTCCCAACACTTTCCTTAGGGTACTTAAGGACTTACCTGAGGGTGGGTCCCTAGATTTGTCATGGGACAAGATTAATTTCAAGACACCACTTCTTCTTCAACCGTCTGTGCACTCTGGACTATGCTGGACTTCGCTCTGGACAGCTAGACTGCAAATGGGAAGACTCCTGCAGCTCCTGGTCTCGTCGCCCTGCTCGTCTGCTGCAACGTCCATGCCTGTGCTCCATACAGGAACCTTCCAAGGCCTGTGGACATCCAAGACACCTGAAGGAATCTCCCTTGAAGTGAAGGAGTCACTGCCCTGTATCTGCAGGCACCGCAACTACGCTGACCGGTCTGCTGATCCTGGGCTCCCATGGACTCCGAAAGGCTCAGCAACACAGGTGGTGGTTCTTCACATCCCTTGAGGCCTGCCCTGTCCTTTTGCCAAGTTTGAGGCCAGTATCCCTCGTCCGAGCCGCAGGAACTGAACCCCTGTGCACCGCGTCGACTTGCTGTTGCAAAGGCTTGTTGGCTTCCTTCCACCAAGATCTTCGGGCTCCAAGTAGCCCCAACCTCAAGCATCTCCTGTGACCAAGATCTTCATCCTCACCACATCACTTGCACCGTGGGCTTGCATCTTTGGTGAGCTGCTCGAGGTCCTCTTGCGACTCCAGTGCCTCCGGGTCCTCTTGAGGGTCTTCTTTGATTTCAGCAGGGTCCCCCGATTACGCGGGCCCTGCTCTGAGTCCCCAGCTTTTGGTGAGTCACCTGGATCTTACTGGTCCCGACCCTGCACCTTCTTTGCTTTGCACGTTGTTTGCAGTTGCCAAGGCTTGTTGGTGCTCCCAACGGACACCGACCCCCTCAACTGTCCACATCCGACGTGGGACAGCTTGTGAACGGCTCCTGGTCTTCCACAGCGTTGCCTGGTCCGCACAGCTGCAGCTCCAAGGTCACCGTCAGCTCTCCTGCAGCACCCGACATCGGTGGGCATTCGTCTTCCGTGCCTCCTGGCCACTCCTGAGTGGCATAGACTCTGTCCCCTCTGCTTGCAGGTACTTCTCATCTTGAATCCACCTTTGGGTTCCATCGGATAATTTTACCTTCTCCAGCAGCGGCATCTTCCTGAAGTCCTCCACTGAGTTCGACGGCGGTTTCTGACGCCACTTCACACCTATGCACCCGGCTTCCCTGGTGTAGGTATCTTGGTTCCTAGGGTATCCACGGGTGGGGTGGCTCTCCAACCTTCTGTCTTCAACAGGGTTTCTTCAGGGTCCACTGGGAAGGGTCCTTCTTCTTTAAAATTGCAACTGCGACTTAGCCATTGACTTGTATTGAGCCCGGGGTCATGTTCCCACTCTGCACACGGCCTCCGTGGAGTTCCTGGTTACTTACCTCGGTGGTTCCTTGAGTCCCCTGCACTTCTACGTCTTCTGGGTATAGTCTTGACTTGAGTCGTGGTTCGCATAGCACAATTTTAGCATATGGTTTGGTCTCCCCCTGGCGACCACTGTGTATCTGTGCTTCTTACCTGTTTCTATTGAAAAGTATTGTGCGCATTGTGTATATCTCTGTTTAGGAGATATCTGTATGCTCCACAGTTACCACTTAGAGAGCTTTCTAAGGTTGTCTAAGACCACTAAAATCACCATAAGGGTTGTCTGGATTGGTGCAGGGTGCCCAATTACATAAGTGTACACCATATACCAAGCCAGCTTCTCACAGTGAGCCTGCAGGATGATTTTCTTACCTGAACCTGTATCACCATAGCTTTTGCGCTCTGGCTTGTAGATCTTCTGGGACTGCAGGAATTGTCCTGGAACATCTTTTCCTTTGACTCTTTTAGAAGTTAGGCACATTGGGAGTAGTGCTTCAGTTGTTCTGGTCACAGTCACTGTGGTGTGATTATTTGTTCCTACTGTAAGTGGGTCTCAACAGCACCCGAGTTTTGGACATTAACCAGGATCAGATCGCCTTCCTGGATAAGTCTCTGGACTTGTTCAGTCATTACGTCATTTGCACAGGACAGGCGCATTTCCACTACCAAGGGTTGGCAGTTTGAGATAGATGAATGGGGTCGCCGCCTTCATTAGATGAGCAAATCAGTGTGGCAGCTGTAAAAACCTTAGTGGATTCCTAAGGTATGGATCAGTACTTCCACTTGATCGTTGTATCCTGCTGCCAGCACAGATAGCCCATTACCGAGGGCAGCTGGACACAAATATACAAAAAAAACAACCCACGTACTTCCTCACAGCTTCCGGTGAGTCCCGGAAGCAGAAAGCACCCAGGCTGCTTAAGCCAATCACAACGCTGTAAAGTAGCATTGTGATTGGTCGGCGCTCAGAGAGAGACTGGAAGCCTGTGCATGTTCTTCACCAGGCTGTGCATTACAGCCTGGCAGGGAAGATGCAAAGTGCGCATGACTGTTTGGCCAGCCACTCCTCCCCCTGCTCTGGCAAACACCGCCCCACCCTAACCCAGCCCCGATCTTATGAAAAATAAAATGATAATAACGTTATCATTTTCTTTTTCTTTTTTTGCACTACTCAGAGAGCAGTGAGGCGACACTCCCCCGCCTTAGAGGATGAGCCGCCACTGCAGCCGAGTGGATTAAGTAGCTCGGGGCACTGCATTTCTCCACGTCCAACCTGTTGCCAGCTTTTCCACCGCTACCCAGTGGCCAGTTGTTTCACCGGATTGCTGTGCACGAGACTACCATTGCCAATGTACAGGAGCATTGCTACATTCCAGAAGTAATTAGCAATCCTGTTTCGCTTCAAAGTGCCAAATATGGGGTGCTTTTCTGAAGCTCTAAGCCCCGAGAACGGGCAGGTCCTCCATGGAGTGGCAGCACCAGGACGGACCTACTGCTTTGCTCCCGTGGGCAGAGCAGTAGCAAAGGTTTTCGGTAAGTCCATTGAGGTTGAGCCTGGGGGCTGGTTGGGCCATGTCTGGCAGGCGCTCGCGTCCAGTGCTGTGCCTCGCTATGAGTCGAGGAGGAGGCGCGCAGGCAAACATGCCAAGGATTTAGAAAAGGAAAGTGCGAGATTTTAGAAAAACAATTGGGAGAATGTATTCCCCCATTTGGCTTCTGTTGAAGCAGAGGCAAATGCAGATGGTAGACAGCCAAAATAAAGCCAATTTTTTATTTTATTTATTTTTAACAAAAAATGGAAGTCTCCCCCCTGAATCTGGTCTATTGACATGTATTACATAGGTGACGTGGATGGCTGCAGTCTTTACTAGGCTTATACTACGCACTATCAGCTTGAACAGAGAACTTGAGAAATATGGTTTACAATACTGACACAAGCCCATAAAGTGCATGTTTAGACCACTTCAGTTTTCTCTATACTGCAGTTCAATCTACAGCCTTGGGGGACCTGGCTACAGCATTAGAGGACTGGAATGACGATATTTGAACTTCACAGCCAAACAGCGAATCTCAATTTAAACTATAGAGAGGAAAACAGATATGATCGCCCACAATTTCAAAGTAAAGAGGTGTATATAATACCCAAGCATCCTTTTTTAGGTCTCGCCTAGCGACGCAGCGCATGCGCTGCTCGCTTGGCGAGATCTATTGTCGTCGATTTTTGTTCGGAAGGGGGACAGGAGATGTGCACGCGTACAGACAGGAGATGTGCACGCGTACGGACAGGAGATGTGCACGTGCACGGCGTCTCTTCTTTTGCTCACGGCGGACTCGACAGGGCTTCGTTAGTACAGTGGCTGCAGCAACGCTTCATTTCTCGTTATCTGATGGATGTGGACCCGGGAGACCTGGGTAGTGGTCCCAGCTTTGCAGCTTGACCAAATTGTGTTGTCTTTGTCAGAATACTGCATGCACGTCTGCCTCAGTTCCCTTATTTTCAAACAATAGTCATAGAAGTGGACTAACGACCAATTTTTGCCCATAGCATTTTCAGACTGAACTTTTCTTTTTCTAAAGCAATTTGGGAGAGGTGGTCTTTTACGCGTTTAGTAGTGCTCATGTCGTTACATTCCAAATCGATGAGGCATTTGGAGATGGCTCATGTTGTGCATTTGTGAATTAATGCTTCTTCCAAATTGTCTGCTGGCACATAATGAAGGTCGCAGTGGGAGGCAGCTGTTGCTCTTGTCTCTCCTTCAATGCTTCTGATAGGCACCACTGGGGACACCTCCACCTTTCATGGCTTCGTTCCTCGCGGGCTGGCTGACCTTGGTAGACATGAACGAGCGCGTTGGTTGTGCTGCTCTTCAGCCACCAGCTCCTCCCTCGGCCACCCAGTGGCCAAAGACCTCATCTGCATTCCCAGGTGGACCTGCAGAATTGGGGGAGCCACCACCAGTACTAGAGGGTGAAAATGTTTTCCTTTGTTTAGGTAGCAAGTGAAACAGCTTTGCTGCATTTTAAGCCTGACTTGATAGTGCAGCTGTGTGTTACCTATTGTTACCAGTTCCTTAAAATCCACAGAGCTGGCTTTGGCTCCGCCAGGGGAGCCATCCCTCTCTCACCCAAGCTATTGTCTTGTTCGATGTATCATTCCACCTCCTATGGAGTGCTTGCGTGGCAATGAATGGAGCAGTATTTTACCTCTGAAAACTACACTATATCATCACACCTTGAATTATATATATTGTAGAAGCATTGTGTGCATTATTTAACTGCAGAAGTATTTTAATGCATTAGTCCGAATCAAAATGCAAGCCAGAACTTTTGGCTTTGCAAGTGTTTATTACCCTTTTTGGCAGTTGAACATCTACTCCCTGGTAACTGAACAGAGACTTCGACTGTACTCACAGAGTGCTTCAAGTTATTCATGTTGCCCCTTGTACACAAAAGAGTAAAAGTAAGTGTATTGTACAGTGTGTGTGTAATCTAAACCAACGCCGGGATGCAAAGGCTCTAAAGTCAGGCTGCCTGATGTGAAGAGGCAAGATCACGTTGCACCAGTCTTGAAAGCTCTTCACTAAATTACAGTTGGCACTAGGATCAAGTTTGAAGTTCACAGCACAGACCACAATACCATATTCAAAGTGACATATGCAAAAAAGAAAAAGTAATGCAGCAGGCCTTTTCCAACTGTGCACCCAGGATCTGGAACAACATCCCTGTATCCTATGGGCTCTCCATTTTTGCCCTCACCATCAGAGTGAATTTTTTTTTTTTTTAACTCTGCAGCAGTGCCACACTTCACTGCCTTTCAGGTAACTTCAAATACACTGGTTCTAGTTCTTTCAGAGTCTCAACATTTCAGAACGGAAGCATTTTCCATATTCTATAGAAGGAAGCCATAGTTGTTGCTTATTTGCTTGTTTTTAAGCCACGCCCTTTATTATATTAGCCACACCCCTGTGAGACCCCCTCCTCCCCAGTTTTTTCATCCCACTTAAAGCCCTGCCTGTAGCTATCAGAACCACTCTAACTCTGCTCCAATTTAGAAAAGAGTTGAAGTCTCACCTCTTTAAAGACCACAACTTCACAATTCATTTTAGATGTCTACAACTCGGTTACATGTCATATCCCTCATTAACCTTATGCTGGTCTTTACCTCTGTACACCGCTTCTTCACCTTTTGACTAGGACTGCGCTTTAGGGTACCAAATACAGTATCTGTTGGGGCAATGACCCAAGAAACCCACAAAAACTCACTCCCCTTTACACTCCCAAACAGGCCTTGTGCTCCACTTGTACGCACCTCATTACACAACAAAAAGCGTTAAGTCGCATCAAACATTGATTTAGAAATGCATGAACTCAAAACTGCATGCGTTTAAGGAAAGCCACTCAAACTGACTTTTTCAGGAAGTTACGGAATGCTTCTGACAGAAGACACAAGTGCAGAGGGATGTGCTGTTGACTACTGCCTGAATCATGGCAAAGAGCTATTTCCAAAAATGAGGCTGACATTTTTTAATAAAATCAACTTTGCAAATCATTTTGCCTCCGGCTGAGCATCACAGACACTTGTTTTGCATCCAGTCCACATAGGATACTCGTATCCTTATGGTTATAAGTACTGTTGAGACAGATAAACAAGGCTGCATGGTCTAAAGGGCCTTGAAATGAAAGATACTTGTACAGAAGAGTCACATTTTTTTTTTTTTGCCCAAGGGATGAGGTGATGAATATCAGATTATGTCCACCTTCACCTACTGAACTCTTTAATTCTCCTATTTTTTTAGGTCTCATCTACCAACGGCTTTTAGCTAAAAGTATTGGTATTGTGGAAAACACTTGCAGTGGGGTTTGGGCCACCCCATGGCTTATGATTGGTTGGCTTCCTTGTCAGTCACATTTGCATGCCTCTTATTCAGTGACTTCCTTTCCTATTCCTGTGTTTGTCCATCACCTGGTGCATAGCTTCTTCACCATTCTTTTGATTGGACAATTGGTATTTTTTCCCTTCCCACATTCAGGGAACTACTTGTTTATTTTTCTTTCAGCACTTAATGGGGAGTGCGTGTGTTTTATTGTGCTCACCCTAATATGCCGTTTCTCACCTACCACAAGCTCATTAGCCTCACTCACTGTTGCTCCCCTCCCCCGCACTGAGTTATCTCCTTGCTTGCTCCTTAGTTGCTTCCCTGCTCCTCCTGTCCTTATTGTAAAATAAAATGTTTTTTAAACATTTTGAGAGGGCCTAGCAACTGCAATTTGCTGCTTTTGCGCACGGCTATATTATTATTATTATTATTATTTTACCTCTCTAAAATAGGCATCTACCATCTTGGAACCGGAAATGAAAAAAGTAAACAAAATGGTAATAGTGCCACTCCGTATGTGTGTGCATGCAGGGTGACCATATTATCACGCTGGGGTGCCATGGAGTCATAATAGATACGCACGCATACGCCATTTCACTTTTAATTTTTTGTCGATGCTGCAGAGCCATTGTTTGCTCCCAATGCCATTCTTTCTGTGATGTGTCACACACCGTTCTACAAATCATTTTAATAATTCAATAAATTAAAGTTTATTCCTCATGCATTCCAATATAGAATGTTATTTCTTAGCTGGTGCATAAAAGTAGAGAAAGAGAGGAATTCTTCAAGAGAATTTAGTAGAGACTTGAATGGAAGTTACTGTAGTCGTTAGTGGTAACTCTTAACCCTGCTCAGGCACTGAGCCACTAGTTAGGTCGAGCCTAGGAAGCGCATGCGCTGCAAGGTATGTTGTATTCAGTCTATGGACTTCTCAACATGCCCAGCGCTTCTGGTTGGTTGGTTGGCCTGCCTTTCGAAATTCATTTGCTATGGTTGGTCAATAGTGTCCATCTGTCCCGCCTTTGGGTGCTTTGTTCTTGCCCAGGAAACATCACAAATTGATCCTTTTCGTTGGCTATCTCTGGCCATCTGTTGCCTCTTTGCCCGCACCATCTCCCGCCGTCATTGCTGCCGTCCTTCCTGCGCCACTACTTGTGATTTTAATCATTGTTTGTTTTTGTTGGCCATCTCTGGCCATCTGTTGCCTCCTCGCTCGCACCCCCCCTCTCTCCCATCATTGCTGCCTTCCTTCAACAAATAGGGTGTTTCGTTTCACACCTGAATACTATAGAACAACATCTTGTTGTCTAAATGTTGCACACACACCTTGTTTTTATCATGGACAACTTGGAATGAGCTAATGTACAACTTTCTGCAACTTTATTATTCACCGGCTCTGTGCGCTGCTGCTTCTGCCTGCTAAAGCTGAGGTTCAAACTCTCCTGAAGTGGGTGGGGCTGCTGTGCAGCCGTATTCCAGAGCACCAGATCGGAGCAAACGCCAAGGTAAGCAGGTAGGAGGCTCAAAAAAGCACAGGGAAATGCTGCTGTGAATGCATAAATAGCTAAGTATGAGGCACTTTCACTTTGCTGTTTTTTGTTATGTACAACTCTGAAAGCGCTAACGTACAACTTTCAGCTAATTTATTATTCAGTGGCTCCTTGCGCTGCTGCTTCTGCCTGCTAAATACGAGGTTCTACTCTCCTAAAGTGGGCGGGGCTGCTGTGCAGCCGTATTACACTACACCGGACCGGAGAGAGAGCGCTAAGGCAAGCAGGTGGAAGCCTCAAAAAAGCACAGGGATATGCTGTTGTGAATGCAGCCATGCCAGGACTCTGTGAACAAGTGCTGCTTTTTTTTTAATGCTAACCAATGCCTAGCTGCCAAGGTTTCAGACTGCTTATGTGTGACATTTTCATAATTCCAGTGTAATTATGAGTGACATTCAGCGAATATGAGTGACACTTTTTCGCGAGCAAAATCAAGGAATGAAGACGAGGGAAACCATTAAATAACAGAAACTACACCCATTTGAGCAACAAGAAACTCTAAGAAGATCTTAAAAAGGCTAGCAAAGCACCTAATCGTACTGCAGACAGCGACTCACTGCAATGCAGAGCTCTCAGCTGTACTAACTTTACTTATGCGGCTGAACTCAATTTTGTGCAGACTGAAGACAGTGCGATTGCTGCAAAGTAGAGCCCTCAGCCATAGCTGCCAAGTTTTCTGCTGCCTCATAAGCGACATTTAAATGTTTTCAGTGTCCTCATGAGTGACATTCCAATGCCATAAGTCACACTATGAGCGAAACTTCATTGCAAGAACAAATGCATTATCTCACCCTCATTGAGATAAATTACAGAAATGACTCTTTTTTGTGCAATGTAATGGTCTAGAAATGCCCATAACAGAGGTCAACATCTTTCATTTGCTCATTTAAGGGCAATATCTTAAATCGTTCGTTCAATAAGATAAGCCTGAATTTTTAGCCTCTTCCGTGCGTCGGACGGCCCCGGCCGTCTGACGTCACGGAAGGCGTGGGTGTCCGATTTGCACACGTGTAGAATTCGCCCGCACAGCGGGAAATGTGCACCGCATCGAAGCGGTTAAGAGTCTGTTCTGAAGCAAAAACAGAATGGTGTTGTTGAGAGACCGCTTGAGTTTGTGTCCTCTGCCCTTTGAAAATGTTGAAATAATTTATGTAGTATGGTGACAAAACGAGAGGGGTGCAATGTACAGGCAAGAGAAAAACAGTGCTGTTCTATTACAGGCCAGCAGAATCACTAAATGTGTGCTAATCTTCCCATTAGTTCTGTGGCTGTCCGCGGCCCCCGCAGGGGGCCACCTCAGCAGGGCGGCCCTTTAGTGCCATTTCGGCACCGCCCAGCCGCTCTAGTCTCTGGAGGGGTCTTGGAGCCCTCTAGCTTGGTCACCTCAGTGACGTCCTTCCGGTGCGCCGAGGTGGGGGGGAGGGCATATATGCCTCCCCAGCCCCTCCTGGCGTCCTCTGTTGCACCAGCCACGCCGTCTGGACACGTTGTCCAGGCTCGCCGGGGTCATCGTCGTGCCGTCGGGATTGTCTAGGTGAGTCGGGGTTGGTGTGTTCCGCCCCTGCCTCTCTCGGTGTGTCTCCGGTGGTTGTTTGTGGGGAGAGGATGTGGTCCGTTGGACTGCCGACCTTGGTGCTGGGAACCAGGTCTCGAACCTCAGGGGTCGCGTCTGCATCCTGTGATCGTGGGCAAAACACTTTACCTCCCTGTGCCTGTCCTGCGGCTGGGGGTGCAGCGTGGGGACTGGCTGGGGGACGGAGCGAGGGGGCCTGCCCGAGCATTCAACCACTTGGCCAGCCCTTGCAGCGGCTCACGGAAAGAGCCAAACCCAGCCCCCCTGCCCCTCTTTCGAAGTCACGCCGTGACGGGGTAGGAGCTGTAGGACCGGGCGTGATGGGAGATCGTATGAGTTAGCGCAAAGGGGTGCGGCTTCATGGCCCCCGCGATTCCCCGCGCTATAAAATAATGTGTAATGTGGCTGTTTTGTGGAAACGCTAATTAACGGTGAAAAGCGGCAAGGGAATGTTAGGGGGGTCGGCGGCTAGCCGTGAATCCCGGTCTGGGCTATTAAGTCACGGACGCCCGGAAATACTGCGAACGGTATAGCGGTGCCGGGTGGTAAGAAGGGTTTTATCAACTGTAAGCCGCTCGATGAAGCAAGGGCGCGTGGTTGGGGGACACAGAGCAGCAGGGCCCAGTAGCTTGTCGGGTCTTAACAGGAGGAATTGTTGGGCACTGCCTTACAGGTTCCTCGCAGCACGCAGCGGTCCGGAGAAGCAGGGGTCACGGTTTCACTGGCTGCCGTGGCCTGCGAGTGTGTAGGCCTGCAGCGGTTCCTCTGTCCACGTTTTAAATGTTTTACCACTGGTACACAATTGAATGACGGTTCGTATTATGTTGCGGAACGTTGGACAGGGGTCCGTGACGGTTTCGAAGGTGCAGGGAATTAAGGGTTAGTTGAGGATCCAAGATGGCGGCTGCTGCGCACGCATTCCATAGGTGTCTGGTAAGTGGTCATCATGGTACCGGAAGTTCATGCCCAGTCCATGGCCAGCGGGTCTGGACTGTGAATAATCCATGGGAAGGTCTCTGGGCGGAGGTTGCGGGTCCCGCATTACTACGATTGGGCAGCAGGGACAATTGGACTTCCTGTTGTAGGGACAGGAGGGAAGCCGGGTCCGCTATGGGCCTTCCTTCACGTGTGGCTTAAGTGTGGGCGAATCAATAGACGGTTTGCTCAGGATCATGCTGTGATCAGTGGCTACTGTTGATGGTTTCTAGATTTGGTTGCATGCCGCACGACTGAGGCATGGCGCAGGGTTGTGGGGGTACAGAGCAGCAGATCCTTGCGGCGTCCTGATGGCTAGCAGGAGCGTCGGGCTAAAGGTACCACTGAGCATGCTTCGGCCGGCAGAAGCAATGGTCACGGTTTCACTCGGGTGTGAAGGCCAGCTGCAGTGTCCCTGCGCACGTTGTAAATGTTTTGCCAGTTACATAAATGTGTATGACGGTTCTTGTTGTGCTACAGCTGGCATTGGCAGCGTTTCGCGAGGTTTTCACGCCAGTGCATTATCTCCAGCCCAGCCGGTAGTTACCGTGGACGGAACCGCCCATACCAGCTGCATTTCAGAGTCCTTTTCCCTGGCACCGATTTACAGCCAGCAGTTTTTATGAATTACAGATTTATTCCGGAGACAATCTCCAGGGGTAACTATTCTTTGGCAATTGCTGTAATTGGATTAACTCAATGTTGAGCTAGACTCGTAGGGGAAATCGGTTCTTGCGGACGACCAAGAGGAGTTTGGGGGCCTCAAACAGCCGTATCATGACACCACAAACTAATTCCGAGGGCAGTGGCGCAGCCATGCTGACCCACGAATGCGGACTCACACCTGTCTGCCGCAGCTGCACGGGCCCCTTGGAATGTCTTCGGCTGCTGGGACCGCAGGGGTTACCAGAGTCATGGGGAAGTTGGGGTGCCCTATCACCTTAAGCTCCTAGGCATAAGGGGCCATCGGCAGGACAGGCGGAAGTAAGAGCATGAAATATGTTGCGTGGCAGAATAGGGGACCACGCAGCATAGTGGAGTGTCTATACACACTTGGCTCTGCTCACAGCGCATTTCAGGGTAGTGGCGCATCTGGATCCTTTGGTGCGCACGCTCCTTCACTTCTCTAATGCCGACTTTTGAAAGTGGAAGTTTCCGGTTGGCTTGAATGTGTATGGTTTTCCCTTGGCTCGAATGTGAATTCTGCCTGCAATGCGGAGGTAAAGGGCAAAAATGTCTTGGTGGGATTTGCGTTTATCCGGCATCTTTTGTTGTAATAGGGGTTGTCGTACACCCCCCCATGACTTAAAGGGTGTGGCCAATAGGTGGCATTGCTCCTCTCTCCTTTCATCCGGTCCGATTATTATCTGGTTTTCAACTCCCAATTGTACGGTGTATAAGGCTCGCAGAACGTGTTCTCCAGTGTAGCTACTCCAGGGAGGAAGGTTGGGAGATGGCAGCAGAAGGCGCGGGTTGGCTGTTAGCTAAGTGTGTAGTCGGTGGCTCGCTTTTTGGTACGCGGACAGAGTACCGCGCCAAGCATGTTGGATTTTGTAGACCGTATGCCAGTTTGAGGTGGATGTGTGGAAGGCGTTCGGGTTTCACTGCTTGTCTAGTGGGCCTCCCGGGGGGTGCTCATGTGTGCCGGGCTTGTTTCGTTGGGAAAGTGGGGGGACATTGAAAGTCCCGGTCAGGACCGGTAATCACTGCATTTCACGTAGGAGAGGCCCTGAGGCTGCTATACTCCTCGCGGAGAGGATTACCAGCGAAAGGGCAACAAGGGGCTCGAGAAGGTGCACCCTAGTGCCTGCATGAGGAAAAGTCGGGAAGAAGATTGTTTAAGTGTGGGTTACACACACCAAGTGACAGGGGCCTCATAGTCTTTTGAATGTTGCACTGTGACACAGACCCATTTACCTTGGCGCCTACCCACAACGGTTCGATGGGTCTTGGCTAAACAAATCCCTATGGTGGGCCGCTGTAGTTTAAGATCTTATTACACCTGCCTCCGGCTGTAAGTTTCATGTCAGGAGGAGTTAAGAGTTGTCATTGACAAAGGGTGTCAATGGTACAGCGGTGATGGGTTTAGGTGTTTACGCCTGAATTTATCTTATAAAGCATTTTACTTTTGGACCTCAGAGGCTTGATCAGTTACAAGCGGCTGAGCGTGAGGATAGCAGAATTTTGAAGTGTATGCTTGAGTATTTCTGTTATATGCAGGCCCGATAAGTTTTGTTTTGAATAGACATTTAGGCCAGCATTGGGCTGATTTTACTACCACTTGCATTGGGCGTCGCAAACGGAAACTAATTCACAGCGTTTTATAGTTAAGAATTTATTAAGCCTATTTGGTGTTGTAACCAGCGTTTTTTGGGCGCGTGTTTTGGACCGCGGACTGCTGTTTTGGGCGGGGCGGCCAGTTTACACCGCTAAAGGCACCAGCTGCAACATGGTATTATGACAAGGTCAAGTAGGTTCAATGTTTTAATCTTTCCATCTGTTCAACATGAGCGCAAGAATCATACCGAGTTGAGCCAGTGTTTTCTTGGCAAGTCAAGTTGTGCATCGTTCTTTATATGGAAGTGAATGTGGCGAGGCTGATAGATCAAGCGACTGCATACTTGGGTGTACTGAAGCTCCAAATTTGCCCACTCCTTCCTGGTCCCGGGGGTACTATTTAGCCCTGGGACGTTGGGTTGTCGCTCAGATACGTGCAGCAAGGGCCCGGTAATGGCGACAGTTTCCCCTAGCATAACAGCGCAAACGGTTTTCAGTGGTTGCCTCTGTAAGTTATTATCAGTCGCAATTCTAATGCTTGCCCCGGTAGTGAGAAGCCCACATCTACACCTTCCACAGCATTAGAGTACCTCCCCTACACCAGGCATAGGTGCACGGCCTGGGGGCTGAGATCGGAGTCAATGGACCCAATGGATGCATTTTCAATATGCTATGCAACAAAGCTATAATTGTGGCTTATTTATCTATTGCGACTAATAAGCATCGACAAAGCCAATAGATGGGCTTGTTGTAGGTGTAGTGCTCCTTTTGTTAGAGGTGTATGTCAAGTGTAGTGTTCACGTTTTGTCCCGGTTTCGCTTTAACATCCTGGTCACCCGATGCTGAGGGCAAGGGCGAGCTGCCAAGGATGAGAGATAAGAGATGTGTATCCGGCGTTGATTCGCACTGAGCAGCAGGTTTGGGGTGAGCCCAGCCATTTCCGGTGCAAGGGCTGTGACTCCTGAAGTGACTTTTGAGTCCATAGTCCAGCTTGCTGTAGGTGGAATGATACGTGTTGATTACATAATTGGATGCGATGACTGAGGAGGCAGAACCATGCACCACACTATGCTAAGCAACGTTCCTGGTGAATTGTTTCAATCCAGCGCCGAGGTGAGAGCTCCGTGTGCAGGGTCAGAATCATTAGGCGACTGCAGCATGACAAAGGTCTTTTAAAGGCGCTGGTAAAAAATGGTGCACCCTTGCCTTGGTTAGGCGAAGTGGCACACCGAGCGGCCTTGTAGGGCATGAGTTAGGTAAATTCACGCCATGTCTACGCGTTTATTGGCTGGCGCAGCACTTGGTCATCCGTCTGTACCCTTGTACTGGGGATCATCCAGGTAAGGGGGTACTTTAGGGCTTAGTCACCCCAGAATGATATGCACAAAGGCGCTGCGAAAGCGGAAACTGCATTGGGCAATTGGCTACAAGGGCCTTTATGAGGAACATCTGCTGTCACCATATAGAAACAGGTACCATGTACACTGGGTGGGCATTCCTCTGCAACCAAGGGCAGGTTTCAGGTCGCTTCAGTTAAGGCCTATTCACCCGCGCTTTAGCCAGGGCAGCAGGCGGGTGGTGGTAGTTGTCATCTAACAAGTGTGCTGCGGCGAAAAACAGTGTGGTAAACACTGCGTTAGAGCCGAATGGCGACAGGGTACTATAGACCATTCGGCAGTCCCAATATTCAGGAAAGTGCAGGTATTTGCACAGTGTTTCCCTCTGGTTCCCACAGACTTGTCTGCTCCATGGGCCATCCTTATGGGCTAGCACCTGAGACTGGAAGGGGCGTCTTCTGCTAACGGTGGCCAAATAAGTTGATAGTCAACGCTGGGGTAGATGTACCATGCAGGGCATGATTACTCCTTGGGTTGTCCCAAATATTTGGGGGTCTAACTGGGTGGAGTATTAAGTTCACAGTCCTTAGGAATCATCCAGCATTCCTTCAACCCAAACAAGGGCAGTTAGCGTTGCACAGTATCAGGGAGTGGGTAAACATACACCGGTTAGTCAGCGACAGCATGCCCGGGAGCACGCACGCTTCACAAAACACAGAGCTGCAACCAGAAAGGTGCCAAGTGGCAGAAACCAGTAAATAAGTTTAATGTGTGTCTCTGCCCTTACAGCGGGGTGGAGCCAATCTCCTTTAGAGGTACACAGGTGAGAATTGGGTGCTTCTTAGGGTTCGCATGACCAATGCGGTTTGTGGTATCTCCCTGCGGATCCACTGAAGGTGTACTGCAGCTGAGCAGAGAACGGGGAATCTGGGAGTCCCACACTTTTGCGAGTTTAAGCAGCCAGGGTCAGGGATGGGTTGCAGATACTGACATCTGTGATCCGACGGCAGTTAAGCAAGCGGGGTGTGCTGCTTAAGTTGTCACTATACGGAAGGGTGAGGTATCACCAATAGTGGGAATACATATATGTTCAGACCAGATTTGACACCAATAAGGTGTTGACCGGGGTTTAGCAATCAGAAGGGTCTGTGCAATTGTCGGGTCAACAAGGCGAAGCATATGCATCCCAGAACCAAGGGTAGGTACCTGTTGCTGCAGTTAAGGTCAAAAGCCCCGCACGGTCAACTATATTAGCCACGCTGGGTGTGGACGCTGTCAAACCAACATAGCGTGCCGCTGTTTAAATAAATGGGAAAAACAGGGTGCCGAGCACAAAAGGCTACTATGCGGTAAGAACATTTGGCACGTCCAGTGTTCAACAAAAATGTAAATTTAACGGAGCAGGTAATTTTCCACCGCAGGGGCAGCTTAGGGGGGGTGGTGTGAACCCACCCCTACCTGGGAGTTGCTAGGATAGGGGTAAAGTAGGACTTAGCAATCGTTAGTGTCAGCCACCACATTGCAGACAGTGCGCACTGTACTAAATCAGACAGATTCTCTAAGCTGGTATGCCTAGGGGGTTCCACCACTGAGGGAGCTGAGCGGGCGAAACTCCCATAAGGTATAGGGGATGCATGGCAAGGGCGGGATGGCACCCTTGCTTATTGTCACATACTTCTAGTTGTACATACAGTGTTAGAAGGACGGCAACCAGGTAATATCAACACATACATGGGGCAATGTGAGCTATGGTTGTCTGAAAGCATCCCGCGCAGATAGGCACGGGGCTAAGCCATGTATGGCCGAGGAACATGCCTGCAGGGGGTGGACAGTCAATGTACAAGTTCTCAGGCCTATTGGGCCTCATGAACAGATTGGAACAGAGATTGGCCCAAGGGGAGTACTCCCCTACGTCTTAGTGATACATCTAGGGGGCAACAACCTCACTGACATGGGGAGGAGGCCACTTTGACAAGCCAGAAACGCTGATTTAGGGAAATCAGTAAGTCCATGGGTCAATGTGAGATCTGGTGGTCTGATATTATCCCCCGCAGAGTGTGCCACGGGGCTAATTCAGAGGAGGCCGTTGAACATTCCCGAAAGAGAGGAATAGTTCTATGCGTAAGTTCGCAGACCAGGGGGTATGGGCTTCATCAGACACGAGCTGATTGAGGCTAAGGTCAAGGGCTACTTTGAAACATGGTGTTTATGGTCACCATTGGGTATGGATTTGTTCCCTTGACCTTGCAAGGGGCCCTGGAAATGAGAGGTGGCAAGTGAGAAGACAGCTGCCTTGAGGGCACTGGCCATCCAGGCGTACGCCTAAGGTCAAGTTGACAAACATGGGGTGCATTTGTCACAGCATGGACACGTTTCACTGGACATACGGAGGCCCTAGAAAGCAGGTTACAGGTGAGAAATTAGCTGTTTTGGTGGGGGCCCTGGCTGCGACGGTGGCCGCCTCCAGGGCTGTGGCGGAGTTACAGGGCGATCTGGAAGCAGACCGGTACAGTAAGGGTACCTCTGCGGCAGACCGGTACAGTAAGGGTACCTCTGCGCGGCACAGTAGGGGTGCCAGAGCCAAAGACCAGGAGCCTCAGGGCAGGTTCCGGGAAAACCGCGACGGCGCCCCGTTAGTCCTTCGGGCGGTTGGGGGCCTGACCAACCGGGGGTTTGCCCTGCTACGCTCCGCCCTGAAAAGGGCGTGAGTAGAACAGACCAACGTGTCACGTGATCCGGAAGAGGATCATCAAAGGTAGCACTGACTGGGTGCCCCACAGTGCTGGCTCACCAGGCGGGCGGGGGCAGCATAGGTTGTTACAGCTGCCTGCCCTTGGATCGCCCGTAAGATAACCCACATATTGCATACTCCTGTATGGAATAAACCTGCAGCAATATTTTCCCACTACAAAGTTGTCTCGTGTATTTATTCATTCTTGCATGCTCAGACTGGGGGTGGGAGAAGTTGCCGGTAATGGCACTATGTCCTAGCATTGCAAGGTGATGGTTCAAACTTAGGTAACAGGGTAAAGGAGCAGTGCTTTACAGAGTGCAACTTCAGATAATGGAAATAAATGCCACCTTGAGAGATCAGCACACTTGCTAACCGGAACCAGCTGGATGCACTGAAGCTGGTCTAGTTCTCCCCACTCTTTCTGTTCGATTTCCCTCATCCCATTCTCTCACTTGCGCTCTCTTCCCTTGCTCTTTCATCCATTCTTCCTTTCTCAAACTTCTCTGTTTGCTTTTCCTCCTCTCTTCCATCCATTCTTCTCCTTTCTCACACTGTTCTCTCGGCCCGCTTTTTCTCCTTAACTTTTATTCTCTCCCCTGTATTCTCTGTTCATCTGTCTCCCCTCCATCCACTTTCCTGTTTCTTCTATATGGCTCTTTTCCACTCGATTTCCTCTTTCTATTGGTTCACCTTACTTTCACTTCTTACTTTTGTCGCACACTTTCTCTCTCACTCCTCCATCCTCACTGTCCTTTCTTAGACTCCTTTTCTTTCTCTCATGCTTTCTTACCTAGTTCTGTCCTCTCCCTTGATTCCTCCTACATCTTTTCTTTCTCACTCCTTTAGTCTACTTCTGCAGCAGTGATGGCATTGCTCACTATAATCTGTGGTGAGCTAGTACGTTGGTTCATGCACCCCAGCAACAAACTGCAGAGGCACAAATAAACAAAAAACACCACTGCCATAAACACTAACCTTTGATTCAAAAAGATCTTAATTTCAATTAAAAAAATTAATCTAACCTATACTGAGAGGACTTTTTGGTCTCTCCATAGCACTCAAGTGAAAATGAAATGCCTTTCTGTATTTGAAGTTGAAGGCATTGAGTAAATTTAGTAATTTCTATAAAATACACAAAAAATGCATTGCATTTGTTAGTATCTCAGTGTTAATCGATCCAGTTTTTAAGTGCATTGCTACTTACATTACATTAGCTGCAATTCCCACAGTAAAAACGTCTGCATTTTTCATAGTAATTTTTTTTGTTGTTGTAATGTTTCCTCACCAGTACTGGTAGCCATAGTTCATTCAGGGCCCCTGTTGGCTTCTAAACTCCTCGTCATCGTTGGATTAAAACCAAACATCCCTGAGCTCACGGAGCGAGGCCTAAAACCTACAGAGCTTCTAAACTAGATGTGCTGGGAACATCGAACTCCCAGGTTTTTAATTGCTGGACTGTAACCAGCATATAAGGAGGCAGGCCTTTCAGTGTCCCCGAAGTAGTAAGGAAAGTGAGCGCTGCATGCCGTAAAAACAGCTGCTGGCAACAGGGAAGGTGCCACCCCCAGGGGATTAATGTACATATGCAAAGGAAACTACAGAGACCCCATGTCAGTTAGCTCAGCTCTGAGCCCAATCTGCCGCGGCACCAGCGCGCAGTTCTACTTAACTTGCAGGCTCATGCAGCCTGCTAAAATTAAAATATTATTAATGTTGTAAAATCGACATCATAATGTCAGAAAGCAACATGAATTGTCAGACCTGAGTTGCGGATGGGACGAGAGTGATCTCTTCTTTCAGCACGGCATTGTGGAGGCACTCATATTTCTAGAGATGATATCTTCCTTCTGCACGGATGACTGTCCGACCTCTTCTGCTGGGTGCTCTCCCTGTGGTCCCGCATGATGATGGGGCAGCAAACTACTGGCGGCACACTGGCTGGAAGTAGTGCGCCCCCCAAGAAACATTACTGCCCGCGTTTAATTCCCGCCTTACTACTAGTGACTCTTCCTGTTGGAAAATAGAGAGTCACGTGATGGCACGTAACGTGAGGCCGCCGCAGCCGGCTCTAGCTGAGTGAGTCTAAGCAGCAGCTGACTGCAAATGTTTAATATGCCGCCTGCGCAGCAGAGCCCCCTGGACGGCGCAACCCACTACATTGCAATGCTTTCATTTTAAATTCTAGACTGCACCAGCCAGCAAAGCACTGCACAATCAATGTGCATGTGCAGTCATACAGAGGGCCCCTCTGGCGTTATTATTAGCGGCCAGTTTCAGCACGTCAGAGAGTGGGCAAAATGCGTGACAATGCATTTCAGTGCGGTGATGCGGAACACCACACTGAAATGCGTTAGCGTCACGCCTGCTGCGTGACACTTGGCAGGACTGCCAATGCTTTCATTTCTAACAACTCGAAAGAAAAACACATAGGTAAAACACATTGTCATTACAACGCCAATAGCTCAAAATCTCCCAAATGTGAGACGCATTGCAAATGCTTGTGTAACACAGTCTCGGACATGACAACTATTGATTTCAGGACCTGTTCCAAGCAACAGTAGAGGCCTTAAGTTGGCACTCTAATAAGCTGGATATCCAGGTGAACCTTCTAAACAAGCTGGCAATCTTTGTGTGAGTGACATCAAATTGGTAAATTTGAACAACCTTATATTAAGGGCAAGGACAGAGACAGAAGTCCAATTTTATTTATCGCATGTCCTTGCTCCCTATTGTTTGACAAAGTTAGCACACTTCCTAGGGTCTTACAATCCCTAATAACAGGGATAAAAAAATAAATAAACCCAGACATCTTAGTCCCAAATGTGTCGGCGTAGAAGACGAACAATTACAACTCAAAATAAGTGACTGCCCAGGGACATCATCTGCCTCGTCCTGGATACTGCTAAGATCAACCCGACCAAACCAACAGATCTACAATTAATGGAAACACTACAGACCCACTTAACACAGTGAAAGGGTCAAATTCAGAAGCGGGCAGAATTACACTACAACATACCTTTTTAGGACAGACCAGCTTTGAAAACCCCAAGCACACTGGACATTAATCAGTCAGTCAAAGTTATCCAAAAATAAACATCAAAGACCGGGGAGGGGGGGTGGACACACAAATAGCGTTTTTCCACATCAAGACACATATTCAAAGGTTGTTTCAGCGCAGAAAACCGACAGTATAACAGACACTGGCCAAGGTGAAATACAATTTATATGAAATAGTAATACTAAGCCATAGCCAAGTGTGAGCGAAAAAGATCACGTAAGAGAAGAAATAAACCCCTGACAGCAGTTACCACATAAGCCATTCCAACTAATCAAAATTCATGACATTGTTTCCAATATTTCATAAAGATGTTGTAAATCAAGAAATGTCATTCAAGTCACTTAAACTTCTGCAGCCGTTAAATGAAATTATAAATGGAGGACGATAGGCAGAAATACCTATTACAAGTAACGTACATAACACCACCATAGCCAGGTAGAAAAACATACCACATACCCTTTAAACCTTGAAGCGCCCCAAATCCATGTGTTCCCAAACATAAATACTACTCATATCCAATGTCAAGATAAACACAAACAGACGGGCAGGTAACAACCATGATCACTCAAGAAGGGAAGCGACATCCAACAACTAGTGATGAAAATCAAGCCTGTGATAAGGAGAAGGATCCATTTCCCACAATCCAGCTTCACAAAGAACCAAAACAGGAGCATTTTAAAGCAAATTCGCAACAACATATATTCCAAGAATATTTGAGAGCAGTTGCAACAAATTAACTCAAACCCAGATAAACAACCATGAGATAGTTACTCGATAACATAAACACCAAGTTATTAATAATGCCTGAATATGTGAATATGTCTCCAAGCGGCGCTACAGTATTCTTAATCGAACAATATTTTTTTTTTTTTTAATTTCTTTATTTAGAGTTTTTAAACATAGAACCACTACAGCATGTATAATGCACAGGTAGAGACATAATTGCCAGAAATAGAAAAAGAGGAAATCAAAATTATTACAAAAACTGAAGGTTACAGAGTTTCGTGTAGAGTAACAGTCAGAGCAGTGAACATTGTACCAAGGTTCATATATAAGAGGTCACTACTACCACTGGGGGACATGTCCATGGGCAAAATCTACAATCATTGCTTGCAATGGGCAGGCAACACATACTGGCGGACAGGGACCAGTCTACATGCCCCGGCACTGGAGGTCTAAGGAGTGCTGGTGGTATCAATCGGGTGTGTGAGCAAGTATGCCGTTAAGGGGCTCCAGTTGTCGCGAGGGCGAGAGGCAAGGGGGAGAAGTTCTGCAAACGTAAATGTTTGTTCCTGCCAGAATACCATGTCACTGATCCAGTCCTTGAATTTGGGTGCCCTGCCCCGACCCCATCTACATGCTATTCTTCTTTTAGCCAAGAGAAGGGCCAAAGGACACAAATTTCCGATGTGCCACAGCCAAAGTTTCAGTGTAGCCCAACAAGGCAAGCAGAGGAGAAAACAGGAGCTGCAGCGAAGTCATCTTTCTAGTGCAGCAAGGACTTGACGCCAGTAGGCCTGTACTGGGCCACAATACCAGGCAAGATGTAGGAAATCTGCCCCCGCAACACCGCAGCGATCACAATTATCACTATTGCGCAATTTGTACCTTTGCAGTTTGGCAGGGGTATAGTAAGTGCGATGTAGGAATTTATAATGGATGATGCGAAGGCGGCTACTGGATGAGCTTTGTTCTGTCTGGCTGCAACAATAAGTCCATTGCCTATCTGTGATGTCATGTCCCACCTCAGCAGCCCATTTATCTCTGGCAGCACAACGTGTGGGGCCCAAGTCAGTGTATAGGCTATGATATAGTGTGGAGACTAAGTGCGACGCAGCATCGTTGCAGAGTATCGAGCGCAGTGGGGTGACCTCCGGGTGCTCCAGCGGGGATGTGGGTGTGTGCTCTTTGATGCCCTGTCTCAAACAAACATAGAGAAAAATGTCCATGGGAGAGGGCGGTTGTTTGGAAAATAGTTGTTGTAATGTGCGAAACTTACCGTTGAGATAGAGATCTCCCCAGCACGTGATCCCGTATTTAGCTTTAGTTTTTTTGAAGACCCCTTCCTGTAGGACCGGCATCTTTGGGTGATAAACCAGAGGGAGTAATGGTGAGTACAACATGGGTGCCTGGGAGCGTCTGGCGATGCCTTGCCATGCCTTCACGGTGCAAACAACCGGCGATGGGTCTACCCCTCGTGGCGCAGTGAAGATCTATATGGCGCCCTCAAGTGGTTTGGGGTCAGACAGCCAGTGTTCAGCTGCCATCTGAGGCATGTATTTGGGGGGGTGGAACCAAAAATGGGCGTAGTGAGCTTGCGCACATAAATAGTAAAGCTCGAAGTTGGGTACGTCGAACCCTCCCTGGGAATAGGGCTTAGTGATCATGTCCCATTGTAGTCGAGGATGTTTGCCTCCCCATGTCAGTCGGATCAGTTCAGAACGGAGCGCAGAGAAGAAATGCCGACCTGGGTCGTACGGAATATTTAAGAAAAGATAGAGCAGCTTGGGAAGGACGACCATTTTTATGAGGGAAGTGCGTCTGGCGAGAGAGAGAGGGAGAGCAATCCATCTCGTGATGTTGTTTTTGATGTCTTCCAGTGTCCGACCATAGTTGAGTCTCATTAGCTCTTCCCGATCGATGGTGACGTATACCCCCAGGAATTTCACCTCATCAGCGCACCACTCAATTGGGAAGTCTGGTGTAAACGCCGTAACGGACGAGGTGAGGGGGAAGATCTGGGACTTCGCCCAGTTGATGTGAATACCAGAGAGCCCTCCAAAGCGGACAAATTCCCGAAGCAGTGGATTAAGATTGAGATGTGGTTCTCGGACATATAGAGTGATGTCGTCTGCATAGAGGGAAATGAGTATTGGCCGGAGAAAGCAACGAAGCGCCTTATCAGAATGATATTGTCGAACTCTGGCCGCCAGGGGCTCAATAGCCAGAGCAAAAAGTAGGGGAGAGAGCGGGCAGCCTTGCCGAGTGCCCCGAGTGATGGGGAAGGGGGGAGAAGAGTGCCCATTGATTAAAACCCTAGCCTCCGGGCCTGTGTATAAAAGACGGATCCAAGCCAAAAACCCTTTAGGTAATCCCATGTTTTGAAGGATAATGAATAAATAATCCCATTCAACGGAATCAAAGGCCTTTGTGGCGTCTCAAAAAACTGCCACAAGGGCCTACTGAGGGTCAACGGTCCGTAAAATAGAGAAGAGTGTGCGCAAGTTATGTGATGTTGGATAAACCCAGCCTGGTCCGGGAGGACTAGTTTCTCCATGAGCAAGCTTAGCCTATTAGCTAATATTTTGGCGAGAATTTTTGCATCCGTATTGATCAGGGAGAGGGGGCGATAGGAGTCGCAGCTATCTGCAGACTTGCCGGGTTTGAGAAGCGAAGAAATAAGGGCTTCTCTCAGAGAAGGAGGAAGAGACCCCAGCTCCTGTGCCTCACCAAATACCTGTTTGAGAATGGGAAGCAGCTGATCAATGTATGTTTTTTATAAAAATCAATGGGGAGGCCATCTGAGTGAGCCCGGGGCCTTCCCGGACTTCATTTGCATGATTGCCTCGCGAATCTCGTCATTTTCAAGAGGTGCGGCGAGAAACTCTCTCTGCGCATCTCCCAGCCAACCGAGAGTTATGTCTTGTAGGTATGTTGAAAAGTCAGGAGGCTCGATTCTACGGGTGCTATATAAATCAGCATAAAAATCGGTAAAAACTTTTAGGATATTTAGGCTGTCTCTGACGCGTGCCGTTATTGTCTCGAATTTCTAGGACGTAGTTAGAGAACTTAGGCAATCGAATTTCCTGTGCCAGTGCTCTGCCTGGGCGCTCGCCTTCACCATATTTACGCGCCGTAAAATACTTTCCCCGAAAACGAGCCTCCAGGTCAGCCGTGTGTTTGTAGTCTGAGAGCTTATCTCTGAATGTTGCTAGTTGGTGCCCAGAGGAATCCCTCCATAGATCCTCTTCCAATTGTTTAAGTTCCCCCTCAAGCTAGCGCAGGTTGCGGTGGTCTCTCAGAACTCCGAAACTTTTAGCAATACATGACCCCCTGATCGTAACTTTAAAGGCCTCGCAGACCGTGCCCACCTTTGTGACTGAATCTATGTTTCGCTGGAAAAATTCGGTAATTTCTGTTCCCAGCTCAGCCCGGAAGATGGCATCTAGCAGGGCCTCTGGCATTAATCTCCAAAACCTAGGGGTAGCGATCGAGTTGAGTGGGGCAACTGTCATGGAGACTGGGGCATGATCAGAGTATGTCCTGGCTAAGTGTTCAGCTGTGTTAATCCACGGGACAACCACCCGGGAGACCACCCAGTAATCCAAGCGAGCCCAGGAGGAATGCGCTGCCGTGTAGTGAGTGCCCTACCTACCGTCTGGATGCAAGTGCCACCACGCATCTGTGAGCCCGTAAGCAGAAAACATGTCCGATAGTGCTCCTTGTGTCCTGGTGTAGTGCGAGGGGAAAGGATTAGACCTGTCTAGTGCAGGGTGGAATGCTGTGTTGAAATCTCCTCCCCAGAGGATATGAGTGGAGCCAACTTGGAGTATACGTCCCCAAAGTGCTGTGAAGTAATCTGGGTCGTCTATATTCGGCCCATAACAGCACACCAATGTGACAGATTGTGTTCCTAGTGTGCCCCAGAGCATACAACTCCTCCCCAGGGAGTCTTGGTGTTTACCACCCAGTATGAAAGGAGTATTCTTTTTTATAAGGATCGCTGTACCTCTGGAGTAAGTGGAATATGAGGAAAATAGACGCTCTGCGGCCCACTTACTGGCAAAGGTGGGAGTGTGGGTTAGATCAAGATGTCTCCTGCAGCAATGCGATGTGAATGTGATGCCTATCTAGATACGTAAGTATTTGTCTGCATTTCCGGGGGTCTCGTAGTCCCCTAACATGCCATGTAAGGAGATTTATCTGTAGTGCCTCAGTGCGTGTTTGCACAACCGAGTGATATCATAATGTTGCGATGTGCTCTGAACAGAAGTGTGTATGTGTACCTCTTAATGTGCAGTCTCGAGTCTACCTGTCGAAAAAAAACAATAATAAAAACAAGTGTGAATGAATTCCAGCCCGCCCCCACCCACAACAGCACCCCAATTGTGCTGGTACCATTTTGCCCACCCAGAACGCAACACAACTTTGACATTACAAAGTTCAAAACAGTTACACCAAAAAGGCTAGGGGAACGCCCGTAGGGGGGAACGCTAGTGGGCAACGAGATCCTCCCCTCTCCCATAGCCATTAAGCCAGATCCCCAATGAAGGGGGAAAGAGAGGAAGGGGGGGGCGGTTGCTTGGCATAGTCTAGGTTATCATCAAGAAAGAACAAGGAAGGACGTGCCCGCCATCTAAAGCAATTTTCGTGTTAAAAGTCCTCATCACTTATCTGACTGTGAGTAGCGGTCCATCAAGTTCATTCATCCGTAAGGCGGAGGGATCAAGCATAGAACAAAATTGCCCACTGTCAGCCGCTCAGTTCCCATCAAATACAGAGTGGCCAGCAGGCAAGAAAGGCCATGAGCATCCGCAGTACGCTATATCAAAAAAAACAAAAGAAGAAGAAAAAAAAAAAAAAAGAGATACAGAACCCTGAGTCTCAATCCGAGCCGAGCGATGGAGATCTCGAGAGGCGCTCTTGGGAGTCGCGTTGTGGTGAGTCTCTTCTGACAGCCCTGAGGAAGTCATCAACCTGCTGCCCGTTGGTGAAGAAATGCTGCTTGCCCTGATGAGTGACTCTCAGACGGGCCGGATACAATAAAGCGTATTCGATTTGAGCCTTGCAGAGTTTCTGCTTAGCTGGTACAAACTTGCGTCTCGCCTCCTGAACTGCAGCTGTAAAGTCTGGATAGATGGTGAATTAGTTGCCTTCAAAGTGTAATGTTTTGTTATCCCTGGCTAGTTTCAGAGCGGTGTCACGGTCGCGATAGTTAAGGAGACGAGCGATTATCGGGCGCGGATTGCTTCCTGGTGGAGGTCTGGGGCCTAAAGAGCGATGTGCCCGCTCCACAATTAGGTGGGTGGAAAAGGCCTCAGCGCCAAAGGTGGTGCGCAGCAAGCGTTCGATGAATTCCTCCATACGGCCAGTGTTGGTGCTCTCGGGTATCCCAAAAACGTGGATGTTGTTGCGCCTACTGCGCGCCTCCAAATCCTCATTTTTGGCCGCAATCACCTTGAGGAGCTTATCCATCTGCGCCACTTGCTGTGTCACTTGAGTAGTAGCATCCTGATTGTCGGAAATCCGCTTCTCCGCCTCCTTAAGCTGTTCATCGTGTTTATCCACTTTCAGAACTATGAAGTTCATACGGCTATTCATAGAGTCCATTTTATTGGAGATGTCTACAAGGCTGTGTTGCATGGCCAGGAGGAGAGTTTTTACTTTGTCGACTTGGGGAGTCGGGGGAGCCTGCGCTTGCTCATCAATAGGTGGCTCCGGGTCTTCTGAGCTGGAGCGTGTGGCCACCTTTTTAGTGTCAAAAAGAAGTTTGGACTGACGACCATCAGGTTTCCCCATGTCGACAAGAGTGTGGGGGGCCGGAGGTAAAGCGCCGGGAGAGGATGAGTGGGGAGAACTGTGCGCCTTCGCCCGCAAACAAGGGCTCCACCAGATCTTTTCCCGTAGTCTGCGGGCCCGCAGAAGAGAGCCGCCAGCGAGTCTGCCCCGCCGAGGTACCAAACGCATATGGTGTACAGCGCCAGCGTCTCAGCAGCAGTCACCAATCTGAGTGAGCAGGGGGCTCGGAGGATGTAGGCTGCGCTCCTTTGACAGCAGTAGCAAGGATATGGTCTAGTGCACAGGAAGGGCAAACCAAGAAGAGGCCAAATATCAGTGTGGCACAGGTGGGCTAAATTGCAGGAAGTCCACAGCAAGCTGCCTATGTGATCAGTAGGCGCACTTCAGTAGCTGATGTGAGGCTTAGGAGGGTAGCGCCTCAAGTCGCTTGGGGGACCCTGCAGGCGGCAAAGGGGAGACGGGCGGCAATATCTGTGTGTCTTCCGCCACGCGAGAGGCCTCTGTCCGCGTGTTCCCCGGCGTCAATGAGCCAGCAAGAGATAACTGCCAGGGAGTTCGCCCCGTCGGGGCGCCAGGAGTAGGCGAGTTGTAGCGCTTGTGTCTCAGTAGCAGACCTCAGCGTGACTTAGCCAGGGTATTGAAGACTTGGGCTGCGCAGTGGTGATAGCGATGTGGCATCGGGGAGCGAGATGGCAGGGAGACCACAGCAAGCCGCCAGCGCCGACAGAAGGGGTGATTGAACAGCTGTTGCAGGCCACAAAAAGAGTAGTACCTCAAGACCGTGGGCGAATCCTGCAGGCGACTGGAGGCTGACACACAGGCAATGTAAGGAACAGGGTCCGGAGGTGACAGTCGTGAGGATCTGCAAGAGCCGGCCCGTCTGCAGTTGACAGACAGCGCTGGCTGTACGATGCAACAGCCCGCGCAGCGCTGAAGGTCACAGAGCAGCACCGGATGAAGCAGCGCGGTAGTGTGCGTAAAGGGCGATTTTCTTTATTTTATTTTATTTTTTTCCCCCCCCTTTTTTGTCAGGGAGCATGTCGCCGCCAGGAAAGAGAGCCGGGGAGGTGGCGAAGCGCTGGCACTGCACTGGCGTCTAAGCAATGAAGGCAGGACTCAGACAGTGCAAGTCGGCCGGGGCCCACACGCCACGTGGGATCCCTGGCGCTCGCCTACCCGCTCTGGCCGATGAGGGCTTCCGTCAGTCACCACTCCCAGTCTGCGCGCGGGCCGCCTCCTCGCACTGCTAACTCCAGCGGCGTCCACGAGAGCAGATCTCGGCACTGGAGCGGAGCCGCCGATGTATGCAGTTATGGCGGGCACTTCCAGCAGGATAGAAGCATGTAGAGTCAGGATAAATGCCGGATTATGCCACCAAGCAGCAAGAGCCTCACAGGCGTGCGGCCATCTTGGTCGTGCACCACCTAGCGCCCCCTTAATCGGACAATATTGTCAAATTATCAAAGAGTCTCCCAGCCTTCTCCCATATAAACCCCATAGACATAGTCTCCATAGAATTCCTAACACCACAAGGGACCGAAACAAACAAGCCAACTTTAGTTTATTGGGTCTCCTCAAACGTAACTTTACAGGCTTATTCCAAGAAAGATGTATTCAGAAATTGGTGAATAAAAATTACTAAATATACGGAGAACGCCTACCCATGTCAGCTAGCGGTTCAGATTCAAAATCATTCACATTTAATAGTTCACTCTCTGTCATCAATCAGGGAGGCCCCACAATCGATCCTGAGGAATTCAATAGGAAGGACTATGACCAACATTAAAGATAGGTCTCGGTTTGTATCAACATCTCCAATACTGCACTATGAAAATCAAGGTACCGAGCAGGCGAGCTGCACAAACCCCAAAAATTATACGAACTGGCTGCCAGCAGCATATCATCGAACAACAAGCTGAAACATGGATCAGACTCTGAGATCAGCTGCTTTGAATCAAAGTATTGCGCTATTACAACTATGCTCCTGAAATGTGGGAAGGTTAATAAAGATGATCGAAGACCACAAGAAGATATTATACTGGAAACAATTTCATATCTTCTTACTGCTAGAGACGTGGACAGAACAGCCAGTCCCTTTAGTTTGATACATTGATTTTAATAACTTTACCTTTAGAGACAAATCAGAAGGACGACCAAAGGGTGGACTATCAATTTATGTCTTGACGGATGTTAATGTGAATGGGACTCCGATAAAAACAAATGCATATTGGATCTTAGTAGTAAAAATCAAGAGGTGGTCATTAGAGCAGCATTTCCCCCCAGTTTTAGCTTATATTTACATTTATTGATCACAAAAGGAAAAGCGGGAAATTATGACCAAACTACATTGGCTAATGATAGACCTAAAAGCAGAACATAATAATGCTGCTATACTTTTGTTGGGAGCCTTAACGGAAACCTGCTCTATCTACCACATGAAGAGGAACAAAATGACAGCCCAATACTTTATGCGGAATTTACCCAATGAGTTTGCACTGCCACGCAAGAGACCAGATGAAATCTGAGAAAATATTTTGACAGCATATATCTCGACCTGCTTACATGTTATAAATGGAACAATCCTTGAGGATCAATCTTCCGCCTGGGTATATGTTAGTAACACTTTCCTTGTGTAAACACATTTCATTTTTCAAAATTGATTGCTGCTTGGATATTGACCATTTTCCCCAGGTGACTGGTATCCACTAGGTCTATTCTCCATCCTCAAGCAACAAACCTAACTACTCCCACATACACAGCAAATCCTAAGAGATTGAAATAGAATGGTCTGCTGACCGAGGACATCGAGGGGCAATGCGCACTCCTTTGAGAGAAGCTCTGCAAGTAATCCTATATGAATCATGTGTTTGTTAAGCGCGACTACTCACCCGTAAGGGTCTCAAGGCGCTGGGGAGGAGGGGAGGTGCAGGTTCCAGTCCATCAAGGAGGGGATCTTTCGAAGAGCCACGTTTTGAGGTTTCTCGTGAAGATGGAGAGTGATGTTGTCTGTCTGAGGTGGAGTGGTAGGGCGTTCCAGGCTTTGGCCGCGAGGAAGGAGAAGGAGCGGCCTCCTGATCTGGTCTTTCTGACGTGGGGGACCACGGCGTAGGAGAGCTGGGCTGATCGTAGGGTCCTTTGGGGTGCGTGTAATCTGAGTCGGCTGTTCAGGTATGCTGGTCCGGTGTTGTGAAGGGCTTTGTGGGTGAGGATCTTGAAGGTGATTCTAGTCTTGATGGGGAGCCAGTGCAGTGTGCGCAGGTGCTGGGAGATGTGGCAGTGTCTTGGCAGGTTGAGAACCAGTCTCGCGGCTGTGTTCTGGATGTTTTGTAGCTTGCGGGTGAGGTTTTTGTTTATTCCAGCGTAGAGTGTGTTGCCATAGTCGAGTCTGCTGGTGACTAGGGCGTGAGTGACGGTCTTTCTGTGCTCGAGGGGGATCCATTTGAAGGTCTTGCGTAGGAGGCGGAGGGTGTGGAAGCAGGAGGATGCAACGGAGTTGATCTGGCGGTCCATTTTGAGCTCGGAGTCCAGGATGATTCCAAGGTTGCGTGCGTGGTCCGTGGGGGTGGGTGGGCTTCCGAGGGCGGGGGGCCACCAAGTGTCGTTCCAGGCATCAGGGTGTGGGCCCATGATGAGTACTTCTGTTTTGTCTGTGTTGAGTTGTAGGCAGCTGCTTTTCATCCAGTTGGCGACAGCTTCCATGCCTTCTTGAAAGTTGTGTTTGGCTCCGTTGGGTTCGTTGGATAGGGAGAGGATGAGTTGGGTGTCGTCTGCGTATGAAACAATGTTGAGTCCGTGGGTTCTGACGATGGGGGCGAGCGGAGCCATGTAGACGTTGAAGAGCGTGGGGCTGAGGGAGGACTCCTGGGGGACTCCGCAGGTGGTTGTTGTAGGGTCCGAGAGGAAGGGAGGGACTCTGACCCGCTGCGTTCTGCCGGAGAGGAAAGAGTGGATCCAGTCGAGGGCCTTGTCCCGGATCCCTGCGTCATGGAGTCTGCATGTTAGGATGCAGTGGGAGACTGTGTCGAAGGCTGCTGAGAGGTCGAGGAGGATGAGGGCTACTGTTTCTCCTTTGTCCAGTAGGGAGCGGATGTCGTCTGTAGCGGCGAGGAGGGCGGTTTCTGCGCTGTTTTTTTCTGAAGCCGGATTGGGAGGAGTCGAGGATGTTGTGCTCTTCGATGAAGGTGGCGTGTTGGCTGTTGATGGCTTTCTCGATGACTTTCGCTGGGAACGGGAGCAGGGAGATGGGTCTGTAGTTTTTGAGGTCGGTGGGGTCCGCCGAGGGCTTCTTCAGGAGGGGGTTGACCTCGGCGTGTTCCCAGTCGTCGGGGAAGGACGCGGTCGCCAGCGAGCGGTTGATAGTGTGGCGAAGCATGGGTGCTATGGTGTCGGCGGCTCTGTTGAAGATGTGGTGGGGATAGGGGTCCGTGGGGGCCCCGTAGTGGATTGACTTCATTGTCTTCAGTGTATCTTCGGTGGTGAGGGCTGTCCAGCTGCCAATCGTTGGTTTCAGGGTGTCGGGGGTGGCTGGTGAGGGCTCAGTGTGTTGGTTGTCTTCGTCGAAGTTGTCGTAGACGTTCTTGATTTTGTGGTGGAAGAAGGCGCTGAGTTTGCAAGATTGGGAGAAATTCACCAAGAAACATCATCTGCTGTATCCTAACACCACTTCCAATAAAGCGCAATATATTAGTTCGACAAATAATTAAATTAAATGGCTCACTCAGGCCCTTAAACAGAGCTAAAAAGGTCAACTGAGAATTCTGACTATTAAAGAAAAATCCATGTGATTTAACACAAGTTGCAAAATTTAGGAAGATAAGAAAAGATGATAAAAAAGAGATTTGGGCAGCAAAAAAAAGGAATATTATGATCAGTTCAGGGTTAAAATGCTCTACGACAGCCACAGTCAATGTTTGCAGGAATTTTGGAAAACTATCAACCATACGGAAAAAGGTTGTTTCACTGCAAACAATGCTAACATCTCCGAGCCAACATTGGGGTTAATTACCTCAGCTCGAAATACATTGGAAAGTATCAAGATACCAATGTTATTGCTGGGAGAGAAGAACAATTGTGTCTCTCTCCAGAAAATTTAAAGTCATCTGCACAGAGCAGAATGACAACATCTTGACGGCTTATAAAGAAAGACAACTGAAAAAATTAATGCTAAAAATCCGTGCAGTGGGAGCTCCAGGACCCAATGGTCTACCTCAGACAAACCCTTTAAAACAACCCCTACTTTCTGGTCAACAAAATTGATGCCGATGTATAATCGCATCTTGAAAAATGAGCCAATGCAGGACTCCTGGAGGGGGGCAATCCTACACTCAATATTTACAAGTCAAGTCCAGCAAACTATCGGCTAATCGCCCTTTTTGATAATCATAGATTCTATGCTGTCTAACCCATGCATCATAATATCTTTGGTAACATCAATCATCATAACTTCTGTAGAGAACAAATCCTCAAAATTCCTTTCCCAATGACTACATGCCATGATAAATAATGTGCCTAATATAATGTTTATCATCAGCATTCGTTTGCCAAGAATATGAAATCGTCACAATATGGCACCTAAGATCATGCCAGAAATTAGAAAAACACCTGTTCTGATGAATCTCATTAGTTACGCGTCCATGAGAACATGTCCTGAGAGGTGTTTGCCCAGAAAAGTATGGCTTACAGAATTACTACCCAGATAAAACGTCAGATGTACTGCCAAGATAACATGCCATAGAAGTTACTGCCCAGGTAGTATGTCTTTTTAGCATGCCCTTAGATTTCTTGCTCTAATAACATACAAAAGGCTTCTTTATGTACCTTTGGCAGTAACAGATACGTTTATTAAAAGACAAATATGAAGTATGTTTCTTAACCTCTGAAGGATAGTTGTTCAATATGTTTATGGTTTTGAAAATATATACTCTTTTCTTTTAGGAGAAGTTTCAAAGTTATCTAGACTGTTTGAAGAAAGAGCTGGAGGATTTGCTAGAACTGCATCACAAAAAAGAGATGAAAGTGACACAACTGGAGGTAAGAGAACAGTAACCGATATACCAGTAGGGTTGAGCAAGCACTCCAAACATTGTCTCGCTTTACAAGTTTCCAGCAAGACTACAGAATTCTTATCAGGGGTTGGCCACCATACCTAGATTAGGGTTTCTTTCTGACTGTGCTTTGAAACTATCACCTGCAGCGTCCACAAATATAAAGGCATAAAGTCACTTTAAGACCACGGGGTTTACCAGAGTTTTGTTTGGATGTTGTGTAAAGGTGATCAATTGTATCCCCGATTTATGCTTAGCTGTCTTCTTCGGGGAGGTGACCACAGTCCAAGGGGTGATGGTAACAAGGATATTATCAAAGTGCATCACTACATGTTAAGGCAGAGGTCTCCATCCTTTGCTATAACAAGAGCTACTTCTGATCAGTGACAATAGTCCAGAGCTACTTATGACTTTGACCATTGTTGCAATAGTGACCACATCAAATACAATAATATAGTGGCAACACTTTGTAGGATTACTAGTAGTTCTAAACTGTCATATCAAAATATAATTTCCAGAATATTGATTAATAGAATAGCATAAAATTAAGTAGGTATACGTAAGTATAGATTTACTGCTCTCAACTCCACAACTACATATAGCTGCAAAATAAATAGATGTGGAGTTAAGAATGTTTAAAAAATTAAACTCACTCCCACGGCATCTGTGCGAGTGAATGGTTACGCCTCCGCCCCCTTTCCAATCTGTAAAGGTACGAGGCAGGGCTGTCCGCTGTCTCCCCTCTTATTCGCCCTTTATATGGAGCCTATGGCTCAAAGGATACGTGACAGCCCCCTTATATCTGGAGTTCGCTTCGAGGGACACAGACATGCGATTAGTTTATATGGGTATGACGTCGTGGCTACGTTGGAAGATCCCTTGACCTACCTCCCGGCATTCATGGCTGAACTCGAGCTATTCGCACAGGCGGTGGGATTTAAGGTCAACATTTTAAGTCCCAAGCTCTCAATCTATCGCTCCGGGCCCCCACGCTTACCAAGTTACAATGCTCTTACCCTATCCAGAGGGCCTCGGTCTCGATCCCCCTACATCAAGTTACAGCTCACGGCGAATACTCAAAGCATGGTGTCCCTTAACTATGCTACCCTGCTTCGGCAAATACAATCGGACTTGTGCTGCTGGAGACCACACACCCTTTCTTGACTAAGCCTAGTAGCGGCGGTTTAAGATGGCCATACTGCTGAAAATACTCTTCTTTTTTCAAGTCCTCCGGGTGGAACCCCCTCCCGGGTCCCTCCGCACTCTACAGCGGGAGATCGACCACTTTATATGGGCAGATAAGAGGCCTCGCTTGCACAGAGACCTCTGTTACAGGCCCCCAAAGGAGGGAGGTCTGCCAGTGCCGAATTTGCGATGGTACTGCTGGACTGTGCAGCTTAAGACCTTTGTGGTGTGGTCATGCCCGAATCCGAAATGCACTGGCTTTTCATGAATAGGGCGGTGGCGGGACAATCTCTGAGGAAGATCCCTTCCTCCCCAAACCGGCTTGTCCCAAAAGCCTATATTTGTCTCCCATCACGCAGGCCCCTCTCGCTGCATTGGAGAAAGTCGCTGAGCAGGGGGGTCTTACTTTGTTCCCATCGCCGCTGACCCCCATAGCGGACAGTCCCGATTTCACTTCGGGCCTCTACTCGGTGACCTTCGTTTAGTGGAGACAAGAGGGCCATAGATCCATTGGACATCTCTTCGATGAGACGGGTCCCCTGTCGTCCGAGGTCTTTAGCTCACAACAGCGTGTTTCTGAATGCGAACAATACCTCTACCACCACATTAGACACTGGGTGATGCACCCCACGATCTGGCCCTACACTCAACGCCATCTCACCCCTTTTGAGAGGTGACTGCTTTCCAAAACTTCAGCTGCTCACCTCATATCCGAACTATACGGCCTCCTTCACCCTCCGCTACCCGTTCTTAAGTCTCCAGGCCAGAGAAAATGGGAGTCCGAACTGGGCCACTCCGTCACACAGCGGGAATGAGAGGACATTTATCATCGCACGCCACACTGCTCGTAATGTGGCAAACATAGAAACAGCGACCAAAATCGCTACTTACTGGTATCTCACCCCCCGACTGCACAGGGGGAACCCCGCTCGCAGCCCCATGTGTTGGCGCGACTGCGGTTTCCTAGGTACTCTGACACCCTTGCTGTGGGAGTGTTATGTTATGTTATGTTAAGCAGTTTTGTAGAGCGCTCAGCTGCCCCGGCAAAGGGGCGTCCCGGCGCTAAGAGCAATAGTAGCAACTGGCTGCAAGAGTCCGGTCTAGCAAAAGAAAGAAAACCAAGAGATGTGAAAAAAAATGACAAGATCACAGCCTATTGGGCGCATGTATTGGATGATATTGATGCCCACCTCAACACACAGCTGCCCCGCTTCCCAGCCTACAATTTCCTAAGTCTACCCAGTGCTCTTACATTTCCCCTCAAGTCCCGTAGGGGGCTACAGATTGGCTTGGTATTGGGAGCAGCCCTTCAGAACATCCTCTCTCACTGGGGGTCGGGACGGGTTCCCACTCATTTGGTAAATCTTGGGCACAGAACGTCTCTCCCTCTCTTTATCACACCAAGGGGCTTCATTTCCAGATCTCTGGTGCCCGTTCCTATCAGTGCTCACCACGGATTTCCATGAACGTTTATGCTTCTGCGACTCACAGAGCCCCCGGCTGCCGCGCCTTAGAGTCTGCTTTGGTGTCTGTACTCATGATTTGAGGTTGAATGGGGATGGCATGTATGGGATGGATGGGGAATAAGACCGGTTGGGGGAGGGGTAGTTCTTGGGGTTTATGATTTGAGTTATGTGTTTCAGGATTGCCTCCTGCATTGTTTTGATTTGTCTCTCTTTTGATAAACCAATAAAGGAATTCAAATCAAAAATTAAACTCACTTAAAAATATTTAACAAGTGGCTAGACCCTCTGAATTACTTACTGTGCTGGGCTGCACTACAGGGAGCTACTTACCTCCAGAGCGATGCGTTTGAGACCCCTGTTTTATGGATTCTTAACGGGGTGTCTCGTGCAGTATCCAGTTCCCTCCTAGTAGTTGGTGGATTTTCCTGCGTGTGTAATTTGACTGTGGTCACTGTGGCATTCTGCATTCCTCCAGCTTCCACTGCAACCTCCCTTCATTACTGCTTTTTTTTTTTTTAGCACACTTTATTGGATTTTTCAAGTTTTTGTATCTCATACAAGCATAGGCACATGTGGTGCCTGTAGTACAGAAGTATGCAGTACATTTACATTTAAAATTCGATCAGGGCTTTAATTTGTCAAGCTAAGCATACCTTGTAATGTATTGTACAGTGCATAGTCAATCCGTTAGTTTCTGCAATAGATTATCTAGGCACATACTTAAGTGCATTAACATTATTCCTAAACTGCTTAATTTTCCCCTCCCTCCCCGCCCAACTCTACTGGCTCCACCCCAGCGTGTAGTGTTGTCATCTGGTTTCGCTGTATTCCCCCCCATTATCGCGTGTAGGGGCAGGCCATGTTTGTACGATAGTGTTGCGCAACAGAACTATTCTTAGGATTAATTTACTTGTGCAGGGATTGGCATGTTGGTCGCAGCTACTCCTCCTGGGCTGCGGGGACGGGTGTAGGTTCAAGTGACTTAAATGCTTCCATTATAAGGTCCCAATCCATCGATATAGGCTTTTTACGTAGACCCCGGGCTTCCTCCCGCCTTATGGCAGCGCTTTCCGCACTCCCCCCACCTCACCACTTCCCCATGCCATGTGTAAACTGTTGAGGACCTAGCTGACTTCCACCGCATTGCTATTGAGCGCTTAGCTATAAGTAGCGCTAGGTCAGTGAAGCGTAATTGCACCTTTTGTGATTTTGAGCGCCGATTCATACCCATCAGACAGCTGCCGGCTGTTTCCCTTTATAGGTAGGCCTGTCGCCGATCTAATGCTTGAGACTACATTTATCCAGAATTCTGTAAGCGCAGAGCATGACCATAGCATGTGTAGGATATCAGCTTCCGCCGTCCTGCATCTGGGGCAATGATGTTGTGTATTTGTAAACATGCGTTGCAGACGGTGCGGGGTGAGGTAGGCCCTATGCAATATCATGTACTGAATGAATTTGAATTTGGCATTGCAGGACACCTTTTTGGGGTATTCTATAATTTCAGTCCATTCTTTATCGGACAGATCTGTCTCGAGATCCTTGGCCCATTTGTTGCGTAGCTCAGTAAGGAGAATCCCTGTATGCGCCCTAATGCCTATGTACAGCCATTTCGTAAGGTGACGTCCTTCTCCCAGTAGATAAATCGCTTCATTACTGCTTTTAACCTCAAGGATATCCAAAGTTTGTCTTTGATGGCCAGCAGAGCTGGGATTTTAAAAGCTGGTTCCATCCTCCTGTGTTGTAGATCCACCCATGGATGCTAGTAAAGGCAGGTGGCCAATCGCAAAACCCCAATTCGGTAGTTACCTTTTTTTCTTCAAAACGTAAGCAATCAGGACATATTTCCATGTCACCTGTTCTTTCAGTGAAAAATATTCCTAATTATCTTGTGTACAATTATTAGGCATTCGAGATTCATCAGCTATCTGCTCCTATTAGTTATCATGTACACAATTTGTGAAAAGTTACTTACAAGGATTATCCTTTTTTTCAGTATACTGCTTTAAACAGTTAACCATTCTGTCACACTGCCGAATACTGTGAATGTGGTTGAAGCAGTCGGCCTTTGTCTGTCACATAGGTGCTTACCACCACATGACTGGAAGAAGTGTAAAACTGTACTGTACGGAAGTTACATATGTACCGAACTGTCATCATGTGTCGGTCAGCCTATTCAGTCTTTAGGCCAAGTAGTAGAAACAATCCTGCTCCGACTGCCTTGTACATAGCTTCTGTACAGGGTAGCGAACATATGTTTCGGCCTTACTGAATTATTAAAGGTGAAGCCTTTTACAGGACTCGGTTGTGAACAACCGCATAAGCGCAGTGTAAATGCTTTTTTGCTGCTGTGTTCCTTTAAAAGAAAGAGCTTCATTGGTGCTTGAGGCAAAAGAGAAGATTTCGGAGTGCAGTGGAGGAATTTAAGCTCTAAATGCCCATGCATAAAGCCAGGAATAAGAACATTGGTGCTAGTTTATCCTTTTTTAAAATCTTTTGTCATAATGTCTTTTAAATGTTTCAGTTGTATGTAATGGTTAGTATATGGCATTCTAGTACCCTAGTGGCTGACATTTTGGGGTCATGCAAGTGGGAATTTGTTTAATAACGTTAAGCTGTTTTTGTAAATCCAGTCCATTAAAGGTGTTCAAGATCCTATTTAACAGAGAAGACAGCAATTGCTTACCGTACAGTTTGATTACTGTGGGTGGGAATGATTTTAAAGTTCATTATTCATGAGACATTTGTATATATATATATATATATATATATATATATATATATATATATATATATTGATAAAGGCTGTTGCTACAGGCGAAACGCGTCTCTCCTGTTTGCTGGGTCGAGGGAGGCCCAATGCAATAAAGAAGCCTTAATCCAGCAGCCCTCGTGTGCGTGCTCCCTTCTGGGAGTAGGGGTTATGTTGAGATATATATATATTCACTGAAAAAACCATAGGTTTCAGGGACGTTATAGTTAGAAATTAGCATTTAAAAAACCTTAGAAATTCACTGAAAAAACCACAGGTTTCAGGGACGTTATAGTTAGTTGGACATTTCACTCGTACAAAACCAGAGAAATTCGGCCGTTATAGTTAGTAGAGCTAACTATAACTCGCGCCCGCAATGCACTGCTGATGACGTCACATATTACATCACTCATGACATGGTCAGTGACATCACTGATGACATCACTGATGACATCTCAAATGACATCACTGATGACATCATCCATGTGATAATCTGATGCACCTCCTCACCCCCTAATAAAACCTTTTATACACCCACTCTAAAATACAGACTACCAATATCGAAACCAAAGACAGACCAATAGCAGTTAGTACATACCCGCTAAGTTATTCCTAGGTCTACACACACACATCCACTCATTCCCCCATACAGTAACTCATACATGCAGTCACTCATCAATATAGCACTATCATATGCACTCATACACCTATACATACACTCACACACCGCCACTCATCCATAGACTTACTCTCACACCTCCTCAGTCATTCTGTCACAACAGAGGTAGGTTAACCACTAACCTTTCTCAAGCCGGATACAGCGGGAACGGTGGTTGTTGCTAGTTTAACCCTTTCCCTTTATATGGAAACACCAGTGAGTATATATGTATCACTCAACTAGTCTCACCACCGTAAGGGAAAGGGAAAAAAGGGACAAATGAAACAATAAAGTCGCAGCAGAAAAACATGTATCGAGGCAGTCTTCGAGAGTCGTAGACCTCACTCCTACAATTTCCTGTAAGTGAGACACAAGGACATATACAATGAAGCTCCCCTTTATGCTACCATAATTAATGCTTCTATATGTATAAGGTACTTACAGGAAATGTTGCTGCATATATTCCAACATAAACGCCAAGTTATTTATATAAAAGTAAATCAAAAAGATTCTCTACGGGGTAATAATAGGAATCAATCAAATGTCTTTAAGTCTGGTTAGAGGTACTTATCTGAGGTTGGATAATCCTCTGGTAGCAGTGAGTAGTTCCACTGGAGTTCCAAGGAAGTAGTTTCCTATGATACACGATTCAGCGTTGCTCGATGGAATAGAGAAAAACAAAGTCCAATAAGCACTCCGAGCCTCTCAACAGCTCTTGGATGTTTTCTGAGCCTGTCTCTGTTACGGCCTCACACTCCGGAGCGTGTACTGTGAACAAGGCTTGGCTCCCCCAGGGAACGCACGTAGAAATGCGCTTCAGCGCGCGTCCTCCGATCGGACCCTCTGTCCGAGATCAATGGTCGGTTGCGCCACAGCGCAAATGCGTGCAGTAGCGTTTCTTAGGAATTCTCGCTACCGCGCGTGACTTGAAGGCAGAGCCTGAAGTCAACCGGGATATTCAGTTGCACCGCAGTCACTGGCAATCTCTCAAAGGATTCAGGAAGGCTCCGGTTTCTTCGGTAGACGAGGGTGGTTGAATATCTGGCAGCACTAACGGCAGGCGTAGCAGGAAGCAGCTAACTGGCAAGACGTTTGAACTTGAGTGACAAGCCCCGAGTGAAACAAAGGCGGGGCTTATGTACCTGAGCACACAGGTGAAACGGATAATCTCTCCCAGTGATTTCTGGGAGATGTAGTACAACATTCATATATATATACATATGAGGGTCTCTGTGCGCTCTCCGTCCTATCTATGCCTAATCATGACAGTACCCCCTCCCATTGACCGACGCCTCGGCGGTCCACCAGGTTTGGTGGGAAACCGTGAGTGGAAACGCCTAAGGTGACCAAGGCAATGAAGGTTGGCCTTAGGTTCCCATGAGCGATCCTCAGGGCCATATCCCTTCCAATCAATGAGGTAATGTACCTGTCCCCTAATGTACTTGGAATCCAAGATGCTTTGTACCTCATACTCCTCCTCCCCATTTATTTCCACAGGATTTGGTCTCACGGGTAATCTGGTGCCAGGGAGACAGGGTCGAAGGAGGGAAACGTGGAACACAGGGTGGATACGCCAATTCGATGGGAGCTTTAATCTCATAGCTACGGGGTTTATAATGCTGTCGATGGAATAGGGGCCCACAAATTTTGGCTGTAGCCGGCTGTTACCCTTAAGTTTCAAATGTCTAGTGCTAAGCCATACCTTGTCCCCTACCTTATAGGCTGGTTCTAGTGTTCTCTTTTTATCTGCGTGTTGTTTATCACGACTTCGAGCCTCTTCTAAATGTGTTTTGGCAGTTTGTAACACTGATTTGAGGTGTGCATGGTGTTCTTGGATTGATGGAAGTTTAGAGGCTACAGGTTGTTCGAACGGTAACAAGTTGGGATGAAATCCATTAAGACAGAAGAAAGGGGAACATCCCAAGGAAGAATGGTGTGCATTATTGTACGCGAACTCTGCTGTCCATAGAAGCGTACTCCAGTCTTCCCCTTGTAGTAATGTAAAACACCTTAAGTACTGTTCTAAGGTTTGGTTTAATCTTTCTGTTTTACCATCGGTCTGGGGGTGATAACTCGTAGAAAGACGAGCATCTATCTTCATGACGGCACATAGTGCCTTCCAGAATTTGGACGTGAATTGGGTCCCTCTATCGGTGATGATGACGGAAGGGATTCCGTGCAAACGCACTATGTGTTGTAAGAAGAACATGGCTAGTTCTGCCGAAGTAGGTAACTTGGTCAGGGCTATGAAATGACCCATCTTGGTCAAGTGATCGATGACCACAAGTATGGTGTCATGGCCAGAGCTAAGTGGCATTTCCACCACAAAATCCATAGACACGGTATGCCAAGGAGCTGGAGGTGTGGGTATGGGTCTGAGTAGACCGCTGGGTCGCTGGTGCGGGGTTTTGGCTTGTGTACAGACAGAACATTCCGAAATGTATTTCACGGTATCCCTCCGAAGTGATTCCCACCAAAAGTATCTAGACATGGCTTGGAGTGTTTTCTGTGTCCCCATGTGTCCACCCAAGGTAGAGTCATGAATCCATTGTAAGGCCTGTTGTTGCAGTGATCTTTCAGGGATGTACAGTCGCTCATCATGAAATAACAGCTCGTCCACGACAGAGCGATGTTGTGGTTCTTCTGTGACCCATGCTTCTTTATCTAGGCCTTCGACCTGTTTCTTCACATCTTTCAAGAATCCATGCGTGGTTGTCAGCGCCATTATTTCTGTTGGGAAGGAAGCCTTCTGCAGAATTATGGGTGGTTCTTCTACTGGGTCCGGGCTGACTGTAGGAGGAGACAGGGGTCTTGAAAGCGCGTCAGCCTTACCGTTTTGCGGTCCTGGTCGGTATTTGATCACGAAGTCAAAGTCCGAGAAAAACAATGACCACCGGAGTTGTCGAGGGGTCAAGGCTCTGGCACTCTTTAGAAAGAGAAGGTTCCGGTGGTCAGTGTATATCTCCACTGTGTGTCTGGCCCCCATTAAATGATGTCTCCATTCCTCACACGCTCTTTTTATTGCTAGTAGCTCTTTGTCGGTGATGCTGTAATTCACCTCACAGGTTGACAATTTCTTGGAGAAGAAGGCGACAGGATGGAGTTGGCCTGTGTTTGGGTGTCGTTGTGAAAGGATTCCTCCAATAGCATAATACGAGGCATCGGTTTCTACAATGAACGGCTGTGAGGCATCAGGATGTCTTAACACTGGAGCACTGGTGAAGCAGTCTTTTAATGTCTGAAATGCCTTTTCTGCTGGTTCTGTCCATTGAAATCTGGCTCCCTTCCGTAGAAGGAGTGTCAAAGGCTGGATAATGCTAGAGAAATTCTTGATGAATCTTCTATAGAAGTTTGCAAAGCCCAGGAAGCTCTGCAGGGCCTTCACACATGAGGGGGACTCCCATTGACTGATGGCTTGAGTTTTCTTTTTATCCATACAGAGACCGTTGGGACCGATAACATATCCCAGGAACTCCACTTCTGTGGTATGGAAAAACATTTCTCCAGTTTTGCGTAGAGATCGAACCGCTGCAGACGTTCTAATACTGCAGATACATGAGGGATGTGTTCTTCTAGGGAAGCTGAGTAAACCAGGATATCATCTATATATACTATACATGACACATCTAACAGCCCTCTTAGGACTTCGTCCATGAAATATTGGAATGCGGCGGGGCGTTGCAGAGACCAAAGGGCATGACCCTGTATTCGTACAGTCCAAATTTGGTACGAAAGGCCGTTTTCCATTCGTCCCTCGCCGCACCCGTACTCAGATGGTAGGCTCCACGGAGATCCAGTTTGGTGAAAATCTTGGCTTCTTTCAATTGATCCAACAGGACAGGTATCAAGGGCAGAGGATACCGATTCTTTTTGGTCACTCTGTTGATTGCCCTATAGTCTATACAGGCCCTTAAGCCTCCTTCACGCTTCAGAATGAAGAAAAGTGGCGAGGATGCTGGAGAGGAGGAAGGACGGATAAAGCCGGATGACAGCAATTTTTCTAGGTATTGTTGCAAATATTTGGTTTCTGCTTCAGTGAGGGCGTATATACGACTGCATGGGATGCTGGCCCCAGGTTCTAGGTCTATCACACAATCATAAGCCCTGTGTGGTGGCAGTTTGTTTGCTTCTTGTTCACTGAACACGGCATGATACTTCTGGTATTCTTCTGGTAGAGTGGAGACACAACCCACGCTTGCTTGTTGCAACCACTAGCGAGCAACTTTGCAAGATTCCTCTTTGGAACCGACTTGAACTTTGTCTTTGGTACAATGCTCTGCGCAGTACGAGGAATTCAGGGTAACTGTGCGCGCTGCCCACTGCACAAGGGGATCATGCAGTGTAAGCCAAGGCATGCCCAAAATAAGTGTGAAATGAGGGGCGTCTATTAAATCGAATTGGATGTATTCATAATGGTTTATGCCAACCTGCATAAGAATCTGCTGTGTATGATAACGCACAGGGCCAGACGTCAACTCTGTACCATCCACTGCCTTTACTGGTTCTGGTATCTCCTTACGTACACAGGGTATGCCGATTTCATGTGCGTATCTTTGGTCAATAAAGTTACCAGTGGCCCCAGAGTCCAACAGAGCGTGTACTAGTACGGGCCCAACCCCAGGTATCTCCAATGAGACACATACGTTCATATGGGCCACTGTATTTTGAACGGTATTAACCACAGCCGGACAGACCTCTTCGTCTAGTGACCTCAAACAAGGGATCCGTAGCTTGTTTGAGCACTTTAGTTTCCGTATTCTCAGGTAGAAAATCTACCACAGGGACGCTCTTGTTATCTTTATAGCTTTTATATGTTGTCTTAGTTTTCGCTTTGCAGTCCTTGATAAAGTGCCCGGATTTACCACAGTACATGCATAAGCGTTGTCTTCGCCTTCGCTCTCTTTCTTCTTGACTTAGTGGTCCTCGTATCCCACCTATTTGCATTGGTTCTGCCCCGTCTCGTGGCCTGGGATTGTTCTTCCGCCAGAGGTCTAGGACGGGGTGAAAAATATCTAGATTCCGTACGTTGTTTGTCTCCTTTTCTCTCCTGAAGCCGATGGTCCAACTGAACAGTAAGGTCGATGAGTTCATTGCAAGTAGCTGGCATATGCACCACCTGAGCCAAGACATCCTTCAGTTCGCTTCTCAACCCTTGATAATATAAGGAAGTTCTTTTCTCCATGGGCCAATCTGTTTCTGCGATGAGCCTGTTGAATGTGGTGATATATGTTAATAGGTCTTGTGTACCCTGTTTTAGTGTAATTAATTCTCTATCTAAAGAGAGCTGGTGGGCCTTTCTATCGAACAACTTGCGCATTTCCTCACAAAAGGTGTCGAAGTTACGCAAAACAGGATCATCCCTCTCTATAAGGGGGAGGGACCAACTAGCAGCATTCCCTCCAAGGTAAGACATCACAAAGGCCGTCTTTGCTTGATCGGTTGGAAACACCGCAGGTTTACACATGAAGTGTAATTTACACTGCCCCAGAAAAATACCAAAATTTTTGGGATCCCCACAGAACCTTTCAGGCGGGGCTAAGGGTAACTGTGCTGGCTGTATCACCTGGATGGTGGATGGACCTACTCCCCCTCCCGGGACCTGGGCCGAGTGCCCTGTGTCTGTATTCGGTGAAGTCGGTGGTGGTAGAGTCCAATTCTTAATATAATGAGCCCCCCTAGTAACTGTAGGGCTAGTGCGGGACAGACCTGCCACTTCTCGCCTCATGGTGCCCATTTCATTCCGTAACTCTAGGCTTTCTCCCCGAAAAGCATCTACCTCCATCCTTAATGCGGTTAACGTCTCCAACACTGAGGTAAGAACAGTGTTGGTGTCCATCGTTCGGGCCGTAAGTAACCGTGGGCTTGTCACTCTGTCACAACAGAGGTAGGTTAACCACTAACCTTTCTCAAGCCGGATACAGCGGGAACGGTGGTTGTTGCTAGTTTAACCCTTTCCCTTTATATGGAAACACCAGTGAGTATATATGTATCACTCAACTAGTCTCACCACCGTAAGGGAAAGGGAAAAAGGGACAAATGAAACAATAAAGTCGCAGCAGAAAAACATGTATCGAGGCAGTCTTCGGGAGTCGTAGACCTCACTCCTACAATTTCCCTGTAAGTGAGACACAAGGAAACATACAATGAAGCTCCCCCTTTATGCTACCATAATTAATGCTTCTATATGTATAAGGTACTTACAGGAAATGTTGCTGCATATATTCCAACATAAACGCCAAGTTATTTATATAAAAGTAAATCAAAAAGATTCCTACGGGGTAATAATAGGAATCAATCAAATGTCTTTAAGTCTGGTTAGAGGTACTTATCTGAGGTTGGATAATCCTCTGGTAGCAGTGAGTAGTTCCACTGGAGTTCCAAGGAAGTAGTTTCCTATGATACACGATTCAGCGTTGCTCGATGGAATAGAGAAAACAAAGTCCAATAAGCACTCCGAGCCTCTCAACAGCTCTTGGATGTTTTCTGAGCCTGTCTCTGTTACGGCCTCACACTCCGGAGCGTGTACTGTGAACAAGGCTTGGCTCCCCCAGGGAACGCACGTAGAAATGCGCTTCAGCGCGCGTCCTCCGATCGGACCCTCTGTCCGAGATCAATGGTCGGTTGCGCCACAGCGCAAATGCGTGCAGTAGCGTTTCTTAGGAATTCTCGCGCTACCGCGCGTACTTTGAAGGCAGAGCCTGAAGTCAACCGGGGATATTCAGTTGCACCGCAGTCACTGGCAATCTCTCAAAGGATTCAGGAAGGCTCCGGTTTCTTCGGTAGACGAGGGTGGTTGAATATCTGGCAGCACTAACGGCAGGCGTAGCAGGAAGCAGCTAACTGGCAAGACGTTTGAACTTGAGTGACAAGCCCCGAGTGAAACAAAGGCGGGGCTTATGTACCTGAGCACACAGGTGAAACGGATAATCTCTCCCAGTGATTTCTGGGAGATGTAGTACAACATTCATATATATATACATATGAGGGTCTCTGTGCGCTCTCCGTCCTATCTATGCCTAATCATGACACATGCAAAGAATCAATCACACCAATTTACTCACCTATACAGTTATACAGACCACCGTACTTATTTATACACATACTAACACATACTTACTCTTTTATACAATCACTGATACAAGCACACACTCATCCATACAGCCACTCTCACACTCACTCTCATGTATAGTCATTTATAAACTCCAACAATCACATGTACGACCTTTCACATATGTAGTTACTCACACATATACCACTGAGACATCCATTGCAGAGAGGTGTAAAAAGGGGCGTGGCCTCATACCACCTCTTTGCAACGCAGCCCTGTGGCGCTTACTGGAGGTACCTGGTGGGCTAGTTGGCCCCCAGGGACCCTCAGGATTGAAGGGGAATTAATTCCCCAATTTAAAACGTGCCCCGTTTTTTTTTTGGGAGGGGGGCTGCATGGCCCCCCCTTTCCTGGGCCACTTTTGGCCCCGGGACCCCATCTCCCGGGGCCTGGCAGCCTTGTTTTTTTCTTTTAAATTATGCGGAGGGGGACTGCGTAGCCCCCCTCCAAAGGCCAATTATGGCCCCGGGGACCCCATCCGCCGGGGCCGGCCTGTCCGTTTTTAAAATTTTATTTTTATAAAGGGGAGGGGGGCCGCGTGGCCCCCCCTCCCAGGCCACTTCTGGCCCGGGGACCCCATCCCCAGGGGGCTGGCCGCTCCGTTGGGGACCGTAGGGGCATTGGGGCTCCCCCCCCAGCTCCCCACCTCCTGCGGGAGCCGGCATTGCTGTTGAGCAAGGGGAGCTGCTGACATGCAGCTCCCCTTGCTCAAAAGCAATTCTGCTTTGCTTCATTGAAGCAAGAGCAGGTTTCCCTGCTCTTGCTTCAATGAAGCAAAGCAGAGTTTGCTATGACAGGGCGGGAGCCGTTCTCCCGCCCTAGCAAACAGCAGTGTCCCGGGGGTGGGCACCCCGGGACACTGCAGGAGCCGGCCCTGGGGGGTGGCGGTCCCCAGGGCCATCAAGGGCTCCAGGAAGGGGGCCGCGCGGCCCCCCTCCCAACGTTTTAAGCCCCGGGGATGTGGTGGTGCCCGGGGGTCTGTAATGGACCCCCTCATTTCATTACAAAGTGCCCCGGGGAGGTGGTGGTCCCCGGGGCAGTGTGGGGGGGCTGAAGCCCCCCCACACTAATTATTGATTTCAGCCCCGGGCCGGTGGCGGTCCCCGGGGCTTGGGGGGGCTGCGAGGCCCTCCGCCCTTATTTAATTTAGCCCCGGGGAGGTGGCTGTCCCCGGGGCAGCGTGGGGGGGGTTGGGACCCCCCCATGCCTTTATTTTCAAAGCCCCAGAGAGGTGGTGGTCCCCGGGGCTGCGGGGGGGGCGCGTGCCCCCCGCATTTTATTTGTCATGGTTTCAGGGGTTCCCTACCTTCCAACTTCCCGCAGCGTGTTTGCCTTTCGCGCATGCGGAGTCAGATTCCTCACTTCCGGGTGGCAGACGGGTTGCAGTCTAGCTTCCGAGATCGGAAGCCGCCACTACGTCACTCAGCGCTTCCGGGGGAAACCGCATAAACCACAGCGGTTCCCGCCGGTCCAGCGCTTTTGATTAATGCCTACACCTTGCTGCGGATGCCTGCTTCAGAACCGGACCTTGCGACAGGTATTTTCCGAGGCCGCGCTGGAGCGCTATTTGTAATTCCTGATTCGCCGCGCTGAGCGCTATTCGTGATCCTTGACACGCCGCGCTGGAGCGCTAATGTTTATTCCTGATTCGCCGCGCTGAGCGCTATTCGTGATCCTTGACACGCCGCGCTGGAGCGCTAATTGTGATTCCTGACTCGCCGCGCTGGAGCGCTGTTTGTTGTTTTTCTTAAACATCCAGCTGGTACATCCTATTACTGATTTCTTACCTTATCGTGCAGGAGCGCTTGCTGGTTTTCCTTTTGTTTCTCCACTGAGCGCTAGACTGTTGCTTGTCTATCTGCACCATAGCGCTTGCTAGACTTCCTTCTTCACCGCGCAGGTGCGCTTGTCATTTTCCTTTTTCATTTCTTTGGAGCACTGCTAGACGGTGCTACTCACCTTGTGGAGCTATTGGTGTTTCCCTGAACTGCAGCACAGGAGTGCTACATCTGGCTTCTGTTGCCATAAATAACTACTCCACGCCAGGGGCTTCCTTTTACCAGGTAAAGTCTGATCCGTATGCGTGTAAAAGGCAAACCTAGAGAGGGTATTATTTATGTGGTTATAAAACAGGTCTCCCTTGTCTTTCTTTCACCAGCCAGAGTTGATGGTCCTTCCCCAACCTGAGGGTGGTTCTCTTCTGATCTGTTGGACGCCATCCCGTTACCTTTAGCTTCCTTCCCCGGTCCCATCCTCATCCCGGTTGGTGTACACTCCGTGACAGGGGTAAGGTGGGTAAGGGGCGATAGCTCATGTCGTCTCTGTGAGAATACTTCGCAAGCCACAGGTAAGCCTTGTGGGGTACTTGACAGAATCAAAAGCCCAAGTGTTTTATCTCACCCGGACGACATGAGTAATCCTGAGATCTCCTTGCAGGACATAGCGGCCATGCTTACGAGTATGCAGGCAGAAAACCTCAGCCTACGCCATGATATGACGGCCTTACAGGGTCTGGTGGCGGCTGGGGCATCAGGTCCCTGGGGTCCTTCTCCCTCTTCCAAGGCCAGGCAGGAAGGGATACTACGACCTCCCTTGTTTACCTTTGGGGGCCCTTCCTCCGCTTCCAACCAGGATCATGCCATACAGGTGATAGCACCCCATTCAGTACAGCTAGCACCGCCCGAACGCTTTTACGGTGACAGTACCAAGTACAGCGTCTTTCTCCATCAGTGTCAGCTACACTTCATGGCCAGAGCAACTGCTTTCCCAGACGACGCATCCAAGGTCGCCTTCATACTATCCTACATGGGGGCGATGCCGCCCTGTGGTCCATATCCTTGGTGGAAAATGACGACCCCATGCTGTACAACCTAACCATGTTCAAAGAGACAATGCGACGGATGTTCACCAGACACACCTTCGTACAAGCCGCAGATAATGAGCTGCTGAATTTAAAACAAGGGAACACCGACCTGCTCCATTACATCACGACATTCAGCAGACTCGTCATCGAGGCCCATTGGCCCGAATCCAAGAAGGTGTCCGTATTCTACAGGGGTCTGCGGGATGAGCTGAAGGATTTGATCTCACAGATTTCCGACCCCCCGGAGGATATAGGACCGTTCATCGATCTGGTGGTCAAAATGAACTTCAGAGTACAGGAGCGAAAAACCGAAAAGGCCAAAGGAGGCGGCAACCGGTTATTATCCTTCAAGGATAGAACCAAGGATGAACCCGCTCCGACCTGTGATGTACCCGAACCTATGCAAATAGGTGGCATACGGGGTCCTCTTACTAGCGAGGAAAGAGAGAAGCGAAGGAAACAGAACCAGTGTTTATACTGTGGTAAGAACGGACACTTCGTTAGGGAATGCCCAGTAAAGCCTACAAGAGTACGAGGAAGGAGACCCTTCGCGTTACCCGTATCCAAAAGTGATAAGCCGGGAAACGGAGAAACCCAGTAGACAGTGGGGTCCGGCTACTGGGTTCGTCGGCCTGCAAAACAGCGACCCCCGCCTTTTCCCGTGGCATCCGTCATCTGGGTGTTGACGTGGTACTGCGAGCACGATCAGGCCAGACATGGCAGGTGACGGCTCTTCTCGATTCTGGAGCCACTGGCAATTTTATCGACACCCAGTACTCGAAGGACCTGGGTATAACCATTATACCCAAGGCAAAACCAGAGGCGGTTAAGGCAGTGGATGGTACGGACCTTACCTCCGGTCTCATCCGGTATCAAACAGAGGACATGGTTATGACATTTGTAAACAACCACAAGGAAACCATCTGCTTTGACGTCATTGATGCACCCCAGTTCAGAGTAATATTGGGTCTTCCATGGCTAATGAACCACAACCCACGGATCGATTGGGTATCCAGAATCATTACTCTAGAATCAGAGTATTGTAACACTTTCTGTTACACTCAAGACAAGTCCTTCAGTGACCGAATAATACAGGCCCACTCTCTGCCTTTGATGGGAATGGGTGCGGTAACCCAGGACAACGTACCAGAGGCATACCTTGACTTAGCGGCTGTGTTCGACAAGAAGGGTGCCAGTATCCTTCCTCCTCATCGCTCGTTCGACTGCAGGATAGACCTCATTCCGGGTTCCACGCTACCTTGTAGTCGGATATATTCCCTCACCGAAAAAGAGAACGAGCATCTACGCTCCTACTTGGACGAATACTTGCAGAATGGGTTCATACGCCATTCCAGGTCTCCGGTGTCCTCTCCTCTTTTTTTGTGGCCAAGAAGGAGGGAGATCTAAGGACCTGTATTGACTTCAGAGCTATGAACGCCATTACCGTGAAAAACAGGTATCCCCTGCCGTTGATTTCCAACTTACTGGACCAAGTAAAAACGCCTCCATATACACCAAGTTAGACCTGCGGGGGCATATCATCTCGTCCGAGTCCGGAAGGGTGATGAATGGAAGACCGCATTCCGGACTAGGTTCGGTCTCTTCGAGTATCAGGTCATGCCTTTCGGACTCTGCAACGCCCCCGCAGCGTTCCAGTACTTCATCGATGCGGTGCTCAGGGACTATATTGACGTCTTCTGTATAGTGTATATCGATGATATACTGATATATTCACATACTATTACAGAACACGTCCAACACGTACGTACCATCCTCCAGCAGCTGGAACGACATCACTTATATGTAAAACTAGAGAAAAGCGTGTTCCACACCACAGCGGTCGAATTCCTGGGACACATCATTACTCCTGCCGGGATCCAAATGGATGACAAAAAGGTGGAGGCCATACTACAATGGCCATCTCCCACCACCGTGAAAGGAGTCCAGAGGTTCTTGGGGTTTTCCAACTATTATCGCCGCTTTATTACGGGCTTTTCCAGGATTGTTACCCCCATCACTCGATTGCTACGTAAGGGTGTCATCTATTCCTGGGGCTCGGAAGCCGAACACGCCTTCCAAGAACTGAAGAGGAGGTTCACCACAGCTCCCATTCTGATACACCCCGATTCAGAGCTGCCGTTCATAGTGGAAGCCGATGCCTCGCAAGAAGCTCTGGGGGTGTGTTGTCACAAAGAAACGTCGGAACGGGTCTCCTTCATCCCGTGGCGTTCTATTCCAGGAAGCTACAACCAGCCGAACGCAATTATACCGTCTCAGACCGAGAACTCCTGGCCATCAAAACTGCGTTCGAAGAATGGCGTCATTATCTGAAGGACGCCAAGCATTCCGTGACTATCTACACTGATCACAGGAATCTGCAGTTCCTTCGCTCAGCCCGTGCCCTTACATCCCGGCAACTGCGCTGGACTCTATTTTTAATGAGTTCGACTTTACCATCACGTACCGACCTGGTAGGGAGAACGCCAAGGCCGACGCACTTTCTCGTTTGGAGGAAACCGACGAATCCATGTCCACCCCTGAGCCGGTATCTATACTCCCTGAGCATCATTTTCAGGGGGCGGTTCTGTCCTCTGAGTTCCTTACCCAGTTACAGAAGGACACAGACAAGACTGACCCAGCGGCCTTAGCAGAAAACCAAAACGGAATAACCACACAGAACGGGTTCCTGTACAAAGATGACAAGTATTACCTGCCGTTGGTGTCTCGCCAACAGCAAGCATTGTACATGTGTCATGATCACGTTTTGTCCAACCACCCAGGATGCCACAAGACCACAGAACTACTGCAACGACACTTCTGGTGGCCTACTTTGGAAGCAGACGCCAGGGCCTATATAGCTCGCTGTGCGGTGTGTGCCCAAGGAAAAAACATGTCAGTACCCTCAACAGGGCTGTTGCATCCCATTCCGGTTCCTCCCTATCCGTGGCACACCGTTTCCATGGATTTCGTGGTAGAATTACCAACCACTGAAGCTGGTTACACCACTGTTCTTACCATCGTTGACCATCTCTCGAAAATGGCTCATTTCGTACCACTGAAGAAATTGCCTTCGGCGGCGGAGCTGGCACTAGTGTTCCTGCAAAACGTAGTTCGGCTACATGGCATTCCATCTGCAGTGATAACAGACCGGGGTTCGCAATTTGTGTCCCGTTTTTGGAACGAAGTGTGCAGGACCATAGACATGGACGTACGCTTATCCTCCGCATATCACCCCCAGACCGACGGCCAAGCAGAAAGAACTAACCATACCATGGAGCAGTACCTCCGCTGCTTATTACTGGCGGTGGACAGAGAATGGGCCGAAGTGCTGTGGATGGTGGAATATGCGTATAACAACAACCAACACGCCGCCATCGGTATGTCTCCATTCTTTTGTCTCCAGGGAAGACATCCACGTACAACGGCATGGGAAGAACCCCGGCACAGTCCTCTACCCACGGTCCGAGTCTATCATACCAAGCTTCGCGACCTCTGGCAGCAAGCTCGGTTCGAACTGGCCAAAGCCAAAGAATCCTATAAGCAACACGCCGACGACCACCGGAGGAGGGAACCTGATTACAAAAAAGGGGACAGGGTATGGCTCTCCATCCGTAACCTCAACGTACACGGGCCTAAAAAACTATTGCCTCGCTTTTTGGGTCCCTACGTTATTGAGAAAGTGATCAACTCTGTGGCTATGAGACTCTCATTACCTCCCCAAATGAGGATACATCCTGTCTTCCATGTGTCCCTTCTCCGTGCTGTTCACCCTGCGTGTTCTGTCTCTTCTCCTCCTTCTCCTGTTCTTCGAGACGAACACCTGGAATATGAGGTCCGAGCTATTCTGGGTTCCCGTCGCACCCGGGGAGGCTCTTTTATCTGGTTGACTGGAAAGGGTATGGTCCGGAGGAGCGATCTTGGGAGCCCCTGTCCCACGTACGTCACGCTTCCCGATTGGTTCGTGCCTTCCACTTTGGTCACCCCTTAGCCCTCGTCCTGCCACCCCTGTCTGAGCTTTTTGGTTGGGTGGGGGTTCTGTTTTAGGAGGGGGTACTGTCATGGTTTCGGGGTTCCCTACCTTCCAACTTCCCGCAGCGTGTTTGCCTTTCGCGCATGCGGAGTCAGATTCCTCACTTCCGGGTGGCAGACGGGTTGCAGTCTAGCTTCCGAGATCGGAAGCCGCCACTACGTCACTCAGCGCTTCCGGGGAAACCGCATAAACCACAGCGGTTCCCGCCGGTCCAGCGCTTTTGATTAATGCCTACACCTTGCTGCGGATGCCTGCTTCAGAACCGGACCTTGCGACAGGTATTTTCCGAGGCCGCGCTGGAGCGCTATTTGTAATTCCTGATTCGCCGCGCTGAGCGCTATTCGTGATCCTTGACACGCCGCGCTGGAGCGCTAATGTTTATTCCTGATTCGCCGCGCTGAGCGCTATTCGTGATCCTTGACACGCCGCGCTGGAGCGCTAATTGTGATTCCTGACTCGCCGCGCTGGAGCGCTGTTTGTTGTTTTTTCTTAAACATCCAGCTGGTACATCCTATTACTGATTTCTTACCTTATCGTGCAGGAGCGCTTGCTGGTTTTCCTTTTGTTTCTCCACTGAGCGCTAGACTGTTGCTTGTCTATCTGCTCCATAGCGTTTGCTAGACTTCCTTCTTCACCGCGCAGGTGCGCTTGTCATTTTCCTATTTTCATTTCTTTGGAGCACTGCTAGACGGTGCTACTCACCTTGTGGAGCTATTGGTGTTTCCCTGAACTGCAGCACAGGAGTGCTACATCTGGCTTCTGTTGCCATAAATAACTACTTCCACGCCAGGGGCTTCCTTTTACCAGGTAAAGTCTGATCCGTATGTGTGTAAAAGGCAAACCTAGAGAGGGTATTATTTATGTGGTTATAAAACAGGTCTCCCTTGTCTTTCTTTCACCAGCCAGAGTTGATGGTCCTTCCCCAACCTGAGGGTGGTTCTCTTCTGATCTGTTGGACGCCATCCCGTTACCTTTAGCTTCCTTCCCCGGTCCCATCCTCATCCCGGTTGGTGTACACTCCGTGACAGGGGTAAGGTGGGTAAGGGGGCGATAGCTCATGTCGTCTCTGTGAGAATACTTCGCAAGCCACAGGTAAGCCTTGTGGGGTACTTGACATTATTACTATAGCCCCGGGGAGGTGGCGGTCCCCGGGGAGCCCGCGCTTCATTTTATTATTTTTTTCGGTGGATTCGCAACCCCAACGCGAATTCCGCCGAAATTATTATAAAAAGAAAATGCTTTTTTGGCCCTGGGGTCCTTGTGGTACCCCCTGAGCAGGCCTAGGGGGTCAGGGTGTTTCTACCCTGCCCCTTTTCTTGTTTTTTATCTTTGTTTTACTGTTTTCTTGTGACTCTGTTCTACCGAGTCACAAGATGGCTGCCAACACTTCCTGGTTTGGAGTGTTGGCAGCCAATCAGAATGAAGCTCGTGCTCGGGAGCGTTCGCGAACCGACCGCGCCCACAGATATCGAAACGTTTTCTTTTTCTAATTTCTCAGGAACTACTGAACGGATTTACACCATTTAAAAAAAAAAAGGGCTCTTTCTGAACCAAGACCTACCTTTTTGCCAAATTTGGTGTAATTCCGTTCAGCAGTTCAGGCTGTAGCTTTGTCTAAAGTTTCCTATGGAAATTAACATGGGGAAAATGCGTTTTGGGACCCCCCTTTTTTCTCAGCCCCCGCTTGACGAATCACCCCGAAACTTTCAAGACTGTAGCTGACCGGAGCGCCCCCACTAGTTTTGAAAAATTCGCAAAGATTCGTCAAACGACGCCAAAGTTATTGGGAAAACAAAAAACGCTTTTTGAATATAAACGAGGTCCTAACTATAACTACCTACTGACGACCGCCAGTAGGTAATATATAAAACATATTTAAACTTTACAGAAACGCACATTCACTGGATGATGTCATCAGTGATGTCATTTGAGATGTCATCAGTGATGTCACTGACCATGTCATGAGTGATGTAATATGTGACGTCATCAGCAGTGCATTGCGGGCGCGAAGTTATAGTTAGCTCTACTAACTATAACGGCCGAATTTCTCTGGTTTTGTACGAGTGAAATGTCCAACTAATATAACGTCCCTGAAACCTGTGGGGTTTTTTCAGTGAATTTCTAAGGTTTTTTAAATGCTAATTTCTAACTATAACGTCCCTGAAACCTATGGTTTTTTCAGTGAATTTCAAAGGTTTTTTAAATGCTAATTTCTAACTATAACGACCCTGAAACTATGGTTTTTACAGAAAATTTCAAAGGTTTTTTTAGTGATATTTTGTAACTATAATATCCCCAAAATATTTTTTCTTAGTTTTTTTTTGTTATTAAAATTATGTAATGTTTTGTGTTTTCTAAAATATAAATATACTTTTTTTTTTTTTTTTGAGAAAAAAGTGGAGTCGCGTACCAATCGTGTACCTGTCTCGGTGGGTGCGCGGATTTAAGCCGCCATATTGCTAAAGTCGTGAAGGATGCGCGTTTGGTATGTGACGGATGCGCGGTGTCCGGCCCCGCGTAACGTCACGTACATATTTCTGGGATCGCGTCGGGTGCGCGACGTCCGTAATTTTTTTAATGTTTTAAAACTATATGTATATAATTGTAATATGTATATTAGAGCAATACATTATCTAAACTAATTATAAAAAATCATATATTTGTATTTCCAATAAAGTTATATTATTGTTAAATACATATTGCGTAAGTCGCGTCGTGTGCGCGTTTGGTATGCGACAGGTGCGCGGTGCCCGGCCCCGCGTAAGGTTATATACGTATGGCGTCGCGCCGGGTGCGCGACTTCCCGTAAAAAAAAATTATGTTTAAAAACTATATGTATAGTAGTTCAATATGTATATTAGAGGAAGAGATTATCTAAACTAATTATATAAATCATATATTTGTAATTGCAATAAAGTTATATTATTCTTAAATATATTTTCCCGAAGTCGCGTCGGGTGCGTGCTGGTTACGCGTGCGGTGCGCGACTCCCATGTGACTACAAAAGAAAGCATTTCCTTGGTTCACAAGGTTTTCCATTCTAGAACTTGAAGGACCCCACCCATTTCTTTCATTCTTCCAACATCTTTACAGGAGATACACCTGTTGTGTTTTCTGCCCTGTTTGCTGTATTTTTTTGGTGTTTTTTGAACATCTTGAAAATGGCTTCTTCTGTTCCTGAGGTTCAACTCCCATCGGATGAAGAAGAATTGGAAGAACAAGTGAGGTCAAAGGAAAGAGTCCATCGTAAGGAAGTTCTTCACTATTCCTGATGGTGAAAAAAAAGTGAATGCTCGCAAAGTGAGCTGTACACTTTGCCCAAGGGTGCTCTCACGGGGGAGTGAGAAGAAATATTCTTGTGGGACATCCAGCATGTTAAAACATCTACAGACGATCCACCCTCGTTATCTGGCGCGTGAGCAACACCGACGCACCCAAAAAGCAATGCAGCAGGATGACCAGGGAGCTGGTCCAAGCACCTCAGGAGCCTCAAGCTCCTCATCTCGGGGACCAGACATTCGTCCTGAATTTGCAAATCTAGAACAACACTGCATCAAATGCAAGACTGTGCTGTGTTACGGGGAGCAGTCTGTAGATGCTGTGGTTTCTGCAGCAAGAAACCACCATTGTTAATTTTTTTGTTGTTGCAATGACAGTTTAATTGCAAAGTTTAATAGTTTCCTTTTATTTTTCCAGTTTTTAAAAAAACACCAAAAAAATACACAAAATAGTTTAAAAAACACAAAAAAATGTAAAAAAGAAGACAAAAAACGGTTCTGTTCAGAACCACCTTATCTGTTTAAAAAAGAGAAATAACTGCATGGTAATGCCTGCGTGATTGCATGAGTACATGCGTAGAGCTTGAGTGATTGAAAGAGTGCATGGATAGTGCGTGGGTTATTGGAGGATTGCATGAGTACTGCATGGGTGATTGCATGAGTGCAGGGGTTGTGCTTGGGTGATTGGAGGAGTGCATGGGTAGTTCCTGGGTAATTGGAGGAGTGCATGAGTAGTGCATGGGTGATTAGAGTAGTGTATAAGTAGTGCCTGGGTGATTCCATGAGTGCATGGGTTGTGCTTGGGTGATTGGAGGAGTGCATGGGTAGTGCTTGGGTGATTTTATAAGTGCTTGGGTAGTGGCAGAGTGATTACATGAGCGATTGGGTACTAACTCAGTGTTTAGAGGATTGTATGGGTACTGCATGGCTGATTGCATGGGTAATGCTTGTGTTATTCTATGAGTACATGGGTAGTGCTTGGGAGATTGGAAGAGTACATGGGTAGTGCCTGGGTGATTGCTGTAGTGCATGGGTAGTTCCTGGGTAATTGAAGGAGTTAATGAGGTAGTGTCTACGTGATTAGAGGACTGCATGGGTAGTGCACAGGTGATTGTAGCAGTGCATGGTTACTGCCTGGGTCATTGCATGAGTACATGGGTACTGACTGGATGATTAGAGTACTGTATGGTGAATTTATAAGTGCTTGGGTATTGGCGGAGTGATTGGATAAGTACATGGTACTGGCTGGGTGATTGGAGCAGTGCATGGGTAGTGACAGGGTGATGGCTGAAGTGCATGGGTACTACCTGGGTAATTGAAGGAGTGAATGAGTAGTATCTAGGTGGTTAGAGGACTGCATGGGTAGTGCACAGGGGATTGTAGCAGTGCATGTGTTAGTGCCCGGGTCATTGAATGACTACATGGGTACTGACTGGATGGTCCGAGTACTGCAAGGAGAGTGCATGGTGAACTTATAAGTGCTTGGGTATTGGCGGAGTGATTGGATAAGTTCATGGTACTAGCTGGGTGATTGGAGGAGTACATGGGTAGTGACAGGGTGATTGCTGGACTGCAAGGGTACTACCTGGGTAATTGAAGGAGTGAATGAGTAGTGTCTAGGTGATTACAGGACTGCATGGGTAGTGCACAGGGGTTTGTAGCAGTGCATGTGTTAGTGACTGTCAGTGCATGAGTACATGAGTACTGACTGAATGATTAGAGTACTGCAAGGAGAGTGCATGGTGAATTTATAACTGCTTGGGTATTGGCGGAGTGATTGGATAAGTACATGGTCCTGGCTGGGTGTTTAGAGCAGTGCATGGGTAGTGACAGGGTGATTGCTGGACTGTATGGGTACTACCTGGGTAATTGAAGGAGTGAATCAGTAGTGTGTAGGTGGTTAGAGGACTGCATGGGTAGTGCTCAGGGGATTGTAGCAGTGCATGTGTTGGTGCCTGCGTCATTGCATGAGTACATGGGTAGTGACTGGATGGTCCGAGTACTGCAAGGAGAGTGCATGGTGAACTTATAAGTGCTTGGGTATTGGCGGAGTGATTGGATAAGTTCATGGTACTAGCTGGGTGATTGGAGGAGTACATGGGTAGTGACAGGGTGATTGCTGGACTGCAAGGGTACTACCTGGGTAATTGAAGGAGTGAATGAGTAGTGTCTAGGTGGTTAGAGGACTGTATGGGTATTGCACAGGTGAATGTAGTACTGCATGGGTAGTGCTTGGATTACTTAATCTTACCTTTTTATAGTAGATATGAAAGGCATTGAAACAATTTTTTCAGTTCTTTTTTTATGATCTAAATTTAAAAAAGTTTCAAACTTTAGAATTTGGGTCTGTAAAAGAGAAGAAGAAATACAGTTATAACATATAATATTATAGTTTTAAGAACGCAACATAATTTTACAATTACATAACATATTCAGTTTGCCTTTTTTTGCTGTTTTCAGATTCTATTGAATTTCACCATACACAGTGATTTCAATGTTGATCATCATGTAACAGTGGGCAAAAAAATACAATCAATAAGATTGTTAAAATAAAACAAATCTGTGTTCAAAATATATTTACAACAAACTCAACTATCTGTTTACTTTTCCTAAAATAAACACCCTCAATAACATTGCATATAATACAAAGATCAAATATATGAAATGCTTCTTTCTAAAACCATTTTCTAAATACAATATCAAAGAACAGAAACGATAATTGAATCAGCAATTCTTGATATCTTCCCTATAGGCCGAAAGATGTTTCCGAAATCATTTGCATTGAGAATATCCAAAATAAACTTCTTAATTCATATTGACATCTTCCCAATAGGCCGAATGATGTTTCTGAAATCGTTTGTATTGAAAATATCCAAAATAATCTCATTAATTCATGTTGACATCTTTCCAATAGGCCGAATGATGTTCTCAGAACTTTGGCATCAAAAATATTAGGTATGAATTTGGTAATTCATTAGGCAACCGATATTTGAATAGCAAATGGGCATCATTACAATGTGTCCATCCTTTATTACACTTTAAATACACAGTATAGTGTCCAGATTTTGTAGAAGGTCCATCATGGAAAATAATTGCCACTGCTTTGAAAGTTCTTCCTGAAATTGACAGTTGACTTGCCACAAAATTTTTAATTTTAGTTTCCAATTTTCTTCCATCTGCTCTACAACGTTGTATCATTAAAATGACATATTGTCCAAATCTTTCTATAAATAATGTTGATAACATTTCAGATTTGCAGTGACTACATTCCATATTTTGATTAGCTGATTTTACTAATTTGTTAAAAGACACTGTTTTACAATCTGGTATGATCAAATATATGAATCTTTCAGTGTCTATTTTAGTGGTAGAAGTAAATGTACAATCTTCACATTCATGATCCCATCTGTAACTAAGTCCAAACAAATTTTCAATTTGTATTCCTTCATCTTCCAATACTGCAAGCATAAACATAAGAAATTCTTGAGCATCTTGCTGGACATTAAGTGTAAATTGTGAAGAACCAGAACATATATCCAGAAGATTCCGAATGCCAGAAACACTTTGGATTTTAGTTTTATCATTTGTCAAGTTTTCAAAAATAGAATGCAACAAAGAACAAAACCTTTTTTCTCGATTCTCCATAATTTGTTGTTGGAGATTTTCTAGAAAAAATACAACGTTCACAACTACATTAGCATAGCAGTTGATACCTGAACTATTTTCTAACTGATATCCTACAATATCTTCAACACTGTCCATTCTTTTTTTTGTTTGGAACCTCAACATTCTCTTGATTTATTTTCTTCTTTCCAACCTCACTACAGAGTTTCTCATATGTTCGTTTTCGACATACTACACGCTTTTCATATACAGGATATTCACCTAAGTTGGGAGCATACAGTCTTCTTAACCGATTATACTCTCTTACACAATTTGCATCTGCACTAATCTTTCTCTCATCAAAATCAATCAAATACAGTCCAGATAAAGTTCTGACTCAGGACAATGCAACATATGCCATTCCCTCTTTAAACACGGTACTTCCAATGTTTACCAAAGCACTGTCTACACTTAAACCTTGAGATTTATGAATGGTCACCGCATATGCTAAAGAAAGAGGAAACTTTTCTACGAACATACAAGTCTTTAACAAGCAAAAAACGAACAGAACAACGTCCAATCTGTTTTACCTCTTCAATCTGATCAAATTTAATATTCAAAAATGTAATCCCATCTCTATTTGTATAATTAACAAAATCAACAACTTTTCCCATTGCTCCATTTACTAAACCTTTTTCCACATCCAAATTACGCCATAAAATTACCTGACAGTTTTCACATACATATAAATTCTTTTCTAAACCAGCAGTCTTAGATATAGATTTTTCCAAAGAATCCAATTTTGTTTTTAATTTTTCTGTCAAAATAATAGTAATTCCTTCGTGCTCTATTTTATCAATGGCTTCCATTTTTATTATTTGTTGTTTTTCCAGCTTTAAAAGTTCTTCATTGAATGTAGAACACTCTCGCAGTGTTGGCATTAGGCGGATTATAGATTTCTTTTCTCCAATTATTTGTATATTATTTCCGGAGCAACATTTTCATTTGGAAACAAGTTTGTAAGCAGCCGACTTTGCAAAGCTTCTTTACCATGTTCTGTCAATACACCAATTCTTATATCTTGGAGAATGCTTCCATAATCTTCATCACTTGCATGTCGCATATTTTTTTTAAAAATATATTTATTTTATTGGTGCAAAATTACATACATCTGTACAATCCGGAGTCACTTGACCCGTTACTCTTGCTACACATATACATAAGTTCAGTACAACATATAATCACATCCTGACAGTTGTTGCGTGACATAAACAGTGTCCCCGAGCATGGTGGTTAGTCCTCGTCCTGTGAAGTGTCTGCAGCTGGCGCTGTACATATCCCCCTCCTGAATGCGTTCCACTTTCCCCACAGCCGTTCCCATTTTTTAGGACACCTCCTACGCACGTACACCGCTTTCTCTGCCACCATGGCCAGATCCATGTCTGCACTCCATTCTTGAATCGTGGGAGCGTTTCGCGCCTCCCACAATCTAGCTATGTTTCTTCGCCCAGCGTTGCCCATATCTGTCCAGTGGCACTGAGGTCTGTAGCCTCCCAAATGTTCAATAAGCAGCGTCTAGGCTCCGGTGGTACAGGAGCGCCGCTGAGTCGAGTTATTAGTGACATAACCTCCGCCCAGTACGTCGCTATCACGGGGCATTCCCACATTGTGTGAAAAAACATCCCTATTGCTCTACACTGTCTGAGGCAATGTGGACTATCAGTCTTGCCTATCTTGCACAGTGTCGGTCTTGCATAGTATATCCTATGGAGTATTTTTAATTGCACTAGCCGGAGCTTCGATGGGATGGCCACCTCCCTGGGGGATGCCAATGCCTCCTGCCAGTCCGTCTCGTCTAAATCACCTACATCTGTTTGCCATTTTTCCCGGATAGATTGTGTGGGGTCAGGATGGTTGTTTATTATCTTTCGGTAAGTGAGGGACGTGGCTTTTTTGGTCATGTAATCGGTGAGCAGCCTATCTGCCAGAGGGGAGGCTTCAGGAAGGTTGGTGTCTGGGGGGATAGTCGCCTCAAGTGCGTGTTTAATTTGAAGATAGCGGAAGTGTTCTGTGGGCGCCATTGTGTACTGCTCCTGGAGGTGAGTGAATGGAAGTACCTTTCCCTTGCGCCAAAGATCGCCAATTGTGGATATTCCTATAGCATCCTAATGGTTGAATCCTTTGGTGTTGCGCAGCATACCTAGTGTTTTCGTATCCCAGAGGGGTGTTGCTTGCGTGAGTACATCCCGCCACCCCAACTTCCTTTGCACTATATGCCAGAGTTGAATCGTGTGTTTGGTAGGGCCTAGCAGGGTCAGTTTGTGATTGGTATTGTATAGCGCACGGTTAAGCTGTTCTGGGCCCAGGAGCAACCTGTCCAGGCGGAAGGCTGGGTCTGCCTGTGGGGCATGAATCAATTGGTTTACGACTGCCAGCTGGGACGTCCAATTGTACATTTGGACATTTGGGAGCGCAATGCCACCATCATACCATGTCCTGATTAATTTAGTCATCGCTATTCTGGCTGGCTTTCCATCCCACAGGAGTTTAGTGACCTCGGTTTCAATGGAACGAAAATAGGACGGGGGGACTAGAATGGGGTGTTGTGTAACGCATAAAGGAACCGAGAAAGCGCCATCATTTTAAAGAGCGCTGCCCGTCCTAGCAGTGTGAGTGGTAAGGATTGCCAATGTTTGGTGTCTTTTTGCAATCGTTTCAGGGGCTCTAGGAGGTTAAGGGTCATAAAGTCCTCTGGGTCTGAAGTGATGTGGATTCCTAAATATTTGAAATGGTCTGTAACTATTGTCACTTCACATCCCTTAGGCAGTTTCGGTGGAGGGCCTACCAGTACATAGAGTATTGATTTGGTCCAGTTGATCGTGTAACCGGAGAAATTCCCGTAGGAGTTACAAATGTCCAAAATCCTGTGCAATGAGCGCGCAGGAGATGCCATGTATAGAAGGATGTCGTCCGCATATAGGGAAATGCGGTCTTCTACGTCTTTGGTCCAACGCAGTCCCCGGATGACAGGATCTTGTCTGATCCATGTGGCTAGTGGTTCTAGGACGAGTGCGAATAGGAGCGGGGACAGCGGGCAGCCCTGTCTGGTGCCCCGGCCCAGCGGGAACTCTTTAGATATGCGGCCGTTTGCCACCACATGTGCGAGAGGGTTCGTGTATAATAATTTGACCCATGAGCAGAATTTGGGCCCAAAGCCCAATCGGTCCAAAACCGGGAACAGAAAGGGCCATTCGACTGTGTCAAACGCCATACGGACATCCAAGGACAGAATAGCTGTCTGTTCTTGTATTGTGTGTCTGCGCCCGAGCACGAAGTGTAATCTGCGCAGGTTGAGCGCGGTATTTCTGCCCGGTATAAACCCGGACTGATCCGGGTGGATTAGCTGGGCTAGGTGGGGCGTTAGTCTATTAGCCAACATCTTGGCAAGGATCTTGGCCTCGGCGTTGAGCAGAGAAATGGGTCGGTAGGAGGTGCATTCTTGGGCAGGCTTTCCTGGCTTGTGTATGACTACCACCGTGGCCATTCTTTGATCCTTAGGAAGTTCTCCCACGTCTAGGCTTGTATTATACATGTTCAATAGGTGGGGGGCAAGTGTTGTCACGTTTTGCTTATATAGTTCTATCGGGATACCATTCGGTCCCAGGGCTTTCCCCGACTGTATATTCCCTATTGCTATCATTAGCTCATCGGTAGTAAAGTCCAATTCCAATACTGACATATCGTCGTCTTTGAGTCGTGGGAGATGTATGTCGCAGAGAAATGCAGCTGCATCTTCCTGCTGGATTTTGGTTGAGGGGGTGTAGATATCCGTGTAGTGAGTCGCCAGGGCGTCTACTATTGCTTGGGGTTCTGTGATCACTTCTCCCAGAATATCCCGAAGTTCCGCGATCCAGCGACTTGCTCGTTCTCGTTTATCGAGCCACGCTAGGACCTTGCTCGCCTTGTCTCCTGTCTCATAAATTGTATGGAGCGTGGTCGTCAGTCTAATTTTGGCATCATGCCATAAGTACTCTTTGTATTCCCGTTTTTTAAGATTGAGTCGGCGTATGTTGGAATCGGAGGGAACCCGGGAGTGTTCTGCTTCTAAGTCGTGTAAGTCCTGTTCAAGTGTCAATACTTGTAGGTTTTTTTCTCTCTTGTGGTGTGTAATGAGGGATATAGCCTGTCCCCGAAGGACGGTTTTGTATGCTTCCCAGAGGGAAAGGGGGGAGGCGACTGAGGATTCGTTTTCAGTAAAATAGTACTTTGTGGTAGTGGTAAGACCTTTCCTGATCTTTGGGTTTTTAAGATAGCCTGGATATATAGGGACGAGACGTCGCTGGGTAAAAGTGTGGCGCGTGTAACTGACCATTATTGGTGAATGATCTGATATCCCTCTTGGGAGACAAGTCATACCCGTGAAGTTCCTCACAATATCCGCCGATGTCAGTATATAGTCAATCCTGGAGAGACTGTTATGTACACCCGAGTGGTATGTATATTGTAGTGTGTGCGGGTGTTGTGAGCGCCACACATCGACCAGACCGATCGTGTCGAGAAAATCAGCAAGGGAAGAGTGCGTTTGATGCTGTTGTCTGTGGGGTGTCCTGTCTAGCATGTCGTTAAGGGTGGCATTGAGATCACCACCAAGTATGAGGTCACCCTCTGGAAGCCGTAGCAGGAATGCGCTCAGCGCAGGGAGTGCCGATGAGTGGAGTGCGGGGGGTAAGTAGACGGTCACAATGTTCAAAGCCCGTCCCTCCCATTGACATGACATGGCCACAAAACGGCCCTGGTCGTCTGCGTACGTGTGCTTAATGATTAGTGGGCATTGTTTTTTAACGAGGATTCCAACCCCACGGGAGCCTGAGGAGAATTCTGAATGGACTATCAATTTAAAGCCCCACCTGTCTAGGGCTTTACAGGTTGTCCCTACTAAGTGGGTTTCTTGAAGGAGAACTACTGATGGCGCCTTACGTTTGAGGTATTGTAGAACCAGTCCCCTCTTCACCTTGTCGCCAAGGCCATTGACATTCCAGGAGATCAAGGGAAGGTGTAGTGGGTGTTGCGCTAAAGGAATTGACATATTAGCGTGGGTGATCGTACGTGGCACTGAGGTCTGTAGGGAAGGAGTACCTGTGTGGTCTACCGGGTAGCAGTTGGGTACAAGTGTAAGAAGGGTGCACCATAACCCTTAACTTCAAACAAAGAAACAACAAACTTAAAAAGTTACAACTAAACATTCGTCCCACCCCCCTCCCTGCCTCCCTGCATGACGGTGTGTGGCTCAGAGGAGAAGAAGACAGGTAAACAGGGTCCTTTTGATATGCCCAAAGGTTTATTTCAAACAATAAAGTTATCCTAGGGTTCTTTAGTCTCTCTTCCGTCAGAGAGTATAGTTCTTGGTTCCCCTGGACTCGACGTGTCGGGAAGAACAACCTCGTAGGCGGGCTCTCGGTCCTTGCCTCGGTTTACAGGAACCCCAGAAAGAAAAGAAAAAGGCTATTTAGGGCACAGTTGCAGCGCTCAAAGGCATCCAGGAGAAGGGAGTGAAGGAACACACACACCCGACCGACACCAGTGACGCTGTGCTACAGTAACAGCAGTGTTGCAGGGAAGAGGCTGGCTATAGGGGTCTAACAGGCTGCGCGTCCCTTCCACCCGGCTTCCCCTTGTCCCACGCGGCCCCCAGGTGGTCCCGTACCTTTCTAAGCCACGACCCTCCTGGGCCGTGGCCGGCTTCAACGCAGTGCCGGATCGGGTCCGGCTCCCTTTTTTCCTCGTCACCAGTGGGCTCGCCTTCGGTCTCCTTGATTCCGGGGTCCCGCTCGGTTTCGCTCTCCAAGTCGACTCCTGCCTCGGGGGATGTCCGGAGTCCTCCCAGTCCTGGACTCACAACGAAGGTTCGAAGCACCGGTTCAGGCTTCTCCTCTCCAGGCAAACGGCTCCTGAACTCGAACGCCAGCTTCTCCGTCTCGTCCCGTTTTGAACACTCGTCAGCTGACCAAACCACGTGATCGGGCCGGGAGGCCGGGGAAAGCGGGCCCTTAAAGTGACAGCGGCCGTCATACGAAGGGGCCTGAAAACAGAGGAGGGAAGAGGGTGACAGGTAAGGTGGCATCTCGTCCGATGTGGAAGGCCAGGAGGGAGAGTCAGCAGGGGGCACCTCGCCACACATCCCCACCCCAGCCTGTTCACGTTCGGGGAACAGGGAGAGCCTGGAAAGAAAGTCAGCGTTCCCGTTCTCCGAGCCCTTGCGATGCCGCACCTCGAAGGAGAAGGGTTGGAGAGCCAAGAACCAGCGAAGGACTCTCTGGTTGTTACCCTTATTCCGGCTCATCCAAAGGAGAGGGGCATGATCCGTATACAGGAGGAAATGGGAGCCCTCCAAGTAATACCGTAACCTGTCCACTGCCCACTTAATGGCAAGGCATTCCTTCTCTATGATGGGGTACCCCCGTTCCCTGGAAAACAACTTACGACTGAGGAAGAGGAGGGTGTTCTATGCCATCAGAAGAGACCTGGGAGAGTACCGCCCCCAACCCATGTTCAGATGCATCCGTTTGCAGTATAAAGGGCTTGGTAAAATCAGGGGATCGGAGAATGGGGCCTGACGTAATGGCGTCTTTGAGGCTTTGAAAGGCTCGTAGGGCTTCAGGAGGAGGCTGCAGAAGGTGTAGAGGTTTCACCCTCTTTGTGAGAAGATCAGTGAGAGGGGAAGACATTTCGGAGTATTGTGGTATGAAGCGGCGGTAGTACCCAAGAAGGCCCAGGAACGCCCTTATTTCCTTCTTTGTGGATGGGAAGGGGGCCTGGGCTATTGCTCTCACTTTTTCCTCCTGTGGTTCGATACACCCCTTACCTAAAACGTAACCCAGGTACTTTACTTTTTGGAATCCTGCCCTTGACTTTTGTGCGTTTATGTGGAGGCCCGCTTTTTGGAGTGCCTGGAAGACGAGATGACAGTGGTGAAGATGGGATTCCCACGTGGGGCTGTAGATGACGATGTCATCCAGGTAGGCAGATGAATAGGTTTGGTGGTCTGCCAGCACTCTATTCATAAGGCGTTGAAACGTGGCAGGTGCCCCATGTAACCCGAACGGTAAGACGGTAAATTCGAATAAACCCGATGGAGTGGAGAATGCAGTTTTTTCTTGGTCGCTGGGTTTCAGAGGCACCTGCCAGTATCCTTTTGTAAGATCGAGGGTCGTGATGTACTGCGCATCCCCGAGTTTTTCAATTAGTTCATCTACACGTGGGAGTGGGTAGGAGTCGCATTTGGATATAGCATTCACAGCCCGAAAGTCGATGCAAAACCGGATGGCACCGTCCGGCTTTGGCACCAGTACGATCGGTGAGGACCACTCACTCTGGGACGGTCGTATTACCCCTATGGACAGCATGCTTTGGATTTCCTTTTCTATGGCACCTCGCCTGGCAGCAGGGATGTGATATGGTTTTTGTTTAATAACCTTACCGGGTTGGGTTTGTATGGAGTGTTCGGCCATTGTGGTATGACCTGGGAGGTCCGAAAACAAGGAGGCGTATGGCACGAGGGTGGTTTGTAGGGTTTGCTTTTGCTCTTCTGTAAGGTCCTGATTGATTATGAGCTGGGTTAGAGTGCTCTTGTCCACCGCTTTGGGTTGGGACACGTGGAGAACCTTGGGAGGAGGACCCAGCCATTTTTTTAGGAGATTTATGTGGTATAACTGGATTCTTTTCGGGGTTACTTGGACCTGATAAGAGGTGAGTCCTACCTTTTTCATGATTCGATAAGGACCCTGCCATCCGGATCTGATTTTTGGTATGCTGGACGGGGTGAGGACTAACACCAGTCCCCGACATTCAAATGTCGCCATTTTTTTCCTCTATTATAGAACGTCTGTTGTCTGATTTGGGCTTTCTCGAGGTTCGCGTCAGCGAACTCTCGTAACTTTTGTAAGCGGTTGCGCAACTCCTGGGTGTACTCCAGGAAAGACCTTGTTTCTTCCTCTTTTTCATGTTCCCAGTATTCTTTGGTTATTTCAAGGAGACTACGGGGTTCCCTACCATATAACATTTGAAAGGGGGAATACCCTAGGCTAGATTGAGTCTGACTCCTCACTACATATAAGGCCAGGGGAGGAGCTTGTCCCACTGTCTCCCTTCTACAGTCAACAGTTTCTTTAGGGTAAGCTTCAGGGTGGCATTGTAGCGCTCGCACAAGCCATCCGTCTGGGGGTGGTACACAGATGTTTTTATGTGTGAGATGTCTAAGGACCTACACACTTCTTGCATGACTTTGGAGACAAAGGGAGTCCCCTGATCCGTAAGGATCTCCCGCGGAAACCCGACTCGGGAAAACAGCTCCAGGAGTCTATCGCTGATGTTTTGGGTGGTGGGGGCACTTAGGGGAAAGGCCTCAGGGTAGCGCGTGGCGTAATCCACGACCACTAAAGCGTAGAGATTGCCCTTCTTGGTTCGGGGAAGAGGCCCTATAAGGTCCATGCCTATTTGCTCAAAAGGCCTCCCAATAATAGGGAGGGGTTGCAATGGCACGGGAGGAGGTCTGTAGGGGTTCCCTTTTTGGCAGACTTCGCACTCCTGACAGAAACGTGTAACATGGACGAAAATACCAGGCCAGTAGAAATGACGCAATAGTAACTCTGTGGTCTTCTGGGCGCCTCTATGGCCCGCGAGCAAATGCGAATGAGCAAAGAAAAGCACTTGGTCTCTAAAAGACTGAGGAACTAGCAGCTGGGGGTCGTCGCCTTCTTTTGCTACCCGGTAGAGCAGGTCATTTTTGCTAATGAACAAGGGATACACTGGGTTCTTGGAGGTAGGGGTCTGACAGGCATGATCCCATGCGGACTGGAGGGTGGGGTCATTATGTTGAGCATAATGGAAGCTTTTATCAGATAGCCAGGGGGCTTGGGTAAGGAAAGAAGGTCGTGGAGAGGGAGGGGCACCCTGAACACTAAGAGTCTTCCTTAACAAGTGTATAAAGGAGGGGTTATCCCGACCCAGGATTATTTCTTCAGGAAGGGTGGGAAGGACCCAGAGTTTTGCGTCAAGACACACCCCAGATGGAAGGGTGATAGAAAGAGACACCAAAGGATATAACCTCACATCCCCATGTACACACCTAATGGGCACCCTTTCTCTTGAGTTGGGGTCAAGGGACCGCACCAATGACTGTCTGATGACTGACTGCCCACACCCGGAATCCAACAGGGCTCTCACCGGTAATCCCCCCACCTGTACACTTACATGGAAACTCGGTCCCATTTCCTCTGTATATAGTGTGGATCGGAGAATGTAACCTATGTCCATTGGTTCTTCGGTGGATTTTTTTCTAGGACAGTTCCTGGCGATGTGACCCCAGTCACCGCACTCGAAACACTGGGGGCCCCTTGCTGGTGTAGGTTCAGGCCGGAACTGTCGGGTCTTCAGGGGTTCGATGCTTGGTTTTAAGGGTCTCTTTTCTGGCTTGACAGGTGGCGGAGTAGGACGTGTGGACCTGTCAGCATCCCAGGGCTGGGCAAGGGGCTGTGCCCTATAAAAGGATGTCGCCATCTCCACAGCCTCTTCGCCCGTCAACCGCATATGTTGTTTTAGCCAGCGTTGTATGGGATATGGCAAGGCCTCGATATATTGCTCCAAAAGGATCAGCGACATGATTTCGTCCTTAGTGCTTGTTTGAGGCTTCAACCACTTCTCGGCAGCTGTCTTAAGCTTATAGTAAAGGGTCTTCGGATTGTCTGCTAGAGTGCCCCTCTCCTTCCTGAAGCGGACTCGATAGGCCTCCGCGTCCATACCAAGGTGGTCTAAGATGACGCTTTTTATCTCTTGGTACGGGGTCTGTCCAGCTGAGTTAGCCACTTGGTATGCGGCTTGTGCCTCCCCAGTAAGGAGAGGAGCTAAGAAAAAGGGCCACTTGGCTTCGGGCCACCCTGCTGCTCGAGCTGCCCGTTCAAAGTTTAGGAGGAATGCATCGGGATCCTCCCCCGCACTGTACTTCTGCAAGGAGATGTGGGGTCCTGATCCCGCACGGTTCTGCAACTGGGCAGATAATTGTGCACGGTCGTCCGCAACTCCTTGTAACCTCTCCCCTTGATTGGTCATGGTGTCCCTAAACAGTTCCCTGTCTGCTTGGGCCGACGTCATTTGTTTTTCTATAGCCCACTCAAGCTTCTCTTGGCCACGAATAAGTTGTTGGATTAGATTCTCCATGACGGGAATAGGCGCTTCTATCCCACTTCTGACACCATGTGTGGCTCAGAGGAGAAGAAGACAGGTAAACAGGGTCCTTTTGATATGCCCAAAGGTTTATTTCAAACAATAAAGTTATCCTAGGGTTCTTTAGTCTCTCTTCCGTCAGAGAGTATAGTTCTTGGTTCCCCTGGACTCGACGTGTCTGGAAGAACAACCTCGTAGGCGGGCTCTCGGTCCTTGCCTCGGTTTACAGGAACCCCAGAAAGAAAAGAAAAAGGCTATTTAGGGCACAGTTGCAGCGCTCAAAGGCATCCAGGAGAAGGGAGTGAAGGAACACACACACCCGACCGACACCAGTGACGCTGTGCTACAGTAACAGCAGTGTTGCAGGGAAGAGGCTGGCTATAGGGATCTAACAGGCTGCGCGTCCCTTCCACCCGGCTTCCCCTTGTCCCACGCGGCCCCCAGGTGGTCCCGTACCTTTCTAAGCCACGACCCTCCTGGGCCGTGGCCGGCTTCAACGCAGTGCCGGATCGGGTCCGGCTCCCTCTTTTCCTCGTCACCAGTGGGCTCGCCTTCGGTCTCCTTGATTCCGGGGTCCCGCTCGGTTTCGCTCTCCAAGTCGACTCCTGCCTCGGGGGATGTCCGGAGTCCTCCCAGTCCTGGACTCACAACGAAGGTTCGAAGCACCGGTTCAGGCTTCTCCTCTCCAGGCAAACGGCTCCTGAACTCGAACGCCAGCTTCTCCGTCTCGTCCCGTTTTGAACACTCGTCAGCTGACCAAACCACGTGATCGGGCCGGGAGGCCGGGGAAAGCGGGCCCTTAAAGTGACAGCGGCCGTCATACGAAGGGGCCTGAAAACAGAGGAGGGAAGAGGGTGACAGGTAAGGTGGCATCTCGTCCGATGTGGAAGGCCAGGAGGGAGAGTCAGCAGGGGGCACCTCGCCACACGGTGTGAGAACTTCCCGCCTTCCCAACTTTGCAGAGTGCCTAGAACCCATTTCCCAGTAACTTCGTAGGAGGGGTGAGATCACCCCGGTTGCCTCCCTAATTCTACCCCAACATTATATACGTTATCTGAGCTGTTGTCCAGGAATCTTCGGAAACGTGCATCAGTCTCACAATGTTCCTCAATCATCATAGAGGGTCCATTCGAGGGTGTCTTTAGGCAGAGCTGCAGAGTCCCCGTCGATGCGCAAGCGGCCCTGAGATCGCGTCGTTCCATGGTTCGTAGTGTATGGTTGTCCTAAGCCACTTGTTCATGTCACGGTTGCCCGATGTGCGGGGTGGGTTATGAATGAGAGGACGGTCCTCCGGAAGGAGGTTACTATCCTTTGGTCAGTGTTCATCGTCGGGCGTTTCGGTCAACAGAGTTGCGTCCCTTCGTTCCGCTACTGATGTGCGCCCTGATTATTGGTCACGAGCGCGGCTCGGCCCATCGGAGTTTGCGGTTCGTTGCCAGCCCTCGAGCCAGTCATGTGCATCCTCACGGGCGGTGAAGAACCATGTTTTCCCGTTTGCCATGACTCTCAACTTGGAGGGGAACATCATGGAGTATTTGATCTCACGGGTTCGAAGTTCTTTCTTCACCGCCAAAAAGGAACGTCTTTGTCTGGCGACTGTGGCCGTATAATCTGGAAAGAAGGAAATAGTACTGTGATCATATTTGACAGGAGGGGCCGCCCTGGCTGCCTGTAGGATGAGGTCTCGATCTCGGAAGTTAAAAATACAGGCTAATATGGGCCTGGGCGGTGCTCCCGGCTTGGGCCTGCCGCCAGGAACACGATGAGCCCTCTGGACTGAAAAATAGTTAGAGAGTCCTCGAGGCTGAAGGTGGTTCTGAATTAAGTCCTCTACAAACAAGTCCATGGCTGGTCCCCCTGTTCCCTCCGGCACTCCTACGATACGTATGTTGTTGCGCCGGGAGCGGCCTTCGTACTCGTCCAGCTTCGCCGCCATAAATTTGTGCTCCGACTCCAGGCGTAGCATTTGTCGCTTGAGGGTTGTAGTGTCTTCACCAAGAGCGACCGTTGTTGTTTCGACCTCTTTCACCCTCGTGTTTAGTTTTCGAAAATCGTCCCTGATTAGCGTGAGTTCAGTGGCCACTGTGGCGATCTTGGACTCCAAGGATGTATGTATCTTTGTCAGTGACACCATTATGTCTTGGAGCATGATTTCCTTAGCAGCGGTTTCGGCGTTTTCCTCGGTAGGAGTTGCTGCCTGGTCCGGTGGTTCCTGGCGTGTCTTGCTGTAGGCATACTTGTCTAGCTTAGGTGGGGGCACGACACGCTGGCCTCGTCCGCCCATGATCACAGGGGCCTGAAGCTGGTGCGCGCTGGCAACAACGAGGCGGCAGTACTCACCGCTGCCTGCCTGTGCGTGAGGCTTACGCACGCGGCCTTTCGGGTTTCCAACCACCAGGGCTGCGCACCGCGTGATGTCTCAGCAAAACTTTATCCCAATGGGCAGTGTCTGCGGTCGCGCGCGCCCCACCGACTCCGTCAGGCGACGTCCTCACGTTGTGTCCTCTGGTCAGGGGCAGAGACCCGGAAGGCGTATATACTGGGGGCTGCGGTGGTGATGTGTTCCCAGCCCCTGCTCCCTTATAACAAATGTTCCACTGCCGCGGGATCACTCACCGCTCGTGGGTCTGGTGCATTGGGCTGAACAGCGTGCTTATTGCAGGAGGGGCCGCTGTATAATGCCACGGGCGTGGTCCTTCGAGCTCCTGCTCACCTCGCAGGGTGGGTGCTGGTTATAATCCCAGGCGCGATCCTCCGAGCCCCAGAGGATCAGCGCGCGCAGGATTGCACACCTCCGGCGGGACTGCAGGCCCAGGGGGGCCAAGATACGAAGGGGCGATGCGGTTTCAGTCGCAACGCGGTGCGGGCTGGTGTCAAATTGCTCCGTGCAGCCTCTGCAGCTGCAGCTCTGCGCCCGTCAGCTGGCCGAAGCGTGCCTTATCCCGAACAGCGCCCCTGGCACCAGAGCGAGGTCACAGCCCGAAGGAAGGGAACCGGCGCTCAGGAGGTCCGACGGGGGCGCAGAGTCTCCACCAGATCAGGCCCGCCGGGCGGTGACAGTGTCCAGTGCAGCGGCTCTACACCTGCGAGTCCGGATATGGAAGGCGACTCCGGAGTTCACTCGCCAGGCCGCCCGATCACTCGAGGCCCCGGCTACAGCATGGCAGGTAGGCCTCGGTTTTGTAGCTTGCTGTTTCTCGGTCCCACTGCAGCCGCTGTGCACTCCGGTTGGGTCGAGGAATGCCGGTCTTCCTCACGGAGCGTGGGACGGTTCATGAACGTAATTAGGACCCGGATAACTGAGGCGGATGGTCAGGGAAACTGGCGGGGGTCCGGAGCTCCTCTAGGCTGCGGCCATATTCGTCGGCTGCAGGCCACGTCCCCTGCATGTCGCATATTTTTAATAAGTTCTTTGTATTCAAAATATGACCAGATGTTGACATTTCCAATACTTCCCAAAGATTTTCTGGTGTCTTCATACGCAAGTATTTTAAAAACTGGTTGCCCTTTTACAGGAGTAAGTTGCAGTAGATCGCCGAAAACCATCACATGTTTTCCTCCAAATAACACATCATATTCTGTTTTTTAAATTTGCTGCATTCTTAAATGTACAAAGGCAAGCATTAAGTTTGAGACCATGCTCACCTCATCAATGATCAGAAGTTTCATTTTCTTTAGTACTCTTGAAACTTCCAAACAAGCTTCTCCAGAAAGCTTGGGATATTCCAACTTGTTTTCATGTTCAACAGGTAGCATTAGTAAACGATATAATGTAATCCCTTTTATGTTGTGTGCTGCTAACCCAGTTGGAGCGGTTACAACCAGTGGCGGTGCGTCCATTGGGGGCGTTGGGGCGTTGCCCCCCCGCCCGCAGCTCCCTCGGCGTCTCTGACTAGTTCAGAGACGCCGAGGAGAACTGACAGTCAATCATGTCAGTCAGCATGAGGTCGGATCGCCCACCCCTTCAGAGTCTGAAGGGGTGGGCGGTCCGGCGTCATGTTGACTGACATGATTGTCAGACCAGCCAGGGACAGACAGTCAGCAGCACAAGTGCGCATGAGTGGGGAAAGTGAGCACATTTTTGCCCGTGCCCAGTCATGCGCACTTGTGTTTGCGCTGACTTGCGCATGCCCATTAGGAGCCCTCGGTCTCCTAATGGGCAGGCGGCGGGCGAAGAATAACCGTGCCCTAAGCCAATCCTGGCGCTGCAGCAGCGCCAGGATTGGCTGAGGGGTTTCCACTCCAGTGCTGTTCCTGAAGAGGCGCCAACGCGGACCAGGAGCAGAGGCGGTCAGGTAAGTTTTGTACCTTTTTATTTATTTTCCCTCGGTCGCCCCCACCGGCCGCCCGCGACCCATGTCACCCCCCCCCCCGCGAGTACTGCGAGCCGCGACTGATCGGCACAGAGCATTAGTAGCTCCGCGCCCAGAGGACTCTGTACTTGCACTCTCTCGGATGACGAATGAACACGAAAAAGTGGGCGAGTGGTCAAGTATGCACAAACAACACCAGTTCATTACCAGTGCACATTTCCCTTGCACACACAGAACCAGTACCATAGGAACATCTTGATTTCAAGACCCCCTCTCACAAAAAATGTGAGATGTATCAGAGCGCAAGCGTCACCAGCATACACAAAAGAGACTTCATACGCGGAATCGCATGCGGACACATAACTTCTATCATTTATCAAGAGCCCGAGTTTTTTTTTTTTACAAATACCCCTTGGATTTCAGGATCCAATGACCTAAACAGTGACTAAGACTAAGGATGCGAAATCAAAATGTAAGATTAAAGCGAAAAGCGAGGACTCTTAGATACGCACGATCAAAATTAGCGTTATAACGGTGCCCCACTGAAACTGGCAGAGCTGAAGACTGTTCTATGACGAGCTTCATACAAAGTGCGAGACTCGAGCATCCTACGTGCAGTTTTTGCAATAAATTCTTAGTCTATACGAATACAGTCCCTGCACCGAGTTTAACGGACCACAATACTTTTCAAACCAGTAATCAGAACGTCCAGATGTTTTATGACCGTTAATAACGTCCGTAGAATTCTTGGACTACTCATTATAGAAACCAGAGCATTTTCGCCCTTTAGAGACAGGCTGATTCTTCATGCACTGTCTTCGTTCCTCCCTTATGAGTCTCTCCTTTCAAGTATTGGGGGGCATTTGCAAAGTTACCTGAACGACCCTCTCCCAGGATTACCCGAGCCACAGGACATGGCACACAGACCGGCATGCGTTCTCTCCATCGCCATGGTGCTCTGCATCGTGCTGGAAGAAGGTGAGCTTCAATGGCACTTCTTGCATGCATGCCTCGTTAAGGGGGACTCTGGGAGCAGGAGCAAAGCATGTCTCCTTTAGAGGGGTGGCTGGCTCCGGGACTGTTTATGCACACATGCCATACATGAAGAAGGAACACCCTTCTTCATGTATGGCATGTGTGCATAAAGAGTCCGGGAGCAAGGGCATTGCATGCATATACGTGTCATGTATATACATGTCAGGTAGTCTGGGCCGGGACAGGAGCACCGCATGCATTTATACGTATTGGCCATAGCTAGTGGTTTTGGAGGCGCTACATGCATACATGACCCCTATGATTACATTTGGTAGGTGGCAGGGGCACTGCATGCACACATGCCAACCATGTGGTGCTGCTGTGCGCAGAAGCACCGCAAGCATACGTGACACGTGTACGGGCATAGACATGCATACATAGATGCGGGCATAGTCATGCATCCATTGATGCACAGGTGCTAGCCAATGGCACTGCAAGCAAACACATTTTTCCATAGGTGAAAGGGGTGCCAGGAACATTAGCACGCCATCTACAGATAAATGTAGGGGTGGGTGCAAGGAACAGGCGCCCTGGAACAGATATGATAGATGGGATCAATGCATATCTAGACATATGTTGAGATAGCAATGAGGCTGCGTGCGTTATGTAAAATACTAGATAGATAGATCGACTGAAATTACTTTAACTTGTCATTCCCGAGTGTTGGTTCGCCAGTAAAACACTAATGAAACCGCTTTCGTTTTGAGACTAGGGACAACATATTTATATAAATCCACGCGTGTTAAGTGTACTGTACATGCATTTATATATTCTTTTACAGTGTAATGCATTTGTTTTTATCCGTGATAATGTAAAGAGCCTGCGCGGGCGGGTGTACCTTTAGCAAAAGTTTGGTTTTGCTTTAAGCTTGTAATTTGTAAACCGAGCTCGTCAGACTGCTTCCCTGAAAGGCCCGAAGATCTAGGGCCGGGTCAGGAGCATGGCAGGTGGAGCCTTTAATGCCACGCCTCAGCCAGTTCTATAGGTGACACTTGGATACCAATGTAAATATCCATTTTTGGTGAGCACTTACTGTCGGTCTTTAACCAGTTTATACGGCCAGATTTTGCAGATTAGGGGATTTAAGTGTAGGGGTACCGCGCGGTTTGCTCAGGATCACAAAATGAGCTCAATAGAAAAACCGGGATTAGTGCGCATGTCTTATTTGTGACAGTGATTAAAAAGGGGTCAGTTGTGCAATACCGCATGGATGGAGTACAATTCAACCATCGATGTTCTCATTTTTTTTAATGTTTGCCCATCTATTGAGTATTTTTAACTTTTGTATTTTAAGCACTGACTTAAGCCATGTGTGTATTTATTGAAAAATCCTATGGAAAAAGCACATTAGGCTGTAAGCCGATAAAGACTGTTTGTGCAATGTGCTTTATAGCGGTGCACACAACCGAAGCTGCGTGAATAAGTGTGTAAATGGAGACATGATCCTTAGTTTAGGGCGAAGTGAGTTTGTACAGCTGCAGAGAGGGGGCTGGGGCTATTCGTGAATGTGACAACTGCATCTGCACGCACTCTTAACCTATACTGATCTGTCTGTTTTTATGTTTGAGTGCATTAACATAAAATGCACTAAAGCGGGTGCCTGTAAACTTTGTGTGGGGGTGGCGTGTGTGCATTGATATAAACATATTCTGATATGGGTGAGCCCATTTGGTGAGGACCGATCTATGTTTCACTGATACATGATACTAGAAATGGGTGAACGTACGATTTTATAGAAGAGGAGATGGTGTGTTGTGTTAATGTAAGATACGTTACGCTGCGTCACCTTATGAACTGCCATGTTGCCTGGTGTGCACGTAAGAAGGACTCCAGGTTGAATGGAGGCGGGGAACAATCATGTCGTGTATTTAGATTCCCGTGTCTTTCTATGCGTTATCACTGTTTTCTGTGTGCTGCATGCAGCCGTGGTCCGTGCAGGTAACAGCGGTGGGGCCAGGTAAGGGGGATTTCGAGGGAGGATGCTGAGGGAAAATTGAATAAACAGCCCTACCGCTGTTACCTGCACGGACCGCGGCTGGCTGCATGGATATCCGTGCGTAAGATGCCTCTGCCTCCCCTCACGCTTCACATGCCTGGAGCTTAAATAGAACTCGTTTGCTAAATCCGATTTTCATTATTTCCCAGAACAGCGCGCTGCCATTTGATCCGCTTTTATTTACAAGGAAATCTCAGCTTAAAATCATATTTGCAATAAAGTAACTATTTGTCGCAGGCGGACAATCATTATGTTCTATGACCCTCCCCTACCAGCTGCTGCATGCATAACCAGCTTCACTTCACACCCTGTGCAACGAACAGAATGTTTGATTTTGCAGCATAGGAAAAGAAAACGGCATTACTGTCTGCTGGAGAATATATTCACTGCGTCTTTCGTGAACCTTATTGGGCATTGTTACCATGTATGGCGCACACTCTGCACGATTCGTTAACCCTGTGCCGATTTCTTACAGGTGTGCATTTCGCCACGTGTAAGGATAGTAATTACTACATGTCGGCGTGAGGGTGCACTGGCCATGCTGTGTTGGGTTAACAGCAGCGGAATAAGAAGGCAGGCTGCAGAGCAGGGTTGAGGGACATTGGCAGAGTTGTAATAGGAAGCTGCAGGGCGGGTTTGAGGTATATTGTCAGCTGTTTGTGGGCCCTAAATACTGAGAAAGTATATATATGGCAGGGTTGAGGTGCAAAATCAGAGCTGCCTATTGGAATAGGAAAGGGGCTGAAAGGTCAGGAGTGAGGTGCACTATCAGAGCTGAAATATGATGTTCTAATATTGGAGTAAGAGAGTGTGACGGAGAGCAGGGTTGAGGTGCCCTGGCAGAGCTGTGTGTAATAGAAGGTAAGGCTGTGGGGAAGGGTGGAGGGGTAACAGCAGAGCACTGCGGGTCCCAAAAGGAAAACGCAGAGGGTGAGACTATCCTTCCAGTAGTGCTGCGGCTTTGTATTGTGTAGTGCTGCGAGCCTGTATTGTGTAGTATTGAGTGTGCACTTCCTGTAGTGCTGAGGCTGTCTGTCCTGCAGTGCCTTGGATGTCTGTCCTGTCGTGGCACTGAAGCTGTCTCCCTGTTTTGGGCGGAATGCCGTTCAGCTTGTGATATTCACAATTTAGCTGAGACTCAATGTAAGTGAGAAGAAATAGATAAATACATGAAAAAGGATGCATATTCTGAATATTAGCAGCATGTACAAAGAAAAGAAAAGAGTGAATTGTGTTGAAACGTTTTGCGGCTTTTCTAAAATATAGTTTTAAAATGTTTTCATTTTCACTCCATTATTGCAGCTTTTCTATTTACATGTCTCTGTCAAAATGCGCATGAGCCAGACATCCCTTCCATGTACTCTGGTTTATTACAATCACAGCCCGGGGAGAGCTTCAAAGCCCCGAATGTCTGATCACTCAACACTATCGCTTCTTCCCCTTCACCTCCTCTCAGGAATTACGCAGCCTATTTATTGAACATATTTGTGACGGCCTAGTTCATGCTTGCCTTCATTCCCCAGGCGAGAGACATGAAAACAGTTTCTCAGACTAACATTGTGATTCCACTGATTTTAGGGGAGGACTTGATTTATGCTTATATTTGAGGGAGTGCAGTGCATGTTGGGGGCGGTGAAGTGACAGATGTGAGGAAGGGCATTCAGGGAAGAGTGAAAAGAGGATGCTGAAGAGGAAAGAGAGGGGGCTGAAGATGTATAGATGGACAAGATATGCAGAGAAAAAGAGGCTACATATCTAACATAAAGCACACATAATTGAAGGCCAAAACTCCTTCCACAGGCCTCAATGCTATTTAATTCAGACTCACTATTTCAGAATGTAAACATTTTCGATGTTAATTATTTATAAGAAATCATTGTTGTTACGCATTTATCTTAAACAGCTAACACCCAGTGACAAAGCCAATCATACTGACAGGCTTTAGGCGTATGTCAGTTGCTGTGCCATTTATCTGGATAAAATTACATCTCAGAGAGAAACCAAAATACCGGTCTGATGGCACACTATGGGAATCACAGAAATGTATTTGGCATGTTCCTTTATAGGGAGCACCCATTTTTTTCATCTCACTTAAAGACCTGTCTGCACATATTTCTATATGACTGGTTACAGCCAGAAGCTCTGGGTGCTTCCTGAAGTCTGGTTAGAGCATATTTTTCCAAAGTTAATGCTGCATGCAGTGCAAGACACTGGGCAAGCATACATTTTAAAGGGCTAAAGTTGTCATGCAGAACAATTTACATATTACAGTAACTGTTGAACAAATGAATGCAAGAAGATACAGGGCAGTTTTTAATGTGTTTAATATTTCAAGACTATACCTTCCCACTGCTTAATAAGCCTTGCTTTCTCGCTGCATTCATTTGCTTTAAAATGCACCATTTGCCAATCTTTTTAATTTCTTTCTCAGGAGAGGGACTCTCCCTAGACCCCAGATTTTTCAATTGAACTTGTTCACATCGCTAACTAGTGTTTTCTATTGGAAAAGGTAGAGCCAAAGCAGTCTTGCTTAGTACACTAGCCCTCTTCAGAAGTCAGACTTGCTTGGCAACCCAGAAATTCTCTGAAATAATGTATGAGTTTTCTTTTATGAATGCCTAGAAGAACTGAATTTTTAGTCCATTTATCACAGAAATAGTGCTGAAAATCGCCCCAAAAGATGCCAATTTTAAAAAAAAATCTTCACGGGGGGAGAACCCCCCCGAACCCCCCTTATTGCCGTCCAGCTCGCTCGCTGCGCTCGCTCGCATACGTTCAATCGTTCTGCTTACGCCCCACCAGTTTCAAATTCCACCAGCCGCCCCTGGTTACAACACAAGATAAATGTGATTCAGTGGTTTTATGTAAATAACTGGTCAAAACTTTAATTAAGACACTTTTTCCTGTACCAGCTTGACCACTGATCTACATTTGAATAGGTTTAAAAGATATGCAGTTGCATTCTTTATTTTCATGAAGTAAACCATGGTCGATCTGTTGTGTAACTTGCTGATATATTTCTTTCTGTTCAATATTTAGTTGTTCTTCCAAGTTTCCTAAGTCCATAATATCGTGTTGAGCTTGATGCATTGCTGTTTCCACTTCACTCATGGCGATTGCTGCTTCATTCTCAAGAATTGATTGTCCTAGTGGATCTTGACTCAGTGGAGCAGAACTTTGACTATCTTGAACTGTCTCTAGCAATCTCCGCAGCAATACTAGCTTCTTGTTCAATTTCTTCATTGAACATTTGGATATAATTTGGAAAAACTGTGCATTCAATGCTATCTTTATATGCATTAAAAGAATCTTCATAGCACAGAAAATCACCAAGTAATTCCATTTCAGTACGCCAAGGCTTGAACAGTTGCAGAAGTGCTAAATAGTAAAATTCCCTTTTATCTGGAGTATCGCAACTCTGTTTCCTGTGATTAATGAGATTTCCTTTACTATGTTTCACCAAACATCCATCCGAACCAATCACGGCATATTTTTCTTCATTTATGTTCTCTGTAATATTTCTCTTAAAGCTGTAATATTGCAGTACTTCATAGAGACATATGTTTTCAAGATAGGGACTTCTTTTAGGATAGTATGTATCCAACATGTTTGTTTTAACAATATCTGTGCTTTCCGGTTCATTTAATGCTAAATATTCGATTTCTTGTATAGATTTAAGTACTCGATTTCGTGTTGCAGCAAGACCTAGACTAACCCAAATGATTCCTCGTGACTTTGAATATAAACTTGCAGAGCTCAACCGATCCGAACATTCGTAGGATCCAATCTCTCGATGGGACAGCATCTTCAAACTAAAGCTGTACAATTTCTGATTGTTCACTTCTTTTTAAATTGTAAGTATTTTTTGGAGATTTTCTAGTGATAGTATGCCTCACTGCTGACATGAAACTGTTGAATCTTCCTTTGGATATTACTGGACGTGGAAATCCAAAACGACATTTTGTATAAAACTTTTCCTTTGACTTGTATTTCCGTTGACAGTATTTGCCACATCGATGAGTTTGAAACCGTAAAACTTGTTGTCTTAAGGTATTTTCTTCTCTTGTTTTTGGTATAGCACATGTAACATAGTCTTCAATAAAAGATAAAACAGTCTCATCCGAATCAGTTCCAAACTTAGGTGCATCCTTGATCCATAAAAGCATATATATATGAGGAGCACCTCTAGCTTGGTACTCCTTTCTCCAAAAGAAATCAATAACTTCTCCAAGAGGTGGGTTGTTTTTATTGCAGATAAAAGACATCATAGCTTGAAACCTATGATTAAAATATCTGCACACATTTACAGGATCCAAGGAACACAGTTCTCCAGGTGTCTTCAATTCAATGTTTTTAATATTTGAATTTGCTTCTCGAAGAAATTCATGTAAATCGTCCCATGCGTATTCAGCACAGCTTAGCGTAACAAACCACGTAGGGGTTCCTAAGTTCCTTAACATACATTTAAGTTCTCCATGACGACGATACCAATACTCATTAGTACCACGTTGACATGCCATCAAATTAATCAATTGAGATTCTAAATGATCGTCTCTCTGTTGTACTTTGTCCATGAATTCCTTTGCAGAAACATGTTGAAGATGAACTCCTGTTTTTAATATGTGGTTGACTGCATATGAAAGTCCAGACAAGTCACTTTCAAACTAGGGATGAAATAAATATGGAATACATTGTCGAAATCTTGGATCGTCTGAGTACAATCTTGTTGTTCGATATTCTGATGCTGGAATCTGTACTGGTCGTTCGTCATATCGTCCACCTTTTCCAGTGGGGAAAAGCTGTGGAAAACAACGAGCTTCCAAACTTTTTTCCCAAACACTCATGGGAGTCCCCTTCGCTTTCTTCATTTGGAATAATTCAATAGTATTTCCAATCACTTCCTTTGAATGTAAAGGATGTACACTATAATGTTCATAAATTTCTTCACTTTTGGAGATGTCCACTTTTTCAATTTGGCCACTTGAAATTTCGCTATCCTCTCCTAAAACTATTTCTTCTTCTTCCACATACACATTTTTGTAGTAAACATTGTTTTTTATGAGATATAACGTAGCCTTTTGCACTTTGCTGACATCTACTAATTCTTGCCATATTTTCCGACTCTTCGTAGGAACACCATTAACTAGAATAACTACAGGTTCAGTTTCCTCTTTCTCTACACCAATAGTTTCAATATTTTTCTTTAAATCTAAAGGTAAATACACAACTCTTCCTTTTAATCCTCTTTGTAAATCTGTGGGAGGCAACTTACCTGTTTTAGGCTCCATACGAACAATAGTCCTGAAACGGGGGCACAGATTGAATCAGAATGGACTCATAAGTATTTAAATCTACCAGTTTTGGAGGAATATCTACCAACTCTAGGTTATTATGTACAGCTCTAGCTGGCATTTTGTTGTCCTCTAATTTGGTATAACAATATTTACAAATACGTTGATCACTACCCAAATCAAAGCAATCTTCTACCAACAAATAAGCTCCAAATTCCTTCCACTTATCATTGTTTTCTTTTTCACTTTTTAAATACAGATCAACATTCCTAGTTTGATTTCTATAGTAAGTTCGTCGACAACAAATACAAACAAAGTTTGGTCTTTCACAACAAATTACCTTAAACTTCGTAATTTCTTCTTCAAACTTCTCAGTACTACTATCTTCCACGTCTTCTTCAACACCTACACCTATCAAACTCTCACTTTCTCTACACTCTTGTTCAGGACCAAAGTAACGAAACTCTATTTCATCACAAACTTTTTTTACATCTGATACTGACCCATGCAAAAGAGCACTGTTCAAATCACTTAAAATTATTGCAGGACTTTTTAAATAGTACAATCTTCTTACTAACTTACGCATTTGAGAGTGATGTACTGCTAACCTTCTCAAATGATGAAAAACACTTTTACACACTTTTCTAGAAAGACAAGCCAGAGAATGACCTTGCAAACCAGTATTTGTTCTCACTTTGCAAGGATCTAGTCCTTGCAGCATCTTAATCTTTTGTTTAACACTTTTTTTACTATACTCTCGTAAGAAATTTAGTAAAATATCAATAGACTCCTGTCGTATACTACAAATACTACTACAATACCAAGTATACACTGGGGCTTTAGTTCGTCTTCCTAGAACTTCATCAGCTATCACTTCTTCTACATTTCTCAGAACCACCTTTTCTTTTTCAATTGCACAACCGTTCTTCACTTCATAAGCACGACCATTGGTATCAACTGCGTGAACTAATGTATTGCTTTGAAAATAGCTCTCTTCATTAAAAAAAGGCTCTGAACTTGAAGTGTGCTTCCATTCACCCAAAAAAATATCACAAAAGTTAGTTCTGTTAATTAGTCTCTTCTTTTTACTTTTGTCCTTCATAAAATGCATTGGTTTATCTAATGATCACATTCTGTTTAAAACTAAAATGAACAATTTTCTTTTTAATTCAAAAGCCTTTTCAACAATAGTTTCAATTTGTTTTTTCATTTTATAAAATGCTGATCTTCTTTTATATTTCTTGCCATCTTTTAATACATTTTGTACTACTCTACTTTCAAACATACCTTTCCTTATTTCACAAAATTGATTCATCCTTCTTTTAGCATAGATTGTTTTTTCAGAACGTGATTTGCCATTAATTTGTCCTTTTTTCATTTCATTCTTCTTTGTTCTAGAGGTATTCTTTCTATTTTCTACATTTTCAAAATCCTTTCTACTCCTTGAAAGTCTTTTAATAAATTCTTTTGTTCTCTTACCGCAAGACTTTTTCTTTTTTTCCCCACATGTTGTAGTTCATCTAATTCTTGCTGTTGTCTTTTCTTTAAATAGTATTGTTTCTTTTCTTGTTTTCTCTTTTCTGTTTTTTTTGTCATAAGTCTTTCTTAATGATGATGAAGAATATCTGGAAAAAAAATGTAAAATAAATTTAATATTATTAATATAACTATATAGAAATATACCATTCTATTACTAAAGAAACACGTTCTACATAAAAACCAATGAAATGCTTTCTTTTGAAATCACATGGGGTTTGCTGCACTACATGGGTACTACCTGGGTAATCGGAGGAGTGAATGAGTAGTGTCTAGGTGGTTAGAGGACTGCATGGGTAGTGCACAGATGATTGTAGCACTGCATGTGTTAGTGCCTGGGTCATTGCATGAGTACATGGGTAGTGACTGGATGATTAGAGTACTCCAAGGAGAGTGCATGGTGAATTTATAAGTGCTTGGGTATTGGCGGAGTGATTGGATAAGAACATGGTGCTGGCTGGGTGATTACAGCAGTGCATGAGTAGAGACAGGGTGATTGTTGGACTGCATGGGTTCTACCTGGGTAATTGGAGAAATGAATGAGTAGTGTGTAGGTGGTTAGAGGACTGCATGGGTAGTAGACAGGGGATTGTAGCAGAGCATGAGTTAGTGCCTGGGTCATTGCATGAGTACATGGGTACTGACTGGATGATTAGAGTACTGCAAGGAGAGTGCATGGTGAATTTATAAATGCTTGGGTATTGGCGCAGTGATTGAATAAGTACCTAGTACTGACTGGGTGATTGGAGGAGTGCATGGGGAGTGACAGGGTGATTGCTGGACTGCATGGGTACTACCTGGGTAATAGAAGGTGCAAATGAGTAGTGTGTAGGTGATTAGAGGACTGCATGGGTAGTGCACAGGTGATTGTAGCAGTGCATGTGTTAGTGCCTGGGTCATTGCATGAGTACATGGGTACTGACTGGATGATTAGAGTACTGCAAGGAGAGTGCCTGGGTCATTGCATGAGTACATGGATAGTGACTGGATGAATAGAGTACTGCAAGGAGAGTGCATGGTGAATTTATAAGTGCTTGGGTTTTGGCGGAGTGATTGGATAAGTACATGGTCCTGGCTGGGTGTTTGGAGCAGTGCATGGGTAGTGACAGGGTGATTGCTGGACTGCATGGGTACTACCTGGGTAATTGGAGGAATGAATGAGTAGTGTGTAGGTGATTAGAGGACTGCATGGGTAGTGCACAGGTGATTGTAGCAGTGCATGTGTTAGTGCCTGGGTCATTGCATGAGTACATGGGTAGTGACTGGATGATTAGAGTACTGCAAGGAGAGTGCATGGCAAATTTATAAGTGCTTGGGTATTGGCGGAGTGATTGGATAAGAACATGGTGCTGGCTGGGTGATTACAGCAGTGCATGGGTAGAGACAGGGTGATTGTTGGACTGCATGGGTTCTACCTGGGTAATTGGAGAAATGAATGAGTAGTGTGTAGGTGGTTAGAGGACTGCATGGGTAGTAAACAGGGGATTGTAGCAGAGCATGAGTTAGTGCCTGGGTCATTGCATGAGTACATGGGTACTGACTGGATGATTAGAGTACTGCAAGGAGAGTGCATGGTGAATTTATAAATGCTTGGGTATTGGCGCAGTGATTGAATAAGTACCTAGTACTGGCTGGGTGATTGGAGGAGTGCATGGGGAGTGACAGGGTGATTGCTGGACTGCATGGGTACTACCTGGGTAATAGAAGGTGCAAATGAGTAGTGTGTAGGTGGTTATAGGACTGCATGGGTAGTGGACAGGGGATTGTAGCAGAGCATGAGTTAGTGCCTGGGTCATTGCATGAGTACATGGATAGTGACTGGATGAATAGAGTACTGCAAGGAGAGTGCATGGCAAATGTATAAGTGCTTGGGTATTGGCGGAGTGATTGGATAACAAAATGGTGCTGGCTGGGTGATTACAGCAGTGCATTGGTAGTGACAGAGTGATTGCTGGACTGCATGGGTTCTACCTGGGTAATTGAAGATGCAAATGAGTAGTGTGTAGGTGGTTATAGGACTGCATGGGTAGTGCACAGGGGATTGTAGCAGTGCATGTGTTAGTGCCTAGGTCATTCAATGAGTACATGGGTACTGACTGGATGATTAGAGTACTGCAAGGAGAGTGCATGGTGAATTTATAAGTGCTTGGTTTATTGCATGAGTACATGGGTAGTGCTTGGCTGATTGGGAGAGTGCATGGGTAGTGCCTGGGTGATTTCATAAGTGTTTGGGTAGTGGCGGAGTGATTTCATGAGTGCTTGGATATTAACTGGGTGATTGCAGAATATGGAATCAGTCAATCATTACTCATGCAGTTTTAAAATCACCTAGTCACTACCTTTGCACTCCTGTAACCGGTCAGGCACCTCTCAATAGTTCACTAAGAATACATACAACTGTATAAATACAATCTGAACACATAGATGAGTCATTACGTATTATCTAGTTAAGTAGATAAGTACAACATGCCTGCAAGGGTAATATGTGGTGGTTTACTTTTGAGCTACATCTTGACCATTCTATCTACAAATATGCAACATCATTAAACTATACCTCTCAACAGACTTAAGAAAGAATGTTAATTAACAACACCTTTTTATGAGCATTTTTAAAACCACACTTTTATTCTACATCTTCACCTTTGTATCTAAAAATATGTGGCATCATTCAACTATACCTTTGTTCAGACTACAAAAAGAAGCCTAATTAACAGCACCTTATTTCACCATTCTATCTTAAAATATGTGGCATCATTTAACTTTACCTTTGTACAGACTAATAAAAGAAACCTAATTATTAACACCTTATATGATCATCTTTCAAACAGCACAGTTGTGCTGCATCTTTACCAAACTATCTATAATTATGCAGTATCATTCAACTATACCTTTGTAGAGACAACAAAAAATGAAGCGTAATAAACTACACCTTATATGAACATCTTTCAAACTACACATTTGTACTGCATCTTCAACCAACTATCTAAAAATATGCGGCATCATTTAACTATACCTTTGTACAGACTTAAAAAACAAGCTTAATTAATAACATCACTAATCATCTTAAAAAATACACATATTACTGTACAGACTCTTTTTTAAACATTTAAGTACAATGAAACAAACTCCAATATACATCTCTACATTTAATAATATATTTCAAACAACACAGTTTTAGAATAATGTCAAATTTTTTCAAATAAACCTCACAAATGTATAACTCACCTTGCAAATAAATGTGTTGAATGAAAAATCTCACAAACTCTGACAGGATTTTCTTTTACACACAATCAATATAATGCACCAGACTCAGCAAGGTAAAACCAGTAATGGCAAGGTTTCCCTCTCTTTCGCCATACAAATACACATAAGCAACAAATAACATTGCTTCCCAGAGTTTTTCAAATTGTAAAACACATTTCCATTGGTTACACATAATAGCCTTTAGCAACTGACTTCTTCCCCATTCTGCTTAGTGCCAGTTTCCATAGTAACAGTTCATGGAACATTCAACTTAACTGACAGGTCACAAGTTCACCATATTTTCAAGTTCACCACACAATGTTGCAAATGCAAACAGCAGGTGTGGTTGGCTTTGCAAAACATGACCTTATCCTTTCCACTGTACCTTTCAAACATTTTTTAGTAACCAATAAGAAACATGCTTTTTAAACAAAGTAAAATGCACCCTATTTTTTAATGTACAATGTTCTTAAACAGCCAATCAATTCTCTACTTACTTAAAAACAGCATCATCTCCACCATTTTAGATACCTCTCATTCTACCAACTGACTACCTCAGCTACAGACATCTTTTGATTACTTACAGACATCCCTTCAAGATGCTTTCTGTGTGGATTGTTGGGCACAGCTATGTTTTCTGTTGCAAAAGGTATGCTGAACGCAGAGGTATTGACAAAGACCTAGCTTTGCAAAATGTAAACATTAAATGGATTGGACAGAGAGGATTAAAGTGGCATCAATTAATGCCTTTGGTTACAACCTTTTGCACCTCCAACCCCTGACCTCATGATTGTGCACTGTGGTGGCAATGACCTAGGCACATTGACTGGGGTAGGTCTGGAAATGCTAATGAAGGACACCTTTGCAGAATTGATGTTGCTTTTCCCCCAAACTGTCTTTGTATACTCTAACATATGCCAAAGACAGAAATGGAAGTGGTCCAATCAATTTTGTCCTCAGATTGAGAAAGCTAGAAAAAATGTCAATAAAACTATTTCTGCTTACCTCTGAGACCTTAGGATGGGCTCCATCTATAACAACAATCTGCGTTTCCATATGGATGGCATCTACAGAAGTGATGGAGTACACTTCACTGATCAAGGCAAGAGAGTGTTTCTCAACAACCTGAAGCTCTGCATCCGCACTTACATGTAGCTACAACAATCTCCCAATGAAAACAAGGGCTCTTTTTAGAGCCACCCAATAACCCAACATATAAACTAGGTTTATATAAAAAAATCTTAATTATTTTTGCTTGGAGTCGTGCACCCAGCGCGACTGAAGGAGCCGCGCACCCATCGCGTTCACACTAGGGGCCGCGCTAGGAGCCGCGCACCCATCGCGTTCACACTAGAGGCCGCTCTGAGCGCCGCGCTATGGTCGCGACTCCAAACTTTGGCGAAAAAAAAACGTCCACTTCCATTAATTTCTATTAGCCCCGGGGACCCATCCCCCGGGGTATGCCCAAATCTATCATTATTATTTTTTTTTTAAAGAGAGTGGGACCGCGTGGCCCCCCTCCCGGGCCATTTTTGTCCCCGGGGACCCTATCCCCCAGGGCATGGCCTCACAGTTGGAGACCGTGGGGTGAGCCCCAATGCCCCCACGGTCCCACCGGCTCCCCGCCTCCTGCGGGAGCCGGCATTGCTTTTGAGCAAAGGGAGCTGCTGACATGCAGCTCCCCTTGCCCAAAAGCAATCCTGCTTTGCTTCATTGAAGTGAGAGCAGGTTTTCCTGCTCTCGCTTCAATCAAGCAAAGCAGCGTTTGCTATGACAAGGCGGAAGCCGTGCTCCCGCCCTGTCATAGCAAACAGCAATGTCCCGGGGGTGGGCACCCCGGGACATTGCAGGAGCCGGTCCTGGGGGGTGGCGGTCCCCAGGGCCACTATGGGCTCCTGGAGGGGGCCGCGCAGCCCCCTTCCTACATTTCTAAAGCCCCGGGAGGTGGTCGTCCCTGGGGCTTGGGGCTCCGTAACGGACCCCGAATTTCAATTTTTAGCACCCCGGGAGGTGGTGGTCCCCGGGGCTTGGGGGAGCCCCCGAGCCCCCCGCCCCTTATTTAATAACCCCACACTCCGTTTAAAAAAAAAAAATTCTCGCCCGGAGTCGCGCCCCCCAGAGCAGGCCTAGGGGGTCAGGGTGTTCCTACCCTGCCCCCTTTTCTTGTTTTTCATCCTTTTTTGAACAGATTTCTTCTGATCTCGGTAACCGAGTCACAAAATGGCTGCCAACAGTTCCTGGTTTGGAGTGTTGGCAGCTAATGAGAATGAAGCTCGTGCTCGGGAGGGTTCGCGAATCCACTGCACCCACAGATATCGAAACTTTTTCTTTTTCTAATTTCTCAGGAACTACTGAATGGATTTACACCATTTAAAAAAAAAAAAGGGCTCTTTCTGAACCAAGACCTACCTTTTTGCCAAATTTGGTGTAATTCCGTTTAGTAGTTCGGGCTGTAGCTTTGTCTAAAGTTTCCTATGGAAATTAACATGGGGAAAAAGCGTTTTGGGACCCCCCTTTTTTCCCAGCCCCCGCTTGACGAATCACCCCGAAACTTTCAAGACAGGAGCTGACCAGAGCGCCCCACTAGTTTTGAAAATTTCGCGAAGATTCGTCAAACTACGCCAAAGTAATTGGGAAAACAAAAAATGCTTTTCGAATAGAAACGAGGTCCTAACTATAACTACCTACTGGCGACGGCCAGTAGGAAGGATGGATGGATGTATGTATGTATGTATGTATGTATGTATGTAATTGGGACTGCCGCTACCAGCATGCTTTTCACTGGAGAGCGCATGCTGTATGAAAATGAGTGGCAGTCCATTTCTGGTTTTCCAACTCACTTACCCTATGATTAAGATGCCGGAGGCATTGAAACGCATCAGGGACTTAAATCAATCAGGTTTGAACTGCTGTTTCCTGTGAATAAAAGGTTTGGATGAACTGTTCTTTGTGGAGTGCGTCTCTGAAGCTCGGGGGATATATATATATATATATCTCCATCCATCCATCCGGCCGTCGCCAGTAGGTAGTTATAGTTAGGACCACGTTTCCATAGGAAAAGCATTTTTTGATGTGCTGATAACTTTGGCGTCGTTTGACAAATCTTTAAAACATTTTCCAAAAAGTTCCTCTTTTCAGGTCAGCTCCTATCCTAAAAGTTTGGGGGGGATTCGTCAAGGGGGGGCTAAGAAAAAAGGGGGGTCCCAAAACGTGTTTTCTCCATGCAATTTCCCTAGGAAACTTTAGACAAGGCTACAGGTCAAACTGCTGAACGGAATTACGCCAAATTTGGCAGAGAGAAAGGTCTTGGTCCAGAAAGCACGCTTTTGTTTAAATCGGGTAAATCCGTTCAGTAGTTTTAAAGAAATATCAAATTTTCCAGATATCGATATTTAAGAATTCTGACATCTGATTGGCTGAGGCGTTACGAGCACGAGCTTGCGGCTCATTGGCTGCGAACTGTTGAAACTACGAAGTGTTGGCAGCCATTTTGTGATTCAGTCCGTCAGCTCACAACTCTCCCTCTACAAGGCATCAGGTCCGTAGTTCTACCTCTGCGAGGCAACACTAAAAATATACCGCAGCTCTGTCTGTGCGAGATACCCCTTTCACGGTCCCTCTCCCCACATCACCAGCTCGCGGCTATGCCTTTAGAAGCAAGTCCGTCGGCTCGCAGCTCTGCGACTGCGAGCTGTCAGCCATTTTGTGACTCAGTCCGTCAGCTCGCATCTCTCCCTCAAAGGCATCGGATCCGTAATTCTACCTCTGCGAGGCAATACTGAAAATATCCCGCAGGTCTGTCTGTGCGAGATACTCCTTTTACGCTCCCTCTCCCCACATCATCAGCTCGCGGCTATGCCTTTAGAAGCCAGTCCGTCGGCTTGCTGCTCTGTGTCTGCGAGCCATCGGGCCCGCAGCTCTACCTCTGTGAGCCACCTCGTTAGCTCGTAGCTGTGTCTGTGCTAGCAGGCCCGTCGGCCCGTTACTCTCCCTCTGCGAGTTAGCCCGTCGGGTTGCAGCTCGGAGGGCTCGCAGCTGTATCTCTGTGAGCCAGCCCGTTAACTGATAGCTGTGTGTCTGCTAGCAGGCCTGTTGGCCCGTTGGTTTCCCTCTGCGAGTCAGGCCACAGCTCTCCCTCTGCGAGCCGGTACAGTGCTGTGCTTTTGCGAGCCAACGGCTCATAGGTCTCCCTCTGCGAGCTGAGCCCACGGGCCACAGCTCTTCCTCTGCGAGCCTGCCCGACGGCCCGCAGGTGTCCCTCTGCTAGCCGAACCGCAGGTGACACTCTGCGAGCCGAAATTGGGAATATAAGACGGCTCTAAAAAGAGCCCTTGTGTTTATTAGTTGGAGCTACATGTAAGTGTGAATGCACAGCTGTAGTGTAGTTCCTATTTCCCTAATAGGCTCTGCGCATTGGAATAATATAACCTATAGGCTTGACATAGGACTAAGGTCGGTGTGTCCCTATCGAGTATATTAAATTTAATTACTTGTGCCAGCTAGCTCAGAGGCCACTAGAAACTCCTTGAGAACAAGAAGGGAGTAGTTTCTGGCAACCGAAAAACATGACAACTTTGTTTCCCTTTAGAATCGGAACACGTCTCAGAATCGTGGAAACAATAGATAACAGTTGCACTCAGTCAATCATGCATGCTTAGTTTCTACAGAGTTACACAGAAAGGAAAGACGGGCGTTTCAATAAAAGGGTTTTATTGAACAGTCTTGTTTCTCGTGTAATAGATATGTGCTGTTATGATCACAAGACAGTATGCAAGATAAATAATGTACAGCGTAAGCAGTAGAAATAAATAATACTGCGCTAGCATCACCTTTTAGCATATATTCACGTACATAAATAACATGAGCTAAAAATGTGAGTACTCATACGATGCGTCTCTAAGCTAGTTCTACCCCGATGTACCTAACCTAGTCTAGGTGTAGGGAAAGGTAAAGGTAGGTGGAGTATTCTCTAGTCTGGTATACTAAGAGTATGTTAAGTATAGTATGCCAAGTATAGTATGCCAAGAGTCCCTCTAGGATCTAGTCAGCTCCATACCTTGAGAATGAGAGAGGTGGGAATCTCCTGCCGATCTTGGAACTCTAACACCCCGCGAAGGGAGTCAGAACACTGGAAGCTGGATTCATCTGCGTGCAGGAATGACAGCGTCTTCTCAGTGCGTCAGGCCGGGATACGGGCTCCTCTGAAGTCGAGGTCTCCTCTAACTTGCTTGGGCGAGGGAAGGTATATTTATACCTGATAGGTGCCTCGTAATGTTAGCATTGACGTGAAGTCGGACAGAGGAAGACGTCAGGAATGAACCCTTAAGGTATAACGGTTCATACATAATAGATGAGTTCTTGGAGAAATCAATAGTCCTGTGCTAGGGGAACTCCCGAAGCTTAAGGGTCTGGTTTCTAAGAACTCGTTGTGACGTTAGGGTGGACGGATGTCGGTGACCATGCCTGTATTTGGAGTGCACAGTTAATGCCTAAATAAGGACAGGGATTCTATGCCTATATAAGGGCAAAGCGAATTGTGCCTATGCAAGGACATGATTCAGGAAAACCTATATACGGACACCTTAAAGCGGAATACAACACCCACTCCACTTTCGAATGAACGATAATACTAAATGCTAAACATTTAAATGCTAAACATAAAATTGAGTACCACATGTTGCTAAAAACATTTCTAAAAGCATTTTAAAAGAAGCTCAAAACTGTTGAAATGCAATAGGTACTGTACATTTAAAGCATCGGTTTCATTCTAAGCATATAATGGAAGTAAAATGCAACGTGAATGAAACAGAAATATATACATATGACGAAATGGTCGATAAGTTCTCAAAGCCATTGCATATCATGGAATTAAATGAAATGTTAGACAAGTAAGGTGACAATGTGTCCCTGGAAGTATTCAAAGAAGTCAGTTTTATAAGACTAGTTCTACTGTAAGCAGATTGTTCATTTGCCATGTCATTTCTATCGAGGAAAAAAAAACTTTAAAAGAAAAAGTTAAATTTCTGGGAATAGTTCCAAGTTTTGAAAATATGAAGGCCAAATTTCATTGTTGCCCTGGTACACTGTGAGCCGAATCAAAGTCAGTGTATGGGTCTGGCGTGAACATTAGATCATCTATTTCTGTAGCCAAAATATCGTCCACCGAAGTTGGTGACATTTGGAACACCTCGTTCAGAAGGTTAATTGCACAGAGATGAGAAACATCGCCTTCAGCAGAAGAAGCAATGTTCGCGTCCGTTGTTACCTGTGTGCCTGTTGATCCATCTCGTACCTCAGCAGCTGCCGGAAGCGTCTGTGAGATCTCAATGAATGCCGTCATCAGGATTGGTAGCCTCTGGGGACAACACACAGCATGGGCCGTTATCGGGTCCAGCAGAGTATCGATATCCGTTGGCATGACTAATGGGAGTGTTAGACAGGTGTCTAGCACGCATTCTTCACCGCAAAACAGGCAGCGTAGAACAGGTAAGATGCAATCTTGCCAGATTGGTCTGAATGACAGGAACCACGTTGTATTAAGTTCCCGTAGACGAGGCATGCCCAAAAGCTGTACTATTCGCGCACGGCATTTCCGTTCAAGGAGGGCTTTCTCCACATCGCTCGGAGGGATGTTGGCGAATAGGCTTGCCATAGCGTAGTAGGAAGAATAGAAACAGAATTCCTGCAACAAGTGCTAGAATTAACGGCACACCACCAAACACCGAATGTGCGAAGTTTGGGATGATTCCGAGGACTGCCTGGAAAGGTGCTAATAGTCCGGAACAGATGGTCTTAAATACATGTACAATTCCGCGCGTATCAGACATGTTTAAGATATGTCCCATCATTTCTACGAAATGTATAGGGCAGTTTGTACGAATTAAAGCCTGTATCTCAGCCGAAGTCCTTGCAACTTGTAGATCATAGGTTTCTTTGGCCGAGGTCAAAGGCACTGATTGTTGTATAAGCATGGCTTTCATTCTGCTTAAAGTATCAAATCGTATAAAAGAGACATTCAACGAAGGCCATAAAGGCGACTCCCTGACTGTGCCTATTGGGGCAAACAATACTTGCATACAGAAAGTGACCCTGGAGTTGACCGTTACTAGATATGGGATGTCTGGCAACATGCCACAGCAACTCTGATCATTCAACATGAGGTAACTCCCATTAGAAAGTTGGCCAAACGTTGGATTAATCACAGCAGCTGGTGTACCCTGCTGGTGGCAGGACAAATTTGCCACAGAACCATTACAAGCCCCGTGTAAAGATATGTCCTGACAAATTAGTGAACCGCTTAGTGCACCTTCACAGTGTGTACTGCTCAAACACTTCACGATCCCCACTCCAACATCTATATGTGTAAGGTAAATTCCAGGATGTCTTAATGTATTCTTTACCCAACCTTTCATATTTGCGTGCTTGCATCTGTTTAAGGCAATACTGAAAGCGGAAAGTAGTCACAGGTAGACTAATTTTGCCATGAATAAGCCATTCTGTAGCTGGTTTTTCTGCCACTGTGAATGGTAATTTTTCAAGTTTCTCAATGCTCAGTACTGTATACTTTGCTCCCCTTTGTGCCAGTTCGATCTGTTTATCAGTTAGATTGTATTCTGCAAACAGAGCCGTCGTGTTGATAAAACGCCAAGGCACATAGCCCACACGCAAAGATTGCAGCGTCCAGCTTAATAGCATAATAGAACGCAACTGAGATTGGCCTTGCTGTAACATGGCTAAATCTTGTTCCAGTATGTCGATAGCAGAGGATACAATACTGTCCAATGAATAAATTCTGGAGGACAAAGTTGTTAACCCATTGTCGACCACAGTGAGAGTTTTCTCTAAGTTAATACGATCAAGTTCACGTATTCGTTCTGCGGCCTCCATCTGTGACACCTTCCATGCTTCATTATAAGCAGCATAGATGCCGGCATATATGAAACGTTTTTGACGCGGTTTTCTTGGTCCAAGCAAGAATTCCCTAAGGTCTGCGTCTTCTTTAAGTAAAGATAAGTGTTGTTTCACATCCTCAAGTGTAGATTTTTGTAGCCAATCGAGGCATAATTTTCCTAAACTGTATGTTGTTACTACCCCCGGATGTTGTCTTTGGACGTATTGTGGGTCTGGCCAATGAATAGTAAACCCCTGTGTTTTATTCAGGAATCTCTCTTGACAGTTGTTTGTGTCTGTGGGCCAGATCAACCATTTTCTCCAATCAGGATTTGTTCTGTTGATTTGTAGTATTGTGTCAACTGTAACCGCTGCCTGTGTATTGTTATTACTGGCAGGTGTTGGTACAGAAGGAGTTTTCATGTCTTTGATCATGGCTAAACCAAGGCAAGACGTTTGTTGCACAGTGTCATTCAAAAACATTATTTGCTGAGGGATGATACAGGCTCTAAACAAGGCTTCTATCCCCTGCACTTGCCAATCTTTAGTACCCCAGACAGATTTTGTGTCTATTGTGTCTTTCCATAAGTCGAAACCATGTCTAGACAGTTGGGCAATAAATGCTGCAGAGTAAATCTGTTTTGTATTAGGTAACATAATTTTCAGTCCTGTTTTGTTTACATTTTTATAGTAAAATGTTTCTGGATCAGATGTATTGTATCCTGAAAAATATGGAAACTTTTAGCAAATGTTTTTGAACTACCTTTGGGTGGTGTAGGACAATGCTCCCATTGGTTAAACATAAACACATTTCTAGGTGTTGCAGATTTATGCAAAAAATGATGACCATAGTGGTTATAGCAATACAGCTGTTCATAGTCTGATGAACCCTCTAAATATTCATTATTAGAAAATGCAGCAGACTTTTCTAGGTCAAACATCATGTTATTTACAGTTTCAAAGTCCCAATCATCAGAATAGGTACTGGATGAAACAAAATCACTTAGTGAGATCTTAAATAAATGTGGAATGTTCAAATGTTCCGTAGGGCCGAAAATATCGAAATCAGTTTTGTCCCACACTATACCATCCTGTATAGGAAAGGCTGTGATGTTCACTGCAGACAAGTCTCTTGTTTCACGATGGGATGATTTGTGAGGTTTCAAAAGTAAGTTCACTTCTTTCTTTCAGTGTTCACATGGATATATCTGCCATTTATAAGCACGCTCATAGTCATAACCAAAGCTAGCCAAAGCAGAAAGAAAAATATTCCAGAAATAACCCAGAGTTCAATCCACGGTGAAACCAGATAAGTCTTTCTCAAAAAATGAAAAAAGTCTTGCTGTTTAAAAGTTTTTGATGCTGGCGACGTCTCGGGCTCACTCAGATCCTCAGAAAACGTATCAAAGTTAATGAAATAGCCAGAAGCAGTTCTGTCAATTGTTGGAATTGCATCAGGATTTGTAGAAATCGCTGGAACCAGTTGATCACTTGTTACATTGGTGTAGACAGGTGTATTTGGACGAACTGTTACTTGAGTTTCAAGAGGGATGAGTTCCATAGCATTGTTGCTCAGTCCTTCATCTGTTACTGCTGAATTCTCAATGGTTATCAGTCTTTCAGTCTGAACCTCTTGGATAGTAGCGAGAGGAGTGTGTCTGCTACTAGGTCGGAGTCCACGAGGCCTACTATTTAGTATTGGCCACATACTGTTGTTTGATGAGGTCGATGGACACAAATCTTTTCTCCTTTTTTCCAGCAAGGGGCGGCAGAAGTACTGTTCTTGTTCCGTGTATGGCTAGGACAGGTACTGGTTGTCTGTAAGAAGGTCCAAATTCCTTCTTGTCTGCAATTTTCTCTCTGACTAGATCCCCAACTTTTGGAATCCAGACAGGCCTTGCTGGGACCGCCGGTTTTCCCCAGTGGTGGTTGGCTGCAGGAATACGTTGCTTTGTTTCGATCTTAGTTCATTTAGATCCTGTAAAACAGCCACACGATCTTTGATATCAAAGGGTTTATTTTCCACCACTGTGCCTCTACATTCTAGATCTGGCACCCACATTCTTGTCCCAAATAGGACCTCATATGGAGTGACCCCCCCTAGAGAACTTCTTGGCAAATTATTTAATGAGCGTTGGACCCCCATAAAGATGTTTGACCCACCCATCACCCCAACCTAATACCCTAGCTGTTATAGACTGCTTTATGTTCCGGTTTTTCCTTTCCACAACAGAATTTCCCTCAGGATGAAATGGAGAGGAGTACCGCAATGCAACGCCCAGACTGGCCATGGCTTCTTTGTAAGCTCAAGAGCTAAACGCAGGGCCCTTGTCAGAATGTAGCGTGCCTATTGCGTATGTGCCGATAAAGACTCGCAAATCTTTTATAACAGTTCGAGCGTCAGCCGAGCGCTGAGGCCATATCCATAGGAACCTTGACTTAGTATTTGTGGGATTGCAGTTGTCCACAAGGACGCCTGTGCATAGATAGTCTAATGCTGTCTAACAATGGTGTTTGTCCCTGGCAGGCTACTTCGTAGCATGGTGTCTGGTGGCGTTCTGCATCACTCTGTACCTTACAGTCTATGCAGTCATTGATGAATATGTGAATCTGTGTATTCATTCCAGGCCACCAGTACATCTCTTTTAACGTCAAAATTGTTGTAGAGATCCCTTGATGTGACAGACCCTCCCCCAAATGTGCTTCATAAATTAAAGCTGCTCTACGTTCCATGTTTGGAATTACCCTATCCCCCACTCCAGGGATTCGAGCAAAAGGAACGTTGTTCGCATCAATTACATAAGAGTACTTGAGTGGAAACTTTTTTGGTAACGCTGCACCACTGCCTTTGCTCGTAGCATTGACAGCCAATATTATCTCACTGTCTATTCTCGTTTTTGAACGAGTGATCGCAGCTACGGAAGCCGTCTGAACAGCCCCCTTTGCGGCTTCGTCAGCCAATTAATTCCCTGCAACGTGAACGCCATCACGTTGATGACTCAGTGTATGGATCACGTGAGCCTTTGGTAGTTCGCTTTTTAACTGAACTACTTGTTCCCAAAGCGTTTTATGCTTTATTGTGCCACCCTTTGCATCTTTGAACCCATTTTCAAGCCAAGTTTGTATATATTCATTATACGACTGCACACAGTAGAAAGAATCGCACACTATTAGTGTGGGGAATTCTCGATCTGTACTTTCAAGTGCCAGTTTGAATGCTTGTAGTTCAGCTCCCTGAGCTGTACAATCTCCTAGAGATTGGGTTTTTGTGACCATAGGTCTGAAGTTGCCATCTCGCATGCAACCTTTAACGATTGCGCACGCTGCACTGTAAGCTTGCTTACTCCCTGTAGCGGGTTGTGCGGATCCGTCAGTGTAAATTATGAATTCATACTGATCGAGAGGCAGAATCTCAGTGGGCAGAGGACATTCATGTTCATATTGCAGGAACGCTTGTGTTTTTAAATCAGGATCAAAAACATATTCAACATCTGTTGCAGCAAGAGAATTAACCCATTGTATCCATCTAGGATGTAATGCTTTAGCATTTGGAATGCTTGCTTTAGTTACCGCCTCTAAGGCCGGAACCGGGGTTACGACAATAATGCGTTTCCCTTGGGCTAGAGCTCTTTCTTTTGCCACAGCGGTTTGAACTGCTGTCAGTATTTTTTCAGTTGAAGTGAAGCGCATTTCTGCTTGTGTATACAAATGTGATTTGTATGCAATTGGTACTTTTTCACCCTCATTAAAAGTTAAATAGGTGAATCCGCATTGACCCGAAATTATTCGGATCACTAAGTTGCGTTGACTTGCGCGTGTTTGTAAGTGATTTGTTGCTAACATGTTAGCTTGGAGTGAACGCAAGATTTCTGTGTGTTCCTGTGTCCAATTTTTGATTGAAAAATCAGGTTTGATTAGTGCGTAGAGAGGTTTAACCCTTTCTGCGTAATTTAGAATGTAAGTTCTTCCAAAATTTAGGAAACCCAGGATGGATTGTACATTTTTCAGCGTTTTTGGAGGTTGAAGCAGCGCACACCTTTCTAAAAAGTTAGCTGCCAAGCTCTTTCCTTCACTTGAAAGCTCATATCCTAGGAAGAGGACATTGAGATGGGCAATTCTGGACTTTTTGAAGTTGAATTTGTAGCCCTCAGAGGCGAAGCCCAATATAATGGTACTCACCCTGTTCAAGCGTTTGTCCAGGTCATCGTCTGTTAGATAGATGTCATCGACGTATGACAATGCCTCATTATCATAAATTTGTAGTAACTCCATTACCCTCGCTGAGAATAACCCCGGGCTGTTCTTGAACCCTTGTGGGAGTCGACAAAATTGACGCTGGGTTCGCATTATTGAGAAAGCTGTTAAGTACCTGCTTCCAGGTGCTATGTTTTGACAAAAGAAACCGTTTGAGATATCTAATGTGGTTTTATATTTTTTATGCACAATGTTATTCATTAATGCTGTACTATGTGCATTTTGCACTGCAAAGGTTTTTGAACAAGTGTTTAGGTGTCTGTAATCCAAAACTAGACGATATGTATTGTCTGGTTTGGAGACAGGAAACAAAGGATTGTTCATTGAAGAGGTGCATGTTTCAATCACCCCTTGGTATTCAAGTTGATCTAAGATCTCCCTGACCTGTTTTTCAGCTTCTTGCTTTATTGGGTACTGCCTTTGTGCAGTAGGTTCATTTTTAGATGTATTTTATGGTGAGGTGAGTCCTCATCCCATCCTACATGATTTTTGTATAATGCTGGGGCCTGGGCAACTGCCCATTTCCTGGCATAAGTATATTTTAGATGAATTGGAATATGGTTGGAGAAGGCAGGCATAATAATGTCCTCACCATGTGGGCACTCCCTGACAAATTGTGGTGGCCAGTCTTTTTCTGCTAGAAGTATGTCATAGCCCCTTGAAAGTTTTTCCCAAAAGAGTGCTTTCACCTGTCTAGGTATGTCTCCCTCCATCCGGAGTGTTATTTCATATAACTTTTGTGGAGTACTAACCCTGGTGTCTACAGTCTCAACTGTAATGTACCCATTCAAGTCCACTATCTCCAGAAGTTCCTTCAGGTTCTGGCGAACTATTGTGACTTCTGCCGCACTGTCCAGCATTGTCTGAGCCCATTCTCCGTTCTTGAGTTGTGTTCTCAGTATCCTCGGCATGTCTGACCTTCAGACCTGCTACCTTCTTTCTTGAGAATTGAGGTTTAGATTTATTTTTCAGAACGTGTTTGTCGTCTTTCGATTTCGCGCGTTCTTCTCTATGTTCTGACCGTCCTCTTCTTTCCGATGTCTGTGACGATATCTGAAAGGTACGAGAGGAACGTGTATCAGTATCTTGATACCTGTCAGGCTTTCTTAAATTATCCCTATTCCTGAGGTTATACCTCCTTTCAGAGGGTTCCTTTTGAGGAGACCTACCTCGGGATTGAGAACGTTTCTCGTTTGAATTATGTTTATTAGTTTCCCACTTCTTTTTAGAAGATGTAGGAGTTTGTTTAATAGAGTCCTTCTCAGGACTTTCAGATAGTTTTGGCTTCAAAGGTCTTCCACCCAAACTATCTCTGCCTAATTCTGCATAAGATTGTTCTATTATTCTGGGTAGTTCTGTTTGATGTTCTGTAACATCGAATTCCCTTAATCGTTGGCGGATCGCCAATGCTGCTGCCTCCCCTTTAATATTAGATAATATTATTGTTGAGACCTGGTCGAAAGTTTTCAGTAATTTCATACCTAAATTCAGAGCAGGCTCTGCCCCGTATTCGTTTTGAATTTGTTTCAGGACATCTGGTATTACTGCGATTGACAGAACACCATGCGTTTTAGTATAGATGGCAGCAAAGACTGAGCCCCAAGTGGTGCAGTCTTCCAGTTGTGGTGTGATCCCCATTGGTAAACAGATTATTAGTATTCTGTATTTCTCATAAGGGCGAGTATTAGGAAATACTGCTTCAATTTGAGTAATTTTTGAGCTATCCAGAATGGAATTTGCTCACGTTTTGCGGGCATTTTTCCCATGACTGCGTATAGAGTCTGTGGTTTAATTTTTAGTGCATTCCCCTGTTGAGGGATTTGATTTGGAAGTGTTAATGGTGGTTGGACTGTGAAAGTCCGCATGACATATTGGACTAATTGTCTGTAAATTTTTATCAACTCTGTAAGATGAGTAAGTAATTCCTCGTCTGACATTATTTCGAGGTCAGGATGAGGAGTGTAGCCGTCTAGAATCAGCCATGTTGCTCCTGGTCTACCTAGTGGACCGAGCCTGGTAATGTTTCTGTGATGTTTTAGGGCGCCTTTAAACCAGAGCTGATGCTCCTGGTATGTTAGTGGAATTTCAATATCCTCGAAAGGAATATATTCCTCTGGTGGTTCATCTTTGTAGAAGTGAAACAGTCTTGTTACTGAATTTGATTCAGGAAATATTACCCATGAATAGAATACCTCTGTCTGAAAGGATTCGTGTGCCTCTATCACGAAAACTGCTCTACCGCCTCTTGGTGGTAGGCCATGTTTTATAAGTTTTAGAGTGATGGCTCTTCTAAGTTCGGATGGATGTCTATAACGCCCTCCTCAGGTTCATTTAAACCTGTAAAGTTAAAAACTGCTATGACTGGGTCAGCCTCAGCTCCACCGGTTTCGGTGTTATTGTCCCCGTTTAAGGACATTTGTTTTTTGAAAAATGTAGAACAAGTTTCAAGGAAACAAAAAGATAAGGTGCACAATATTTTGGAACACTGTATCCTTCAACGTTGAGCAAACCAAACAACTAATATATAGGGTGCTTCCCTATTTAGCTTTGGCGGATATTTAACCCTACCCACTCCAGACGTCTTATGGAGTATGTGAGTAGGGGTCTCTGAGAAAAGCACGACTGAGTTACTCAGTATCTAGCGTTAAATTACTGCCTTACCAAACGTTTGGGCGCCATGTAGTGTAGTTCCTATTTCCCTAATAGGCTCTGCGCATTGGAATAATATAACCTATAGGCTTGACATAGGACTAAGGTCGGTATGTCCCTATCGAGTATATTAAACTTAATTACTTGTGCCAGCTAGCTCAGAGGCCACTAGAAACTCCTTGAGAACAAGAAGGGAGTAGTTTCTGGCAACCGAAAAACATGACCACTTTGTTTCCCTTTAGAATCGGAACGCGTCTCAGAATCGTGGAAACAATAGATAACAGTTTCACTCAGTCAATCGTGCATGCTTAGTTTCTACAGAGTTACACAGAAAGGAAAGATGGGCGTTTCAATAAAAAGGGTTTTATTGAACAGTCTTGTTCCTCGTGTAAGAGATATGTGCTGTTATGATCACAAGACAGTATGCAAAATAAATAATGTACAGCATAAGCAGTAGAAATAAATAATACTGCGCTAGCATTATCTTTTAGCATATATTCACGTACATAAATAACATGAGCTAAAAATGTGAGTACTCATACGATGCGTCTCTAAGCTAGTTCTACCCCAATGTACCTAACCTAGTCTAGGTGTAGGGAAAGGTAAAGGTAGGTGGAGTATTCTCTAGTCTGGTATACTAAGAGTATGTTAAGTATAGTATGCCAAGAGTCCCTCTAGAACAGGGGTCTTCAATCTGTGGGGCGCGACCCCCAGGGGGGCCGTGGAGTCATAGATAGGGGGTCGCGCATTCCCGGTTGCACTTCTGCCTGGAATTGGAATCCAAAACACTCCTTTATTTTCACGCCCGCCCTTTCCCCACTGCTGTCTTTAAAATTCCTCTGGTCTGCCCTCGCTGTAATCTGTTGCCGAACTCTGACCTCCGTTTTGGCTTGGGGAAAGCCCACATAGGCTATCCCGGGCTCTGGGGTAGGGTGGAGTTGGAGGGGGAGGGGAGGAAGGGGGGAGGCAGTCAGACTCCCACCTGCGCCACCGGAAAGACCAATCTTTTGAAACAAAAAGGGTTTTTCGAAGACAAAATTAGCTATTCTTAACAAAAGCGAAGGACCAGACCCCAGAGGTAAATGCACTATGTGCAAATGGAAATCTCTGTGTAGGTCACACTTCTCTGTGTACTTGCTTCCCTGGTAATGTGCATGCAGGGCCAGAGGCACAACTAGAGTCAAGTTTCAGGGGGGGGGGGCTAATAAAACCTTCGAGGGGGGTAATTCTTTTAGCAATTGGCAGATTGAAGATGCAGGTGCTCTAAGAAGGGGTGAAAGAACAACAAAGCCTCGTTAACATGTAAATGGTCTTTTAAAGACCTGTGAAGTACTCAGGTGAGGCTGCAGTGACGGATGCCAGACCACAACAGCTCAAAAACTGTCTGTGTGTGTGCCCGGGAAGCTGTCGCAGCCCGGGCTGACACACACGAGGAGGGGTGGAGGGGGGAGCTGAAGCCCTTTGAGCCAAATGGGCGTTGCGCACCTGTGCAGGGAACATCAATCAGCTCAGTTCTCCCCGACAACTGCCTACACACCTTAAAACCCCACTGTGCACTGTCCCACTGGCATCTACCAAGCCAGTTACATTTGGTAAATAGCACAAGTTTCACTTACTGATATCTGTTATTCGACTTTTATTACAATGTTATCCCACATGCTTTTCAATCTGACACTTCCATCTGTGCTTTATAGTTCCCAAGGTAGGCAGTCACACTCCCACCTGCGCCACCGGAAAGAACAATCTTTTCAAACAAAAAAGGTTTTTTGAACACAAAACTAGCCATTCTTAACAAAACTCAATCATGTGTTATCATTGAGTATTCAACATATGAAAATAAGGAGAATCCAACCAGAGGCATCACATGTTGTGTGCTAGGGGTGTGCCTTTTACTTTCTTCCTGAGGCAGGGTTGGGCTAGTGCTGCTGTGGTGAAGGCTGCAGGTGCTCTTCCCCCTTTAGAAATGGCACTGCCATCATGCAGCTGGCAGAAGGGCAGTGTGCTTGGTTGGGTCAGAGGAGGGTTTTGAAGGCGGGATAACACTGTAGGGATGAAGGGGAGGAGCCTGGACCGACAAGGCACTGTCTGTGTGTGATTATTAGGTATTGAAAGACCGGGCCAGACATACTTTAACTGACAGGAGATGGGGGTATGCGAGGCTGATTGGGAGTCAAGGAGAGGTGTGGAGCTAGCGGTGAGAGGCGGGATGCAGGTGTGGGAGAGGACTGGAGAGAAGGGGTGGGTGATGTGAGAGAAGTGAGGAGAGGCAAGGTGAGAGACGTGTGAGGGGTGAGAGGGGAAGATGTGAGAGGTGAGGAGAGATGAGGGTGAGAGGAGACGGGATGGGAGAAGACAGATGAGAGAAGACAGAGGAGAGAAGTGAGGAGGGCAGCAAGGTAGTCAGAGAATTCAATTTGAGAGGTCAGGGATGAAGAGAAATGTGAAGTGGCGAAGGAAGTGCGGAAACACAAGAGGAGAGGTGAGTGTGAGAGAAAGGTGAAGGCAGAGAGGAGAGCTACCATTAAAGGGTGAGAGAAGATAGCTGAGAGGTGATCCATGAGGTATAAAGAGAATTTGTTGCGACGTGGGTGAGGGAGAGCAGCGAAAGGGGAATAGAGGGAGTACTGGGGTGGGTGCTGAGGTAACAGGAGAGAGGAACGTTAGTTCAAGAAGGTGTGGAAGAACAAAGGAGAGATGGGAACGATGAATGGGGGGACTGGAGAAGTGTAAGACACAAATAGATAAGACAGAAATTTGAAGGGAGAGATTTGAGGTGAATGAGAAGTGATGAGGGTTGAGAGAGGAGACGGGGCCAGGGAGGCCATGAGATAAATAGGAAATACTGTTGGAGATGAGGGGATTGAAAAAACAGAACAGCGAGAGATGATTAAAGGTGAAGTGAGAGGTTGAATGGGGAGAGTTCAGAAGTTGTAAAAAGGGGTGAAAGAAAATTGCCTGCAAAGGGAGAGAGGGATAAAGGGGACGGGGTGGGAGGAAAGAGGTGTGTGTGAACTGCTTAACTCTGCACAAGACCGCTACGGTTTTAAGGGTCCCGTGCTGCTCCCGGCCAGGGCCAGGTGAGCTTCTAATGTGGCGACACTGCAGAGTGGAAGGCCCTTCACAAAGGATGACTAGACATCTTTCTGTTGTTTATTGCTGTATTTTGGTTATAAACTGGTACTGATGAGGTGAAATCTTTGCTTAATGTTACCCTGTGTAAAAAATGTCAAAATAATGAAGCAATACTATCCCAAAATATGAATCACATAGCATTATTTACATTTTCTTACCACACAACTCAATCAACCCTCCTGCATAATTTGGCCCTCCCCTGCCTCATAATTCCAGTAGCCCTGCCTTTAGGGCAGGCAGGCAGTGCCCAAAGGGATGGCCAATCAGGTCAGTGTGTGGGCGTTTTTATTTTTTTGCTACTTGCTCGCCTGTTGTATGGTCTGGTGGACTGTTTTTTACTGTTAATTTCTGTGCTAAGACCACAAATATTGTCTGCAGCAAGCACAAATGCATGCAGTTTCCCATTCCTTGCTTAACACTTATACAGCTCAGCCTTTACAAGTTTAAAACTGCCACATAATTTGGTCCTCCCTTGCCTCATAATTCCAGTAGCCCTGCCTACAGGACAGTCTGGCAGTGCCCAAAGGGGTGGCCAGGCAGGTCAGTGTGTCGGCTTTTGTGGCTGCTTGCTGGCCTGTTTTGTGGTCTGGTGGACTGTTTTTACTGTTGATTTGTCACCCACAAACCTTTGACTTGCTAAACACTGTTAAATAATATTTCCCCACTGTAAAAATGATTTTCTGTGGGAACTGGGGGCGTGTATGGTTATTGATAATGAGGAGTATCAAGTTCTAGAAATGTTTGTCAGGAGGGGGTCCTTACGTTTGAAAATGTTGACAGGGGGGTCTCGGCATCCAAAAGTTTGAAGACCTCTGCTCTAGGATCTAGTCAGCTCCATACCTTGAGAATGAGAGAGGTGGGAATCTCTTGCCGGATCTGGAACTCTAACACCCCGCAAAGGGAGTCAGAACACTGGAAGCTGGATTCGTCTGCGTGCAGGAATGACAGCGTCTTCGCAGTACGTCAGGCCGGGATACGGACTCCTCTGAAGTCGAGGTCTCCTCTAACTTGCTTGGGCAAGGGAAGGTATATTATACCTGATAGGTGCCTCGGAATGTTAGCATTGACGTGAAATCGGACAGAGGAAGACGTCAGGAATGAACCCTTAAGGTATAACGGTTCATACATAATAGATGAGTTCTTGGAGAAATCAATAGTCCTGTGCTAGGGGAACTACCGAAGCTTAAGGGTCTGGTTTCTAAGAACTCGTTGTGACGTTAGGGTGGACGGATGTCGGTGACCATGCCTGTATTTGGAGTGCACGGTTAATGCCTAAATAAGGACAGGGATTCTATGCCTATATAAGGGCAATGCGAATTGTGCCTATATAAGGACATGATTCAGGAAAACCTATATACGGACACCTAAAGCGGAATACAACACAGCTTCAGGTTAATCAGGAAAACTCGGTTTCCCTCATCTGTGAAGTGTACTCCATCACTTCTGTAGATATCAGCCATATCAAAACGTATGTTGTTGTTGTAGATCGACCCCATTCTATGGTCTCTGAGGTATGCAGACACAGCTTTGTTAACATTCTTCCTAGATTTTTCAATCTTATGACAAAATTGGTTTGACCATTTCCACTTCTGTCTTTGGCATATATTGGAAAATACAAAGACAGTTTGAGGCAAAAGTAACATCAATTGTCCAAAGGTGTCCTTCATAAGCATTTTTCAAACCTACCCCAGTCAATGTGCCTAGGTCGTTACCACCACAGTGCACAATCATGAGATCAGGGTGTTGGAGATGCAAACAGGTTTTAACCAAAGGGAGCAATTGGTGCCACTTCAATCCTCTCTGTGCAAACCATTTAATGTGCACATTTTGTAAACCTAGGTCTAAGTCAATACGTCTCTGTTCTGCATACCTCTTGCACCAGAAAATATAGCTATGTCCTACAATCCACACTAGCATTTTGAAGGTATGGCAAGATATGGATAAATATCTGTAGCTCATGCAGTCCGTTCGTAGAATGAGAGATATATTTAAACATGGGGAACTACTTTTTTTTTACATACAAAACGTTAACCGATTGGGAGATGAAATGTATTGTGTCCTAAAAAGTAGGGTGTATATTAGTTTTGATGAAAAGCATCTTTGTGATTGGTTAATAAAAAAGCAGTTTATACGTGGAGTACATATTATAGGATGAAATTTGCTCAGCTCAACCACACCTGCTAATTGTATTTGGAAGGTGCAGTTCAAACTTGAAAGAATGGTGAACTTTTGACCTCCATGTGCCGTTAAATGTTGGAGAAAATGTTGCAAAAAAAAATATCGGTAGGTTTAAAAAAATGATGAACTTTTAACCTGCACGTGTCGTAGAATGTTCTAGAAAGTGTTGATACAATACGTTGAACTTTTCACCTGTATGTGTCCTTAAAAAAACTTTATATGGAAAGTTCAAAAATAACCAATAAAGAGAGGTTTTGAAATCTAAAAAAAATAAGGAACTATTCTGATTTGTTCTTTACATGTATTTATGTGTGGAGCAACAGGGAAATTGTGCCATTACTGGTTCCATTATTGATGAAAGCGGTGCATTACATGTACTGTGTGGCAAGAAAAGAATTGCATGCGTTTGTGACATTTGAAATCTGCATACCAACTACGAAGGTAAATTAGAAATTAAGAAGGTGTGTTATGTGTTTTGTAGTAGTGGTTAAGTATTTGAGACAATATTTTTAACTTTGAAAGTATTTTTTATTTCTAAATAACATAGTGTTAGTAAAGTCTGGTGTTTTATTGGTTCTAAAATATGCATAACGTGTAACTAGTTGTTAAACAAGTACTTTATATATGTTTAGGAGTTTTTCACAAAGAAAAGGTGTAAGCTGTCATATGTAAAAGACTGTGGGCCATATTCTCAAGACCAGCGATAACATTATCGCCGCTTTAGCGGCAGTTTCCTGCCGCTAAAGCGGCGATAATGTTATCGCCATTCTTGTGAATATGGCCCTGTATGTTTTTGAAAATTCGATGTAGCGTTAATTTCGATTTGTATATCTATTCCGGCGAGATAAACAGAATGTCGCACGTTTGGAAATTATGCTCAGTCTGGAAATAGTGGAGAAGGGGTGACAGTAGAAAATTCATGTGTTATTAACTTTACAGAGATGGGAAAAAACGAAGAAAGGTTATGTGCACAGTTTGTGGTCTCATTTTTTACACTGAGAGGTAGATTTCAATGTCAGTCAAGGCTGGTGTGGTACTGCGAGGCTTTGCATTTGGGTGTTCTTAGGAAATCTAAGTTGTTGGGGAGCGTTTCTTCAGAAGTCATTTTTTTACATATGTGAGAGATAAAAAATAAATGTAAATGTTCTTTGTATATTTTCTGTACGATTTTGTTCACAGTGGTAAAGTAAATGTGATTATTAGTGATAGTAATTGTCACGGTGTGTTCCTCTGCTGAATATACGCAGGCGTTTAAGTGGTCCGGGTGTTATCAATAGTAGGCTCCGCCACCCCTTTAAGAGAGCCGCCAATTTTTTCATCCCAGTTAAAGCTGTTAATATACGTATAGTAAAGGGACGATACATAAAAAGTTTGGAATTCCACCTTCATTTACTCTGTCTACCTTGCACCACCATTTTGTGCCCGCAGCAGTACTGTTTATAAAAATAATCTAATACAGCTTTTTGTATTATAAAAATAGCACTTATAGGTTTATTGGCATATTGGTAGAATTTGTACTATATAAAGAATGTTGCAATCAGTTTCAATGGTATAGAAATGCACTGTATTATGTATGAAATATTACATATGCATAGGTTGTGATGTCATTTTTTTACTGTAAGGTACATTTGAGTATAAGTGAAAACAGGTGATTAACTGCGAACCCGTTCAGAATGTGCACAGATTACATAGAGAGTAAATGGACAAAGTAAACGTGCACGTTGCTTTGTGTATGTATGCATGGTTTGAATCATTTGATGATACTTTAAGACATAATCTAAACACTATTTCTGCTTTACAATTGGGTACAGTGCACAGTGTTAGTAGTTAGTGACTAGATGCTGGTAAAGGGGTTATTTATTGCTCGTTTGTACGAAATAAAGGTGGAGAGGGGCGTTTCTTTACAAGAGATATTTTATAAATGTGTGAGAAATAAAAAACAATTAAAAATGTTCTTAGTAAATTCTCTGTACAATTTTTTCACACTAGTAAACTAACTGTGATTATAAGTGATGAAAATTGTTAGGGTGTGTCTCTGTGCTGAATATATGCAGGACTTTAAGTGGGCTGGGTCTTACCGGTGCTGAACACTGCCACCCCTTTTAGACACCCGCATTTTTCTTCATCCCACTTAAAACCCTCAATATACGTATATTAAAGGAACGGTACAATAAAAGTTTAGGGATTACACCTCCATTTCCTCTCCTCATGTGTCACCCCCATTTTGTGCACCAAACAGTAGAGTTTATAAAAATTAAGTAAGAGAGCTTTATCTAGTATGAAAATAGCACTTATACCTTTATTAGCATGTTCATGGGATCTGTAGTGTAAAGAGAAGGTCGTAATCAGTTTCAATGGTACAAAAGTGACGTGACATATGTTTGAAAGATTACATGGTTTTAGGAGTAAGGTATAGAGGTAACAAATAAGCAGTATAGTTTGTTATGTTTAAACGAGTATGTCGTTTTGTAAATCAGATACGGCGTTGATTTTTGCAGCACACAGTACACCCACAATGACCCTGGAACATGTCCCTGAATGCCTTGGCACACTGCAGCACACATCCAAACGCCAAGTAGGCCCCCATCCACAATGTGCACAGTGTGCCCCCCCTTATCACCAATATCACAACCTACTCTTGCACATATGCTGAATCCAGCAAACCAGCAGATCCGTGACCCACACTGACTATGCAAGTGTCGGATAGCATAGCAGCTGCGCAAAGAAAATGACATGGCCCACGAAGCGACATGGACGGAGCCAAGTGCGGATCACATCCTCAAAGGAGCAGGTCACACTCCGATGTGTCCGCTTGCAACCACAACCCATGCCTTACAATACACGCAGCAGACTAACAATGCACCAGGCCACAAAATCAGTCCGCGAGCACACATCACCCAAGTCAAAAGCAAAACAGGCCCCGAAAAGCACACAATCCAAAGGCACCCAGTCTCAAGGGGAAAAGGCTGCACGAAATCAGAGCTACAGGGGCAACTCCCCCACAATGCAGCCCACACACATAGCAATCACAGAACATCAGCAATGAAGGCAATGTGGTACAAAACTCCCCTCATACGGGTTCTGTGTCCGGTGTGTGTGGCGGGGTGATGGCTGTGTGCCCCTGACACATCAGACTGCGTAGGTGATGGGGCTGCATCAGATGTCGTCCAGCACCTATGCAAAAACAATGTCTGGCTCACAGAGGCGGAGCTTGCCAAAGGGATACACCCCCATTGCACATGCGACAGTCAGTTCTTCCCTGTGTTGGGACGAGGCTCATTGTGGCACACGAGTGGACAATCTTTACAACACACCTCACAGTTCCACACAAGTGGAGTGGCATAGGCTTTATTGGCATGTGCGTGTCAGTACGGACGAGGCAACGGCCACAACAGGCACGGACATGCTTAAGACACTTACATGCAGCATGGGTACTTGTCGAGGGGCAGATGATGTTGGGGCTGAAATGGACAAGATTCATCACATATGGCAACGCTCACAGCCCACCTTGCCTTGCTGGACGAGTCATGTGTTGTTTGGCGTCTGCACAGTGCCCCATGTGAGGGGGCACGACTCACTGTACGTGGGGTCTGCATGGTGCTCTGCCTCCGGGGTGCGGCAATTGTCTGCTCTGCTGACAGTGATCAGGTGTGAGGGTCCGACAGGTTCACATGTCGTGCTACATCGCCACGTGTGTGCTCTCACCCAGCAGTGTGTCCGAATTGGCAACGTTGCCAAACGACGCTGTGTTGCTCGGACCATGGACCTGCGTCGCCTTGGACAGGTGTGTGTGCACACGCGTTATTCCACGCACATGCATCCAGAGCCCGACCGAAGGCAGACGTGTCCTCTGTTTTGGTGGGATATGTGAGCAATCCCCACTGTGCAACAAGTTGTTGGGCCATGTGCTGTGGGTGGCAATAGGATGTGGCTGCAGGTACGTAGTTACTCGTCCATGAATGCCCGTGCAGCTTCATGTGCAATGTGTTCCAATAGTACGTTGTTGTCGTGTTCAAGGAACACCAGGGTGAGCCAATACATTCGAGTGACGTCCGAATTGCGTAGGGGTAGTAGAGTGACACTCTACTACCCCTCCGCAATTCGGACGTCTGACCGGACACGGCACATCACGACGCGACACTGCAGCGACTCAACAGTCACTCGAAATACCTTACATTCTGGGCGCTCTACCCACGAGCTGACCTAGAAACTCTCTAACGGCTATACGAAAGGCTCTCAGGTCCAGAGACCTTTACATTATTACTTTTATACTCCGTAACGGACGCGTTACATTTCTTGGAACCAATCGCTACACATTTCTGAGACGGTCCTCCACGACAATCTATTCATTGCCCTGAAGAAGCACATGTCTGGGCGAAACGCGTTGGCTGTTTATGTGGACCACGTGTGAAATAAAAGAACGAAAAAGACTACAACGCTTTCGTCTGATCATTGTTACTTCGTTTTGTACATTATACTTATCTGATATTTGCTTGTGTTGCCTCATCTTTCGTTCTTACATTTTATAGAAACGAGACAGAGAGGGACAGTTACTTTTGCATACAGAAATTTAATTGCTAAAGAGGAATTGTCAGGCCAATTGAGAAAAAAATTTGTACAACATTTGATTATACTTTGTTAAAGGAGGGTCAGAAAATCTTACTCCCTTTAAAGGATGGCATATCACAGCCTGTTACCCATCTGTTTACTATCTACTTGGATGTGCTCTGCTGATATTGCTGATCTGTATGCACTGGCCATTCTGTATGCCTTTCCGTGGGAAGATAAGCTAGAAAATTAACCACTAAAATTATATCCACTGAAAACAGATCTACACCCATGTCCATGCACCAGCTATTTCAGACCATCCAGGCTGATCTGCATACTTTATGATAGTTCTAGGGCCATATGGAACCAGGGTTAACCCTGCCAGAACAGAGTGATCATTAGTGGGGGCTTTATGGCGTCAAACTGGGCGAGAACACAAGATATCATTACAAAGCATAATTTAGCCAGAGAGATGAGTCTCTTGAAAGCGTCTGTTGCCAAGTTTTGTGGATCTGCTTTCCAAATGTATTAGGAAGGAAATTGGGTATTCAAATGAGGATCAAAGAGGTTGTTGCAAAGGAACCGAATATGGACCAGGTTTTTTGAAAGTTGTATGATCAAGATGCCAGCCGCTTGCAGCCCACAGATTCTTGGAGCACTAATTTGCTATTGCCTTTAGATTTCCTGTTAGATATTCTGCCTAAACTGAGACTTTTTTCTGAAGGCAGAAGTCCCAAACATTTTTGACTAATGCGCCCAATGGTCTTGATCTTGTACCTCTCAGACAGTTTATGTACCGAACTGCTGAGAGATTGTCCATAAAAGAAAAAAGGGGCCACAGATTTTGTTTTTCACACAGGAACCTGCAAGCATCAACAGTTGATGTGCAACGATGATCCTCTTGCGACCATGTGCCGCCAGTCGAGAACTGATCATATTTTGAGCCCCAACCAGTCCGACTTTCATTGGATTCTAAAGCAAAATCTGGTACTGTAGTGAACTTTGCGTTGCTGTTCACGACTCCTAAGTGGTCTAATCACCATTGAAGTTCGGAACAGGATTCTTGGTATAACTGAATGATGTCACAATAAGAAAGGCTCTTTCAGAGATGGCAAATTTTTAACCTTTGCAAGGCCCAGTAATTCAGGGGACGTGAAAAGTTTTGTCTGGATCGAGGATGTTAGCAGACCCACAATTCATGCTAAAAGCCTGGGAGAAAAAGTGGATTGAGTTGAAACTTTAGTTATCTCCTTTTTATGAGAGAAACTATCTCTTTTGGATGTTGAAGATTTGATTTGTCTGAGTCTGTTATGAAACCCAGAAACTCCATCTATTGGGCAGGTTGTAATGCAGGTTTATCTTTGTTGATAAGAAATCCCAGATTCTAGAGAAGTCACAAGATTTGGTAGTTTAGGTAATAAGTCTTTGTCCTGAGCTAAAAGACTAAAGTAGTCTAGATGTGCTCTGATGTGCTTTATGACCGGTTTCATGACCACTGGTGAAACAGCAAGGTGACGAAGAAAGACCGAGCTGCACAAATGTGTCTCCCTACTCAAGTTATAGATATTTCCAGATTTATTGGTGATTCTGAACCAGTAGAAAAGCATCCTGAAGATCTGAGCATACCATCCAGTCTTTCTGTAGTAAATCCCTGATGTGGATTATCGTTTCCTTTCTAAAATGATGATAAACCACATTTTTTCTTTTGAACCAGAAATATTGTACTTACAAACCCTGATGGGTCAAAAGGAGATATCTCTATTACCTGTTTGTGAACGAGAGACTGAACCTCTTGATTCATTAAAAGCTCTTGCTCTTTGGGAAAAGAAAGAGAATGAGATATTACATTTTTAACCGGCGTGGCATAAAGCTTTATTCAGTAACCCTTTACTGTACAAAGTACCCAGAGGTCTGCAGTTATCATTTGCCATGCAGAAAAAAACAGCCTTAAGTGACCTCTCACTGGAAGATGGCCAGGGAGTAAAATACTCACTTGGGTTTTGGAATCCTCTATTCATTAAACCACATTGTCTGAAACTTCTATTTCTCTGAGGGTAAAATTGATGTTTTAAGTCTTGTTGCCATCCGAAGGAGCCTCTGGTTTGGGTGAATCCATCTCTTGAGGTATAACGGCCAGCAAAGCGGCTCCTGCCTCTGCTGGCCCTGCCAAAAACCCAATGCCCAAAATATTTTTATAAGTGAGCCTGTGCATTTTCAATTGAAGCAAAAGTGGCCACATATTTGCTGAGGTCTTTGATAAAGGCAACACCAAACAGTAATCCTTTAGCTTTTTGACCCGCTTCTTTAGTTGCCAACTTTTCCAATTTGGGGTCAATCTTTAAGAGTAAGCTCTTGCGCCGTTCTTGAGCCATAGCCGAATTGGGATTGCCTAAGATACAGATCACTCTCTGCACACAATACAATTGGTTAAGGATCCACTTATGTGCCCTCAATTCTTGCATCTGCTAAATCCAGGATTTTGGTAAGAAGACCAGTAAAATCATATCTTAGCAATTAGTCGATGCTCTATCTACTCCTTTTTTGGGATCGTTACTAAATTTGGATCTACTTTTGAGTAGCAGTTAAGTTATTAGGTAACAAGGGCAGTGGACATTCAGACCGGAGTCTGTTAAGAGATATCTTATCCAAACGTCTCAATTTAGGTAGCACATAGTATGATAGATACTTTTATGAAATTTGGGTGAGGTATTAGAAAGAGGTAAAACAAAGGTTGACCTGAGAATTCAAGGAGCGTATTGCATATAGAATTACAATTAGAGGAAGAAGTAGACTCTCGCAATTCATTAAGAGAAGTCCTTCGCCCGTCTCCGGAGGCCCAGGCCAGATCGTTCTGTCTAGATCATCTTTATCCATATCATTATCTGTGTCACCGACATCGTTATCCATTGCATGTAATTGTACAACATGAATAGGTTATTTAATTTTGTTAGCCAGATTACCAACCTCAGAGGTTCCAAGTTCGAAGAGTCTTTGAGTTTATCCATTTGTTGTAAATTATGTTTTGTTTTGTTTTTTAAACAAATTTTATTGATTTTGGGTAGAAAATACAGTGTCCAAGCGACATGGGACATACACAGCATGATAAAATAAATCTTATTCAATCATTAGTCCCCATCTCCTCTTAAACAGTCTGAGGAAAGCAAAAACACTATACCATAACATTGGTATTAACCTAATACTATCACTACCCCATATTATATAGCATTAACAATCTAGATTTCGCATCATGCTAATCGTGCCGTTTAATAGGCTATACATTGTTATCTTACACATTTATTGTTTCCTTGCCATCCAACTGGCCATCTGTTACCTTGTATGTCTTAATAAATTATGTTTTTAACCTTTTTTTGACAAATAGCCTTTGAGCTAGCATCTCTTGCCAACATTTTTTGCACGGAAGCTTCAGTTGTCTTTGAAAAATTGGGCAGAGAATCGGAGACAGCTTGCAGTACAGTGTCTTTTAATAAAAGATTGTATATTGCCTCTGAGGATTTGAGATCATCTTCTTCAAAATATGACTCCATTATACATAACAGCAACTGAAGTTGGAATTGAGGGCAGTTATTCTAAATTTGGGAAGTTTAAATACCCAGGCATTTATTTTTTTAAATTACAGGAGCAGTTGAGAACTCGCGCATATAGAACTGCCAGTGGCAAATCAAAGGGGGAGTGGCAGGCTCCAACAATGGGTGGTTCCCTGTGCGTGGTGCAGGGAGGGAGGTAGGCCAAGGAGGAAGGAGACGGCTTCCTGAAAGAGAGCTTCGTGGGCCGTTGAAGCGAGGGAGACACACGCTGAAGGCCAGCTTCCTTCCGACACGTTGCCGAGGAAGAGAGAGGTTGAACTGCCGCAGCGCACAGAGAAGAATGTGGGAAACAGCAGCAAGTGTGTGGCTCAGTGAGGCTCCTTAGCAGAATATCTCTCAGCAAGCACACAAGTGACAGTTGGACTGCATCAATCAAGGAGTAAAGTCAGGTAAAAATATCTATTAACCAAACCACAGCACAAATATAACTTTAAACGGAAATATGAACACAGTTAAGTTATATTAGGAAATAAAGGATGATAAAGTACTCAAATTGACTGCGAGCATCAAGAAAAGACGAATTGTTGCTTCAAGTCAAGGGATTTTAAGGTTGCTCTTAGATGATTGGTTGTTACCTCTGTGATTGCATAATGTAGTTTTCTTTTCTCCAAGCATGATGGGATGGTAGTTTATCTTGGCTACTATTTAAATAAATGCAAGAATAGAAAGCATAATAGTAGCTGTCTGTCTTGTAATAGAATCTGGGCGAATACCACACCAAAGATGGTAATTTCTAGCAGGTGTTATGTGATAAATGGTTCAATCTCTGTTCTTAGCCGCTTGCTATTCGAGGTGGTGGAGCCTTACCTTTAACCCTACAACCACCTCGATGTTGATTTGTTGCTCCGCCCCACCCACTAGCCTGCCTGCCCCTCGGAGGTTGTCATCCTCACTGTGTAGTACAGTCAGGTCTCAGAGGACCGTCCTATGCCAACCGTCTGACCAGCATGCACTTGTTCCTTTTATGCTGCTGCTCACAGATCTAGTCCTGGTTGCTGGCAAAGTTACGTGTGTTGCATCGGGGCCTTTCAGAGGCAAGATATACGGTCTGGAGGCACTCACAGACACTGTGTAAGCAGCATTCTAAAAGAAAAGTAAAAAATCTGAACTACTGGCCAAATGGGTAGAGTTGTGGATACTGACTAACACATGTGAAAGCTGATAGTGTATGACATCCTTTCCACTAAAACAGACTCCTTGTGTTTTTTTTTATAGACTACTACATCCAATCCAGTAGCTTTTCGTGGTTGAAGGTCTGGTTCTTTTTAGGCCTACATACATGCATGTGCAGGAAGTGTACATCAATTTCTCCAGAGGATCCAAAACCTAGAAGGGCTGGTTCTACCGGTTTCTTTTGCTGGACCTGTCACGCGAGATCTTGAGAGATCAACAAGACTTAATTAAGCCTTGATAGGTAGTGGTACCACACAGTGCACTGAATGCTTCAGCATTCGAGAATTTATTAACACTGTGGTATGTTTATGTGCTCATTCTACAAATGATACAAATAGTGTCACATATTTATACTTCATTGAGAAAAATATTATATTTCTTCACTTATTGGAAATGGGTCTCAGTATCAACGAAACAAGATATGTCATTTTCTCCTCATATATACTAAGTGTGGAAATAGTTTTTTTCCATGCAAATGAATGGTTTTTGAGGCATTTATTATGTTTTATCGCTTGCTTGTAGGTTTAAACTTAATGCCTTAAGAGTCTTCCTGACAGAGAGCAAGAGGCGCCAGAAATGCGTTGATGCGATATTTGAATCAAAAATCCGAATTGTTGCTATTTTTTTCTTTCAATAATTAGATTCTCTCTTAAACTCCCAGGGACTCTCTTCTCTGACCCTATATTGATAGAACGGGGGACCTGACAGGGGTGTCCTCTCTCCCCATTAATCTTCGCCCTGGTGATTGAACCATTAGCTATGGCACTATGCATCTCAGCGCCGGACTGGGGGATACGTCTTGGGGACGGTATACATGCGATTTCGCTTGATGCAGACAACATTTTGTTATATGTTGAGGACATTCGCGCGATTCCCCAAGTCATTCCTGCTACATTGCGGTCTTTCGCCTCCCTGTCTGGGCTGCGGATACATTGGGGCAAGTCTTGCCTGTATCCTTTTAACCCTGATACGGAGCATCCGGGTTGAGAGGTAGACGGGACGGTAGAGCAATGGCAGCCAGTGGCGTTTCGATATCTGGGGATCCGCATCTTCCATAACGATCAGGACCTTTTAGACGGTAACAGCTTAATCTTTCGGTCATCGGTAGTGTGGAGTTAATAAAAATGGTCATGCTGCCACGTCTGCTTTATTATTTCGCTAATTTACCGCTCCACCTACCCGTGTCCTTCTTCCGTTCTCTGGAGAAGATCGTCCGGGACTTCGTTTAGAACAATTCACGGTGCAGGGTGGCACTGGCGAAATGATACCTACCTCGTTCGAGGGGGGGCTGGCTCTACCCAACTTGGAGCATTATTTCTTGGCGTCGCAAATCCTATGGGTGTCGAAATGGGTGGAGGGACTACATCTATCAGACTCGGCGGGGCACGACCCTCCGTACTCTCTGGACTCTACTTTCCCTATTCCACCCTTGTAATGGATTGAATGAATCTCTCCCATGACTAGTCTCGGCGGCGCGGACGTGTTTCCGCAGGGCGCTTCGGCTTACCAGACACGTCCCACCATATGCGCCAGTAGTACCTATATTGGATATGCCGACCGTGCAGGGACGCGTACGGAGTACGGACCTTACTGACTGGGAGGGGGCTGGTATAACCACCCTGGGGGATCTCTACGGAGAGGGCGCACTACGGCCATTCCTAGCCATTACGGACGAAGATGGAGTTTCCCCAGACCAATTTCTAAATCATGCCTCCTGGAGGGCCGCGATGAGACGCTGGTGGGGAGACATTACGCAGGAACTTCCGACGCATCTTATGGTGCAATATGTGCACGTTTATGGGTACAGGGCGCCACCTGGTGAAATGGTTTGCGGAATCAATCAGGGAGCATACCCTAGTGGACTTAACGCCGTTGCGAGTTAAGTGGGAGACTGACCGGGGGAAGCCCTACTTGGAGAAGGAATGGTCCATGGTCCTGGAAAGTCCCAAACAGGTCCCCAGAAACGCCCGTTTTAGATTGATATAATTTTACATTGTTCATAGGGCTTATCTTTCCCCGGACAAAATTAATCGGTATTTTCATAGACAGGTTGCGTATTGTCCGCGCTGCAAGTTGGTGAATGCGGATCTTCTACCTATGCTTTGGGCTTGCCCCGCTTTGCATGTTTACTGGGGGGGGGTGCTCGGGGCGTTAACCGTAAGCACGGATAGGGTAGTGCTGCGAACATGGGAGACATGCATTACTGGTGTATTTCCCAGACACAAAAAACACAAAGCGTCCACCCGGTTCCTGGATCTGGGTTTCATTGTGGCCAAGCAATTGATTACCCATCAGTGGAAGGCGGTAGAGCCCCCGCCGACAAAAGCCTGGTTCCTCTCCATGCTGAATTGGGTGAAGGCTCAAGCGGTTTCCCTGGTACTGGAGGACACGATGGGATTGCGTAAATTCCCCGTTTCCGCTACATGGAATACTATATTGTGTGCGTTACAGGGGTTGTCGACACCAGACGACCAGACGAATGTCCCCACTCCGGATGCATATAGCATTATATGTGTGTAAATCTACGGCCTGAGCTCTGAATTGTTGTGCGGATAGTATCCCTCATACCCCACACTGGACGGTCATTTCTCCTAGCAATCAGGCTGTACACCCATAGGATAGTCGATGGGGATCCCCCTCAATGTCAACCGGGATCTGTATTCCCTCCCATACCTCTTTGCGGCCCCTATTTCCCTTCCCACCCCCCTTCCTGATAGTTCCTCCCAAGTTAAGGGCTGTTTTTTATAAAAATTGTTTGACTTACTGAACAGATTACTGTGATATGGCGGAGTGAAGTTATGAGCATCGTACTTCTGTAATCGACAAGTATTGCAAAGTTAAAGTTTTTTAATGTACCATAACGTGATTGTGCAGCAATTTTGACAGGGGGAGGAGTCGTTTGACAGGCGGGAAATGCCCTGTGTCAATACCAGTCATGCAAAAATGGATAGATGTATCTATGCCGTTGTACAAATGATCTCCGATTCGGACTTGTTACTCACCTACTGGCTCTGTGTTGATATCAATGATGGTGTATCGTTGTATATTCATGTTCACAACAACAAAATCTTTAATAAACAGATCAAACAAAAAAATGAAGATTATTGAAAACTCATTGAACAATCAACATAGGAGTAGTATTGCTACAAGATAAAGACACAAACAAACTAAATTGGTCAACACTAATAAAAACGACTTAGTACTTTGCTGGGTATGGGGTGACAGCACGGAGCGTTGTGCTCTGTTCCGATTTGTATCTTGACTACACACTTGGCACCAGTATGTTTGTCCCTGTTGAAAGAGCCAAGTAGAAACAACTCTTTTAACACTGACAATTCAAAAAGGGTGTGCATAAAACAAGGGATGGCCATCTAGTTTACTCTTAAATATTTTAAACAGTCCACTCTCATTGGTAGGTGAATGGCTATTGGGGAATTGTAAAATATTTATTTTTGAAATGTTGTTGCTAAATTCTTTGAAGCCATAATTTCTTTGGGGTGCACCATCGAGGGATGCCTCCAAGGGGCTCCACCATAACTGGATTCACCTCTGTTCCATTCTCCAGAGGTGTTATCAGAGTAGAGAATTGTAAGTGTAATTTGCCCAGAGACCGCTTGAAGCCTTATATCTTCAGGCTTCTGAGAAATTATGCACAGTCTAGATAGGTTTACATGTCTGGGGCACAGCACCTTGACCTGCTGTTCTTTGGGCGAATATTATGTTTGATCCATCAGGGCCTCGCCCACATTAAATTCACCAAACTGTAAGACTTTGAATGACCCATGATTACTGGTATTGGGTGACTTTGGCTGCCCCAACCCTTCCAGACATAGTGTAGCCCCCCCTGACTTTGCAAAAACTAGACTGGCAAAGGCCTCAGAGTTTTACACATAAAAGACTTTCCAGCAGTATAGGAATAGGACTGTGGCAAGCAGTAGCTGCATAAAACACAACAATTCTCTTGTGTCTTCTACTGACTTTTTTTTAATGTAGCAGGGAGTGATAGAGTAGGCATGGCACTGCCTGGGCTGCTCCGTGCAGAAGCAGTATTATGGATGGTGCAGGGAAAAGAGTGGTATGTTTAACCGTCAGTAATAAAGAGACTGCTCCCTGCTGTGAGTTAAGTTCCTTGACATGGAACCCGAAAGCCTTTATTGTAAGTTGAGCATGGAAAGAAAACCACACACACACACACTGACACACACACTTAAAGTGAAGGACCTATTAGCTTTGTTAATGTTGTAAAGGTGCTTAGGTTTGTCTATTACATGGATTTGTAGATGGACATTTAAGGGATTCATATTGTAGCCCATGTGGTTAGAAATAATTTCTTTACTGTGAGATCTGTTTTGCCAGGCATGGATGAGTGCAAATTCATAGGCTGTGAGGTTTTTAGGAAACAGATTGCTCTCGAGTCAGTTTTTATCTGGTATTGTATTTATCATGTATTGTAAAGTGTGTATCAAGAGCAGAACAGCTGGGCTTCATGTAGGGACAAAACTACTTCTATGCCCTCTGCTGTTCTACTGGACACCCCTGTTTCTGGTATTACATATATGATGGCCCTCAATCACCCAGTGAATGACAAGAAAACCTATGTCAGCCCCAGAGTCCCTTGATAACTGTATTACATATTTCTGAGGTACTAGCAGTGTGAATATATGATTTATTTTTATGTTGCAGGCCAAGTTCAAGAGCCAGAGAGAGCATATCACTAAGGAGTTTGAGAAGCTCCAGATGTTTTTGGAGAAGGAAAAATCTCGACACCTCAGCAACCTGAAGGAGGAAGAGAAGAAAAGTCTGCAGCGCATCAAGGAGACAGTAACAAAATTAGAAGAACAGCAATTTGTCCTAAGAAGTTGGATTACGGAGATTGAATTGAAGTGTCAGCAGCAGGATGTGGAGTTATTGAAGGTAAGAAAAGGTTGTAAATCAAGAGAACAAGAAGATCAGCAAACCTTCATTAGTTCAAGAAGGTACCAATATTGTAAGCCAGATCTAGTGGGAGCGATGCATGCTTCCACAACTCTCTGAATCCACTACAAAAAATATTCAAAGTAATATGTTGGTTACAAGTAAACCCAGGGAAAAGGGACTAGGATAAAAGATAAAACAGAGACGCAGGATATCGATACTCTGACTTGTAACACAGCTGGGCAGTGTCTTTAACTGGAACAGCATTGCAATCTGAAGATGAGAGGAAAACTTTAGCAATTTTATCAATAGTACCTCAGTACCTAATCTGCTATATGGTATACCTTTAAACAGCCCATATCTCCAGATAATGAAACTCTTGATCCGATTTACATTTTGGTAGACAGAGTATTCTCCTTCGGCCTGGCAGAGGAGTTAATGACCACCAGGCCGAGCGTACTCCACCCACAAAATTTAGACATTACGCGCAAACTGGTGGTCATTTTTAAAACATTGGCAGGGCCCTCTGTCACAGCGGTTCCTGTCAATGCTTTTTTAAATTTAAGCTTGATGCAGGGCTCCGTCAACCTGACAGTCATCCGTCAGACTTATTATTTTTTTTATTTTCCCTTATATGAGATTTTCTTTTTGAAAAATAAAAAATGCTCCCCTTGCCACGGGAGTTCTTTCCTATGGTGAGGGAAACATAGAGCATAGAGCAGTTTTCACTGCATCTTACTGCCAGGGTTTTCCTGGCGGTGACGGGCAGTGAAAACTGACCTGTACATCCGACCATCTAAATTAGGTGGGTGGACATAGAGGTCAGACTTTGATGGCCCTTACTCCATCGGACCATTGAAGGGGCATAACCATGGCGGAGACAGAGTAGTCTCCTCTGTGGTTACACCAATGATCTGTTCGCATCTAAATCTGGCAGCTCTAGTGCCAGGGCTTCTGCACTGCAGAGTGAAGCGAGGCGGCCACATGTATCCTAACGTGGACCTTGCCTGACCGCCACAGTGGCTCCTGGCACTGTCTTCGCTCAAGAATGTGAACTGAGTTCCCTTTGACTTGTGGGGATAATTAGGACTGCACCGGAGCATGATTCATGGTTCTGCTGTAACTACTGGGGGAACCAGACATCAAGGAGTCTTCCGGAGTGGGATTATAAGGAGGGGGCTTGACGGATGTAAAGCCACACGGGAGAATTGTATTCGGATCACTGGCTTGTATACCAAGTTACATTTTGTAGTAATCAATACTACTCTGTGATTAAAAAGTATTCTCTTTTCTTAAAAGACAAGTACTGGAGTTGTTATGTCTCTGACACCAGTGGCAGACAACCTCAACCCCTCCAGTGAGACCCAGTAGCCCCTGTCTGCCTTGTGGCCTTCCCCAATGGGTCTGAGAACCTGTAACAGAGGCCTTTAAAAAAGGAACTAGGTAAAAAGTTTAATAGTCCAAATGAGAGGTCTGAGGCTCTTGAGGGATTCCTGTTCTTTCCCAGGTCCAGTGATATTAGAGTATGCTGACTGATATTGGGAGATGAAGACAGAGTCTGTGGTCTGCTTCTAGCATAACATCTAGCTAAAGCTGAGTTATCAGAATGAAGATTCAGACGTCAACATTACCATTCTGCTTACAAAGCAGTGCAATCATCCTGACCATAGCCTATCAACCAAGGTTTAACCCAGCAACAAAGGGGAAGCAGGCAGATATAGTAACATCAGATGATTTTGTTGGCTCCTACTGTAATCTGACTTTCAATTTTCATGGAACTTTACTGTCCATTGGTCACCTCCTCCAACACCTCAGCACACACAGGCAACATTGACATTAGTTGATGCTGGATAGAGCATCTAGTTTAGTTTGTCTAAGAAGTTATGTCACCCTTGCTCATTCCATTGTTTCTAGTACGATGCCTTTTCTCATTGAAGCATATATATTGTTCTCTCCCTCACATTCTAGAGATTACATTCTTTGACCCACAAGTGTCTGTCGCTGAGGATGTAAACCCTTCAGGTTTCTGCCTAAGAGTTATTAGTGTAAAGTGACGTGTTGTACATAGGGAGTATCTCAATTGACCTGTATTCTTTACCGTTAAAGGTTTGTTTACCCTTTTATTCCCACTATGAATGTTCTTCATGGGATCACAGCACATGGCATTTAATAGTATAGTCTGGTGGTTTACGCTACTAACCAGTGTGGCACAAACACTGGGTAGTTTGGTGGCAAGCCAGTCTTAAGATTTCCACAGGTGATTACCACAAAGGTACTGACCATTCCTACTGCAGGATTGTGAGTGGGGCCACATGGAGAGGCATTGGAGGGTTTAGATTTATTTTATTTTTATTTTATTTTGAAGGTTTTATATAGCGCGAACAAGACCCTTGCGGGTATCAGAGCGCTTTACAATGTAAAATATAGAAGACACATATGCATGTAGTAAATAACATACAGCTCCATACAAAACAAGAATGGTATAGTCACAGTAACCCTGGCTCAAGTGAATTTGGCCATGAGAAGAGATTTCACTTCTTTTTGTAAGGAAGCAGTAGAGGGATTCAGTCTAGTTTCCGGGGGCAGAGCATTCCAGATCCTGGGCGCCATCCCCGAGAAGGCTCGTATGTTTTCTTCTTGCAGAATCTTTGTGGTTTAAGTAAAAGGTTACTGGCACTTCTGGACGCTCTGTTGCCACATGAAGGCACCAATTTGTGTGCCAGATAGCTTAGGGTGTTGTGATGGATGGCTTTATGCGTCAGGCATGCGATTTTTAGTTGAATTCTGGCTTCGAAAGGTAACCAGTTAAGGGATCTGAGGTCCGGGGATATGTGAGAGTTTCTTTTGGAGCCGGTAATAAGTCTAGCTGCTGCGTTGATTGAAGCTCTTCGAGGGGCCGTTGAGGATCTAGGAAGACCGCAGAGAGAGATACTCCCATATTCCACTCTAGGGATAGCTAGTGCTTGTACTGCCAGTTTGAAGTCTTTTTCGGGTATGAAAGGTTTTTAGTTTTCTCAATGTGTTCATCTGAAAGTTTGCTCCTTTTGTCGCGGTGCTGATGTGTTTCTGCATATTTAGATTTCTGTCCAGCGTTAATCCCAGTGATTTCGCTGAGTCGACAATGAGAGGATGGCAATTTAGTGCTGTTAGGTGTTTGATCCAATCTTGAATTATGGTTGCTTGGGAGGGTGGAGCGATGAGGAGGAATTCGGTTTTAAGGGTGTTCAATTTAAGATGGTTTTCGGCCAGCCAGGTCTGAGTTTTTTCTAGCGTTGTGTTGAGAGATTTGACGTCTTCTAGTGAATGGATCTTTAAGTATAGCTGAGTATCATCTGCGTACATATGATACTGTACGTTAGAGGAGTTGAGAATTTCGGTGAGTGGTTCCATGAATAAATTGAAGAGTGTCGTAGAGAGGGATGATCCTTGTGGGACTCCTAGGGTGACAGGGAAGGGATTGGACAGGGAATGATTCACCTTGAATCGTTGCGATCCGTTTTGGAGGAACGAGGTGAACCAGTTTAGAACGGATCCGGATAATCCCATTCTGTGTTTCAGGAGGTCTAACAGGTTGTCGTGTTTGACGGTGTCAAAGGCTGAGGAAAGGTCGAGCAAGATAAGCAAGCAGGCTTCGTTTTGGTCTAGGATTTGTAGGGCATCGTCTATTATGTGGGTCATAGCTGATTCAGTACTGTGTCCTGCACGGAAGCCGGATTGATATTGGTTGAGGAGGTTGAAGTGGTCTATGTGTTTTGCTAGCTGAAGGTGTACACATTTTTCTAAGAGTTTGGCCAGGGTCGGGATGTTGGATATTGGGCGGTAATTATTTAAGTCTGCGGGGTCAGCCGTTGGTTTCTTTAGGATGGGGGATACCTGCCCGGATTTAAGGATTTCAGGGATGATTCCTTGAAGGAGGGAAGTATTTATGATCTTGGTCCAGAGAGGCAGTAGCAGTGGGATGAAGTCTTTTATGCAGTTTGCGGGCAGAGGGTCTGTGAAGTGATTGGCGGGATTCAAAGCCATGAGCATTTTGAGTACTTCTTCTTGCCTGTAAGTATTGAAGGAGGACCACGATGCATTGTTTTTGAGGTAGAACTTTGGTGAACTCCTGTGTGGGACTCCTGGCAGGGGTGATGAGTCAATGTGTGTGTCAGTGTGAGTGATTAAATCATTGAGTAGGTCCTTCTTTATGTTTTCGGTTTTCAGAGTGAAGAAGGAGGCAAATGCTTTGCAGTTGGGTAGTGGACCTGTGTTCGCTGGGGGGGCTGGGGTGCATCCTTAGATTGTGTTTTGATGAGCTCGAATAGTTTTTTGGGACGATTCTTGGCTTGGTCTAATTGATAGCTGAAAAAGTCTGCTTTAGATCGTCTGATCTTTCTGTAGTAGGCGTTTCTCTTCATTCTTAGCAGCTTGAGGTGGATGGCGGATGGTGCAGATCTCCATCTTCGTTCTAATAGTCTTAAGGATCTTCTGTCCTCATTGAGTCTTCCATCGTACCAGGGTTTTGAGTCTTTTATGGAGACTCTCTTCAGTTGTAGGGGGGCGACCTCGTCTAATACCATGTTCATGGAATTGAAGTAGTGATCGGTGAGATCTTGGACATCGGATAGCCCTACTGGGGGAAGAAGGATGTTGGAGCATGCAGTTGTGATTAGGTCAACATTGATATTTTTCATATCCCTCTCCCATATTTTAGATCTTGTGGATTGAATAGAATTAAGTTTTACTGTTTCGTTGATGAAGAAGGTGATGATGTGATGGTCGGACCAGTCGCATGGACGGATCGTATCGAGTTGAATGGAATCGGCCTTAGAAATGACTAAGTCTAGGATTGACCCTTTATCGTGTGTGGTGCTATTACAGATTTGGGTGAGGTTGAGGTCCGAGAGGAAGGTTTTGAGACTGTTGACCGCTGGGTCGTTAGGGTCATTCCTGTAGAGATTGAAGTCTCCTAGGAAGATTTGGGTGTTTTGTTGTCCGGCATTAGTATAAACAATGTCCATGAGATGTTCAATGAAGGTTAGGTTATCACCTGGTGGATGATAGAGAGTGTGCAGAGAGCAAACCGGTTTGTTATTGCTAGCGATGTCTAAGCATAGGTATTCGCAGGAGGGGAATGCTTGAGACTGGGATCGGTTCACTGAGAGATTGTTCCGGTGTATGCAGGCAATACCACCCCCTGGCTTATCAGTTCTGTCTAGTCTGATGATATCATGGTTAGGGGGTACCAGTATGTCGAGGATGGGCGAAGAAGATTCATTTAGCCATGTTTCGGTCAGAATTAATAGGTCCGGTTCTTGCGTCAGTATGAGGTCAGCTAAATCAGCTGCATGTCTTGAGGCAGATCTACAATTTAGCAGTATGCATTTAAGACGGGGCTTGATGAGGGTTGAGTTGGGTTCTTGTATCAGGGGAACTAGTCTGAGGTTGTTTTCGACTATACCTCTGGGATTATGCTTTGTGAGTCTGTGGGTATTGGAAGGGATAGTTTGGATTAGGGAATGTTTGTGGAGGTTATCTGCAAGCACTGTGTTGAGGGTGGGTTGTGGGAGATCATAGGAGCATAGTAGGGAGAGTAAGTCTTTATCCGATAGAGAGTTGGTCCTACGGATTGGGCAGGTTGAAGTATCGACACCCTCGCCCCGCTCAAGAATCCGCCCAACAGCCACACCAGCAAGAAAGCCACCTGGTTCACCGAAGACCTCCAGGCCTCCAAACGAACATGCCGAAAACTGGAGAAGATCTGGCTCCACGAACGGACAGCGGACAGCTACGCCGCCCACAAGAGCGCCACCCGCAGTCACCATCACCTCATCAGATCCGCCAAAAGGGCCTCACTCAAAGACCTCCTAGACAACAACGCACACAACAGCAAAGAGCTCTTCAACATCGTGAAGGAACTCTCCAACCCCAGCTCCAACACCAACGACATCCAGCCGTCGCGAGACCTGTGCGACTCACTGGCCACCTTCTTCCACCGCAAAATCGCCGACATCCACAACAGCTTCAACACCACGACCGCCCCGGCAACCACCGAGACCACTGCCCCCACAACCACCAACCGCCTGCTCTCCTGGACCAACATCAACGACGAGGACACCAGCGAGATCATGAACACCATCCACTCCGGTTCACCGCTAGACCCGTGCCCTCACCACATCTTCAACAAAGCCAGTACAGACATCGCGCCCCATCTCCGGAAAATCATCAACATCTCCTTCGAGACAGCAACCTTCCCGGAAAGCTGGAAGCACGCCGAGATCACCGCCTTACTCAAGAAACCCAAGGCAGACCCCAAGGACCTCAAGAACTTCCGACCCATCTCTCTGCTCCCGTTCCCCGCGAAGGTCACCGAGAAAATCGTCAACAAACAACTGACCCGCTACCTCGAGGAGAACAACATCCTGGACCCTTCCCAGTCCGGCTTCCGCAGCAACCACAGCACCGAAACCGCCCTCATCGCCGCCACCGATGACATCAGGACCCTGCTAGACAACGGAGAAACAGCAGCCCTCATCCTCCTGGACCTATCAGCCGCCTTCGACACGGTCTGCCACCACACACTACGAACACGCCTTCACGACGCCGGGATCCAAGAGAAGGCCCTGGACTGGACCACATCCTTCCTTTCTGGCAGAACACAAAGCGCCCGCCTCGCCCCCTTCCGATCCAAGGCCACCAAGATCATCTGCGGCGTACCCCAAGGCTCCTCCCTCAGCCGAACGCTGTTCAACATCTACATGGCACCCCTCGCCCACGTCGCCCGACAGCACAACCTCAACATCATCTCCTACGCCGACGACACCCAGCTGATCCTCTCCCTCACCAAAGACCCTCACACCGCCAAAGCCCACCTCCACGAAGGAATGAAGGCCGTCGCCGAATGGATGAGGACCAGCCGCCTGAAGCTGAACTCTGACAAGACGGAGGTCCTCATCCTTGGTTCCAACCCTTCAGCCTGGGACGACTCCTGGTGGCCAACATCACTGGGAACAGCCCCGCCACCCACCGACCACGTACGCAACCTAGGGGTCATCCTCGACCCCACCCTCTCCATGACTAAGCAGGTCAACGCCGTTTCCTCATCCTGCTTCAACATCCTCCGAATGCTCCGCAGGATCTTCAAGTGGATCCCCACCGAAACAAGAAAAACAGTCACCCAGGCCCTCGTCACCAGCAGGCTGGACTACGGAAACGCCCTCTACGCAGGAACGACGGCTAAGCTCCTGAGACGGCTGCAACGCATCCAGAACGCCTCTGCACGTCTTATCCTCGACATCCCCCGACGCAGCCACATCACACCCCACCTGAGAGACCTGCACTGGCTCCCTGTCAACAAGAGGATAACCTTCAAGCTCCTCACCCACGCACACAAAGCACTCCACAACTCCGGACCAGCCTACCTCAACAGACGACTCAGCTTCTACACCCCCACCCGCCAGCTCCGCCGACCAGCCTCGCCCTCGCCACAGTCCCCCGCATCCGGAAAACGACCGCCGGCGGCAGATCCTTCTCCCACCTCGCCGCCAAGACCTGGAACACCCTCCCCACCAACCTCCGACAGACCCAAGACCTACTGGCCTTCAGAAGACTCCTCAAGACCTGGCTCTTCGATCAGTAGCAGCACCACCCCCTCTTCCCCCAGCGCCTTGAGACCCTCGCGGGTATGTAGTGCGCTTTATAAGTGACATGATTGATTGATTGATTGATTGAGGTGAGGAACTGATCTCCACCTGGGGGGCCATCGTTTCGGGGTGTATTTGGGGCGATCTGTGTGGAAGATGGTCCTGGTTTCTTGTTCAGATCTATTGGTCAAGGGTTCATGTAGAAACAATTCACGTAAAGCTTGTAGGTCTTCTTTGACTTGCCGTAAAGAGAGTAGAATCTCGTCAAGTCTAGGGTCTGGTGCGTGAGTTAGCATGTTTAATGAATGGATTGTGGGTATGGGAGGTGTGCTTGTGTCCTGTGGGTAGTATGAGGGTGAGATGTACTCTGTGTCGTTGTGTTGCAACCTGCCAGGTTGCTTGTCCGGAACGGGGAGGGGAGGGCTGGTGGGGGGGTGTCACTGTATGTATCGCAGGGGTGTGAGGTGTGGATGGGGCCGTGAGAGTGTTGATATTGCCAGGGGAAAGGTTGGAATTGGGTGGATGTGTGTCAATTTCAGGGGAGAGTGCTGAATCTAGGATGGGTGTAAATGCTGGTAGTGTAATAAGAGGGGTGTGTCTTGTGGGGAAGACGGGAGGGGAGGAGGGGGTAGCACTTAGATTGGGTGTAAATGTTGATGGGTTGGAGTTGGGGGGAGGTGTGACATTTCCAAGGGAGGCTGCTAAATCTGGAATGGGTGTGAATGCTGGTGGTGTAGCAAGAGGGGAGTGTCTTGTAAGGGAGTCAGGAGGAGAGGAGGAGGTAGCACTGGGAGTGGGTGTAAATGATGATGGTGTTGTCCAACGAGAGCAATTAGGGGGGGGTTAATGGGTGTGTTGGGGGTGGGAGCCGCTTGGGCGGGGGGGGTAGGATTTCTCCACTTTTTCCTTGATTATGGGGAAAATGGTATCCAGCAGGTTTAGGCTACGGTCTGATGATTGCATGAGAATGATCCCATTGTGGTAAATGGTGATTGTTGCTGCGGCTTTGTAGATTGTGGAGGGGGAGATAGAAATTGTGAGACCATGCTTTGTTTTCCTAGTTGAGGAGAGCGAGAACAGGGCGAGGAAGGCTTTTCTCCATTGGGCTCTTCTCTTGGTGTAGAAAATAATGTCCGTGGTTATGGACCCTTTGTTTGTTGAGAAGTAGGGGTCTGAGATGGGGGTTTCATGGTGTGATTTTAACAAATTGTGTTTAAAGCGTTTGGAGGCTTTTTTTGATAGGTTGGGGGGGTAATTAATGGAGTAAGTGTGTAGGCCCGTGCGTTCCATAATGGGGTTGGCGCTTGTTCGTGGGAATAGAGTGGTATGGGGCGGTATGCGGGGTCATGGGATTGGGACAGTAGCGGGGGCCTAAGCTGTGAGGGGGATGGATTTGGAACGGTTGAAGGTAGGTGAGAGAATGGGAGGAGATGTTGGAACAGCGGGGTGCAGGCATCTGCTTGGGGCAGAAGGGCAGGAGGGGGTGGAATAGGGGTTGTTTCCAGTCTGGGTGGTGGGCGTCCCCTTCAAAGCGTGAAATAGATGAGGGACTAGGACGGACTAAACATTCTCACCAGTGTACATATGGCGAGGGAAACCGAAGACTGTTATCTAACGACATTTAAGGGCTAATCCAGTGAGAGGTAGTTGGTCCAAAATGGCCGCACTATTAGTAGTGGTAGTAGCCAGAGCCAGGAAGGTAGTCCTATCTCTCTTACAATTAGGGGGTGGAATAGGGGATATTTCAAATCTGAGTGGTGTGTGACCACTGAAAACGTGTAATGGATGAGGGGCTAGGACGGAATAAAAATTCTCACCTGTGTGCATGTGGCGAGGGAAACCAAAGATAGTTATCTAGCGACGTTTAGGTGCTAAACTAGTGAGAAGGAGTCGGTCCAAGATGGCCGCACCATTGGTAGTGGTAATAGTCAGAGCCAGGAAGGTAGTCCTATCTCTCTTTCAACTAGCTGGTCCATATAGGCGTAGTCCTGTTTCAATTTCTATAGGTGATGTGTGTGCTTTGACCTTTACCCCTTCCTCTATGATCTGCTTCCGGGGAAGCTTGGTGTCTCTTCCTGCTTAAACCGTAGGCTGAAGGCAGGCCATTAATCATTGGATCATTGGAAAAGGTGACGTGATGTGGTCGCCATTTTGCAAGCATCAGGTCATCTGATGCGAGTTGGTTTAAAAACGGGGAATCCCCGAGTAAGTTCCCCAGCATGAGGATGCGGGACTCAGGAATGGGCAGTGACCGATTGTTTTAGTGATCAGGCGGTAAATCCAATAAGTGTGAGCCTTCCCTGTCTAGGGGATTACGCCGCTTGACACAGTAAAACCACGCATAGCGTTGACATAAATCAGAGGCCAAAAGTAAGCCTAGTCTCTCACGGTCTTGAGCGTGCAGTGGATTCAGCTAAGCCCAATTGTCTCGAAGTTTGCGGAGTTAAGCTACAGGACTCAGAGCGACCAGACCTCCGGTCTCGCCGCTTGCCTCCGTAGAATCACAGGTGAGTCTCAGACAGAAGCAGGCAGAGGCGCTCCCGGTCTTGCACCATATCTGCTCGGACACTCGTGAGAGGGCGGAGTGCTCAGCATAGTGGGGGGGTGGGGGGAGTTCCGATCCCGGCACTCGCATCTGGGTCCAGTGCGTGCCCTCGCGGAGCGACAAGAGTGAGAGTGAGCTCCGCTCCCTAAGTCGATTGCTCCCAGCCCTGCACCGGTGATGCCCAGTGATCAGAGCCTCAGCACAGTCATGTCGCAAAGGGACCGGCATAGAGGGGGCACCCCTCTGTGCCTCTGACCTCTGCCGCCCCCGCGCGAAGGTCCTGTGATGGGGGGGGACGGCAGGCGAGCTCCGGTCGCTCCGGCAGCTTCCCGTCGGCTGCGATTATGGTCTCTGTGGTTCCGACGGGGCAAGAGTCTCTCCTCCCGACCAGAGGCCTAAGGGAACCAGCTCCACGATCAGAGCCCAGCCCTTCGGCTATCAGAACAGATGGCAACTCCGGTCGATGGCAGCTCTCCGTTGGCCGTGACCAGCGACTCGGCTCCAACCCTTCGGCTATCGGAACAGATGGCAACTCCAGTCGATAGCAGCGCTCTGTTGGCAGTGATCAGCGTCTCGGCTCCAGCGGGGCTCGCTTCTCTCCTCCCAGTCATCGGAGGACTGGGGGAGCCAGCTCCACGTCTACGCTCACCCATCGGCTATCGTAGCAGCAAGAGGTGAGAGGCAGGGTTGCCACCGTTGTTTGTGATACCTCATGCACAGGCGCGGCACGTGGTAGGAGTGCCGGTCGGGCGTGACGTGCAGGGGAGGGTGGGGGTAGTAAACTACGGATTAAGGCCGAATACAGGTAAGTGAACATTTAAATAAATAAACGACTTCATTGCGCGCACTGCATCGCATTTGGCGATGCAGCGCTCACAACGAAATTCGTTTTATTTATTTAAATGTTCACTTACCTGTATTCGGCCTTAATCCGTAGTTTACTACCCCCCACCCTGCCCCTCCCCCGCCCCACGTCACCGCCCGACCGGCACTCCTACCACGGGCCGTGCCTGCTCATGCATTTATGTCTGCAATCCGTGCCCGCTCCTGTACCTAGAGGAAGAGATGCCCTGCTCCATACTGAGTCCAAAGATCCTGGAGAAGCTGAGAAACTAATTACACATCATTTAGAATTTACTTCAGCTCCACATAATCATCTGTTCTTTATGTATGTGGTCTAATCTTACATTCAGGAAGGATTATTTATCACTTTTGTTAAAGTAGTGTACTTTACTATTATTGTAGAGTTCCAGTAGTTTGAATGCATTCATGGGTTAATCAAGTAAATCCGTGCTTCATGCTTTATCTGCCAAGGTCAGTAATAGAAATGTGTGTTCATTATTAACATATTTGTTTATATATAGTTACTTTTAATTAGTACACTTGTGAATAACTTTTTTTTAAATGTTAATTTTACTATGAACATAAACTCTATTGTCACGTGTTGATATGTTTATGTTTTACTCCCTAGGATGCAAAGACCGTTTTGAGCAGGTACGATTATCTTTTTTGATTAGCTCACCATATCAAAAAATTCAAGAGGAGTCATTTGAATGAATGATATCGCACTGCAGTCTTCTTTATGTATTTTTGCCCCTCGTGTGGGCCCATTTTTCAATAGCTCACTATCTTCTAATTAGGTACGAAGAGCAAAGCGACCATGCTTACTTGGAAACATGCTATTCAACGGGGAGATGTAGGATGATATTTTTTCTTTATATTTTGTTGTTTTTATAATTTTGCCGTCCTTCATAGTTTTTTGTTTTCTCCATCTTCTTATTCATTTTCCTTTTTCTATTTATTTCCCCTTTGTGTGTTTATTTTTCCATTTATAATGTTCCTTTATTTTTTCATACTTTACTAGTTTATATTCTATTTTACTGTCTCCTTTATGTGCCTCTGGTTGTTTTGGTTTTTTGTTGCTTTCTGTTTACTTTAATTTCATGCACTAATTTCCATTCTCTTAATGTGGCCCATATCTTACTTTTTTGCTTATTGTTTATATTGCTTTTTTACTTTTGTATTTTTCAACCTTCATTTATACACTACTCTTTTTCTTTGTTTCTAGTCTATCTTTTGCCATTGTTTTTCTTTACCTCTTTCTTTAGTTTTTCTCTTTTCTACATTAATTATCCCCTTCTTGGATTGTTTTTCCCCCTCAATTAGCATATTTTATATTATAAAGCAGTATTTTAATATTCATTGTATGGCTTACTGGGTTGAATGGTTGCTGCTGAACCATGCAGTATTCTAAAGACCCACAGACTCAGGCTTCCCTCCTTATGGCTTTAAGAAATTAAATAACATTAAAATGGTTTAGAACGCTAATTTTTACAGCTCCTAGAAACAGTAAAAGTGTGATATGATGTGCTATATAATGACACGTTATTAACAGTAATATTAGTCAGTTTTCTAACGTACTTTTTCTTTACTGTTTAACTTTCAGAGCATTGATATATTATTTACTCACATTTACTAAATATCATATAAATCATTAACATATTTAGTGTTGTACAGAACAATTGACAGTTTGATTTTCCCCACTGTATACATTCTTTGTCCCTTTCTTATCTTTGTACTGTAATGAAATGTGGATTTGTAGAGCGTGAACGTGTCACCCATGAGGGTACACAGGTGCTGAGTAGGTGCGGGCTATGCAAGATCGTTCAGTTGAAGAGACAGGTTTTCACTATTTTGTAGAACTCTGTAAGAGACGTGGCTGTCCTAATGTGCTGGGGAGGTCATTCCAGGATTTGGCTGCCAAGTAATAGAAAACACTGCCTCCTGTTTTGCTTCTATAGATATGGGGTGAGGAGAGTAGGAGGGTGGATGTGCGAGTGATGTCGAGTGGAGGTTCCTGGTTGGTTGGTGGAAGTGTAGTTGGTGGTTGAGGTAGGTGGGACCCAGGTTGTGTAGCGCCTTGTAGACGTGGGCGATTATCTTGTACTGGCAGTGTTTCTAGATAGGGAGGCAGTTAAGTTGTTGGAGGAGAGGTGTGATGTGCACGCAGCAAGGAATGTTGAGTACTAGTCTGGCTGCGGCATTTTGGATGGTCTGCAGCTTGTGCCGCAGGTGTGCGGAGGTGCCATAGTAGAGAGCGTTGCTGTAGTCCAGTCGGCTCGTGATAAGGGCCGGTGTGACGGTCTTTCTGTTGTCAGGAGGGAGCCATTTGATGATTTTTCTGAGCATGAGGAGTATGAGAAAGAAGGCGGAGGTGAGGGCAAGGGTGATGTCCAAGATGATGCCGAGGTTTCTGGCGTGGTCGGAGGGCATGGGTGTGGAGCCTAGTTCTATGGCTGCATCTCATTTATTTATTTGACAGTATAGATTCCCAGTCAGATACTTCCCCTTGGGAGATCCTTCTGTTTATTCCATTGACCTAGGTGAACTCCTTGTCCATTCCTTTACAATCAGAGGCAGTATAACCCTTATTCATCTCATATCACAACCATTATCCACGCTTATCTTGCAGAGAAGCTCATCATCTTTGGTGGTTCTCAACACACCCACAGCAGAACTCCATTAGACTACAGATTAAGAAATGCAATATAACATTTCTTTTTAAAACAAGGCAGTTTCCATAAGTGCACCCAGGTTCCTGAACAACCTCTTTATATTCTCCTACTCCTCATTGACTTTATTCTTGTCCTTGACCAAGTGCCACGCTTCGCTGCCTTTTGGCTAGGATCGTGCTATAAAAATACGACATACATACATACATCTCTCTTTGTTTGTGCCTTGGTATTCCACTCTTCATTTTTCTCTGAGTGAATACTTCCTATCCTCTCCCTACCTTTCTTTATTTCTTCATATTTATTTGACTCGATGCATAATTACTCTCCTACCTGTACCTTCTGAGCAGATGGGAATTTTATAGCATCTCCACTTGTCTCTTTCCAAGGTATGAAAATATGAAAGATCAGCAAACTGACTTCTACCCCTTAGCGGAGAACAAAGAGGAGGCAGAGGAGGAGGTAGTGGAAGAGGAAGTGGACCTACAGATAAAGATAATTGAATCATTGGGTGAGAAACCACAAATAGTGTTAGTTATAAGAATGTCCAGTAAACTGTGAATGTCTAGATTTATCAGCTTACCAATATATTTAGTTGGCAAATGTGTTGTTACTAAGACACTTAAATCAAAACCTATGAAAGCGCTTCAGAGCTGGTATTGAAATAAATGGAGTAATTATAGACGACTTTATAAAACAGGCAGACATCTTTGAATGTTTGTAAAATACTTATAGATTTTTTTACCAGCATCATAAGCAAAAGAGAAAGGGTGGACCTGCTGTGATTTGGCTAGTGACCTTTTTTTTTTTGTAATCAAGGTAAAGCCCTTGTAGGTAATCAGTCCAGTAGCCAGTAGTGTAGATTTTACAGGTAGGTTTATTCAGTTACAAGTAAGATGGGAAGTATTGTGCTCCACCGGGAACAGAATCTTGCTGCTCAGCCCCACTCCTTCCAACTGACCACTCATCCAAACCATGCACTCATGAACATTCTATTACATCATATTCACACAGGCTGAGCAGCAAGGAACTAGGAGACCATAGAATACAACACCTTTCAACACAGATAGTTCAGTGACTGATTTAACTTTCTCTGCTGTCATCTTAAGGTGAAACATATTTAATTAATGGGAATCTATAATAAAAGTTAATGTTAGTCATACAAAGGATGCATTATTCACCCTATTCCACCCTATTCCACTGTAGGGGTTTCTTGATTAGGACTATGGTGCTCCGCCTCCTCTCCTAATTTGCAAGTCCATTATTGTTTTTTCTGGACTGTAACTCTGACTGAGCATATGAAAGGTAATGATGAATGCCTCGCTTGTAGTAAAGGCTGGGCGGCCAGGTGTCTTGCTTCGCCTTTCAGATTAATACAGAATCTCCCACACGGTAGCTCAAACCATGGCGAAGCAGGAGACATGAAACACAACTAACACCTTTAGAAAAGGGTTTAATTTTACACAATGCTCTCTAACAGAAAGGCTTTCCCAGATGCCAAAATAACAACATTCAAATACACAAAGATATATATATATTTATATGCAAGCAATAATAACACGCTTGGTAAATGCAACAGTTATATGCATGAATAACACCATGAATAAACAAGCAGCAAATAATATGAGATAACACTCAAGAAAATATTATAGGACGTCCTGCAAGAGATCAGAAAGATATATACACTGGATACATCAAATTATTACTTTGGATGTGCACCTCACTCAGTCACACATCACAAAGAAAACACCTCAAACGATCAAAGCCACTGGCCCCACATCACAATGGCAATAATCAAAACTCAACACTTCACCTGGTGCAAACACTGCATCTTAGCCCACTCCTGACTGGGGGAATTAAACAGCCGTGGTTAAGAGCCTCAGCAACCAGGGTTCCGCTGTACTGAAGTAGACGCGTCCGTCCCCATTCGGATTCCAAAATCCCGGTTTTTAAGTCAACAACCCTCAGCTTTATAATCTCAAAACTCACACTAGAAGGTTCGAGAATTTCCTCCCTGCGCCAAAGGAATCTTACCAGGACTGACCAGCTTCCAAGCAAGCATTCCATGGCAGGAAGGAGTTCCCACGTCCCCTCTACAATCTCGCATGTTCCAGCCTTTATCTTGACGAACTCACGAAAGCCTTCCAGGGTACATTAAACAATCTCTCACAAAAACAATCCTTGAACGTGATTAACCCAAACAACTTGCAAGCGTGGCTGTGCACGAAGTTAAAGCTCAAGCCAGGCAGAGTCAGAATTCAGGATGACATGAGGCCATGTCAAAGCCAATAGTAAGAACTTCATAATACTACCAATGTACAACACAATGCACATTTGTGCACCACTGCTTATAGCATCACATACTTCATCTCTCAATGTACAACACAGCGCACGTGTGCACCACTGCTCATAACACTACACTTCGAGACCAAAAAGTACATTCCACACCTCTCTCTCCCTCATGCTTTGAAATGCTCATCCCACACTTTCTATTCTTGGCAGGGCTGTTCTACTCTGTGACAGCTCCCACTGAAAGACTGCAAGATTACAAGAAATAAACCTTTAAGAGAAGCGAGGCATATGCAGGACATCGTACATTCAGGCTAGGGTAAAATAACACACCAAAGTCAATTAAAATAATGGTAGTCAAAGGTCATCACGGGGTGTCAGACCACAAGAGTGCCTCTAGCAATACACCAGGCACACCCTCTAGTTACAGGAGTGATGCAATGACTTTGGGGTTATATTGTGCAGCCCTTCTCTTTCACATCAGTAAGAAATCTAGGCTTCAAATTTGATTCTATCTGTCTTTCGAGCCGCAGGTTAGATCTGTTTCCGCTAGTTGTTTCCTTACGTTAAAATCTCCTAGGAAGAGGCTCCATCTGGTTCCTGAGGACAGTTGCAAGACCATCATCCATGCCTTGGTTACTCCCAAGTTAGACTTCACAAATAGTCTGTACCTGGGTCTACCGGCTTACTTCCTGCATAGCTTGCAGATCTTTCAAAATACGGCAGCACATCTGATTTAGAAGATCCCGGCTCACTCGTCTGTAGCTGCCTCCTTACCCAGTCTACATTGAGTGCTCATTGTCAGCCACATTAAATTCAAGACATTCATCTTTGCTTGTAGAGCCTTTGAGCAAAAAGGCCCTTTATATTTAAGAAGTAGATTGTCTGCCACCAGGGCAGATGCTGCGATCCAACACTCTAAAGCTTTTGTGCCTTCCCAGGGTTGGCAAGACAAGGAGAGGAGCTCGTTTCTTTTCATTTCTGACTGTCAAACTCTGGAATTTCCTGCCGACTGCTCTGTGTTTCGCTACTTCTAAATCCGTTTTCGTAAACTATTGAAGACTTTTATTTTTGATGCATAGGCTTTCTATATTGGGGTCTCTTAGTTCTTGTTTGTTCCGCGCTCATGCCACTAGCTCCGGGACCCTTCTTCTGAAGCAGCCGCGTGCTTTACAAATTCTATTGTATTGTATCAGTGGGTGGTGCAGGCAAGCAGCAATGCAGCAGCTAGATGTATCCATGGCCGTTGTAGAGAGAAGCCCAGTGTGTGGCTTCACGTCATTCAGCTCAGACTCTTAACAACGTTTCCCTCTCAGCACAAAGTGGAATGAAATCAACAAGTTTCACTGAACCCTACCCCACACTGTCATAATATGGGGATGGCAGACTTCGTGGTCCTGTCTCATCACATTTTGTACTGCAAGACTCCGCCTCCAACGAGAGGAGAAGGATACTAGTGCCATGGACATCATATAGGAGCAACTGCGACCCCTGCCTTGCTCCCTAGGACCCCTGACACTGCCTTTTTGACCCCTGGTGTGAGCGATCCCAAAGGCAGTGGGAGGAACTAAAGGAAAACATGGTTATATGTGCCGTTTACTTTTTATCCTAAACTGGGGCATTTTAATTCATTTGTTTATATCCTCAAAGTCTCTAGAATGGAGTTTCTAGGGGGCATACAAGGAGGCCACAGATAAAACTGATGGGGGCCCCCTACAATGTGAAATCATCAGGATTGTGGGCATGTGTATTTCATAAATATTTTAGTTTATTGATCAATAAAATAATGCAAAAGGTTTCTAAAGCAGATACAAGATATAAATCTGATTTTGTACTGTGTGTGTGTGGTTAAAAGATGGATTAATATCTGCTTTAGACTCCTGTTGCATTATTTTATTAACCTTGCAATTTAATATTTAATATTTCATTTATTGTTGCTTCAGCTGTGTCACTACTTTAATGCCATTATGTCAAAGGTCATCCAACAGACCCTTCTTTAACATCCCCAGGTTCAAAAAGAAATGTGCTCTCACTTCCTGTAATGTCATCAGCAGCTGAATGTTTGAATGATGTCACTTCCGGTACTCCTGGCATTTTGGTGAAACGACGCCAATGACTAGTGCGCATGAAGTCTGGAATGAAATGAAAAAACACACGTTCTGTGAAGCAGAAACAAAAGTCTTACTGCCTGCTTGAATTTAGAGAAAAAGCGGGCCGTAATGATTCTTGGCTGTGGAGAGAACTGAGTCAAAGTTGTATCAAGATTAGCTCCAGACATCTGCAGCTGCGAACCTGTGCTAAGGTATTTGAAAATAAAATGCACAGTTGACCCATTTTACATTAGGAATAATTAACACATTTTGCAGCAATTGCCATTGGCTTCGCATAGACTGCAAAGTTCTTCTATCACACCCACACCCTCAATGATATGTTAGGGTTATAAAGTACATAAAGAATAGGCAGCCCCATGATCATGTATTACAATGTAATGCTGTCCATGTTTGTGTATGCCCCTTCCAAAGTTTACCAGCCGCCACTGCTATGCCAAGTGATGCGTGACTTCAGTCCCATAAATAATAAGGACATTGCACTACTGCTCTCAAATAGTCTTGAAGCCAGATTTTAAAAAGGCTGCCCCATCACCCTCCATTCAACAGCTCGCCTTGTTGGTCTTGGGCAGAAAACATGTACAGATATCCACCTAAACTGTGGATAAAGCTCCCAGCGTATGGTGGATATTATTCATTGAGTTTTTTTCCCCTTAAAGCGGGAACTTCTTTGGGGCCGGCTAATCCTTCACTTATCCACTTCTAGCCTGATGCATGAATGAATTTCACACTCGCAAAGCCTCCAGTGCACCATATCTCTGGCCTTAGTGCCAGGTTTGGTGTTCCAATGGTTGCACAGAGTGACTTGTAGGATTGATCCTTCAATGCCTCTCAGCGGGAGCTGAGCAAGTTCTAGAGGGGCCCAGACTGACATATTCCTTCCTGGTTGTTGACTTCTATACGGAAGTCCTAGAGGATGCACAGAGAGGCTGACGGCTGTTCAAGAGACGTACAGGAGATGCACTTCTGTTGAACATTGAGAAAACCGTCGCCCATCATCTAGTGCAGATGGAAAGTGCCATGACTTGCGGAATCCCTAAAAGATCTTCTGGGGCCCTTCTGGATTTGCCCACTCATTTGCACCAGTCTAGTGCACCTTTACTCGTGTGTTGTCACTGTAAAAAATATGCATCAACCTTGTTCCTCATGTTCCTGGAGGCCGTGTCCTATTTCTGGAATGAGTTTCTGAAGTAGGTCACATCTACTTGGGCTGGAATAGTTTGGCTTGTTCCTTTTGTTTGTTTTCTTTCCAGGTCATGCAGTCCCACCCCCTTAAGGGTATGCTTGTATTTGTGGCCAGATGTTGTTAAGGGGTGACTGCTTTGGGGTCCCGTTCCGGGGTTTGGGGCTTCTGTTTTTCTGCCCTGTTGAGGTCAATGACCGGACAGATGATTCCTGTTTTGAGTTTAATGCTGTTCTCCAATCGCGTTTCATGCTTGTTTTATCCTAATTAGCATATTCTGTCTGGCTATAGTGGAAGGATGTGGCGCGCCAGTGCTGGTTTGGTGTGTAGTGTGCTGCTTCATCTGGTCAATGCATACATTTTAAAGCCTTATTGACTTTCCTCTGTGGAAAACCTGGAGAGTTCTAACTGATGAGTGCTACAGTTTGTAACAGTATCGTTAGGCAGGGCAGCACCGAGTCTTGGTCACTGATCTGTGGTTACTTCAGAGGCTGCTTTAATTTGGTTCTGTTGTCCATCGTTCCTGATTGATGCCTTCCGACCTGGAGGCAGGTAACCTCAAAAGGTTCTCTCCCCTGCGTGCCGTGTGCTTCACCTGTGGATGTATGGTGTATTGGACATTCAGAGTTCAGACTGCTTTTTATTTAGGGTTTGGTAAGTGATGCTGTCACACTGTATAACTGGCCATGGTAGCTGGTTCTTCTTCTTTCCTTTTTGTTTGTCCCTTTTTGCTATTGTCCTTTGCTCAGAGTTGAAGGGTGCGGGATGAGTTCAGCCTCCGCTTGGCTCTTTTGCATTAGAGTGAGCAAGTGAATTATTTCAGATTAGATACTCTCCTTGTGTTCTATTTTCTCTCTGACTGATGGCGGTCCATCATTGTTCTTGGTGGCCCACTTTCCCCAGGTTCTATAATCTTGTGTTCACTTGGTATTTGCTGCTATTTTCTAGAGTTGATGCTTATGAGTTTTGACATCATTTTGGCTATGATGCAACTTCCTTTAAACATTCATACAGGCCAATGGATCCCCATTTGCGTGCATCTTTAAGGGAGCAGTTATCTCGACTCAGCTACCAGGTTGTTATTTGCTGTGTGAAGGATTACGAACTTTTCCTGCCCATTGCAAACATCCTTGACTCTTCGGGCTCTGTTGAATGTTTGAGGATCTAGCAGCTTATGTATTTTTTTCCTTGTTGCTTTGTGGCTTTCCTTTTCTGCTGTGTACTTCATGTTTGAACCTTTGTCCCGCCGGTGATTCAGATTCCTTTTGTTGGTTGCTCCTTTCGTTAGCATGACAAGGCTCCCTGCTAGTGATATGGCATACCTAGAAGTAGTGATTGTGTTTGCCATTGCTTTCTGATTCAGAAGGGTTGCGATTTAGAATGTTCTGCTTTCCTTCCCTTTGAGTAACTTTTGATTTGTTGTTGTCTTGCTGAATTCATCTCCTTATTATCTGCCAGACCATTGCTTCTGGGTATTCCTTCAAAAAGAACAGATGATGGACGGAATGCTGAATAAATCAAACATTCACCCCCATTCACAGATCTGGGTTAATCCATCGTTTTTTTGGACGCCACGCCATATTTAGACCCAGCCATATGCAAATCAGCCATGTGCAAATCAGACTTGACCCTGTTCCCCATGGGAAGTCCAGCCCGAACTGCCAGGCCAGGTCTTCCCTGGACCAGAAACAAGTATCCTGGGACCGGTTTCGTGGTAACACCCCTCATCAGCCAGGCTAACTTGAATCTGGTGGCGTAGCGAGCATGGGACCCACGTCTGGGCATACCCTTTGCACTTGGGGCGACAAATGCAAAAAGAAAAGATTAAGGACAGAATGCTGAATGAATCAAACATTCACCCCCAGTCTCAGATCTGGGTTAATCCATCGTTTTTTTTGGACGTCACGCCATTCCAGTTTAGACCCAGCCATATGCAAACACGTCTTGACCCTGTTCCCCATGGGAACAGTCCAGACCGAACTGCCAGGCTAGGTCTTCCCTGGACCAGAAACCAGTATCCTGGGACCAGTTTCGGGGTAACACCCCTCATCAGCCAGGTTAGCTTGAATCAGGTGGCGTTGCGAGCACGGGACGTTTAGACTCAGCCATATGCAAATCAGTCTTAACCCTGTTCCCCATGGGTATTACGGAGCGTTACTGTCTAAGTGTTTGACTGTTTTTCTCCTAGGAATTTCTATGTTATGGTTGTTGTTGTCGTCCTGAGGTGTGCAGAGGTTTGTCCCTTGGGTAGGCTTCTGACTTGTTTTGCAGTGGTTTGGGCCGCTACGAATCAATCTTGTATCCAGTTGCGTCTTTCACAATCTATTTCTTGTCTGTCAGTGCCCAGTGTACTTCCTGTCCTCTGACCTGTCTCCAGGGTGTACTACTTGAGTACTGATTCATGAGGCGCAGGATCTGCAGGTCCCTCGCAGATCCCTTGCCTTAAATAAAAAAAGTTACTTATTTTTGGTAACAAACTTTCTGATGGCTGCTGTATCTACATGCAGATTTCTTATCAATTCGCCTGCGACTGAGGAGTGGTTACAGTGCTGGTTTTGTGCACTGCATTTCTTTGTTTGTCAGGTTTGTTCCTGTCTCTAAAGGCGTGGGGAAAAGGGCGGAGAACTGATATCGGCTTGTTAGGTGGCACCAAATATGGTTCTGTGACTTCACATCCAGGGAGGTGCAGGGGTTGGCTTGGAGTCATGGCGCCCCCTTTTGTGCAAGGGGACTGTTGCACATTTTCTAGATCGAACCTGGCACCTGGGTAAGGCTCATAAGGTTAAGAATCTGTAGGTAGGTAGAGAATCCACCAGAACGATAGTTACCAAAGGTAAGTAATATTTTCTTCAGGCTCTCAGGAAGTTTAGGGCTTCAGAGCTTAGCTTCCAGCGGTGCACCACGAAGGGTGAAACAAAGTAGCTGGTTAGTGTCCTGGTCTACTCTGGTGTCTTCTTGTGCCCACACTGTGGGGGGATTGTCATAAACCTCTTGGGCACCAGGACAGTGGTATAATATGTTAACTGCACACGCCGGCCAGTTGGGCAGAGACACTGTGTGTTTACTCCTGCCATCTCAGACACTAGTTAGGAAATCCATTTTCATATACTTGGTAGTTTATGTACCTCAGGACATCAAAAGAATGTATAATCTCAGAACTACATAAAAAGATACCTTTGTGCATGTTTATTTTTTGTGTATTGCACACTTCTAGGTGCTTTTGAGAAAAACTACAAGGTTCATTTTTTTTAATGAAGGTATCCACAAGACTTATTAAGGCAAAAATTGTGCAGAAATTAGCCGTGCACATCGCCCCAGGCCGAAACCTCCGCTCATCATCCGCTCACCTTATACATCAACAATCGTTCAAGAACATGAAACAGATTATGGAATGCCCTCTCCTCTTCCTTGAGATCTGAACCCAGCTCTTTACAATTCTGGAAACTGTTAAAGCCAGAAATATCCAGATGTGATTTCTAATTGAACCCATCACAGACCAAAGGTTGTGATTGCAGAACTTCGGATTCGGGATCCAGTCTTCAGATTAGACTCTCCGCTGTCATTTCACTTATTTTTATGCTGTCAGCTGTGAAGTATTCGAAAAGCAACACACAGCACTATAGAAAACTCACAATAAATTAATACCAACTTTGTTACATTTAGCTCTGGATGTCACAACAGATTTTCAAAGACATTTGTCTCCTAGGCATTGTACTTTAGGTTACAATAAGCTTACCTTATGTAACAGGCTCATTTCCCAAGAACTAACGACATAGATGTCATTTATACTGATTTATATACTATATATTTCTTAAGCACGAAGGAGACCACCTATGTACCGGGTGAGCACAGGAGTTAATAAGAACTTTGTTTTACTCTGCAGCTCCTGAGACTTTGGGTGCAGACATTATCCAGTCGGAGACTATTCTAGAGGCTTGGGCTGTGGCAGTGCAGTGTCTCTCTCTTCTGCTCTTGCACCTGCTTCAAGAAACCGCTTCGAGGTTGAGGGGAATATTTATGAAAGAGTTGTGTCGTCCTTTCACCACGCAATGGGACGCAAGAGCGACGCAACTCTTAAGTTAGATTTATCAAGCCACGCTAGGCCACCTTGCAAGGCCTTGTGTGGTTTGATAAATCGAGAGTAACTCCGCACAAATCGCTGTGTGGCGTTACTCTGCCCCAGGGAGGCCTTCCATATGGTGAAGCGTGGGTGCTCCCATGCATTTACCCATGGATTTTGGCACATTCCCAGATTTATCATTTCTGGTAGACCTTGGAATGCATCAAAAGGTGAGAAGTAACAGGGAGAAATATCTTTATTTCTCCTCGTTGCTTCCTCTTTCTATGTGCGCTACAATGTGCAGTGTCTCCTTCTGCAGTGCACATAGTAAGAGAAAAATGCCTCAGAGGATTGTTTTTGTTCAAGAAGGTGTCCCTTCCTGCATAATAATCCTTCTTACAATGCAGACACCCTTGCACCATGGTTCAAGGGTGCCTGCATTGCCGCTAGGCAGCATATTGTGCAGGAAAAAGACAGGAATGCGCTGTATAATGTTAAATATGGTGCATTCCTGCCCTATCATGCAGCGCAGCAAGATAAGTTGCTGCGCTGCACGATTTTTTAATAAATATGCCCCTTAGTTCAACTGAGTGATAAGTGATGGAGGGCAGACACTTGTATATGATGCACAGGATCTCAGATGACATTCTGGTCTTGATTTATGTTTGCGGTAAAAGAACTCCTTTGCCTCAAAATGCCTATGAAAATTAGGACCAAGATAAGTCAATGAGGCAATGCAGAAATGCACTAGCAAAAAAACAGGGAATTCAAGGGCTGCCTCATATAGCTAGGCGGCCAGCTGGAGTGCCAAGGAGCAGCTGTGCATCCATGTGAATTGAAGCAGCGCCGCGGCCCAGGATGCCGTAGAGCCCCGCTAAAGTTAAACAAGTCTCTTGCTGATCGGAATCTTACTTTCTGAGTTGGCGGAGATTTATTTACATGGGGAAAAAGCCTAACAGGACTAGAGTTAGACTAGTTTATGTTTATGGATTAGGATTTGACTAAAGGATGGGGAGCAGTTGGAGTTTGGGATTGAAGTATTGGTTAGTGGTAAGGGTAATTGCCTTTTTTAGTGAATTAGATTTCAGAACATTTCCACATAAAATATATCTCTATAATTGTATACCCTGGTGTAGATCCAAATTTGTGTATTTTCCATAAGTGTGTATACTGTTTTAATTTCCTGTATTTGTCTTCTAGAGTGGAGATGGGCCCGCAGCTTTGCAGGTAACTACAAATTGTCCTTCTTTTGGTTTTCTCACTTCTTAATTCTCTTTCGTTTCTTCTTGTTTTGTGAGTGTTTTCATGGAGTTGAATCTAAGGGTCTCTCTGTGCCTTCATTTGATATCATTTATTAACAATGTGTTGTATGTCGGAGGGTCTCTGCTATTAGTCAGATGGACTCTTCTTTCTTGCTTTGGAATTATTCGTTCTTTGGTAATAAAGCTCATCAGAGCATACAGCAGCTCTTTGGGAGAGAACAGACAATGAGCACTGCTGGACGGGTCTGTAACTCTGCTGTGGTCTGTTCCATTGTTGGGTTCTTCACTGCTGCTAGTACCTGCACCTCTATTGCGGTCTGTATTCTGCTGTGGTCTGTGCCACTGCTGGGTTTTTCTTTGCTGCTTGGATCTGCACCACTGTCTGTCTCTGTCTGTCTCTGCCTGTCTGTCTCTGTCTACTGTCTGTGTCAAGTCAATGTATAAGTTTTAGACTGGAAGGATACCCCTCCAGTACAAAATTCTATGCTTTCACAAAGTATAACACTTTACCAGTGTGTACCGTACAGAACACATGCAAAGTTGGAAAGGTTTGAAGAAAATAAACTCTACACCTGTCTCGAGGAGGTGTAATTTTTTTATGCAAAACCCCTTTCTATGAAAGTTAGTAGATCCGGATTCGCATCCATCTACCACCCATGAGATGCATCCTTGACGTAAAGTAGCGCATAGTACTGCTTTGTGTTACTTTCAAATGCAAAAAGAACAATTGATGGACAGAATGCAGAACAATGTCATACATTCACCCCAGTACAGGGATTTGGGCCTAAATCCATCGTTTTTTGCTCACCATGCCATTCCAGTTTGGACCCAGCCGTATGCAAATCAGTCTTGACCCTGCGCTCAATGGGAACAGTCCAGCCCGAACTGCCAGGCCAGGTCCTCCCTGGACCGGAAACAAGCATCCTAGGACCGGTTTCGGGCTTTCAGCCCTCCTCCGCCAGGATAGCTTGACTCCAGTGGCATGGAGAGCACGGGACCCACGTCTGGGCATACCCGTCCCACTCGGGGGGGGGGGGATCAAGTGCAAAAAGACCAATTGATGGACAGAATGCAGAACAATGTCATACATTCACCCCAGTACAGAGATCTGGGCCTAAATCCATCGTTTTTTTGCTCACCATGCCATTCCAGTTTGGACCCAGCCATATGCAAATCAGTCTTGACCCTGCGCCCAATGTGAACAGTCCAGCCCGAACTGCCAGGCCAGGTCCTCCTTGGACTGGAAACAAGCATCCTAGGACCGGTATCGGGCTTTCAGCCCTCATCAGCCAGGATAGCTTGACTCCAGTGGCATGGAGAGCACGGGACCCACATCTGGGCATACCCGTCCCACTCGGGTGACAAATGCAAAAAGAACAATTGATGGACAGAATGCAGAACAATGTCATACATTCACCCCAGTACAGAGATCTGGGCCTAAACCATCGTTTTAGGTCTCGCATAGCGTTGCAGCGCAACGCGCTGCTCGCTTTGCGAGGCATGCAGTATACACTATAGTGGGGGGAAGCTCCGCCCACTTTCCGCCCATATTTTTGATTGGCTTCAATCATAAATTCTGCATTGTGATTGGTGTTTGGCTTGTTAGTCCCGCCTCCTGACGGCTATGTCGTCATCTTTCTCCTTCCGACGCTATCAGCCCCTTTACTCGAACACTATTTGCTGCCCTGTGTCCCTCCCCCCGACCCCCTCCCGCAGTTCGCAGATTTTCCGCCTTCCCCCTCAACCCCCCCACTCCTGTTCGTGCCTTCTTAAACGCGGAAGCTCCCATTTGTAATGCAATACGTCTCGCGTAAATGCGAGTCGTATTGCATTGCAAATGCTTGTTTGAAAATAGTGCGCAGTCACAAGCACGCCCACCTCGCGAAAAGGAAGCGCAAACACCGGAAGTCAGACATCTCGTGCCTGAGTGTGTGCGGGGCTCCAGTGCACCGAGGAGAGCCCCGCACACCGGCCAGAGGAAGACGGAGCTTCCCCAATTGCTCCGACGCCGGAGAGGGGGATCGGAGCCTCACAGGCTTCCAGAAAATGGACCAGAGTCTCGCGAGCTCCATGCTGCTGATCGCCGCCTGCCCCCAGTTCCCTCCGCAACACAGCCCGGTGAGTAGGGCCGGTCGCTGTTTTTAAGCAAAGGAAGTACTGGGCCTTGAGCTCCGAAACCCAGAACAGGGTTCCTTGAAGATAAATGCATTAATCATCTAAACTGCAGTGCATTTATTCCATCTGCAGATTGCCTTTACAGAAGCAAACCTATGGAAATGCTTTTAAGCGCCTTGTATTTGGCAACACAAACAAGGCAGGGAAAAATAAATACAATTTCGCTTTTATATTCCAATGAGGCTTGGTAGCATAATTGAACAGGAGTGGGAAAGCTTCTGTGGTTCATGTTATATTAATATGGCGGCTTGATTATCAAAAGCCATTTCTCTTGGCTATCTTGGTCAGGCAGCGCCAAGCCACTATAAGTCAGCCTGACTGTCCACGCAGAACGCTCCGGGTCTAAGATAACACTCTCTAAATGCAAAACTCCATTTGTAAAATTATTGCCCTTTAAAGAACACGATGTCCGGCTACCTCAAAATGAGATGTTACAAAATAATACAATGCAGCCGTGTTCCTACATAGAAAAATTAAATACATAAATAAAATTTCAGCCGTCCCTGTTGTCTGTTTATTTGTTGTAGAGGGGTCAGAGGAGTTGTTGCTTTGATTCAGACAAATGGATTATGTTCACGTCAGTCACCCCCAAACAGGAACACAAACACCCAGGCTGCTTTCTGTACATCATTGTTTGTTTTGAAAGGAGTGATTTTCTGTAGACATGCCTACTGGTTATGTGCACTTACAGTGTGAAGAGAATAGCAATCTTACTTTCCCCGCACACTACATTTTAAGTCTGTAAGGAGTGTCTTCAGTAGAGACTTGAGGGTCCAGCCGTTCAGAAAGGAGGAGTTTTACATTTCATAAAAGTACCGTGATGGCATTCTAATGAACTTACATTTTATGAAGAACGACGTTTTTTGGGAAAATTTAGAAAAATAAAAAACATTGGCAGGCTCACTCATGCAGCGTGGACGATTGTACAGCACCCGTGGGAGGCAGCGAGCTGGCCCAGTAAATAGACCCCTCGGCAGGCCCCAGGAAGGAAAGCGCTATCCCAGTCGGTGTTCGCGGCGCCACCTCTCTCTCTTCAGGCTTTTAGATGCTGCGCGAACCGTGGAAACGATAAAGGGAAATGCCAGTTGCGGCTTAAAGCAGGTCAGCCCCTCAGCTAATGAGTAAGGACCACAAATGCGGCCTTCGAGACTTACGGAGTGACAGCTATGGCCTTGGTCCCGTAAGTAACTTCCGTCTAGTCACACAAATGCATGACTGCTTGGAAAACATTGGGGACGAAATAATATTTTTAACATGTGGAAGTGAATGTGATGATGATCAGAATGCGTATGAATGTGCCCTTGTGTAATGCACCTGGTGCTCATGTAAAGCACTCCAAACCCTTCCGGTCAAGTTAGCGCTATATAAAACTGCAAAACAATTGTATATAGTTAGGTAATCCACTATAGCTGCCATGGTTCCAGGGTCAGTGTGTGATGTTATGTTGGTTTGTATGTTGTAATGTCCTGATATGATCTGTGTTATCAGACCGACTGTGCTGCTATGAGTAATCAAAGGTATGTACTTTTTGCTGACATAGGATTTAAAAACCGTCGTTTAGAGAATTCAAATAGGTGTAAAGTGTTGCACATGTTTATACCCCCTGGTGGTTGGGTTCTCGTTGACTGTAGTTTTAAAGGTAGAAAACGTTTGAATACCTTTCCCTCAATTTCAGTTTTGGCGTCTAGTTTAACGCAGCTTTCAGAAGGTTCTTAAGAGCATGCTAGTTAGGCTGCTGAAACCTTCCTGTGACCATACGAAATCCTCCCATTTCAATCTTTCACAGTCTCTTGTACTGTGCGAGTGCCTTTAACGTAGCACATTTTGTACAAGGTTTTTTAGTGCGACAGAGCGCTTGACGGATTAATTTGCGCTTTCAGTTGTGACAAAAATCATAGGAGGCATCTCAGGAGCATCAAACTAAACTGATCGGGACTCGGTGGTGTAGTTATCCACATAAATCATGTGAACACTTTGAACGCTGCAAGTGCGGTTGTCATGGGGATATAAACACTTGAAAAGACTGACAGGGGCACAAAAAAGTGATTCTACTCTGGGCGCAAAGTGTCAGTTGCAGACTAGGAAGGGTGTGTAGTGGTGATCAGAGATATATGTAAACACGAGATGCCTGGTAGTCCTGTGCAGGGCTATGCACATTGATATGATCAAGTTGGAGGAGTCGGACCCTTATTCTGTGGGAAATACACAGATCGCACGTTTTACATGGAAGCGACAGACGGGAATAAATTGACTGGATAGGCCTTTCGGTCAGTCCAACTACCCATTTGTGCAGAGTGTGTTCTTTTGTACAAGAAATGCCCAGGCTCATGTCTGTAGAGAGTGGCAACCATAGTGGTCTTGCCACTAAACATGTGAAGGAGCAAGCCTAAAAACCCGAGCCCTCCTCGTCTCCACTTCAACCCCCTCCTTCCGTTCGCCACCCTAGTTTACTCCGGTCTCTGTCCACTACTGAATCAACACTGTACACCCTCCTCTACTGCAGTTTCTGTCCTGTTCAGTGCATCCGTTCTGCAGGGCCTCACCTTCAACGCTTTCCACCTAGCTGCCTTCTTTTGTTTCTGCCCTGATTTGCTGCGTTTTTTGCCAAGATTCCCCTCCAAGAGCCCTCTTTTAGTCTGTGTCATAAGACCCCCTGCTTCCCACTGCTGCCATCTCTTTTTTTTCCAAGTCTTGTATTTTCAGTGATATGACCACCGAAGGCCCTGCTTTTATATTAAAAACCGAGCTTTGGACTATACCATTCCCCGCTGAAAGGCAATATTTCTCTACATGTTTTCCCATACCTGGCGTGTCACGCAGTTTGGTGCTCACTTTCCCTCCATATTAAAGAATAGTAGATGTTTCAGCACCCAGGCTAATATACTGCATTGCTAAATACATATAAGGTCCCAAAGGCGAGACCGATGCATTGCAAATGCTTGTTTTGCTCACCATGCCATTCCAGTTTGGACCCAGCCATATGCAAATCAGTCTTGACCCTGCGCCCAATGGGAACAGTCCAGCCCGAACTGCCAGGCCAGGTGCTCCCAGGACCGGAAACAAGCATCCTAGGACCGGTTTCAGGCTTTCAGCCCTCATCAGCCAGGATAGCTTGACTGCAGCGGCATGGAGAGCACGGGACCCACGTCTGGGCATACCCGTCCCACTCGGGGTGACAAATGCAAAAATAACAATTGATGGACAGAATGCAGAACAATGTCATACATTCACCCCAGTACAGAGATCTGGGCCTAAATCCATCGTTTTTTTGATCACCATGCCATTCCAGTTTGGACCCAGCCATATGCAAATCAGTCTTGAGCCTGCACCCAATGGGAACAGTCCAGCCCGAACTGCCAGGCCAGGTCCTCCCTGGACTGGAAACAAGCATCCTAGGACCGGTTTCGGTCCAGCATTCCTTCCATCAATTGTTTCTTTTGCATATGTCGCCCTAAGTTGGAAGGGTATGCCCAGACGTGGGTCCTGTGCTCACTACACAACTGGATTCAAGCTAGCCTGGCTGATGAAGGGTGATGCCCTGAAACCGGTCCCAGGATGCTTGTTTCCGGTCCAGGGAGGACCTGGCTTGGCAGTTCGGGCTGGACTGTTCCCACAAGGAACAGGGTCAAGACTGATTTGCATATGGCTGGGTCCAAACTGGGGTGGTGTGGTGAGCAAAAGAATGATGGATTTGATTACGCTAAATTTCACACCTGTTGTTCCTTACTAAATATAGTGTAAGCAATCGATCTTTTATTTACCTAAAGTGGTTGAGGGGAGGAAACAACTCAGATTAATAACAGCAACGTTGTCATGCCTGGAAAGACCAGCAACTCCAGAGTGCAGTTTGACTGTTTATTATAAGGCCAAAAACAATTGGATGTAAATACATCTCAATAGCAAAGAATAAAGGTACAGGAAAATCAATACAGAGACAAGTTTACGGATATAAGTAATTCGGCCCAAAAGACAAATGATTATGAATTCCAAAATCACAACGCAACACAGAATAGATGCGATATTCAGTTCTCGAGTCATTGAAAGAAATCAAAATCTTTCCCTACACTGCTCTCGGTGAGGGCCCTTCCTGTCTCCCGTCTATCATTCCCCAAAGGTGTCAGCACGTGTCGACTTCCTAAGAAGTACTCGCGTCAAATGGGTCGTTTAGCTTATGGCTACGGAGCTTGCTCTAAGATGCTCCTTCTTCTCCGTAAGCTAGCAGAAGTCTGGACTCTCTGTCCCTGCGCATCACATAAAAAGATGGGATTTCAACCCCCATTACATCATTCAAATTAAAAGTTTCCATTGCACTTCTAAGCAGTAGCTTTTCTTTTCATGAAACCAATTTAATTAATGGTATCTTCTTTCCAGTGGCCTTGGCTTTCTGACAGACCAGATACGCAAGGCATCCTCCCTTCTCGCTTCTCAGCCATCTTCAAAAGCATTCCGGGTCTCTCCTTAACTCTGAAAATAACGATGTTTTTCTTTCACCTGCAGCAGGATGAGAACATTACAGCATTTAATTATTTATTTATTTCTCGAGAGCAAGGAGAATCGAAATCCAGCATTTTTGGGCCTTTTTATTCAGGCAACTTAAACTAACCACAATTCTGCTATATATGAATAATATCGTTCTACACATTATGCATGAAGGAATCGTAATACAAATAAATTCTACTTAAGTGCGTATACTAATTCTCAACATTAAATGCTTCTAATACATGTTCTTAATAATCGTAAAACATTGCACACAATACGAATATATGAGAGTACGTTTAAACCATGAGTATAGTGCACTCATACAAAATAGAGTGCTATCAGCGCTCTATCAGTTCCCCTCTTATGACTAGTGTCATAACACCAACTTTCTATTCTCCTGTAGTTCTCCTTGTAGAAGAGACCGACCTAAACAGGAGCCGTAGCTTGCTGTCCCTGTCTGAATCGTTCTAACCCCTTGAGGTGCTGGTAATGACTGTCCTGCAGTCGTTCGAGTTGGAGCTCTCGCTTTCTCGAAACAGTCTCCTGATTTCATGCCCTTTGCCATTTGTAAGCCTTGATGGCTCCTAGTAGGACAATTATACAAATGACAGCTATTATAATAGGCTTTAAGATATATCCCACTATTCCTTGTCCCAAACTTCCAAACCAACTGCCTATCTTGCCAAATCCTTTCCCCATTTGCTCCCAGAGTCCTTCAGCAGCCATCTCACGTAACTCTTGGTGTATATCTGAAATATTGTCAATGTATTTCCTTATATCCCGACTGTTGTCAGGAATATAAGTGCAGCACTGTTGAACTTTCAACAATTTGCAGACTCCTCTGGCTTTTGCTAGCAGCACATCTAGGGCAAGACGGTTTTGCAAAACCATAGCCCTTATCGAAACCATCTCCCCATCTACAAGCAATAAAATCTGAGCAGTATTTATTGAAAGCTTATCCACTAGTGTTGCCAACTTTCTGATTTTCAAGTCATTCAGAATTACACCCATACTTGGTATCATGGCTCCAAAGATGTCCCCAATCACTTCTCCTGCACTCGCACCACGTTTTCCTCTCTGAGGTCCTTTCTTTCTAAGGGCCATAAATCATCCACGTGAAAAAATCTTGGGAAATATCACAACCAAATAACACGTGCCAAACCAGTTTTTGGGCAACTTCACATAGGCATTCTTTCCACACACAAAATACACATTGGGCACTACTGTTATTTTGTCAATAATGCCTTTCTAATTGATTCTTCAACCAAAAAGATGTGCTCACAATCGCTCTCACCCACAAATATCTTGTCGTAGTATGTGGTCGGGTGTCTAATGCACAACTTTCCCTTCTGTTGGAAATCTAATGCTATGGGTCCAAAACTTCCCTTTGCTTTATGATCTAATTCTTCTTTAGTCCATGGGGTAACCTTGTGCTTTGGATCTGGTCTAAATAGAGTCTGTCTATGCCGATCTTCTATCTGATCTATAAATTTCTTTTCAATGTCAGTCAACATACAGGTTAGATTGTGTCTATGGGCATAGGACGTATCTAAAGTGATGGTAGGCACGAAATATTTTGACATTCGCTCTACCTCCTTATAATAATCATATTTGTTCATGTATTTCAGAACGGGAACGTCTGAGAGTACCACATCATAATTTGAGAAATAGTACTCAAAGTTTGCCTTGCTATAAAACATGCTCAACAACACGCTACATGTAATGCCATAGGTCACAGGCAAATGATGATATCGAATGCCTTCTTCTACTGAGGCTGGTAATTGCATACACACATAACAATCCTTTGCTTCCATGGTATCCACATACTCATACAACAATTGAGCATACGCATTCAAAGTAAAATCACCCTTGGACAAATCAACGTGTAATCTACGACTAGTTTCCTTAATCATTTCTAGATCCTTTGCGGATGCATCCTCATCTATCTCAGAGTGTGGTGGGTTAAGTGTTGTCTGTATTCTATTCTGTCCGTTATCCTGTGATCCAACTAGAGATGTAACAATCACCACAGTTATAACAATAAGCACCACCACAATGAGGGTGCCAATGATGCACTTCTGTTTGCGTGTTGACTTTTCGGACACCATGGTTTTTGTTGGTTCGTTCTGAAGCACAAAAGGGAAAGACACAGTCTCTTTCTGTTTTCTTTGTTGAACAATGTCTTTTTCACTCTTCTCCTCTCATGCAATTAATGTTCAAGTTCATTTGATTAATACTAAACCTATTGAAGAGATGTAGACAGCCCTACTCATCACTCCAGCATCTACTAGAAAGTCTCTAATTTTCAATCTTCTTAAACTGGGGTCTAAGTTATCTTCTTTCTAAGGCCTAATGTCTTCTTTGGTTATCATTCAAGCTTCGTCGTTAATGATATTTGATCCAAGTATTTCGAGGACAAATTGCAAGATTTCTGCACGGATTTCTCCCAATTCTTGCGCGGTGTGCTGTCGGCCAAATGAAGGGAAAATAACCTGATTGAGAATTAGGAAACGCAATCCACTTAGCTTTGGAGGATTTGGGACTTGCAGAGTTAGCTTTCCAAGTGCTTCTACGCCTGGGACCAGCAACTGTATTTCAATCGAAAGGGTGTCCCCTTCGTAGCTCACTGTACCAGCTCCCAACCTCCCGGACTTCGCTGGGCCCTGCATCTGCAACCAGGTATGTCCACTCAGGAGATGCGTATCTTCGAGACGCTATTCTTTCTCTTCTGGAACATCTCAGACCATCCGGTCTTTCTTCCGCATCACTTTGATCTGATTCAGATGTCTCAGGAATCGGAGTGAGATCCTTCTCGGATGCGAGCCTTATGTTCAGCCTTTCTTTTCTTGCTGGCCACTTTTCTGCTCTGGCATCCGTTCTCCTCTTTTCCTCTTGATCTGATTCTTCTGAAATAGACCGATCACCTTGCTCTGGTGCACGGTCCACTTCTGCGATATCGTCTATTTCGGGATCTGGGCTCAGTTCAGGTGCACTCAACTCTCGTCTCTCGTGCTCACTCGGCTGTTCGGTTTCATCCGAAACTCTTACAGCTGGGTCTGTGCTTTCATCGTTGTCTGTATCCGGTCCACACACGCTCCTCGGCACCAGGGGACTCTCTTCCTCTGCAGGCGCTTGAACTCGACGAGTGTGGGAAGCGTGGATCCAATTCGGCTATCCTCCACACTTCACAGCGGTACTTGTGACCAATATCACCTGATATGGTCCTCGCCAGCGAGCATCGAGACAACTCTCCTCACGTGTTTGCGCACCAGTACCCAATCACCTGGGTTTAGATCATGCAGCAGGTCTCTCGAGGTGGATGCAGTCGCAGCCTCGACCTGGTGGGATACAGAAGTACCCACATCAGCCAGTCCCTTACAATAATCCAACACTAAATCATCAGTGATGTTTATCAATGCTGTAGCTGGCACCATAGGCAAATGCATAGCTCTTCCAGTCAAGATTTCATGGGGAGACAGCCCTGTTCTCCTGTCAGGGGTGCTACGCAGACTCATAAGCACCAGGGGCAACGCATCTGGCCATTTCAAGGACATTGACGAACACACCTTTGCCACTCTCGACTTGATGGTGCCATTGACCTGCTCTACAAGACCTGAAGCCTCCGGCCTGTAGCTACAATGCAACCTCTGATCGTTGTTTGAAGCAGAGCACAATAATTTCATGATTTCACTATGGAAATGAGTTCCTCTATCTGTCTCCACTGCTGTCGGAAATCCGTATCTCGGGATCACCTCTCTCAACAACAATTTGGCTACTGTGAGACTGTCACATCGTCTAGTTGGATATGCCTCCACCCATCGCGAAAAGATACACACCAACACCAAAACATATCTCAACCTATTGCACCTCGATGAAATCTAACTGAATCCTATTAAAGGGACCTCCAGATCTACCAATGTGACTCAATGCAACCACAGTTCTCTTTCCGACATTCATTTGTTGACAAGTGACACACCTGTAACATACCGTTTCAGCCCACACACGAAAGCGTGGATTGAACCATGTCTGCCTAAACACTCGCACCATAGCATCTCTTCCCAGATGGACTGCTCCATGAATTTGCCGTGCCATTGGGCTCAATAGGCAATTGGGTAATACTGCTCTTTCATCTGTAGATACCCAAATGCCATCGTCTCTTTTTGTGCAACCTGCTCTAACCCATGAAGCAGCTTCCTCTTCTGGAACTTCATCCTGCAACCGCTTCATTTCATCCCAAGTATCAGCTATAGCTAACATCATGCTGAGCTCGGTCTCTTCTGTGCTCTCGCCTACATATTCTCCATTGAAAACACACGCATGCTCAGCGCAAAATCGTGCTACTTCATCAGCATAGTTGTTGCCCTTTGTGACAAAATCTTCTCCCTTTCCATGAGCTGCACATTTAACAACTGCTATCTCTTTAGGTTTCTGTAAAGCTTCCAATAGTTGGCGCACATACTCGCCATTACGTATGGGTGACCCTGAGGATGTTAGACACCCCCTCTGTGACCATAACTGCCCAAAGTCGTGAACTACACCAAATCCGTATTGACTGTCAGTATACACAGTCACTCGAATGTCAGCTGCAATGATACAGGCACGTGTCAAAGCGACAATTTCGGCCACTTGAGCAGAGAATACTCTATTTAAACAGGTGGCTTCCACTACTCCCATGATGGTGCACACAGCAAACGCTGCCCTCAAATACCCTTCATTGTCTCGTATGCATGAACCATCAACAAAAAGGATCAAATCAGATTGGGGCAAAGGTTCATCGACAATGTCAGGTCTGGGTTTGGTAGATAGGTCAGTAACATCTAGGAAGTCATGCTCTTCACAATCCTCATCTCCTTCCTCTGCCGGAACAGGTAACAATGTAGCAGGATTCAGGGTGGTACAACGTCTCAGGGTAACATTCTCAGCGGCCAAGATAACCTGCTCATACTTGGTAAGTCTGTTATTGGTCAGATACTGTGTCTTTGTTCGGGTCATCAATAGTTCTACGGAATGGGGCACATAAACAGTGAGCGGATAACCCATCACTATGCTTTCACATCTTTCAATGCTGACACCGGTTGCAGCAACGGATTTAAGACATCCGGGCAACGCAGAAGCTACAGGATCTAATGTAGCGGAGAAGTAAGCTACTGGTCTACGGGCACCCCCATGTGTCTGCACTAGGACTGCTAAAGCACATCCCTCCTTTTCACAGCAAAAGAGCGAAAACGCTTTGTCAAAATCCGGCATTCCGAGAGCTGGAGCACGACCGATACTTTCCTTCAGCTCACGGAAGGCTTTCAAGCACTCGTCATCCCATGGTACCGGATCACTTACATCGTTTCGAGTCAGTTTCAACAGAGGCTTTGCTTGCAAGGAAAAATTTGGGATCCACTGTCGACAATAGCCGACCATTCCCAAAAACATACGGACTTCTTTTTGTGTTTTCGGAGTTCCCATTTGCAGAATCGCCTCTATGCGATCTGGTGACACCCTTCGTTTTCCTTTCTCAATCCGGTGACCTAGGTACTGCACTTCAGACAAGCAATACTGCAATTTGTTTGGAGACACTTTGTGTCCATTCTCTGCTAAATGATTCAGCAGCGCCACAGTATCAATCCTGCAAGCATCCTCAGTCTCTGAGGCGACCAAAAGGTCGTCTATATATTGCACTAAGACTGAGTCTTGGGGCATCACCAGTCCCTCAAGGTTCTTTTTCAGACATTGACTAAAAATGGAGGGGCTTTCTGTATACCCCTGAGGAATTCTTTCCCATGTTAATACACGATCGTCCATCCTAAACGCAAATAAAAACTGGCTCTCTTCATGCAATGGTATGGAGAAAAATGCATGACACAGATCTATTACTGTAAACCATTCTGCCTTGCATGGTATTTGGAATAGAATGACAGCTGGATTCGGTACCACAGGACAACATGGGATCACAATTTCATTAACCCAATGCAGATCCTGCACTATTCTGTACTTGCCACTTGGCTTCTGCAGTCCCATGATAGGTGAGTTGCAGGGACTTCCTCTTATTTCCTTCAGAATACCTTGGGCAATCATAGGCTCGATCACAGGTCTTATTCCAGCCATGGTTTCTGGGGTCAATTTATATTGTGGCGTTCGTAGGAATTCAGCATTGGGTTTGACCTGTATCCTAACAGGCTCAACCCCTCTCATTAAGCCTACATCCTCGCCGGTAAAATCCCACACTTTCGGATCAACTGAGTCTCTCAAGTCATGTGGCAATTCTGCTATTGTAAGTACCACAAACATTTCTGCATATAAACTCATGTTAGCCATCTTAAAATCAGCATCATCATGCGTTTGCAATTCCACTCCTCTCGGAGTGCACGATATAGTACAATTGAGCTTGCACAGAAGGTCTCGTCCCAAAAGACAGACCGGACTTGAATTGCACACTACGAATTGGTGTTTATCCCGAAATGGTCCTATTCTCACAGGTAATTCGTTTGTCAATGGATAAGTCATTTTCTGATTGCTCACCCCCACTACTTGAATCGATCGTCCCGAAAGAGTAACATTTGGGACTACTTCTGTTCTCACTGTGGAGCGAGCGGCTCCAGTGTCTAATAAGAAGGTAACAGGATATCCATTCACGTCTGCATCCACAAACGGCCCACTCTGATCTACTTCTAGGATCGCATCTAAGGTGCATTCTTCACGCACCCCCCTCTGGCACTCTCGTAAATCTTGATTTTCATCAAATCTATCTCGTATTTCAAAATGAGGCATCTGATGATATAATTGATTTTGCATGGGTATCCTAGGAAGTTGAGGTACTTGCACTTGCAGCTCATATCCTCCTCCATACATAGGCCTGGGTCTTGTCACAGTGTTGACAATCTCGGACAGTTGTCCCTCACCTTCCATCTGTATCTGATTAGCTGGATTCGATCTACACTCGCGCTTCCAATGCCAGATTTTGTGACAATAATGGCAGGCAGTGACCCTTTTCTGTTGGGCCACCCAGTCACTTGTACCTGAATCCATTCCTCTTCCTCTACCCTGACCAGGTTGGGTTACCATCTGTTGCCCTATGCCTCTTCCACCTCCTCTGCCTCTGCCTTGACCTCCTCCAAACCCTTGCGCCGAGTCTGCATTTCTCAACTGCACCAACATCAACTTGTCTTTCAATTTCTTCTGTGCTGTCTCCACTTGATCACTGCAATATTTAGCATAGCGCAGAATCTCGTCCACCGACTTATTCTGCCAACATATCAAGTGTTGCTGTATCATTAAACTAATATCAGATTTCAGTCCCAACACAAACTTCGAGACAAACTGTCCCATATCTTTTTGTTCAATTGTATCCAATCCACTATGCTGCTTAAAAGCTAACAACAATCGTTCATAATAGTCATGTACTGACTCCTTAGAGTTTTGAGTGGTGCGGTCAATCTTCAACCAATCAACAGTTTGTGGAGCTACCTTCGACTGTAACCACATAATCACTTGCTCGTATTTTCTCATTACATCAGGTGAAGGACCATGAGTCACTGCATCTCTAGGGTGCTCCGCAGTGGGCCACTTAATGGCGATCTTACAGGCCGCCCACAAATCTGCAGGTACTACTATATCAAACAAGGTGTTCAAGTCAATCCACAATACTTTTGAGATTTTTACAAACCAATCCATTTGCTTGTACCATTCAGCAGGTTTTTCCCTTCGTAAATGCTGCTAAATCACCCCTGCTCCATGGCACATGCACGTACCCTCCATTCTGTACCTCTCTGAGGGGGAAATTTCCTGTGGTTCCCGTCCCTCCACCCGGAGGCGGAGTATTCCCTATTCCAGTCTGAAAGCTTTTCTTTTTGGCCCATCTTTCCTTCCATTTGTCTAGTTCTCTCCATGTCCGTATCCCTACCACTAGTTCTCTAATTTGTATAATTTAATCTACAGGAACCCTGTGTCAGCTTTGTTTTTGACAAATCAACCTCATACCTTTGGGCCAAAAGCAACAATGCATCATAAGCTCGTTTGGCCTTCCTTGTCATGTCCTTTGCTACAAACAATAGTTCGCTCGAGTCATATGTATCAATTCTGATCAGGGGCAGATTACCTTCAATTACCTCGTCTAGTTCTGCCTTTAAACGTACCACATCCAGCATTGGCACTTTTATTGCGCTTTTTAACACTTTCTGTATTTCTTCTTTCTTTGTATCTTCTCTGTCACAGCTTTGAGTTCTCCTAGGAACTGCACCCTCTTCTTTTTCTGACGCAGAGCGTCCATCTCTTTCCCAGCTTCGACTTCTCCAATGGTCACCTGCACAAACAACCTGCAGCCCAAACAGTACCCTAGGCACTTCTTGTCTCTTATCTGCCTCTTCCCTCCGTATCATTGACTCTCTCACTGGTTGAACCCACATACGAAGGTCTGACCTAGAATTCGCTAGAGCTCCTGTCCGAACTCGTTCCGCCCCACTATCCATTCTTGATGGATCAGCTGTAGCTGGCAGTGGAGTACTAAATTCCACTGGTATCCGACTGAAACATGTCCCACTCATTGCAAGACTCCCTCCAGATATGGTCTCTTCCCCTTCTCTCCTTTGCGGTTGACTGTCATCAGTTCTTTCTCTAGGAGTATATATTGAAACCACCGGCCCTATTGTAACCGGGACTGACAAAGCATCTGGTAACTGTATGTCTTCCGCAGGCTGTACTGGCTCAGGGTTGGAATACCTTCTTCCTCCAGACCCTCCCGGAATTCGTACCATGGTAATATTGCCTCTTACACCCGCTAGTTGTTCCTCTGCACCCAGTTGTCCCACTCCTACAAGCTCTTCTGATGGGCACAACCTCTCTATCTCTGATCTAGAGTCGCACGGTGGAGGACGGTCCGCTAGCAATCTATCGAGGAAGCTGTCATCTGTATCACTATCCTCCTCTGTCGTCTTTTTCCCTTCAGCCCCCTCCCTTAATGTACGGAACGGGTACAGGCGTTCTCCCTCTATGGTGTCTACTCCATCTTTTCAACTGCGCATCCCATTTAGCATCCTGATAAGCCTTCATTGCTTTTCTCATCCTTATTCGTGAATTCTCTCTCTGTTTCGCTAAAGCAGCTCTTATCCATGCATCTAATGCCTCAAATTGTGTGGGTCGAGGGGGGGGTTTTAGTGCATTCATCACCCCCCTCAACTGGGTCAGTACCTCCATACGAAAAGACCCATAACGAGGGAAAGCCAATTCACCCTCTTTCTCTGTAAGTTTATGCCAATTCTGAAGCCACACTATTGAATGGAGTCCTACATTTATTGCCATGTAATGTGCCGGTGTGTCTTCTGGCGGAGCTTCTTCTCCTACTCGAGTCACTACCCCTGTGTCGCCTCTACACAAATCTCGCAACACCCTAAAGCTTCTCATTGTAGAATCGATCAATTACAAGCTCAAAATACACTGTTCCACTGCAAACGAACTTCCACCAATCCCAGCGCGGTGTTACACCAACCAACCTATCACAGCGCGGCGCACCCGGACGTCACTTCACTCCTTGCAGCGGCTCACCCGCCTTTACAATTTCACCGCAAACTCGCTCGCACACATTCGTACCACAAGTAACTGTATAACCAAAAGTTATTAAACCAAGTAACTGTTCCTACACAGTTACAATAACTTACAGTCACATAAAACAAGTAATTGTCTGACACTGAAGATCGATAGAACACTCTCACAAGAACAGTCAGCCGTTGTGACCCCCGACCTGCGTTGGTCACTCAATCGCCATAGTCCACCCCGGTACCTGAGGCTTTCTACTGCGACCTCTTCCTCATTCACACAAAGGTCCCTAACACAAGTGGATCGTTGATAGCGCTTCACAACACCCACATTTAATCAGACAATTACAATACAAAACTATCCCGGGATCTTGAACTTCTCTGGAGTCCGCTTACCAAAACTTCCTGCTCCGCACGTGTCCGGAGCAGTAAACCAAAAACCACATTCACACAACCTACATCCCAACTCCGCAAGACATCACCCACTTACTCATCACCGCAATCTAACACCACAATTTCTCTCATACTCACGCCACCACTGTTTCCGCCGCACCGTCAACATCCGCCGCTCTCCGTTCTCCGCCGTCTTCCACTCCGCTTCAGGGCTCTTCAACCTTCAACCCTACTCCTGATTACTCCCCTCACCTTAGAGGTAAACCACTTTAAAGGTAAACCATCCTCTGCTACCATTTGATTACGCTAAATTTCACACCTGTTGTTCCTTACTAAATATAGCGTAAGCGATCGATCTTTTATTTACCTAAAGTGGTTGAGGGGAGGAAACAACTCAGATTAATAACAGCAACGTTGTCATGCCTGGAAAGACCACCAACTCCAGAGTGCAGTTTGACTGTTTATTATAAGGCCAAAAACAATTGGATGTAAATACATCTCAATAGCAAAGAATAAAGGTACAGGAAAATCAATACAGAGCCAAGTTTACGGATATAAGTAATTCGGCCCAAAAGACAAATGATTATGAATTCCAAAATCACAACGCAACACAGAATAGATGCGATATTCAGTTCTCGAGTCATTGAAAGAAATCAAAATCTTTCCCTACACTGCTCTCGGTGAGGGCCCTTCCTGTCTCCCCGTCTATCATTCCCCAAAGGTGTCAGCACGTGTCGACTTCCTAAGAAGTACTGCGTCAAATGGGTCGTTTAGCTTATGGCTACGGAGCTTGCTCTAAGATGCTCCTTCTTCTCCGTAAGCTAGCAGAAGTCTGGACTCTCTGTCCCTGCGCATCACATAAAAAGATGGGATTTCAACCCCATTACATCATTCAAATTAAAAGTTTCCATTGCACTTCTAAGCAGTAGCTTTTCTTTTCATGAAACCAATTTAATTAATGGTATCTTCTTTCCACTGGCCTTGGCTTTCTGACAGACCAGATACGCAAGGCATCCTCCCTTCTCGCTTCTCAGCCATCTTCAAAAGCATTCCGGGTCTCTCCTTAACTCTGAAAATAACGATGTTTTTCTTTCACCTGCAGCAGGATGAGAACATTCTAATCTTGAACACTACAGCATTTAATTATTTATTTCTCGAGAGCAAGGAGAATCGAAATCCAGCATTTTTGGGCCTTTTATTCAGGCAATTTAAACTAACCACAATTATGCTATATATGAATAATATCGTTCTACACATTATGCATGAAGGAATCGTAATACAAATAAATTCTACTTAAGTGCGTATACTAATTCTCAACATTAAATGCTTCTAATATATGTTCTTAATAATCGTAAAACATTGCACACAATACGAATATATGAGAGTGCGTTTAAACCATGAGTATAGTGCACTCATACAAAATAGAGTGCTATCAGCGCTCTATCAGATTAAACCCAGATCCTTGTGACTGGGGGTGAATGTTGCACTGTCCAGCATTCCGTCCATCAATTGTTTCTTTTGCATATGTCGCCCTAAGTGGGAAGGGTATGCCCAGACGTGGGTCCCATGCTCACTACAAAACTGGATTCAAGCTAGCCTGGCTGATGAAGGGTGATGCCCTGAAACCGGTCCCAGGATGCTTGTTTCCGGTCCAGGGAGGACCTGGCTTGGCAGTTCGGGCTGGACAGTTCCCACAGGGAACAGGGTCAAGACTGATTTGCATATGGCTGGGTCCAAACTGGGGTGGTGTGGTGAGCAAAAGAATGATGGATTAAACCCAGATCCTTGTGACTGGGGGTGAATGTTTGCATTGTCCAGCATATTCCGTCCATCAATTGTTTCTTTTGCATATGTCGCCCTAAGTGGGAAGGGTATGCCCAGACGTGGGCCCCGTGCTCACTACACCACTGGATTCAAGCTAGCCTGGCTGATGAAGGGTGATGCCCTGAAACCGGTCCCAGGATGCTTGTTTCTGGTCCAGGGAGGACCTGGCTTGGCAGTTCGGGCTGGACTGTTCCCACAAGGAACAGGGTCAAGACTGATTTGCATATGGCTGGGTCCAAACTGGGGTGGTGTGGTGAGCATAAGAATGATGGATTAAACCCAGATCCTTGTGACTGGGGGTGAATGTTTGCATTGTCCAGCATTCCGTCCATCAATTATTTCTTTTGCATATGTCGGCCTAAGTGGGAAGGGTATGCGCAGACGTGGGTCCCGTGCTCACTACACCACTGGATTCAAGCTAGCCTGGCTGATGAAGGGTGATGCCCTGAAACCGGTCCCAGGATGTTTGTTTCTGGTCCAGGGAGGACCTGGCTTGGCAGTTCGGGCTGGACTCTTCCCACAAGGAACAGGGTCAAGACTGATTTGCATATGGCTGGGTCCAAACTGGGGTGGTGTGGTGAGCAAAAGAATGATGGATTAAGCCCAGATCCTTGTGACTGGGGGTGAATGTTTGCATTGTCCAGCATTCCGTCCATCAATTGTTTCTTTTGCAATTGTGTTACTTTAAGGCCACCATCCACCACTATTCAGGATTTGTGCTGGAAAGTAAGGCCCAAAACAGCACTTTGCACCAGGTGCGCATCCCTGTTTTAACGCAAACCAGGCGCAAAGTGTTAGTAAATCTGCCCGTAAACTCAGGATTCAAAACGTAACACAATCAGTGGGGGTGTCATATTTATTAAATTGTATCACTGCTCAAGGAAACCCTTTCTGGCAACTGGAGAATAACAAAACATTAAGGGAAATAACAATAAGATTCTAAACCTGCGCCCTTCAGTTTGTATGCAGCTCACTGTGCTATAGTAGAAGGATTGTAACTGGTGAACTCCAACTAACAAAAGGATCTCTGTGGCAAAAGCAATAACCCAAAGTTATCTATATAAAATAGTAATCTGTGGTCTGCATGTTACACGTTGAACTTTGCAGCAGGAACATTAACCCTATATGCTACTTTAGCACGAGACAAAAGTATGACTAGACAAATGGCCTTCACCAAGTGCATTAACCAACATGACATTGAAATTACCCCCTTAAAATGCCATGCACACAAAGATCTCTGCAGACTGCCCTTATCTCGCTGCCAGTCATACAAAGAGCGTTCACTTGAGCTTGGTGTGTGGTGCTGCGGCACCGGTTGCACTGCTCTGAAGCCAACACTGCCTGCTGGGATCTACAGCGCTGATGAACTCTGCACCACTGCTGGGGTCTGCACCAGTGCTGAGCTCTGCATTGCTGCTGAGGTCTTTGCCATTGCTGGGGTCTGTATCACTTCTGGGCTATGTAGTGCTGCTGGGATCTGTAGTGCTGCTGGGATCTGTACTGCTGCTGCGGTCTGCACCATTGCTGGGACTGCATATTTGCTGCAGTCTATAGCACTTCTGGGTCTGTAGCGCTGCTGGAATCTGAGGTGCTGCTGGGATCTGTAGTGCTGCTGCTGAGGTCTACATTGTTGCTGAGCTCTTTACCGCTGCCTGGGTCTGTAGCACTTCTGGGTTCTGTAGCGCTGCTGGGATTTGTAGGACTGCTGGGTTCTGTACTGCTGCTGAGGTCTGCACCGTTGCTGCAGTCTGTAGCACTTCTGGGTTCTCTAGTGCTGCTGGGATCTGAGGTGCTGCTGGGCTTTACACTGCTGCTTAACCCTGCACTGATGCTGGGGTCTTTTACACTGCTCGGGGCCTACAGCGCTTGTGAAGTTTGGACCACTGCAGGATCCTGGAGCGCTTCTAGGATCTGCTTGGCTATTGGAGTCTGTACAACTGCTGAAGTCTGCTCTGCTGCTGGGGTCTGTAGCACATCTGGGGTCTGTAACGTTGTTGGGCATTACACTGCTGCTGGGGTCTGTAGCACATCTGGGGTCTGTAACGTTGTTGGGCATTACACTGCTACTGGGGTCTGTAGCATATCATCTGGAGTTTGTAGCAAATCTGGGGTCTGTAGCGTTGGGCATTACACTGCTGCTGGGATCTGCACTGATGCTGGGGTCTTTTACACTGCTCGGGGCCTACAGCGCTTGTGGGGTTTGGAGCACTGCAGAGTTCTGTAGCACTTCAGCGATCTGCATGACTGTTGGGGTCTGCACAACTTCTGATGCCTGCTCTGCTGCTTGGGTCTGTAGCGTTGTTGGGCATTACACTGCTGCTGGGGTCTGCACTGATGCTGGTGTCTGTAGCACTGCTAGACCTGTGGTGACTGGTCCATGGAGCTCCTTGTATAAAACTTTCATTGCAGCCATTAGAGCCCTTGGGCCGAATCAGAAAACATATTTGGCTGATGTTATTTCCTGTCCTTGGTACAATCATCATCTACCACCGTGTTGTGACTGCACATTTCTGGAAGTCCCAATGTGTGACATTAATGTTTATGAATATTTGTTGTGTGGCATTTTGTTGTGGCGGTGATGTGTTCTGTTCTTTATGCTGCATTACTGCAATGTGATGTTATTGTGTTGTAATGTGGTTGTTGTGTTGCATTCTGCTTTGAATGTTTTGTTGAGTTGTGCCATTATGTTTTGTTCTATGTTGCCTTGTGTATGCTATTTTGTTATATAAGATTGTTAAATGCTGTTACATTTCCAGACAAAAACAACACACGCTTTTAACTGTCCCTTACTAATCAACCACCTACGACTGTCTGCAGGAGTAAGATAGCGCTGCTCTAGCTATTCAACTATATACAACACCATTCAGGCCAAAACTGTGTTGTAACTTAGCACTTGCAAGTTTCACTTTATGGAATATGGTCCCCTCTGTCTGCGGGGCACTACACTCCTTCAAGAGCTCTTTCTACCGCTCTTTCTACTGCTCCTCTTTGTCCAGCCCTTCCCTCTCTACACTTCCTGTAGAGCTCCTCTCTCTGCACAGCTCTCCATTCCTTCTAGATCTTTCTCTCTTCACAGCCCTTCACTCTCTACACTCCCTTTGGTGCTCTTCTCTCTGCACAGTCCTCCGCTGTCTACACCTTTTGTAGAGCTACTCTCTCTGCACAGCTCTCCACTCTTTCCACTCCTAGATCTTTCTCTCGTCACAGCCCTTCACTCTCTACACTCCCTCCAGCACTCCGTGATCTGGACAGCCCTCCACCTTCTACACTCCCTTTGAAGCTCCTCTTTCTGCACAGCCCTCCACTCTCTCCACCCCCGCTAGAGCTCCTCTCTCTGCAGAGCCCTCCACTCTCTCCACAGCTCCTATCTCTGCACAGACCTCCACTCTCTCCACTCCTCTAGAGCTCCTCTTTCTGCCGAGCCCTCCACTCTCTCCACTCCCTCTAGAGCTCCTCCTTTACCTGCACAGACCTCCATCCTTTCCAATCCCTCTGGAGCTCCTGTCTCTGCACAGCTTTCTCCTCCTTACAATCACAGTCCTTCACTGTCTGCACAGTCAATCGTCCCACCACAGCACTTCATTCTCTATCGATCCAATCACTCACCGGCACTGCCCATTCCAGACCAGGCTTTTACTATCTGACCCTTCCTCCTCTTCACAGGCACAGTCCCACTCTGCACAGACTTCCGTTCTCTGCAGAGTCATCCCCGTACAGGCAGCACAGCTTCTCGAATCAACTCTCTGACTGAGAATAGTTGGCTCAACAATCTGGCGTGACCTCTGGCGATAATTCTAGTGCAAAGACGTCTCCCAATCAATGATCAAATACCTGGGTTTATATAACATTTGACCACTGACTTTGTTATGAACCCCAATGTACCCCAATATAGGCCTAGGTAGTTGCATGACCTTTTACCTACATTTGTCCTACCTTGCTCTGCATAACGGTTCTGGCGCTGACCTTTTACCTAGTTAGGTGCCGAATAAATGTCATGTGGTTTTCTCCGAAAACTATTATGCATGAGGATTCTTAGTATCACTGCAGGATTTCCATCTTATGCATATTAACTCTGTACAAGGATCACCTCTATCGTCATCCTTGGGCGACATACCCTCAGTACAATGACACATCTAGGTAGAACGCCTGAGGGTACCTTTCGAGTATATAAGCATTACCTCTTCACTGGGCAACCTAGAGGAGAAGCTTCCATGCTGACACGAGACGCTGAAGTCCCTGCACGCAGACTCCCCAGCTAGCAGTGGTCTGACATCCCTCGTGGGGTTCCAACTCGAGACCAAGACGGGGTCCTTCATTCTCTCACATCAGGTAATGGGGTTGGTTTTATCCTAGGGGGATTCTTGGCCATACATCTACATACATACTAGGTACATTTAGGTACATCTAGTTAGGGTTTGCATCGTAGGAGTACGCAAGATTACTGCCATGTATCTATATGCCTGCATATATTCACTGTTTTAGCACCATGGTAGAATTCTACCTTTTATTTACTCTGTTGGTGCTTGTAATCGTATATATCTGTTTCTGTCTAATGGTTGTTGCAGCACACGTATTTTATATTAGAATGACTTTGGTTCAATAAATACTTATTGAAAACGTCCCCATCATTTATTCTGTGCATCTCTCTGAGACAAAGTGGGCAAGAGTGACTGAGCAAAAAGTACTGTACTGTTTCCACAATCCCGGAGGGGTCAGGGTTGTCATGTTCGATAGTTGCCAGAAACTATTCGCTCCTTGGTAAGGTTGGGGGGCTTATGGTGGCACTGTGAGCTAGCTGGTCTACCGACTAACATATCCTTTGGGGGTGTCTGGAATCAGTCTGGACACCAATCCCTTAGTTTATGTTGTCTAAACGTGCAGATCCTATATAGATTTGTAGGAACTACACAACCGCTTTATATTATATTTACAAAATAAAACAGGACTTGGAGACACAGTCTAAACTAATATAGAGTAAAATACATCAGCTCGAGCCGCATATCGGTCTTAAGGCGCTATTATAATAATAAAAAGTCTGGCATCCTGTACAGAAAGGGGGCATAACGTAATGTTAACATTCAATATTAAAAACAGTAAAACCTCAGCCTAGACATGATATCAGCATTTTTCATGTCGGTCTAAGAACTTCACACTTACTATTAAAGATAAAGAAAATCTGAAAGCAGGCAAGGTATGAAGAGAGACTGACTAAAATGGGAGCAGTCACGGTGTTCATGACAGTTACCTATATTCTGCATATCGCTCGCCTCTATGCAGCTCACCACCTCCAGAATAGCCCAGCACATTATTTACCCAAACATCTAAACAGTTATACAGTCCCAGCACAATCACCACTCTCTAGAGGCCATCTGCACAGAGCTCCAGTCTCTGCACACTCACTGGGAAGTGCAGAACTTTGAGCAACCCACTTTCCGCACAGCCCTAAATGCAGAAGAGCTGTATCCGACCTGCATAACTCTATACTAAGGCGTACTCTGCACAGCGTAACACTGTGCACATTCCTTCAAGCGGTGCACACTGCCCAGCCTTGTCTCACAGTACATCACTTCTCTCTTCACAATCCCCCCTTTTATCACAGCCCTCCACCTACCACTCAACCCTCCTCCTACCACTCAACCCTCCTCCTAGTGTATTTCTCCTCCATGTGCATAGGCCACATTCGCTATAGAAATCTCAATTCTACAGATCCCGCTACTCTCTGTACAGGCCTCTCACCCTTTACACCAACCTCAACTTTCTGTCCAGCCCCCCTCTCTGTTTATCACTGAACTCTCTGCCCTGCCCCCAGTCTCCTGCACAAGCTTTCACTCATTGTCCTACCAATGTTCCATTCTCTGTAAAGTATTCCACTCAGCACAGCTTTCAACTTTATGCACAACTTCACTTTCTACACAGTGCATCACTCGCAGCACAGCCCTCCAATTCTTGCATAGCACACATCTTCAGAGGCCAGGCTACTACTCTACAACTCTCTGCAGAGCTCTCCAGTCTCTGCACAGTTCCCATTCTGCAAACCCCTTTCACCTTCCACAAACCCCTGCATGCCTCACACCTATATACTGTCACTACACAATTTTATCTCCCACAAAACCTTCCACTCTCCACCACGCCATTACTCAACTCTCTGTATAGCACTCCACACAACACACACTCTGAAACGTGCCTCTACAAAGTCCTACACTCATCTTACCCTTCTACTGCCTGATCTGCACAACCCTCTACTCACTGCATAACTCCTTACACTTCCTGCACTCAGGGATGTCTTAAGAATTTTGGGGGCCCAGGGCCAGATGTATTTTAGGGGCCCCTGGTCAGAACAGCTTTGAATTTATGATCCTATTTCAGCCTTTCATGCCCTCTTTGGCCAGGTTACTGACAGTGCACAAGCGCATTCGTCCAAATTCTAAATGTGTTTACATCTAATATTCAGGGATAGGGATGTGTGCTTTCAATATTGTAACACAGCAGCAGCTCACTAATATCACTGCAAATAATCTGATAACCCTCCCATTTCTCATATGCGAGGTCCTATTTTGATCTAATATAATTTTTATTATGGATGTTTCATGAGGCTCACATATCACACACAATACAAAAAAAGGAAAATGATATTCAATCTATTCAAGCATTATTAAAGGTCACCATGGCAAGACTCTGCAGTACAGAGCTGGCGCTATCAGGATGCCTCTGAAAGGCTGGGGCCCTGGGCTAGAGCCCACTTTGCCCATGCCTAAAACGTCTCTGCCTGCAGTCTCTACACAACCCTGCAGTGCCGCTGAGACCAGGGATGTGGGAGATGCTGCAGGACCCCCACATATATTGAAGAAGTTCAAATGGACAATCTGCAAATTCATGGGGCGCACATCTGGGAAAAGCTATAGCCGAACTGGGTATCCAAGAAGCATGGAATAGCAAGATGGACAGAGCAGCATTCACAAGGCTATGTAACGCAACAGCAAAGAAAATGTTGCTTTTGGAAGATAAAAATATCCTGGCTAAACGGCGACACGCGTGGACTGTGATAAATTCATACACCCACTTGAGACCCCAAGGCTACATATCAGCGCACTTCCATCCAGCCGTAAAAATTAGTTTCATATGGTATCCTTTAGGAGCTCACGACTCAAAAGACCTACTTCCAACATGGAAAGGCTGGAAGCAAAACACAAACTGCAGTCTATGCAGATACAGAACAGAATCTATAAGTCACCTGATGTGTACATGCCAAATAGTCAAGGACTTAAGAAAGACACTTCTCAAATTAATTAAACATCCGATCCTGTAGGCAAGCCGTTACCTGCCGGATGGACGGAGCATCTAATAAATTGACATGTAAAGGGGTGTAAAAAGAAAAAAAAAAAAAAAAAAGCTACCTCCTCCAAAAAGCGGACTTACAAGAGTAACTGGCTAAATAAATGAGCTCTAAGAACTATAATGTGTAGATTAATTAATTAGAAAATTAAGGATGAGTGATTTTATAGCAATGGCAAATATGCAAATGTAAATGAAATATATTTCAGGGAAAGATAAACATCTAATTAATTTTTGTAAAATGTAAATTTTATACAGTAATTAAAGTATATTTTTTTTAATGAAGTAAACTTTATGGTTATGAATAACCAAATAAAGGTTTATTAGACTTGAAAATAGGTAATATTGACATTTATTGTGTTTTCAAACACTGGCATCAGTTTTTAAGTTTTCCTTAATCTGACTCTAAAGCGTACTCGATATACTTTAACCGGTGTACATAAGTGCATGAAAGGAGAAGGCTACAGCATCTTACAGGTTTTCTTCTCATGTAAAAAAAACTTTGTTTTCAAATATGTCACAAGCAAGCAAAAGCCACATTGCCACCTTGATACTTCACCCTAAAATGTTATAGTTTTTGTATGGTCAAAACATATTAAGCTTACTTTCTGTAATATATACAATTTTAAAATCATGTTGATTTATTTCTCCATTTAACTGTTCCTTTTGGAGGTCTGTGTTAGCCTAGACCTTTTGGTTTTTACTAAAATTATATGTATAACATACTTACTAAAAGGGCCTTTCAGCCAGCTCTCTTCATCCATGTCTGTTGTGTCATTCTCATTTTGTCGCCGCCAACTACAGCGTACAGCATTGGGCAATGGGACAGCCTACTTTAGTTACTGGCTTCACTTTGAAAGGCTGCATTTTGCTCCTTCACAAGGAACGCATCCACACACAAGGTAGTTAAATCAGTGTTTTTTGTTTTTACTTTATTATTACTTTAATGTTGCCTCTGTGTTTAGAGGCCGATGTAACAGCAGGACACTTTTGATGTGAGAACAGGGCACATTTCAGCTTTTAGTTTCTGTCTCCTACTAACTGTGTTGTAAATTCCTTTTAGAGTGGCCTTTGTTTATCTAACTGCTGCTATTTGATTTAGGGCATCAAAAACAAGGTGATGAATGGAATGCTTGAGTTAATGTCAGCCACTGCCAATCGCTCAGGGCCGCATCCCAATCCATCACTTTTCGCCCACCATGTTACCTCGATTTGGTACCAGTCATATGCAAATCAGTCTTGACCCTGCTCCAATGTGAATAGTCCAGCCCGATCTGCCAGGCCCTCCCTGAACCAGAACACGAGCAACCCAGGACCGGTTTCGGCCTTACTAGGGCTCATCAGCCAGCTATAGGTTGGTTACAGTAGCACAGTGAGCACGGGACCCATGTCTGGGCATACCGGAAACATTTAGGGCATCAAAAACAAGGTAATGGATGAAATGCTTAGATTAATCTCAGCCAATCACTCGTCTGCATCCCGATCCATTGGTTTTTACCTACCATGCCACCTCAGTTTGGACCCAGCCGTATGAAAATCAGTCTTGACCTTGCTCCAATGGTAACAGTCCAGTACGCTCAGTTACTTGCAATCCAATTTAGGCTGCATGTCCTGCTTGTATAGTATTTTAGTTTGTTTTCGATCTGACTGTATCTATCTATCTATCCATCTATATTCCACCCCTATCTGTCTATGAGCGTAACTCTATCGACCTGTCTGTCTGCCTGTCTACCTGTCTGTCTGCCTGTCTACCTGTCTGTCTGTCTCTCTATCCATATTTCTGTATGTCTACCTGTCTTTCTGTCTATATACCTGTCCATCTCTATTAGTCTGTCTGTCTATCTACCTGTCGGCTTGTCCACCTCTCTATCTATTTAACTGTCTTTCTAGCAACCTGCCTGTCTATCTCCCGGTCCGTCTGTCTGTCTACCTGTCGGTGTGCCTAGCTACCTGGCTGTCTGCCTGTCTATCTATCTTTCAGTCTATCTACATATATATCTAGCTATCCTTCTATCTATCTGTGCAACTCCATTTGTGCAGCCCATCTAACTTTGCTGGTACCACGGGGCCTGTACATGTCAGACACCAGGATCTCCAGCCTTGGCTTTAAACCAATCACAGCCACTGAAAGTGATCAGGAACTTGCTTCTCCTGAGTCAAAACTGAGTTTCCAGCCCCGTGGTTGTTTTGGGTTATTAAGTTGCACAAAATTATGATTTCTGAGGAAATACTATCTGAATACTCCACTGGATCCTGCACCGGGGAAGCACTCTGCCATGCAATGTAGCTGTGCCATTTTCTGGCACCAGTTGAATTTTTCACAGACCCTGTGCCTCTATTGGGGTGACGTCGGTGGCCGGCACCCCCACATTGAAATTTGTTCCAGCCCCCCTGGCTCCGTCAGCCTCCCTCTATGAAGAAACCCCCAATCACTGCAACAGCCACACTCTCCACAGCCCTCAACCCCCCATTCCGTAGACAGAGGCCCACACTCTGCACAGCCAATACACTGCACAACGTTCAACACTGGACAGCCCTCCACCTAGTTGAGATCTCCACTCCAAGCACTTGTAACCACCCTACTCTCTCCCCACTTTCTGCACAGCCCTCCACAGCTTTACTCTGTACCATGACTCACCATATATTGACCCCACGGACGGAGCTGCACAACAATTGGCAATTTCGAGTTGTGAATCAGGTGAAGTTTACGCTTTTCCATGTCCTGTTACTCCAGCGCATATACTCAGTCCCACACTTCACCGGACACCGCCTTCTGTGTATCTTCCTCCCGCCACTGCACATCCCCAGTACCAGTGCTGTCCTCAGTCCTTCTCACACACACCTCCACTCTCTGTGCTGCTCTGCCAGTTGCACAGCCCTCTGCACGCAACAACCCACCACCCTGCACACAACCTCACTTCACGATCCTGCACTCTCTGTAAAACCCACACTCTGCCCAGTAATGAAACCTCTGCACACTTCTTCAGAGCACAAACCTCCACACTCTGCACAGCCCTCCACACTGTCCTCTACTTGCACCTGAGCCCTCTCCACTGTGACACGTTCTGCACCCTCTGCTCATCTGTCTGCTATTCTGAGCACAGCATAGACAATCTCTGCTCTGCCTCAATCTCTGCACCGCCTCAATCTCTGCACCGCCTCAATCTCTGCACCGCCTCAATCTCTGCTCCGCCTCAATCTCTGCTCCGCCTCATTCTCTGCACCGCCTCAATCTCTGCACCGCCTCAATCTCTGCACAGCATAGTCAAGTCTCTGCTCAGCCTCGATTTCTACACACCTAGTCCATTCTGCACAGCCTCAGTCCCTGCACAGAATAGTTGATCTCTGCACCAACTCAATCCCTATACAGCACAGTCCAGTCTCACAGCCCCAATTCCTACATAACACAGTCCAATCTTGGCACCACCTCCATCCCTACACAACATAATCCAAACTCTGCACAGCCTCAATCCCTACACAGCATAGTCCAATCTGCACAACCTCAATCACTACACAACATAGTCCAATCACTGCACTGCCTCAGTCCCTACACAGCATAGTCCAATCCCTGCACTGCCTTATTCCCTACACAGCATGGTCCAATCACTGCACTGCCTCAGTCCATACACAGCCCTTGGCTTTGCACTTCCCTCATTACCATACAATGGCCACTGCCTCACCAGTGCTCTGCTCTTTGCAGTATCCTCCCTCTGTTCAGGTTTATTCTGTTATGGGTCGAAAACCCCATTCTGGTTTCCTTTGTCAAGTCTCAGGCGAACCCCACAACCCAGATTGTTCCAGGGGTTCATATCTGAGAGTACAGTGCTCCACCGCTCCTTGGCTATATCAGATGTGCCCTGCCTGCATTATCACATTGAAATAATTGGATATTATGAGATTAATATCTGGTAATTTTTAAAACCTTGCATTAAAGTCCTAATAAACCAGGGCTGCGGGAATCAAAGTGTCAGACATAGGCCTGCCTCGATTGGTTCCTCTGTGCAGAAATTTTAAAATGATGTTTGTAGAGTTGTGATTGAATTTAATTTAAAAATCCACCAAGAAAGCTCAATTTAGAAGTAAAAAACAAGAAACGCAGCCTTTCAGCTGGTTATTTAATAAAAGTAAATAAAAATGGTTAACCTGGAGGCAGCCGTTTGCACGTGGATGCCTTGTTTTTGACTATTTCCCATAGATTTTGCTTTTCCATATTTCTCCCATATTTTTCATTTTTAAACAACAGCCTGTTTTTTCGTGAAAAGCTGTATTATTGTCAGCAGAGAGACCAGCAGAAAGGCGACCTAAAGGTGCCTATGGCCAAGAACGTGGAGAGGGAAATTATTGTTTCACTGGTAAAGAGGGGAAATTGGGTGGTGTGCTGTGATGGTGGTGTGAAGACGGGGGAGGGGCTGTTCGGGCGTTGAGGGGTTCCCTTTGTTGTTGAAAAGTCTTTATAATTTACTTAAATAAAACCATATAATTAGTTACTTACGTTGATAATATTGAGAACATGTTTACTGACATTACTTGCATTTCATATTCTGATGCATGTTATAATCTAGAACCCCCTCCTCCCCCCCCCAGACCCCGGCAGTGCGGAGCCACAGAGAGCCATTCACTCCCCCCCCCCCCCAGACCCCGGCAAGGCAGAGCCACAGAGAGCCATTCACTTCCCCTCCAGACCCCGGCAGTGCGGAGCCATTCACTTCCCCTCCAGACCCCGGCAGTGCGGAGCCACAGAGAGCCATTCACTTCCCCTCCAGACCCCGGCAGTGCAGAGCCACAGAGAGCCATTCACTTCCCCTCCAGATCCCGGAAGTGCGGAGCCACAGAGTAGAGAGCCATTCACTTCCCTTCCAGACCCCGGCAGTGCGGAGCCACAGAGAGCCATTCACTTCCCCTCCAGACCCCGGCAGTGCGGAGCCACCGAGAGCCATTCACTTCCCCTCCAGACCCCGGCAGTGCGGAGCCACAGAGAGCCATACACTTCCCCTCCAGACCCGGCAGTGCGGAGCCACAGAGAGCCATTCACTTCCCCTCCAGACCCCGGCAGTGCGGAGCCACAGAGAGCCATTCACTCCCCCGCCCCCCAGACCCCGGCAGTGCGGAGCCACAGAGAGCCATTCACTTCCCCTTCAGACCCCGGCAGGGCAGAGCCACAGAGAGCCATTCACTCCCCCCCCCTAACACTGGCAGTGCAGAGCCACAGAGAGCCATTCACTTCCCCTCCATACCCCGGCAGTGCGGAGCCACAGAGAGCCATTCACTTCCCCTCCAGACCCCGGCAGTGCGGAGCCACAGAGAGCCATTCACTTCCCCTCCAGGCCCCAACAGTGCGGAGCCACAGAGAGCAATTTACTTCAATCAATCAATCAATCAGGGAATTGTAAGCGCGCTACTCACCTGTGAGGGTCTCAAGGCGCTGAGGGGGGGGTCCGCAGATCTGTTTAGCCGAAGAGCCAGGTCTTGAGGGTCTTCCTGAAGGTGTTCAGGGAGGGGGCGCGTCTGATGTCTGCCGGTAGCTCGTTCCAGGTCTTGGCTGCAATGTGAGAGAAGGATCTTCCGCCTGCTCTGGCTCTGTGGAAGCGCGGGGTTTCGGCCAGTGCGAGGTTGGAAGATCGGAGGTTTCTTTTGGGGACGTGGAAGTTGATTCTGTCGTTGAGGTATTTGGGTCCGTTGTTGTGTAGGCATTTGTAGGCGTGAGTGAGGATTTTGAAAGTGACTCTTTTCTCCACGGGGAGCCAGTGGAGACTTTGTAGGTGTTGGCTGATGTGTTCATGTCGGGGGATGCCGAGGACGAGTCTGGCGGCGGTGTTTTGTACTGTCTGGAGTTTGCGGAGTAGGGACTTGTTGATGCTGGCGTAGAGTGCATTTCCATAGTCCAGTCTGCTGGTGATGAGTGCGTGGGTGACTGTCTTCCTTGACTCAGGGGGGATCCACTTGAAGGTCTTGCGGAGGATGCGGAGGGTGTTGAAGCAGCTGGAGGTGACGGCGTTGACCTGACGGTTCATGGAGAGTGATGAGTCGAGTACGATGCCAAGGTTCTTGGCGTGGTCTGAGGGGATAGGTGGGCTTCCGAGGGCGGTCGGCCACCAGGTGCTGTCCCATGCAGAAGGGGTGGTACCGAGGACGAGGACTTCTGTCTTCTCGGCGTTGAGCTTCAGGCAGCTGTTGGTCATCCAGACTGCAACGTCTTGCATTCCTTTCTGGAAGCGGAGTTTGGCAGTGGTGGGGTCTTTGGTGAGGGAGAGGATGAGCTGGGTGTCGTCGGCGTAGGATACGATGTTGAGGCCGTGTTGTCGGACGATGGCTGCGAGGGGGCCATGTAAATGTTGAAGAGGGTGGGGCTCAGTGATGAACCCTGTGGGATTCCGCAGGTGATTTTCGTGGGGTCGGAGAGGAAGGGTGGGAGTCTGATCCTTTGGCTTCTTCCGGTGAGGAATGATCGGATCCAGTCCAGGGCTGTTCCTTGTATGCCTCAAGTCGTGTAGTCTGGACGACTAGTGTGCGATGGGAGACGGTGTCGAAGGCCGCTGATAGGTCGAGTAGGATGAGGGCTGCGGAGTGGCCTTGGTCCAGGAGGGTGCGGATGTCGTCTGTGGCGGCGAGTAGGGCGGTCTCTGTGCTGTGGTTGCTTCGGAATCCGGATTGGGACGGGTCGAGGATGGCGTTCTCTTCAATGAATCATGTCAGTTTCCTGTTGACTGTTTTCTCTGCAACTTTGGCTGCGAAGGGGAGGAGCGAGATGGGCCGATAGTTCTTGAGGTCGGTGGGGTCAGCTGTGGGCTTCTTGAGCAGGGGTCTGACTTCTGCGCGCTTCCAGTCGTCTGGGAAGGTGCCTGTTTTGAAGGTGGTGTTGATGGTGCGTTGTAGTTTGGGTGCAATGGCGGCCACGGCTCTGTGGTAGATGTGAGGGGGGCAGAGGTCGGTGGGGGCCCCCGAGTGGATGCTTTTCATGGTCGAGGCGGTGTCTTCGGCCGTGATCGGTGTCCAGTTGGAGATGGTGGGCTGGCTGCTGTTTCTGGGGGGCGGGGGGCCATCTGTGGCGCCTGGTGGATGGTCGATGAAGTTGTCGTAGAGGTTTCTGATCTTGAGGTGGAAATAGGTTCCAAGCTTGTCGCAGAGGTCTTGGGATGGGGTGATGTCTGTGGCTTCGCTGCGTGGGTTGGTGAATTCTTGAATGACACTGAAAAGTTCCTTGGAGTTGGTGGAGTTGGCCAGGATTTTGTTGTGGATGAAGTTCCTTTTGGTGGCTCTGATCTGGTTGTGGTAGTCCGTCATGGCGTCCTTGTAGGTGGTGTGGTTTTCGGTTGTCTTGGTGTTTCTCCAGTTCTTCTCCAGGCGTCTGCAGGTGCGTCTGGCTTCTTGGAGAGCGGTTGTGAACCAGGCGGCTTTCCTGGGGCGTTGTCTGTCGGGGTTGCGTAGCGGGGCGAGCTCATCTGCGCAGTTGGAGATCCAGGTGTGGAGTTCTCTGGCTCCGTCGTTTGCGCTGTTTGCGTCGGGTGCCCAGGTGTGGTTGTCTCGGGTGAGGGTGGAGTTAAGTTGCTCGTCGTTAACCTTGCACCAGTTCCTTCGTGCTGGGCGTGGGGCTGGTTTGGGTGCCTTGGGTTTGTTGATGGCGAAGTGTACGCAGTGGTGGTCGGTCCATGGCGGCTGCGTTGTGTGGCTGAAATGGACACTGTTTCCTGCCGCGAAGATTGGCTCGAGGGTGTGTCCTGCTCTGTGGGTCGGTGTGTTGACGAGTTGTTTAAGTCCGATGCTGGCGAGGTTGTCACGAAGGATAGTGGAGTTGGGGTCGCTGGGGTTGTCGAGGTGGAAGTTCAGGTCTCCAATGAGTATGTAGTTTGTTGAGGCGATCGCGTGGGGTGCGATGAAGTCGGTGATGGTGGTGGCGAAGGGTGTTCGGGGGCCGGGGGGTCTGTAGATGAGGGTTCCTCGGAGTGTGGCTTTGGGAGTGGTCTGAATCTTGAAGTGCAGGTGTTCGGCGGAGGGGAAGGTTTCGCTGGAGGTGGTGAGGCGGAGGGTGATCTTGTGGGCGATGGCGAGGCCCCCTCCTGGGTGGTTGGGGCAGTCTTTCCTCTGGATCTTGTATCCGTCTGGGATGGCGGTGCTGATGTCGGGGGCGGAGGATGCGTTGGTCCAGGTCTCTGTGAAGAAGGCGAAAGAGAGTCGAGTAGGTTCCAGATTTCCATGGCATGTTTGTGTATGGAGCGTACGTTGAGGAGGATGCATTTTAGGGTGTCGCCGGTGCTGGCGTCGGCGGTGTTGGAGGCCGGGGTGGCGGTGAGGGTCTGGTGGCAGTGGAGGCAGGAGAACTCGCCGTGGGTCGTGTTCGGCGAGGCCTGTTGGCATTCTCTAAGTCTTCCAGGGTTGAGTGCGAGGAGGGTGGTGGTGTCGTAGCGATGGGTAGTGGGAGGTCCAGGGTTCTTGGCGCTGGCCGCGGACGGGCGCAGACGGGCTTGCCTTTGGCGCGTCTTCTGCGCACCAGCGGTGCGCCGGCTGCGCACGTCCGCTGCACGACCACGCAGCGGCCGCCATTAAGTAGGGGAGGTGGGAGGGAGGAGAGGCTGGAAGGCGGGAGCAGGGGAATTCCGGGGGGGGAATTCCGGGGGGGAGGGGCCGCAGGGGCAGCAGCGGCGAAAGGCAAAAGGAACAGGCAGGCACGAGAAAATAAAAACAGTGGTGGAATTAGAGCAAGACACAGATGGGCACAATAACAGTGGCACAACAGGGAAAAAATTAAGAAAAAAAACGGCTGAGAAAGGTTACGGTGGTTGGAGGCAGTCTGGTCCCAGTTAGAGTGGGCAGCAGGCGCAGGAGCGGGCAGCAGCCTCGAACCTCCCAAGGAGGAGGTCGGGGTCTGGAGGCAAGAGACGACACAGCGGAGCAATGGGGAGAGAGTGGACCTAGACCGAGGGTCAGAGGTCTTACACTTCCCCTCCAGACCCCGGCAGTGTGGAGCCATAGAGAGCCATTCACTTCCCCTCCAGACCCCGGCAGTGCAGAGCCACAGAGAGCCATTCACTTCCCCTCCAGACCCCGGCAGTGCGGAGCCACAGAGAGCCATTCACTTCCCCTCCAGAGCTGGGTTGTCTCTTTTCTTTTTCCAGCACTGGAGCATTTTATGTTTGGCTAAAGGAGCGACCGAGGAGGAGAAGTGCGAGGAGGACTGTATGATTTATCCATAGAACGTTTATGGAAAGAGGGTGAGAGGTGGTGTGAGTACCTGCCCGTGGGTCCTCCGTGGTTGGGTGAGTTGTTGTGACTACTGTTAGTGACTGATGAGCTCTGATCTCTGCTTCTCTCTATCCTGCAGCTGCGGTGACCCTGGATCCGGACACTGCTCATCGGTGGCTCGTCCTGTCCGAGGACGGAAAGAGCGTGAAATACGGAGACAGAGCACAGGATCTGCCCGACATGCCCCAGAGATTCACTAAATACCTCATTGTCCTGGGGAGGGAGAGGCTGAGCTCCGGGAGGCATTACTGGGAGGTGGAGGTGGGGGACAAGAGGGGCTGGGACCTGGGGGTATGTGACGAGACTGTGAGCAGAAAGGGGAAGATCAGACCATCACCTGAGGATGGATTTTGGACAGTGTGGCTCAGAGATGGTAAATACAAAGCTCTCACAGACCCCTCCACCCTCCTGACCCCCCGTGTGCCCCCCAGGGCTGTGGGTCTCTTCCTGGACTATGAGGCGGGCAGGCTCTCGGCGTACAATGTGGATGACCGGTCTCTGCTCTTCACCTTCTCCGGGGCCTCCTTCACCCCCACCCTGCGGCCCTTCCTCTGTCCAGAGCCTAACGAGGGAGGGAGGAATCGGGGCGCTGCGGATCCTGCCGGGGACAGGACGGGAGTGAAGAAACTTCTGTTGCTGGAAGGTGAGAGATTTACAACGTCACTACCTGTCACCAGGTAAAGGAGCTGTGTGTAATGTAACTGATTGTCTCCAACCTCAAGTAAAGTACTGTGTATATTGTCATTACATGCAAGTAATAATATCACAGAGTATGTGGGGCTACGGCCAGAACTACCGAGTGGGGAACCAGGTTTAAGTCCTGGCATCGGTCAACATCCTGTGATTCTGGGCAAATCACTTAATGAATGTGTCCTTGTGTAATGTGCTCATGTAAAGCGCTCCAGTGCTCTTGGGCCAAGTTCACTCTTTATAAAACTGCAAACACAAGCTCAGTTTGTGTGCACTGCGGGGAGCAGTTGAGGAAGAAAAAACACACTCCTGCTTCAGCAGCACAGAGACTGAGTTCTGGTACCCAAGGGCCTTCTTCCCTCATAAACTCCGCGGGAAGGATTAAGTCCCTCTTAGAATCTGCCTCAACTAGCCGGATGAGGAAACAATTTGTGTTACTAATTTTGGAAGGAAGTTTTAATAGTGATCAAACATGTGACTGAGTGAAGCAAGAACATAGCTGTGAAATGTCTTGCGTAACATTTTGGGAAGTCTTGGATGTTCATTAGAACCTACCAGCAAAATTGCATTATGGGACATGTAGTGTTTTACATGCTCAAACAAAAGAACATGCAAAGTGATTTTTAGGTCTCGCCTAGCGCAGCGCGCATGCGTTACTCTGCGAGACTTTTAGTAAGGGGCTTCAGAAAGCTGACCACACGCTCGTGCGTGTGTTTTTGTTTTTCTCACAGGCTATTGGGCTTAGCGTGCGTCTTTCTAAGAAAGACAGCACGCAATTGGGCAAAGGCGAGTGCATGTCCCGCCCTTGCTCCGCCCACGGCCTATTGCTTGCGGTTACCCGCACGGGCACCATGTGTTTTGAATTATCGTGCCCAGACGCGTGCGCGATAATTCAAAACACATGGCTCGCTGTGGCGCGCGCACCACTCGCGTGCTTGTTTTCCCCTTCCTGCTCTAAATTTCAAATCTAATACCGAAGGAACAAAGGAATCAATTACCAACTCTGCTACAAACTGCACTCGGAAAAGTTGTGATTTTTTTATTATATGCTACGAAATTACAACCATCTGTTTTTCTAAATAGCACGTTCACCACGCTGCCGCGCTCACTCCCCCCCGCCCCTCTCTACTGCAGCAGGACTCCTCGTCATAGGATCGAGAGCGGCACACAGTCCCAGCAGCCCTTCACCAGCCCCGCCCCTATCGCCAACCGCAGCCCGGGGAGCACAGCGCCCGACACACCGCAGCAACATGGTAAACAATCTACATTTCTGCAAAGGTTTTAAAGTTGTGCTGGCAGAGCCCCGCACTTCTGAGTGAATAAGTCTTTGGTGCTTTCAACCCTGTAGTTTTCACCGGACCCCTAATGTTACCTAAGCGCCTAGATGCCATTCAGTCGGAAGGGTGCACTATACAGGAACCTCAGTGATCGGGGAGATTTAAAAAGGCAAAGCCTTCCGGGGTCCCCTAAAGTCGCACACAGCAGCAGGGAAACTGATCCCTTGTACACTGCAGACTCAAGAATTTACACAGAGGTGCAAGAAACCTCTCCTGCCAAATGTTTGCTCAAGGCTCCTCCCCCCCCACCTAGCCCTACCTTGCTTCCATACGTCTATCATGCTTTCATTCCTCCCTAGTTCTGTTCTTCCATGTTTGTTTCTTTGTCTCTTTAATTTGCCCCCTCCTCCCCCAGTTCCCTTTCCTTCATTTCCCCCGTTTCTTTCTCGCTCACTCCTGAATTGAATCCCCCGGGACCCCTGGAGTGGCTTCTCACACATCCCCGTTAACGAACCCAAACGGAGCAGGAATTTACGGCCGAGCTGCGTAAACATGACTGGAGCCTGAACTGAGCCGGCACGCGCCCGGGGTCCGCGAGGCAAATGGGGGCCGCAGAGAGGACTGGGCAGGACATGTCTGAAATACCCTCAGCAGGTAGGGCGGTCACTCACTCTCCCATGTTAGTTTGTCTCAGCGGCACCAAGAGGGTCTCCCAAGCTCCAATTCCTGTGTACATGTAAAGCGCTCTAATACCCAGGGGTCAAGCTAGCGCTATATAACACTTTTAAAATAAAAATAAATAAATTAAAAAAATGTACATGGCCCTCCCCTAGCCACACAAGCAGTGATGGTGAGACATTGCCTTCGGGGACACTTCTTTTCAACCTGCATTAAGCATGCAAAGAACAAATACAAGAGCTAACTAATAAGAGTCCTGTGCTAGGCACTTTCTGGCCCCTCTGCAGAATCACTTCAACCATACTAACACTGAAGCAATCATCAGAAGCGTGCTTGAAATTGATATTTAGGCTGAGAACTGGTAGTTCGGAAGACGTACACATGGATAAGCGCAGTATACGAAGCTCTCTGGCATGGCACATTTTACAGAGCAGAGCCGTAAAACAAACTCAGCGACCCGCGCTTCAGATAAAACAACACGAACATTGTTTTAGTCTCCGTTATGTGCCATCCGTCCCAGCAGTGTACACACAGATTCACTTATACAGTATTTGCGCAGGGTGGGGAGGGGTGGTTAAAAGGCAGTGGTTGCTGCATTAATAGAGGCGGATCAGTCTTCGCTGCGCCGCTCCCCTGGCGGGTTCGTGTACTCGGCGAAAAGGTCTGTTGCTGTACTCGGGTGTGGAGGAGGGGTTGGATGAAGGCTTAAAAGGGCCTCCTGTTCTCCATAGGGCAGTTGGCCATGTGCTTTTTATTCCATAACTACTACTTTGGTGAAGATCTATGCTTGCACCCTTAATTTCCCAGTTGTTTCGCACCATCTATTTATATGCGTCAATGGTGGTTCGTGTATACAAATTCAGTTATGTTCGGGATAAAGAGGATTGATTAGCGCTGCTTGGACACCGTAACCCTAGTAAAGGAAATACAGTTCTGTGTGTGACTAAATTTAAGTGGGGAATCCATTTATGTTATTGGTCAGAACGCCTAAGACACGCTGTCAGTTTATTTACTCACATCAGAATACTTTTTAATACGCATTTCTATTTAGTAAGATTTCCTTTTGTGAAATGCTGTCAAAGTGGAGCACATGGCAACGTTTATTGCTTAAGTGCTGCACTCGTTCTATTTAAGGAAGCCGAACAAATGTGAGAACAAGCATTGGCATAGCCATAGGTCTCGCTTTGGGACCTTATAAGTGTTTAGCCATGCAACAGTTGATGTTGTTGCACCAAGGATATTGTGCTGCATAACTAAATACTTATAAGGTCCCAAAGGCGAGACCTATTGGCTATGCCAATGCTTGTTGCAAAAAGTCAGCATTGGCAGAAGATGTCCATGTGACATGGTGTCACTTAGCAGCTATGGAACAATAAGTATTGGCAAAGCCAATAGGTCTGGCATTGCTAAACTGATGTGTTTTGTATTTTTTTTCTTATTTTCTATTGCCATAGTAGTGCCAGGCTCTGTAGGGAACTATTTTGTGAGACCGATATAGACACAGACATGAGGCAGCTATAGAAAAGGAACCTTTATGTACAGTGGAGAAGGTGCTTCAAGCACAGAACAGAGCTGCATGAAGGAAAAGTTGCTGTTGTTTAGAAGCCATTTTAGACACAGCGGAGAACTTGTTGAGATAGCCACTAAAAAACTTCTAAAGACCCAGTAGCAGTAACGTTCCTGCCATGGTATGTCGGATCAAAAAAGAGACAAATAAAAAATAGAGACGCAGGGCGATAGACATCAAATCTTCCAGCCCTTCAAGCACACACTCTTCTCGTGCAGTAATGTGAATTATTATTTTTATATTTTCCAATACTTCTCAGATGTTTAAAATTTCCATAGCACCCACTGAGATGTTTTAAATGATCTCATGTGTAATCTTCGCTATCGTATTTAAATAAAGGTTAGCATAACGACACAGTGACTTACTTTTATGGTATTAGGGGCGGTGTGAAACTTGTGGACAGCCAAGATGTCTGAACACTAAAATCAGTTATTTTAGTGTTCAGAAATCAGATCCAAATGGTAAATAATGCCATCCAAGGGGCGGCAAATAGAAACATGAACCTGCTATCAAGCATCATCAACATTGCGAATATAGTGCCAACAACCGTCCGACTTCCATCTCCTCAGTCTTCTGATTTCTTCCACCCATAAGCCAGAGGCCACTCCTATCCTGAAGGAGTGAGCACCGAAACACTGAGGGTCCCTGTGCAATTGATGAAGAGCTTTCTGCAGACCTGCCAAAAGCTGGCGAACATCGCACCTGTTGGGTGCTCTACCTACTGTTTGGACCGAAGCCAGATTGCCGCAGGGCATAGAGGACCCCTTTGTTTCCTCAGCAACACATCTTTCCCCTGTCACTCAGGTCTGTTGTCGACGTCCTCGGCAAAAAAAAGCACCTCTCCCTGCATCTGCTTTTCAAATGATATGCCCTAAGAAATTGGAACTACCCGACAGTTTTGAAACTCTAAATTCCCCAAAGAACATCCATACCGGGCATAACCTGAATAAGAACATTACAAATACCGAAAAATAAACAGGTTCACAGATTTTGGTTCCCTGTCTCGTGTTGACCTTCCCTGCTCTTTTCCCCAACCCTTTAAAATGCGGCTGCCTGGGTCATCCCCCAGAACTTCTTTCCATTAAAGCAATATATACTAGTTTCCTTGCTATAGCCACAGCAGACAAACCCTTATCAATCAACTGCAATATAAAAGATACCGCATCCTTGCACCTTGCCACCAAACTTTGTCCTTCATACCCTCTCAGCCGTACCCCTCCTACGTTACATTTCTCCCAAGCCTGACTGTAAGCTCCTGTTGTAGAGGGTGCTAAAGTCTGCTCAATCCGCTGAATAATTATTTTTCTTCTAGAGCCCGGACCTCTAATGGCACATCCATATTCTGAGGATACATTGCCATGCTAGTCTACAGAATCTCTGCAACGAGACATAGCATCCACTATGTTATTGTTCACACCTGGCACATGTCTTGCTCAATTCAATGTTGAACTTTAAACAAGCTGGCATGAACCTGTGTAACATACACAGCAATTGAATGTCTCTAACGTTTGTTGCATCTGAAAAAATGTATATGAACCACAGAAATTCATCTTTCAGGGACCAGGAGGTCACACCATTTAAATGTTTTTAAAAAATCAGCCAGCTTTCTAAATCCCCTCTAACTGCTGATGGAATGTGAATTCTGTGATGTGTCAATGAAGCACCAGATGGAGCTAAACCGAGCCATCTGCAGTAAGTTCTCCCTGCTCTCACTACTCTGCATGCAAGGTTTAGATGACATAGCAGATCTTGCATCTTTCTTAACACCAATTTCTCTGCAGAAATGGCTTCTTCCAACCTTTTCCTTTGGCAGACAAACCACCATGGCTATTAACGTGGTACTTAGTCCTTCTATCTTTACCGGGTCTAGAGGGATGCCCAAAGCGTCTGTCAACAACTCAACCTCACTAATTGCTCTAGCACACTCATCAGAATGGGCATGCCCCATGAACAGAAAATTGTCCAGATAGAGTCGCTCCACAATGTCCTGTTTGTGAAGAAAAGCACCGCTGTAAGAATCAACTGAAACTCTAAAATAGTTTACATGATATGGCCCTTCCCAGGGGGACCAGCTTATCTACAGTAAACTGGCCTTCAAAAATATTCCTTGAAGCTCAAAGTCAAATGTGTTCACAGGCAGTAATCTAAATTTATGTCAAATGTAGCTAAGAGTGCATTCTCACCGCTATACCTAATAAAGCCATAAGCCACATCCACTGAAGCAAATTGCAAAACCATGTCTTCCCTAGCAATAAAAATCATTCACCAACTGCCCTTTGGGACACGGCAGATGATGAATCATTCAAAATGTATCTGCCATCTTCTTAGGGACCACACCTAATGGAGAGACCATTAAATTCTCCAAAGGGCAAGTGTTAAGTGGACCCACCATTCTGCCCTCCCTCACTTCTTTGAAAGCCTTGTCTCTTACAATGTGTGGCATTTGCATGGCAGATTTGAGGTTGTCAGTGAAACATCACACTGTAGGGCCTTGATTACCCTGGTGAACATTTTTCTTAAAACCCCAATATAGCAGTGTTGCATCGTTGTTGCAAAAATAAGCCACAGGAGGAAAAGCAATTGCTACTAAATTGTTGTCCACCTCTTAAGCCCCTCTGTGGTGCCTGCCTTGTAGCTGTGAGCTCTCTCAAGTACTGTACAGTTAGATGCCCATCCTCCACAACAAGAGTAATTTTGTTTGTACCTGCATGGATTCTCGTTGCAACAACCCCAGTTTAATCCCTGCATGCTCTGGAGTTAACTCCTCATCACCTGCCTACCACTCCAACCCCTCCCTCTGCCCCCGTATGGGGCACCCTAGAAAGGGCCTGTAAGAGAGCATCAAACTACTGGGTGTGTGTAATTACACTGATGGGACCATTATCTCTAGCCACAGCTCCTTATCCTATTACTCCCAAGTCTTATCAGGAAAATAGTTAACCTAGCCCGAACTCCTCATCATATCTATACCATATGAAACCCCAAAGGCCATCTGAGCTTTCCTCACAATATCCACGTACTTACAAATGGCAATCACCCTCTCAGGGAACTTATCTTAATAGACACTTCTCAAATCTAAAAAATGCTGAGGTTCATGTGTCCACTGTAGTTTGTAATTGTGGACTGTGAGCAAGTTCCCATGCGTCTTTATTCGAAGACTCCTTCACCTGTGCCTCCCTATGCAGCAACTTAATGACATCGATGAAAACCGCTTTCCAAATGTTTTCTTTCATGGTGTTTGATAAATGAGCTCCTAGTGGCATTGATATACCCATGTATGTCAATTTCTTCTTATATTCAACCCCCTCTTTCTTTTCTTCGCCTGTTTCTTCAACAGATTTATTATGCTTTTCTAAAATCTGCCCCTTGTCATCCTTGCCTGAAGCCCCTGTCCTGCTGTTCTTTCCTCTTCAACTTCCCCAATTTGCTGAGACTTATCCCCTTTCGTTAATTCTCTGTGAAGTAGCCCACCCCCACAGCAACCGTACCAACTGGCTTCTCAACCTCTTTAGGGAATCTGTGAATTCCCCAATAATCTTTCCCCCACAGCAACAGAACAAGTTTTTACTTTTTTTAAAAATTCTTTTCCTCTCCTGATGTCTCCCTAGCGTACCACCATTTACACCCACCTGGTTGAAAACATACTTCTCTCCTATATGTGTCTTCCGCTGCATCAACGACCGTTTTTAGGTCTCGCCTAGCGTTGCAGTGCGAATGCGCTGCCATCGCTTTGCGAGGCATGCAGTATACACTATAGTGTGGAAGCTTTGTGGAAGCTCCGCCCACTCTCCGGCCCATCTTCTTCATTGGCTTAGGTTATAAATGCTGCCTTCCGATTGGTTTTAAGCTTGTTAGTCCCTCCCCATGACAGCCATGTCAGTCATTTGTATCCTTCCATGGCTACTGGCCCCTTCACTGCACAGACTACTTTCTTCCCGTCCCTCCCTACCCCCCTCCCGCAGTCCGTGACTTCTTGGGGCCCCCGCCCCCTCCCTCCTGGTCGTGCTCCTGCCTTCTTGCGCCCGCCCTCCTGCCATCTCGCGCCCGCCCGCACTCCCGTTTGCAATGCAATAGGTCTCGGGTAAATGCGAGTCCTTTTGCATTGCCAATGACGTTTCACGAACCACCAGCGTTCTAGTACTGAAGTGTTGTACACTCGGTGCAGGTGAAGCGCGTCAGTAAAGGAAAGGCGGAACCATACGTGAAACGCTGGTTTTCTTGTTTTTTTTTTCATTATCTGGTGGACAGCAATGGTCATTTCCGGAAAGCGCGCACAGTGGAAGGTTTCACGAACCACTAGCGTTCTAGTACTGAAGTGTACATTCGGCGCAGGGGAAGCGCTTCAGCAAAGGAAAGGCGGAACCATACGTGAATCGCTGGTTTTCGCCCGGAGCTTCTAGTGTGTAACACGGACTCGGGGAGCACATTGGGCGCTGGCTTCCGGTTTGCTTGACGGCTCACCGGATCCTCGTTACACTTACATCTCGCGGCTAGGGCAGCCCTTACACCGGCTCTCTTCGGATACACGCTTGTCTTTCTGCCCGCAGCCGCCATGGGGATCCTGGAGAACATCTCGGAGATTGAGAAGGAGATAGCACGGACGCAGAAGAACAAGGGTTGGGGAAGATGGACTCGGGAGAAAGGAGTGTGGATGGTGGTTTACACGTGAAAAGGGAGCATAGAGTGTTTAGTGCAAAAGGCGAGGTGTAGGAAGGGCCAAAGCCATTCAGAGAAAGAGGCGACAGGAGAAGCACAATAGTGTTCGATAAATAAAGGGGTAGAGGATGACGAATGACCCAGTTTACTCACTATTAAAAGGCTTCTTGTATCCGAGCTCTGGAATTCACTTCTATTTCTAGTGAAGACTGTAATTCTGTGGGACCGTCGAACCCCCTTTATTTTGCTACTACCCCTAATTGCCTTTATCAAGGTGTTAAAGGGCTTGCGCCACGCTAATAGGTTCCCTTTTTAAGTCAAGGGAAGTATTGCAATATTAGCATAAAAACAGAGTTCTCTGCCTTCTCTTAACTAAACTTTATAGAATTTTCTAGAAAGTCTGTTTTGTGTCAGCTTCATTTAATAAGTAATACATGTATTTATTTAACACAGAGTACTAATTTAGATGCACAAATAATCAAACAAAATGTCCTTTCCCTTGGGGTTAAATAGGGGAGAGAAGCAGATGACATTGCACATTTTTTAACCAGAAATTTTGAGTTCATTTCTGGCTTCCCCGCTTCAAAGTGCGTCCTTTTCCTTGAATACAACATTTGAGAGCACCCTAAAAATATTCAGTTCAGGATGGGCTCCGTACAAAAATCCTTCTTTTATATTGTTTATTAGACTAAGGCCCAGATTAAGAGTGGGTAGGATTTTCCAACCCTTTTGCAAACAACTGTTTTTGCAGTGGTCGGAATTCTGAGTAAATATCGGGTGCACTAAATACCTCACCCCTTAAATGTAGGCAAGTCAAGCCTGCCGAAATGTAAAAGGGGAAACAATATTTACCGTAATGTGTGGCTATTGGTGCGATGGGCACTAAAAGCCGCATGTTATTGACCAAAAACTGGAAACATGTGATAATTATTCATTCTGAACACTTTAGTGTCGGATTTTTATTGCATGGCATAATTATCGCTTCCATCTTGGGCCACTCGTGATCAGGCCCTAAGATGATGCTCCAGCTATTATAACAATGTAAGCCACGGTGGGGTACCAGACGGCTAACGTAACGCCAGGGTCACTAATGACATCAAAGACAAGCGGGGTACATGAATGTTTCCAAGCTGATGCTTAGAAACTATAACTTCTGATAAATGCCACACAAGGCAGAGACATTATCTAACGTAATCAAGTAAAACACTTCCAAATATTAAAGGATTACACTTTTTTTTTTTTCCTGAAGCATCTTTATCATATTTTACATGAGTTTGTTGCACGATTTACATGCCAAAGATTTTGAGGCCTCGGCTCGTGATTTCGCTCTTAGGATCACGCCTGACCACTGGCTTGACTGAGGCTTGGTTATCCTTATAAATTTGCTTGCCCACGTCTACAAAACCCCAAGGACGAACGTTACCGTCTTTACTACAAAGGCAGATGGTATGTTTCTTCAGCTGGTTGCATCTGCCATTGAGACTGCATTTAATGTAGCGCTTAATACACTGACAAGGCGTTTAAGTGCTTTATCAGTCAGTAATAACTTTATTTCGGCACTAGGCCATAAAAGTGCACATAGTTTAAAACATATATACAATTTATGGTTTCAAAATATAAAAAAAAAAACATCCTCGTTCTACGAGTATCCAGTTAACGCCAAAGGTCACATATAATTTCATTGTGCAGAAACATAAAACACATTCCAGCATAAAATACATTAAAAGCTACATATGAACAATCCGTTATTATAAATACTGTGGGCTATAATTTGCATTAAAAAACAGTATGAGACTGCCATATTTAATACTAAACATTTGGGTCCCTCAGTGCGATTATTTTTGAGCAGCTCGCCTGGTGTGCCACATACTATTTAAAAAACGGGATACAGCAAATACAGTTGGTGGATGAGTGTCATACTGTAAAACTCTGTATGCCTCAGTGCAGCGCACGAAACCCAAATTTTTACAAAGTTGGATTAACCAGCGCTTGCGCTGCGTCCGATAGACAGGACAGAAAAATAGGACGTGCATTTCAGATTCCTCCTTATGATTGCATACAGGGCATTCCCTCTTTTGTTCCTTTACCCATTTACTTGTATATGCTAGTAGAGGGAGAGTCCCTAGTCTAAATTGGATATACAATTTCCTGGCCAATGGGGGCTGAATAAAGTCCAGGAAATGTTCCTTGCTGTAGACATCTTTTACTAGCAGGAACTCTACTGTTAAACGGCCATGTGTGGAACTTTCTTGTAGTGACGTTAATTTTACTGATCTGTAGTGTCTAACAAGTTCCGACCTTGAGGTCATAACGCATGACGTTGCAGGAGATCTCCACAGATCTGGTTTACTTAATTTCATTGCTAGATCCTTTATGTGGCAGAACCATGGGATTTTCTGAGTGGGGCAGTGGGACAATATCTCACTTAACTCATCCCTATAATCAGACAACTCGGCGGTCACCCATATCCGCCGCCAGAACGTAAGTGGTCTCAGTGCTATCTCTTCGACAAGTGGCCTAATGCCCATATCCATGCGAAGGGGGATGAGGGAAGTACTGCGTGGTAAACCTGTCAGCTGCCTAATAAAATTGTTCTCCAGCTTCAGTAAGTTGGTGGCAGAGCAATGACCCCACAGCTCCACCCCGTATAGTGCGGCCCCCTTGCTTGAGCAGTGTAAATTTCTACCGCAGGAGCAGTGGGTTTAAGGGCGGAGGTTCTATGTAGCTTCAATATGCCTCCCACTGTCTGCGTTAGCCTGAGCCTTGCTTTGGACAACTGTGGCTCCCAATTAAAATGCTCAGTTAAGGTGACACCCAGATAATCAAATGTCTGCACTCTTTCCAGGGGAGTGCCATATAGTGTAGGGTTTCGTCGTTTCAGTTTGGGTGGATTAAAGACCATAAACTTGGTCTTTGCTAAGTTTATCTCCAACCCTCTTAGCTTGCAGAAATCAGCGAAACTATCTAATGTCCGCTGGATACCCATTGGTGTTTTTGAGAGTAACAGGGTATCGTCAGCGAACATCAGTGCGGGGATCTTCCCCAAAGCTAGCTTAGGGGCATCAGTATCCTTAATATTTTAAAAAAAATCAATAAGCCCATTAATAAAAAGACAGAATAAAGTAGGGGCGAGGACACATCCCTGCCGGACTCTGTTAAGGACAGGGAAAAGGGAGGAGAGCTCTCCAAATTTTCCACATAGAACCTGCGCAAAATTGTCTGTATGGAGCTTCTCTATGATTTCAAGGAGCTGTACGGGAATCCCACTGTCTCTCAAGACCCTCCAAAGCTTCGCCCTAGGAACCATATCGAAAGCCGACTTCAGATCAACAAAAATTAAGTAGAGGCTGCCACCCTCTACAGTAACCGTTTTCCAGAAAAGTAGCTGTAGTCTGAATATCTGGTCTACGGTTCACATCTTTGATCTGAAGCCGGCTTGATATGGACTTAATATTTGTTCTTGCTCCATCCAGTCCGAGAGACGGTCCAGAAGCACCCGGCCGAAGAGTTTTTGGGAGATGTCAATAAGACTGATTGGCCTGTAATTGGAAGGCATAAGGGGGCAGCCTTTTTTAATATTGGCACTATCTCAGCCCCACGCCATGTGTCCGGGGATCCATACCCTTGGCAACAGCATTAAATAAAGCACAAAAGTATGGTACCCAGATCTTGGGCTCTTCCCGGAAGAGGTCCCCCGGTAATTTGTCTAACCCAGGCGCTTTGTTATAATGGAGTTTATTGATGGCATTACCCACTTCTATCAGACTGATCTCCAAATCCCCCGCCCGTGAACTCTCTGGAACAGTTCTAATGTTGTCACTGGTGTCATTCCCTTCATCCCTTAATGCATACAGTGATTCCCACACTTCCGGTGCTATGTTAGGCTCAATGGCTGCTCTCCCCTCCCTGTCGCCCGAAGTCACTATAGCCCAAAAAGATTTCATTTCTTTCTCTTTTAGGGCTGATCTGAGACTTTCCCACCTCTCCGCTTCCCAGTTTTTTTTGGCCTGCTGAATGGTCCTTTTGTAATTGGCCCTCGCTAATTTTACTTGCGGTGCATCCTTCTCTTTCACTGCCACCAGAAGATCATGCTTTGCCTTGCGGCAATCACCATTAAACCAGGGGCATTTGTTGCATGTACTTTCTCTATGGCTCTCGGCCGGGAAAAAAACATCCGCCAATTTAAGGGTTAGGTCTGCATGGATTTTTCCTGCCTTCTCCGGTTCCAGAATAGGGCCTTCCGCCTGCGCGAGCTCCCACATCTTAATTAGCGATGGAATTGCTAGCTGGTATACTTTGGCCAACTTCTGGGGGCAGTCCTGAATACGGGCCCATCTAACTTTTCTTCTGTTATTTGAAATGACTAATGCACTAGTCACATTAGTGGGGCCATGAGATAGATTACCGGTACCCAGATCCCAAGGTTTTCGAATCAGGCTCAGGGCGTTGTGATCACTATCCTGCCTCTGCGTAATGTAGAAATCAAGAACATTGTCCCAAAGTCTTGATTCTACCATAATGTAGTCAAGTAAGGAGGATTGACCTATTAAATGTGAACTGGCCCGGCCTATCAGATTTGGTCCGCCCATTGCATGCCCTTAGCGATAACGCATGGGTAAATGCATTGAGCTGCAATGCCAAGGGTGACTAGACTTTAATGGGGGTGATCTGAGGGTCCGGGATAGACCAATAGAGATCTTCTTCCGAAGGGTCAGAGTAATTGGGATCAGTGAGAGGTTCAAAGTGGCAATTAAAATCGCCCCCTACAATCAACCAAATTCCTGGATCCAACGTCGGAATGAACTGTCCTAGATGGTCAATAGTAGCCGACTCTTGGCTATTGTTGACCGGCCGAGAGTATACATTAATTAAGGCAATTTTTGTCTTGGAGGGGAAGGTAAGGAGTACACACAGTATGTCCCTCAAAGGTGTTAACATCGGGTCAACTCTAGAACCCAGGTGGGTGCCCACCCACCCAGATGGATGATCCGCCAGATGGTCTCCCCCTACTCCCCTTGGTTGCCAGATTGTTGAATGAAGCGAAGCCCACCCTCTGAAGGTCCTCTGTCGCCCAGGTCTCTTGAAAGAGGCAGATATCGTATTTGTCTATAAAGGCACCCCATTCGGGACAGGGAAGTTTATTTTTAAGGCCTGCCAAATTCCATGCTAAAATCTTCAACCCGTTACCTTGCCCTGGTTCTTCGCTCGCACCCACGTTGTCACTATCACTGGGGACTGGGGAATCGTTTATAAGAGCCTTACACTGCCCATCCGCCACCTTACTGATTTCATCTACACTGTTTACGTCACCCATTAGAACAAAAGAAGTGCTATTAGGGTCCTCAGGTAGTTGACTCCTTGCTCCTAAAGGGTCAGGCTGCTGGGGGCAGCCTGATCTGCCACCACTTGGAGTTTGATTCAGATTGCACCCAGCTCTGCCCGTGGAGGCTTGCCCTACCATTTCGATGTTCAATATCTGGGTAGGTCCCTCCCCCAGTCAGTCTACCTCCTCCAGGATGTCAAATCTATTATGCACCGGTACTTCAAATGGGGGAAACCTATTGGGGGCAGCCATCTACCCTCCAACAACGATCCCTGACCCTTGGGTGGTATTGAAGATGGTGCATAGCTCCTTTGGCCTAAGTGCTGTTGTAAATAGAAATAGGCTAGGGGACGCAGGATCATTCCTGTGTGAGCATTGTGCCTGTTGGGTGTGATTTTAAACAAGTTCGCAACAGTATCAGGGTTGTTAAAATTGATGACTATGCATTCCCCTGGTTCGCTTTTCCGGCAATTCCCTACCCACCCAACTCTTCGAACCGTGATGATCTCACCAGCTCTTGCATAATCATAATGCTTATGCCTGGCAAGCCAAAACAGACATTTGTTCCTCAACTCGAGGTGTGATTCTTTTGCGTTGGGTTCAATTGGCGGGGCGCCTGTCAGGATTGCTACATACGGGGCGCATGCCGGGGGAAGATTTATACTAGGCAATTTGGAATTTGGTTTTAGGTGCAACTCTTCTCCTGGTTTTTGTGTTGGTTGCCTACTCCCATTTCTGTTAGAGACTTGTTCTGGGGGCTAGGAACATCTTGTTGGATATGGGGGACAGATCTATTTTTGGCTCTTGTCTCTTCACTATCATTCCCACTTCTCTTCTCCCTGAATATATTCTGGTGGCCTATATCATAACTAGTAGAAGGGACCTCCTTCCCACACAGCGACTCCCCTGGTGGCAGTTGTAAACCCCTGCTGTCCGTCTGACACCCTCTGTTGATCCCCTTTCCTTGCTTGTTAGCAGGAGGGTTCAGTGTATCATTTGATCTTACTTCCCTACCACCATCACTTTCTCCAAATTGACTAGACGGCCAATAAGGGGGGCTAACTCGTCTTTAATAATGGCCCTTAGATTATTCTGTAGATCTACCACCAATTTTACAGCCCAAGCTGGACACGATTTGTCTGAGTCAGCTGCAGTGAGTCCCTCTGGAGACGGTACCAGGTCGTCACCCCCCTCTAGGTTATCAGTGTTTCCCTCACAGGATTTCTTCTTTTTGGGGCCTGCCTCTGTGGTTATTTTGCGCTTTGTGTTTCTAGGTATACTAGTAGTGTTTTTACTCTTGCGCGCTGCTCTCTTAGGTACAACCACAGGGGGAGGGGACAGGATCTGGGCATCTCGGTGTATTTGTGGTGTACCTGTCAGCGTGATCGTTTCAGAAGGCGGGATAAATAAATCAGGGGTGAGTGATAGCCGCCTTTCAGTTAACTCAATTTCAGTGTTCACCACCCCTATGGCCCTCTGTAGCATTTTATCTATAGATGTTTGCGGCAGTGCGGATTCTATAGGAGTTTTGGCTCTCACTGCACCTCTCCTCTTCCCCATTATAAATCCTTTTTCTCTCACACTCCCCGGGACAATCCTAGCTTTGGCTCAGCAACAATCTTAGGAATTCTTAGCGTCGGATGGCTGACTCCACACGAACCAGGGTATGAATACAGGAGAGGGTTGCTAGTTGCCCCGATAATTCCCCCAACTTAGCAGCCCAAGCCAACTCGTGGCAGCTTTGTTGAAGTGGACTATAAACCTGGAACCCCACTAACTAGTCAACAGCAGTTCTTTGGCCAAAAAATAAGTGGATGGAATTATTAGCACAAAAGAACCTGAATTACTGAGTCCGAACAGGTCAACCAGCTCTCTATTTGGTGTCTTATGTGTCCGAATGTGCCTTATATAGAAAGTCTATAGGTTTGGTCAGTTGTAAAGACTTGATGATTGATTTTCGTCTTACCCGCTAGTGTATCTGTCTCCCAAAGCGGGGCGACCAGGGGGGGTGGCCCTGCCCTGACTCTTCCTGTCGCTGACGGGCGCAGGACGGGCCCGCCCTTGGCCTGGGCACGCCCGCATGCGTCCCGCGCTGCGGGAGGTCACCAGCGTTCTTATCGCGCCTCCGTGCGCGGATACAGCATCACGGGCGCGGGGTTGCTGGGGGATGAAGTCCTGCCGTTCCCCTCACGGCGCGCACCCAGCAACGGTGGCCGTTCCCCTCACGGCGTGTCCCGGGATGAGTGGGCAAGTTAGCTGTTCCCCTCACGGCAGCGTGGCAAGGTGTGGCAGCTGTCGCTGGACCTTAGGCGTCCCGCGCTGCGGGAGGTCACCAGCGTTCTTATCGTGCCTCCGTGCGCAGATACAGCGTCACGGGCGCGTCACGGGTGCGGGGCTGCTGGGGGATGAAGTCCTGCCGTTCCCCTCACAGCGCGCACCCAGCAACGGTGACCGTTCCCCTCACGGCGTGTCCCGGGATGAGTGGGCAAGTTAGCTGTTCCCCTCACGGCAGCGTGGCAAGGTGTGGCAGCTGTCGCTGGACCTAAGTGCTTTATTAATTACTATACCACTACAGCCAATGGTAGAAATGATGCAGTTTGGTGGAGCGGTGATTTGTGGCCTTTCCCCTGCGGTTGGTGGGGTTGTCTGAAATTGTTACACACCATGGTGCGTCTTAGGAAGACTCGAGGATGCCACCCCGGGGTACTGGACAGATTTGAACCATCAAAAGTCTGCTTTGGTTAACCCAATCCCACCAGGGAAATACGTCTGCTGACTCCTGCGGTATCAGTTTGTTGTCTTGGCAAAGGCAAGGCGTGGGCTTCATTTTCATGGTGACATGGAGCTCTTGCTTTGCTTATCCCCACAAGGGTTAATTAGAAGAGAAGTTTGAGATCCTCTTCTGCTAACCTTAAAGTTATTCCTGGATTTTGCAAATCAATAACGGGGCACGCTGCTTTCCAAGCAATGCAGCTAAACTTTGGAATTTTCTCCCATCTAATTTATGTTTTGAACATTCTGTATTCACGTTTCGGCATGAGCTCAAAACCTGGCTGTTCACACAAGCATTTGTTAACTCTTTGTGCTTACTAGCTGTTTTTTGTCCCCACTTACATTTGGAATAGCACCTAGGAACCACCGGTGACAGGGCGCTTTACGAAGGCTTTTAACATAACGCAACATAGTACTTGGGAATCGGGGAGTACCCAGACGTCAAAAAAATAATTTTGCCTGAGACTCCAAAATCCTTGCTCCAAAGTTGAAAATTACTCCTATCAACCACATCCACTGCCGGCAATTCAGTAGCCAGGCTCAGGTGGCTGCATAGTGAAGCTATCTGTTCTACAGCATGCCGGCTCCCTCTCGCACAGAAACTTGTGGCAGTGTTGCAACTCATCCACTGCCATGTTTACTGCCGCCGCTCCCTTCCCATCCTGGAGTGGAGCGCTCACTGACAGCTGGCTCCTTCCCCAGGTTAAATGATTTACAGAGTTTAAGTTCCTGCCCCTGTAGACAGTACGCGCCCATCAACACGAGTATGGCGTCGTATCCTTTCAATAACCCCAGGAAGTCAGACAGCTGACTCATGGGGCGTAAAGGGGTCAAGCAAACACGGTCTGCGAGAAGGGTCACGGCTGAAAGTAAACACCATTTCTGTGAATGAGCCGACAGCCTCGCGTGCGCGTGTATCCGGTGTGAGCAGCTCAGACAGTTTTTTTTTTTTCGTTCTTAAAGAACTTCTAATGCACCTAAAAATCTTAGTTCATCACCCTTTGATGCACTAACTCTGAGACCTGCATCAAAGCTCTGGCAATCCACCTCAGTACAGACCTGCAGACTCCGCTGCTGCTCAATTCTAGGGACCCACACACTCAGATCTGCCAATGCACATTAATCCAGCCATGCACACATATAGCTCTGGCAGTGCACCTCGAGCCCGTCGTGCACACAGTCAGCTCTGCCAATGCACCTCAAGCCAGCCGAACATACATGGTTCTGTAATGCACCTCAATCTTGTTACACACACTTAGCTCTGCTAATGCACCTCAACCGTGTCATACACACGCTAAACAATGCCACTGACTGAACCTCAGTTGAGGCACCCACAGACTGAGCTCTGCCCATGCGCCCTAGACGGGTCATCCGCGCACACACGTCTGCCAGACACAGAGACACCTCTCTCAAACCATCACCGCCCTTGTGCTATTCAGGTCCTGGAATGCACAAAAACACAGCTCGGTCAGAGCACTTCAGTACTTCAGCCGTGCTGGCTGATAATCTGAATATATGAAATATATTGAATAACAAGAGGACTGCCAAAAAAAACCTTGAACGCAAGCCTTCTCAAGCTACGCGCCAAGAATTTCGAATAACATCCTGCTACGCATCAAGATTGACTTCTTACATTTAGAAAGTAGCTTTTGTTTGATTCTTTGGTTAAACAAAGTCTAATCCACCACAAAAACTACCAATTAGCAAGCAGCACTTCTGGTCATCATTAAACAATCTCATATCAATGCAGCAGGCGCAGTGGCACTGCCACAGTGTGGCACCCATTATTCCGGTAACAGCAGATAAAACAATATTGCATAATAAGACATTATGGCACCGAAATGATGGCTGTCTTTTACAACAAAACCTTAAGTCCTGTTTTCCCTTTTTGCATTATGGGCCATGGAACCCTTGCTATGCCACTTACGATAAGATACACCATGCTCTTGGTTGTGTCTCCCTTAACCTAGTGACCAAACTGTGCACCCTTAATCCCTGCGCCCATGGACTCAACCGCTTCTAATCTATGGGCCCAATGTAGAACAATCACTGGTTGTCCAATGGCCCGCTCTAAGAGGGCTTTGCCTGGACTACTAAAAGCAAGCAGGGTTGGACTAATCTGTGTATGTCTTTACACCTTTCTACTCTAGGGCGGATTAGTCCATATTCTTTGGGATGTAAAGGAAAGTGCAATGGCCCCCATCACTTTAGAAGCCCTTGATTAAAAGCAGCAGCAACACCATCTGATTTGTTCTAGGAGAACGAGAGAGGACAAACACTAACTTCTTATGCAGATTCTGAATGAGATAGAAAATAGGCCGGGCACCAAAACAAGTGTCCCTAATAGTGAATTAGGTAGCTAAGGCTGTGACCCATATTTGCAAACTAAGGCATACTTAAACTTGTGAATACACGCTGTACATGTGTTTTGCATGATGTGGGAGACTGCATGCATTTGTGCTTCAGGCAATGTCTGTTTTAATATCAAGAAAATCAACAGTAAAAACGGCCCAGTAGACTCTTCATATCTTTCTGAAACACTTGATCTGCATATATCACACCTCCTCTCTTTCCTCTTTCTTTTGCCCTTATCTCCTTCAATCTCTTTCATGTCACCAATATCCCCCCACACATAGCGCATCTACTCCCCAGTACACACTGCATTTTCTTTAACTTTAACCATATCCATATTTTGCCAACTATGTACGTTCTTTAAACACTTTTGCATATCATCACAGTTTCAATTTGCACACCTGACAATTGCTCTGTGTGTTTTGCAGAGAGGCTAAGGATTGTATGAACATGTTTTCTGAACCCCTTTATGACCTACTGACAGAAAAACTTGCACTGCATTTGACCTAAACTCCACAGTTCTCATTTACGACCCACTCACAACCGTAATTCACACAGCTACGAAACACGCCATCCTGAAAATGGTAAATTCCCTTCGGGAGTGCAAGAGTAATTAAAATGTGACATGTAAACAGGAACAACATTGATGTTCCCAAGCTAAGAGAGCAGTGTCTGATTTTGCTGGCTGCGGTTGTCGCTTGTGGTGGGGCACAAGGGGAGGGCAGGACACTTACAGCACCCGCTACAACAGGCATCCAAGCCCACCCTCCAGAGCCCTCCTCCCAGCAAAGCCACTGAGAAAGAAGGACAAACTGTACTTGGGACAATGTTTCTAGAAGTCGTCGGTGCTCTACTTTTAATCAGGCATTTTCAACACTACTAAGGAAGGCAGCTTTACTTTAAAAGGGGACAGAGCACTGCTCTCTCGTTATATATTTTTTTCTATTTTTTTTTTTTTACAGAGTTTTATATAGCACAAACTTTACCCGAATCGGGTATCGGAGCGCTTTACATAGCACCAGTTGCATTACATGAGGACACATTCATTTTTTTGTTAGGCACCGGAGATTAAGTGATTTGCCCAGAATCACAGGATGGTCAGCGCCATTGCCGAGACTCGAACCCAGTTCCCCAGATTCGAGGTCGCCCGCCATAGCCGTTAGGCCAACTCCTCTCCCCAATACCTTCTATAGGACCGTACCACTTTGTTTACAATAGATCAGTATTAATACTTCCCATACTTTGCATTGAAGCAACCACCACCACTAAACATAGCTTCTAGAAGTGTTATGGGGTACTAGTATCACTTCTTATTTAGGCTGTAATATTTTAATTGGGACAGTATGGGCACTACTTGCAAAGGCTCTTTTGGATTCTGTGGGTCAGTCCCTGCACTTCACACCAACACCGGCATATCATAAATAGTACAGCTCCAGCTCTCCTATGCCTAAGCAAGATTGGTATACTTTTTAGGTCGAGCATCAGCGCATGCGCTGTCTGCAAGACCTTCTGTAATTGATGAAATCACGTTATTCCCGCCTCCTGTTTAGGATTGGTCCATTCCAGGGTCGCTCTTCTTTGCACCTCTTGTCTCGTTCCCGCAGCTGATAGCTCACATCCTGTCAAGGCTCGGGAGCACCAGTAAACTACAGTATACTTACGCTTGCTTTTGTTATCTCCTGTTCATGAGAACTTTTTAACTTGATTGTTTTCATGCTTGTGGCCCGTGGCTGCTTCCGCCCGGTTTTCATTCCGCGTCACCAACAAAAACTGTATGAACACGGCGCCCACTTTAAAAAAAATATATATTTTATGGGGCGCATATAACTTGTTTTTGGTTATTTTGTTCGCAGTAGCGTAATTCCGAGATTTATGTTATGGTGCGCACATAACTTTTATGTATTCGGGCGCTGCACTTTATATTTAACACGGCGCCCGTTTTTATGGGCAGTCAGACGGGAGATTAAGGTAAGGCCAGCCGCGACTTGCCCTCGCCCTGCAGCTAAGCACACATGCACATAACTTGTACGAACACGGTGCCCGCTCTTAAATATTTTTAATAAAAATTGTACGAACACGGCGCCCGCTTTAAAAAAAAAAATATTTTATGGTGCGCACATAACTTGTTTGGTTATTTTGTTTGCAGGAGCGTGATTCCGAGATTTATGTCATGGTGCACACATAACTTGTATGTATTCGGGCGCCGCACTTTATATTTAGCATGGCGCCCGTTTTTGTAGGCAGTCAGACGGGAGATTAAGGTAAGGCCAGCCGCGACCTGCTAAGCACGCACATTATGGTGCGCACATAACTTGTTTCAAAATGTCTTCGATAACGTCTAAAGTCGCTTACACATTTTGGCTCCTTTACTTACGATATATTTTCTCTTTCACAAATGTGATTTGTAGTTAGAAAATATTAATAAGAGACCATTGCTTCTGGACGCTTACTGTTTACATTTGTTAGAGCATGTGTCCTAAAAGTATTTATTTTGTTTGCTCTTTTATAGAATAATTGAGAGAAAATATGTCAGTTTGAGTGCGGTATGAAATAATTTTACCTGAGGTGGGCTCAACATTAAAAAGTTTGGAGACCACTGCTGTAGTGGCTTGAAGGCGCTCATCAGCCATCCTTTGCTGCATCTCAGTCTCACGAGGCCCACGCGTTGTCCGATTCAGTAAACAGGGGCTGATTGGCCACACGCGAAAATGGACACTTTACGCCATACCTTAAAGTGCAGTAATAAATATAATTGCAAACGTAGTGTGTGCAGGCACTTGTACTATTGAAGGTCTGTTTAATTGATTTTTGTGCTTAATACTAAGTGGTCGGGATGCCGTAAATCAACAATATGCTCAATTCCCTCTTTCCAGCTGAATGTTTCAAGCTGTGTAAATCTAAAAATAGGTCGTCGTGTGCTCTTCACTTTTTGACCACATTCCAGTACTTGGAATTTACAACAGAGCAAACTAAACAGGAGAGGAAAGAAAGTCTGCTGGAAACTCGCCCCCAGCACTGTTAAGTCTAGCTGGCTGCCGCGTGGGGTATTGCCACAGGGGGCGGAGGCTAGGCCAATCCGCATGCAAGGGTTGATTTATTTTTTCACTAAATATACGCACCACGTGTGTTATTTTCTTGCTTCTTTTTCAGTTATTTTCCTTGTCCCATCTTGTCTATCGTGTTTGTCCCTCCCCTGGAGCATTGCTTCTTTACCATCTTTTTGCTTCTCTGACTTGAATTCTTTTACGGATTACTATTAGGGACATCCTTTTTAGGTCGAGCATTTGAGACCTCTTGTATATACTTTAGTATATACTTATATGTATGTACTTTGTGGGCTCTGGAGATCAGCCCTAGGACTTGTCTGCGTCCGCCTAGTGACTTTTTTTCTGTTCAACTGCCTCTATTTAACTGTCTTGATAGAAAACGACCAGCAGAGGTCAGTAAAATACCAGAATGACTTTGACATGTACATGGATGAAATTGAACCACCACAGGCACGAGCACTTTACATCCAGTTCAGGCTTGGGACCTTACCGCTAAATGGATGGAAAAACAAATGGGCTAATGTCACAATCACTTCTATGTGCCCCATATGTCTGACTGTACAAGAGACGATTGAGCACTTCTTCTTTTTGTGTCCTGCGTACAGTATGATAAGGAAAACATGGATTATCCCAGCCTGCCGATTGCTCTCCTTTTCACGCCCATCGGAAGCATTACGTATATTTCGATCGGACACAACACAATGGCTTGTCTTTGCAATTACTAGATATCTGTTATTTGCCTGGTGGTAGAGATCGAAAGCCCTACTGTGAAAAATTGCTAGGGATGGATCCATTTAAACATGTCTTTTTATGGTTGTATAGCTATTTTAGAATTGTAAATACTACATTTTTCATAACATTGATATTTGTTTTAGGTAGGCTTTTAAATCTAAAACTTGATGAAATGATTCCACTTATGTACTATGGGACAATGTGTATTTCTATTTTGTTTTATGCTGTTTTTATGATCATGCTATTGGTCGATTTAATAAACTACTACTACCAGAATGACTTTAGCATTCTCTAGATTCCAGTCCACTGAAATTGTCTTCCACAAGTACCCGTAGACAATAATATTTTTTTCAAATCTTGTATTTAATCTTGTATTTTCAGTGATATGACCACCGAAGGCCCTGATTTTATATTAAAAACAGAGCTTTCGACTATACCATTTCCCGCTGAAAGGCAATATTTCTCTCCATGTGTTCCCATACCTGGCGTGTCAAGCAGTTTGTTGCTTACTTTCCCTCCATGTTAAAGAACAGTAGATGTTTCAGCACCCAGGCTAATGTGCTGCATAGCTAAATACATATAAGGTCCCAAAGGCGAGACCGATTGCATTGCAAATGCTTGTTCTATCCTAACTGTGGCTGCTCTAGGTACCAGGTGTGCCTGTAACATAAAAGACTGTGCCCCATCATTAGAAACCCTACCCCTCTCTTTCTCAGAGCCAGTCCTCAGATCCTTGTTGACTTTGTCTTTCATTTGCACCCAATGTAGTATTTCCCCCTCTTGCTGTTCCTCCTCATAGTCCAGTTCCAACAACTTCCAGATTCTCCCCAACTGTGCAAATGTCACTTGCACCCGGTCTCTCTCCATCAATCACTCCACCATCATAATCCTTCCAATCTTTCCTAAATGTACTTAATGTCTTCTTCCATAATGGCTGCTCCCTCGTTGTCCGGAAGGCCGCATTCTGCCATTCCCTGTCATTGGTCTGGTGCTCTAAGGCAGCCTCTGACCTGACTAGATGCTGCTGCATTGCCCTGGCCTCTACGGCAAGGATTGTTCCCCTGTAGTTCCCCAAGTCGTCAGTCCCCCTAACTTGGGAGGGCTGTGGTACTGTCCCGAGGGAGGGGGGTCCCTAACTGTGTCCCTCTCTTCTGCTGGTATGCCCACCCATTCTCCTCTTTTTTGTCCCCCTTCCCACTCTCCACAGCTCACGCCCCAATAAACCAAGTGCTTCCCCTGGTAACCTAACTGCTGCCTTTCAGAAAAGGGGGGCCCATTCCCTTCGTATGATCTATGTTACACTTCCCCTCCCGGGGAAGCCCGCAATTCATCCCGTCACGCTCTAATCAGAGGGGTTAAATCTTGTTTTTGCAGACTCTGTGCTCCTTCTGAAAAGCAGGGACAACCTGACACCTTCGTGCCTGTGGATGTAAGAAGAGGCATCCTGGCATCATTGCTTTAAGCCAGCCTCTTTATACCCAGGCTGACATAGGCGCTCTTCTACACACCTGCAAATCTTGTCTCTGTTCCTATAAGTCTTGTAGTCGAGCCAGTGCACTTTCAGGCACAACACAAACTTCTATCAATCATGCCTAGCTACCAAGCAAGTCTCGGAGAGCTGGAGGGGTTCTATCCTGAACCCTATATACAAGAAGGGTGACAGAAGCAATCCATCTTATAATCGCCTCATCGTTCTCCTGGATATTGAAGCGAAGACTTACGTCTCCATCCTACTGCAAGATCTGGAACGCTGGACAGAATCAAACGTAAAAATACCATTTAGCCAAACAGGATTTAGAGCCAATTCCTCCACTCTACACAACGTAGTGACCCTATCCTACCTAATCCACTGGGCAACACGCAAGAAACAACTCCAGCTCTTTGTCTGTTTTGTGGACCACTCATCTGCCTTTGACCTGGTCGACAAGAACATCTTATGGAGAAAGCTCTAAGACTGGGGTATACCCAAAAACTTACTCCAGACTATCATTTCTCTTTACACCTCTACTTTGGTACGAGTCAAGCTAACATCAACAGTGTTGAGCAGGAAAATCCAGACAGGCAACGGCCTTAAGCAAGGTTGCGTGTTAGCGCCTCTGCTCTTCAATCTCTGCACTGCTGAGATGGCAGCAGCTTTGAAACGCGTGAACCGAATTCCATCCAAAATTGGCACTACTAAGGTTGCACTACTGCAATATGCTGACAACTTCATCCTCCTAGACCACTCTAGAGCTGGCCTACAGAGGGCCCTAAATGCCCTGTAAAAGTACAATCAGGGCAACAAGATGGTGGCAAATGGTACCAAGACCAAAGTATGAGTTTTTGGTAACTCAACCAAAAAGAATCTTAACTACACCTGGAGCCTAGGCTCAATAAACATTGAAACAGTGGCCAGCTACAACTACCTAGGTGCTTGGGTATCAACCAAAGGAGGAGCCAAAAAGCATCTCACATACATGGTCACTAAGGCGGAAGCCATTATAATCAGAATGTGCAAATTAAATAATGCCCTGGAAAGCCTTTCCGAGTTCCAATAAGACGAGTAATTGCTACAACCCTCTTACCAACTATCAGGTATAGCCATGAAGCCTATCCGGGCAACTAGTCGACATCATGGACAAGTATCAGCTCAAGGCATACTAACTGGTTTTTAGACTTCCTACATATCTTCGGAGTTGCTTCATAAGGCTGGAATTTGGCTTAGAGGGACAAACCCGGGCAAGTATGGCGTCCTTTGTAAATTATTACTATATGATCCAAAAGGCCCCAGCCAGCACATTTTCTCTCAACCCAGGAACCCACTCTATACCTTCACAGATACATTGCCACCCTTCAAAAAGATCAGTTGGTATTGGATAGTTTGCAGCTTTCGTGTGCCGCCATCCAAGCAACATTGAAAAAACAAACAAAAAGATTGTCTAAGGCAAGTGACATGGATAACCTCGGTAAAACCAAACCATTACCAGCAGTGGGGCAATCATACGCTAGTGCCCAATCAGTCAGCCTCAGACCCCTACTCTACCTCAGCTGCGCCATTCGGAAAGTGTGCTTGAAACAAATAATGTTTGCAAGGCTTATGGGTTTACAATCCAGAGAAGTAAACCCCAAGTGGCAGTTACTCGCCAAAATCTCCATCTGCAGACTTTGTGCCTGCAGGTAAGAATCTTTTAGCCACCATTTATGCTTTTGTCTGGCACTAATGAATCCATGCTGCATACTACTAAAACCCCTTTTTCTGGTGTATAGAATAAGAACATGTAACGAGGCCACAAACCTGGTGTTCACTTTAATTGAGCCGAAGGAACTTGGGAAATTCGGCAAATATATCAGCCTCCCGCAACGATGTATCAAAGAGGCTCTCAAGGGGTCACACTGCCTGGGAACTGGTTGATTTCAGCAGTGCACGTATAGGCTACCCTAACAGTAGTCTTGTGCAACTGAGCCTTCCGGCGTTGGTAGAACAACCCGCGGAGTCCGCCACCAGAACTCCCCACGCCAGTGGCCTCTAACTCTTCCCTCGGAACCTTGTGTTAGTCCTGGCCCAAAGGAACTTTTTATAGTAGCACAGCCCTGTGACTACCGGGCCTCTTTAGTCCATACCCGCCTGGGATAATGCACTTTAATGATGAGTTGAAAAGCATATCAATCGCCAACTGCTGCCATACTTGGAGGTTAACTGCACTGAAATGCGAAGTCACGCATAATAGTGCCTCCTGAGCTGTCAAGGAGCGTTAGTAATAACCATAACAAAGCACCAGTGGCGTAGCTGGGGGGGGGGGCGATGGGGGCGGACCGCCCCAGGTGGCACGAGTTTTAGGGCGGCAGCCGGCCCCCCTTCCCCTGCTCTTACCTGCGGCCGTTGCGGCCGCAAGAATCGGCCGCGGCCGCTAACTCTCTTCTCCACGGGGAGCCAATGGAGTCTCCGCAGGTGTTGGCTGATGTGTTTGTGCCGGGGGATGCCAAGGACGAGTCTGGCCATGGTGTTTTGTATTGTTTGGAGTTTGCAGAGTAGGGACTTGTTGATGCCGGTGTAGAGTGCATTGCCATAGTCCAGTCTGCTGGTGATGAGTGCGTGGGTGACTGTCTTCCTTGACTCGGGGGTTGGGGGGGATCCATTTGAAGGTCTTGCGGAGGATGCGGAGGGTGTTGAAACAGCTGGAGGTTATGGCGTTGACCTGTCGGTTCATGGCGAGTGATGAGTCGAGTACGATGCCGAGTTTTTTGGCGTGGTCTAAGGGGGTAGGGGGGCTTCCGAGGGCAGTGGGCCACCAGGTGTTGTCCCAAGCAGAAGGGGTGGTTCCAAGGACGAGGACTTCTGTCTTCTCGGCGTTGAGTTTTTAGGCAGGTGTTGGTCATCCAGACTGTGACTTCTTGCATTCCTCTCTGGAAGTTGAGTTTTGCGGTGGTGGGGTCTCTGGTGAGGGAAAGGATGAGCTGGGTGTCGTCGGCGTAGGATATGATGTTAATTCCGTGTTGTCGGATGATGGCTGCGAGGGGGTCCATGTAGATGTTGAAGAGGGTCGGGCTCAGTGATGAACCCTGTGGTACTCCGCAGGTGATTTCCGTGGGGGCGGAGAGGAAGGGCGGTAGTCTGATCCTTTGGCTTCTTCCGGTGAGGAACGAGCGGATCCAGTCCAGGGCTGTTCCTTGTATGCCGGCGTCGTGTAGTCTGGCAACTAGTGTGCGGTGAGAGACGGTGCCGAAGGCTGCAGATAGGTCGAGGAGGATGAACCACGCATATTCGCAAAACTAGCTGGGAGTTACTGCTTTTTACTAGGTTAGTGCCCTTCAATTTCTGGTGCTCTGCAGCAGTTGTAATATCTTATTAGTTTCTCGTAGCTCAAATGGGTGTCATTTCTGATGTTTAGATGATTCCCTCGTCTTCATTTTGCTCGCGAGAAAGTGTCACTCATTGTCATTGAATGTCACTCATAATTGCACTGAAATTATGAAAATGTCACACATAAGCAATCTGAAACCTTAGCAGCTATGGCTCCCTAATGGCGAGGGCGTCTCCCGATGCCCCCTGCTGGCCTGATGCTGTCTCCACATCACAACCCATTGCAGCTGACAGCGCCAGCCCTCAGCTATCCGGGTCCCACCCTGTTTCCTACGCACGCTTGCGCTGGGGGCCTCTCACATCTCTTTGGACTTGAGGGGAACATTGAAGCTTTGCTGCCCCTCGCAGGTCCGCCTGCTCTACTGCTTTCAGCATGAACTACTACCGGTAATTGTTCTGCCATCCCTGCTCCCCCCACCTCATGCAGTCCTGCCAAGGGATGTTTCCTTAATATAGCGACTGTAACGGTTCCCGCCATCTCCCTTCCGGGCCTCTCCATACCCACCAAAGCCTGAGAATGCACACCTGGCTTCATTAGATCCTCCCGCCCGGCCTCGCAGAGAGTACAAAGGGCGTCTCTCACCTCCTCTGGTGACACACCTCTAAGCCAGCCACCAATACAACTAACTCCCCTACCAGCCACAAAACGACCCTCAAAACACTTGACATTGCCTGAGAAAAGAGCCAGAAAAACTACTGGGCGTCTTCACAGAACCACAGCTAACTGCAGGTGAGGTCAACCTGACCTCATGTCACCAATATTCAGCGCGCACAAACCAACCAATCCACGGGTCCTACTAGTCCCTGGAGCACCCCAACACGCTTCAAGAACCCAGGTCTCCATTCTCCCTGATACGCATAGTCCGCCATTATAGAGATCGCATTTGAACACTTTATAGCTCTGCGTTCGTTCAAAAGCAGCGCTGGCCATCTTGAGTGTTGAAATATGAATATCACTCTGTGAAGGAAATATCTTCTTGTACATAAACAGGTAGTAAATAAAAACATGGAGCAAGATGTCATCTTTCTCTGTAATACCCAGTCATTCATGCCTGGAAGATAATTGCATGTTACAGCGAGTGTATCTTTTGTTGCAGTTATGCCAAGTGCTTAATTTGAGCCAGTGGTTGGCGACATTTAACATCACCGGCCACAGGCTTCTTAGCACAGCTTTGGGCACTGGCACTCATTGTTTGACCAATCAAGCACTGGCTATGCCCAGAATTAAACATCATTGATATCTCGGTCGCGAATGCGCCTCAGCCTCTCTGATATCAAGCACTATAAACACTTCAAATTTTCCTTAATGTGTGACGGGGACGCACTGATGTCTCTCACCACCTGCTTCTGTGAAGCATCTCCCAGAGGGCTGTAGTGCAGAGCACTGCAGAACATGGTGGAGTTGGCCTTGTTTTTGTCTTATAGCTCCCTATGCAGTGTAGCTATGTGCAATGTTTCAAAATGCCGTCACTGCCGGAAAGGCAAACAAAGAACAGATTGGCCCAATAGGCTGGCACATAAAGGGACTACTTACAAGGCAGTGATGTACATTGTGCAAGAGTATAATGTTCTCACTCAGAGTGAGGAGAGCCAAAAGCTCAAGTGGGTTCTACCACTGTCCCTTGCTGAATAGCATGATATGTGAAATCAAAATGTAAATGACAATAAAAAAGGCTCATTCTATTCTATCCTACGCAAACAGATGGAACACAAGAATACAAATTTAGAATAGCCAGGTCCTCAACAGCTTTCTAAACTTCTCGGATGAGGTGCAAACACGAAGCATCGCAGGGAGGGAGATCCACAATTTAGGACCCAAAAAGGCAAAGGAGAGCCATCCCTGCCTAGGCAGGTTTATTCAGGGAATTGCAGCAAAATTCTGTTTGCCTAATCGTGGCGCACGACTCGGAGTATGGATGAACCAGCAACCTTAAGTAAGTCCAGAACGAGTTATGGCACAACAGCTTCAACTGGATGCGTTTATCAATAGGGAGCCAGTGCAGTTTCCGTAGATGAAGAGAACCAAAACAAAGTTTTGGAATATGACATAGAGGGCGGGCTACTGTATTCTGAAGCCGGTTCACCAATGACTTGGTAGCCCCTAAATAGAGAGCTTTGCCATAATCAAGTCAGAAATCATCAAAGCCTTCACAATCGTCCTAAGAGTAGAGGACGGTAAGAGCCAGGGTATTTTCCTCAGACATCTATAGAGGCCAAAGCAGCTAGTGGCTACCTTATTTATGTGCTGGTCCGTAGTAAGCTTATCATCCAGCCAGAAGCTGCACCTGACTGGGATTTGGAAAAGACCACCAGTTGATCCGGCAACCAGTGAGGGCCCCAAAGATGAGGTTGATTGTCAACCAGTAAGACTGTTTTTTATTACCATTCAGCTTTAAATAATTGTTCCTCATCCACCTCGCCACCTCCACAAGACCCAGACTGAGATTAGGGGCTAGATGTACAAAGATCAGAATAGCGATTTCATAATTGTGTTTTTTTGCGAATCGCAATAAGGAGATCGCTATTCTTAATGTATGAAACTCTATTGAGTTTCATTAGCAATTCATAGTGGTTCGCAAATAAACCTACCTCACGAATATTAATGAGGTAGGTCGCAATTTGCGACCCTCTACGATTCGCTGCCTTCATTTAAAGGAAAATGGTATGCATTTAAAAAGAAAAAACTTTGATGTTTCAGTTTTTAAGAGTAGGCAATGGGACCACTGCCTGCTCTTAAAAACTATTTTGCCAACCATTCTCAAAGGGGACCCCTTCCCATTCGTGAATGGGTGACCATCCTTTTTCAAATGGCAGTAAATTGTGTTTTGGTCACAAAACATTTGTACATACTATTTCAATTCGGTATTAGGAAGGGACGCTCTCAACATTCCCCTACCAAATCGCAATTTGGGCTTTGGACATCCCAAAAGCATTTTGTCTTCGCACATCTAGCCCTAGGTGTTCTAGAACCATCCATAGCAGAAAGTGGCATGATAAGTTGTGTGTTGTCCACATAGGAAAATGTCAAACCATAGCTTCCACTATGTCGGCCTAGGGGCAGACATAGATGTTAAACAATGTGGGGCTCCATAAAGAGACCTGCGGAATGCCGTATGGCAATTAATGTACAAAGGATTCATATGTTTTTGACATGGCTTGAAAAGAGCGATCTTGCAAAAAGTAGCAAAACTAGGATAGAGACACGTCCTGGTTGCTGTTTTCAGCTAATCTCTGGAGGACTGTATCAAATGCTGCGCTCAAACCCAGAAGTTTAAGAGCTGCAGTTCCCCCCCATCAAGATTCAATCTGAGGTGTTCAGTTACACCTAGCGGTTTACGTGCTATATTCAGGACGAAAACCTCATTGCGAAGGGTGAAGCAAATTGTTAACCTCCAAGTATGGCAGCAGTTGGCGATTGATATGCTTTTCAAGGATCTTCACGTAGATAGGCAGCAGCGAGATCGGGCGATAACTAACCCATTCTGTTATTTCCAGATTAGGTTTCTTTATCAGGGGCACAACCATCACATGTTTCCAAGCCACAGGAACCATGCCATTAGCCACGGAGGTGTTGAGAAAGTTTACCAGAGCTGGAGTGAGCATGGAGCTCACCATTCTCAGAATTCCGGGTGGTAAGGGATCTGGCAGATGAACAACTTAGTGGCATCCAAGAGAGCTGAAAAACTGATGTTATCTATAGGATGGATTCAAAGGCTAGAAGTAAAGCGATGGTCGAACCTGTGGCAGGTGAAATGTTAAAAGAGGCATTAATATTCACCAACTTTTTGCTGAAAAAATCTGAATGTTCATTGCAGTTTGTCTTAGAAAGAGAAGGAAGTGGCGATGCTGTAGAGGGGTCCATGAGTGACTTCACAAATTGAAAGAGTTCTTTGGAGGAGGTTTGGGCACTAGCAATTTTATCAGCACAAGCTGCCCGGCACGCCCAGTGATCATCCTTAGTAGCCAGTTTAAACTTTAAATGATCCTCCTGAGTGTAGTGTTTGCTTCTGGCGTGTTCCAAACGTTTGCAGTTTTTCTTTAGAGCTAGTAAGGGATCACTAAACCGGGGGCCAGAAGGCAAGCTTTATATTTAGTACCTGGTTTCAGTGGAAGTTGTGATTTCAGGTACAATTGTGACCAACTCTGAGAATGTCCACTGTCCCTCCTAGCTCCGGCATAGTCTCTTGAAATGAGAGCAGGATTAAATTTGGACCAACGTCTGGAAAAGATAATCGATCCCGCATTGGACTCTCCAGCCTCAGTAGCACGAATCAGAAGAGGGATGGGGGTAATGATCTGACCAGATAAGAGATATAGGGCTGTTATCAGTCAAAGACAGAAGATTCGAAAAGATTAAGATCCAGTAAGTGACCAGCTCTGTGAGTGGGCTCATTAATTATTTGCTGTCAATCCAGGGCCTTAACATCTTTAAGGGCAGAAGCCTGGCTGCAATTGGAATCTTAAAATAAATGTTAAAATCACCCAAAATATAAAAATTAGCAGACCTAAGTACATAGGGGGATAAAACCTCAGCCACCAGAGAGGTCCACCTAGAAGCAGACTCTGGTGGATGGAAAATCAAGGAAGCCAAGAAGGTAAAGTTCTTATTAAGGCATAGTGAAAAGATAATGCCCTTGCAGTCTGGAACAGCCCCCCTTTGAGGCACTTTACTCTTTCATGGTAGCGAGGCAGAGCAGTCCAAGGCTTGCTCAGGGGATGTGGTAGTCCACAGGTGCGTAACGAACAATACCCAACAAATCATTGCCCAACCAGTGCTTCTATTTATAAAAAAAAAAGTATTTAGCAGGCAGAAACGACTTAAATGTCATATACTTAAGTAATTTGAATTAATTAGTATAAATTTACAAGTAGGTAGATGGAAATACCTATGGTGACACTCTTCCCAACCATCCACACCACTAGCGAGCCTTGGACCCTATGACCATGATACCCCCCTTCATATCCTAGACACAATATAAGCTGGTGTAGTTATCAAAAGGCAAGCCTGCTGGCTTCATCAGGGTGTCACCGCATTCATTTTGGCAGAAACATATCATATCAGTTCTCGCAACATCATTAAAACTATAGGGATGGTACCTCCTTACAGTGGCATTCTTTAGAATGTGTGATGACTCCATGTTAACCTGATGATAGTCAATAAAACATCTGTATGACTTTCACAAAGGCCTTTAAAGCATTCTCAAAGTTGTAATTTTCAATAAACCATTATACTTCCGATACAATTTGAGCATGAGGATTCCTTCTGCTGTCATTATGCTCCAAGACCAGCCTCGGGACCTACCAGAAGGGGTCCCTAAACTCCAGAACATCTGAGCAAAAGCTCAAACTCTAGGAGTGCTTAAACTGTCTGTAAACTACTCTGATGTCATCGATGTCCCCACTAGGAAACTTTGGATGATTCTTAAAAACTCTTTTTGTGGAGGCTCCTGTGGGGTCTGCTGCTCTACTGGCAGCCCCATAACCCACTCCAGTGTCATTGGCGGTGCCCCTGCCTGTCCTGGTCCACCACAGGAATAAATATGCTAATTACTAAAACCCATTCAGGGCTTATGGGACTCTCTTGCACAGTGGCCCTTTGATACGGCGGCTGGGGGGGAACTGCAAAAGGTTGGCACGGACCCATCCAGGACACCCACAGCATTTACTTTTCTCCCCCAGCTCCCGCATGCTGGGCACAACTGCTCTGTGCAATGGCTGGAGTCGGCATCCTTCTCTGCTCCCCACCTGCGCTTATTGCGGACAGGAGCAGGAACAAAGTACTCTTCCCATCTGCTGTGAGCACGAGTGGGAGACTTCATCCTCTGTACATCCACCCTGCTACAGCATGGGGACGGGAGGAGGGCCTGACCAATCTTCTCCCTCTTAGTCTCCGAGGAAATGGGTGCACTCACGGACAAATAGGTAAAGAGCGCTGTGGCGCTTTTAAGTTGCATTGGCTTCAGGGGAGCTAGGGTCCTCTGGGAGCAAATATATCCATGGGACTGGGCTCCACGCACACCCTCTTCAATCTCTTTTGCCTTGCACTGATCCCTGGGGCTTAAGCCATCCTGTGGGTTCAATAAGCTTCCGGGAGCGGAGTGCTTACTTGTGCCCATTCCCTGCTGGTCCTCCTGAGAGGTTGAGCTTCTTTTAATGTTTTCTCTGCCCCAGCTGGTGGCCCGCTCTAGCCACCATGAGGGTTCTCTTCAGGCATCCTTGCCCCCACATGGTCCTGCTGCCAGGGTGTGCCCACTCTGCCACCTTATATGGCTTGTCTTGTTTTTTTTCTCAGGATTCCTGTAAAGGCTACTACAACATATTCTCCATGTTGCAATCAGTCAGTCAGGTTCTGCCCATCCATATTGAATGGGTCTAACAGAGCATATCTGGACATCAACGCTCCAGAAATCTCTAACTTTTTACCACCGTTAACCCCCTCATGCCAAACTCAAGCACCTATTTAAATGCTAATTTTAAAAAAATGTCTGAACAGATTGATACCAAATCACAAAAAGCATATCTTCTGAGTAAAGGACTAATGTGTAATTTTGTTCAGCTGTTTCTTTTGTATCAGAGAGCAAAGTTTTCTATGGGAAACAAAATGAGAAATTTCATTTTTGCGCCCCTTCTCCCGTTTATCTTGGCCACGTGCTTAATGGATCAGCGCAAAAAGTTCCATTAAGAAACCTAGGGGGATGACTTTTATTTTTGAAAAGTTTCATGCAGATTTGTCAAAATCCAACAAAGGTAATCAAAAATGCATATATATTTATATATATATATATGCATATATTTATATATGCATATATATATCTCCATCCACAAGAAGATTCCTCCCCACCAAGGAAAGAACCGGAGGGACACAGCGGGGGACCAATAACACCAGCTTTATTGCAACACAGGAGGCATGACGCGTTTCGGCATGTGTGCCTTAATCATATGCCAATCACCAAAGGCTTACACCAGCCGCTTTACAAATGTTCCATCTCGCTTCCATTGGTGGAAGCCCAGCTGAGACGATTATTTTCTCGAACGCTGTGATGTAGCCTCCTTCAGCAGACCACGATTCCCAGAAGGCACCATCCCGGCCATCAGGTAAGCGTTATGCTGTCGCCCCTTTGTAACCCATAGTGAGTGCTGGTGATCAATGCAAAGCGTTATGAAACCTAAGGGGATAACTTTTATTTTTGACAAGTTTCATGCAGTTTTGTCAAAATCCAACAAAGGTAATCAAAAAATGCCTTTCCTACAGAAACTCTGATCTAACTATAACTACATAGTGGCGCGGCTGCAACTGATATATATATATATATATATATATATATATATATATTCCAACAACAAGAGTTACTCCATGTAGAAGAGCCACATAAGGTAGGTAGTTGATAGCTTCATTTATTCACGAAGACTGCATGCAGTTTCAACAAAAACGCCATCACAATACAACCAGACGCGTTTCGGGACATCTTGACCCTTAATCATTGGTTAGTGACGTATGCTGCAGGACCGGCAATGCAACCTTATAAAGTTCCACAAACCCCTCCCCAGTGGGCGTGGCCACTCCTGTGGCCCTCTGGTATTTGAAGTTGCAATGTTAATCAAACTCCTGTGAGTCAGTCATGTATGCACACGATATTAAAAAAAAATATATAAACACCACAGTGGGCTGATGCTTCGTTATTGTTTCACACCTGCTGCATCTTTGTTCCTTCGCTACGAAGTACCTCCATAAACAGGTGACGCCCGATGTCTTCACCCTGAAACGCCGCACAAGCAGCGGGGGCTTCTTCCGCGGCAGGAGTAGACTGCACCATATTCCAACAACAAGAGTTACTCCATGTATATATATATGTAATATATAAAGTGTATATATTTTTTTTTAAATTTTGGGGGCTGTTAAAAGGCTTTGCTAACACCAGAACTAATACATTTTGTAAAGGAGAAGGGTGAGGGGGGAGGGGGGAGGGGTGAAGAATGGGAATTGTATTTTAGGAAGACTGGAGCTGGGATATTGTTAACAAAGGGGGGTTGTCGAACTTGCGGCGATGAAACTTTCCTTTACAGTGAATTTCCAGTTTGAGTTTGATGTTTCAGGTTGAACAATCATCAATCTCAAATATGTTTGTCAGCCTAAATTAGTCTTTTCCAGTTATTTCAGCAAAGAGAGAAGTAATAGGGCATTCTCAATTGTTTGTCCTCTCTTGATGGAGGCTCCAGGCTGTTACTCCATGGTGGAAGAAGGTCCCCAGGAATTCAGTGAAATATGTAGGATACTGTCGGCACACCTCTGTTCAGTCGGTACCTCCCTCCTGACTAAGAGACTGACAGGAGTCACATATGGACCTGTCAAAAATACCACATTCCTATAGGGCAGTTCTTTATTCTGGTTGTATGGTGTAATATGAGTGTGGCTTTACCCCTACTGTGTTTTCACCCTCTGATTGGGTGTTTTGGGGAAGTTGTACTGAGAAGTCCTGTCCCTTTTTAAAAATGCCATACACCCCTTTTTGGTGGTAGGTTTGTGTGAAAAGTAGGAGCATGTGGCAAACCGATTGGGTTTCTACCAGTAGCCACGGAGCATAATCACCCCTTGGGAGCGATCCACCACCCGTCAAGCCCCAGGTAAGTAGCAGACCACGGCAGGAGCTGTTGCTAGCTCCCTCTTTCATACAGTGCTTATGCTACCACTGCCATGGTCGGGATGCTTGTGGTAGCTCCGAAAAGCACTAGATGCCTTCCGTCTCTGACGGTGGACTACCTGTGCGGGGGATGCCCTCCTCCTCCTGCTGCTGTAATTATCAGTCTCATCTGAATGCTTTGTTGCAGTTGCTGTTTGATATCAATTTTCAACCCTTGGCGATCCTACAAGAAACAATTCAGTGTGATCCGTACGATGACACAAATTATATTCAATCTTAATCATGACCCTGGAAACCCATGCTCAGGTCACTCACCCAACTTAGAAGCTATATATTCTTGGCTGAATCAAAACCGTCTCAAACTAAATCCCTCCAGGCTGGTAATTCTTCTGGTCTACAACAAACTAAAATGCTGGAAAGTGTCCCTATGATGGGCAAATGTCCTCTCTCTGTCTCCTCAGTCAGAGACCATGGCCTAATTCTGGATTCAGAGCTACATATGTCAAAGCAAATTGCCAACCTCTTCAGGACATGCTCATATCAGATTTGCACTCTTCAACAAATCCTTCCTTTTCTTTCCTTCAGCCATATGGTAACCATGGCATGTGCTTGTATCCAATCACATTGAGAGTATGGCAACTCAACATATCTTGGGCTGCCAAAGGAAAATATCAATTGGTAGTAAAAAATCCAAAATGCACAAGTTAGAATGATCTTCAATCTAAAAAGGTTTGAGTCTGTATATAACCAACTATGCCATCTTCACTGGCTACAAGAAGAGAAGCGCTTCACTTTTAAGGCCTCTTGGTTGATGTACAAAATCTATCATGACAATGCGCCTAATTTTCTAATGAACAAATTAAAGAAATGCATCCCTGTTGTAAACCTCAGATCGGGCAATAAGGAAACATTTGGAATTCTTCCGACAAGAAGTACTAGATGGGGTGTGAGAGCTTTTTCAGTTTAAGGACCCAACTATGGAATAACATGCACCTGGATATTGTCAGTCACCTTCTCTGTTAAAGTTAAGTAAAAGCATTAAAAATCTCGCTTTGTGCAATGTAATACTCCTCTATCAATAGCAGGCACTTACTCAACACCAAGAGACTCATCCGAAGTGAATGCTGCCTATGACAAATTCCCCAAAAAACAGAAGTAGTCCTATTCTTGCGCTTGCATCTATAGATTGATTTTTATAAAAAGACAACTTCAGATTAAAACATAATTTTATAACTCATCTGTGGGCTGTATTGGACAAACTTCCTTTATCATTTAAAAAGAGAGCCGACTAAATTTAAGAAATGGTTTTAGTGAGAACCAAGGGGCGACTATTTTTTTTAACAAACTTTTTCTAAATGAAAAAGTGAGGATAATTGAGTTAGACAGGCTGCAGCCTCATTAAGTGGAAAAATGACACTGCTTCTTTATGGCAGTCAGCAGTGTATTTGGCAGGTTCCTCAGAAACGTCACCTTATCAACACAACCATTGGGTTGGAGAGTTGTTTTTGACTTCTTTGGGGATTCCTATGAAGGAGAAGTGAGATAACAAGTAGGTTAATTTCCTACTAGTGTTATCAATGGCACAGTGTTGTTATCGTCAGTAATATCAGTGATTTGGTATTAAGTCGCTTTGTATCATTAGAGATCAGTGACTCAGTAAAGGACCTGTTATCTCTGGGACATGTGGTTATTTCCTATTCCGACGAGAAAAAATATAAACTATTGAACTTGGTCAGTGTATAACAACAAGCATTGGGAATTTCTACTCTCTGGTATCCCCCACAAAACAATCCAATGAACTCGTAACGAGGACCTTATTAGGATATTAACTTGAATACAGCTAAATAAACCTATAAAAATAAGTTCAGATCCTTCTCCAAATGTGTCCTCTCTGCCTTAATGGCACTCCCAACATTATAATGATCCAATAAATGTCAGTACATTAAGATAGAACCAAGTGAAGAGATTAAATGCATCACAGAGTTTAAATATTGGAACTCGAACAAAATAAAAAAGATTTGATCCTTCACGTGCTTTGCTAATTTTACTCTCTCATATTTTTGCAGAAGAGAAAATGGCAGCTATCAGGCCTGGAGTGTTTCTGTTCATAAAATCAGGAAGAGAGATTCGAAGATAGTGCATCTACTAAAGACTCAAGATTTTCCTTTTGCTTAAGGAATGGTTGTAATTTTGATAATTGATTAAAGAAATCAATACTGAAAAATGATGTGCACTTCAGAAGCTACCTCTGACATCAGTGCTTTAATAAATGAATATGCATACATGTACCACGCTGTAGTTATTCCTATGTGCACTTTACATTGAAAAGGCCTTTTTGATTTGCTATTTTGCTAATAACTTTGTTGAATCTGTTGAAAATTTGACAGAAAATTAGGATGTCTAGCTTAGTTTTACTATACCAAGTTTCAAGCGGTCCCAGCTAGGAGAGTAAAGGGGAGGCCAGAAAGAAGCACTTTTGCTGTCTGCTACAACCAGAAACATCTCACTGGATTTAATTCAAACTTGGCATGAAGATCTAACTTGACTCAGGTGTAGCGCAAAGCCACTCTTGAGTTTTTGAGCTATAAATGCGTTAAAAATATAAGTGAGTGTTTTGGAAAAGTTCAAGAGTGCTGGTTCAAGAACCGCGTCTGAATACTAAATACAAATATGATTAACTGAAGCATTGAAAATTCTCAGTTTTTCTAAACAGTTCCCTAATGTGAATTGTGAAAAGAATCTTGGGGACCTAGAGGTGGAGGCACATGTGAACCCCATTTAGGACTAGGGCACCTCACAGAACAGTATAAATGCCCTTACTTTGAAAGACCAGTCTTAGGTTGCTTGTGTTCCAGTTCGGAAAGGACCTTGTTTGGCAGTTCAGGCTGGACTGTTCCAACTGGAGTAGGACCAAGGCTGACTTGCTTATGGCTGGGTCTGATCTGAGGGGGAATAGTGGCCAAAACTAAATGATGAACGGGGATGACAGTGTCTGAGGTTAATTCAAGCATTCCATCCAACACTTTTATGTTTACTTTATTTGAGAAAACAAATCTGGAACAGCAAAAAGGAAGGATTTACAAAAAGGCAAAATATGAATGTATTTAAAATGCCTGTTGTGAATATTTGTGACCAGAAGATGTTGAAGCCTTTGTAGCCAGTAGGTGTGGGTGAAGCTGAGTGGAGAGGGTCACACTATAGTCAGCTGTATGGTCATAGGTTGTGCATAGAAGGCTCCGGGCTTGAAGGGCCTGTGTGTGTGTGACAGCCAAAAGGCCTGCGATAAAGGTAGCTACATATGACCGAAGACTCTGCCAATACTATGGCCAAGGGCGGTACATGAATTTGTTGGCTGCAGGTTTCGCCCAGTGACTAAAGCCTGGTGAATGTGGCCAGAAACTATTTGCAGGCTGTGGTGGTACATAGACCGGACACAAAAGTATAATGTAGGAAATTGGGTTATTAGTTGTGTAGGATGTGAGGTCTAGACAAGTAATAGGTCCACAATTTACCCTTAGTGGGAACCAAGCACCCCATTGCAGCACTGACCCTCTCAGGGTAGCGAAGCAGAGCAGTCCAAAGTCTCCTCAAGGGTAGGAGTGTGGGCTAGTCATCACCATTCGCTAGCATGCAATAATGACACTCAATAAATGACTATCCAGTCATTGCTTTACCAATGTAAAATGAAAGTACATTTTTTATACACTGCTAAATACTATGCGTTAAATTACAAATATATATATATGGCAGAAAGAAATACCTCGGTGACAAACTGAAATCACATTTGACCCCTAATGAGCCATGACCCCCCAAAATCACAGTACCCCCCCCACCCATATCACATAGCACATCACAATATAAGGGGGTATCACGTTAAATAAAGACAGGTTATTGGCTTTGTCAAGGGGTCACCACAACGCATATAAGGTAAGCCTTATTCGCTTTGTTAAGGGGACACGAATTCAAAACTATAAGGTAAGCCTATTGGTTTTGTCAAGGCGATCACCACATTAAAATACCATTAATCCACATTTTAAAACCAACCATTATAGTATTCAATAACCATATTTCAAAGCAAACATTGTCAATAAAGTATTGAAATAATGATAATAAAGTGACTGTGACCAACATATTGTCAATAAAGCTTTGGAAACCAACATTACATGTGTCTGTGTCTTTACTTTTTAAATACCTTCAGGCCACAATAAATGCAGCCATAGAACCAGCCCCTAGAGGATAATGCACTGCCAGATAAAGAACAAAAGCTCCAGCCATGGAAGTATTTGAAAATAGCGGTGAAAATCCTGGGGGGGGGGGGGGTCACCAGAAATATAGGCTCACTTTTAAATATTGATCGGGGGCTGCTACGTTCCTGCAGCCCCTATGCACTTCCATAATCATGTAGTCATAGTGGTGGTGCCCCTGCTTTTCTTGAGGCAGCACAAAAGCCAGAAAAGTATGAAACTAAGCCTCTCCTGAGCCATGACGGGGCTCTCCCAGTCGGTCCTACCAAGGACCCCGATTTGGCTTTAATTTGGGGGTGGGGGCACAGGGAGCCCACCCCCAGCTGCCGCAGTGAGATCCCTGCCCGGCTGACTCCTTTCACTGCCAGCCCAGAAGCTGGCAACTTAGATTCTCCCTGCCTGCTCTGTGCCGGCAAGCTGTTACACTGGAGGGCCCCTCACCGGTCCCCCCCAGACATGGCCAGAGGGAGCAGGGTAGAGCCCACCAGTATGGGGGTGGAGGGGTGCAACAGTATTCCCCCTGATTTCTCCCAAGTCAGGGTCCCGTAGATGGGGTCCCAGGCCACTTTCTTCCTCCTTGGTGGGATGCAGCAGCTTTACCCCTCAACTTCTGTCTGGGACCCAGAGATTGGGTCCCAGGCCTCTTCTTTGAATGAAGTGGCCCAGGGTTTCTGGACCACGGAGAGCTGTGGGGGGGGGGGACCCCACGCACGCCCCTCCCGGGCTCATTAATTTTTTTATGAACCCTGCGCAAAGCCCTGTGCTCTGGCCTACCCCAGGGGTAATCTGTACCGACAGCAGAGCCCCGCAAAGTCTGTTTTAAGGAGGTGGGGGGCGGGTCAAAGGTCACACAGTTTTAAATGAGCATATCTTGATGGGCTGATTTGGAAAATCTTGGGCTAATTCTAGCATCCTTAAGCAGTTTTAGCAGGCCTTCTTGCCTAACAAGGGTGAACTTTGCAGAGAGCTACTTTTACTGGCTCCCTGTGCCAGCCTTTCTCATTTTACTTGTGCTTTGGTGCTCCTCTCACCTTGCTTGGGTGCAGAAGTTCAGATCTTGTCCTAACTGGTCCCTATGGCGTGTAAGGGAAGCATCTGCCCTAGTCATGGAGAGACCCAATGGTCCTAGGTTCAACTTTAGGCATACTCCTTAGACCATTAGGGCATCAGGGGGGCGTGTCCTTCCAGTTGTCCCCTTCCCTGTCCTGCACAGCACAGCAGTCAAGAAGTCACTGTTCACATCTCCTCTTAAGACCTCAGCTCTGCCCCTAGCTGGCATCACTGGCAGGGTCTTTCCTACCAAAACTTCAAAGACAAGTGTAGAATTTCCTGTAATGGAATGTAGAACGTGGGTGAGGAAAATTCTAATGAGGGGGGTCAGTAACTGGAAGGTTGGGAAGGAGAGTCAACAGTGTATTGCTGGGAACCTGATAATAAAAGAAGAAACAGGTGCAGCATCTTTCTTTACATGGCGACGAGCGTTGGTCTGGCAGGGGATAGACAATAGGTATTCCCACCCCTGGACACAAAGAAGAAGAGTACGAGAAACTAGAATACAGTTGAAGACGAAATGAGGACAGCGTGAATGGCAAGAGTGGATGAGACGATAAAACAAAGAAAAACCAATGTGTGGTTGAAATCTTGACTTGTTTCAATTTTAATTCAGGTACGATTTATATTATTTGTATAATCATTGTGACAGTTAAGACCCTTCGTGGACGGGTCTCGAGACAAAGCGAAGCGCGAGGAGTGGCGCTTGAGAGGCACAAATGCGAAGCGCACAGAGCGGAGCGCAAGAGTGTGCGACGAGTGTTCCAGCGCACAAGAGATTAGGCTTAGCGCGAGAGGGACGAAGACGAAGCACAAGAGCGTGTAGCTCTTATTTGGTGAAAAACAAGGCAAAGCACGAGAAGGAATCGGCTCGTATAATTAAACGAAGCAGGAATATAAACGTGGTGTTGTCAACACGAACCAGTTAAATAGAAAACTGAAAGCAGCTCATATATGTGGAATGCGGTAACCTGTATTAATTAATTACCCGGAATCCACAGTGAGTATGGCACGTCTTCCTAGATCTTAAAGCATTTTTGTTGCCTTTCTCGAATTCTGGGATTAGAGGAAGAACCATTGTCATTATTAATGGAATGGACTTTAGCTGCAGTATGGCACATTAGAGAGCTAGAAAGCATTTCTAATTTGAAGGTCGAGAACCTTCATGGAGTTATGTTATATTATTATTTTAGTTAGATTCTTTAGTTTCTTATATTAATTGTGTTAAATTATTGCATCACCACCACCATTTTTGTCTATTTCAGGTGATCCTCATGTGCCATGGACACAATGGAAAAAACTATTTTTAACGTATGTTCTAGCTAGTGGTGGAGATAAGTATAGGCCATTGCGCAGACAGGCAATTTTGTTACATCATCTGGGTGTGGAAGGTAGGAGACTGTATGAGGAGCTTCCTGAGTTGTCCTTGGCTATGGGGGATGGTCAGCCATGTAATGTGTACGAAATGTCATTACAAATGTTGGACTTGCAATCTACGCCAAAAACCAATGTAGTTCTTGAACATCAGAAGTTCTTTACCAGGACACAGCGAATGGACAAGGATATTGCATCGTATGTAGCTGCATTGAGGGGATTAGCAGTACCCTGTAAAATTGAGCAGTTAACAGAGTCATTGATCTGGGACCAGGTAGTGAGGTGCACAAAAAGTAAAAACATAAAGGAAAAACTTCTCATGAAGGAGAATAGCCTAGCGGAGACAATACAAATTGCAAAAAGTATGGAGCACACAGCACAATGGATAAAAAAGAGGTGGAGGATGGTGATCGGGATCAGCGTAAAGTGGTCGCTGAAGCCTTGAGTGAAAACAAAACGAAGTCAAAGGCTCAAGGAATTGTCCTAAACAAAAGAGTTGATGTTCAGAAGGAAACTTGGAGTGGTTTTAATGATGGTGCAAAACGTTATGAGAGAAGTTCCAGGAAAATAAAATGTTTCCGCTGTGGGGCTCCAGGCCACATATCGTCTAGTCTGAGATTTGGCGCAAGAAATGTGATTTGTAGGAATTGTGGGATAAGGCGACATTTTGCTAAGGTTTGTAGAATGAGTATGCGTAATAAGAAGATACAAGAGATAGTCAAGGTATTGATAACAAATGTGAAAATGTTCAGGATATTGCCCTTTCTATAGATGGGGAAGACAATGTCAATATAAAGGGAGGAGAAAAGGACACGAAGAAAAAGGATCAGAAAATAAAGTTGGAGAGTGATGATAAATTAGAGAAGCCACACTGTATGATTTCCATTGATGGCAAAATGCTGAGGGTGTTGGCAGACTCTGGGAGCCTATACAGGTTAATTTCTAAAAAGTGTCTCGGGAGGAGCGGTTTTGATGAAAATATGTTATTAAATGAAATGGGGGTTGGGAGCACACTGCCTCACAGTCCCAGCACAGTTCGCCCCTTTGCATCCTGGTAAATGCAGTACACAGTTCAAACTTACTTCAAAATTAGCTGGAGTTTTTCACCAAAGTTGGTGCAGACATTGCTGTATATCTCTAGACACGTGTTTCTGGGTTGAGCCCGTCATCAGTAAAGAGCAGCAGTATTAGAGAGCAAAGAAAAATCATCTGGGGTTGCTGGAAATGCTGCCAAGTTTTTCTCAGGTCACAGTACCACTCACAAGCACACAGGTGCATCTCCAAAGCTCGTCAGCTTGCTGGCTCAAGGGAGCCTTTTAAACAGAATGGGGGTTGGGAGCACACTGCCTCACAGTCCCAGCACAGTTCGCCCCTTTGCATCCTGGTAAATGCAGTACACAGTTCAAACTTACTTCAAAATTAGCTGGAGTTTTTCACCAAAGTTGGTGCAGACATTGCTGTATATCTCTAGACACGTGTTTCTGGGTTGAGCCCGTCATCAGTAGAGAGCAGCAGTATTAGAGAGCAAAGAAAAATCATCTGGGGTTGCTGGAAATGCTGCCAAGTTTCTCTCAGGTCACAGTACCACTCACAAGCACACAGGTGCATCTCCAAAGCTCGTCAGCTTGCTGGCTCAAGGGAGCCTTTTAAACAGAATGGGGTTGGGAGCACACTGCCTCACAGTCCCAGCACAGTTCGCCCCTTTGCATCCTGGTAAATGCAGTACACAGTTCAAACTTACTTCAAAATTAGCTGGGGTTTTTCACCAAAGTTGCTGCAGACATTGCTGTATATCTCTAGACACGTGTTTCTGGGTTGAGCCCGTCATCAGTAGAGAGCAGCAGTATTAGAGAGCAAAGAAAAATCATCTGGGGTTGCTGGAAATGCTGCCAAGTTTCTCTCAGGTCACAGTACCACTCACAAGCACACAGGTGCATCTCCAAAGCTCGTCAGCTTGCTGGCTCAAGGGAGCCTTTTAAACAGAATGGGTTTGGGAGCACACTGCCTCACAGTCCCAGCACAGTTCGCCCCTTTGCATTGTGGTAAATGCAGTACACAGTTCAAACTTACTTCAAAATTAGCTGGAGTTTTTCACCAAAGTTGGTGCAGACATTACTGTATATCTCTAGACACGTGTTTCTGGGTTGAGCCCATCATCAGTAGAGAGCAGCAGTATTAGAGAGCAAAGAAAAATCATCTGGGGTTGCTGGAAATGCTGCCAAGTTTATCTCAGGTCACAGTACCACTCACAAGCACACAGGTGCATCTCCAAAGCTCGTCAGCTTGCTGGCTCAAGGGAGCCTTTTAAACAGAATGGGGGTTGGGAGCACACTGCCTCACAGTCCCAGCACAGTTCGCCCCTTTGCATCCTGGTAAATGCAGTACACAGTTCAAACTTACTTCAAAATTAGCTGGAGTTTTTCACCAAAGTTAGTGCAGACATTGCTGTATATCTCTAGACACGTGTTTCTGGGTTGAGCCCGTCATCAGTAGAGAGCAGCAGTATTAGAGAGCAAAGAAAAATCATCTGGGGTTGCTGGAAATGCTGCCAAGTTTCTCTCAGGTCACAGTACCACTCACAAGCACACAGGTGCATCTCCAAAGCTCGTCAGCTTGCTGGCTCAAGGGAGCCTTTTAAACAGAATGGGGGTTGGGAGCACACTGCCTCACAGTCCCAGCACAGTTCGCCCCTTTGCATCCTGGTAAATGCAGTACACAGTTCAAACTTACTTCAAAATTAGCTGGAGTTTTTCACCAAAGTTGGTGCAGACATTGCTGTATATCTCTAGACACGTGTTTCTGGGTTGAGCCCGTCATCAGTAGAGAGCAGCAGTATTAGAGAGCAAAAATTAGCTGGAGTTTTTCACCAAAGTTGGTGTAGACATTGCTGTATATCTCTAGACACGTGTTTCTGGGTTGAGCCCGTCATCAGTAGAGAGCAGCAGTATTAGAGAGCAAAGAAAAATCATCTGGGGTTGCTGGAAATGCTGCCAAGTTTCTCTCAGGTCACAGTACCACTTACAGGCACATCTCCAAAGCTCGTCAGCTTGCTGGCTCAAGGGAGCCTTTTAAACAGAATGGGGGTTGGGAGCACACTGCCTCACAGTCCCAGCATAGTTCGCCCCTTTGCATCCTGGTAAATGCAGTACACAGTTCAAACTTACTTCAAAATTAGCTGGAGTTTTTCACCAAAGTTGGTGCAGACATTGCTGTATATCTCTAGACACGTGTTTCTGGGTTGAGCCCGTCATCAGTAGAGAGCAGCAGTATTAGAGAGCAAAGAAAAATCATCTGGGGTTGCTGGAAATGCTGCCAAGTTTCTCTCAGGTCACAGTACCACTCACAGGCACACAGGTGCATCTCCAAAGCTCGTCAGCTTGCTGGCTCAAGGGAGCCTTTTAAACAGAATGGGGTTGGGAGCACACTGCCTCACAGTCCCAGCACAGTTCGCCTTTGCATCCTGGTAAATGCAGTACACAGTTCAAACTTACTTCAAAATTAGCTGGAGTTTTTCACCAAAGTTGGTGCAGACATTGCTGTATATCTCTAGACACGTGTTTCTGGGTTGAGCCCGTCATCAGTAGAGAGCAGCAGTATTAGAGAGCAAAGAAAATTCATCTGGGGTTGCTGAAAATGCTGCCAAGTTTCTCTCAGGTCACAGTACCACTCACAAGCACACAGGTGCATCTCCAAAGCTCGTCAGCTTGCTGGCTCAAGGGAGCCTTTTAAACAGAATGGGGGTTGGGAGCACACTGCCTCACAGTCCCAGCACAGTTCGCCCCTTTGCGTCCTGGTAAATGCAGTACACAGTTCAAACTTACTTCAAAATTAGCTGGAGTTTTTCACCAAAGTTGGTGCAGACATTGCTGTATATCTCTAGACACGTGTTTCTGGGTTGAGCCCGTCATCAGTAGAGAGCAGCAGTATTAGAGAGCAAAGAAAAATCATCTGGGGTTGCTGGAAATGCTGCCAAGTTTCTCTCAGGTCACAGTACCACTCACAAGCACACAGGTACATCTCCAAAGCTCGTCAGCTTGCTGGCTCAAGGGAGCCTTTTAAACAGAATGGGGGTTGGGAGCACACTGCCTCACAGTCCCAGCACAGTTCGCCCCTTTGCATCCTGGTAAATGCAGTACACAGTTCAAACTTACTTCAAAATTAGCTGGAGTTTTTCACCAAAGTTGGTGCAGACATTGCTGTATATCTCTAGACACGTGTTTCTGGGTTGAGCCCGTCATCAGTAGAGAGCAGCAGTATTAGAGAGCAAAGAAAAATCATCTGGGGTTGCTGGAAATGCTGCCAAGTTTCTCTCAGGTCACAGTACCACTCACAAGCACACAGGTACATCTCCAAAGCTCGTCAGCTTGCTGGCTCAAGGGAGCCTTTTAAACAGAATGGGGGTTGGGAGCACACTGCCTCACAGTCCCAGCACAGTTCGCCCCTTTGCATCCTGGTAAATGCAGTACACAGTTCAAACTTACTTCAAAATTAGCTGGAGTTTTTCACCAAAGTTGGTGCAGACATTGCTGTATATCTCTAGACACGTGTTTCTGGGTTGAGCCCGTCATCAGTAGAGAGCAGCAGTATTAGAGAGCAAAAAATTAGCTGGAGTTTTTCACCAAAGTTGGTGTAGACATTGCTGTATATCTCTAGACACGTGTTTCTGGGTTGAGCCCGTCATCAGTAGAGAGCAGCAGTATTAGAGAGCAAAGAAAAATCATCTGGGGTTGCTGGAAATGCTGCCAAGTTTCTCTCAGGTCACAGTACCACTCACAAGCACACAGGTGCATCTCCAAAGCTCGTCAGCTTGCTGGCTCAAGGGAGCCTTTTAAACAGAATCTGTACTGCATTTACCAGGATGCAAAGGGGCGAACTGTGCTGGGACTGTGAGGCAGTGTGCTCCCAACCCCCATTCTGTTTAAAAGGCTCCCTTGAGCCAGCAAGCTGACGAGCTTTGGAGATGCACCTGTGTGCCTGTGAGTGGTACTGTGACCTGAGAGAAACTTGGCAGCATTTCCAGCAACCCCAGATGATTTTTCTTTGCTCTCTAATACTGCTGCTCTCTACTGATGACGGGCTCAACCCAGAAACACGTGTCTAGAGATATACAGCAATGTCTGCACCAACTTGGTGAAGACTCCAGCTAATTTTCAAGTAAGTTTGAACTGTGTACTGCATTTACCAGGATGCAAAGGGGCGAACTGTGCTGGGACTGTGAGGCAGTGTGCTCCCAACCCCCATTCTGTTTAAAAGGCTCCTTGAGCCAGCAAGCTGACGAGCTTTGGAGATGCACCTGTGTGCTGTGATGTACTGTGACCTGAGAGAAACTTGGCAGCATTTCCAGCAACCCCAGATGATTTTTCTTTGCTCTCTAATACTGCTGCTCTCTACTGATGACGGGCTCAACCCAGAAACACGTGTCTAGAGATATACAGCAATGTCTGCACCAACTTTTGGTTAAGAACTCCAGCTAATTTTGAAGTAAGTTTGAACTGTGTACTGCATTTACCAGGATGCAAAGGGCCGAACTGTGCTGGGACTGTGAGGCAGTGTGCTCCCAACCCCCATTCTGTTTAAAAGGCTCCCTTGAGCCAGCAAGCTGACGAGCTTTGGAGATGCACCTGTGTGGCTCTGAGTGGTACTGTGACCTGAGAGAAACTTGGCAGCATTTCCAGCAACCCCAGATGATTTCTCTTTGCTCTCTAATACTGCTGCTCTCTACTGATGACGGGCTCAACCCAGAAACACGTGTCTAGAGATATACAGCAATGTCTGCACCAACTTTGGTGAAAAACTCCAGCTAATTTTGAAGTAAGTTTGAACTGTGTACTGCATTTACCAGGATGCAAAGGGGCGAACTGTGCTGGGACTGTGAGGCAGTGTGCTCCCAACCCCCATTCTGTTTAAAAGGCTCCCTTGTGCCAGCAAGCTGACGAGCTTTGGAGATGCACCTGTGTGCCTGTGAGTGGTACTGTGACCTGAGAGAAACTTGGCAGCATTTCCAACAACCCCAGATGATTTTTCTTTGCTCTCTAATACTGCTGCTCTCTACTGATGACGGGCTCAACCCTGAAACACGTGTCTAGAGATATACAGCAATGTCTGCACCAACTTTGGTGAAAAACTCCAGCTAATTTTGAAGTAAGTTTGAACTGTGTACTGCATTTACCAGGATGCAAAGGGGCGAACTGTGCTGGGACTGTGAGGCAGTGTGCTCCCAACCCCCATTCTGTTTAAAAGGCTCCCTTGAGCCAGCAAGCTGACGAGCTTTGGAGATGTACCTGTGAGTTGTACTGTGACTTGAGAGAAACTTGGCAGCATTTCCAGCAACCCCAGATGATTTTTCTTTGCTCTCTAATACTGCTGCTCTCTACTGATGACGGGCTCAACCCAGAAACACGTGTCTAGAGATATACAGCAATGTCTGCACCAACTTTGGTGAAAACTCCAGCTAATTTTGAAGTAAGTTTGAACTGTGTACTGCATTTACCAGGATGCAAAGGGGCGAACTGTGCTTGGACTGTGAGGCAGTGTGCTCCCAACCCCCATTCTGTTTAAAAGGCTCCCTTGAGCCAGCAAGCTGACGAGCTTTGGAGATGCACCTGTGTGCCTGTGAGTGGTACTGTGACCTGAGAGAAACTTGGCAGCATTTCCAGCAACCCCAGATGATTTTTCTTTGGCCTCTAATACTGCTGCTCTCTACTGATGACGGGCTCAACCCAGAAACACGTGTCTAGAGATATACAGCAATGTCTGCACCAACTTTGGTGAAAAACTCCAGCTAATTTTGAAGTAAGTTTGAACTGTGTACTGCATTTACCAGGATGCAAAGGGGCGAACTGTGCTGGGACTGTGAGGCAGTGTGCTCCCAACCCCATTCTGTTTAAAAGGCTCCCTTGAGCCAGCAAGCTGACGAGCTTTGGAGATGCACCTGTGTGCCTGTGAGTGGTACTGTGACCTGAGAGAAACTTGGCAGCATTTCCAGCAACCCCAGATGATTTTTCTTTGCTCTCTAATACTGCTGCTCTCTACTGATGACGGGCTCAACCCAGAAACACGTGTCTAGAGATATACAGCAATGTCTGCACCAACTTTGGTGAAAAACTCCAGCTAATTTTGAAGTAAGTTTGAACTGTGTACTGCATTTACCAGGATGCAAAGGGGCGAACTGTGCTGCGACTGTGAGGCAGTGTGCTCCCAACCCCCATTCTGTTTAAAAGGCTCCCTTGAGCCAGCAAGCTGACGAGCTTTGGAGATGCACCTGTGTGCCTGTGAGTGGTACTGTGACCTGAGAGGAACTTGGCAGCATTTCCAGCAACCCCAGATGATTTTTCTTTGCTCTCTAATACTGCTGCTCTCTACTGATGACGGGCTCAACCCAGAAACACGTGTCTAGAGATATACAGCAATGTCTGCACCAACTTTGGTGAAAAACTCCAGCTAATTTTGAAGTAAGTTTGAACTGTGTACTGCATTTACCAGGATGCAAAGGGGCGAACTGTGCTGGGACTGTGAGGCAGTGTGCTCCCAACCCCCATTCTGTTTAAAAGGCTCCTTGAGCCAGCAAGCTGACGAGCTTTGGAGATGCACCTGTGTGCCTGTGAGTGGTACTGTGACCTGAGAGAAACTTGGCAGCATTTCCAGCAACCCCAGATGATTTTTCTTTGCTCTCTAATACTGCTGCTCTCTACTGATGACGGGCTCAACCCAGAAACACGTGTCTAGAGATATACAGCAATGTCTGCACCAACTTTGGTGAAAAACTCCAGCTAATTTTGAAGTAAGTTTGAACTGTGTACTGCATTTACCAGGATGCAAAGGGGCGAACTGTGCTGGGACTGTGAGGCAGTGTGCTCCCAACCCCCATTCTGTTTAAAAGGCTCCCTTGAGCCAGCAAGCTGACGAGCTTTGGAGATGCACCTGTGTGCCTGTGAGTGGTACTGTGACCTGAAACTTGGCAGCATTTCCAGCAACCCCAGATGATTTTTCTTTGCTCTCTAATACTGCTGCTCTCTACTGATGACGGGCTCAACCCAGAAACACGTGTCTAGAGATATACAGCAATGTCTGCACCAACTTTGGCGAAAAACGCCAGCTAATTTTGAAGTAAGTTTGAACTGTGTACTGCATTTACCAGGATGCAAAGGGGCGAACTGTGCTGGGACTGTGAGGCAGTGTGCTCCCAACCCCCATTCTGTTTAAAAGGCTCCCTTGAGCCAGCAAGCTGACGAGCTTTGGAGATGCACCTGTGTGCCTGTGAGTGGTACTGTGACCTGAGAGAAACTTGGCAGCATTTCCAGCAACCCCAGATGATTTTTCTTTGCTCTCTAATACTGCTGCTCTCTACTGATGACGGGCTCAACCCAGAAACACGTGTCTAGAGATATACAGCAATGTCTGCACCAACTTTGGTGAAAAACTCCAGCTAATTTTGAAGTAAGTTTGAACTGTGTACTGCATTTACCTGGATGCAAAGGGGCGAACTGTGCTGGGACTGTGAGGCAGTGTGCTCCCAACCCCCATTCTGTTTAAAAGGCTCCCTTGAGCCAGCAAGCTGACGAGCTTTGGAGATGTGCCTGTGAGTGGTACTGTGACCTGAGAGAAACTTGGCAGCATTTCCAGCAACCCCAGATGATTTTTCTTTGCTCTCTAATACTGCTGCTCTCTACTGATGACGGGCTCAACCCAGAAACACGTGTCTAGAGATATACAGCAATGTCTGCACCAACTTTGGTGAAAAACTCCAGCTAATTTTGAAGTAAGTTTGAACTGTGTACTGCATTTACCAGGATGCAAAGGGGCGAACTGTGCTGGGACTGTGAGGCAGTGTGCTCCCAACCCCCATTCTGTTTAAAAGGCTCCCTTGTGCCAGCAAGCTGACGAGCTTTGGAGATGCACCTGTGTGCCTGTGAGTGGTACTGTGACCTGAGAGAAACTTGGCAGCATTTCCAGCAACCCCAGATGATTTTTCTTTGCTCTCTAATACTGCTGCTCTCTACTGATGACGGGCTCAACCCAGAAACACGTGTCTAGAGATATACAACAATGTCTGCACCAACTTTGGTGAAAAACTCCAGCTAATTTTGAAGTAAGTTTGAACTGTGTACTGCATTTACCAGGATGCAAAGGGGCGAACTGTGCTGGGACTGTGAGGCAGTGTGCTCCCAACCCCCATTCTGTTTAAAAGGCTCCCTTGAGCCAGCAAGCTGACGAGCTTTGGAGATGTGCCTGTGAGTGGTACTGTGACCTGAGAGAAACTTGGCAGCATTTCCAGCAACCCCAGATGATTTTTCTTTGCTCTCCAATACTGCTGCTCTCTACTGATGATGGGCTCAACCCAGAAACACGTGTCTAGAGATATACAGCAATGTCTGCACCAACTTTGGTGAAAAACTCCAGCTAATTTTGAAGTAAGTTTGAACTGTGTACTGCATTTACCAGGATGCAAAGGGGCGAACTGTGTTGGGACTGTGAGGCAGTGTGCTCCCAACCCCCATTCTGTTTAAAAGGCTCCCTTGAGCCAGAAAGCTGACGAGCTTTGGAGATGCACCTGTGTGCCTGTGAGTGGTACTGTGACCTGAGAGAAACTTGGCAGCATTTCCAGCAACCCCAGATGATTTTTCTTTGCTCTCTAATACTGCTGCTCTCTACTGATGACGGGCTCAACCCAGAAACACGTGTCTAGAGATATACAGCAATGTCTGCACCAACTTTGGTGAAAAACTCCAGCTAATTTTGAAGTAAGTTTGAACTGTGTACTGCATTTACCAGGATGCAAAGGGGCGAACTGTGCTGGGACTGTGAGGCAGTTTGCCCCCAACCCCCATTCTGTTTAAAAGGCTCCCTTGAGCCAGCAAGCTGACGAGCTTTGGAGATGCACCTGTGTGCCTGTGAGTGGTACTGTGACCTGAGAGAAACTTGGCAGCATTTCCAGCAACCCCAGATGATTTTTCTTTGCTCTCTAATACTGCTGCTCTCTACTGATGACGGGCTCAACCCAGAAACACGTGTCTAGAGATATACAGCAATGTCTGCACCAACTTTGGTGAAAAACTCCAGCTAATTTTGAAGTAAGTTTGAACTGTGTACTGCATTTACCTGGATGCAAAGGGGCGAACTGTGCTGGGACTGTGAGGCAGTGTGCTCCCAACCCCCATTCTGTTTAAAAGGCTCCCTTGAGCCAGCAAGCTGACGAGCTTTGGAGATGTGCCTGTGAGTGGTACTGTGACCTGAGAGAAACTTGGCAGCATTTCCAGCAACCCCAGATGATTTTTCTTTGCTCTCTAATACTGCTGCTCTCTACTGATGACGGGCTCAACCCAGAAACACGTGTCTAGAGATATACAACAATGTCTGCACCAACTTTGGTGAAAAACTCCAGCTAATTTTGAAGTAAGTTTGAACTGTGTACTGCATTTACCAGGATGCAAAGGGGCGAACTGTGCTGGGACTGTGAGGCAGTGTGCTCCCAACCCCCATTCTGTTTAAAAGGCTCCCTTGAGCCAGCAAGCTGACGAGCTTTGGAGATGTGCCTGTAAGTGGTACTGTGACCTGAGAGAAACTTGGCAGCATTTCCAGCAACCCCAGATGATTTTTCTTTGCTCTCTAATACTGCTGCTCTCTACTGATGACGGGCTCAACCCAGAAACACGTGTCTAGAGATATACAGCAATGTCTGCACCAACTTTGGTGAAAAACTCCAGCTAATTTTGAAGTAAGTTTGAAATGTGTACTGCATTTACCAGGATGCAAAGGGGCGAACTGTGCTGGGACTGTGAGGCAGTGTGCTCCCAACCCCCATTCTGTTTAAAAGGCTCCCTTGAGCCAGCAAGCTGACGAGCTTTGGAGATGCACCTGTGTGCCTGTGAGTGGTACTGTGACCTGAAACTTGGCCGCATTTCCAGCAACCCCAGATGATTTTTCTTTGCTCTCTAATACTGCTGCTCTCTACTGATGACGGGCTCAACCCAGAAACACGTGTCTAGAGATATACAGCAATGTCTGCACCAACTTTGGTGAAAAACGCCAGCTAATTTTGAAGTAAGTTTGAACTGTGTACTGCATTTACCAGGATGCAAAGGGGCGAACTGTGCTGGGACTGTGAGGCAGTGTGCTCCCAACCCCCATTCTGTTTAAAAGGCTCCCTTGAGCCAGCAAGCTGACGAGCTTTGGAGATGCACCTGTGTGTGGTACTGTGACCTGAGAGAAACTTGGCAGCATTTCCAGCAACCCCAGATGATTTTTCTTTGCTCTCTAATACTGCTGCTCTCTACTGATGACGGGCTCAACCCAGAAACACGTGTCTAGAGATATACAGCAATGTCTGCACCAACTTTGGTGAAAAACTCCAGCTAATTTTGAAGTAAGTTTGAACTGTGTACTGCATTTACCAGGATGCAAAGGGGCGAACTGTGCTGGGACTGTGAGGCAGTTTGCCCCCAACCCCCATTCTGTTTAAAAGGCTGCCTTGAGCCAGCAAGCTGACGAGCTTTGGAGATGCACCTGTGTGCCTGTGAGTGGTACTGTGACCTGAGAGAAACTTGGCAGCATTTCCAGCAACCCCAGATGATTTTTCTTTGCTCTCTAATACTGCTGCTCTCTACTGATGACGGGCTCAACCCAGAAACACGTGTCTAGAGATATACAGCAATGTCTGCACCAACTTTGGTGAAAAACTCCAGCTAATTTTGAAGTAAGTTTGAACTGTGTACTGCATTTACCAGGATGCAAAGGGGCGAACTGTGCTGGGACTGTGAGGCAGTGTGCTCCCAACCCCCATTCTGTTTAAAAGGCTCCCTTGAGCCAGCAAGCTGACGAGCTTTGGAGATGCACCTGTGTGCCTGTGAGTGGTACTGTGACCTGAAACTTGGCCGCATTTCCAGCAACCCCAGATGATTTTTCTTTGCTCTCTAATACTGCTGCTCTCTACTGATGACGGGCTCAACCCAGAAACACGTGTCTAGAGATATACAGCAATGTCTGCACCAACTTTGGTGAAAACGCCAGCTAATTTTGAAGTAAGTTTGAACTGTGTACTGCATTTACCAGGATGCAAAGGGCGAACTGTGCTGGGACTGTGAGGCAGTGTGCTCCCAACCCCATTCTGTTTAAAAGGCTCCCTTGAGCCAGCAAGCTGACGAGCTTTGGAGATGCACCTGTGTGTGGTACTGTGACCTGAGAGAAACTTGGCAGCATTTCCAGCAACCCCAGATGATTTTTCTTTGCTCTCTAATACTGCTGCTCTCTACTGATGACGGGCTCAACCCAGAAACACGTGTCTAGAGATATACAGCAATGTCTGCACCAACTTTGGTGAAAAACTCCAGCTAATTTTGAAGTAAGTTTGAACTGTGTACTGCATTTACCAGGATGCAAAGGGGCAAACTGTGCTGGGACTGTGAGGCAGTGTGCTCCCAACCCCCATTCTGTTTAAAAGGCTCCCTTGAGCCAGCAAGCTGACGAGCTTTGGAGATGCACCTGTGTGCCTGTGAGTGGTACTGTGACCTTAGAGAAACTTGGCAGCATTTCCAGCAACCCCAGATGATTTTTCTTTGCTCTCTAATACTGCTGCTCTCTACTGATGACGGGCTCAACCCAGAAACACGTGTCTAGAGATATACAGCAATGTCTGCACCAACTTTGGTGAAAAACTCCAGCTAATTTTGAAGTAAGTTTGAACTGTGTACTGCATTTACCAGGATGCAAAGGGGCAAACTGTGCTGGGACTGTGAGGCAGTGTGCTCCCAACCCCCATTCTGTTTAAAAGGCTCCCTTGAGCCAGCAAGCTGACGAGCTTTGGAGATGCACCTGTGTGCCTGTGAGTGGTACTGTGACCTGAGAGAAACTTGGCAGCATTTCCAGCAACCCCAGATGATTTTTCCTTGCTCTCTAATACTGCTGCTCTCTACTGATGACGGGCTCAACCCAGAAACACGTGTCTAGAGATATACAGCAATGTCTGCACCAACTTTGGTGAAAAACTCCAGCTAATTTTGAAGTAAGTTTGAACTGTGTACTGCATTTACCAGGATGCAAAGGGGCGAACTGTGCTGGGACTGTGAGGCAGTGTGCATCCAACCCCAATTCTGTTTAAAAGGCTCCCTTGAGCCAGCAAGCTGACGAGCTTTGGAGATGCACCTGTGTGCCTGTGAGTGGTACTGTGACCTGAGAGGAACTTGGCAGCATTTCCAGCAACCCCAGATGATTTTTCTTTGCTCTCTAATACTGCTGCTCTCTACTGATGACGGGCTCAACCCAGAAACACGTGTCTAGAGATATACAGCAATGTCTGCACCAACTTTGGTGAAAAACTCCAGCTAATTTTGAAGTAAGTTTGAACTGTGTACTGCATTTACCAGGATGTGCTGGGACTGTGAGGCACTGTGCTCCCAACCCCCATCATGTTATTAAATGAGTCTAATATTAAGGCAGTGGGTTATGCTGGCACAAGGATCGAAATATTGGGGATGAAGTGGATGACTCAAGTTTAAATCCGAAGGTGTGTATTGATGAGTGTATGTGACTAATTTTGGGTCAGATTTATTAGGCTGGCGTCATCAAAAAGATTTGAATATTATAATAAACCCCAATGCTAAGGAACCTGTAATGGTGGTGGAACCTACAGGAATTGTGAAAGCCATAAATGTTGAAGAAAGTCTCATAATGTCAAAGTATCCTAAGGTGTTACCGGATAATTTGGGATTATCGAAAGGATTTTCTCACAAGATAATATTAAAGAAGGGTGGTAGGCCTGTTGTGCACAAGGTGAGGAACGTGCCAAATATGATGCTAAATATGATGAGTGAGCCTTTATGTAAGGAATTGGATAAATTATTGGAACAGTACATAAACGAACCAATTGAAGCATCAGAATGGTTGGCTCCTGTGGTGGTGGCACTGAAAGAAGGGGGAAAATTTTGATTATGTGTGGATTTACGAGACCTGAACAAGAGCATATGGGTGGACAGACAACCCCTTCCTAACATATCACAGACCATTGCAGTTATGGAGGGTGGATCTGTCTTTAGTGTTTTAGAGATCTCATCTGCGTGTCATCAGGTAAATTTACAGGAAGGGTCTCGTCATTTAACATCTTTTGTGACACCTTTGGGGGCATTCCGATATAAAAGGATGCCATTTGGATTGGCGTCAGCGTCTGCTGTTTTTCAGAGGGCGATGAAAAACATATTTGGAGACATCAGTCGAGTCATGTGCTTTCAGGGCGACATACTCATACTGGGAAAGGATGAAAGAGATCATGATGTGGTGTTTGATGAGGTGATGAGGAGGTTGGAAAAACATGGTTTGATGATAAAGAGAGAAACGTGTCAGTTAAGGAAGAAGGAGGTGACATATTTGGGTCACGTGTTGAATGCAAAAAGAATAAGGCCCAAAGAGAGTATTGTGAGGGCTATTGAAAATACACCAGAACCAACAAATAAAGATGAGTTGAGATCTTTTCTTGGACTCACTGAATATTGTTCCAAATATGTTAAGGATTTCACGGAAATTGTGAAGCCATTGAGTGTGATCATGGCAAGGAATGCGGTGTTTGAGTGGAATGAGCATTGTAAGTGGTCCTTTAGAAAAATAACTGTACAGCACAGGCACCTACATTGGGGCATTTTGAAGTATCGGGAAGGACTTACATTGCTACAGATGCGAGTGGTATTGGATTGGGAGCGGTTTTGATGCAGAGCGTGAATGGTGAAGAACGGGTAATTGGGTTTGCATCAAGGAGGTTGAAAAGTGCGGAAGTTTCTTATTCAGTGATTGATAGGGGGGCCCTAGTTAGTTGGGGCATCAAGCATTTTAGGTTTTATGTGTGGGGTATTCCTTTTACGATCAAAACTGACCATAAACCACTCACTTACTGGTTCAAAGGAGGCCGACGATTCGAGAGGAACGTTACTCCGCAGATATCAAGGTGGATATTATCCGTTCTTGATTACAATTTTGAGGTGGAGTATGTCAAAGGTTGTAAGAATGTTATTGCGGACTGTTTGTCCAGGTTGCCTGTAATCGAAGGGGAACACAAGGAGAGTGAGGTGGTGAGGAAGGAATTTGGAAAGAGTGAAGTGATTGCGGATTGTGAGGATAGTGGAATGGCCTTGGGATGTGATGAATGGAGGTTAGCCATCGACGAGGTCTTAGTGTTGAGAGAAGTGAGGAGTAGAGTAGTTCAAGGTTGGCTCAAGGAAGAGGTCTTGAGCAGGGAGCTGAAGGAGTATTTCAAATTGAGGGATGAGTTGAGTTTGGTCAAAGGTAAGGTTATGAGAAGGAATCAAATTATTCCTCCTGTTGGTGTTCGGAGTCGGATTGTTGCTCTAGCCCATGAAGAACATCCTGGGAGGAACATGACTAAGAGGAGAGTGCGTCAATGTTATTAGTGGCCTGGGATGAATTGTGATGTTGAAGAAGTGGTGAAAACATGCCTGGCGTGTGCGATTAGTGACAAGACCAAAGTGGTCAGGCAGCCACCCTTGGAATTCTCAGATTTTCCCATGAGGCCTTGTGAAAGATTAGCCATTGATTTTATTGGTCCTGTAGCCATACTTGGTGTAAGAAAGAGATATATTTTGATAATAGTAGATTATCATACCAAGTGGTTTGTCACAGAAACGTTAGAGCAGGTCACGACTGCTAACGTGATTGAATTCTTAGAGAGAACTTTCATGGAGGAAGGGATTCCTAAGACCTTGGTGTCAGATAACGGGGTCCAATTTATTTCTCAAGCCAATGGATTGGTGGAAAGGGTTAACGGGATGGTTATGGAAAACATCTAACTTTTGTTAGTTAACCAGCATCCGTGGAAGAAAGAATTGAGGAAGATGGTGTGGGCACACAGGACCACACCACATTCGGTGACTGGAGTGTCAGCCTTTGTTTCTCTGAAGGGAAGAGAGCCGGGGAGAAAAGAGTGGCCTGTGTGGTTGAGTGACGCAAGTGATGTATGGATTGATCATAAGGTTATCAAGGAAAGAGTTTCAGGTCTTCAAGATACAAGTAAGAGATACTACGATTTGACACGGAAGGTGAAGAGACAATGGTTAAGGGAAGGAGATTGGGTGGTAATAAGGAAGGGTGGAATAGTGTGTAAAGGAGAGAGCAGATTTGCTGAACCACAGAGAGTAAAATAAGTGAAACGCAATTTAGTGGTTCTGTGTGATGGTACTACTTGGAGTTTTGGAAAGGTGTGTAAAGTAAACAGACCTTCTTGTGTGGTCAGTGATGAATGATTCTTGCCATATTAATTATAGAGCGAGGATATTGTTTTATCTCTATTCTTTTCTTCATTCTAGTTCTTTTCATGTTCAATACATTACGAGTACACTATGTAGTTACATTTCTTGACATGTTATGTATTCTTTATGTTTTTCCTTTTGGAATATTGCGAACATGTGTTAATGCATTAGTTGATAAATGTATTAACTGTTGAAAATCGCGTTGCAAAAGGAGATGTGTGTAGAGTTTCCTGTAATGGAACGTAGAACATGGGTGAGGAAAATTCTAATGAGGGGGGGTTAGTAACTGGAAGGCTGGCTCTGGGAAGGAGAGTCAACAGTGTATTGCTGGGAACCTGATAATAAAAGAAGAAAGAAGGAACGGGTGCCGCAACTTTCTTTACAACAAGCTCCATCTTGTGCTGTAGAGGTCTGGACTTCCTCCTTGATTCAGTAGGTCTGTGATCTCCCAACCCTGGGACTGTGTGAAAGCTACTCAGCAGATGCAGATTTTCTTCCCCACCTCCTCCTGACTTGAAGGAAGCACTGTTAATTACTTCTTTTGTTTTGGGAGGCCTTTGCTCCCTCTGCTGGGGAGCTGAGTAATTAACTTGGACCAGCAGGGTGACAACTGCATCACACACACCTTCTTTATAGTTTAGGAATGCTACAGGGACTCACATTGGAAACTAAGGGGCTTATTTAGAGTTTGGTGGATGGATGCTGTATCACAAACATGGCGGATATCCTGTGCACCATATTATGAGTGCATCATAGCCTATGTCACTTGTAATACTGAGGATGGGATATCTGCCACGTTTTGATGGAGTATCCCGTCCGCCAAACTTTAAATAAGCCCCTTAGTCTCCAATGTGAGTCCCTGTAAAACTCCTGCACTATAAAGAAGGCGTGTGTTATGCAGTAGTTGGAACTAAACTTCATCCAGGAATGAGTACTAGCTGGGGAATAGGTCTGTCTTATAATAAAGCTGTTCTGTACTTTTCTAAACAAGGCCCTGATTACAAGTGCATGTTTCTGTTTGCACAGTGACTGGTATTATGAGTAGTGGGATCAAACCTGCCAACATTTATTAGTGGAAAAGGCCCAGGAAAAAGGCAAAACGTGGAATTTGGTTTGTTAAATACCAATTTTGCATGTTGGGCCCTGTTTCTCGGTTGAAAACACGGAATAGGAGGTATTTACCATCCCACTCTGTTCCGACAAACTTGTAATGAGAGCCTTAGAGTCCTTGCTTGATGAAAGCTGTGATGGCAGGTGGAATTCCAGCTTCTGGATCTATAGGGTACTGTGGGATGAGAGGCAATTTCTTCCGAGTGTTAACTGTATTCTTAGCAGGATCACCTGAGAGCAAACATCCTATATCATTTTCATGCTTAGACTGCAAAGACAAAGGCCCTTGTTTGAGGATATTCTCATTTAATTATACATTACATGTCTTAGTAATCTGCCAAACCCCCACCCCCCATTCACATAACACAGACAATCCCATATTTTAATTTCTCTTGGGCACGTTAAGAACTACCCTGTTGGATGTGTAGCACACGGTGCAATTCAGTTTTCACAGCAAATCTCAATCTAATTGATTTGTAGGTGAAGTTGGACTGAACAGCAAAGCACGTCAGTCAGTTATAGGTCTTAAAGTGATAAAACAGTATCATTAATGTGTTGTGGGACATGGCTATTGGAAATGGCAACTGCACCAATGGACAAGCCCGAGAGAGGCAAAGAAGGGAACTAGGAAGTCAATCAGATATGTGGTAGGTTTATTGTTAATCACACACTTTATTGATGGGCCATTTTGATCAGCCAAAATCAGGGCATTCATGGGCGAGTTGGCGCTTCATACTACGAGTACTGAGACTGCGTTACAGGGTGAATGCAGGAACATCTGATTGAGGGGCATCACTAGAGATGAAATTTGGACTGTTTCCAATGACCAAACTGATTACCCCTGGAAGGGTCTGTGCCTTACCCTGTTCCCTGTCCCCCCTTTCCCAGATGTGGTCTCTCCCCTCTCCCCTATCTGCTTGTTTCTCCTCTCCCTCTCCCTTTTACCATCTGTTGCATAGTTTACATCTGCAAAGACGTGTTTACATTTTTTTGATTCTTTGTTTCTCTTTTGCACAGACGTGCAGTCATGGCGACTACGACTAGTTCTGCTTACCCCCTCATTTGCTACCCTGAAGAGAGAGTACCAAACGGTTCCCTGTCTTCATTTACAATCTCTGCACAGAAACTGCACCTACAGCTTCCTGAGCCTGTTTCGCTGGACAGGCAATGCCTCAATATCTCTCAAATGTACTTTTTAAAGCCTATCTAGATACTCTACAGGCGGTCATCCTTTATTCTTTTTAGAGGTAGAGATTCTCATCCAGCCTATTTTATGCAGACACAACTCCATTATGATATTCAACAATCCATCCTTGTTTGCAGCCAGGGCAGCCTCGTGCTGCAGCCAATTACCTTTCTCTATTAATTGATCTCTCACTTCACTCAGCACCACCAATCTTAGCAAGTGGTTCACAAACAAATTGTGCCTGTAACATTCACATACAGGCTTCATCTCCTCATGGAAACTCCAGGGGATTTTCCTGATGTTGCAGAATTGTTTCTTATTGTTAATCAGGTATGCGTGGGGGACCAGAAAATGTATATAATGTTTCTACAACCTCCCTGCCCAACAGCCTGCCCTGGGTATTCTCTTAATGGGAGAAGGGACTTCTGTGGATTTGTCTTTGTCAATGTCACTGGAGAGTGGAGTGTGCGTTCTCTTATGGGCGTTCGGCATAAAGCCTTTGCTATCCAAGGTAATAGCGGGGCTGCGAGCCCTAGCTATTCTGGGTCTAGCTGGAAATGAGCAGACATGAGATCTTGATCTGGAGTGTGGGATTATTCCATCTGCTGATCTTGCGCCACAGACTGTTCTCTAACGCATTGCGATCAGACACCTCACTAGCCACCGCGCTCATTGTGCATGCAATGCCTAATTATGCCCCCCTGTCCAGGGGGATAGCCGGTGCAATCCTGTCCAGGGGCTTCTTCTGGAGCTTCCCCGACCTCACCCACTGGCATAGTGAAACTTAAAATATCCAATATATTCACATTCTTCCCGTCCTCTGGTTCTAACTTGTCAGCTGTTATTTGGGGAAACAAGCAAGGAGGGAGAATGGGCTGCAGGTGAACATACTTAACCGTGTCGCTGAAATGGCTAATTTGGTACAGTGGTCTCTCTGCAAAGTTTCACTCCATGCATCGAGACTAATGTATTTTTATGTTTGCTTCCTTATACAAATTTAAAAACATCTGCAATTTCTCATTGTCTGTTATTTTTAGGATCCCATAATGTCCTTCTTAGGTTGTTTAAGCACTCTAGATCAAAGATACCTTCCTTCAGAAAGTGCTTGTTCACATCTTTACAAGTGAGTCCAAACCGACTTTCGTGAAAGCCTGCATTTGCTTTTTTCATAGTGGTGGCCCACAGAATGAGGAAGAGTACCTTTTGACAGGTGCTCTTCTTTCTTGGATTTTCATGCCCACAGGTACATTTATACTCCAGAACAAGTAAATGTGTCTGCTAGCCTTGTGCTTATTCCATGGATGGAGGTAGGGTAGAGGGAAAAATAAGGGTTTAACAGTTGTCTGCTTGCTGCTCTCAAGGATGAAGGGTAAGAGGTATTTCACACTCACACTTACTGACCCCTTTGTGTTCAGAAGTTTCCAGTCTGAACTGGAAAGCTCACCGAAGTTCTGGGGTGGTCTGCGTTAGGGTCCTGACACTCCAAGCTTTCTGATAGAGACTTCTAGCCGCAGATTCCTCACCTTTTGAATACTCCCCAGTCATCAAACAGGATTTCTGAAGGGCAGCTAATTACCTGCGAGGGTATGCAGGTGCTGAGGGCCTTGCTGCTTCGGGTGTGTTTAGTTGAAGAACCCGACTTGTGTTCTCTCCAGAATTCTAGCAGGGAAGATGAGGTCCAGAGGGGAAGGGGGATGTTGTTCCAGGATTTTTCTGCAAGGTAGGAGTAGGAGCATCCTCCACTGTTGCTTCTGCAGACACTGGGTGTGTTCGGGGGAGAGGGAGACAGGACACAGAAGTCTGGAGGGTTGGTGGAAGTTCAGATGGTGATTAACTAAGCTGGTCCTTGGTTGTGTAGGGCTTTGTAGGTGTGGATAAGCATATTATTTGACATCTCTTCTTAGAGGGGAGCCAGTGGAGTTTCTTGAGATGAGGGGTGAAGTGGGTCTGTTTGGGGAGGTCGAGGGTGAGTCTGGCTACTGAGTTCTGTATGGTCAGCAGTCTCTTTAGGAGGTGAGTGGTGGTTCTGACGCAGAGTGCTTTCCGTATTCCAGCCGGCTGGTGACTAGAGTGACAGTTCGTCTGGTGTTGACGGGTAGCCATTTGAAGATTTTCTGGAGCATGCGAAGAGTGAGGAAGCAGGCAGATGAGACTGCATTGATCTGGCTTTTCATGGTGAGCTTGTTGTCCAGAATAATGCTGAGGTTGCGGGCTTAGTCTGTTGAAGTGGATGAGGGTCCTAGTTTGTAGGGCCACCAAGAGTCGGTCCATGGGAAAGTGTTGATCCCGAAGATCAGCACTTCAGTTTTGTCTGTGTTGAGTTTTAGGCATTTACTTTTCATCCAGTGGGCGAATCTTGTCATGCATCTGTGGAAGTTGGCCCTTGGGGTGGAGGGGTCTTCTGATAGTGAGATGAGGAGCTGGGTATCGTCTGCTTAAGATATGATGCTTAGTTCATGGGTTCTGACGATGTTGGCCAAGGGAGTCATGTAGGTGTTGAACAGAGTGGGGCTTAGTAGACGTGATATAAACCATCCACTCTAGCTTCTGGCAAAAGAACATAGAGCAAAACCAACAAACAATACATGCATAACAGACAGATTAGAACACTGAGAATAAGTGTTAAGATCGGTTAAGTAAAGCATACTTATAATTAGTAAGTGTACATTCTTAGCTTCAGTTCTAACCTGCCACTGTGCACACTTAAACAGTAATGTTTAGAGGATGTTGGTGATGACTGAGTGTGCCCCATGATGTTGTGAACACTCATGGGTAGGATGTGTATTGTGTCAGTTACTGGTTGCCAGGCCTGAAGATATGATTTTCTTGCTGTGTCCCTAATACATTTTTCTAAGGACACTGTGTGATTTCTGTGATTTTCTCACTCATTGGAATTCTTCTGTTTTGTAACGTCGTCCATCTCCTCATCTTCCAAGCACTGGAGGTATCGTTCTCTACTTCTAGGATTATTCCCAGCATTGCACGAAATAGCAACAAACGTCTGTTTGTGTTCCATCGTCGACTCTCAGCTGATGCTGCTGAGATACATCTAAAAAGTCATTAATGCAAACAAAATAATGGAATCAGAGGGCCAGTCGTTATCTGAAAATGGGGGAATGGGTACGGGCTGCTTCAATGATGAGGGGTCGCATCATTGCCTTCATCTTTCTGTAGAGAACTACCATCTTGTGCTTGAGGCACTGGCTCTTGTAGGCAACCTCATACACCCAGTACATGGATCCACTCACATGATACACTGCACACGATTCAGTGTGAAGGAAGTGACCCGATTAGGGCTACCCAGGCCACTCTCGACCTCCTCTAGCCTTCCAAGAATGAAGAGTCGATGACGCAGTAGAGAATACAAACAAACTAGTTTATTCCCAGAATACACTGCAGTGGAGTCCAATCAGGTCAGCCTCCTATAATAGCTGACGAGGGACTCCCTTTACAAGCATGAAGTTACATGATGTACGTTGCAAAGTCCACGAAGACCCACCCACCATGGAAAAACACTGGCAGATGTCGTAATACAATGGGGATACAGAGCATAAGTTTTGATTGTGCAGCCTGGTACAAACTATCTACGTTTCAAGGTTCTCTGGCCTATCCTCCCCTCTAGATAGGTGGGATATGGCCTTGCTCTAAGGGGAAAGGCATGCGCTAACGAGCTAACAGGGGCATTAAAGAAACAAAACTCACCACGGACCATTTATCGTAAATGAGCAAAATACAGTTTCGAGTATGCGAGGAACAGTTTAGATTGCATCGGAATATGGCGTCCTTCTTAACTAAAATGGCGGCATAAATGTCAACCTAACTGACGTGATATTTGTATCAACTGATTAAGTTTTACACTTACTACAAAATATAATGTATTAGCCATATGAATGCTAACATATTAGAGAGCAAAACACACGGGAAATATTAAAACTACGTTTCAATTCTATCAGACACTCCTTTTAGCATTCATATGCTCAATCATCTTTATTTATGCTATCAGGTAAGGGTCTTTACTGTTCTACTAACTAGGAAAAGCTTTATTGGATAAACAATCTGTCAAATAGGATTACATATGAGAATAAAGCATACTGAAAAGGAGTTGCAGCATTAATAATCAATAACATGAGTAACATCAGAAACAGAATCAGCAAGGGAGGTACTTGATCCAAAAACTCCCTCATCCAACTGCATGAGGGTGTCCAGCTCTTGTTGAAGCCTTATTTTAGCATTTGTATCGTGAATCGAACTGCTTTTTGGTGTAAGATAGGTGGCACACGATGAACAACATAAGGGAAGACACTGTATCAGGGCACAGCAGCAAATTAGAATAATCACAAAATATATCACTTTCTCTAAGATCCAGCCCCAACCTCCAAACAAGGACCAACTCCAATTGCTGGTCTCCATGCCCTTAACATTCTCCAAAATGTCTAAAATATGTTGGGTAATGTTTTTTTTTCCATATTTGTGATGCCGACCACACACTGATCTCCTATGACAGCGCATGCTCCCCCATTCTTAGCTAGAGTAAAATCAACAGCATACCTTGTTTGTTCGGAGTATATGCGCATACTTTCTAATTGAGTGGTGATATCCCGTAAAGCTGCCACTGTCGAATTGGATAAGATCTGTAATTTACATTCAAGAAAAAATGACTTAAAATGGAGCCAATGATGGAGAAAAAGCACAAAAACACTAAAAAAATAAGAAACAAAAAACACCACAAAGGTCAAGAATCAGGGTCCGTTCTAAGCCTCCCTGGCAGGCTTCGATCGTCCAATCCTGGGTAGTGCTATTGAGCACGCAGCGGTGGAGCCACACCCTTGCAGCTCGTCGACAATTGTTCACTGTTCTCAGGCTAGGGCACTTTTCCTCCTTGGAAAATACCCTCAGCTTATCCTGTCCTGCGTCCTAGGCAGTGCACCAATATTCTGATCCCTAATCTAACAGGAAGATGCAAAAACAGGGGACCTTTTTACTTGTCTTATGCAATGAAGTCCATCCCTAACTACACTCACTTTTCTTTTGGCGCACTACCTTTCCGTCGAGGACACAAATTATACCTGTCCTTTCCAGGCACTGTCTCATCTCGAAGTAGAATCTGAAACTCCGGAGACGTTGAGGACTGGAGCTCAGGTTCCGGGGGGTCAGATGAAGTGGAACCCTGAGCAGCCCTTATTTCCGGGGGAACTGCTTCGTTAAACACAGCATTATTTTTTGCCGCTGTTTGCGTCCAAAACATTTGAGCATCCGAGAACGGTCGGTGTTGCAGGATTCTTTCAGTTTTGTGGTCTCTGATGCCCTCTCTCACCCAGGCGTCATAGGGCAGGGGCAGAGGCACTCTCTTACAGTGAGAGGCATGCACCCAGTTCTTCCGACCTTCCACTCTCACCGCCGTCCTCGTAGCGATGAGGACCAAGTAAGGGCCCTTCCATCTTGGCTCCAAGCCGTCCCTTCTTTGAAAACTTCGAATCAGTGTATAGTCACCAGGCCGAATCGTGTGCCCAGACCCCTCAGGTGCTGGAGGTAGCGCCTTGTGTATCTGTTGGGGGATAGAACGTAAGCTTTTAGTAAGTTCATACAAATAGTCGACCAACAAAGGGTACTCAATATCTGAAAATCTCTTTGGTCTAGGGACACCCCACACATTCGCTGGACGACCGAAAATTACCTCATAGGGAGATAATCCGCTCCTGGAATGGGCAGTCATTCTAGTGGACAGTAAAGCAAGGGGTAATGCATCTGGCCATTGCAACCCAGTACTCTCCTTGCAAATTTTAGCTTGAGAGTACCATTGTACTTCTCAACTAAACCTGCTGACTGAGGGTGGTTAGCTGCATGAAACTTTTGCTGGATATGCAAACCGTTGCATATCAACTGGATCAGTTTGGCGTTGAAGTGACTTCCATTGTCACTCCAGATCAAGGAGGGCAAACCGTAACGGGGGAAAAACTCCTTAATAAGGGCCTTTGCTGTTGCCATGGTGGTGTTTTCTTTTGTGGGGTAAGCCTCAATCCACTTGCTAAAAGCACAAACTACCACTAGCACATATTTCAAATTGTTAACCCGTGGTAATTCTATATAGTCTATTTGAAGTACCACAAAAGGGAAGGAGGGAGGTGCAAAATTACCAGAAGGTGTAGGAGTACCCTTCCCAGGATTGTGCCTAAGACAGATCATACAGTATTTCACCATTGAGTAGCAACCTTTGAAATATTGTCATTGTTCCACACAGGATCTAGCAGTTTGAAAATACCCTTAGCGCTAATATGAGCTGGACCATGCGCCATCGTAACCACAGGAAGTACATATGCATTTGGTAACATCCACCTCTGTTTCTTGTTCAAATCAGTCCAACATCCCTCGTCATCTAAACGCCCTTGTTTTCTCCTGCCACACTTCCAACTCCTCCACTGTTGCTTCACTCTGAATCGCCTTGACATTGGCCAGTGTGTCCTCAAACATCCCATTCTCGGGCACCTCCCTAGCTGGGCCTGCTACAAACATTTTTTTCATCTTTGATCTGGCTGTCTCCTTAGCTGTCTGATCTGCAAATGCATTTCCTTTCCCAACATCATCAGTAATTTTTTTATGGGCACAGCATTTTACTATGGCCAATTGTTTGGGAAGAGTCAAAGCTGTCAAAAGCCTCTCTATCAACGGACCGTGTTGAATTTTGGTCCCGTGCGATATCCAGAATCCTCTCTCTGCCCAGAGGCGTCCAAAATTATAGGCCACCCGAAGGCATACTGGCTGTCAGTATAAATATTGACAGTCAGTCCTTCACTTAACTCACATGCCCGCAGGAGGGCCACCAGCACCGCAGCTTGTGCTGATTGATAAGGAACATGTGACGTCTCAACTACAGTGCGCAGCATGGTAATAGCATACACCGCTGTAGTAGTGCCATCTGACAATTTAAGACAAGAGCCATCAACATATAGTTCACCTTGTGGGTCAGATAAGGGAACATCAGTCAGGTCTACCCGTCCCTTTGTCTCTACGTCTGTGTGAAACAGACAATCATGAACGTCCGTGTCCTCTTCTTCCGAAGGGAGGGGTAGCAACGTGGCTGGATTCAGTGTTGCACATCTTTTGATAGTAATATGAGGTGCAAACAATGTCAGTTCATATCCAGTCAGACGAGCACTGGTAAGGTGTTGTGTCTTCGTTTTATTCAAGAGTACATCCACAGCATGCGGTACTATTACTGTGAGATCATGATTGAGAACGAGCCCTGACAATTGTCGAATAGAGACCGCCCCAGCCACCGCGGCTCTTAAACAGCTCAGGAGGGCTCTGGCGACAGGGTCAAGCGTGGCAGAAAAATAAGTACACGGCCTTTGCTTACCTCCAAAGGCTTGTGTTAACACAGAGAGTGCACATCCAGCCGCTTCGTGTACGTACAACACAAAGGGCTTCTTATAATCAAGCGTGCCAAGCACAGGTGCAGAGCAAAGCGCAACTTTTAATTGTTCAAAAGCATGCTGACATTCATGCATCCAGGGCAAGGGTTCATGCACATCTTTAGTGGTTAGATAAAGCAAAGGCTGTATTAGTAAAGAATAAGCGGGTATCCAGTGACAACAATATGAGGTGTTGCCTATGAACGCACGCACATCCCTTTGAGTCTCAGAGACGGGCATCTTAACAATGGCATCAACTCGTTCAGGTGTTAGCCTCCGACCCTCCTTCGACAGCAGGTGGTCTAAATAGGTGACCTGCTGTTGACAATATTGGAATTTAGAAAGGGACACCTTATGTCCATTTGTCGCCAAATGCTTTAACAATTGTACCGTGGCATCCCAACAACCTTCTTCTGTGTCGGAGGCTATCAAAATGTCATCCACATATTGCAATAATACATTACCTGCGGGAAGAGAGAGAGTGAGTCCAATTGACCTTTTGAAGCCTGACTATAAATACTAGGACTTTCTGTATACCCCTGAGGAACTCTACAGAATTGGAAGCTTTTTCCAGCTAAAGCAAAACCGAATAGATAGCGGCTATCAGAGTGAACAGGAATGCTAAAGAAAGCATTCTTCAAATCGATCACAGAGAAATATTTAGCCGAAGAAGGGATCATTGTGAGAAGGACCGTTATATCAGGGACCTCCGGAAACTGGGGAATAACTATTTTATTAACTTCCCGTGAATCAATTACAAACCGGTAAACATCAGAGTGTGTATCAGAGGAATCCACAGGGGCCTTTTTAAGAATAGGAAGAATGGGGCTATTACATAAGTTTGCTACTGTCTCCTCCACCATCCCCAACTTAATCAAATCCTGTATAATCCACATCAGAGCCTGTTCCCCAGCTTGCAATATTTTGTATTGAGGAATACGAGGAAGCACAGTATTATCCTTTATCTTGGTAGAAACGGGTGGTATCTGTAACACCACAACATCAGTGTCCTCTGTCGCCCACAAAGAAGATGGGACTTCCTGAAAGTCAACAGGAAGTGGGGCGTCCTTTGCAAAACACTGTCTCGCACCATCCACATTAGGTCCAAAAGTCATACAAACACCATCTGGAGAGCAATAAATAGTAGCACATAACTTCTTTAACAAATCCAATCCTAATAAATTTTCACCACAATTTGATGTCAACAAAAACCGAGAATCTATCGTAAAAGGGCCAACAGTCAAAGCTAAAGGTTTGGAGATGGGGCTCACAACCGGTACGCCTGAAAAACCTACCGAGACATTATTGCGGCCAGACAGGGCGGCCCCAGGGACCAGTGAATGAGAAACAGAGCTATTCATTGCACCTGTATCCACCAAAAATATCTGCGTCGAACCATGTAGGTCTACTGTGACATAAGGACCACACTAGATGTACAGGAATCTGGACTGGTCCCTTACCCTGTCACTTGCTGTCCTAGCTATAGGACATCCCTGTAATGTCATCAATATCATAATCATCATGGTAATACTGTCTGCCCCAGGGATCATCAAAATAATTCTGATCAGACCGACCCCCTGAGGATGCATCCCCTTGAGCCTCATCTCGGCTACCTGCTCCACGACCCCTTCCATTCCAACTCCTTCCTCTTGGTGCTGCAACCTTCTGTAACAATTCTGGGCACTCACTTCGCCAGTGCCCCTCCTTTTTACAATACGCACACTGATTCAGCCCCAAGGGCACACCACCTCTAATGGCACCTCGTGACCTCTGAGCCAACCAGTACCCCGACCCCTTCCTGATCCCCTTGACACTTGCTGCAACAACACCTTTGTCTTTAAATCCTTACTCTTTTTCTCCACTCTATCCTTCTCCTCATTTTCTCGGTGTTCATAGTATTGAGCCATGCTCAATATCACTGAAGGGGAAGAAGTGGTCCATGTACTCTCAGACGTTTGCAGCCGAGCTGCAATCTCAGGAAGTAAATTTGTAATAAACCTGTTAACAAACAAACGAACCCCTCCTTTCACTGACAAATCCTGTCCACTAAAATCCCAAAACACCCCTTCAAACCTAGTAAAAAAATCAGATACACTCTCTTCTTTCTTCTGGCGACATGCCGTCAACTTATCCCAGTCTACTCGCCTGGGTGGAATAAGAGAATGCATATAAGTAATAATACGACTTGGTAAAGTAATATCTCAGCCCTAGGTTTGTCACAAGACTTCCGTTCCTTATTGCATGCCTTGATCTCGTCCCATGTACCACCCAATTCCACTCTGTGATCTTGTGTATGTACTGCCTCCATATATCTACCGGCACTAACAACCCAAAAAATATCTCAATATCTGTTAAAGTCATAACTGACGAGGAGGCAGCCTCCGTTAATTATTTATAGTATGCGGTAGGATTTTTCCTAGGATCTGGCAACTGACTCTTAAGGGCAAGCACCTCACTCCTCTTCCACAGGGTATAAACCCACTGCTCCTGAAAACGAGCTTCTACTAGCTGTTGAGTAACAACATTTGCTGCATTCCGTTGCTCTGGCATCTCAGGGTGATAAATGGGATGCACTTCCCTCATCGGGAACTGGGATACTGGAGTCGGAGTGTTATGATATAATCTTGCCCGATAACTGAGTAATGTCCCAATGCTACTGTGAACTTCCGCAGGAGCCATACCAGCAGAATATACCCGATCTCGAATATCATAAACACTTTGTGGAGCCTTACCTCCAATACACTGTTCCCACAGACCAATCAATGTATTAGACATGTGCTGAAGGGCATGTTGTTGCACAAATGGATCAAAATTCCTCATCACACTCCATATATCCTCCAAACCATAAATCGCGTTCCGGACCCACTGTGTTGCCTAAATTGCAACCATCCTTTTCTCCTCTTCATCCACATCAGATCGAATTATTGCCCACTCTAATCGCTCCCGTGCCTCTGCCCAATTTCCTCCATCTGACCCTCGCACTGGCGTCCCAACACTACTCAATACCGTGGGTGACATGGTCAAGGGGAACGCAACAGATGCCGACGCAGGTGACAGTGTCCACAATGGCTGTGTGGTAGGTGTGAGAGAAGGAGGAGAAACGGAAACAGAAGCAGCTGACACTATGGGGGTGCCCGCAGTCACTGTAATCGTAATTTGCGAAACCGGGGAAAAGACAGATACGGCCAGAGCCGAAGCTGTTGGGGCTGTGGAGGGATCAGGGGAAGACGAGGGGACAGCCACAGACTGAGACGGCGGAACAGCAGGGTATATTCTTTGTGGGGCATAGGGAGGTGGAGGACGAGTTTCCAACAAGTCCTCCACGAAAAGATCCTCTTCCTCTCTAACAACATAGGACCTATCACACTGTAATCGAAACTTCCTATCTGCACACTCAATACCCTTCTCTGTTCTTTCCTTATCATAATCTACCGCTTTCTGCACCACTGTTTGCATTGCCTTCTTCCTAGACTCCTTTTCAGCCCGTATACGCCTCTGCTTAGCTTCCTTCTGCCATACCTGTAAAGAATCAAACATCGACTGTCGACTTCTCCTAGCAAATAGTTTATCCTGTAAATAATTCATTTTTTGTTCATCAAAGGTACCATCCCGTGGCCACTGAAGCTCGTATACTTGTGCCATAATGTACAAAACATAATAGGGCCAATACCATGCTTCACGTACATATCAAAACTCGGAGTGCCTTCCGGGGGTGTAGGCTGCCGCTCCTCCAAACGACATTCCACAGAGCAGCATCGGCACCCACAAACACCACACTTTACTCCAACAAGGCATCCTGGCATCAGACACATCCACGTATTCACTAAATCAACACCCACACACATACAGAACAAAACACATATAAACAAAGAGCTATCAAAAACAGTCCGTAGACTGTACCAAGACAAGTCAGTCCTCAGACTGCACCAAGACGAGAAGATAGGCTCTAGCCCCAGACCTTTTCAAAAGTAAACCAAATTCCCAGGTGGCCTGGCAGAACGCTCAACAACGCTCTGTATCACAAGGGTCTGCAGACCTACCAAATTAACCAAGACAGCGCCGCACTTACCAAGAATTCAAGATGAACTCACCCGGTGCACACAGGTCAGACAAGTCTATTCTCCACTGCCGACTCTTTGGACCAAACGGTCAGATCCAAGGGTTTCGCCTTCTCAGGACCCCAGCCAAGGTGATCGCTAGACGAGGAGCTGCCCGATCAGACAGGCGGGGCAGCTGCGAGAACCAGGCTCGATCGTGTGGGGATCCCCGATCCACCCATCCGACCAGACGCAACCCGACTTCTACTACCCGACTACGGGTGAGACGGGTCACCTGTGGGGTCCCAGTTCGGGTGCCAACTGAAGGAAGTGACCCGATTAGGGCCACCCGGGCCTCTCTCGACCTCTAGCCTTCCAAGAATGAAGAGTCAATGACGCAGTAGAGAATGCAAACAAACTAGTTTATTCCCAGAATACACTGCAGTGGAGTCCAATCAGGTCAGCCTCCTTTAATAGCTGACAAGGGACTCCCTTTACAAGCATGAAGTTACATTATGTACGTTGCAAACTCCACAAAGACCCGCCCACCATGGAAAAACACTGGCAGATGTTGTAATACAATGGGGATACAGAGCATAAGTTTCGATTGTGCAGCCTGGTACAAACTATCTACATTTCAAGGTTGTCTGGCCTATCCTCCCCTCTAGATAGGTGGGAGAAGGCCTTGATCCAAGGGGAAAGGCATGCGCTAACGTGGGCATTGAAGAAACGAAACTCACCACGGACCATTTCTTGTAAATGAGCAAAATACAGTTTCGAGTATGCGAGCAACAGTTTCGATTGCATCAGAATATGGCGTCCTTCCTAACTAAAATGGCGGCACAAATGTCAACCTAACTGACGTGATATTTGTATCAACTGATTAAGTTTTACACTTACTACAAAATATAATGTATTAGCCATATGAATGCTAACATATTAGAGAGCAAAACACACGTGAAATATTAAAACTACGTTTCAATTCTATCAAGTGGATGGCCACAGTTATGAGGGAGATTGAACCTCTGTCCAGGACAGGGACAGTAGATCCATCTCCCAGCAATACAGGTAAAAGGATCTTGACCCCTCCATATTATTTACTTGCTTTGAAGCCTTATCGTCCGCATAGCCTGGTGACACCTGTGTGAGTGAAGGTATTCTGGGTACAGCAGAATCTAAGACGGTGTTGAGGAGCATTAGAAGCAACGTAGAGTCCACACAATAGTCTTAAAGATGTTGAGACTACTGGAGAAAAACATTTAGGGGGTTAAAAACCTCAGGGATGAACTACTCAGGAATTTGTTATTAAAGTAATTTAGAAACATTACTTGCATGTCACCTGAGCAGGAACCTCATCGGACACCCCTTCAACCTGAGCATGGTAGGAGGGTTATGAGGTGTCAATTGCCCCCTGGGAGGTTGGAGCAGCCCGGGAAACTGTTTACCTGCTTCCTTGGATAGTTGTAGGGCTTCAGGATTCACATAACAGCTTCATTTTTTGGGTGACTGCAGATCTCTCCGGTGGTACAGATAGCAAGCAGGTTGTGAGATCATCGAATCCTTGTGAGATCCCAGCCCTGACTCAAGCACTGTGTTCCCCTCAGATGTGAACCCCGAATAAAATACCATAAAGGCAATATTGCTACCCTGGCAGACATATGGTGAAGGAAGCCGATGATTGAGGGAAGGTGCTCCAATGTACTGCACTTCAAGGTTACCCTTGGGTTTGCACACGGCTGCCAGAGGATGGTGTATAAGCTACAGCCCAGGGATTTACTGGGGGTAAAATGACCAGCTTTGATCTCCAAATGTGGAAACTCACCTGACTGATGACACCGTGATGAAGCAGAGCAGTATCACAGGTCATGGCAGGGGCGTAACACAGGCCCCCGCAGACCCCGCGGTGGGGGGGGGCCCAACCTCTAGGGGGCCCCCTTGGCACCGCACTTTGTCCAGAGAGCTCCAGATTGAGTCCGGAGGGGGCCCCTCCACGTACCCTGCAGGGGGGCCCCCTCAAGTTCCGTTACGCCACTGGGTAATGGACAGATGCAGCAGCACTTGCATTAATCACCTGTAGCACTTTCAGGTAAAAAATCCCTGAAGCTGCCAATGGGAATAAGAGACAATTCAAGGTTGAGGAAGACATGTGCCCATGCGATAGGACAAAGTTAAGCTCATAGACCAATATGGTCTTTTACTTGAAAATGCCTCAAACAGCGCCAGCCAGCATAACCTTGTTGTAGTAAGTAACCACCCCCTCATCTCTTTAACTGAACTCTTAAACTGAACTCGAGCCAATGATTTATATGCATCAGATTAAGGACGTTGATTGGTATGCCCAGGAGGCCAACAGTTTGACAAGTTGAGGCAGGGCCGGAGGGCATGGATGCCAGGGGTTTCTTTGCTGAATTGCTTGTACAAGCTTTCCCTGATTTAAAGGTGTGGAATTGACACTGCACGCAGCAGGATATGCACGGTTTATTTTGTTATGAGGTGTTGTTCTTTAAGAATTCCGGAGGAAGTCTTCAGTTACTTTGCAAGGTTCTTCCATACCGCCCACTGTGGACAATTCAGTCTTTTCATGGTCTATGAAACACATTGGTTCTGACACCTCGAATGACATTAGGTCAAAAGAGTATAATATATTCATATTAGGAAATAGTGCTAGGATGATGGGATTATATGACGTTTTAAAATGCTTTTAAAAACTTGCTTTGTTGTTTTGATACATTTGCTCATCCGCAGCGGACTGTGATTTCTTTATTACTTTCTATGGTGAAATTAGTTATAAAAGACACTCAGATTTGTAGGTGAGCCAGACTCTTTTCTGAACCTCTACGGATGCTGCCTGATTCTCTGTCCTGATGCTCCACATTTTCCACCGTAAACACTTGATTTCAAGTGAGAAAGTGAGGAAAGCGAACAAACCTGACCTCTTTTACAAAGGTTTGAGAAGGTTCTACTCTTAGAGAATTTTGAAATAAAAAGAACAAAAGAGTGTACTTTCTAGTACAATATTCATATACATTAGATAAAAATGCAAAGGATTCTGAAAGGGCACTGGCAAAATATTCCAGTACTATGATATGCCACGCAAGCCTTACCTTCCACAGGCCTGCTGGTACTTACCTTCCACAAGACCTGGAAAAAGTTTAAATATGGTAGCAAAACAGTGGATATTTTTCAAAATAGTTGAAAAATGTTGTCTAGAGTGCAATATGTATTAAATACAGGTAAGAAAATCTGATTAGTCAGTCTGCCAACTGATTTCCAGAATTGTGAAAACTTTTTGTTAGTAACAGCACTCGGTGGCTGGAGCCAAAGCGAGAGTTTTATGGTTTAAATCTAAATAATTATGTTCAAACATCCATCTTTTGGCACCTGAAGGGCAAAGGCTGGCACAAACTGGTAAAACTCAGAACTGCCCCTTGAACTTAGGGCTTAAAGCGGAGGGTTTACAGCAATGAAAGTTCTGAAACACGCAGCACTGATGGTTACGCCTACGTACACTCTTTGAGACATCAGTCCTGGGCCTGTTTTCATGCGTGAGAGGAGATTTTAACTCCCTGAATCCTTTATGTGAAGCACTCATATTTTACTTTTGTTTGACCTTTCAGAACCGCTGTAATGTGGCAACAACCTGCAGTGAGAAATGATTTTCTTATATTGGACCCTGCAGCCTCCAGTAGGTGAAGAAAGAGTTCTTCTATCCTATTGGTGCACTTGAATATTACAGCCGACGCCTGACACACACTGAGACAGTGGAGCCCCCTCTGCTGCGCCGACAGGAAGTTGCATTTTTACATGAAAACAAATGCTCGTTTGTTTTCATGTGAAAGCTCCATCAGGAACAATAGCACTAGAAAGGACTTGGTGAAGGAGGGCATTTGTCGGTGGAACGGCGCCCTGGCGCTCTTATGGACCAGCCGCCACTGCGGGCCGGATTACATTAGAATAGAGGGGGCAGATTAATTATTCATGTAGTGGGATAGTGCTTAGGTGCTATGGTTATATGACATCTTATCAGACTGTGCTCTGATTTGGTATGAATGTAACATTTTCAATGATACCATGATAATTTGCAGTCCTGTTAGATTCATATGCCAAAATAATGTATAAAAACCTCAAATTGGGGGCTGAGGCAGAGACTTTCCTGTTCTACTGTGGATGCTGTCTGTTTCTCTCCTGATTTTCCTACTAACTTGGGACTTGGAATATGTTTGATTTTGCAACTTTGTGTAATGCTCTATTTGTTGATAGCCTTCATGGCAATCAACCTGTACCGTATTTTACATTTCTGTGATTGTACTTAATTGACTGTATTTCTGGTAAGTTTAATATGTTTGTAGGTGTCTTGGTTCGGCGGGACATTGCCTCATGAAATTGAGGTTCAACACCGTCTCTGATTTATCGAAACCGTGGGTGTCCGGTTGAGGTAAATTTTAAGGTGTCAAAGTTGCGGGGTCCCATGTGCCCACATTATACATAAATGTGTGAGAGTGGATTGAAGACCTGACAGTCTAACTGCAATCTACTAGTATAATCAATCCTCCATGCTTGCTCATAAAAAGGGGCTATTTTCTTGCAGAAGAGTCAGAAGTGACCCATGAAGGCGGGGTCAATAGCTGTTTTTATTTTCACGGTTCTAAGTGGCAAGGTTAAAGCAAGAGATTAATGGTTGCACATGAAAGCGAATGTCTACTTGAACAATGGCATTTTACAGAGTAAATTTTCAATCATTTATTTATGCAGTGGTAGAGTTCCACAGAGATGAACCTTGCACATGATTGGTCCTTCTTCCAAATATCTTGTAGCGGGTCGGTCATGAAGAAAGTAATTTATGATTGCCTGACCTCAGTCTTCTATTTGGAAGATACGAGCCACACAACATGGCCTGGTACATCACCCATGAAACACTTTGTGGCTCTTTTCTGTATTTGGCGACAGTGAAAACAATTCACAACGTGTTGTGTGGTTCTACTGTTTGCACCCTTACAGAAACTGAGCGTCATGGATTCACACTACGGAGTTTGTGGTTTGATTTGCTGCTGCGTCTGTTGCAATAATCAAGGTGTGAAAAGACCACAGCAAAGATTAAGTGCATTTTCTGACAGAGGTGAAGGACAGAGGGGAAGGAATGGTAACACATGCCCAGATTTAAATGGTGGAAAGCTGATTTTGGGACAGTGTTAATTTCAGGTTTGAAGGAGAGCTCGCTGCCGCACAACAAATTAAGATGTACAATATTGTGGGGGATCACAGATTCTCAGACCATTAGAAAGGCAAGTAGCTTGCTTGACAGTCACCAAAAGCAGGATTTCAGTTTTCTCATAGTTCAACCGTTGCATAGCCTGAGGCTTAAGAAAGATATCTGTGTGGGTGCTATCAACAATGTAGTGTAAAGACAACCTATTGGTTGCAGGTGTGATGCTTACATCACATTAGGACACTGCAGGGGACGCACCACGAAATGCTAAAATTTCATAGTTCATTTGAGCTCAGCCCTGAAATCTAGAGTAAGCAAAGGGGGACTGGGAATCTGTCTGCTCACATAGCTGTATCTTTTCCTCTGAGGTGCTGGTTTCAAATTTCCTGAATTCGGGTAGAAGCCAATACTTTCTAGGATGAAAGAAGGGGGCAAAGGAGAAAACAACAGCATTGTTACAGGGCAGTCACTGTTCCATAGACAAAAAAATAAACCAACCTAGGCAAGGATTTCTCAATGCAAAAAGAAGGACCTTATGTGAGGAGGGTATAGTCTGCGTAAGGCTCACATCCAGAAATATTTTAGGGAAGATTTATCAACACTTGCGCATGCGCATAGTCACAAAACATGACCCAAACCCGCTCAAAGTGTTCATAAAAGATTTGCTTTGAAGCGCATAAGTTGCCTGTAAAGTAACACAAATAGTGCTTTGCGCATCTGTGCATTACTGTGTATCAAGGGGACATCCCATGGCCGGTACATAGGTGCTACCACTCGGACACCCATGGTTTTTGACGCAAATCCCTGTCTGCTAACAATGGTAGATTGGGCTTTCAACCAAAAAAATACTACCTTGAAGCAGGCACTTACCAGGAGGAAAGTTTTAATTTCTACAAACGTTTACCCCAATGTGTGCTGCACTGTGCAGCACACGTCCACGGTGGGAAAGTTTTAAAGTATGAAGATGCAGAGCATTTGGTACTGGAAGACTACACTTCCTTTACACAATCTATGCTAAATATCACCCACAAACATTTGCACTATGGTGTATTCCATTTGGTAGACTGAAAGAGAACCAGAGTTGGGGAAGAGAGCCACAGCACCATATCTTTGTAGATATGAAAGGGTAAGCAAAGTGTTGCAAGAGTAGGTTAGTTCCAGGGTAAAAAGTATTTTGCTCTGGAAGGTGCTATTTTTCTTTGCACAGGTAGCACTTTGCACTGCCTTGCTTTACTTTGTGTCAAGGCGATGTCACTTGTGTATGACTTGGCAGATCAATACAAAAACCAATAGTGTTTCATGCAAAGCGTGATGTACTAAGGTACACAGACCGGGTGATGAGTGAAAAGCTAACAATTCCTTGAAGCAGGTTTTAAGAGGGAGAAATGTTTTCAGTGCATATTATGTGTGGATTATTTCAGAATGTGTGCAGCACAGGATTTTGTACTGGAAGAATATGCTTCCAGGACTGATCATGCACTGGACATCATTCAGCACAGGGGGTGACAGCAGCGACAGGCAATGTTTCATAAATATGGCTGGTGCCAGTTCCTACCCCTCGTGCAGCAACTAAAGGTAAGAGAAAAATAATAAATGTGTCCAGGAGGTGTAAAAAGCTGGAATGGTGTCTTGTAAGTGTGCATGTGACGGCCGACAGAACTACATGTATTGATGTGTAATGAAGATCACATTGTTTAAGCATTAGTAAATATTCTATAGTGGCTGTAACCTTATCTAACGAGTTGGGTTCATATCTCGGGCTTTGCACTTTGTTGTATAACCAGTACATGTGATTGAACATCATTCCTCCTTCAAAATACTTGTGCATTCTGGGGGCAGATTTAGATACTGAATCCTTCTCATTCCAAGGGCCATATCGCTAAGGTCGATGACTGTATCTAGATGGTATCCTGCTGTATGTAAAAACTGTATTAAAGCAGCAACTTCTTTGCAGTGTTTACTGAATGTGAGTACCACGGCTGTCTGACCCAAGTAGCAGCAGCGAGGAGCATTATCAATGGTACCCGAAACATCTTCTGCACTACATACAACAGCTGAGGAAATCATCCACAGATATTCCTGACCATCTACCCACAGACCATTCTCTTTGAACTGGACTTGTTCATTGGGTAAAGAGATCTATGTTTGGTGTTTGTGTGTCTGAAGGACTGGTACACTCCGCTGCCACATGTGCCATCTAATGATGTCTGACAGATCATTGACCAAACCAACTAATCATTCTGTTAGCGGGTGAATGCGCTTTTTCAGTGACAACCGCTTTGTCTCCTGCACGAACCATTGCAACTGTTATTCGTGTGTCGTCTTGATTTTGCAGGCAGTACACCATAATCATGTTTCTGTATAATTCAATGGGGCTTTAATGTCCAAGTGAATCTGGAATGCCTTGAGAGCTAACTCCAGGGCCTTGAAAGGATGTTGATGTTTTTGAATAGCTTTATCTGAGGTCTACCAACTATTAATGAAGATATTCCCTACTCCAGTATGTGCTCCTCATCCTTTCTGGGATGCTTCAGTAGTGATGGTCCTCTGTGACTGTGGGTTTACAAAACATCTGCCCTGCATGAAATTGTATGAATTCGACCACTGCAGGGATTGTTCTTTGTAGATGTTTATATGTTAGCAGTGGGTATTAGAGATCTCCAGTGCTGCCAAAATAGGATAAAAAGGTGCCCTTTTCAGAAACCTGGCTGAGGTAAAGCCCTATGTTTAATCAACAAACAGCTCTTCGAAATTTGTGATGCCCATAAGTCTGTGATACAAAAGGGGATGATGGACGGAACGTTTGAGCCAATCAAACACTCACCCCCAGTCAACTGATCTGGGTTTAATCCATCATCATTCTTTAGCTCACTCCACCACCCCAGTTCAGACATGGCCATATGCAAATCAGTCTGACCCTGTGCCTCATGGGAACAGTCCAGCACGAACTGCCAAGCCATGTCTTCCCTGGACCGGAAACAAGCATCCTAGGACCGGTTTCTGGCATTCCAGCCGTCATCAGCCAGGCTTGCTTGAATCCAGTGGCAAAGTGAGCAAGGGACCCACGTCTGGGCATACCCCCGCCAACTTAGGGCGAACAAAGCGATACAAAAGGGGATGATGGACGGAACGTTTGAGCCAATCAAACACTCACCCCCAGTCAACTGATCTGGGTTTAATCCATCATCATTCTTTAGCTCACTCCACCACCCCAGTTCAGACATGGCCATATGCAAATCAGTCTGACCCTGTGCCTCATGGGAACAGTCCAGCACGAACTGCCAAGCCATGTCTTCCCTGGACCGGAAACAAGCATCCTAGGACCGGTTTCTGGCATTCCAGCCGTCATCAGCCAGGCTTGCTTGAATCCAGTGGCAAAGTGAGCAAGGGACCCACGTCTGGGCATACCCCCGCCAACTTAGGGCGAACAAAGCGATACAAAAGGGGATGATGGACGGAACGTTTGAGCCAATCAAACACTCACCCCCAGTCAACTGATCTGGGTTTAATCCATCATCATTCTTTAGCTCACTCCACCACCCCAGTTCAGACATGGCCATATGCAAATCAGTCTGACCCTGTGCCTCATGGGAACAGTCCAGCACGAACTGCCAAGCCATGTCTTCCCTGGACCGGAAACAAGCATCCTAGGACCGGTTTCTGGCATTCCAGCCGTCATCAGCCAGGCTTGCTTGAATCCAGTGGCAAAGTGAGCAAGGGACCCACGTCTGGGCATACCCCCGCCAACTTAGGGCGAACAAAGCGATACAAAAGGGGATGATGGACGGAACGTTTGAGCCAATCAAACACTCACCCCCAGTCAACTGATCTGGGTTTAATCCATCATCATTCTTTAGCTCACTCCACCACCCCAGTTCAGACATGGCCATATGCAAATCAGTCTGACCCTGTGCCTCATGGGAACAGTCCAGCACGAACTGCCAAGCCATGTCTTCCCTGGACCGGAAACAAGCATCCTAGGACCGGTTTCTGGCATTCCAGCCGTCATCAGCCAGGCTTGCTTGAATCCAGTGGCAAAGTGAGCAAGGGACCCACGTCTGGGCATACCCCCGCCAACTTAGGGCGAACAAAGCGATACAAAAGGGGATGATGGACGGAGCGTTTGAGCCAATCAAACACTCACCCCCAGTCAACTGATCTGGGTTTAATCCATCATCATTCTTTAGCTCACTCCACCACCCCAGTTCAGACATGGCCATATGCAAATCAGTCTGACCCTGTGCCTCATGGGAACAGTCCAGCACGAACTGCCAAGCCATGTCTTCCCTGGACCGGAAACAAGCATCCTAGGACCGGTTTCTGGCATTCCAGCCGTCATCAGCCAGGCTTGCTTGAATCCAGTGGCAAAGTGAGCAAGGGACCCACGTCTGGGCATACCCCCGCCAACTTAGGGCGAACAAAGCGATACAAAAGGGGATGATGGACGGAACGTTTGAGCCAATCAAACACTCACCCCCAGTCAACTGATCTGGGTTTAATCCATCATCATTCTTTAGCTCACTCCACCACCCCAGTTCAGACATGGCCATATGCAAATCAGTCTGACCCTGTGCCTCATGGGAACAGTCCAGCACGAACTGCCAAGCCATGTCTTCCCTGGACCGGAAACAAGCATCCTAGGACCGGTTTCTGGCATTCCAGCCGTCATCAGCCAGGCTTGCTTGAATCCAGTGGCAAAGTGAGCAAGGGACCCACGTCTGGGCATACCCCCGCCAACTTAGGGCGAACAAAGCGATACAAAAGGGGATGATGGACGGAACGTTTGAGCCAATCAAACACTCACCCCCAGTCAACTGATCTGGGTTTAATCCATCATCATTCTTTAGCTCACTCCACCACCCCAGTTCAGACATGGCCATATGCAAATCAGTCTGACCCTGTGCCTCATGGGAACAGTCCAGCACGAACTGCCAATCTGTGTCAGACAATCTAATCCCTAGGTAATCAAACTATTTTTTTCTCTAGAGTGTTAGTACCCATGTGGGAGCATAGCCAACAGCCAAAGATGGCGGCCACATAATGTGGGAGCTCCCGGGCCCGACAATCCGCAAATATCAACCAATTTAGGGCCAATTTGCCCACACCTGGGTGCCACTACAGTCGACGCCAAAGCCGGATTCAGATACACACTGCCGGACCGCATCTGATGGCAGAGGAGAGGAATGATAGTGCAGCTGAGCCTGTCGGCATGGCCCAGGAGAGACAGGGCGACCGGACCGCTGCGCCCCAGTGCTGGTGGTATCTATTGCTGATCACCCCCTGCGGCGCAGCATGCTGTGTGCTGCTGAGGCCCAGAGCCTGTGAACGAGGGAGTACCCGATGCGGATCTGCCGGACACCGCGCATGATGACGGCAACTGAGGTGCTGACCCAGAGGCGGAGAACGCTCCATGCCATATCGTTGTACCGAGCCCCTGCTGACTAAAACTGAGACGAGGGCTGGTGGTGGCGGACCAGACTCGGACCGGAACAGTCCAATGCCATGAGCATGGATTGTGCCCTGACCACACTGCATGACGGGAACTGTCCCCCGAACACGGCCGGCAGAGTTGCGGTCTGCGGTGCCGCGTTGGAATTGGAGGTTCTCCACGCTGCAGTGAAAACGCGTAAGAAGAGGCTCCGGTGCAGCGGTGCGAATGCCTGGGGATGCTGAGGCAACACGGGGCCTGGCGGGGTCGCGCACTCCCTGGGGCATAACAGACCCGTGGGACACCTGACATTAAGTCTGTGAGCGGGCTGGGCATGGCGGGAGCCGCCGCTTCCGCTTCAATACACTGTATACAGCCATGAACTGCTACGAGCGCTTTGCCTGTGCACTGTCTAACCAGCTAACCCAACCTAGATGTCTGAGTCAAGAGGTTGACAGGTTTGTCGATCCGGTCTGTGGGTCTTCTTTGGTTTGTGCTGTTGTTTAGTAGTGGGCTGCTAGGCTGTGGCATTGATACTGGTGGTGCACAAGGTGGCGCCCGAGATTTGGGAGTCTTGTGGGAGGTCCAGCAGGACTCAGCGCTGCTGTGGAAGGATGCTGATGAACCGAGAGGAGCAGGAGCTGCTCTTAGGGTTCTCTCCTCTGGAGTGATCACAGTCGTTTTCTCTCTGCGGTGAGAGTTGTATGCTGTTTGTTAGGGGCACATGTGGTCCTCTCCTGGTGGGTGGGTGGTGGCTGGTTACTATCACCGAGACCAGAATAGGCACACGCTGCGAAGCACAGGAGTTAAGGATGCCAGCGGAAGCCCCTAGTTCCCTACCTAGCACTTATAACTGTGTCAAACTTTCACACTACTGACAGCACTCTCACACCCTTCACAGATTAGCAGTCTCACATCTCAGACTAGGAGTCACACTGCACCAGGAGCACTCTCACAAACCCCAAAGACTAGCAGTCACGCAACTGGCAGCACTCTTACACCCCTCACTGATGAGCAGTCAGACTCTACCGATAGCACTCTCACACTCCTCACAAACTAGCAGCACAGCAAACTAGGCCCCTTGATTCATGTGTGAGTTCTGTGTGTGCCATTCTGGATGGGTGAGTGCGTGAATGCAAGACTGAGTCAACTGGTGGATGAATACAAGCATGAGTGCAGGCATGAGTGACTCAGTGTATGTACAGATGGATAAGTGTCTTCATGGATGGACGCATCTGTTATAAACCAAACCTACTGGCTTTGAAAGTGCTTTATTGGTTTCACATTTTCAAGTTGAAGCCTCTTTCAAGTTGTTGATACCCCCAGCTACAACTCCCATCTCAGTCGCAGACACTCCGATCACAGCGCAGAAACTGCAGACACTGACACCCTCACACTACGGGACAGGTACTCGGATCCAGAGCTGAGAAGAGACCCCATGCCAAGCATGACACTGTCAGCCTGTTCTGACCTTTGAGCTAACATTGCTTTGCATTCTGGGACTTGTAGTTTTACTTTACCATTCAATCCCAGCGTGCAAGATACAGTTAAGTAAAAGGTCAAGACTGTAAAAAGGTGTCACACGTGGCATGGTGTCAGTAATCACAGCTAATGCAGACCTCATGATGGTGGCACTCACAGCAAACATTAAGACACTCCTGGTGCACAGGCAGACACTCCTTGCTCTGCTGCACTCGCTCCCACCTCATGATACCTCTGTCTTCTCTGTTAAGTTAGTTTCATTCCTAGCGCCAAGATGTCCTCTTGGGTGGACGTTACATTTTCACAAATGTGTTCCAGTCCTTTCCAGTCACAGCCCACACCCCTGCACTCCAAGATGCAGACGCCCCCACTACAGGCTCAGGCATTCTTGGGTCACCTGCAGACACCCCAAGTACAGGCTCAAACATTCCAGGGTCACCTGCCGAGAGCAGTGCCGACATTCAGTGGCATAACACATAATGATGCCCCCCCACCTGCAGAATGTTAAGAGGGCCCCCCAGTCTCCCATACCTGACGGATATTCGGCGGCATTGGACTGAAAGGGCCCCCATGAAAGTTTGGGTGGCTCCTAAAAGATACCCCCTGTGCCTCAGGGGCCTGGCCTACACACCTGCAGGCACCCCCCAGTACAGCTTCGCATGTTCCCAGGTAAACTGTTGACACTCCCAGCTGAGATACAAACAGTCCGAGGTCATAAATTGATAATCTCAGCTCCGCTGCAGACACTCCTTGCTCTTCTAGGTTAGAGGCAGACAGTTCAACTCTGCTCATCATCCACACCACAGACAGTCCCTTCTCTGCTGCAGGAGGTTTCAGGGCAGTTCTGTGCAGGGGCAGCAGCCAGTGAAGGTGGGAGGGCGTGTAAGGAAGGCGGGAGCCGCGGGACAGACACTCCCACTTCACAAACTGAGAGAAACGAAATTTAACTTCACAACTCCCTCTCGGGCAGGAACATGGCTGCAGCAGCTCCTGTCCAGAGTCTGAAGGAGGAGGCCACGTGCTCCATATGTCTGGAATATTTCACAGACCCCGTGTTTGTTGAGTGTGGACACACCTTCTGTCTGTCCTGTATCACTCGGTGCCGGGAGGGGCTTCAGACAGACTTCCCCTGTCCTCAGTGCAGGGAAATATCTCAAAGTAAAACCCTCCGGCCCAACAGGCACCTGGCGAACGTGGTGGAAATCTCAAAACAGTTTCAGGCACAGAGTGCGACCCCCCAGGAGGGGAATCTGTGCCGAGAACACGAAGAGAAACTGAAACTGTTCTGCGAAGATGACCAGGAGCCCATCTGTGTGGTTTGCAGCATGTCACGTGATCACAAGCCTCACACGGTGCTCCCCATTCGACAAGCTGCCCAGGAGTACAAGGTATGTGTGCTGCTACAGAGCTGGGTCAGGGGTGGAACCAGGACACACTGCACTCCAAGTGGCTGCCAAAGGGTACGAGGTACGTGTGCTTTACTGCTGGTCAGAGGCTGGGGCAGGCTACGTGCTACTCTCCAATCGAGAGGCTGCCCAGGAGCACAAGGTGTATACAGCAGATCTAGAGATGGAGTAGTCCAGTCTCATACTGTGCTTAGGGTTGCCAGCTGGCATGACCAATGTTTTAATATCCGAGCCAGTACAAACATTGAGAAAATAACTTATAAGTGTTTTTTTACCCCGTACCTGTACACACTTTAACCAGTAAATATAAGAAGAAAGCACTTTTATAATATGTTCCACAGCTGCTGTAATGATCTCTGACGATGATAAAAGTGAACAAAGACCGAAAGGCCCTGAGCACAGACTATTTTCTATAAAGTTGCATGTGTGGGTCTTTATAGAATATTAAAACGTGAACAAATGGCCAGAGTTTTTCTCTGGGAAAGGTGTCAACCCCAACTGTGCTCCCCATTGGAGCACAAGAGTACAAGGTATCTGAGTGTGTGCTTCTAGTCAGAGTCTGGGGAAAGATATGCAGTGCTCCCCATTCCAGAGGCTGCAGAGGAGCACACGGTGTGTATGCAATACTTCTGGGGAAGGAGTAGACCCGCCTCCGCAGTACTCCCCTTCAGTGGTGCTGAGACAGTTTTCAGAGTGGGGGGAGGGGTACTCTCTTCAATGTTACAACACTAAAGTCATAGGGATTGTGAAAATTCCAAGCATCACACTAAGAACAAGTTTAGCAAATGAACCCCGCCTATTCAGCAGTGGAGTGGTAAGTGTGTAGCCGGTGGTGCACTTTGGAACACATTGTCACAAATATATTACTAATGCGTGGTGTGGTAGGTCATTTGAAGACCGCATATTTTCAATTGAAATGGCCACTATAATTGCAAAAACGTAGTTTTACAGATAAAAAGTATGTAGAGCGCAAGTTTTTGCTTCGTTTGTGCTTTCCGAACAGCTGATTATATTTTGAAATATTTGTACAGTTAATTTACATGTATTTAAATGTTATGTGTTACAAAATAAATTGAAATTGACATCCTACAGCATTTCCTTTCACACTTCCTGTACACCAGCAAGATTGTCACATAGTGAACTATACAAAATCATCTAACTTAGTAGTCGGAAGAGAAACAAGCATTTGCAATGCAATAGGTCTTGCATTTGCGAGAGTGTGAGCTATTGGCATTGTAAATTACAATGCCTTTTATTTATGTGTTTTGAAAACCTGCAAGCGGTGCGTAAACACCCACTTTGTACTTAGTCATGGCTTACGAGAAGCAAGGCTGGCAGTAAAAAAGGCGCAGTTACTGCCAGCCTTGCTTCTCGTAAGCAATGACTATAATACAAAGTGCGTGTTTACACACCGCTTGCAGGTTTTCAAAACACATACATAAAAGGCGTTGTCATTTACAATGCCAATAGCTCACACTCTCGCAAATGTGAGACCTATTGCATTGCAAATGCTTGTTGAGCTCTGCGATGGAGGCGGCAGCAGTCATAGGAAGGCAGGGACCGTGATGCCAGGCCGTGCGTTTCAAAAGCAGGAGGGAGGAGGAGGAGGCAGCTGCAGCCAAAACAGACCTCTGTCTTTGAATGCACAGCAAATGTGGCAAGATAAGAGCTTACAACAGAGCTCTGTAAACCATGAGCATTGGTCTCAAGTGCTCCATCTTAAAGAAATACTGCTCAAAACCTCTGAGTAACAACACATGTTACAGGGGCAGTCCTTGAAAATGTGTGGAGCATTTAAAGCCCATATCCTGAATACAGCATGTCTCACAGAGACAGCGCAAGTGCTGCCTAGGCGAGACCTAAATAAGTAAACACCATCCTCGATGTAAAAAATTGTCATAAGATATTACCTGACATTTGACCTCAGTATTTGAACGCACACCAATATGACAAGATAAAATCAAACTTTAAAGGCACCTCTATTCTCATTCACCTTCTCCACTTCAGCATAGTTATTTTGGGGGTGCTGCAGCTCCCCCACTTTTCTATTTCGCAGCTGTCAAGTGGGTCCATGTCATGTGCAACACCTTCAGCCACTCCAGGTATTTTAACCAGCAGGACACTGCATTTTGGGACTTGTAGTTTTGTTTTTGAATTTATCAGGACTGGATCTTAAATTTCATAATGCTAGCTCATTTTGTTTAAAATACCAGGACTGTCTGAAACTTTCACACATGCCATCAGGCCAATTGCCAGCTACACTGGATAATATGGCTAGATAAAAGGAAAACATTTTTTGTGAACATTCCCTTGACACCCTGTGAAGTCCATCACATGTTTTGGCTTCTTTGGTTAAAATATATTTTCTGGAAAACGCTTATTTGAGGTTGCTTACCCTGGCTGATGGAGAGCTGGTTTTCCGCACAGGCACTTTTTTGAGAATTGCTGTGCGAGCACGCCAGATGATGTCTAAACCTGAGATCCTATATTATCTATACATGAGTTTTGCACAAATCTGATATATCTTCACTATGTGTATTTATGTATATTACCAATGGTTTTTATTGTGATTCCCTATTGTGTATTTATAAATTGTTATGTTTGTTGTGCTTTTATGGATATGACGGTATCCGAATAAAGTGTTTTTTGAACTTTGAACTATATTTTCAATTTCAAATTATGAGATTTATTTTAAGAATTAAAACAAGAATATTATCTTGGATAATTCTTTTAATACGCTCCTATTAATAGAAATGTGTGTCTGGCTTAATACATTTTTCAATGCAGACATATAGTGTATTGAATTTATAACTACTGCAAATCAGTTGTGTTTATTACAGGCTGTGCCTTTAAATCTGATGAAATATTTAGCTTGCTTACAGTATTTTGCATGCTACATATTATTTTGAGAACATAGGCTTGTGCTTTAAGGGCCCCAAGGAAATAATTTTACTTGAGGTGGGCATGGCGTTAAAGTTTGAAAAAAACTTCAGCCAGATTTTTCTAAATTTCAGAAACACGGTGGAGCAAAATGTAAGACTCCCTTATGCAGCTCTTTAGAAATAGAACTACTGGGACTATTGAAAGTGTTCTAGGTACGTGTGCTGTAGGTGAGGGTTAGGGTGAGACTGGCCTCATTTTGCGCTATGGAGGGAAGGGGTTGTTAGATTAAACCATAGAGTGTGATACTGAGGCAGCTTTGGCACTTTCAAGGAGCCAGTTATTCTGAGGGCTAGAAAAATCATAAAAACCTAAATTTGGGTTGTGTGCATTGGAGCCGTTCTCAGCAAGCGCTATGTCACTTAAGGAAATACAATGGGTTTTGAGGAATGTGAATTGAAACTGTGGGCATCAGAGCAATAGTCATTGGACCATGCACAGCGGAAACAGTCAAAGTCTGGGTGGTCATGACAGGAGGCATTGGCCCAAAAACAGGTGCAACAGGGACAGTAGCAACAGCGGCAGTCACAGTAATAGCTGTTGCAAGAGGTGCAGTTACAACGGGAAAGGTTGGAGGTGGTCCTCCAGTGTGAGTTGCATTTGGGTCGACAGAGGCTGTCGCAGCAGTACTACCACCGGTAGCACCATCATGATTAGTGACTGGGCAGCATTAAGGTGGTCATCGCTAGAGTCTCTATCGGTACTAGACTTCTCTGATGCATCTGCTTCTTTCTCTTCCTGCACTCTTTTCTTTCTGGATTTCACAGTCATTAATGCAGGTACATCCTATTTATTTATTGTGTTTTACAAAGAGCGAACATGACCATCATAGTATCAGAAAGCTGTACAAAGAGCGAGCAGATGAGGGTTGCTGAATAGTAAAAACAACTATTACTTTAGATCCGCTGTACATAGAATTCGAGGAGCTCGGTATAAATACAATGGGATACAATAAGATGAATTACAGTTTCATAATAGTTCTATTATGATTTTTTTCCAAGTAGTACATCTTTAACTTCCTTCTTGAAAAGTCTGAGTGAAGTAATTTTTTTCGTTGACGGAGGTAGGGTGTTCCATATTTTTGGAGCAGCTCCAGTGAAAGTGTGGCTGAGAGTTTTCTGCTTTTTTTTATCTGGCTGATTCTAATATTAGGGATTTAACACTTCTGGAATCCCTCGCACCTCCTGATATTTTGATCCTATTTGCCAAGTATTTGGGACCAGAATTTTGTAGAGCTTTTGTGTGTTATGCATTCAACCTTCAGTTCGATCCTAGCTTCAACTGGAAGCAAGTTGAGGTCCTGAGTGAAGGGGAAATGCGATCATAATGAAGTGTGCCTGTTACAAGTCTGGCTGAATTTATTGTCGCTTTCATTGGAGCTAGGCTGGATTAGGTAGACCTATGAGAGTAGCATTTCCATAGTCCAGTCTTCCGAGCATTAGAGATTGAACCACCGTTTTGAGGTCATAAAGCAGTATGAATGGGTTTAGTTTTTTTAGAAGGTGCAGATGTAGGATGGCGCTTCTGGTTGCTGCTTGTATGTGAGCTTGCATGTTTAGATTTGAGTCGAGTATGATTCCTAGTGATTTTACTGAGCCTGAGATGGTTGGGATGCAGTTTAATGATTTGAGTTGAAAAGACCCAGGTTGTGGGGATCTAAGGTGTGGGGAGAAAAGAATGAACTTGGTTTTCATTGGATTCAATTTTAGCTGGTTGTGTGCCAACCAGTCCTGTGTTTTGCTCAGTGTGTCAGCCAGTCTCCTTATATTGTCTTGAGTTGAGAGTTTGATGTAGAGCTGAGTATCATCAGCACACATGTGGTAAGGGATTTTTGATTGTTTAAGGGGTTCAGTGAAAGGTTCCATGTATAGATAGAGCATTGGTGAAATTTTAGATCAATGCGGAACACCCCTGTCAATATCTGCTACCTCAGGTAGGGTGGTGCCGATTTTGACTCTTTTTCAGTTCTGCAAAAAGGAGGTGAACCATTTAAGGACAGCTCCTGATAGGCCCATTCTGAGTTCAAGAGTTTCTCCGAGTCATTTGTGGTTTTCCGTGTCAAATGCCGCTGATAAATCTAGAAGTATTAGTAGATAGGATTCGTTTTGGTCTAGTGATGTTTGTATATCATCTAGGATGTTTAGAATGGCGACCTCGGTATTGTGTTCAGGCCTGATGCCAGATTGGCATTTTTCTAGAAGGTCAAAATTCTTGATGTGTTCGCAAAGCTGATCATGGGCGCATTTGTCTTCCAATTAGCCAGGAAAGACAGACTGGAAACTGGTCTGACGTTTTTTAAGTCATTCTGGCCAGTGCCCACTTTTTGTTTTAGTAGAGGAGGTACTTGGCCCATCTTCAGGCACTCTTGGAGGGATCCTTGCTGGAGAGATGCCTTCACGATTTTCGTCCATGAGGGAGAGACTAATTGGTGTATCTCTTTCAGTAGGTGATAGGGAATGGGATAGTCTAAATGTTCGGTAGGTTTCATTGACTGGATGATTTTCTGGTACACATGTGCTGTTCCGCATGACACTTAGCATCCGCATAGTTACAAACTGTTTTTTTTTAGTTTTATTCTGATACCTCTCCCTCACATGAGAAGCAGGCTCCAAAGCATTCAAAGCCTCATACTGTGCTGGTCTAGGGGGAGGCTTTATGCCATAAAGTACTCCCCTCAAGTTCTCAATGATTCACAAATTAAATGGGCCATACTGTGTAAATTGCAAGGAATCCGCCCCCGCCTGTCCCCAAACCCTCCTCCCCCCCCCCCCAAGCAGGGAAATTACCCTGACTATGCAATAGGGTCTACCAGCATCAATCACTGTTAGAGTACACTCACAACAATCAGTTACAAGTCCCTGTATTAATTGTCTGGTCGATGTGACCTCACGGCCCAACTCCACAAACCTTAGCAGGCAAGTCAAACAACAATATACTCTTATCTATCCTGGGATCTTGGACCGCGACGAGCCCGATAACAAATTCAACTGCTCAGCACTAAGCACACACACATTCACACCATTAAGCCACAGACTTCCCCACAATGCATGACTCACAACTTCAGCACAACACTGAAAGCTTGACATAAACAATTGCACCCCACAACACTATGAATACTCATTCCTCTACCACTGTAAGTGCCTTCATAATCAACAGGCCACCATCCGCCTTCAAACTAGATCCATGGACTTTGAGGACCTGGGCAAATTGTGGCTCGGGCAAGGTCCGGTAAAGTCTAGATATTTCTGTAGATTTCTATAGCTCCTTCCTCTCCATTGACAGAATCATCTGTCTGCTAACACTTGATGGAGCCGGGATTCTTGAACATCAGACACTAGGTGTAATCCTCACACAAAGTGTTCAACTGGTTGTATGGACCTTTGTTCGTCAACTTGGAGAGAAATGTATAAGCTAACATTTGAATACATTTCCTTATAACGTGAAACAAATGTGGTTCCACAGTAAATGACAAGGGGAGTTACAAATCAGTTGAAAAGACTTATTAACAAAATAAGTTAGGTTAAATTCAGTAGCTAACAATCTTTAAATCTCAAGCATTTTCGTTATTGGCTCACATTATCGAGAAATCTGTATTTTAGCATAACAAAAAATAAGACATTTAGCAAAACTACATAAAGATCACAGAATATCGATAATATGTGTTCCATAAAGGAAAGTTCCCTAATCTAAGTTAAGCAGGTATAGCCCAAAGGGACATTAAAGTGGGGAAAACAGGTAAGGTGTTAGTTTCAGAAACCAAATGAAGGTCTCTGACAAGTTATTAAGGGTGTTTAAGCATAAAGCCCTTACACTCGGAGAGGGGAATTCTGCAGAGGCAGGATAGGTCCTCTCAGCACGAAGTCAGGAAAGCATCTCCCTCTGTAGTCTAAGGAACACATAACACAATTCGACAAAGTTCTCTTTGCAACATCAATGTCCATTCCAACACTTGTGGGCCAATCAAATATGAGCACTAGCTGGGAGCAGGTGAACTTCTCTCCTTGTCAGGGCAACAGAACGGTCCATGCATTACTATGTCCTTGGTTTTATCACAGGACAGGCTGCCGGGTACAGCCAGCTCTTCCCACGATTCACTCTCCCATCATGGCACATCATCTTCATTGAGAACTTCACTATCAGTCGTCTAATACAAAACAATATACAAATCATTGATTAACAAAGGCATCTTAAAAACAGCACTTGCAGTGGAAAGACATGACACATGCAAATCAAGCAGAAATGACGTGCAGGCCTTTCAGCAGTCAGCTTGAGTTATGATTCTTTCAAATTTGGCAATCAAGCCAATAAAGTTAGCATGAGTCAAATTGCACATTTTGTAAAACTCAGGTTCTGCTTATAACAGCTAAGTTCAATCACCTACTACAGTTTCTGTAAATAATGCACATGCGTTAATAAAAACAAATCACACTTTGGTTATATAATGTGTAATTATGCAGAGCATTATAATGTACTTAAACAATGTGGACGAACCCACTATGTGTACGTAGATAAGTCACTATGTGTAGTATGAACTTGGACCCATTAGGTGTTCTTAAAAGACCCCTCACACACCAACCTAGTTGGTGTCATGCTTCATCATTGGGGTCCCAACCGGGCGGCCGAGTGCCCCCCGGTTGTGCTACAACGCCTGATTACAGCGGGGCTGGTGTTGGTGCGTGAAATGTGATGTGAGGTGAATCGTTTGGGTTAAAAATATCTCTGAGAATCCTTGCCTCTAATTTTAATGTTGGCGGCTCAGGATATATCTAAAAATTGATATGTGTAGTACAACTGTTCATGGATTATTACCATTAAGTTGACTATGTGTGGCGGTCTACATGTTTCAGCCCCTCAGGAGAAAGTAAATGGGGCTTTCTTCAGGACCAGGTGAGTGATAGGTGAGTGGCAAAAATAATAGGTGCCACGTGAAAACCAGTGCTTTACCTACACAAGCGCTAAGGTGTGTGGTGAAAAAGTCGATGTACTCACTGATACTTTAAAAGGCAAAAATTCCTGTATGGGAAACAAAGAGACAAGACAAAACATATAGTGTTGCAACATAAAATGCAATCTTTATAACTATATTGGTGTTCTGTAGTCATATCAAGAGAGCTACTACAGTGACTGATGTGTTGCCCATGCAAATAGCGACATGCAGGGATATTTCATGCATGCTGCGCCTGTAGAAAAATGAACAATCTGGTTAAAGGTGCGCTGTAAGGCGCTGGACATTGATTGCACACGTGATGGTGCTAGAGCTTAGTGCAGTCTATGGCTGTGCTAATAGTGGCACTGTGTGGTGCGTGGTGGCCACTAAGGTAGGTGCCTAGTGTTCCACAGCGCGCTTGGTGCGGATCTATTATAATCAGATCGTGCACATAGGTCGTTTCGTGCTCCTTAGTTGAATGAATAATAAAAGCAACGTGAGGGAAGTAGACTTTATAAAAAAGGAGCAGAAATAAACATCCAAATTAAGTTTAAGGAAGGAGACCTGCACAAGTAATTGGTTATGTCATAGTTACAATGCTAATGGGTATTGAGGCAGATATCGAGGCTCGGGGGTGGGATGCTCGTCCAAGTTTCCAATCTAAAAGTTAAAGAAAAATTTGAGAGCGCCGGGATGAGCCCGCTCGTCTTTGTAGTCTCTTAGTGATGGCCCTACTGGAGCACGCAAAGTCTTACTTGGTAATGGCGAATCATCCGCTATGAACCTCATTCGGTCCCCCGTAGTCCCGGCTGGTGCTGGGTTAGAAAGGGGAAGCAGTTTAAGTAGTGTGTCAATCGGCCCCGGTACGTGTGGAAATGCATGTACCGGACAGGCAATGACTCAGGATTGAGTTTGATGCGCATGCGCACGCATGCGCGATCGATGTCTAGAACGCTTTTAGCGAGTGTCTTGCCGGGTGGCCATACTTGAGTATGCCGATTCGTTGGGAAAAAGGTGGGGCAGACACCGATTAAAGGTGTGTTAAGACCTTCTCAAAGTGAGATTATCTATGAAAACCTTATTCTTCTACGTGGTGAATAACAATTATTCCTATGGGTAGAAATACTGAAGATAGAAAGGGTCAGTAGACCGGCACGGTTGCCATCTTGGAGAGGGGTTATACTGGAGAATCTGTTATTCTGGTGTGTTAAGACCGTCTCATAGTGAGATTATCTGTGAAAACCTGTTTCTTCTACGTGGTGAATACCAAATATTCCTATGGGTAAAATTACTGATGGTAGAAAGTGGACCAGCATGGCAGCCATCTTGGAGAGGGGTTATACTGGAGAATCTGTTATTCATTACTCGTGCATATGTTCATAATTCAAAAGTGGCTAAGTAGATGTGGTCTAGTGAATCTGGGCGGATGGTCTATGCTCTTAGATGGAGGAAATACTTATTATTTCTTAAGATAGTATTTTGTACGCATGCCCCAGTGATGGTGGTCCTGCATGTCACTAAACGTCAGGCCTGAGAACAAATGTTTTTTTGCAAATGTTTTTTTGCAAGGGTGGTCCTTATTGTTTATTGAGACTGTTCCAGGGAATATTGTCATTCAGACCAGTCTTATGGCTGGAAAGACGATAGATCCATCTTTGTTCTTTGAGTAAGAGCTGCTGTTGGATATTAGGCATGTTGGGGTCCAGGGCTTCTATGATGACCCAACTCATGTCGTTGGTCGTATGTCCTGCCTCCAGAAAATGATTGGTCATTTTAGTGATGTTTTTCTTACATCTTATAGTGCTCCTATGTTCACATATCCTGGTCTTTACTTTTCTGTTTGTCATTCCAATATAGATGAGGTTACATGGACACATAATCCGATATATTACATGTGCAGTGTTACAATTAGTATGTTGTCGCAATTCCCACGTTTTGCCCGGCTCTAGGTGTAGACTCTTGGTGGTTGCAGTCAGGTGGCAGACGCTGCAGTTGCCACATGCAAAATGGCCAGTTACTTTACGGAGGCCCCAAGCGTTCAGGACTGTGTTCCCTTGTTTATGTTGTTGTACCGGTCTTGTGGAAACAAGGGCATCTTTTATGGATTTGGCTTTTTTGTGGGAAAGTAGGGGAGGGTCCCATTTGAGGAGTCCTGTCCTGAGGATCTTCCAATGTTTCCTTATGATATTGGAGACTTGGTTGGAGACCGTGTTGAAGGTGGTGACGCATGTCAACGGTATTGGTGTTACTTCGCGCAGATGTGTCTCCATGAGTCCTTCACGATTTTGATTTCTGGCTTGTTTTCTTGCTTTATCGGTGATATGTTTGGGATATCCACGGTCTCTGAGCTTGTTGCTCAAATCTTCAGCTTGATCTTTAAAGTCTATCACGTTGCTGCAGTTTCTTCGCAGTCGTAGGTATTGTCCATAGGGAAGGTTCTCTCTCAGTGTCCTGGGATGGAAACTGGAAAAATGTAGGAGTGAATTACGGGCAGTGGGTTTGAAATGTGTTTTGCTTTTGAGGTGACCATTATCAGCTTCGATATCAAGGTCTAAGAATGTTGTTTTTCTGTGATCGAAGCTGTGCGTAAACTTGAGGTTCTGGTCACAGGTGTTGTGCCATTGGCAAAATGTGATAAGCGATTCTGTGTTGCCTTCCCAGATGAGTAGGATATCATCTATGTATCTTTTGTAGAATTTTATTTCTGGAATCCGTGACACATTGTTGAAAAAAATGTATTTTGTCTCAAAGTGATGTACGTGAAGACCTGCTAAACTAGGGGCGAAGACGCTTCCCATAGATGTCCCGTACTTCTGGAGGTAGAGTTGGCCCTCGAATTCAAAGAAATTGTCTTTTAACGCAAGTTTTGCACATTCCCAAATTAATTTCTTGGATGTCCGGTGTTGCCAGTCTGTTTGCTCCAGGGCCATCTCCAGGACTCTTAGGGTGTCATCCTGTGGGAGACTCGTGTAGAGGCCCTCCACGTCAAGGCTTACTAGGAAAGAGGTTTCTGGGTTGAATGTCAGACCATTGAGTAGTCTCAGAAGATCCTTCGTATCCTGTAGGTAGGTATTTGTAGTCTGTACCATTGGTTGGAGGAAGAAGTCACAGTAACGCGACAGGGGCTCCAGTAGAGAGCCAATACCGGATACAATGGGGCGCCCCGGAGGGGGTGTTATGTTCTTGTGTATTTTAGGTACCACGTAAAAATAGGGTATTTTACCAGTGGTAGTGGTAAGAAATTTGGCTTCTCAGGGCGTAATACATCCTGTTGTTTCTGCTTCTTCCACTAGAGTGTGAATGCGTGATCTCAGGTTGTCGCTTGGGTCCTGATTGAGTTTTTCATAGTTCTTTCTGTCACTGAGGAGTCTTGTGCATTCGCATTGATAGTCTACTTTATTCATAATTACTGTGCCTCCACCCTTGTCGGCTGGTTTGATGACAATGGATTGGTTGGATCTGAGTGATTCTATGGCTGCCCGTTCTGCTGAGCTGGTATTTTGGAAGGTGTGATTATCATTGAGTTCTTCAATGTCTTTAAATACAGCTTGTTCATATACTGCTATCTCAGGGGGAATAGCAGCGGGAGGTGGCATGAATGTAGATTTTACTCTGAATCCAGTGTCCCCATCTCTTTCTGCATTGGGTTGTGATGTAGAATCTTCGAAAAAGGCTTTCAGTCTGTTTTCGAAAAAATGCCGCTAGTTCACAGTGTAACTGGAATTTATCTAATCTGGCCGTGGGTACAAATCCGAGTCCTTTTTCTAGGACTGCCTGTTCTGTAGGTGTCAGGATATGGGATGAAAGATTAGTGACCAAGCTCATCTCGTACTGGGGCCTGGTTGTTGGTCTTTGGATTTGCTCCTCGTCAGGGCACCTTCGTACTGGTCCTCTCCCCAATGGACTTGGTTCCCTCGTCGTCTTCTCCCTCGGCCTCGTGGGCCTCCTCCTAAAAAAGGAAAACGCTGATGCTGGTTCATGTAGGGTGGAGGTGGTGAGGGTCCAAAAGGCATGTTCCAGCCGTATCCATATTGTGGTTGCATGGGAGGGTATTGGCCTGGATAGTGTATATTAGGTCCCGGTGGTACTGGTGTCCACGGATGTTGCCACATGGTGTTCCTGCCTCTTCCTTGTTGTTTTCTTCTGTAGCTGTTTGAGCTAGAGTTACTGCTTCCTGACGAATCTTCATCCGAAGACCCTCCTAATGTGTCTTTCCTTTTGGGGGGTTGGTAGTCTTTGTCCGCATATGGGTATGTCTTCAGGTAAGAGAACTTTTTGAGATCTTTCTGAAATTTGTTAATTTTACTTTGTGTTAAGCTTTCTTTGTATTCATCTATCTCCTTATTGGTCTCGTCCAGTCTTTTTTTGAAGGAAGTTAGAGTGGCTTTAAAGTGTGTTTCAGTGGTTTGTATTTCAATGAGAATCGCCTCGGAGAGGCGTTTGGCTGTTTGAATAATGAGAATGATCCAGTCCCGTGTGCACCGCCACGCTATTTGGGCCCAATCTTTGCGAAAAGTCTCATTGTCCAGAAAAATGCGCGGAGCATTCGTAACTATTAGTCCTCTTGGGGCAGTATTGTTTCTCAGATATTCAGTGAGGATGACCCCGTGGAGAATGGTTCTGATTCGGTCACGTTTTTTTCTCGTTCAAACTTTCCCAATCTGCCGTTTGGGCAATTGATGTTGCTATGTTAAAGTCCGCCATAAGTGGAGGATTGGCTAGGATGCTGTTGACATCATCCAGGGTGAAACCCAAACCTTGATTCTCTGCCATGATGTAACTGGATACTTGTGCAATAGGTCACAATAAAAATGTTGGCTCTCACAGCTGTGCGCTGCAGAAATATTAGAAAAACAATGGGAGAGCAAGGGATAAGGCTAAGGGGCGCGTCCTGTTCCCCAGATGTGTACTGAACTTAAACAATGTGGACGAACCCACTATGTGTACGTAGATAAGTCACTATGTGTAGTATGAACTTGGACCCATTAGGTGTTCTTAAAGACCCCTCACACACCAACCTAGTTGGTGTCATGCTTCATCATTGGGGTCCCAACCGGGCGGCCGAGTGCCCCCGGTTGTGCTACAACGCCTGATTACAGCGGAGCTGGTGTTGGTGCGTGAAATGTGATGTGAGGTGAATCGTTTGGGTTAAAAATATCTCTGAGAATCCTTGCCTCTAATTTTAATGTTGGCGGCTCAGGATATATCTAAAAATTGATATGTGTAGTACAACTATTCATGGATTATTACCATTAAGTTGACTATGTGTGGCGGTCTACATGTTTCAGCCCCTCAGGAGAAAGTAAATGGGGCTTTCTTCAGGACCAGGTGAGTGATAGGTGAGTGGCAAAAATAATAGGTGCCACGTGAAAACCAGTGCGGTACCTACACACGCGCTAAGGTGTGTGGTGAAAAAGTCGATGTACTCACTGATACTTTAAAAGGCAAAAATTCCTGTATGGGAAACAAAGAGACAAGACAAAACATATAGTGTCGCAACATAAAATGCAATCTTTATAACTATATTGGTGTTCTGTAGTCATATCAAGAGAGCTACTACAGTGACTGATGTGTTGCCCATGCAAATAGCGACATGCAGGGATATTTCATGCATGCTGCGCCTGTAGAAAAATGAACAATCTGGTTCAAGGTGCGCTGTAAGGCGCTGGACATTGATTGCACACGTGATGGTGCTAGAGCTTAGTGCAGTCTATGGCTGTGCTAATAGTGGCACTGTGTGGTGCGTGGTGGCCACTAAGGTAAGTGCCTTATCCCTTGCTCTCCCATTGTTTTTCTAATCGAGCATTATAATGTGTCATCAATCTCAATAAGTGTATGTGAGTCTGCAGGATGATTTTCTTACCTGAACCTGCATCTCCACAGCCATCGTGCTCTGACTTGTAGATCTTCTGGGACTGCAGGAATTGTCCTGGAACATCTCTTCCTTTTGACTCTTTTTGAAGTTAGGCACATTGTGAGTAGTGCTGCAGTTGTTCTGGCCACAGTCACTGTGGTGTGATTATTTGTTCCTACTGTAAGTGGGTCTCATCAGTACCGAGTGTTGGACGTGAACCAGATTCATATCGCCTTCCTGGATGAGTCTCTGAACTTGTTCAGTCTTTACTTCATTTGCACAGGACAGGCGCATTTTCATTTTCAAGGTTTGGCAGTTTGATATAGATGAATAGGGTCGACGCCTGCATTGGATCAGCACCTCATTGTGGCAGCTGGAACACCTTAGTGTATTCGTAAGGTATGGATCAGTACTTCCTCTTGATGATCGTCTCCTGCTGCCAGCACAGGTAGCCGATTGCCGAGTGCAGCTGGATGCAAGATGCTGTGGAAGCAGCTGGTCTTGTTGTTCCCTTCCGTGTCTAGGTTTGTGCCTCCCCATCCGGGCTTTGTTATCCCTGCTTGTCTCCCATCCAGACCCCCACCTCTACTGCTAGATAGCAGACAGTGGGGGCAGATGTAGTAGTATTCCTGTTGTAGGTGCTTTGTGCGGGCGGTAGTGCCCCGCGCGGAAGCTGTCCCAACCAGGAGAAGGTGACGCCGTGTGGCTTGTGGGGTGGTGCCAGCCGAGTGGATTGAGTAGCTCGGGGCACTGCATTTCTCCATGCCCAACCTGTTGCCAGCTTTTCCACCACTTCCCAGTGGCCAGTTTGTTCACTGGATTGCTGTGCACGAGATTTCCATTGCCAATGCACATGAGCATTGCTACGTTCCAAAAGTAATTGGCAATCCTGTTTCGCTTCTTGGTGACAAATTTGGGGTGCCCCTCTGAAGCTCTGAGCCCCCGGACTGGGGAGGTCAACCATGGAGTTGCAGTGCCAGTACAGGCCTACTGCTTTGCTTCTGTGGACAGAGAAGTAGCAAAGGTTTTCGGTGAGTCCATTGAGGGTGAGCCTGGGGATGGCTGGGCCATGTCCGGCAGGCGCTAGCTTCCAGTGCTTTGACTCGCAATGAATCGAGGAGGCGCGCAGGCATACATGCCAACGATTTAGAAGAGGAAAGTGGGAGATTTTAGAAAAAGAATTGGGAGAATGTATTACCCAGGCAAATGCAGACGGAAGACAGCCAAAATACAGCCATTTTTTGCTTAAAAATCGGGATTCTCCTGCCTGAATTCGGTCTATTGACATGTATTACGTAGGTGACCTCTTTGTGGCTGTGGTCTTTACTAGGCTTATACTACACACTATTAGATTAAACAGAGAACTGAAGAAATATGGTTTATAATACTAACAAAAGTCCATAAAGTGCATGTTTAGAGCACTTCCATTCTATATATACTGGAGTTCAATCTACAGTCCTGGGGGACCTGGCTACAGCATTGGAGGATCTGGAATGACAATATTTCAACTTCACAGCCAAACAGCGCATCTCAATTCAAACTAGAGAGGAACACAGCCATGATTGCTCACAATTTCAAAGTAAAGAGGTATGTAATACCCAAGCACCCTTTTTATAACACATACACAAACGTGACAACAACTATAGATTTCTGGACATGTTCCAAGCAACAGTAGAGGCCTTAAGTTACCACTCTAATAAGCTGAATACCCAGGTGAACCTTCTAAACCTGCTGGCAATCTTTGTCACAGGGAGTGACATCAAATTGGTAAATTTGAACAAACTTACAATAAGGACAAGGAGACAGACAGAAGTCCAATTTAACGCATGTCCTTGCTCCCCATTGTGTGACAAAGTTAGCACACTTCACGAGGTCCTACGCTCCCTAATAACGGGGATAAAACAATAAATAAACCAATAAATAAACCCAGAGACCTTTGTCCCAAATGTGTCGGTATAGAGGACGAACAATTACAACTCAAAATAAGTGACTGCCCAGGGACATCATCTGCCTTGTCCTGGATACTGCTGAGATTAACCCAACCAAACCAACAGATCTACAATTAATGGAAGCACTACAAACCCACTTAACAAAGTGAAAGGGTCAAATTCAGAATCGGGCAGAATGACACTGCAACATACATTCTTAGGACAGACCAGCTTTGAAAACCCCAAGCACACTAGACATTAGTCAGTCAAAATTATGCAAATATAACCATCAGAGACCAGAGGCGGGGTCACACAAACAAAGAGTTTTTCCACATCAAGAACATATTAAAAGGTTGTTACAACTCAGAAAACCGACAGTATAGGGTACGCGCAAAAACAAGATGGCCGCCTCCCGGTGAGCTCTGAGTCGGAACAACCCGTTTTCGACGAGTAATTGCTTATTTCCTGTCAGAATTTTGCCCAAAATGAGGTAGCAGCACTCTGAAGTTCCTGGTGATTTTCCTGGTCTTCGAGTCGTTGGAAGTGGTCTTTTCTACCCTCCTGCTTCATCTTCGACTTCTGTCTCAAGGTACTGCCTGGATTTCCTGTCAGGGGGGTGGAGTAAGTACTCGGGAAAGGGCCTGGCTTTGGCCTAACCACTCCCACAGTCTGTTTAAGCTGCTGCACCTGGCTTTTCTTTGAAGCATTTTTTCTACAATAATCTCCTTTTCCTTCACTCTATTTTTATCTACATCCTTGATTTTTTTATAATAGGAAAATGGAGAATAAAAATGCGCAAACACCTCATAATAAGAGGAAGCAACATATTTCTCCTCCTCCAATAAAATCTAAAGTGGTGGAATCTAGTGAACCTTCCTTGGCATTAATTCTTGAAGAAATTCAAGCTCTTCGTACTAACACTGATACAATAGTGTCGGAGATTAAAAGCCTGCGCAAAGATCTGGCTAGTATGTCAATGAAAGTTTCAGATAATTCAATTAAAATACAAGACAAGAAAGTTAAAATTGAGGCTTTTACACCACTTGTGGCAAAAATATCCCCTATGTCTGCTCTCCTTCTAGATATGGAAAATCGTAACAGGCAATACAATTTACGTATTTTTAATTTGCCAGAGGATGTTGAAGGTTCCAATTGCAGACTATATTTGGAGAATTTGATACCTGGTTGAAATGAAGTAGGAGGCAGCGGCAGGTTAGAAGCCAGGAAGGTTTATTAAGTAGGAAACAATACACTTCAGCCTCAGAAGCACAGCCACCATCAGGTCTGGCCAGGCTCTTAATAACTGACTCACTTCAAGTATCAACATTCCATCACTAGGGACAACCAAGAAGCAGTACCAACATTCTAGTTAGGCTAACACTGATTTACAATGCCCATCAGTGTTAGCTGTGAAACATATAAGATACTACACACCTCCCCCCTTTCCCAACAGGAGAGATAGAAAATTCAAAACACAAACCAAAATAAAAAAACCCACAAGAAATAAAAAAAATGATGTGATTTAAACATATTCCTTTAAGTACAACGGGATTTAAACATATTCCTTTAAGTACACCGGTCTCAGAAACCCTAGAGGATTTCCTTATAACTGTATTGCCACCATCAGGTTCAAAACTCACAGTATTTTCATCTCTCTTACCAACTTTAACCACCGGACCCAAATTCCAGATGCGATGGTCCTCTGTTCTTACAGCATTTTCAAATAGTTTGATGACTTTCATGGGAGGTGAAAATCTGGAACCTGAACTGAAAACACCACCACGGGGCTTTTTAATTCTGATCAGATCACCAACATGCACAACAGTTTTCTTGGTAGCTTTACGTGAGTCAAACAAGTCTTTTCTCTTAGAGGCTAACTTGTGCTCTTTCACCTTTTTTAACTCCTCTTTCTGACTAACAGACAAGTCAATGTTAATCAAATCATTGACCCAGGAGGGACAAACCAAGGTATTGGCCATTCTTCCCTTGAATAATTCAAAAGGGGTGAAACCTGTGCTTGAATGGGGAGTTATCCTATAGTTCTTCACCCTATCAAGTAATTCCCGTCTCCAACATAGATTGTTTGTGATGGCACGCTGAATAGTTTCCTTCAAGACCTTGTTGAATCTTTCAACCATGCCATTGGTCTCGGGATGGTATAAAGCAGATTTGTTATGTCTAATACCTCTTTCTTTAAAAAATTCTTCCATTTCACGAGATACTAACTGCACCCCATTGTCTGTAAGCAAGGAATTCGGAAAACCTTCCCTTTCAAAAACTCACTCCAGAAACGTAATTACATCACGTGACTCAATAGAGTTGGTAATGGCAACCTCTGGCCATCTGGAAAACATGTCCAAGAGTACCAAAACATACTTGTCTGAACTTGCATAGCGAATAGGACCTAACATATCGAAGGAAACTTCCTTCCAAGGTTCCTTCGGTATGTCTCTTAATATCATGGGTTGCACTCTACATTTTAACGTTTTCTCCGCATTGCAGCACTCTCCACAATCACGCACCACTCGCTCAACCTGAATATCCATTCCAGGCCACCAGTACATTAGTCTCAACCTCTCCTTAGTCTTAGAGATTCCTGGTTGAACTTCATGGGCTAGGGAAATCAAACCCTCTCTCGGAAAAAGGAGGAATGAGACTAGTGCCCCTAAACACAAAGCCACCTTGTAAAGACAATTCGTCCTTAACTCTCCAAAAAGTTTGTAAAACTTCATCATTCTTGTCTGATTTGGACCAAGCGCTTCCTATTTTTCTACCACCTTTTGTAGTACAGGGTCTTTAGCACCTTCAGCCAACCACTCATCCTCACTAATTATACCTTCTCTAATCAGACAAACATCTAAGCTCTCATCTTCATCAGCACAATTCTCACTAGCCTCACTTACGTTGACTAAATGGGAACAACAGTCAGCTACCCAATTCTTGGCACCAGGAACATATTTAACATCAAAATGGAATTCTTGCAATCCAATTACCCAGCGCCTGATCCTAGCAGAGACTGCATCTAAACCTTTTCTCTCAAAAATTTCTTTAAGTGGCTTATGGTCAGTTTTTACAGTAAACTTGCTTCCCCACACAAACTTTCTGAGTTTTTGTATCGCCAAGGAAACAGCTAGAGCCTCTTTCTCTATAACTGAATAATTCAGTTCTGCCCCTCTAAGGCTCCTGGAGATAAACAAAATGGTATTTTCTAAACCATTGTGTCTTTGTAACAATACTGCTCCAAGACCTTTTGTACTGGCATCAGACATAATTATAGACTCATGCCCCGGCTCAAAGCTCTGAAGACTGGAAGCCCCTCTGAGCATTTTCTTAATAGAGCTAAACACCAACTCACACTCATCATTCCAAACAAAGGGAGTGCCCTTCTTGAGAAGAGCCCTCAAGTTTTTAGTCTTTTCTGAAAAATTGGGAATAAACTTATTGTAATATTCAGTCATTTCCCAAAATTTTATCACCTCTTCTTTGGACGACGGACTGACTAAATTGTTAATGGTTTCAACCAAATCTTTTTTTGGTTCAATTCCATCTGGAGTTATTTTGTGACCAAGATAATCTATTTCCTCCAAATTGAATTTGCATTTACTAGCTTTCAAAGTAACACCATTTTCTTTGAACCTCCGTAACACCTCACGTACCCTTTGGTTGTGTACAGTAGCATCTTCACCATAAACAAGAACATCATCCTGATATATTTTAATCCCCGATAAACCTTCCAACATCTTTTCAATTACATGCTGAAAAGCAGCAGATATTAATCCGAAATGCATGCGTACGAATTTGAACGTGCCAAACGGAGTAACAAAAGCCGTTCGATCTTGAGACTCATGGTGAAGTTTTACTTGGTGGTATGCCGAGGCAAGGCCCACCGTTGTAAAATACTTTGCCCCTTTTAACATGGAAAGCATTTCATTAATATTTGGAAGCGGATAGTGATCTACAATAACATTCTTATTTAATTCACGCAAATCAACACAAAGGGAAACTTCACCATTTGCCTTCTTCACCATAACTACTGGATCCAACCACTGGGTAGCTTCCACTTCTTCTATGATGCCATTATCCTTTAACTTGTCCAATTCAGTCTTCATCTTTTCTTTGACAAGCAAAGGCACCCCTCTAACCTTGCTCACAACTGGTTTGGCCCCTTCTTTAACTCTTATCTTGTGTACATATTTCTTAATACAACCAAGTTGTTTTTTAAACACCTCAGGAAATTCCTCCGCAAAATTTGGCTTAATGGAATCAACACTATTCACATGTAGGGTTTGCCTCAATTTCACTGAGGGAGTCTCATTGGGATCTAAATATACACCTAATTCTTTCTGGTGAAACCAACTTATGAGAGAGTCTCCCTTACAGAAACATACGTTTTCCCTGCAGTAAATCTATCTTTGAAGTAAATAGAACCATTAAAATACCCTACAAGTTTGATGGGTTGACCACCATAACCTTTAGGAGAGATGTCAGGTTTTAATAACTTAACTTTACATGCTAAGTTTTTCTCAAAGAAAACTCTGGGGATCAACGTTATCTTTGCACCAGAATAAAATAACATGGAAACAGTAGCACCCTCAATTTGAACTGATTCCCATGGACCATGGACTTGAACTTGCATGATTATTTCATCTTCTGAAGAATCATCAACATATTCACAAGAAACTTCTTGAATTATTTTTTTTGTATTACCAGTATTAGTACTCCGACAACAATTTGAAAGATGGCCTTTCTTCCCACATTTCTTACATGTGGTTTTCCATCCTACACACCCCTTAAAATTTGCATAGTGTCCAACATCACCACACCTATAACATTTTCCAGAGTTAGATTGTGAAGAATTGTTAACATCTTTTTGTGGCGGACGTGAGGAATTGCTACAGTCATTCTGCAGTGGACGTGAATTAAAGCTATTATAGTTCTTTTTACGAACAGAAACAGTTTGTGCTGTTTCTTCTTTTGGTGTAATGGTGTTCTTCTTTATCTCTTCCACACAAGCTTTGCTGTGTTCAAAGTTCTTGGCAAGGGTAACAACCTCAGAGAGAGAAGGATCATCTTTTTGCCAAAAGCTCTCTCTAGCTTTCTCTACACAACACCCTAACATGAATTGATCACAAAGTCTTTCTTCATTGTTTATACCAAAAGAACATGTAGAAGCAAGTTTCCTCAACACAGAAACATATTCTTCAACAGATTCGCCTGACCTTTGCATTCGTTTACCGAATTGATATCTTTCTAAAACCCTGGAAACTTTAGGTAAGTAGTGTAAGTCTAATTTCTTCATGCAAATTTCATACTCATTTAAGTCATTACTTATTTCAACAGATAAGTCAGGCAAGTGTTGAAAGACCTCTTGGCCTTCTGAGCCAAGGCAATGAAGCAATAAGGCCATTCTGCGCTCTGCGCTTAAAGATGTTCCACACACTCTCGCGTAATTGATGAAAACATTCTTCCATTTTCTCCAAGGGATTTGTGGTTCCCCAGGATTCATAAGAAGGAAAGGAGGAGGAGGAACATTCTACATGTTGGCAAAGAAATGTGAAACAAAAAAGAAATGGCAGAGAGTGCAACACACCTATAAAAATTAATGAAGACAAAAACAAGTGCAAGCAAACACAGTAATGCAGAGAAGCTGCGTGTGTGGAGGTAAACAAGAAAAAATTGGAGAACTGTGCGTGTCAGTGAAGAGGAATGGAGCTGCACACAAACTTGAGTGTAGAAAAGCTTTGCGCATCAGCGGTGACGAGCAGCTGAACGCACTATGAAATCAGGCAAGCTGTGCGTGTCAGCGATGACAAAAGAAGCTGAGCACACGAAGAAATCAAGTAAGCTGTGCGCGTCAGCGGTAGCAGACAAGTTGTGTGAGTCAGCGGTGACAAGAGCAGCTGAGCGCACAAAGAAAGGTTTGGAAAGGGAGAGTGACGACTTACAGTAAGTTCACTGAAGTCTTGAAAGTATGAAGCAGTTGCATTTTGAAATTGAAGATCTTGAAAGTAGTGAAGATCTTGGTAAATGAAATCGAAGTGACCTCGATGATTGAGTTGAAGTCCAAGGGTGGGTCCAGTCTTTTTCCAGTCGTCGCCAATGAAATGAAGTAGGAGGCAGCGGCAGGTTAGAAGCCAGGAAGGTTTATTAAGTAGGAACCAATACACTTCAGCCTCAGGAGCACAGCCACCATCAGGTCAGGCCAGGCTCTTAATAACTGACTCACTTCAAGTATCAACATTCCATCACTAGGGCCAACCAAGAAGCAGTCCCAACATTCTAGTTAGGCTAACACTGATTTACAATGCCCATCAGTGTTAGCTGTGAAACATATAAGATACTACACTGGTCTTTTAAACATCAAATTTCCGGAGAAATTTGAAATTGATAAAGCGCATAGGATTCCATCTCATCGTAATCCTCACCACACAAAGCCAAGACAAATGATTTTTAAGGTTTTACATCATCATCATTTGGTCTTGATAAGGAAAGCAGCGCGGGAAATTCCTTCTTTAATGGTCAGTGGTAATAAAATTTTTATTCACCAGGACTTCGCTAAAGATACTGTTAAGACTCGTAAAGAATTCACCGACCTCCGTCCTCAGTTAAGAAGTCTTGGATTTAAATATGGTCTTTTTGATCCTTCCACAATGCGAATGTGGAAGGATAATTTTTCAAAGTCCTTCCAACGACCAGAAGATTTAAGACTATTCCTGGATCAGCATTCACAACATTCTATGGATACGCATGATTCTGCTACTTGAACATTGTTTTATTATGTATTTCTGACTAATTTACTGTTTATTTCCACACGGGGCTCCAACGGTTTGGTCATGCTTGTAAAGCGTGTGTGCGTTTCAAACCTGTTATTAATGTTTAATTGTTGTCGTTCTTTCTATGTTTGTTTGTCTTTTCTTTTTTCCTTCTCTTTCCTTATACCTTGTTATAGAGCTACTATTTTTCATTTTCTGCTTCAACTTTTTCTCCTCTTCTTAATTTTTTCTTCTTCTCTATTTTACTTTGGCTAATGTTAAAATAATCTCTTTGAACGTCAAGGGTTTGCGACATCTGGTAAAACGTACAAAATGTTTGGATTATTTAGGAAGTTGCAAAGCAGATATTTGCTTCATACAGGAAACGCATATTGAAGACAAGTCTTCGATTATATGAAAAAAAAGTGGGTTGATACTATCATATCTTCCCCTGCAAAGGGTAAAAAAAATGGTGTTGCTATTCTTTTTGCAAGAAGATTACACTGTCAAATTGTAAGTAAATCATCCGATTCAGAAGGTAGATACGTCAAAGCTAAAATTAAAATTCATGATTCAGTTATGTTTTACTTAATGTATATGGTCCTACTGTTGATGATCCTATATCTTGGTCTAATCTAACTACTCAAGTTGGGTAATGTTCCTCTTATAGTTGGAGGAGATTTCAATCTTATATCTGATCCTTTATTAGATAGATCTTCTCTTACTAAATTTCGACCTCCTAAAGATTTTTTTACTTTAAAATCTTTTCTTAAAACTACAAAATTGGTAGATATTTGGCGATTACATTTTCCTACGGAAAAAAAGTTTACCTTTTTTTCTTTTCCACATAACTCGCACTCAAGACTTAATTATTTATTGATTTCCAGACAACTAATTAATTCTGTGGTCACTCCTACTATTGGTAATATTGATATTTCGGATCATGCCTTAAATTCCTTTGTTTTACAATTTAATTCAAATTTTAAAACACAATCCAGATGGCAAATGAATACTAGTATTATTCTCAATGAACAAAATAAACCAAAAATCTTAAATGCTCTTCAAGAATACTTTCATAGATGGGACGCTTTTAAAGCCTATATTAGGGGAGCCTCTATTTCTCTCATGACACATGAAAACAAACCTTTTAATGCAAGAATTAAGGAATTGGATAAGCAAATTGCAAAATTTGAGAGACTTTTTATTACCTCCAATGACCCTCAATATAAAATGGAATTGCAAAAACTTCGATATGAGTTTAATTCAATCCTTAGCAGAAGAGCTGGTATTCAACTCTCTAATTCTAAAGCCAAATTCAGTTTTAATGCTAACAGATCTGGACGGCTTTTAGCCAATTATCTACGTATTAAAAACGATAAAACACAAATAAATTCAATTCATGGCCCCAATGGTAGAATTGCCCTGTCGCAAAATGATACCGTTAAGGAATTCAATTCATGGCCCCAATGGTAGAATTGCCCTGTCGCAAAATGATACCGTTAAGGAATTTCTAAATTATTACACTACTCTATATGATAAACCTAACTTTGATGATTCTTCTTTAATTGACTCTTTTTTTTTATCTTTGCCCATTACTGAAGATGAAATTCTATTAGCCATTAAGTCTCTTAAACAAAATAAATCCCCTGGACCGGATGGCATTCCAGCAGAATTTTATAAAGAATTTCAATTACAGCTTATTCCTCATTTATTTAAACTATTTACCTTTTTTAGTTCTACAGGAACTACTACAGGTTCTTTTACTGAGGCTTTAATTGTTTTACTACCCAAACCTAACAAAGACCCTACACTTGTGTCAAATTACCGTCCTTTTTCCTTAATAAATCAGGATTGTAAACTTTATGCCAAAATTCTTGCAACTAGGTTAACATCTGTTTTAGATTCTATTATTCATCCAGATCAGTCTGGGTTTATGAGAAATAGATATTCTGCCAATAATACAAGAACTTTATTACATGTTATAGAACAAGGATCCACTTTATCTTTACCATCAGGAGTATTTGCATTGGATGCTGAGAAAGCTTTCGATAAAGTTCATTGGCAGTTTTGTTTTGTACTTTAATAGCATTTAATTTTGGTGATTTATTTATTCGTATGATATCTGCTCTTTACTCTACTCCTAATGCTCGTTTATTTATTAATGGCCAAACTTCAAACCAATTTTCTCTTTTCAGATGTACCAGACAGGGTTGTCCTCTCTCCCCGCTCTTATTTCTTCTTGTTATTGAACCTTTGCTTGTTTCCATCAGGAAATGTAATGATATTTCTGGTATTACTATTAAGGAGGTAGCTATTAAAACATTAGCATACGCAGATGATGTACTTTTATTTATTAGCAATCCTTTATCCTCATTCCCTCCTTTATTTGAGATTCTTTCATCTTATTCCAAGATTTCTGGTTATAAGTTAAATACTAATAAAACAGAATGTTTTACTTTAAATGTTCACTGTACCCCAGATATGTTACCCATGAAAGAATTAATTTGGCAAAGAGACAAATTTAAATACCTTGGCATTTTATTTTCTTCATCTATGAAAACTACAATATCATTAAATTGTGATTCTATTTTAAGTTACATTGAGGATAAAATATCCAAATGGTCTTCACTTCATCTTTCATGGTGGGGAAAAATGGACTCCATAAAAATGACTATAGCACCAATTTTTTTTTACTCCCTGGCCATGATACCTACTCAATTTCCTATGAAGTTTTACAAACTTATAGATCAACTCCTCTCTAAATTTCCTTGGAGCAATAAAGCACCTCGTATTGGTTATAAAAAACTAAAATTGCCAAAATGTAATGGAGGTTTTGGTTTACCAGACTTTTCTTTGTTATCATAAAGCTTTTATATTAAAACAAAGTTCTCTCTGGTTTAATCACTCTCATTTGATTAATCCCCCTTCATGGCTTTTTATAGAAAAGAGTCTAATAGAGCCGTTTCCAATACCTACTTTGTTAACTATGTCCAACAAATCAATTTTTTTTCATAAATCTGTTATTTTAAAATCCACTAAACTAATATTAAATGATTTTGATTTAATTTTCCAGTCACCCATATCCGTTATTGATGATATGTCATTATGGTATAATCCACACATAAAACTCACTAGAAATGTCAGATTTTGGCATTCATGGATAAAAGCTGGTATTTTTTATCTCAAAGATGTTTACTATAATAATGCTTTTATATCCTTTGATGTTTTACAGACCAAATTTAATTTGCCTTCCTCTGATTTCGTCAAATATGAACTTTTATGCAATTCTATATTAGATTCATTTCCTCATAACATACCTTCTAATGCTAAATCAGATCTGTCAATTTATATTCAAACTGTATCCACTTTTTCTCACGGGGTTTCGATATTCTATAAAAAGATTATTGCATTTCAAGGTAACAACATTAATGTGATTTCAACATTCTGGAATAATGAACTTTCAACCTCTTTATCTCGTGATACATGGAAGACTATATGGCTCAATAATATTTCAGGATGGTTACCTGTTTCGCTTTATCAAACAAACTCCTATATTTTATATAATTGTCTTTGGTCTCCATTGCGATTGTTTCAAGCTAAACGTCTTCCAACTCCTAAGTGTTGGCATTGCAATTTGCATACTGGTTCACTAAAACATATGCTTTTTGATTGTCCTTCTGTTTTTGAATTTTGGACGTTATAAAAAGAAAACTTAATATTCATGAAGATTTTTCATTTAAATTATTAATTTGTAAATCTATTGTTCTTTCTCAAAAATTAATTGACTTAGAAGGTAAACTTTTTAATTTCCTATTATCAGCTGCTTTAAAATCCATTACAACATGTTGGAAAGATGTTTCATTATTATCTGTTCATGTTTGGTGGTCATGGGTTATTTTTACTAGAAGAGAGCCCATTTATCTTTGAATGGTATTAATCATAATTGTAATTCTTATCATTTATTTTGGAAACCTATTGATAATTATTTATCTTCTTAAAATGTATCTTTATCTTTAATTATTTATTATTGCTATAGCAGCTTAGTCTCTATTTCATAGTAGCTCTACTTTAATGATTATTAGTAAGTATTTATTCTTGTTCCTTCTCCTTTCCTTTTAATTTTTAGTAATAATATACTATATTATATTGTACCTGATGACATTTTAATTGTTATTATTATCCATGTGTTCTCATTGGGTATTTTCATAGTGCTATTTTTCGTACTGTCATTTGTTTATTATAAAATTTAATAAACTATTTTGAACGCAAAAAGAAAACCGACAGTATAACAGACAGTGCCCAAGGTGAAATAACATAATAATAATACAGACACTTGTAAAGCGCGACAGCTACCTCAAACAGAGGTGTCCCAGCGCTAAGCGGAAAGTATTACAGCATTGCACCGCTCGGGGCCAAGTCATGGGCCCTCAGTCTGCCTTAAAAAGCCAGGTTTTCACCATTTTCCTGAAAAGGGGCTCGGTATCGATAGTGCGGAAATTGTTCAGCAGGGAGTTCCACAGTTTTGCAGCCCCGAGCGTAAAAGATCTGCCACCCATACGTGCCTTTTTAAAACGGGGGATACACAGTAGATTTTGGGAATTGGACCTCAAGGTTCTAGACTGTTTGTAACCACGTAGTCTGTGTTTCAAGTAGATGGGGCAGTTGCCATGCATAGCACGGAACGCCAGAGTCAAGGCCTTGAATTTGATTCTTTTCCTCACTGGAAGCCAGTGTAGTGCTTTTAAATGCGGAGAGACATGCTCGCGGAACGGCACTCGCCTAATTAGTCCCGCAGCCGCATTTTGCACTATCTGCAGGCGTTTAATCAGATACTCTGGCTGACCCAGATAGAGGCCATTTGCATAGTCTGGCCTGGAAGTCACTACAGCATGTACATTCATATGAAATAGTAATACTAAGCCCCTAACCAAGCGTGAATGAAAAAAGATTGTGTTAGAGAAGAAATAAACCCATGACAACAGTTACCACATAAGACATTCCAACTAATAAATCAAACTTCATGACATTTTTTCCAATATTTCCTAAGGATGTAGTAACCAGGGAATGTCATTCAAGTCACTTAAACGGCTGCAGAAATTATGAATAGAGGACGATAGGCAGAAATACCTATTACAAGCACCGTACATAACTCCACCTTAGCACAGGTAGAAAAACAGACCATAACCCTTTAAAACTTGAAGCACCCCAAATCCATGTGTTCCCAAACATAAATACTGCTCAAATATCCAATGTAAAGATAAGCACAAACAGACGGGAAGGTAACAACCATGATCACTCAAGAAGGGAAGCGACATCCATCAACTTGTGATGAAAATCAAGCCTGTAATAAGAATAAGGATCCATTTCCCACAATCCAGCTTCACAAAGAACCATAACACGGGCATTTTAAGGCAAATTCGCAACAACATATATCCCAAGAATATTTGAGAGCAGTTGCAACAAATTAACTCAAACCCAGATAAACAACCTTGAAAAAGAGTTGCGTGACGACATGAACACCAAGTTATTAATGCCCAAATTTGTGAATATGTCTCCAAGCGGTGCTACAATATTCTTTTTAAAAAATCTTTTTTTAAAGGTTTATTTAAATTTCACAAAGACAAACAGCATTTCGTCGGTTCATTTACATACATTACGACTGATACCCTTATGCGATTTACACCATCCTGGAATGCGATTATCTTACACATCAGACCCAGTCATCCCTCTCCTTGACCCGCCACTTCCCTTCCTGCCGTGATATTTCGCTCTAAGGGGTCCTGACACATTTGTGAGCCTACAGACGTTTATGCTAATAAGTAGGATTTATATGGCTGCCATATATCTAACGGTCTTGACCTCTGGGGTTGCAACTGGGCACACAAATCACTATTGGTATTACAGTAGGACATGCTAAATAACCAATCCTTCAATCTTTGCGAACTGCAACGCCAGTGCACAGAATCATCGGGATGACTTGGGGAGGGTCTTCAAATATCCCAGTAATGCCATTAAGGGGGTAGGTGGGATGGGTATTTCTACCATTCGTGATAATTCCTCAAACACTCTTGACCAGAATCGGGCTATTCCTCCGCAAGTCCACGTCATGTGTGCGAAATCTGCAATCAGGATGTTGTAACGTGGGCAGCTATGAGGGCGTACAGGGTCTATACGATGCACTTTTGCTGGTGTGATATATGCCCGCCTTAGGTATTTAAAGTGTAAAATGTTGTGTTTATGGTTAAAGGAGACCTTGCATGTTTGTTCGCAACAGTAATGCCAAAGTTCATCTGTTATGGGTTGTCCTAAGTCTTGTTCCCATGCCTGCCGTGTCTTGTCATCCCTGGACGGGAGTAGCGCGATAGCGGATTTGTACATTTTGGACATTAAATGCCCCCCTTCAGTTTCCCTAATGAGTAAAGTCAGTGGGGGAAAATCAGGAGGTTCTATGGGATAACTAGGAATCTGTGATCTAAGGGCATTCTGTAGCCTGCAAAGCATGAACTGGTCCATGAAATTGGCTTCACTAAAGCGAGTATCTTCTGTTCTGGAGTAAATGTGTCCATCCGGAAACACGTCTCCAAATGTGGTCAAGTTGTATTTAGATAAGGTGCGCTGCACCACCTTTTCCTGAGTAATAGACAGCAAGAGGTTCCCAGGTAACGGTAGTGATGAGGAGTAAAGAAGCTGCACCCCGGTTGCCCGAGCCAGCTGTCTCCAGGCCCACCTGGTCGTGGATAACGTTTGAAGGTCTTGCGGGTCTCTGGCCATTCCCGTCGGCAGCAGGGCCGACAAGGGAGTAGGATGAGAAAGGTCCGCCTCTGGGCGAAATTAAGGCACCCGAGAATCAGCATGGAACCAGTGTCTTGAGAAACTGCATTGGGCGACCAAGTAATGGACCCTGAAGTTGGGGATCCCAAACCCCCCTCTCTCATATGGTTGTGTCAGGATATCCCAACTGATCCTGGGCTGTCTCCCCCCCCCCCCGACACCCCATACCAATCGTATTAGTTGTGTGCGCAAAGTGGTAAAAAAGCTCTTATTCAAGGGAATCGGTATGCTCTGAAAAATATATAAAAACTGTGGGAGAACAACCATTTTAATGAGGGCGATTCTCCCGGCCATAGCCAGAGGAAGTTTCAGCCACCGCTCTACTTTATCTCTCAATTTTTCCATTGCAGGGCCATAATTAAGCTGGAGTATTTGCGCCTGGTCTCTATGGATATGTATGCCTAAATATTTGACTGAGTCGTCGCACCACTTTAAGGGGAATTCTGTGAGTCGGTCGTTGTGAGCGTCTGTCAGCGGGAAAACCTCTGACTTGTTCCAATTAATGTGCAAGCCCGACAGGGCACCGGGTAATTTCTCTAAGAATCGGGTCCAAATTGTTATCCCGATGCCTCAAATATAGTATAATGTCATCAGCATACAACTTAATCAATAACGGACCAGTTTTAAATTGTAGCCCCCTATGAGAATGATGATCTTGTAAGTGACGCACTACTGGGCCCATTGCTATTATAAATAGAAGCTGGGACAGAGGGCACCCCTGGCGGGTCCCTCTAGATGGTGTGAAGGATTCTGTTAGCGAGCCATTCACTTTCACGCACGCCGATGGGTGCGTGTAGAGCAGGGATATCACCGATATAAAGCGTGGGGGCATCCCCAACCGGATCAATGTTGCACACAAAAAGGGCCACTCCAATGAGTCGAAAGCCTTCTCGGCGTCCAATAGGACTGCTGCCGCTGGGAGTGATGGGTTCATCCTGTGTAATGTAGTGAATAGGGCCAGTAAATTCAATGCCATGGATCTACGTGGGATGAAGCCTGCCTGGGCTGGGGAGACCATTTGGTCCACTATGAGAGATAGTCTAGTGGCCATCATTTTGGCTAAACTTTTATAGTCGAAATTCAGTAATAAAAGGGGCCTGTATGAGCCACAGTATAGTAGGTCCTTCCCTGTCTTAGGGAGAAGAGTTATCACTGCTTCCCGCATTGTTAGCGGGAGTAGGCCCGCCTCAATCGCCTCCTGGTATACATCAATTAGGTGATGGGCTAAGTCTTTCTTGATTGGTCTTGGTAAACTTATTGTCTGGTCCTTTACAGTCAGAGGTCGTATCGTCCCTATTTATCTCGCTATCACAATCAGCACCCTCAATTTCCCCCTTCCCCCCCCAAGATGGCCACTTGACTCTTTCAGTCTCCTATACTGTCCCTGATGCCATTCCTCAATGCGTCCTTGTATTATACAGTTGTGACTTTATAACCACCTAATGATGTATTGCTCTTTTTTATGACTCTTATGAATCTCCTCATGTACATCTTATAAAATGTAATCACACAACTTATAAAGCGCTCTGATACCCTCGGGTCTAGCTAGCGCTATATAAAACTCAAAAATAAATAAAATGCCTTATAAAAACATCCCGAGAACCCATCTAGGCCGGATGCCTTTGAGCCGTCCATGTAATCTATTGCTTGGACTACGTCGTCGACCAGGAAAGGTTCGGCGAAGAATTCTCTGTGTGCGTCCTCTAGCCAAACCATTGCCACTTCATCCAAGTAGGCGTCACTGGCAGTCGTGTCTGGGGAGACTTTGGTAGTATAAAGTTCCTTATAGTATGCCAGTACCTTTTATACCCTCACAGTCCGATATAGGTACCCCGTCGTCTCCCATGAGGCTTGTGATGTACGTCTGTCCCCTATTGGGTTGTATTAGCCTTGCTAGTGTGCGCCCGGGGCGCTCCCCCTCCCCTACCTCCTAGCTGTTGCATACTTCCCCAAGAAGTGGGCCTCCCTTTTCGCTGCTTCCTGATATTACGCCAGTAGTGCAGTCCTCTGTCTTAGAACCGTGGTGGTCCATGCTGACAGTAGTTCTGCATCTACTGCTCCAAACTGTGTTTCAAGCTTGGACAATGTGCGCCATAGGTCTCTGAGGATTCCTGCCCCGTTTGAAATACAAACCCCACGCATGTATGCTTTGAACGCCTCCCAAAGCATGGCTTTGGTCTCTACTGTGCCTATATTAGTGTCAAAATATTCCTCTATCGCTTAACTCAGTTCTGCTTCGAAGACCGGGGTCTCTGAGGGCCATGTCAGGGAATCTCCACTGACGTGCCATCCCAGCCGCTTCTGGAACCTGTAGTTTGAGTACCACCGGGGCGTGGTCTGATAATGTGTGCGGTAAGTGCGTGACTTCTCCCAGCCATGTGGTTACACTAGGGGATAGCAACCAATAGTCTAACCTGGTCCAGGTATTATGAGGGGCCGAATAGTGTGTGTATGCAGGTGTATCTTGGTGAAGGTGACGCCAAGCATCTGATAAATGATATGTTTCTGGCAGGCTGGCAAGTGACTGTCTGGCCCTTGGTTTCGTATCAGCCGTTGTGGCTGTGCTGTCCAATTTCGGATTAAGCAGAATATTTAAGTCACTCCCTATACAGATATGATCTGCCCCCATCCTATCTAAGTGGGCGTGTAGTTCTACAAAAAAGTCTGGGTCGTCTACATTTGGCGCATAAACGTTAGCCAGCAGTATTGTGTTTCCCAGGAGCCATCCCTTTACCAATACGTATCTGCCCGCTTGATCCGTGTATATTTCCACTGTTTTGAAGGGTATGCGTTTATGTATAAGGATCGAGACTCCCCTCGCGTTAGAGCAATATCCTGCAAAGTAGCGGGCAGAGCCCCAGCTAGCGGCAAAGTTCGGGGAAGCATGCGGGACCAAGTGTGTCTCCTGCAAAAATCTACATGGTGACTTTGTAAATAGTGTAAAACTTGTTTGCGTGTATCATTAAGCCCTCGCACATTCCAGGACATAAGTTGAATTTTCCCATTGCTTCTAGTATCAGGTGTCATGGAACATCCGCAATTCTATTCTAGTCTACTGTGTGAACCGACATTGACATTGTACATTTTGTGCTGGTGTCTGTGAAATGAAAAGAGATAAACAAATCTGCTCCCCTAGTTCCCCACTCCCTCCACCCATCCCCTTGCCTTTTCTACAGGGGAAACCCCAACCCTCTAGTAACCTCATAAACATATGTTGTTAACTATACTATCACTATATATCAGATATAGGTGCCTAAGCACGAGGGGGTGGCAACGCTATGCCTCGTCCCCGGTTACATGTGTAAATTAACGTGCCATTATGGCTTAGTTCACGGCGGCTTTTCACAACCTGCCATAGCCTAAGTAAACAATATCCTTATTGTTCCTATACAGAACGGGTCAATCGTCAGCTGGTGAAGAACAGTTCCATGCTAGTGCCAGAATCTGGCATTCGTGGGGATCTGCCCGGTGATGGGGATTTCTGGGCAGATCCAGCATTGGCTCGCGCCTTGAGAGAGTCCTGGACAGCCACAGGGTTATCGAAAATCCTCGACCTGCCGTCGACATCTACCTTTCACCTCGCAGGATACAGCATCCCATATTTCAGTCCTTCCATTCGCAGTGCTGACTTTGCCGCTGCGAATTTCCTCCTAGCATCTTGGACCATGGCCGTGAAATCCGGGTATAGGGAGATTGAGGACTCCTGCCAGTTTAATGCTCCCTTGTCTCGGGCAAGTCGCAGCGCAGTGTCCCTGTCCTTAAAATTGAAAAGACGGGCCAGTATCGGTTGTGGAGGACAGCCGGGATTAGGTTGCGGTCCAACAGTACGATGAGCCCTATCTACTACGAAGGTGGAGGTGAAGGATTCACGTCCCAGTAGATCTATCAAGAGTTTCTCCGCAAACTCATCAAGGCAGCCTGCATTTGTGGATTCTGGAACCCCAAGAATTCGGATGTTGTTACGTCTTCCTCTGGCTTCCAAATCTTCATTCTTTATTGCTATTGTCTTGAGTACCCGTTCCATCCTTTCTATCCTCTTGCTGGCTTGGGCTGACCCATCTTCCAGATCCGATATTCTGCCTTCTGTGGTGTCTAATCATCTTTCATGTTGGTCTAGCCTGGCCCCTATTTTATCCAATCTGCCGTCCAATGCATCAAAGCGCGTATCCAGGGCCCGGAAACCGGCCCGCAATTCAGCTAGCAGCGCTTCATTTGCCTGTGGAGCCGCAAGGGGTGGCACGACCTCCCTCCGCCATGATGGTGCCCGTTGTTTCTGCACCTCCACCTATCTTTTTCGAACGGGAGCTTCTTCTGTCTTGGGTCACTTTTTCCCATGGCCCTCTGGGTATCACGCCTAGTGTGTATCACAGTTTGAAGTTGCTTATTCCGTCTACTGCGTTCTGCGTTTTCCTTCACTACGGGAACTGTTCCCGACAACTACCTTCTTATCGATGCGACCTACGTGAGGTAATTAATCCTTATGGGTTGTACCAGGTGGCTGACCGGTGTTTGTCTCAATTGGCACTGCACAGTCGGACCCTGCGCACTTCTCTGAGGATTAAAGAGGAGTCAAACTCCTGCACAGCCCATTCCTGTGCTGCTGATGGGATCTCGGGGGTCTCAGCGCGTTTCACTTCTTTTCATTTATCGGCCTTCCCACTTCCCATAAGTCGATTAGGGGGCAGCGAGTGAACGTCTGCCCTGCTTATTGTTCCCCTGCTGTTTGAGCAGTCTTTGCTTTGTGGGCCTAGTTGGGACCACCTCTTCCTTGGAGCGTATAGCCGTTACCGCGCTGCGCAGTTGGGCCCGTTTTCTGGCGCTGTGGTTGGCGGTTTAACCCGGGTGGGTCCCCGCTGCTACTGATCTCATTAATATAGCGGAGCTGTTGGGGGGCCAGGCCGCAAAGAGGTTATTGTCGCTACCGCTAAGCGGGAGTCGGGTGCTATTGCTCGTTACTCTTGGGTCTGAGCCCGGCCTTCTCTCTTCGCACCGGGTCGCAGGGTGCTGCCGCTTGTAATTACCTGCCGGCCCTGCTGAAGCCCTCCGGCGGTCCGCCTCTTGTCCGCCTGCTCGTATTCCATCGTGGCTTCCGTAGGCCGGCGTTCACCTCCCTCTCCAGGCGCCGGGCTCTCGCCGTAACGTGAGGCAGCCCCAAGGGATCTCGATTAAGGCTGCAGCCGGATCTCTCTCTCGTAGCGAGGGCGTGTCGAACTCGAGGTCCCGGCTGCAATTTTTCTTCCGGGCTCAACTACATCATCGCTGATTCTCCTGCAGCAGGGCTCCGAACCGGTACCCAGTTAGATCGCTGGGTGGGGAGTCATGTCGAGGGTGTAATCGCTGCTATTCCGCTAGGCATGTTGCGTTGTAGCCGCCTGTGGAGTTGATTTACCCCGGGGACTCGGCAGAGCTCCAAAGCTATGTGGCCATCTTGGTCTGCTGCTTGGCCACGCCCCCTCATGCTACAATATTCTTAATTGGACAATATTGTCAAATTATCCAAGAGTCTCCAAGCCTTGTTCCATATAAACACCATAGACATAGTATCCATAGAATTCTTATCACCACAAGGGATAGAAACAAATGAGTCAACTTTTGTTTGTTGGGTCTCCTCAGACAAAACTACACAGGTTTATTCCAAGAAAATGTATTCAGAAATTTGTGTATATTTAGAAAGTTTTATTCACCTGTGGAAATAAAATCTATAATTATGCCCCTTCGCTGCCCTCTGCGCGATCTAATTATGCCCCTTTGCGCGATCCCCTTTGCGCGATTAATAATTGCCCACATTAAAAGCCGACACCATTTTGTTTTTAATTCACCCTTTGGTGTCCCAAGACCCCGAGCACGACACCCCTGCACCTGGTTTTCCTAATTTTCACCATCTGTCTCTGTGGTTTCTGCCAAGTCCGGGAAACCAGTACATGAGTTCCTGCTCCCCGCAGAGATGGTTCATGTTGCTGACATGAAGCACGAGCACAAACCCCCAAATGAGGAAGCCTTCCCCTTCCAACTGTCAGACTATTTCACATCGCAAGTCCCCTCACGAAGCCTAAGACACGCCCCATTTCTTCACACTCTGCTCCTCTTGCTGAATCTTTGTTCCTCTATCTGCCACGACCTGTTTGTTCCTCTATTTTGCCTCATGACCAAGACTGTATAAATATTCTGCTGTTGAAAATAAAGCACCCCACTTAAAGAGAGGGACTTGAGAGATTGCTCCTGTGCCCGCTTGGTGCTGGAAGCGCTCCCTTTAACTCGAGTTATTGGTCTTCTCCTCCTTCATTTGAGCACCACGGACTCCTCGCTTTGCATTGACAAGAAATTATGATTTATTAAGCATAGAAATTCAGAAATGAGGTAATAAGTAAAATTAATTTACCACAGTAATTGGCACCCGAACGTGGGACCTTCCCTTTCCCCACGCGCCGGCGATATTGGACCCGGTACTGTCCCCTCCTGACCGTTGACGGACTTCAAAAGTGCACAACGCTGGGAATTCCCGCTAACTCCCTCGAGGCGAAGAGGGGGACCGACTGCGGCCCAGCATCCACACGAGGCGGTGAGGAAATAGCGGAACGTCCTGAACCAAAGCCCAACCTGCGAAGCAGACGAGTCCGAGGTTCTACAAATCCCACCTTGAAACTGCGCGCCGCGTTTTCCCAAAATCTTCAAGAGGCCTTCCAGTTACTTTTCGGTGAGTACTGCTGAAAAGTATAAAAACGAACCCACAGCTTTTGTGGGGGCGGTAAAGATACGCGTTTTTTTGGTTTCTCACCTATCTTTGTTGAGGACTACTAAAACTAGTATAAAAGAAGGACTCACTACCTTGTGGGCACGGTAAAGATACATGTTTTTTGTGGGTTTCTCACTTATTTTGTGAGGACTACTAAACTAGTATAAAAGACGGACTCACCTCTTTCGTGGGTACGGTAAAGATATTTGTTCTGTTTATGTTTTTCTCACTTCTAAAATCTTTGAAAGTCTTGCCATCATGCCTATTTTCTCGAAAATACGTAAGATGGCAACCAAAAGGAGTATTCTTGAGAAGGAAATTCCCCTTCCTCCTCGGGATACTCCAGGACACTTCATGTATGCAAAACATGGTGTCGGTGCACTTATTTATTGTGATCTATGGGTAGAATATACTAAAGACCTAGAACTCAGATATAGATGGCCTGAAAATGGTAGTTTTGATACGGAGTGTATTATGAAATTAGAGGAACAGTTATGGAAGAAAAGAGAGTCCGCCAGTCACAGAGTGACTCAGTAGAATTATGGAGAAAAGAAGCCCATAGGAGGCAACAGAAGGAATTGCATAAAGTTGAAAAGGGTAAGAGAATGTCAGAGCAGGCCAAGAAAGAACAGTTACAAGAAATAGGGAAAGAAGTAGTTAGTGAAAGGAATAAAAGGGAACAATCAGCCATTTCTACTGGTTTTTATCCTGTATTGCCATCTGCACCTGAAAACCTTAACATTGCATCAGCACAGCCTACAGCCCCACCACCAGAGGATACTTTTACTAATTTTCTCTTAGATACTCCACCACCCTATGAAGTTCCAGTCATTCAACACCCTCTGCCTCCGCCACCCCTTTCACAACATAACGCACCACCTCTCACTCCAGAAGGGGGTGCCGTAGGTCCAGACCCAGGTAAAACAATTCCCGACTGCCCCTATGACCCGACTCCGAGCAACACAGGGGAGGCGGGCCGAATAAGTAAAATACTTCATGACTCCTGGGAAGAAATAAGACATCTACCAGCAATTGACACGTTTCTTCAAGCGGCCTCTGAGTTTCTTCGTACTGGAGAGAACTCACGAGCCATTAACGCTATGACTACAAGAAGATCACACCCTGTAAAAATGCACATGTATAGGTTCCTCCTTTGCTGTTTCATAAAACACATACAAGCAGAGGAAAGAAATGCACCAGTTTCACTTTTTGACTTATTAGATTCCGCATCCGACCACACTAGTCTAGAACTTATAAATGATGCACTAGACAGGTTCACCCGTAATGTGACCCGTATTCTGCAAAACTTGCAAACAAATGAAGAGAATAAGAAACTTGAGGAGGAAATTACTGAACCTACTGAAAAAGTCCTACCCGTTCGTTCTTCCGCCCCTAATTCACGAACACCCCCGCCTACATTCCTCCAAGGTCACTCTGAACGGTCATCTCCAGATGAGTTATTTGAAAATACATCCAATGCATTAGACTACTGGTTAGACCAGGAACCTCCGCTTACACCGGAGGAGGAGGAAATAGCCAGAACTGCGACCCTATGGGTCTCTCAATATAAGATATATGACAATGATCTCATAGCCCAGCTTTTTCTAGCATTACCACGCTCACATCAAAGATTAGCAAGTCTCTACATGGTACAACATCTCATCACACTCAATGACACTCATTTTAAACATGATCCAAGACTCGAAGATTTTCTGTCTGACTGCGCTGATAACATGTTCCTCCACAATAGTTCAGTTTTTCTTAACACATTTATAGATTTTAGACAGAAATACCAGAAAGTGACTGGATATAGATCTCCCCATAATACGTGTGGATCAACTAATAGACTTCCTCAAACACGCCAGTTCCCCATGAGAGAGGTCCACCCCAGAGCTGACACGAATGACGCGCTACAACGCGTCTTCATTTATGTACCCTTGACAAAACTTGAGTTACTAAGGATGAAAGAGATGGTTCCCTCCCACTCAAAGGATCCTGCTGGATTCTTTAAGGAATTAGGAGATGTATTAATGATGGGAACATATACTCTTTCTGATATCACAGGAATTCTGAAATTATTGTTGCCATCAGGTATATATGACAAACTAAGAGAAAAAGATTGGGAAGTAGCAGGTGAACACATTAAATGGACTGAACTTCAGAATGACGAAAATACTAGAGTAGCAGGTCAAGGTATAGGAGACAAACTAAAAGCACTTCCTGGCACTATTTTAAAGGTGCTACCACAGTTACTAACAGTGAAAAAGGAGGACTGGGATGCCATTTCCTCCTGCAACCAGAAACATGGTGAAGACATAGGAGATTATTACACTAGACTTGAAAAGTGTTTTGCGGTAAATAGCGGCCTTACGCCAACAAGTGAAGCTTACCCGCATCTGTTTGTTTCCAAATTAGTAGATAACGCCTTGCCAGCCATTAAGGACAGAGTACTAAAAGTAGAAAGTACCTGGCAAGCACATACACCTCCACAGGTGTTACAAATGCTACAATATCACCAGAATCGCATTAGGGATGAAGAAGAAAATGATAAGAAACGCATGAAAGACACAAAGATGAAAGCATTAGTAGCCCAAACTGCACCCCAGCGTCAACAGACACCAAGTAGCCAGACAAATATAAAAAGCACTTGTAATTATTGCAAAAAGATGGGACACTTCGTTAAAGATTGCCCTGTCTTAAAGCACAATTTGGCTACTGGTAAGACCCAGCCACGCCCATATCAGCCAAAACAGAATGGTTCCCTAGACAGTTCAACACCTTCAGTTCCACTGACAACACAAATGGCCCAAATGAATATTATAGACAGCGCCTACACTGAATATTACCCAGATTTCTCATGATGTTGCCCAGAGAGAGAAGATGACAAACTGCCCCTAATCCCCATTCCAGTAGATCAGACAGGTCCATTTATAGAGGTCCGACTTCTTGGGGAGGATAGGAAGTTTCTACTAGACACTGGGGCCAGTAAAACAATAAGCCATCAAGAGGTCCCAGAGGCTCCTCTCTCGGGTTCAAAAAGTATTTCTCTGGGTTTCTCGGGACAACCTGTGACAAACGTCACGTCAAAGTCACTGCCCTTGCAGGTTGGTCCCCTCATGACAACTACAGATCTTATATTGACAAAATCATGTCCAGAAAACTTGCTTGGTATAAAAACATTGAAAGAATTAGGAGCTGTCATTGTTTGCTCACCTACAGATGTCAGACTATTTCTGCGAGATTTCAAGGGCCACTACACAAGTAGAGAATTAGATGAGCGTTTGAAAGATTTGCCACACACCCTGTGGGCCACTGATTCCACCACAGTAGGATGTATGGAAATAACACCTCACAAGGTTACACTGAAAGAGGGAGCCCAACTACCATGCATAAGGCAATACAAAATTCCACCTCAGGCTGAACAAGCATTAATGTTAATTATTCAGGACCTAATACAGTCAGGTGTGATTAAGGAAACAACTTCTAACATTTGCAATTCCCCTGTTTTACCAGTTCATAAAAAAGTGGAACCAGGAACACCACCTGTCTACAGACTAGTGGTGGATTTGAGAGAGCTCAATAAATGTGTCGTTCCACAACACCCTGTGGTTCCAGACATCTCCACCCTACTCACAGCCATAGATGCGGAAGCAACGCATTTTTCAGTCATTGACTTGAAAAACGCATTCTTTAGCATACCTATTCACCCAGACAGTCAATACCTTTTTGGCTTCTCCTTACAAGGACGAAGTTTCCAATTCACAAGAGCTCCTCAAGGTTTCACAGAGAGTCCAAGCGTATATAGCCAAGCATTAAAAAGACAACTAGATACTGTTCAAATGCCCACGGATACAGCCATACTACAATATGTTGATGATATCCTCATTACGGCCAGATCTGACGCAGCATGTGCTGAAGCATCACTACTAGTACTAGAATTCCTAGCTGCAAATGGCCATAAAGTTTCCCCTGGTAAGCTCCAATTTTGTTTACAGCAAGTGGCATACTTAGGGCACTTGCTGTCAAAGGAGGGTAGGCAGCTTACACAGGAACGCATCCAACTCATACAACAAATACCACAACCAACAACACAGAAACAAGTTCGAGCCTTTGTTGGTCTCACCTCATATTGTAGACAGTGGATCCCACAATTTGCACTCATTTCCAAACCGTTAGTGCAGCTGACAACACTCGAAGCTGGCGCTACTCCACAATTACCCTGGACAGATGAACACACGCAAGCCTTTCAGTCTCTTAAAAAAGCTAGGTGTCAAGCCCCAGTGCTGGCAACACCTAATTACACCAAAGATTTTACATTATTTGTAACAGAAAACTCAGGTACAGCACTATCAGTTCTGACCCAACTTCAAGCAGACAAACATAAACCATGTGGTTATTTTTCAAGCACATTAGATCCAGTAGCACAAGCATTGCCTGCATGTCTAAAATCAGTACAGCTACTGCACAAGCTATTAGACAAAGCGATTCTATTGTATTGGGACATCATCTGATAGTTCAGGTCCCACACGCTGTAGAACTTCTGTTAAACAGAACACAAACACAGCATCTGACAATAGCCAGACTCACCGGATTTGAAAGGACACTTTTTCAGCCACACATTGAGATTAGACGCTGCAACATTTTAAACCCAGCAACACTGTTGCCACTGACCTCTCCTACTGAAGAAATTCACGATTGTATTAACATAATTGATTTAGTGACCAAACCAAGACCAGATTTACAAGATACTCCCCTTGCTAAGGCAGAAATGACACTCTTTGTTGATGGTTCATGTATGAGACTCCCCACAGGAGAATTAGCAGCAGCCTATGCCGTCACAAATGGTACAGACACTTTAGAAGCACACAAGATAGAGATACTGTCGGCACAGGCAGCAGAACTCATAGCCCTAACACGAGCATGTCACTTAGCAAAAGGAAAGTCAGTTAACATCTACACTGATTCACAATATGCCTTTGGAGTTGTACACAACTTCGGTACATTATGGAAAGAGAGAGGATTTCTCACATCACATGGGTTCAGAATACAGCATGCTACACTCATCACTGCCCTCTTAGAGGCCAGTCAGTTACCAGAGAAAATCGCAGTGCTAAAATGTAAAGCGCACACAAAAGGAACAGATGAAATATCAAAAGGAAATGATTCTGCAGACAGTGCAGCCAAGTTAGCAGCAAACACAGAATTAAGTATACCACACCGCCAATATACAATACGAGACCCCTTTTCTGACATCCAGGATGTCCAAAGTCACGCCACACCACAGGAACTGCTAGAATGGAAGGAAAAGGAGGGGTCCTTACAGATCAAGGCTGGATGACACCTGAAAGAGCAGTATGGTTTCTACCGGATGCCATGGTACAAGTTATGGTAAACACCATACATGGACCAGCACATCTGGGAGAAAAAGCAATGTTAGACAGCATACAGAATATATGGCACAACAAACATTTGAGAGCTGCAGCCAAACAAAAAGTTAAAACGTGCATGATTTGTAATCAGTTCAACCCAGGAAAAGGCACAAAGGTGGAACAGGGAGGATTCCAACCCCTGACCATCCATTTGAAGTTCTCCAGATGGACTATATCCAGATGGAGAGATGTAGAGGTCACAAGTATGTGCTAGTTGTAGTGTGTGCTCTGACCAGATGGACAGAAGCCTATCCCGTCCCAGATTACACTGCAACGACAACTGCTAAACAATTAGTTAGAGAGTTTTTTCCGAGGTATGGGTTGCCCCGTGTCATCTACTCAGATAACGGCCAACCTTTTTCCTCTGAACTCATGAAGCAAGTGTCTCTTCTGTTAGGGTACACTTGGAAGTTTCACTGTGTAAGACATCCTCATGCAGCAGGTCTAGTAGAAAGGCACAACCAAACTTTGAAGACAAAATTGGCCAAGATATGCACTGACAAAGGCGTGGACTGGATGGTAGCCTTACCGGTTGCCCTCTTCTACATGCGTATGGAAGCCCATTCCAGAACTGGCTTATCTCCATATGAAGTGGTCTTTGGCAGACCACCAAATATGTGGGGTACGCCAAGGCCTAAAAGAATAACTGATGTTGACAGTACTATGCTGACTGACTACCTGGCTTCCTTGATGTCTGCACTCCAATCTTGTCGTTCTCAGGTTGCTGCCACCTTCCCTGACAAAACCAACCCGGAAGAACACGCCATCCGACCCGGGGACTGGGTCCTCGTGAGGAACTTCGACCGGACCAGTCCCCTCCAACCCAGGTGGAAGAAGCCAAGACTCGTACTACTAACACGGACAGCAGTGAAGGTCGAGGGCAGGAAGGGCTGGCTCCACGCAAGCCACTGCCGGAAACATTTTGGACAAAAAGACACTGTTGCTGATGGCCCTGCCAATCCCACTGACATTGTGACTGAACAATCTTTATTGCCTTTGGAACTAACCCCACAACAGGATTACAAATCAAAGTTAAGGTCTGCCATTCGGACTCTGGCTAATTAAGTCCATTGGGCGTCGGTCCAGTGGTGAAGCGGTTGGAGCATGGGAATGGATTTTAACACCTTGACTATGTGGGGAAAAAAAAAAAAAAAAATGAACTCTAGAAAAAGACATAATGGTCCTATTATATGTTTGACAGTATTATTTTTCCTCATGGCAGTTATGACGTGTCTTGGTTGGATTCTCCACACTGTTTTTCCCCCAACACAACACACCTCTCATACACCCAACAGCACTCAGGAACACACCTATCACGACCTACCCCCTCATGAACAAGCCCATAGACTAGCCTTGCGAAACAATACCTTCATACAGATGCTACACCACACTCAGCAAGCCAGTAATAGCACCAATTGTTGGATATGTGGCCGCATCCCACCTCATCAGAAAAAGGGAGGGATGCCTCTTTTTCTTTTCCCATTCTCTTATAATGGAACTTGTGAAGCCTGGTTCGCCCTAATAACAGCTGACGCTACTACCCCCACCTCCTGCCCTGACGGAAATAATTCATGCAAGAATGGGTGGCCTTGGGGGGATTTAAACAAGGTACTCAATACTGCCTGTTACCCTAATAAGGAGGGAGATCCTCAGGCGACCGGTACAGTCCTAGAAAGTGAAGAATACAAGCAAGGGAACATGACCATGTCCTACAAGATGTTAAATACCAAACCTAAAAAGAATGCTGGTTCCCCTTCCATCTCGGTCTCACCAGTAAAAGGACACCTGTGCATCCAGAAAAATGGCTCTGTTCCATTAGGACACAGTAACTGTCATACCACTATAAGTTTTGAAGACAGAGGAAAGTCCTCATTTCTAGCATCTCGCCATACTTATTTCATCTGTGGCCAAACGGCCTATGTGCAGCTGCCCCTGAACTGGGGGAACTTGCTATATAGCATTCCTGTTACCCCCTGTCTTTGTGGCCCCATCCACTTACCACAGAGACCTCCTAGTGCCCCATGTCAGACATAAAAGAACGATCGATACCTCCTTGGTTGACCAAACGGAAACCTCATGGGAACAGTATACAGATTTTAACAAAGGGTTCTTCTTCTTTGTTGGCCCTGTACAGAACAGCAAGCTTATACGCAGGTTGACAAGGACCTTAGAGGCTGTAGTAAACCAGACGGCGTCTGCCCTGGGGAGCTTAACCCAGGAGCAGTCTGCCATACGATTGGTTACTCTCCAAAATCGCCTTGTCCTTGACATCATCTTGGCTGACAGAGGCGGAGCCTGTAAAATTATAGGCTCTAGCTGCTGTATATTTATTCCTGATAATTCCCCATCTGTATACACGGCCATAACAAAATTACACAAGATAGCCGTAAGTTTACATCAAGAACCTGGCACTTGGACGTGGTCTGACTGGTTCTGGAAGATAATATCGTCCTGGGGATGGCAACTGCTATCAGCAGCAAGCATAATATTCCTGATAATAACTGGATGCTGCCTTTGCATCCAATGTGGTCCTGCCCTATGCGGTCTATGCGCTGCAAAATGCATTCCTAAACCACTTGTCCAGCAGAGAGAAAGGGAAAGAATCATGTTACAAGAATGTATAAATGATCTCATGCAAATTGAGATATAATGTAGGTACACTCTGGGGCAAGGAGGGAATGTGGAAATAAAATCTATAATTATGCCCCTTCGCTGCCCTCTGCGCGATCTAATTATGCCCCTTTGCGCGATCCCCTTTGCGCGATTAATAATTGCCCACATTAAAAGCCGACACCATTTTGTTTTTAATTCACCCTTTGGTGTCCCAAGACCCCGAGCACGACACCCCTGCACCTGGTTTTCCTAATTTTCACCATCTGTCTCTGTGGTTTCTGCCAAGTCCGGGAAACCAGTACATGAGTTCCTGCTCCCCCGCAGAGATGGTTCATGTTGCTGACATGAAGCACGAGCACAAACCCCCAAATGAGGAAGCCTTCCCCTTCCAACTGTCAGACTATTTCACATCGCAAGTCCCCTCACGAAGCCTAAGACACGCCCCATTTCTTCACACTCTGCTCCTCTTGCTGAATCTTTGTTCCTCTATCTGCCACGACCTGTTTGTTCCTCTATTTTGCCTCATGACCAAGACTGTATAAATATTCTGCTGTTGAAAATAAAGCACCCCCACTTAAAGAGAGGGACTTGAGAGATTGCTCCTGTGCCCGCTTGGTGCTGGAAGCGCTCCCTTTAACTCGAGTTATTGGTCTTCTCCTCCTTCATTTGAGCACCACGGACTCCTCGCTTTGCATTGACAAGAAATTATGATTTATTAAGCATAGAAATTCAGAAATGAGGTAATAAGTAAAATTAATTTACCACACACCGAGAACGCCTACCCATTTCAGCTAGCGCTTCTGATTCAAAATCATTCACATTTGACAGTTAAGTCTCTATGATCAATCAGGGAGGCCCCACAATCAATCCTGAGGAATGCAATAGGAAAAACTGTGACCAACATTAAAGATAGGTCTCGGTTTGTACCATCATCTACAATACTGCAGTATGGAGGTCAAAGTAACACAAAAAGAGAGAATTCCCTTTTCAAAGAGATCGAAATATCAACGAGATGAAAATACAAGTGGTTGTTCAAACCTACCTCCAACTTAGATCATGTGGTATAGGTACTCGTAATGACAGAAACAAAAACTCCCCATATTTTGAGAATGAAAAAAGAGATGGAGAAAGAACACTCCAAAATTAATCTACACGTTGCTGAGATGTCACAATAATGGCTCAAAATACAATCACTCAAAAAACAATCATGTACTCACAAGCAAGTTATTTATTTAAAACCATAATGCATCCATATAATAACCTAAATAGATTGTTTTTAAAAAAAAGTTTTCAAATGCGAATTTATAAAATGCAAAATCATGTGTTTATTAGAGTATTTATAAACGATAATTTCCTGATTACATGAATATCATTTGTATATACTTCATTATTACAAAAAACAAATATCAAGTACAAATTAAAACTGTTACAATAAAGTAAAAAGATTGTCGACGCGGCGTTTCGGCACAAAGTTTCTTCGCCTTCTTCAGGACAGAAATTATTTCAATGTTATCTAAATAGCAATAAAAACACTATGAGTACATTAAAACAATCCATTATTTTACAATTTTTACAACACAATCTCTTATAGCAGCAACGCGAACTGTACTTTTGGCTACCACATATATTAGAAAACTCATTGTTCAATAGATCTCCACAGAGTAGCAATCATACAGTGTATCCTACAGATCACTTATTCACATTTTTTTGACAAAAAAACATTTTCTGTGCCTATATCACATGATCCTTGTTCTTGTATATTCAATTGTTTACCCCTAAGTACCCTCCAAAAGAAGGGGACTATAAAAGAAGGCCTTACTAGATAAAATTTAGAGACCCAGAAGACAGTCGTCTCTTGCTAAAATAGCAGTTGTAAGTGGAAGGGAACTGTATATTTCTCCTTTAATCCACTAGATGGGGCAATCTATCGAAAAAATAGGAAGCCATCAAATTATAGGCCAAAATACTTTACATATTATTGCAAGAATCATAAACTTAAACCCACCTGTGTGGTCGTCTCTAGATTTTACTCGACTCACACTTATGACGTCGTTGATTAATTTCCCCTGATATGGAGGTATATAGTAGAGCGTAGAGATTGTCTTCAAAGTAAGGGCACAAAGTATAAATATTTACCCGACCCTGAAGGACATGCTATTCACATATACCGCAAGTTCCTTAAAAACCAGGACTCACCTTGGATAAACGAATTGCAGGAACAACTTGTATTGTTGTGATATTGCCTGCAATAGGGTGGCTAATATTTTCTACAAAAATAGGCCCTCCCTAATATAGATAAAAAAAATTAAGTTTTAACCTCAAACTCAAACTCATACAGAATACATCTCTATCTGTCAAGGCAATTCCTTACCTGGCAATCCACACGGTATTGCCGAACTGTCACCTTGCTTTTTTGTATTGCTATCAGGCTCAGTTATAGGGGCCCAGGTTAAATAATCAAAGTATCCAGCAAGTGACCTGCTCAAACCCTAAAAATGATTTGAACTGGCTCCCAGCAGCATTAATTCATCAAACAACGAGCTGAAACATGGATCAAACTCTGAGATCAGCTGCTTTGAAGCAAAGTATTGCACTACTACAACCATGCTCCTGGACTGTGGGAGGGTTATTAAAGATGATTGAAGACCGCAAGAAGATATTATACTGGAAACAATAATATATCTTCTTACTGCAAGAGACGTGGATACAACAGCCAATCCCTTTAATTCGATACATTGAATTTAATAACTTTGCCTTTAAAGACAAATCAAAAGGGCGACCAAAGGGTGGACTAGCAATTTATGTCTTGACAGATCGTAATGTGACTGGGACTCAGATACAAACAAATGTATCCTGGATCTTAGTAGTAAAAATCAAGCGGCTGTCGTTGGAGCAGCATTTCCCCCTAGTTATAGCTAATATTTACATTTATCCATCACAAAAGGAAAAGCAGGAAATTGTGAGCAACTATATTTGGTAATGATAGACCTCAAAGTAGAACATAATAATGCTGCCATACTTTTGTTGGGGGCCTTAATGCAAACCTGTTTTCTCTACCACATGAAGAGGAACAAAATGCCAGCCCAATACTTTATGTGGAGTTTACCCAACCAGGTTGCACTGCCACGCAAGAGACAAGATGAAATCTGGGAAAATATTTTGACAACATACAGCTTGACCTATTTACGAGTTATAAATGGAACAAACCTTGAGGATCAACCTCCTGCATGGGTATACAACTCCATTAGGAGTAATTCCATAATTTACTACATGTTAGTAACTCTTTCGTTGTGTAAACACATTTCATTTTTCAAAATTAATTGCTGCTCCAATATTGACCATTTTCTCTAGGTGACTGGTAACTCTAGGACTATTCTCCATCCTCAAGCAAAGAACCTAATTACTCCTTCATACACAGCAAATCATAAGAGATTAAAATAGAATGGTCTGCTGATAGAGGATATCCTGGTGCAGTGCACACTCCTAGAGAAAGGACACACCTCTGCTGGTAATCCTATACAAGATTGAGAGAAATTCATCAAGAAACATCTTCTGCTGTATCCTAACACCACTTCCAAGAAAGCGCCATATACTAGTTTGACGAACAATTAAATTCAATGAATCACTCAGGCCCTCAAATAGAGAAAAATAAAGATCAACTGAGAATTACGAGTAATAAAGAAAAATCCACGTGATTTAACACAAGTGGTGAAACGCAAGAAGATAAGACAAAAAGACTAAAAAAAGAGGTTTGGGCAGTAAAAAAAAGGAATATTATGATCAATTCAGCTTAAGCTGTATACGCAAGCCACAGTAAATGTATGAAGGAATTTTGGAAAACTATCAACCATATAGAAAGAAGTTGTTTCACTGCAAACAACTCTGACATCTTTACGTGGTAAATTACCTCAGCTCCAATATATTGCAAAGCAGCAAGATACCAATGTTCTTGCTGGGAGAGAAGAAAAACTGTGTCACTCTCCAGAAAAGTTAGTCGTTCTCTAGGAGAGAGGTCAACGACAAGAAGTAGTTTCTGCACAGAGCAGAATAACAACGTCTTGATAGCTTATAAAGAAAGACAATTAAAAAAAATATACTAAAAAGCTGTGCAGAGGGAGCTTCAGGACCCAATGGTCTACCTCAAGTTCTTTTGGTCTACATTCTGGTCAACAAAATTGATGCTGATGTATAATCGTGTCTTGGAAAATGTGCAAATACCAGACTCCTGGAAGAAGGGCAATCCTACACTCAATTTTTACAAGTCAAGTCCAGCAAACTATCTATGGTAACACATCAATCATCATAACTTCTGTAGAGAACAATTCCTTTTCCAACATGTCATGATCAATCATGCGCCCAATAAAATGCCCATTGTGTTGTTATGTTACCTGAATTTATAAAGCGCAAACAGTTACCCGAAGGTGTCAAGGTGCTGGCACCGTGGAAGAGGAAACCAAGGAAACCTGGTGGTGATTACTTAGGAATAGCCAAGTCTTTTAAGGCTTTTCTGAAATTTAGTAGGTTAGGAATGGATCTGATGTGGGGCGGAAACTTATTCCATTCCTTGGCTGTGGTGTTGACAAAGCGTCTGCCTCCCCAGTTTGTCCGTTTATACCTCTGGACTACCAGTTGCCCGGAGCCACTGGACCTGAGGTTCCTGCCTGGAAGGTACCACTGGAAAGATTTTTGCAGAAAGTCAGGGCCAATCCCATGGAGAGCCTGATGGGCCACGCAGAGGGCTTTAAATTTGATCCTTTGCCTGGCGGGAAGCCAGTGAAGCTGATTGATGGCAAGGGCAACAGAATTGTGTCTGGGTATCCTAGTAAGGGCTATGGCTGCCGCATTTTGTAATACCTGAAGTTTGTTGAGATGTTGTTCCTGCTTGTTATGGTAAAGCATTGCAGTAATCTGTTTTGGCCAGTACAAGTGCAGAGATAACTGTTCTCTGGGCACAGACTGGAATTAAGGGAAAGATATTTTTAAGCAAGCGCAGGACAAAGAAAGTGGATGTGGTGACTGCCTTGATCTGTGGTTTGAGAGTCAGGTTAGTGTCCAAACCCATACCCAGATTTCTGACATTCTACTGGAGCGGGAAGGGAATCCATTTCTTGGGGCCACCAAGCAGGGGCCCATAAAGTCGGGTTATTCCCAAACAAGATGACTTCAGTTTTCCCTCAGTTAAGTTTTAGACAATTTTGGCTCATCCAGTGACCAATTGCTACCATGCAATTATTGAAATTTACGCTGGTGTGAATATTTTCGGAAGACATGGCAACCACAATTTGAGTGTCATCGGCCTAGGTTGTCGGGTCACAACCAAAGGAGCTCATCAAGGCTGCCAGAGGTTTAACATATATGTTAAAAAACGTGGGGCTAAGGGCGGACTGCTGCGGAACCCCACAAGGCAGACTAAAGGGTTCTGATACAAAGGGATCAAGGGCCACCATCTGTTTCCTTTCTGAAAGTTTGAGAGTGGACCCCTTGATACCAACCGCCCTGAGACAGTCAATCAAGATCTTGAGGTCGACCGTATCAAAGGCTGCCGATAAGTCAAGGTACACCAAAGCTGCACTACCACCGCCACCCACTCTAGTTCAGATTTCATTGGTAGACTTTATCAGGGCTGTTTCGGTACTATGACCACCTCTGAAACCGAATAAGAATTGACCCAGCTGCTGATTCATCGCTTTTTCAATAATCTTGGCAGGTAGGGGTAGGCGTGAAATAGGTCTATAGTTGTTTGAATCCCCAGAATTGAGATTGGCTTTATTTAGCACAGGATGGATGGAGGCCTCTTTCCATACCGAAGGAAAGAGTCAAGAAGACAACATAGCGTTAAAGATCGTGGTCAAGTATTCTGACACCGTTTCCGCAGCCATGTTAATGATCGAGGGAGACCATGGGTCCAAGGGAGAGCCTGATTTAGTTGTTTTAATAAGTGTAGTTACTTGCTGTGGTGTAAGAGGGGAAACATTAGAAAAATTAGGATTTTCCAGAATAGGCATATTTAGGGGAAATCATACAGAGTAGATTCCTGCTTCTGTCCAAAAATGTTGTGTATTTGGACTACTGTATCCATGAAGGAATGAGCCAAAGTGTTACAGAAGTCCTGGAAGTTATTGTTCAGGATACTCCTGGGAGGTGATGCCATACTAGCCACAACCATAAAAAGCTCTTTTGGAGAATTTTTGGCATCAGTTATTTTTTGGGTAAAATATGTCGACTTTGCGTTAATCACTAGGTTTTTATACATGCTAAGGATAGTTGTCTTTTTCAGTGGGATTGTAGTCCTTTCTTCAGAGTCTGTCTTGTTTTCTGCTTTCTTGTTTCTGCCGCCTGAGGTTTTCAGAAAACCAAGGGGCAGTGGGTTTGTTTCTTCTAGGCTTCAAGGTTTTTAAAGGGGTGGATACTGCTATGGCTGTTGTATTCATTCTGTGCATTTGTAAGAAGAACCTTCTGCATTCGTATGCCGGAAATATGAAATCATCACAATATGGCACCTAAGAACATGGCAGTAATTTAAAAAAAAAAAAAAAAAAATGAATATCATTAGTTACTCGCCCAAGAGAACATGTCCTGAGAGGTGTTTGTCAGAGAGCATGGCTTACAGAATTACTACCCAGATAAAATGTCAGATGTACTGCCAAGATAACATGCCATAGAAGTTACCGCCCAGGTAGCGTGCCCTTCTGGCATGCCTTTAGATGTATTGCTCTGATAACGTACAAAAGGCATCTTTATGTACCTTTGGCACCAACAAACACTTTTATTAAAAGACAAATATAAAGTATGTATCTCAACCTCTGAAGGATAGTTGCACAATATGTTTATGGTTTTGAAAATATAGACTTTCTTCTTTTAGGAGAAGTTTCAAAGTTATCTAGACTGTTTGAAGAAAGAGCTGGAGGATATGCTAGAACTGCATCGCAAAGAAGAGACGAAAGTGACACAACTGGAGGTAAGAGAAAAGTAATTGATCTACAAATAGTTTGGAGCAAGCACTCCAAACCTTGTCTTGCTTTACAAGTTACCAACAAGATCAAAGAATACGTTTCAGGGGTCTGCCATACCTAGATTTGGGTTTTCATGACTGTACTTTGAAACTATCACCTGCAGCGTCCACTAATATAAAGGTATAAAGTCACTTTAAGACCCTGGGGTTTTTGAGAGTTTTTGTTCGGATGTTGCGTAAAGGTGATCAACTGTTTCCCTGATTTGTGCTTAGATGTCTTCTCGGGGAGGTGACCACAGTCCAAGGGGAGATGGTAACAAGGATAATATTAAAGTGCATTACTACATATTAAGGCACGAGTCTTCATCCTTTTCTTTAATAAGAGCTACTTCTGATCAGTGAAAATAGTCCCGAGCTGCTAATGGCTTTAACAATTGTTACAGTTGTGACCACATCCAATACAATCACTATAGTGGCTGTACCTTGCAGGATTACTAGTAGTGATCACCTGTCATACCAAAATATCATATCCAGAATATTGACTAGTACAATAGCATGATATTATGTAGGTGTAAGTATAGATTTGCTATCCTTAACTCCATGTCTACATATATCTACAAAATAAGTAGAGGTGGAGAAAAGAATGTAAATAAAGTTAAACTTCCCTATAAATAATTACCATTCTTAAAGTGGCTACACCCTCTGAATTACTTACTGTGTGGGCTGCACTTCAGAGAGCTACTTCCATGGTGAGCTACCAGTAGTTCTGAGCTATGCGTTTGAGACCCCTGTTTTAAGGAACCTTAACGGGGTGTCTCGTGCAGTATCTAGTTCCCTCGTAGTATTTGGTGTATTTACCTACGTGTGGAATTTGACCGTGGGCACTAGGGCTGTCTGCATTCCTCCAGCTTCCACTGCAACCTCCCTTCATTACTGTTCTTAACCACCAGGATATCCAAAGTTTGTCTTTGATGTCCAGCAGAGCTGGGATTTTAAAAGATGGCTCCATCCTCCTGTGGTGTAAATCCACCCATTGGTGCTAGGTAGGGCAGATGAGCAATCGTAAAACCCAGATGCAGTAGTTACCTTTTTTCTTTTTCAGAAGGTAAGCAATCGCGGCATATCTCCGCGTCACCAGTTATTTCCGTGAAAATTATTTCTAATTATCTTATGTACTATTATTTGGAATTTCAGATTCATCAGCCATCCGCTCATATTACCGATCATGTACACAATTTTGAAAAGTTACCTGCAAGGACTGTATTTTTTCAGTAATCTGATTTAAACACTTGGTTATTCTATATCAACAGTGCCGTATTATGGGGCAGCAGGGTTGCCCCCCCCCCCCCCCAAGGTCAGTACTGCTCAGGGTAATTCAATCCCGGTCAACATTAAAACCTCGATAGTTAAAATTGCAAGGCGAGGTAGGGAGCGAGGGGGAGCAGCAAAAGGGTTGACTAAAGGGAAACTTGCTGAAAAAAGCATCATGCTGCCAGTGGAAGTTAACCCCGCCAGGCGTGATAGTTCAGTTCACAGCAAGGGAATTTTACTGTTTCTGTAGAACCTGAAAATAGTTCAACCTTTCAGCTCTGCGAAATTAAGGCCAGAAGTATTCAAGCAAGCAGAGTTGAGGGCAAATCTGCAGAGTCAAAAATTAGGATTACACCCTCATTGAGATCCTATTTTAAAGTTCAACCTCAGGTGTTAGACGTGGCAGAGCAAGGAGAGGCTCTACGAGAGTCTGTTGAGCAGTTAAAGTTGGGGCCCCTCTCCGAGGACATGGAAGAAGCAAAGCTGGAAGCTACCCTCAGGCCTGCCACACCAACTGTGTCAGTGTCCGAATTTACAACTCTGGGAGCGGACATGGGCAATAGTAACCTAGATGTTGAAAGCTCTGTTGGTGAAAGAGCCAAGGCCAGTGGAAGTGGAGAAGCGGAGGGAACTCCTGTGGCCCATGACACGGCGGGGTCCTCGGTGGCATCTCTGGAAGTCCTCTTTTCTACACTATCAACAGATATCAGAAAGGGTTTCTCCGTTTCAGAGGCAAATCAGGGGGAGATTAGGCTTTTTTGTGAGTCCCTCGAGAAGAAAATCGATCTCCTCAACTCAAGGACAGTGGCCTTAGAGAGTTCAGTCGGAGAGCTCAGGGATGATCTGGGAGTTGCTAAAACAGATATATTATTGCTTAAAAAGGAAGAAGTTGTGCTCCGGGACAGATTGGAAATGTTGGAGAATAATTCTCGGCGTAATAACTTACGCCTTTTGAACGTCCCTGAGGGAAAAGAGGGCGAAGATCTTAAGACATTTATTGTCACCTTCATAAAAGAATCAGTCCAGATCGAGGAAACGGAAGAGGAACTAAAGAAGGACATTCAGAGGATCCACAGGGATCCCTTCAGGAAACATCCAATTCGGACTAAGCCGAGGAAGATCTTGATTAACTTTCTCACATTCTCCTTGAAAGAAAAGATCTTGAACTGCGCCTTAAAACAAAAATCCCTGAAACCCATAGACTTTGCCTTTGAGATTCGCTCCGACTTGGCTCGCGCCACTCTGGATCGACAATGGGAGTTGGGCAGAAAAATGGAGGACTTCAGGAAATTGGGTGCGGTTGTCCAACTAAAATTTCCTGCCCTCCTAAAAATTATGCACAATAACAAAATGTATAATTTAAAAACAGTGCAAGAGGCGGATGAGCTTTTGGAGAATCTAATAGGAGTTTCTAAATAGTTTACCTGGGACGACTCGCACATGTCGGGTTCTCTATGATTAAGTTAACCCTATCTCAGGATTCTGGGTCTTGCATATATGAGTTCCTTTTTTCTTTTTCTCTCTTCTTTTGTTAAATTTACACTCACAGGGTCACAGCACTAGTAGGAGACTTTGAGAAGGATAGAGATAGGGCATCAGGGTCGAAATTCTTTGGTAGTAAGGGACAGGGCAGGGTGCTCCGGTAGGCAAAACTGGACTATTAGTCCAGGCAATGGGGGTAGGGTTCTCCAGGGGGGGGGGTTCAAGGGAAGGGTGAGGGTGCACAGGGTGGGGAGCATTGGGGTAAAAACAAAAAAAATAATTCTCACTCTTTCTGGGTTTATGGTCATCGTGCTTGGTTTGGTACGGGCACTCAGGGAGATTTTGGCATACTCAAGGTTCCATTGGTTAAACCGCCATGAGTAATTTACAGTGTTTATTTTGGAACGTTAACGGCCTCAGGGTGAAAAGTAGGAGGGCAAAGATCCTACAATATCTTAAAGATTCCCCAGCTCAAATAATTATTCTACAGGAGACACATCTCTTGAAGGAGGAAATGAGTGGGATCTTTGGAAAACTTAGATGGGTGGAACATTGTATCAGTTCTAATCAGACCGCTAACATTAGGGGGGTGGCCATCCTGGTTAAGATGCAAGCAAATGCCCGTATATTAAAATTGATGATAGACCCAGGTGGCAGGTGGGTAATCGTCAACTTATCGGTTAAGGGTTCTTTCTAAACAGTGGTAGGATATTATGGCCCCAACCGAGATGACCCTTCCAGTTTGAATTTAGCTGGGGATTTCAATATAGTCCTGGATCCTCAGTTAGATAAGTCTCCAAGTAGTAGGGCAAATGTGTTGTCCACATCTAGAACATACCTTCAGATGATGATGAGGCAGTATGGATTAAGTGACGTTTGGAGAGAAAGGTCGGGCTCACAATTAGGTGTTTCGTTTTACAACCATAAATACAAACACAAATCAAGGATCGATTACATCTTGGTCAGTCATGACTTAAGGGACAAAACGAAGGATATAGGTTATTTGACCCCCCACCTATCTGATCATGCGGCGGTCTGGATAGATTTCATCTGGGCAGAGAAAGAGCAATCCAGGGTGTGGACGTTTGATCGTACGCTACTTTTGGATGATGCAGAAGCTAGATATTTAGCCCAGGAGACAGTCTTTTTTTAAAATAAATATTGGATCGGCAGAGATCCCAGTAGTGTGGGATGCCTAGAAGGCCTATCTCAGAGGTCTGGTTACAAGTAGGACGTCTTATAAGAACAGGCAATATAGAGATGAGATAGCGCAGATGGAGGATGAAATGAAGAAAGTAGAGTTGAGCCTGAACAGGGTGACTGACTCAGCAAAACGTCTGGAATATCTGGCGAAATTGGCAACCCTGAAGGACCATCTGGAAAGCACCATCCAGACGAGGATCTCTAAAAGATGGGAGGCCAGTAAGCTGGCCCACTTTGAATATGGGGAGGGGGTCAGTAAACTCTTGGCTTGGAAAGCCAAGATAGACAGGGCAAGAAATGTTATAAAGCGAATTAACATTGAACATAATGACACGTCAGTAGTGAATGATGCAGAGATAGGAGAAACCTTTTTTAATTTTTTTCAAGAGCTATATGATGAAGATAATTTGGTGGATAGGAATCACGCTTGGGAGTGGCTAAGTAGGATTAAGCTTCCTTCCCTAAACTCCTCCCAACGAGACAATCTGGAGCTTGATATCTCTCAACAGGTGGTCAGGAAAGCCATTGCTGCCTGTAAGGGTGGTAAGGCCGCGGGCCCTGATGGGCTCCCTGCGGAATTATATAGATTCTTGGGAGATGCAATAATTCCAACAATGACAATTTTATTTAATAAGATACTGGTTGAAGGTCTTGGACCTCCTGTCTCATGGGGAGAAGCGACCGTAACTTTGATCTTAAAAGCAGGGAAGTCTCCAGCAAATTGTGGATATATATAGACCCATATCCCTTTTAAACACAGATTATAAAGTGTTTACAAGGATTTTGGCAGATAGACTGGGTTCGGTGGCGGGAGGTTTGTTGCACCAAAATCAAAAGGGTTTCCTAAGAGGTAGGAATCTTTTTGATCTCACTTATGATTTTATTGGAGCCATCGATCTTGCTTCTACCTTTTCGCTACCCCTGGCTGCAATAACACTAGACGCCACTAAGGCCTTCGATAGGGTCAACTGGATCTACCGTTCGGCAGTGCTAGAGAAGTTTAACTTCGGGATGAAATTCTGCCGAGTTATCCAGCTCATATATAGAGACCCAATGCAAGACTTTTAGTCAATGGTAAATTGACTAACCCTTTTAGGATCACTCGAGGAACCAGACAGGGCTGCCCCCTCTCCCCTCTGTTGTTTGACATATATATTGAGCCTTTTGCTCAACGTCTCAGGGAGGAGATGGGTATTACACCATTTAAGTTCGGAGCATGGGAGAGGAAGGTAGCCCTGTATGCAGATGACGTCTTGATTCTTACATCTGACCTGGAGTCATCTTTTCCCCACGTTATTAGGCTAGCACAAGATTTTGGCCGGGTCTCTGGTTACGAGATAAACGCAGAAAAAACTGACATTATGTCTTGGAATTTGCCGGGGTGCGGGTACCAAACCAAGGGCGAAATAAGATATCTGGGGGTTAGGATTGTCCATAACATTGATAGAATTTCGGGGACTAATCTAGTGAACGTCTCCAGAGAGTGTGTGAAACTCATGAAAGCATGGGTTCATCTCCCATTGACCATCTTGGGCAAAATCAATGTAATCAAAATGGTAATTTTGCCAAAAATCACTTTTCTTTTCAACTCTATTCCTCTTCACTTTGAGAAGCAGGCTATTGTTAAGCTGCAGCAATCAGTCAATTCTTTTGTATGGGCCCATAAGGCCACGAGAATATCTTGGAAGAAGCTAAGGCGCAGGAGGGAGAAAGGGAGTCTTGCACTTCCGGACCTGCAGTATTACGCCTGGGCATTCCAGCTATCTCATTCAAGAATGCTGCTGAGATCTCCGGATTCGTCCGAGAGGGGGGTCATGTTTTCAGTTATGATTGAGGGAGTGGGGTTGTCACATGAGGGGTTTCGTTTTAAATATGGAGACCAGAAGTTTTTTAAGAAGATCAGGCTGAAAGTTCTATTGGGTATGGCTCGTATATGGGCCAGAATCAAGCAATGCACTGGTTTAAACTACTTCTCAAGCTTGGCCCTTTGTGGGATTCTCCTGGGGCACCAGATTGCTTGAAGGATAAATTGGCAGCCCCACTTAGAACAGCTGGGCTGATGGTGTGGGGCGATTTGGCTGCTGAGGGTTCACTTCTGTCCTGGGCGTCATTGGATGTCAAGCTTGAGAAGGGGATGTCCAGGTTTAAATATCTCCAATTGCAGAGTTGGTCTCAGAATTTGAAAAAACCTTTAGGCATAGGGAACACACTAGAGGAGCAACTAGTCCTGAGGCCGGCGGGGAGAAAAGAGGTGTCCTTTTATTACTGGGCTATAGAGGAGGTCATTGATGGGGATTTCAAGCTTGCTGAGGAACTGTGGGGGACCTCTATGCCAGATGTAGACTGGGGAGACCTGTGGCAGATCTCTTTTGACACCCTGTTTTCAGTGGTAAAACCAGATTGGCTTAGGAGAAACCACTATTTTTCTGCACATAGGGCCTACTTATCCCCCGCCAGGCTATCCAAAATAACAAAGGGCCCAGCTGTTAGTTGCAAGAAGTGTGGTTTTGTGAATGCCTCGGACATGCATATGTTTAAAGATTGTCCAGCCATCTTGGAATTCTGGGAGAGAATAGGGGCAACCCTAGTAGACATCATGGGAACCCCAGTTCATATTTCTCTTGCCCTCATCATCTTTGGTATAGCTAGTGAAGTGGCGGGTCCGGCCAGGGGGTTCTTATTCTATGCAATCCTGCTGGCTAGGCGAGAAATATGCAGGAAATGGTTAGAGGTTATGCCCCCCACTCACGCAGACTGGCTGTCCTCCCTATACAAAATTTCTAAGACCGACATCTGCAGATTGCAGAATAGCAGAAAGAAGGCAATATGGGACTGTCTGCTCAATTGTTCTCCTCACTAACACTATATTATCCCATGATTATACCTCTTGGGTAGCTCTCTGATCGCACTGGTTTACCAGAAGAGAGTATGACCACCCTCTCTGTTCAAATGAGAGGTCAGCAACTCCTAGTGGGTTTGTCGGTTACTGGTAGGCGGGCGGTTTTCCATCTCGATTGCCTACATCTCTCAACACAGAGTAACGGTAATGACATCCTACTTTGTTTAGTTGACTGGGGTCAGAGGTGGATGAGGATTAAAAAAACAAAAAAACAAAAAAACTGTGTCGTATTATCAATTTAATATGGTTGAAGCTGTCAGCCTTTGTCAGTCACATAGGTGCTTACAGCCACGGGATTAGAAGAAGTGTAGAATTGTACTGAGCAGAAGTTGCATATGTACCGAACTGTCCTCATGTGTCTGTCAACCTATTCAGTAGTAGATACAATCCTGCTTGGACTGCCATGTATATAGCTTCTGTACAGGGTCGCGGACATATATTTCGGCCTTGTTGAATTATTAAAGGGGAAACCTACAGGACTGGGTGGTGAATAACAGCCTAAGCTCAGTGTAAGTGTTTTTTTTGCTGCTGTGTTCCTGTAAAGGAAAGAGCTACATTGGTGTTTGAGGCAGATTAGAAGATTTCAGAGTGCTGTGTTCACAGCGGAGGAATTTAAGCTTTAAATGCCCATGCATAAAGCCAGGAATATGAACATTTGTGATGCTTTATCCTTTTTTTAAATCTTTTTTTTCATAATAATGTCTTTTAAATCTTTTAGTAGTATGTATTGATTTCTTTCTGGCATTCCGTTACCCTAGTGGCTGATATTTTGGGGTGATGCAAGTGGGAACTTGCTTAATAAAGTTAAGCTGTTTTGAATATCCGGTTCATTAAAGGGGCTCAAGATCCTATTTAGCAGAGAAGACGGCTAGTGCTTACCGTACAGCTTGATTACTGTGGGTGGGAATGATTTCAAAGTTCATTATTCATGAGACATTTGCATATATATAGTGCTTACTACCCCCTGACAAGGCTTTGGCATAGTATTACTGAAAAAACACATATAACTATTAGTCTTTCAGAGTTTGGCCAGTAGGCAATGGATTAGAAAAGTACTAGCCAAACCAATCCAGAACTATTTTCACATCATGCAAAATGCTGATGGCGGAGTAAATCCTGAATATTTTGCTTCTTTCTCCTCTGCCTCATGTCAAAGGAGGCACCAAACCCTTTAATGTCTTTGAATCCATCCTTTTGACTGTACCATTGCGAGAAGCTGCATTGTGTGCGTGGCAGAGGCATTAGCAGGATCCAGAATAGCGGTGAAATATCTAGCAGGCTGTGATCATATGTATGTGGTAGCCAACTGATTCAGTCTTTACCCGAAAAATCAATCCAATCCTGCTCTGACTGCCTTGTCTAAAGCCTCTCTAGTGGGTGTGAAAAGTGGATTATTTATTGAAGGGGTGAGAACCCATTTCAAATAAGAATTTCAGGGTGAAGAACAAAAGCCACTAAATAAACCTGAGCTCAACCCCCTGGTAGCAATGGCACAGTGCAGACAGGCTTAACTTTAGAGGTAATGTGTTAAGTATTTATGCAGCATCAAAAAAGTAATATAGTAGAAATGCAAAATAATAAAAACCCCAAAATAAATTAGAAAACCGAGTTCAATGTAATAAACAAAATTATGCCATAAGGACAAAAGTCCAATAAATAGTACTAGAGTTCTACATTTTTAAAGTATTAGGGCAAAATAGCGCCAAAGATCACAAAGTGCTACTGATTGTGAATGGTCACTGTAGAATAAGAACTAGGCGCAATTTGACACTGGCTGCAAGGGATCACGAGTCTGATACATTAACCAGGTTCACCCTAGTTTAAGATTTTACCTGTGGACTTTAATCCTTTAAGTGCCAATACACCAAAAGTTTACACTTCTAAAGCCACCCAGGACATCAGGAGAGGCAATTAGAGACTTACAGGGTGTCAGAAAGAGACCAAACAGCAGTGTTACGTCCTGGCCCAGTTGCCGGTGGGCAGGGGTATTCCAATTGTACCATGTTTGGAAGGGAGAGCACAAGCACTTTACCGCTGTTTAACAGCAGTAAAGTACAGATTGTACAGCAAACAAACAAAATGAGTTCAGCAAAAGAAGACAAAAATGAAGATTTTATTAAGAGACAGAGGCCCCTCTTATTTTTTATTTTCATGCATTCATTTAAATAACAGCCAAGATAAGCTACAGTTCCATCACATGTAGAGAACAAAACTACAGTATACAGTCATAAAGGCAACAACTAATAATTTTTAGAGCAATCCTATAAATCTGTTGTCTGGGAGCAACAAGTCCTCTTTTCTTGCAGGAGAAGATCAAGACCTTTCAAATATAGGAACAGTAACCCTAACAATTGCTAAAGCTATTAGTAAAGCAAAAACGTCTCTTGTGAAATCCACAAGAAGAACACTACGCAGGGATTGCACACAAGAGCCGCCAGTAGTGCTAAAGTCCTCCTGATTGGAGAAGAACTGATAAAGAGTAAAACAATGGTGTCTTCCTAGGGCATCGCCTGTTGTTTGAAGGTCTTTTTTACGTCCGGTTTTGTGGTTGAGACAGACACTATAGGACAGACAGGGAGGTCTGGGTTTCAAACACTAACCAGTTTGTCCCACGGAGACACAATGATGACTCAAGCTGCTAGTTCCCAAATCTCATGAGCATCAAAGCGCTATCCATGAAGAGTATGTGATGAGCACTGAGACGCGTCAGGGGAAAGGGGATTGGATGAGAGGGAGAGAGAGATGTAAACTCCACAAGGACTGAAGCACAACCCTCTCAACCTTCTGTTGAACTGGTGGAAACTAGGCACCTTCTGTTGAAACTGAACATGTCCTGAAAGTAGAAGGACAGATTAGTCGCCTTCCCCAATTATGTGAACATACAATAGATTGCTGAGCCGAGATATGATTTCTGCTATACCGGGAATAATCCTCTTTCCTGTTTTAGATGCACCCTCTCTCCCTAGACTGACCGTGGCGCTTTCTGCTGGGGTTCCTGCAATAAGGTGAAAACGTTACCTAACCAATTAACATGGATTTTCCTAAAGAGTTTCTCAATCTCTTTTTACCTACCTATATGCAAGTATGGAAGGTGCCTTCTAGGTCCAACTGGGATCTCTGACTGGTTAGTTGACCAAACTGAGTTCACATGTTATTGACATAGGGTAAATACAGGAGTTAGCAACACAAATATTGTTAACACTACTGTGAACAAACAACATGGTTTTGTCCTCTCTTTAACATTCACATGTATGATTACTATTCTCCTACTGTTACCTCACAGTAAGCACAGTATCTAAACAATTCCACTGTTCAAGCACAATGAAGGTTTACATTAATGATAGCACACAAGTAGTTTAGTCTCAGATCATACACCAGCATTGAGCATCATAATACTCCATAATAAAAGATTTGTCAAAATATGCACTCTTGCATTGGGCGTTATTTCCACCGGGTGGCACTGTTTACCAATTGAAAACATAACCCTTGTAAAGACTGAAACTAACATCAGCGCTATCCGCACACATCATATTTCACACAATCTCAAAATATGCATTTTCGGAAATTGTTGCTACTGTTGCAACTATGTAAACATTGCAGGAAACATGCTTTTAAAAACGTTCCCCTCATAAAATGGGTCGCATGAACTAAAGTGCCCAAATACTTGTCTTGTCAGCGCTTTACCTCCTTTTCATGCTTGATGCACCTCATTTTTATTCCGATGGCTGCTGAGTAGACCAATTGGGCCTCAGAGGGAAGCAGGTTTCGAATCCCGACTTCAATGCGAGGACCGGAACCCCCGGATCAGGAGCGCTGGAAGATGCAACTGGCTCGGGCTACAGAAAGTAGTCTGACAGCAAGCGGTGATTCTGGAACGGGCGTGGTTTAAATACCCTCATCTCAGAACCACTGCCGTGATAACCCACAAGACTGCCACACCCTGCTTTGCATCAATAAGCATTGGCACACTGCAAACATCCCTATAAAACAGTAAGGGTTGGCAAATGCAGACATTAAGCCATTGTGCTCCCACCAATGGGGGCCTTATGAACATGGACTTTGAGAGTGGTTACTCGCCTCACCATGCCTGCAGGCTCCACAGTACACCCTTCCCAAGGTCCCCCGATGGGCTTGGGCTTATTTGGGTGTCTTTGGTGAAATTGGTGGACCAAACGAGGAGCGTGCACATGCCCAGCTGGTTCCCATGAGCGTTCCTCTGGACCGTAGCCCTTCCAGTCTGACAAGTAATGTAGTTTGTTTCGTATTCGCTTGGAATCCAGCACAGCCTTTACCTCGTGCTCAGGTTGATTGTTCACTATGACCGAAGGAGGACTCCCAGAACAATGCATGGTGTCCAACACCGGTTTTAGTAGAGAAACGTGAAATACTGGGTGTATAGGTAAAGAGGATGGTGACTTTAGTTTTATAGCCACCTCGTTCACCTTTTTATCAATAGTGAATGCCCCAATGAATCTAGGGTGGCATTTTCGTGAGCCTTTTAGGTTGAGGTGTTTCGTGGGTAACCATACCTTTTGTCCTTCTACATACTGTGGTCCCAGGCGTTGTTTTTGTATCTGCATATACTTTGTATGATTGTTTAGACTGTCTCAAGTTCTCTTGTGCTCTCTTTTTGATGTCTGATAATTGCTGCAGAAAATCCTGAATAGGTGGTGTGGATAAATTGGTGGTAATATTCAGATGCAACATACGGGGGTGATAACCATAAGTACAGAAAAAAGGTGAATATTCTGTAGATGCATGAACAACATTATAGTCGAATTTGGCTGCCCACAAACAATCAGCCCAATCCATTTCTGCACCTAAGAGATAACAACGTAAATACTGTTCCATGCATTGGTTCACCCTTTCAGTTTGTCCATCCGTTTGTGGATGGTGACTGGATGGAAGGCGGACATCCATATCCAATGTGCTGCAAAGGGACTGCCAAAACCTGGACATAAATTGTGTTCCCTGGTCAGAAATGACAATGGACGGGAACCCATGGACACGAACCACAGATTAGAGGAATATGGTGGCTAATTGTGAAGCGGTTGGTAAAGTTTTTAACGGAATGAAATGTGCCATCTTGGTCAAATGATCAACTACCACCAAGACTGTAGTAAACGCAGCCTGAAATTTTGGGAGTTCTACCACAAAATCTAAAGACAGTGGGCCAGGGTGCAGGTGGTTCTGGTAAGGGCATCAAAGGACCTGCAGGAGCATGGTGAGAACTTTTCCCTTGAGCACAGGTTACACAATTTGCTACAAATCCCCTTGCATATGGATGGCCACCAGAAATGTCGTTGAAGGATCTCCAATGTTTTCTTTTCCCCAGGATGGCCGGCTAGCTTGCTAGTATGACCCCATTCCAAGGCTCTTTCCTGTAAAGCTCTAGTGGGTAGATACAATTTATGTGCAACATACGTCAAACCCTTATAACTAGAGATGTCAGTTATGTTAAAAAAAATTCAAGAGCGCAGCGTATACCCAGGGAGTCTTGGCGCTGGTCGGAGTGCTGAGCAGATGCAAAAAGAAAAAATGCTACTAGTTAAAGAGCCAGGTTTTTAGGGACTTTCTGAATTTAAGAAGGGAGGGAGCTGATCTAATGTGAAAAGGGAGGAGATTCCACTGTTTGGTTGCTCCTGCCAGGAAGCTGCTTCCTCCCCTTGTGGATTTTTTGTACCTAAAGGTGTTTATTTTGAAAGATCCCATTGATCTTAGATTTCTAGTGGGAACGTACCAAGAGAAGGCTTTCCTCAGAAAAACTGGTCCCAAATCGCGGAGGGCCTTGTAAGTAAGGCAAAGAGATTTGAATTTGATCCTATTCTTTACATTCAGCCAGTGAAGATCTTTTATGGCATGCATGACGGATTGATGCCTAGGCAGTCCTAGCAGTAGTCTTGCTGCTGAATTCTGTAGAACTTGAAGTTTGTTGATATATTGAGCCTGCAGGCAGCTGTATAAGCCGCTGCAATAATTAAACTTAGAAAGTATTAAAGTGGAAATTACTGTCTTCCTGGAACTAATGGGGAGAAAGTTTAATATTTTCTAAAGGATTCTAAGGGTGATGTAGGAGGATGAGATAACTGCATTAATTTGCTTACCAAGATTTAATTTATCATCCAGGATAACCCCAAGACTCTTAGCTTTAATTGTGGGTGAAGGGAGCATTCCCATTTCTGCCGGCCAGCAGGGTGCAGACCAGAAGTTGGGGTTGTTTTCCGAACAAGATCACCTCAGTCATTTCTGAGTTCAGCTTAAGGCAGTGCTTGCTCATCCAGATGCTGATTTGTCTCATGCAGTTCTGGATTCGACGGCTAGTGTCTTTGGAGTTGTTAGAGGCAGATAGCACGATCTCCGTGATATCTGCGTAGGATGTGAGCGAGAAGCCAAAAGATTGAATAAGAGGGACAAGTTCCGCTACGTAAATATTGAAAAGCGTAGGGCTGAGCGATGATCCCTGCGGAACTCCACAGGGCAGAGAGAAGGATTTAGATGAGAAAGTATCTAATTTGACTGCATTTTTCCTAACCGTAAGGAAGGATGCAAGTAATTTTAAGGCTACATTTTTTATTCCAATGACTTCCAAATGGTGGACCAGGATGGAAAGATCCACCGTCTCGAAAGCTGCTGATAGGTCTAACAAGATCAAAGTGACCAATCCGCCGTCGTCCAGAATGAACTGTAGTTCATTGGTGGCCTTAATGTGGGCTGTCTCAGTGCTCCTTCAATAAGGTGAAAATATTATCTAGCCAATTGACATAGATTTTCCTAAAGAGTTTCTCAATCTCTTTTTACCTACCTATATGTAAAGTATGGAAGGTGCCTTCTAGGTCCAACTGGGATCTCTTAATGGTTAGTTGACCAAACTGCGTTCACATGTTATTGACATAGGGTAAATACTGGAGTTAGCAACACCAATATTGTTAACACTAGTGTGAACACACAACATGATCGTTTTGTCCTCTTTTAACATTCACATGTATGATTACTATTCTCCTACTGTTACCTCACAGTAAGCACAGTATCAAAACAATTCACTGTTCAAGCACAATGAAGGTATACATTAATGATAGCACACAAGTAATTTAGTCTCAGATCATACACCAGCATTGAGCATCATAATACCCCATAATAACAGAATTGTCAAAATATGCACTCTTGCATTGGGCGTTATTTCCAATGTGTGGCACTGTTTACCAATTGAAAACATAACACTTGTAAAGATTGAAACAAACATCAGCGCTATCCTCACACATCATATTTCACACAATCTCAAAATATGCATTTTCGGAAATTGTTGCAACTATGAAAACATTGCAGGAAACATGATTTTAAAAACGTTCCCCTCATAAAATGGGTTGCATGAACTAAAGTGCCCAAATACTTGTCTTGTGCGCATGCAGCGCTTTACCTCCTTTTCATGCTTGATGCGCCTCGCTTTTAGGTCGAGCGTGAGCCAGCGCGCAATCGCTGCTCTGCGAAGATCTGTGGTAGTTCAGTAGGGAAAGAAGCTTTGCCCACTCCCCCGCCCTTATTTTTCATTGGCTTGTGTGTTTGTCGTTTGTAAATGCTGTCTTCTGGTTCATTATGAGGCTTGTCAGTCCCTCCTTAGTATGGCCATGTCGACATTTGTATCCTTCCGAGTGGCACTACCAGGATCGACATTTGTATCCTCCCACGGCTACTGGCCCCTTTACTTCGGTTGTTACACGGTAGGAGATATTTTACACTGTGAGCACTATTTTCTTCAATGAGGGTCTCCTCCTCAGGCCAGCATGCTTTGGTGCCTTCTTTAAACCCCACCCTCTCTCCTGTTGTCCGTGCCTTCTCCCCCCCGCCCGCCCTCCCGTTGTCCGTGCCTTCTCCATTCCACCACCTGCCATCCAGTGGTCGGTACCTTCTCGTCCCCCCCTGCCGTCCCGTTGTCCGTGCCTTCTCGGCCCCAATGTTGTCCGTGCCTTCTCAAACCCCACCACCCCTCCTCCCCCCCTCTCTCCCTGTTGTTGTGATGCCTACCATTTACAATGCAATAGGTCTCGCGTAATTGCGACACCTATTGCATTGTAAATGCTTGTTTCTTCTGGATGCTGCTCTCATTTCTTAACCACCACGTCATGAGCGGAAGGCTTAGCTATTGGGCAGCTGTAGTCCCCCAACAGAATCCTTCCATTAATTCACAAGAGGCGGGCCGCCTGGTGTGGATCGGGGTGAGCCGGGCTGCCAGGCCCTGTTGCTTGGGAATACCTGCCTTTCGACGATGCCCAGATGGACCCAGTAACTCAGTCTGCACAGCCCCCGCGTGCCAGACGTCATTCATCCCTCAATCATATTTATTGATGGATGGCTTGACCAAATGTTGCAACCGATTCTACTGGCGTTCTGAGCCATCTCTCATCGCCAGTCTTCCCCGAGTTGTCACAGTGAGGCTGGCACCGTGAGTCTAAGTGAGACACTGGAGGTTGAGAATCAGCCAGTTCCTTAACACTCATTTCCGATTTGCATTTGAAAAAGCCAAGGTACAACCTTACAAGTTGACATGATAGACACACATATCTGTGTGGCATTGGATGCTGAAATCAGCATTGTTTGTGGCCTTTCCGAAAGCACACACACGGCTGATCCTAATTTGGTTTACACAACCCCTGTCTTTTCCGTTAGTTCTCAAAGCTTTACTATTGCATGTGTAATCTATCTATCTCAAAGGGACCCAGTAAATAAGCAATGATGGTGTATTTACAGTATCCATATTTGAACCTCGGATTTGCATCAACCTTCAAAATGTGTTCATTGGTCACAAGCGACCTCTGCACTGAAATGCCCGCTATGTAAAACTACTATTCGCGATAGGCAGAAAACAGCTCAAGCTGTCTACATCAGTTTTCCCACTTTTCAACCCTACCACAAGAGGCGCTAAAGCACATTAATTAGCAATATAAGACTTGATAAAAAAAAAAGGAAAGCAAAGTGATCAAAACCTTTTGGAGCCCCTGTCCACTGATCTCAATCACTAAACCTTAATTATCCACATGGCTAGATAGAGCAGTTTACTTAATCGGTTTCTGTAAAGATCTTGGTAAAAACTTCAAGTCACAGCTTTGAACTGTGGAAGTCTGTCCATCATAGTCTGTGGTCAACGTGACGCATGTCATTGAGATGGACTAATTCAGGGTTCTGTCATTTATAGTGCTTTGTTGTAAATATTATGATTAGAGAAAACTCGTTTTCCTCAAAATAATGGCAACACGACAGCATTTTACAACCAATGGAAACAAAACGAGATGAAAGTGTGGTACCACTCCAAGAGAACCCAGGTAGATGGCGCCAGTCCTATATTGGTCATGGAAACATAGGATGCTTGTTGTTGCGTGGGCAGCACAAGGAAGCAAATCCTGGAAGGTCATGGCTACCTCAAGATGGATGGAAGATTCTGGGGTCACAAGGTGGGCCAATCCTAGTGGTTCTAGAAAGGGTGTGCCAGCATAGTGAACATTGTAAGGTGCCAAAGCATGGGAGACCTATTATCATTCGGACTTTTGAGTTACAAACTCTGTGTTGTGCTGAACCTAGTACTTCAGCGTGCAGTGTGGAATGCTTGTGGTAGTCACAAACCTTTGCCCTTGCGCCTATTTTCAACACGACAAGTGTAAGCTCCGAAAAGATTGAATTGGCGTAGTCCGCATGCGCTGCTCGCACTGCAAGACTCCTGTAGTAGAGTATGGGAGAGAAGCCACGCCCACTCTCCTCCCATATTTTTCATTGGCTTGTGTCATTGTTTTTCGTAAATGCTGCCTTCGGATTCGTTATTAGGCTTGTTAGTCCCTCCTTAGTACGGTCTTGTCTTCATTTGTACCCTCCCATGGCGACTGGCCCTTTTACTTCGGTTGTTACACGGTTGTTACACAGGACCTGTTATTTAGTCTGCAAGCACTATTTACTTTATTGAGTTTCTCTTACTGCAGGCCGGACATGCGCTGCTTCAGCTGAAACCGCTTGGGTTTTTTTAAGCCGCACGGCCGCCCCGTAACACGGGCGCCTGCTTTCAATCAATTTAACCCCACATTATCTTGTTTCTGTTTCAAACCCCCCCTTCCCCCAAGTAAAATGGATTCAGAAATGATTAGCGAAAGTCATGTGAAATCCAGGTAGCACATTATACTGTGCTAATCGGCTGAAGCTGACAACAGCACATCTGTGTTAAATGTCATCTGTACTAAAGCCACTTGACGGGTTGTTTTCAAAAGCCTGTTTTATTAACAACAATACCACCACCACCAATACCACCACCAATACCACCAGTACCACTACCACCAATACCAATACCACCAGTACCACTACCACCAATACCACCACAACCGCCAATACCACCACCAACACCACCACCACCATCAACACTACCAATACCACCACAACCAACACCACCACAAAACAAATAAAAGGCATTGTCATTCACAATGCCAATAGCTCAAACAAGGCATGAATGCGAGACCTATTGCATTACAAATGCTTGTTATTCCGATGGATGCTGAGTAGACTAATTGCGCCTCAGAGGGAAGCAGGTTTCGAATCCGGACTTCAATGCGAGAACCTGAACCTCCAAATCCGGAGCGCTGGAAGATGCAACTGGCTTGGGCTATGGAAAGTAGTCTGACAGCAAGTGGTGATTCTGGAATGGGCATGGTTTAAATACCCTCGTCTCAGAACCACGCCTGTGATAACCCCACAAGACTGTGGCACACTGCTATGCATCAATAAGCATTGGCACACTGCAAACATCCCTAAAAACAGTATGCATTGGCAAATGCAGACATTAAGCCTTTGTGCGCTCACCAATGGGGGCCTTATGAACATGGACTTTGAGAGTGGTTCCTCGCCTCACCATGCCAGCAGGCTCGACACTGGGATATAGACCGCGTAGTCGCGGCCGTACGGATCCCTCCCCATTACCTCCCCTTCCGAGCACGTGCAGGAACGCGGGAGTAGGAGCTCCTCCCCAAACAGCCGATGCTGCCCGGCCACACGGCCCACAATGGTGGGAGCGTTACGGTGGGAGATTTCTTCGGGCAGTGTTGAGGTTGGAGGAAGTTACTGATTGGCACTGTAACAAGCGACACAAACTCTTGGGCATCAGTATGGGCCCTAAATCAGCCCTGAAACCGCGGGTGGTGATCGGTACTGGAACTGGAACGGTAACGGGGAAAGGCAAACTCCTTGGGAAGAAGGGGAGCGCCGGAGAAGCATGCGAAAAGGATGATCCTGGGGCTAGCGGGACCAAAAGTAATCGCAAACCATCTGATATTTTCAAAATAACAGACCAGGGTGCAGTCATGAAAGCTGTCGAAACCGCCCTTGGGTCAGGAGAGCTACCTCGTGTAACAGACATAGTGCATGGTGATACGGAAGGGAGCAGACCGTCAAATAGCGGAGGATCAATGCAGTCAACTAATGTGAGTACGCTTAAGCTAGCTCCTACCCCCACTGTAACAGATATGGTAACAATGGATGGGCATTCGACTCTAGTATCCACCTTGATATGCCCTGATAAGACTATGTATGGATATATTAGAATCAGAAGCCATAGATGATGCGGCAGGAACTGATGGGCTGAGGAAAGGAGTCCAGAGGGTCACCAGGCCAAAAGCAGTCAGCCTGGCACCGGCGAATGTTGTGGGAAAGAAAGGGAAAGTGCCTAAAATTAGAACCCCAAGAGGTGTCCGGTCTAAATCAACTGGCAACACAGAAGTGGTGGAGCACTTCTTTTCGCTGTTGGATCAATCTGACTGGTCTGTGGAAGACTTGGAATTGAAAGATGACCTGAAAGACAGCCTGACGAGCTGCTCCTGCGGGTCAAGTGACGGTGGTGATGGGGGTGGAAGACAAGAGACTCAAAAACCTATTGATACACATAACTGAGAAGCAAACCACACTGCTCTCAAGTGGGTCTACTCAGCAATGCCGAGACCTGAAGGAGCCACCCCTAGTGGTAGCATTAGCACAGAGGTTCAACCTGATGTGATTACGCTGGAGACTATATATCAAGGACTTATGGCCCATCGCGATGAGACCAGATTAGATTCTCGGAGGATGCAGGTGGCTAATAGTAAACTCCAAGGGTCTGTTCGTAAGGTGGCAAAAACCTGCGCTGAGTTTGCAACCAAAATGTCTGAAATGGAAGGCCGGATGGTCGCCTTAGAAACAAAGACTATAGCCAACAAACAGAAGGGTTACGATCATCAGGCACGCCTAGTGGACACACAATTGAAGCTTGAAGAATTTGAGGACAGGTTAAGATGAAATAACGTCAGGGTTCTGGGTGTGGTGAAAGGGCTAGAAAAAGATGATGCCTGAAGCTTTATTGTCAGTGTGTTTAAAAGGGCCTTCCCGGAACTACAGAACTGGAACTGGGAAACAGAGATCCAGAGGGTGCATAGATTCCCTTTTAAGCAGCGTCAGGACTCAGAAGGGAGCAGACCCAGGGCTATTTTGGTATACTTTGGTAACTATCTTCTGTGCCAGGCTATTTTCGACAAAGCACGACCAAATGCAAAGAGTGGTGGACGACTGTTCTATTTTTGTGAGACCAGACTTTTGCCATTCTACGGCGGAGAGACGTTTGCTGCTCTGGCAGCTAATACAACCCATGCAGTCTAAGGGGGCACTGGCATATTTACTCAATCCAGCCAAACTCAAAGTCATTTCAAGAGACCAAACGTATTACTTCACATCAGAAATTTAAGCAAAAGAGTTTCTTGATGGATTAGGCTGATCTTGGATTTTACAGGAGGTCAAGGCAGGGGGCACCCAAAGGAGGAACTTTTTTTTTTATATATAGGGCAATTATCCTCGAATAATGTTATGTGTATATAGCAAGATTTTGTGTGGTATCAGGGCCTTTATACTAGGGTATCATGATTATGCCTGACAGGTTTCTCTACCCGCTCCTTTCCACATTTACTGTTTACACCAACTGAATTGTACTTTTAAATGAATTGAATTCTGTTTTTAAACTTTGCCGTATTTTTATGCTACTGAGTGTGTTATACTCAGTTTACTTCAGTCTTTTCTTTAACGGCACCCGGTCGGAGGTTAGTCTCCCGGTGTGGCCATTTTATTGTGCCACACGCTTTCTACAGTCAGCGCTCTAGAGGCTGCACGCCGTCCTGCCTCCTACTCCAACTTAATGGGCAGTGAACCGACGCGCAGCGCCTGACAGGTTTCTCTACCCGCTCCTTTGCACATTTACTGTTTGCACTAACTGAATTGTACTTTTAAATGAACTGAATTGTGTTTTTAAACTTTGCCGTATTTTTATGCTACTGAGTGTGTTATACTCCGTTTACTTCAGCTCTCTAGTGGCTGCACGCCGTCCTGCCTCCTGTTCCTACTTAATGGGCAGTGAACCAACGCGCAGTGGACGCACGCAGCGGGCGTGCCAAAGGCAAGCCCGTCTGCACCCGTCCGCGCCCATCCGGGACCAGGGGCCACCAACCTTGGTCTACAAAAGAATTATACGCTCTTTTACTCTTCTGATCAATTTTTAGAGTACCGTGATATACCCTTGCCTAATTGCACTTTACTGGACCTGAATATGGAGTCTACTAAATGTCTACACTGTAATTTTGCTCTTAATGGAGTCATTTTGAAGGATTCTAACGGTAGAAGAAACTCTACACAGAATGACTCCAAGATGCTTAACCATACTGATCCGCAGCAACAGTTTTCACAAAAGAGCTCTCTTTTATCCTATAAGGATTTTATGTTTTATAATATTAATTGTAGATCTCTTCCTAAACATAAGGCTGATATCTTTGATAGAGGAAAAAAGGAGAGAGCAGCTGGGTCATAAGTGACTGCACCACCACAATTAGTCACTATATTATTAACAATATTGCCCACCTCAAATGGTCTGCTGCCTATAGACCACAAATATAACAATGTTAGATTAATCGGATGAGAGGCAATATATTGAAATAAAAAATTCAAGCAAAACCAGTAACCAAACCACATCAAAGACAGACATGCGTATAACATTTTTTTTTTGATCTTTTTATTCTCTGATGTGCTTGGTAAAACTGAACCAGCCAACGCGTTTCGCCCAACCTTGGGCTTCTTCAGGGCTGTAAAAGCATACAACACGAATATAGATAAGACCGTAGGTATAGAAGTACAATCAAAAGCAAAAAAATTGTTTTTAATAAACAAAAAAATAAAAAAGGTATAACAATTTAATAGAAAGAAAAGATGATAGAGAAAGGACAAAAAGAAAAGAAAAATGAAGATGAGCACTGATAGAACTGAAAAAAATATAGAGACAAGTAAGTCATATGTGTTCAGAAAGAAACAGAAAAAGAAGTAAAACACCAATGTGAAAAACACTAAAATGCAGTGCCTGAATCCAAAAAATATAGAAAGTGATGAGTGTATTCTTAGTCAAGACGTGAACCCATAGAAAAAGTTCTAACCAACCAATGCCGGTATCCAAAGTGATTTTATACAGCTAGATGAAAACTAGCTTACCAAAAAACAAGGAGGAATAAGATGTATCCTCAAACATTGGGTCACTAAAGGTTAGATCAAGACCTGGAAAATGTCAGAAAAATAACATGAGCATATGTACAACTAACCTAACAGGTAAAAGCAGTTGCTACTTAAAAAGTGAAGACATGACATACCTATTACACATGGATGAGAATCGTAGTAGACAAATATCCAAAGGTATAAGAAAGATTAAAGTACCTGCAAAACAGGAAAATGTCGGACTTCATACATGAAGAAATAGCATCACTTAGATGAGAACAATAATGGCTGAAACAATATATCGCCTATGCTGACGCAAGAACAAGAAAAAGGGGAAACCGCCATGAAATCAAAAAATGTGCAATGATAAGTGAACCACCCAAATCACAGTCCATTTAAAAACACCTGCGCACACCACCAATAGAACAAATGCACATAACAATAACGTCATGCCATACTGAGCTCTAGGCGTGCCGGGTGCACAATAAAAAATCAAATACCCTAGAATTCGGGTTACCAACCAAAAAGTATAAAAAGTGTTCTCATTAAAAAGAGGAAGAATGTTGAAGAGTAAAAGTACGCATAAACCTCATAGTACACATAACAAGTGAAAGGCACTGGACTCTATTACTCCGATACCGGAGTAAATGGCGGGCTATAAATCGGAAAAAAGTGCACTGGGACCAGAGCTACCTGCCGATACACACAAACTTTAAAAAGCGCGCTAGGACCACAACAAAAGAAGGGGAAGGAGCTGCGACAATTACTCAAACAGTATTAGCATTATGTGTATTTAGAAACTATGACCCACCCGCGCTTGTGAAAGGCACTAGACTCTATTACTCCGGTACCGAAGTAAATGGTGGGCTATGGATCAGGAAAAGGTGCCTTGGGACCAGAACTACCTGCCAATACACACAAAACTTAAAAAAGCGCGCTGGGACCACAACAAAAAAAGGGAAGGAGCAGCGACAACTACTCACATCAAACAGTATTAGCCGTGCGTGTACGCGGAGCCGTGTCCGGGAAACGTTCAATAACCAGCAAAGTATTCGGAAACTATGACCCACCCACGCTTATCCTTATAAAGCTTCCGTCCGGCGCGAATAATCTGAGGGTCTAGACTGTGCCACCGGATATAAAGTATATACTCACTTCCGGATGCAGCAATGGCGCGAAATAAGCGATGCATTAAAAGCTAGTCCGCAGTACTATGTGCAGCATCAAGGTCCTCACTTCCGGTATCGGCTTTTATAATTCCCTAATAATGAAAGATGTAACTAAAAAATAAAATGTACGGAGTGTAGCCCTGAACCCTGAATATAAAAGCAAAAAACGCCAAAGATTAGCAATGAAGGTAAAATAGCCAATCACAAATTCTACCATACAATGATGATGTCAGACAACGACAAGAATCCACAAAGTGGCTGAATAATTGAAGCCAAAACGCTTAAGTACTAGACAGCAACGATATTGTGATCTATGCAATCCAGCCAATCCAACAGTTTCAATTTGTATTATTAGCTAATGTTCGCATAACTAGTGTGCATCGCTTACTTACTGTTAAATAAATGACAGAGAAAAAAAAAAAGAAAAGGAAGGAACAGAGAAAGAATCCATGAGAACACTGAGTTCATTGACACCAGTGTAAACCTCCGCTACGTATAATATTGGAATATCGGCAACAAAATGATTAAAATACCCACATGTGGAAAACCACATATGAGCCAAGCATTAGACAGTTTCTTTTAGGCTACTTAATCATAGTAGCATCCACAGCAGACAAAAGAGCACCAATGAAATTTCCCAAGTCAGTAAGGTGCAGTATATATGATGCATTGCAGAAGTGCTATTTTCATCTTCACATTGTTACGTGAAACGGCGAAGATAGCCGCTTCCAGACATATTATGAAATAGCACAACACTCATTGTGACATACGATGGTACAGAAGGGAAAAATTGGTAAACCACATGTGAGCCAAACATTAAACAATTTCTTGTAGAATAACTCTATCCCAGTAGTATACACAACAAACAAGAAAGCACCAATAGAATTCCCCAAGTCAGTAAAGTGCAATGAATGTGAAGAATACAAAAGCACTACTTTCATATTCACGTCATTACAAGAGACGGCAAAAAAGAGGCCGCATCCAGACATGTTACAAAATAGCACAACACTTATTATAACACTAGATGGTACAAAAGGGAAAATTTGGGAGGGAAGGGCATGTATGAGAGATATCTAAACCATAAGAAACATCTAAACCATAAGAAACAGTCATGCCCTTACAGTAGATTTAAGACAGATGTAATGCTGATAATCTAATGGTGACAGTTGATCATATAGGATACTAAGCCATCTCCTTTAGAGAAAGTAATGTAACTCCCTATCTGTATTAAGGCCTAGGGTTGACGAGCGTAGTGTACAAATCCATCTAGCTTCCAACTGCCTCAGCATAAGAGCCCTGTCCCCACCCCTTATGTTACTCGTCACGGTATCTATTCCATGAAATCGAAAACAGGCCCGATTGGTGCCAAGTGTACAGTCGTGTGAGACAAGCACATATGAGGCATCCCCATTCAGTGCTGCTCTACGGTGTTCCTGAATGCGAACTTTTAGTTGCCTGGTTGTGCTGCCAACATAGATTTTACCACAGCCACAAATAATGACATAAACAACAAAACTGGTAAGACAATTGATGAAATGTTGAATCCTATGTTTGGTGCTGGTATTATAACTAAACGTCGTCATTCTGTTACAACCCAGCTGACATATGTTGCATGAACTGCATGTGTAGAAACCTTTGGGTTTAGTAAGCCAAGTACCTTGTGTGGATTTATGCTTTAAGGTATAGCTGGGACATAATACATCCCTAATGGTCTTACTTCTCCTAAATGTCATAGATGGTCTTTCAGTAATCATGTTGCTTATACCAGGTACCCCTTTCAGTATAGCCCAATGTTTACCCAGGGACTTAAATACCTCGTTGTTCAGCGTAGAGTAGGTGGTAATGAAAGAAAGTCTTTGTGCCTCATGGGTACATTTCTTTTGTTGTTTCTCAATGTGTCATCTCTTGATAGCCCGAACCTTAGTATCAGCAATGTCAAGTATATGTGAGTCATAGCCTCTTTTCTTAAGTCTGTCTAAAGCCAGACTAGATTGTGCAATGAAATTTTTCCTCACTACAGTTTCTGCGAATACGCAGTAGCTCACCATAAGGAATAGCTTTCTTAGTGGAGGAAGGATGTGAGCTCGTATAGTGTAAGATACTATTGACGGCTGTATCTTTCCTGTGCAAAGTACTGTGAATGGTACCTTCTCTAACATAAAGTTCCAAATCTAGGAAATGTATTTTAGTTTGGGACATAACAAGGGTAAAGGTTACATTGAGGGTATTTTCATTAAGAAAATTGTGATATTCCTTCAATTCAGTACCAGTCCCAGTCCAGATAATAATGATGTCATCAATGTAACGACCCCAGAATTGGATATGTTTAATCCATTCTGAGGCCGTCCTGGACCATGCATGGGTGCGCTCCACCCACCCCATGAAAAGGTTGGCGTAGGAAGGCGCAAATTTTGATCCCATGGCAGTCCCCTGCTCTTGCTTGTACCACGTGGTATTATACATGAAAAATTATTGTCCAAGATGAGCTCAATCATCTCTAATAGCATTAGATTATGATCATGGAGACTGGCATGTCTAGTGGAAAGATAAAAGTCAACTGCTATCTCTCCAAGTTCTCGTTTGATGCAAGTATATAAGGATTCCACATCCAAAGTCGCAAACCACATGTTGTCATCCCATTCTAAATCAGAGAATTTATTTAGTAAGTCAGTGCTATCCCTGATGTACGAGGGTAGGTTAATGACTAACGGTTGCAAGAAGGTATCAACAAACTTAGCAAGGGCCTCCGTCATAGAGCCAATACCCGAAATAATAGGTCGTCCCGGGGGAAACGGCATTTGCTTGTGTACCTTTGGAAGAAGGTAAATACAAGGATACCTGGGGTTACTAATAGTGATGAATTTATGTTCAGTGTCAGACAGAAGGCCAAGGTCTCTCCAGTGTGTCAGTTGCATGTTAATTGTGATGGTGGCAGCAGTGCACGGATTATGTGCAAGTTGGGTGTAATGAGTGGTGTTACTAAGCTGTCTCATCACCTCATTTTCATAGTCAGTCCTGTTCATGACGACAACGTTGCCCCCTTTGTCAGCCTCACGGATTATGATGTCATCATTGCAGCGTAGATTTTGAATCGCTGCTCTCTCAAATGGTGTAAGATTGTCTGAATTATACCTCCTAGGTCTGATTAGGTGCTTGTCCTCTAAGCGATATAGCTCTTTTGTCACCTGTTCATAAAAAACATCTAAAGTGTTGAGGTGTGCACCCTGGGGCATAAACTTACTGCTACTGTGAAGACCACTATCACACGAGTAGTCTTGTACAATGTTCATACTTTCCAATACATGTTCATATGAGGAGTCGTTATCAGTGTCTAATGATAGGAGCGTAGCTACATTTCTGATATGTGATACAGTAACATCAGTTGATGGTGTGAGAACAGAAGGTCTAGGACGTTCGTAATTGTTAACAGCAAAATGACATTTAAGTTTTGCATGTCTGACAAATTTATACAAATCAACAAATCAACATGCAAATCAGTGAATAAACCCCCATACACTCTATCATCTTTTCTTTCTATTAAATTATACCTTTTTTTATTTTTTGTTTATTAAAAACAATTTTTTTGCTTTTGATTGTACTTCTATACCTACGGTCTTATCTATATTCGTGTTGTATGCTTTTACAGCCCTGAAGAAGCCCAAGGTTGGGCGAAACGCGTTGGCTGGTTCAGTTTTACCAAGCACATCAGAGAATAAAAAGATCAAAAAAATTTTGTTATACGCATGTCTGTCTTTGATGTGGTTTGGTTACTGGTTTTGCTTGAATTTTTTATTTCAATATATTGCCTCTCATCCGATTAATCTAACATTGTTATATTTGTGGTCTATAGGCAGCAGACCATTTGAGGTGGGCAATATTGTTAATAATATAGTGACTAGTTGTGGTGGTGCAGTCACTTATGACCCAGCTGCTCTCTCCTTTTTTCCTCTAGTAACTTGGGGTCGACTAGCACGCTACACGCACTGTTAAACAAATTAAGACTTTGGTTATAATGAATTTTGATGATGATAGAGAGGAACTTGCTAAAGATCTCTTTAAACAGAATAGCGAGATTAGACAGGTAGTCTCTAGTGGAGGGCCAAAAAATGAAGGACTCAAACTCAAGTTTCAAAGACTAGAAAGGCTCAAAAAAAGCGAGCTATCAAAGTGGTGGGATGGAGTTACCCTTAAAAGATACCTTGAAAACAAAAAGGTCCCCAGGGGCTTACGGTTACTAACATTCCCCAACTTTGATGATCTTGATCCGGATCTCCTTTCCGATTGGGAGGAAAATTTACATAACTCGTCATTTACCATGATGCGAATCCTGATAACTCATGCTGAAAGAAAATGCTCTAAATTACAGGTTGAAATAAAGGCCCTGGAAGATGAAATCAGACAACTTAATCTAGTAGAAGCAACTACTAAAAACTACGCAATCCTTAAAGAACAGATTACTTGTCACCAAGCATTTGTTAAAAACAGGAAGCTTAATAACATAATGCGAGATGACAGAGATTATGCTCATGGACGTATTTTTACGTTCGCAGCAAAATTCGATAACATACAGGTTCCCAAAGAGAAAACACTGATTGCTCCTAGTACAGGGAGTATCTCTAGCATTAGTGTCAGCTCAGATGCCTCGTCCATGGAGGAAACTAACAGGGAAGAGCACACAGATCTGAATGCACAAGGAGCATGCTCCTCGACTTTTTTAGACGAGGTCCTCCGTTTCAGAATTGGGAACAAAAAACCAAGAGACAAACCAGGAGAGGGGGGAGGAGAAAAAAACGCAGCAAAAGATCGCGTACTGACAAGATTTCAGAAGAGCCAATTGAACAAACGTTAGACATGCATAATCATGAGTCTGTGGCAAACTTGGTGACGATGTCCAGTGATGTTAATTTGGTTGTTAACTTATCGGATTATCCCTTAAACACATACGAAATTGATGTATTGAATAAAGGGCTTGGATATTGTCCAGTGTATGGGGGTTTATTCACTGATTTGCATGTTGATTTGTATAAATTTGTCAGACATGCAAAACTTAAATGTCATTTTGCTGTTAACAATTACGAACGTCCTAGACCTTCTGTTCTCACACCATCAACTGATGTTACTGTATCACATATCAGAAATGTAGCTACGCTCCTATCATTAGACACTGATAACGACTCCTCATATGAACATGTATTGGAAAGTATGAACATTGTACAAGACTACTCGTGTGATAGTGGTCTTCACAGTAGCAGTAAGTTTATGCCCCAGGGTGCACACCTCAACACTTTAGATGTTTTTTATGAACAGGTGACAAAAGAGCTATATCGCTTAGAGGACAAGCACCTAATCAGACCTAGGAGGTATAATTCAGACAATCTTACACCATTTGAGAGAGCAGCGATTCAAAATCTACGCTGCAATGATGACATCATAATCCGTGAGGCTGACAAAGGGGGCAACGTTGTCGTCATGAACAGGACTGACTATGAAAATGAGGTGATGAGACAGCTTAGTAACACCACTCATTACACCCAACTTGCACATAATCCGTGCACTGCTGCCACCATCACAATTAACATGCAACTGACACACTGGAGAGACCTTGGCCTTCTGTCTGACACTGAACATAAATTCATCACTATTAGTAACCCCAGGTATCCTTGTATTTACCTTCTTCCAAAGGTACACAAGCAAATGCCGTTTCCCCCGGGACGACCTATTATTTCGGGTATTGGCTCTATGACGGAGGCCCTTGCTAAGTTTGTTGATACCTTCTTGCAACCGTTAGTCATTAACCTACCCTCGTACATCAGGGATAGCACTGACTTACTTAATAAATTCTCTGATTTAGAATGGGATGACAACATGTGGTTTGCGACTTTGGATGTAGAATCCTTATATACTTGCATCAAACGAGAACTTGGAGAGATAGCAGTTGACTTTTATCTTTCCACTAGACATGCCAGTCTCCATGATCATAATCTAATGCTATTAGAGATGATTGAGCTCATCTTGGACAATAATTTTTTCATGTATAATACCACGTGGTACAAGCAAGAGCAGGGGACTGCCATGGGATCAAAATTTGCGCCTTCCTACGCCAACCTTTTCATGGGGTGGGTGGAGCGCACCCATGCATGGTCCAGGACGGCCTCAGAATGGATTAAACATATCCAATTCTGGGGTCGTTACATTGATGACATCATTATTATCTGGACTGGGACTGGTACTGAATTGAAGGAATATCACAATTTTCTTAATGAAAATACCCTCAATGTAACCTTTACCCTTGTTATGTCCCAAACTAAAATACATTTCCTAGATTTGGAACTTTATGTTAGAGAAGGAACCATTCACAGTACTTTGCACAGGAAAGATACAGCCGTCAATAGTATCTTACACTATACGAGCTCACATCCTTCCTCCACTAAGAAAGCTATTCCTTATGGTGAGCTACTGCGTATTCGCAGAAACTGTAGTGAGGAAAAAATTTCATTGCACAATCTAGTCTGGCTTTAGACAGACTTAAGAAAAGAGGCTATGACTCACATATACTTGACATTGCTGATACTAAGGTTCGGGCTATCAAGAGAGATGACACATTGAGAAACAACAAAAAGAAATGTACCCATGAGGCACAAAGACTTTCTTTCATTACCACCTACTCTACGCTGAACAACGAGGTATTTAAGTCCCTGGGTAAACATTGGGCTATACTGAAAGGGGTACCTGGTATAAGCAACATGATTACTGAAAGACCATCTATGACATTTAGGAGAAGTAAGACCATTAGGGATGTATTATGTCCCAGCTATACCTTAAAGCATAAATCCACACAAGGTACTTGGCTTACTAAACCCAAAGGTTTCTACACATGCAGTTCATGCAACATATGTCAGATGGGTTGTAACAGAATGACGACGTTTAGTTATAATACCAGCACCAAACATAGGATTCAACATTTCATCAATTGTCTTACCAGTTTTGTTGTTTATGTCATTATTTGTGGCTGTGGTAAAATCTATGTTGGCAGCACAACCAGGCAACTAAAAGTTCGCATTCAGGAACACCGTAGAGCAGCACTGAATGGGGATGCCTCATATGTGCTTGTCTCACACGACTGTACACTTGGCACCAATCGGGCCTGTTTTCGATTTCATGGAATAGATACCGTGACGAGTAACATAAGGGGTGGGGACAGGGCTCTTATGCTGAGGCAGTTGGAAGCTAGATGGATTTGTACACTACGCTCGTCAACCCTAGGCCTTAATACAGATAGGGAGTTACATTACTTTCTCTAAAGGAGATGGCTTAGTATCCTATATGATCAACTGTCACCATTAGATTATCAGCATTACATCTGTCTTAAATCTACTGTAAGGGCATGACTGTTTCTTATGGTTTAGATGTTTCTTATGGTTTAGATATCTCTCATACATGCCCTTCCCTCCCAAATTTTCCCTTTTGTACCATCTAGTGTTATAATAAGTGTTGTGCTATTTTGTAACATGTCTGGATGCGGCCTCTTTTTTGCCGTCTCTTGTAATGACGTGAATATGAAAGTAGTGCTTTTGTATTCTTCACATTCATTGCACTTTACTGACTTGGGGAATTCTATTGGTGCTTTCTTGTTTGTTGTGTATACTACTGGGATAGAGTTATTCTACAAGAAATTGTTTAATGTTTGGCTCACATGTGGTTTACCAATTTTTCCCTTCTGTACCATCGTATGTCACAATGAGTGTTGTGCTATTTCATAATATGTCTGGAAGCGGCTATCTTCGCCGTTTCACGTAACAATGTGAAGATGAAAATAGCACTTCTGCAATGCATCATATATACTGCACCTTACTGACTTGGGAAATTTCATTGGTGCTCTTTTGTCTGCTGTGGATGCTACTATGATTAAGTAGCCTAAAAGAAACTGTCTAATGCTTGGCTCATATGTGGTTTTCCACATGTGGGTATTTTAATCATTTTGTTGCCGATATTCCAATATTATACGTAGCGGAGGTTTACACTGGTGTCAATGAACTCAGTGTTCTCATGGATTCTTTCTCTGTTCCTTCCTTTTCTTTTTTTTTTCTCTGTCATTTATTTAACAGTAAGTAAGCGATGCACACTAGTTATGCGAACATTAGCTAATAATACAAATTGAAACTGTTGGATTGGCTGGATTGCATAGATCACGATATCGTTGCTGTCTAGTACTTAAGCGTTGTGGCTTCAATTATTCAGCCACTTTGTGGATTCTTGTCGTTGTCTGACATCATCATTGTATGGTAGAATTTGTGATTGGCTATTTTACCTTCATTGCTAATCTTTGGCGTTTTTTGCTTTTATATTCAGGGTTCAGGGCTACACTCCGTACATTTTATTTTTTAGTTACATCTTTCATTATTAGGGAATTATAAAAGCTGATACCGGAAGTGAGGACCTTGATGCTGCACATAGTACTGCGGACTAGCTTTTAATGCATCGCTTATTTCGCGCCATTGCTGCATCCGGAAGTGAGTATATACTTTATATCCGGTGGCGCAGTCTAGACCCTCAGATTATTCGCGCCGAACGGAAGCTTTATAAGGATAAGCGTGGGTGGGTCATAGTTTCCGAATACTTTGCTGGTTATTGAACGTTTCCCGGACACGGCTCCGCGTACACGCACGGCTAATACTGTTTGATGTGAGTAATTATCGCTGCTCCTTCCCTTTTTTTGTTGTGGTCCCAGCGCGCTTTTTTAAGTTTTGTGTGTATTGGCAGGTAGTTCTGGTCCCAAGGCACCTTTTCCTGATTTATAGCCCACCATTTACTTCGGTACCGGAGTAATAGAGTCTAGTGCCTTTCACAAGCGCGGGTGGGTCATAGTTTCTAAATACACATAATGCTAATACTGTTTGAGTAATTGTCGCCGTTCCTTCCCCTTCTTTTGTTGTGGTCCTAGCGCGCTTTTTAAAGTTTGTGTGTATCGGCAGGTAGCTCTGGTCCCAGTGCACTTTTTTCCGATTTATAGCCCGCCATTTACTCCGGTATCGGAGTAATAGAGTCCAGTGCCTTTCACTTGTTATGTGTACTATGAGGTTTATGCGTACTTTTACTCTTCAACATTCTTCCTCTTTTTAATGAGCACACTTTTTTATACTTTTTGGTTGGTAACCCGGAATTCTAGGGTATTTGATTTTTTATTGTGCACCCGGCACGCCTAGAGCTCAGTATGGCATGACGTTATTGTTATGTGCATTTGTTCTATTGGTGGTGTGCGCAGGTGTTTTTAAATGGACTGTGATTTGGGTGGTTCACTTATCATTGCACATTTTTTGATTTCATGGCGGTTTCCCCTTTTTCTTGTTCTTGCGTCAGCATAGGCGATATATTGTTTCAGCCATTATTGTTCTCATCTAAGTGATGCTATTTCTTCATGTATGAAGTCCGACATTTTCCTGTTTTGCAGGTACTTTAATCTTTCTTATACCTTTGGATATTTGTCTACTACGATTCTCATCCATGTGTAATAGGTATGTCATGTCTTCACTTTTTAAGTAGCAACTGCTTTTACCTGTTAGGTTAGTTGCACATATGCTCATGTTATTTTTCTGACATTTTCCAGGTCTTGATCTAACCTTTAGTGACCCAACGTTTGAGGATACATCTTATTCCTCCTTGTTTTTTGGTAAGCTAGTTTTCATCTAGCTGTATAAAATCACTTTGGATACCGGCATTGGTTGGTTAGAACTTTTTCTATGGGTTCACGTCTTGACTAAGAATACACTCATCACTTTCTATATTTTTTGGATTCAGGCACTGCATTTTAGTGTTTTTCACATTGGTGTTTTACTTCTTTTTCTGTTTCTTTCTGAACACATATGACTTACTTGTCTCTATATTTTTTTCAGTTTTATCAGTGCTCATCTTCATTTTTCTTTTCTTTTCTCTTTGTCCTTTCTCTCTATCATCTTTTCTTTCTATTAAATTGTTATACCTTTTTTATTTTTTTGTTTATTAAAAACAATTTTTTTGCTTTTGATTGTACTTCTATACCTACGGTCTTATCTATATTCGTGTTGTATGCTTTTACAGCCCTGAAGAAGCCCAAGGTTGGGCGAAACGCGTTGGCTGGTTCAGTTTTACCAAGCACATCAGAGAATAAAAAGATCAAAAAATTTTTGTTATACGCATGTCTGTCTTTGATGTGGTTTGGTTACTGGTTTTGCTTGAATTTTTTATTTCAATATATTGCCTCTCATCCGATTAATCTAACACTGATATCTTTGATCTCTTGATCGATGAGCAGCCGGATGCTGTCTTTCTTACAGAGACCTGGCTCCAGGAAAGCTCGGGCCCTGATATAGCCTCAGCACTTCCATTAGATTATTTAATTGCTAGGAAAGACAGGGAAGGAAGGCTAGGGGGGGAGCATTGCTATCATTTACAAAAAATCTTTTGATTATAAATTTGAGGCTATATCCTCTGCTGTCTGTGAGGCTGCTTTTTTAAAAATTACTCTTACCCCCCTGCCCCCCGGTTTACCAAGGTATACTGGTCTATCGTCCTCCTGGACCTTCTGGACCATGGGTGGCGTCTCTTCCCGATCTGATAACCCCATTTCTTTGAATGCTGCTAATTTCACTGTTTTGGGTGATTTAAATCTCCATCTTGACGACCCAACATGTGGAAAAAGTGCCGCACTCATTGCCGATCTTGAAGCAATGAACATTTTACTCTGCAGTTCGGGTCCCACCCATGTTGCTGGTCATTTATTAGACCCCATCTTTTCTAATTTGCCAGATATTTGCTGTCCCCCTGCCCTCCCACTATGTTGGTCTGACCACTTTGCTGTTGTCTTTCGTTTTAAGGTTGTTTCGGACCCCTCGGCTGACCCGAGGGGTATTAAGCCCAAAACAAAAAATTGGGGTAAGCTTGATATTGGAGCCTTAAATAACCTTTTAATCAACAGCACCCCGGCAATTGAGCAAATGAGAATTGCGGACCTAGGGGCAATACAAAGCTGGCTTCTACGCTCTATTGACTCCTGTCTCCCTCTCTCTAACAAACGGTTTAACAATCACCACCCCCCTGCCCCTTGGTTCACGGAAAGGCTTAAAAATGAGAAATCGAAAAGTAAAACTTTAGAAAGATTATGGAGGAAGAATTATACGCTTGATACGAAAGGGACCTATAAAAAGGCCATAAGGGAGTATCACTCTCTTTGCAAAATAGCTTGTGCCGAATATGTCTCCTCCACTATCTCTCAAGCTCAGAACTGTTCTAAGACCTTGTTCAAGTTGGTAAAGGAACTATCTGGAGCTGAAAGTCAGTCCACCCCTCCTATCCTCAATGAAACGCAGTGCGAGGATCTGGCTCAATTTTTTAGTTAATAAAGTGGAAAATATATATTCTGCTATGACAGGTGCAAACAAGACTAATATTGCACAGCCAGCCTGTGCCTTTTCGAATGCAGTCACTGACACTAGACTAGAGTATAGCAATGACTCTAAGTCCAGCAATAAAATTGTATCTTGGTCTTTACTGGATATCAGTTCGTTCAATCTTATCCTGGCTCACTTAAAATCTGGCTCCCCTTGCGATCTATTCCCTTTTTCCGTACTGAGGCAACTTGAGTCTTCTTTGCTTATGCTGATTATGGACCTCCTCAATGCCTCGTTACGGGAGGGAATAGTTCCGCCTGAATTGAAGCATGCCGTGGTGCTGCCCCTTTTGAAAAAGACCAATGCTGATCCCTCTCAGCCTTCGAATTTCCGTCCCATTTCTCTTCTTCCGGTTTTTCCCAAGATTTTGGAAAAACATATTTATTCCCAACTGTCTTCTTTTGTTGAGGCTCAGAATTTTTTACATCCTTCACAATCTGGCTTTAGAGCAGGATTTTCCACTGAAACTACTCTATTAGGAGTCACGGAACTGTTGCGACACCGTCTGGACATTGGTGACACGGTGGCCCTCATTCTTCTCGATCTGAGTGCGGCATTTGACACGGTGTCTCACACTGTGTTAATGACAGCTATGCAATCCCTGGGTATTGAGGGCCTTGTTCTCCAGTGGATTGCCTCTTTTCTTAATAACCGTACCTTTCAGGTCTTCTCCACCATGGCCTGCTCTAAAACACATCATTCCCTGTATGGAGTGCCCCAGGGCTCTATTTTGAGCCCTCTCCTGTTTAATATCTATGTTCGCCCGCTGGCTGTTATTGCCGAAGAGGCAGGGCTGTCCATTTTTTCGTATGCCGATGATACGCAGCTAATTTTTTCCCTTTCGACAGCTAAGGAATCTGATTCTTCTATTCTCCAGTACGGTCTGAGGAAGATTGCGTCTTGGATGCAGGACAATCTACTCAAGCTAAACGGAGAAAAACGGAAGTTCTAATCCTAGGGAAAAAACAAGATCTCTGGGGTCCTCAGTATTGGCCCCTGGAGATGGGTGCCTTACCCCAGCCTGTTCATCAAGTACGCAATATTGGGGTGATTATTGACGTACAGTTATCTATCAGACAACAAGTAGTGAAGGTGGCCTCTATTTGTTTTACCATTCTTAAATGGTTGAAGAAGATTCTTTGGATGTTGCCCCTTTCCACTCAGAAAACTGTAGTTGAGGCTCTTATAACATCTAGACTTGACTACAGTAATGTCCTATATCTGGGCTGCAATAAGGAAGTTATACAAAGATTGCTGATTGTGCAAAATGCAGAGGCCAGATTGCTCTGCCAGGCCCCTAGAACTGCTTCTACTTCTGGCTTTCTCCATAGCCTTCACTGGCTTAGGGTGGAGAATCGCATTAAATTCAAAGCCTTGAACTATATGTTCAAAATGAAAATTGGTTCAGCCCCTCAGTACCTTCAGTCTTTGGTCCAACCTTATTTACCTTCTCGTACCCTTCGCTCCACTGCTCAGTTTAAATTTACTGTTCCCAGAATCAGATTGAGGTGTATGCGCGGTCGCTCTTTTGCTTACTTGGGACCCTCCCTGTGGAATTCCCTTCCCATTTCTTCACGTAAAGAAACGTTTTTTGTTAATTTTCGCAAACAGCTGAAAACTTGGTTTTTTTAATTTGTAGTTCTTTTCCTTTCCCTTCCTTTGTCAGGCTGGCGCCGGGAAAACCCTCTAGGTAGCTGTGCGCCCTACAAATTCAATTAACATAACATAACATTATAATGCATTTTTGCCTATCACTACCTTGGTTTATGTGCTAGGGAGGAAAAAGGAAGAAAAGAGAGAGGGGGAAAGAAAGAAAAGGAGAAGGGAAGGGAAAGGGAAAGAAAAAGAGAGAGAAAAGAAAGATATATGTTGCCCTAATAACTGTAACTAATTCAGGTGTTTAACCTTTGTGGTTATGGATATTTCACCTTTGCTATTAGCTGACGGGGTGGCAGGAGATGATTAGAAGAATGATGACTGAATATGCACAATTTTTTTTATTTTTTTTGTCTGACTTAAGTATATTGGGGTAGTACAAAGGAGAGGGATCCATTTCCAACTATAGACCAGGCGTGGTCCAACGGCCCTAACGAAGAGGGGGAGAGGGTGGAGAAGGGGGCATGTCAGAATGGGAGGAGTTAGGAGGCTGGGAGGTGAGGGGGAAGGGGGGGGCAACGGGAGTGTCAGGAAGGTATGGGTCACGTATTTCTAGACAACCAACAGGAGTGTGGTAGGGGTTAGAAAGTAGAGAAGTTGAATAATCCTTATGTGTTAAAAAAGTCGGTCTATGTAAATCTAGAATACGATCAGAGAAGCGTATAATGCTGGGTAAAATTCGTATTTGCACAATAAATGTTTGTGGTCTGAATGATAAGTGCAAAAGAGGTAGAATGGCAATGGGTCTTAAGGCTATGAGACCGGATGTTATATGCCTACAAGAGACGCATGTTCCGTGGGACAATAGGAAAATATTCGAGGAATTAGGATATACATTACTAAGCTGCATGATGCAGCGGGCTACTACGAGAGGGGTTGCTATAATGGCCAATCAGTTTGTGGGGTCGATAATCAAAACTAAAGAGGATAAGGCAGGAAGGTGGGCTATTGCAGACATGCGTATCGGTACAGGGAGGGTAACAATATGCTCTCTATATGGCCCCCAATCTGGATGATCCAGAGATGTACAATTTACTTAATTTGGAATTATCAACCTGGCAGATACCCTCTTATTCTTTTTGGGGATTTCAGTCTACATCTAGAAGTGGGGAAGAAACTGTGGAGAGGTTACCCATATTTGGGTAGAAAACCGTTAGTTTATAAAGCTGTGCAGAAACTGGTTAAGGATCGTGGTTTGATTGATGTATGGGGGGGGGAGTTGAAATATCCGAATCCTGGCTATAACTTTTTCTTTCACCCTCACCAAAAGCTGGCCCATCTGGATTACTTCTTTATCTCGGCCTCCCTAGGGGGACAGATTAGGATTCATTTTTCCCTAGGGCGATGTCAGATCACAATCCTCCTGTGCTAGAATGTGCAATGGTAGGCCTTGAAAGACAATTCAGACCCTGGACGTGTGACAGGAAGCTAGTAAAGGATGAGCACTATTTGGTTCATATGCACCTGTGGTTGAAGGTTTTTTTTTTGTAAATCCGGGCAAGATGTTTTTATATGGATGGTGCTTTATTTAATTTTTGAGGTGTATTTTATTGTAATATGTGATATATGATTATTAATAACTTCTGAAAATCTCTATAAATAATATTGTGAATGAATTGTTATCCATACGTTAAAAACAATAAAAATAATAATAAAAAAAAGGACAGAAAGGGAGAGTTAAAATGCGATTCGATAATACTTGCCTCCATGTCTTTAATAAAATCAAGACTGCCTTTCACTGAAGCTAAGAAATTCTGCATTATATCACAAGATTGGAGGCTCCTACTATGCTAGTTTAAAGAATAGCTACTACTGAATTGGAGACATGATAAATTGGCTTGCAATAAAAGGTCCTAAATTTGGAAACATTTGACAAATCAACAGATTGGAGAATGTCGTTCAGAACCGTATCAGCCCAAAGGGCTTTAGAAGCCATGGCACCTCCAGTGGAATGAGCCCCAAAAAATGAGGTGTCAGTGCCTGCCAAATTCATGGTCCACTTGACTCAGTGAGCTAAGGTAGGAGATCTAAAAGAAATCAATAGCCAGGATGAGGAGAACGTTCTCAAATCTTTTGTTTTAGCAATATATTCTTGTAAAACATTTCCCACTTAGAGTTAAGGCTGAACAGGAATATAAGGATACAAAACAGACATTAGGTTTGTTTTGTTTCTTCTGCAAACCTGGAAATATACACCCAATGGGGTATATTGAACAGAAGAGGCATCTGAATCTCTAACAGAAGAAATAAAGTTTAAAGAAACCAGCCAGAAGGACAGTTACTTTTGCAGACAGTAATGTCAGTGATAAAGAGGAATTGTCAGGACAATTGAGAAACAGAATTAGGATAACATTAAATTATACTTTCGGAAAGGAATGTTAGAAAATCTTACTCACTTTAAAGGATGGCATATCACAGCATGTTACCCATTGGTTTACCATCCACTTGTATATGCTTTGCTGATCTGTATGTATTGACCGTCCTGTATTCATTTCCATGAGAAGCTAAACAAGTTAGAAAATTGACCACTAAAATGATATCTGCTGAAAAGGGATCTGCACTCCTGTCCATGCACCAGCTATTCCAGACCATCCAAGCTGATCTGTATGTTTACTGATAGTTCTAGGGCCGCATGGAACCAGGGTTGACCCTACCAGAACAGAGTGATCAATAGTATGGGGGCTTTTTGGCATGGAACTGAGTGAGAACTCAAGATATCATTCCAAAAAGGGAAGACCATAATTTATCTGGAGAGATCAGTCTTGTAGAAAGCTTCTGTTGCCAAGGTTAGTGGATCTGATCTCCAACTGTAATAGGAAGGAAGTTGAGTTTTAAATGATAATCAAATAGGTCTGTTGCAGGGGGGCGGGGCCGGCTACCGAACGAAATGACCGCCGACTAGAGTAGCTCCGTTCGCCCCAGACCGTTTCCACGAAAATCTGGTCAAATAGCCGCGGGTGACAAGTTTACAGTGGTGGAGGAGCAATCGGAATCAGCAGACAACAGCCTGAGCCGATCGTATTCCAGAAACGGTGAAGATTGACCCGGTTACGCCGCGAGCAAAGTTGCGGCCAGGATGACGTGGTGAAGCCGGGGCCACGAGTAGAACTAAGGCTGAGACAAAGCCGCCGCGATCCTCCCCTTGGTGCAAGTCCGTGAGAGACCTGGACTGGCTGAGGCGCAATCGGAACCTGTGAGGACCGTCCCGCAACCACCGCATGCCTGCGCCGGTGGAATTGAGCCCGTCTATGACGTTTTCGAGACAGCGGCCCAGACATTGACGTGAGACAGCGGCCGCTGGTGGAGGCACGGCCGCAGGAAGAATCTCCGGAATCCATGCCCCGAGGGCTGGAAAGTAAGTGATTCGGGGAGACTCGGCCAAATAGTGCCCTACACGGCCTGTCTGCACCCGGTGACAGAGGGCTCACAAGATTGGGCCCGGCAGACGGAGGCCGCACCGGGGCCTGGTCGGCGAAATACGGCCGAAACCTCGGGCGCAGAGGTAGGAGGCACTGTGGGGGGCAGCCTGGACATTGTGAAAAACTGGAGATAGCCAGAGGCGGGAGAACACCGCATTGAGAGACACCCCCCAACCACACACACATTGCAAGGCCGCAAAGAACATAACCACGACCAACAAGTGGGGCAAGATAAACAGCATCCATATCAAGAGCACACCCAGGTGCCCGGCAGAACCGCCGCGGGCACGCCACAAGCAGAGGCGGAGGGAAGCCCCCTGTTGCCGGGAACTTTCGATGGGCAATAAGAATGGCGCAAAGAGACAACCAGGATGGGAACAATGAGATGCTGCGGAAGGGGCCATTAGAGCGCCCCCCCCCCCCTGGGAGGCTTCACACTTGATCACTGGGAGTGACCAGCTACACTTTCTAGAAAGGAAGGAAGACCATCAATCAGTGCCTAGCGGAGGGATCTCCACCACCATCTACAGTTCCGCAAAGGCGCACAAAACGTGAACCAGAGGTAGGAAAACCGAAAGGCCGCGTGGGGCATTATACCTCACAGGCACGCAGCGGCGAGTACTACCAAGCACCCACTTCAGTTTGCGCAGAGTAGCGCAGGCCCCAAGATGTCGGGGGGCAGAGGCCCGCAAAACACGCACCAAACGAAACTGAACAAGTACCCATGGGCCAAGGAGCAATCAGATGTGGCAGATCCGCCAACCACGCAAGCCGAAGATCGCACCGCGGCAGAGGCGAAGGTCATCACGTTACAGGACATTATGGCCACACTGAACAGGGTACACACATCCCTAGAATCTCACATTGGCTCTGTGTCCGTGGAAATTTCGCTGGTCCTAGCAGATCTAAAAAACATGAACACAAGAGTAACAGAGGTAGAGACCACAATAGCGCCCTCCGTGAAGACTCGGATAACCTCAAGCGCCAAGTTAAACAGTTACAGAATGAAAGTAGGACACTGGCCGTGAAATTGCAAGATTATGAAGGCCACTCAAGGCGTAATAACGTCAGGAGTATCGGCGTTCCAGAAAAAGCAGAGGGACCGGCAACTGACCTGTTCATGGAGGACCTCATTCAAAATAATCTACAACCACGGGGTTTATCCAATTGGTTTTCGGAGGAGAGGGCCCACCGCGTTCCGGGCGGCAGACCTAAACCAGGAGTCCCCCGAGGCGGATCCTGGCCCAAGTGTTCAATTTCCGAGAATGGGACTTAATTTTACAGACGACCCGTGCAGCCCCGCCGCTGCGTTTCGAACACAGTACAATAACTTTCTTCCCAGACTATACAGCGGCAGTAACAAAACAAAGGCGCAGTTTTTTCAAAATAAAAAAGGAACTCAGGAAGTGCGAGCTCAAATACTCCATGCTCTTCCCCGCAAAACTCAGAGTCGAGGCAGAGGGGAAGGAATGGTTTTTCGTAACACCTGAGGAGGCCCGGGAGTGGCTTGAAGGGTGGCACCAAGTCACCAACCATGGCAAAGCCGGACAAAAACTAAGCAGACACTTATCAGCAGCAACCAAGTCGGGGGCCGAGGAGACGACCTCCGTGAAAGTAACAGACGGCCCTGGGACTCCCAAATGAAAGCACCCACCGAAGCTGAAGGTGGGATACGAAAGGACCCGCCAAAGACTTTCACACGAACACAGAGGCGATGCAGCACCGGGGGAATGAGAGCCCGCTCTCCCCACCCCACCCACCCCCCCAAAAAAAGGGATTAGGACGGATTAAGTCATCAGGAAGGACTGACATCGCCCCAGAGTCATTAATGGACGAGACCCGGATTAGTGTAATATACATTCGCCGCTTTGCTGTTTCTCTCCACCTATAGGCACCTACTTCAATATGATAATTCATCGCCGGTTAAGTACACCTGCGATACGGAAATGGACATGGGGGGGATACCGGAAATGCTCCCCCCACAGAGGTACCGGGGAAGTGGTAACAGGCGCTCTGCACTGTTGGGGAGGCGGGTAGTTCTGAATCCGTCATGCAGGAAGGCAGGGAGGGGGAGGGACGGGAGGTAGAGATGCATAGTTATTGTGTTTTTAGTTATAATTGTTTGATGCTGTTAATAGCACAATTCGGTAGTCATCGCCCAGTAACACAACTCCAAAATCCTGCCACATTCGTACATGCAGATGAAAGAGATGGCACACATGACCACACCGATTGACCACACTCCACCCTCACCCACATGCCACCCTCTAGGTAGCCAGCACCTACAGCTCCTTTCATGGAATGTAAATGGACTCAAGGACAAATTAAAGAGAGGGCTAGTTCTACAATATCTTAAAAGACAAACACCAGCTGTGGTCCTACTTCAAGAGACCCACCTGGTGGGCACATCGTGTAAGGCCCTCGATAGATGGGGCTTTAAATTAGTGGTGCACTCTGGCTTTACATCGGGCTCGAGGGGTGGGAATTCTGGTGAGGAAACAATTCCCTCTCATTGTTCAACAAACGTGGGCAGATGAACAGGGGTGATTTGCGGCAGTATCGGGCCAATGGGAGGGGCCTCCAATCAACACAGTAACAGTATACATCCCCTCAGCACTTCACTCGATAGCTTTGCCTGCACTGAGTACTTTTCTTCTTAAACTACCGGAGTAGTGAATGACACTATAGATCGCATGCCTCCCAGAAAGCAACAACGAACAACATCCCGACTCGCCGACTTCTTGGAGGCCACGGGTCTGGCAGACATCTGGCGCACACGATTCACACAAGCACGTCAATACACATTTCACTCAGGTGCACCCAACAGCCTATCACGAATAGACTACGTGCTCTCTTTAGTGGATAAGGTGACGATGTTCAACGAGATGCGTCATCTTGCGTGAGGCATCTCGGACCACTCCCCCATTTTAGTCAAATACACCTTGGAAGCCCCAGCCCAACGTCGTATATTCCCCATCTACCCAGGATACCTGAAGAACCCCAAGATTTGGGAAGGCCTCTCTTTAGCCACCTTAACACTATTTTGACGAAAATGAACACTCTGTTTCATCCCCACTTACCTTATGGGAGGCCTACAAACCAGTGATCAGGGGACAAGCAGTCTCCCTTATCTCCGGCCACAACAAAGAGAAGATAAAAATGACAGAGCCGTAGAGCAGTAGGTGCGGGATCTAGAAAACATACACTCCCAAGATTCCTCTGACTTTAACACAACCCTACTAAACACGAAAAAACAGGAGTATAAAGAACACATGTGGGAGGGTACCAGGGTTAAGCAAACATCTACCCGACACAAAATCTATGAAGTAGGAGACAAAGCAGGTAAGCTCCTTGCCTGGTTAGATAGACGGGAAAGGGCTGACAGATGGGTGACTGGGCTTCAACTCGATACGGGGGATCTTATTACAAACTTGCAACATATAATGGACGCATTCGCTCATTACTATGAAACAATCTATACCCCTGTGGCCACTGCAACACTAAATGAGGCCGCGGGATTTCTTAGAGATATCCGTACCGCAACGCTCACAGCAGAAGAAACCCAGCAACTTGAGAGCGATCTCACAACAGAGGAAATAGCAGAGGCTAAAGGCAGCATTCAATCAGGAAAGGCCATGGGACCAAACGGCATCCCTATTGAACTGTATAAAAAGGCAGCCACAAAATTAATGCCACACTTACTAGAAATGTATAGGGCCAGCTTAGAAGAGGGAGAGCTCCCCAGGGACCAACGTATGGCAACAATAGTAACGATCCGTAAACCTGGTACCCAGCCCAAGTGTGCGCCTCCTATCGTCCTATATCGCTACTCAACGCTGAGGCCAAAATGTTGGCAAAAGTACTCGCCAATAGATTGACCCCCCACCTCACTAAGTTAGTGTACCCAGATCAATCTGGCTTTATGCCGGGCAGAAACAAAGTGCTTAATTTGCGTCGCCTAAATGGTGTGTTAGGCCGTAGAGACACTATCCAGGAAGAAGCCATCATCTTATCCCTCGACACTCGTATGGCCTTCGACTCGATCAAATGGCCATTCCTTTTTGCGGTCCTAGAGCACATGGGGCTAGGCCCCAAATTTAGGTCCTGGGTACGGATACTATATATAAAGCCACTGGCGCAAGTGGTGGTAAACGGCAGACTCTCTGATGCGTTTCCCCTGGGGAGAGGGACAAGACAGGGTTGTCCATTGTCCCCGCTCCTCTTTGCCCTAGTGCTGGAACCGCTGGCAGCCTGGGTGAGAAGAGATCCCATAACTCCTTGGACTCCGCTGGACGGAGGAGTGGGAGGACCGGATATCATTGTACGCGGATGATGTTCTGTTATACATGGCCTCCCCGATGCGCTCTCTGGCTAGAATACTAAACATCTTTGAGAACTATGGGAAGTACTCCGGATAAACAATTAATTGAAGCAAGTCAATCCTATATGTCTTTAACGGCCCTCCCCCAGTCATGCCCAGGGGCTGCGAAGTGAGAGTGGTGGAGGAAGGCTTCCGCTATCTGGGGCTTTTTATCACAGCAAACCCAGAGGATTTCATGAACAGAAATCTTCAAGAACCACTGAAACGATTACGAAGGGAGGACAAACACTGGCAGTCCCTCCCTTTAACACTACTAGGGAGAGCAGCGCTCTTTAAAATGATGGCTTTGCCCAGATTTCTTTATGCCCTGCAGAACACTCCATTTCCAGTTCCCCAACCATACTTCAGGGTAATAGAGGCGGAAGTGCGCAACCTGCTATGGGAAGGGAAACTATCCCGTATAGCCATGAGCAAACTTACTAGAGGATGGTACGATGGTGGTATAGCACTCCCAAATATACAGACGTACTATTGGGCCTCTCAGCTTCTAGTTCTCAACCAATGGATTCACTCCCCCCAGACTGAACCTGTGTTCCGTATGGATCAATACGTTTTGGGGGAAGGAGGGGTCATGAGGGCACTCTATAACAAAACTCACAGAGCAGGTCTCTCGGGACTCACAGCACACACAGTCCAAATATGGTGCACGGTGTACAAGAAAGTGGGCTGGTATGGCAAAACAACACAGTTCACCCCACTCTGGGAGACCGGGGAATTAGGCGGATTGAGCAGCTGCAAAGGGTTCAAGCAATGGGACCTGATAGGAATCTCGATGGTGGGAGATCTCTGGGATAAAGGTAAGGTTATCCCATTTGCAAGACTACAAGAAAAATATGACATGGCACCAACGGAAATGTTCCGATATCTACACATCAGACATGCACTCATGGCCACTATCCCGGCAGACACAACTCTTCCAGAGGCTTCACCACTGGAGGACAGGTTACTCACGGAGCGAATTGACCGAAAGGCTATTTCCCTAACTTACCAGAAACTAATTAATAATTTTGTTGACCCCACGCCGAGCCTCCGTGGGAAATGGCAGAAAGACATCGGGGAGTTAGATGACACTGATTGGCAGGAAGTGTTGGTATTCCCACGGGAGGTGGCAATACCCTCCAGATTACGATTGGTGCAACTTAAAGTGCTCCACAGAACATATTTATCCAGGGCAACGCTAGCCAAAATAGGGAACTCTGACACCCATCTCTGTTTGCGGAACGGTGGGCACACTGGCTCATTCTTTCACACGCTATGGGAGTGTCCTGAAATTAGAACATACTGGGAGGCAATCATGAAAACAATTACACACGTCGGCGGGGCCCCTGTACCACCAGAACCCAAAAGATGTCTCCTTAATATATGGGAAGCCACATATCTCAATCGCAAAACCCAAGACTGGGTGACACTAGGTATGACGATCGCGAAACGCAATATCGCTAAACACTGGGGAGTGCAAAATTCACCAACATATGCCAAATGGTGTAATGATATGGACTAGGTGATGGTAGACGAAAAGGCGGTATATGTAAATAGAGGATGCCTCAAGAAGTGGGAACAGGTGTGGGGGAGGTGGAACAAATACAGAAGGAACATTTGTACATTACCGTCTCGGGAATTATTGCCAGAAGACAGTTGAACGATGTATCGTCATGTAAAAGACTGCGATATGCACAAAAGCGGACTATGTATATCAAGCAAATTGGTTGTGGTATAATATGTTTAATTGCTGTACTTAAATACATGTGTATAAGGTGATGCTTACATGCAAAATGTTCAATAAAAAGAGTTATAAAAAAAAAAGTTCTGTTGCAAAGGACCCAAATTTGGAAAAATGATTTTGGAAGTTGTAGGATGAACAAGTAAGTCGCTTGCTTCCCTAAGATTCCTGGAGCACCAATTTGCTATTGCATTTAGATACTCTGCCTAAACCGAGATTTTGTTTTGAAGGCAGAAGTCCCAAACATTGAAGGCTAATTCGACCAGTGGTCTTAATCTTACACCTCCCAGATGGTTTATGTACCAAACTGCTGATGGATTGTCAACAAAGGAGTATGGAGCAACTTATTTTGTTTTTCTCAAAGGAACCTGCAGGCATCAACAGCTGATGTGAAACGATGATCAACTTGTGACCATCTGCTGCCAGTTAAGAACTGGCCACATCTTGAGTCCCAAACAGTCCGACTTACATTGGATTCTAAAACAAGATCTGGTGCTGTAGATAAAATTGCTTTGCCTTTCCACGTTTCTAAGTGTTCTAACCACCACTGGAGTTCGGAACTGGACTCTTGATCTAATTTTATGATGTTGCAATAAGAGAGAAATTTTTATCCTTTGTAAGGGCCGGTTATGCAGAGGACTTGGACAATTTAGTCTGGATTGAGGATGATAGTAGACCTAAAATTTGTGCTAAAAGCCTGAGAGATAAAGTGGATCGAGTTAAAACTTGAGTTATCTCCTTTTTTTTATGAGAGAAACGTTCTCTGTTGGAAGTTGAACAATTGATTCGTCTGAGTCTATTATGAAATGAAATTAAAACCGCATTTGTTAAGCGCATAGCGACCCAGGGGCATCCCAGAGCTGAGGCAGTAACCAAGAGAACATCGTAGCAACACTTAAGGGAGGAGCCAAGGTTTTAGCAGTTTCCGTAAGGCCAGTTGGCTGGGTTCCCTCCGTAGGCGGAGAGGGAGGGTGTTCCACAGCCTAGCGGCATTATAAGAAAATGAGCGACCGCCACTGCTGGCTTTCTTGATCCTGGGGACGACGGCCAGATGCAGATCGTCTGAGCACAGCCGTCTATTCGCCCGGTAAGGCTGGACAATGGACTGGTTGATCGCTGGTCCATTCCCTGCTAGCGTCTTGTGGGCGATGCACATAGCCTTAAAGTTAATTCTCTCCCGAACAGGGAGCCAGTGAAGGGACTTCAAGGCAGGTTTTGCAGATTGCCTGTTCGCGGTCCCCACAAGAATCCTCGCTGCACAGTTTTGCACAGTTTGGAGTTTTGCGAAGGTCGAGGCCGGGGCTCCAAGGTAAAGGGCGTTCCTGTAGTCCAAGCGGGAAAGAATAAGTGCCTGTACCATAAGCTTTCCTGCCTGGAAGAGAAGAAGTGGGAGCACTTTGCGGAGCATCCTTAGGATGCCTGAGCAAGAAGCCGCCACCTTCCGTGCCTGAACCATGAAGCTGAGGTCTTGATCAAGCCAGATGCCCAGACTCTTCATCTGGCTCTTAGGGGCAGGGACAGGTCCCATGCAGGCAGGCCAGATTACATCAGCTTTAAAGAGGGACGGATTGCACAGGAGCATCAGCTCGGTCTTGTCCCCATTCAGTTTTAGATACGAGTGGTTCATCCATTTAGCTACCTCTTCTAGACAGGGACAAAGGCCGATAGAGGCATTATCAGAGTGGTTCAGTGCTATGACCAGTTGGGTGTTATCAGCATAGGTCACTATATGAACCCCAAAAGGGAGCACAATCTCCGTGAGCGGGGTCATATAAACATTAAAAAGGGAGGGACTCGGGGACGATCCTTGAGGGACTCCGCAGTGGAGAGGCATAGATTTTGAAGAAGCATCACCCTCAAAAACCTGGAAGGATCTCTCTTCCAGGAATGATTGCAGCCATGTTAAAGCTACTCCGGTCACCCCCAAACTTCTGAGTCGATAGACCAAAATTTGGTGGTTGACCGTGTCGAAGGCTGCACTGAGGTCCAGCTGTTGAACCTCCGGCGTCCAGAATCTTTTTAGACTCTTCGACAACTGCTAACAGAGCAGTTTCTGTTCCTTGATGCGGGCGAAAGCCGGTTTTAGAGGGGTGGAAGAGGTTGTGGGATTCCAGAAAAGTCGAAACCGCTGAATTGACATGTTTCTCCGCAATTTTACTGATCCCTGGGAGAAGCGAGATGGGCCGATTAATTACCCAGGAGATCCGGGTCAAGACTAGGTTTTTTTAGAAGAGGCTTAACCATTGCTCTTTTCCACGAAGGTGAGACCACTCCAGTGGAGATGGAAGCATTAATCAGATCCAGAATGATCGGGGAGATCATTACGGACACTTGCTTCAGGATATTAGGTGGAGCTGGGTCTCTAGGCGACCCGCTCTTTACGAGTGTCGAGATGGTATGGAAAGACTCACAGTCCATCAGGGGGTATACCTCAAAGGAGTGTTCCCTGCTATGCGGACCAATATCCTCTAGGTGGGGATTGTTGTGACTGTCTACAGAGGAAAAAGGCGAGTAGATTGTTTGAATCTTATTATAAAAGTAGTCTGCAAGTTCATTGCAGCGTCGGCCAGTGATATCAGGTATATCTGGGGGTGAGGGAGCTTTTAGTAATTTTTTCGCTATGCAAAATGTTTCGCGGGGGAATTGGCTGCCAAGGAAAATCTTTCCTCATAATATGAGGCCTGGGCCAATTTAATTTCAGCCTTGTAGGTTCTTATGACCTCCCTGTATTCCGATTTTTTGTTTAAAGAGAAGTCCTTTCTCCAAGCTCTTTCGAGTTTTTTGCAGATCTGTTTTAATGCCCGGAGCTTGGGGGAGTACCATGCCATTCTATTAGACCCTACTTTTATCTGGGTCATCTTCTTTGGAAGAACCTGATCTAACGTGCTCTCAATCCAGTTGTTAAATTTTTCATTGGCAACAATTGGATCGAGATCAGGGGTCGGCTTGGTCTTTTCCAGCTCCACTACCCACTTTTCTGAAGGAAGTTTAGGCCAAGGACGTGACATAGTTCTTATTGGCGTGGCTGCATGGATGACACCAGTGGGGGTCCAGGAGAAAGGGATCAAGAAATGATCGGACCAGGGTATTGGGATGGGTATCTTTCCAGTTAATTCCTCTAGGTTGGAGAATAGGGGATCAAGGAGGTGACCCTTCGCATGGGTTGCATTAGTGACTTTCTGTTTGAGCTGGTATGCAGCAAGATCCTTGGTGATCTCTGCCTCGGCCACATGTGAAGGATCATCGAAATGTAGATTGAAATCACCCAGTAATGTAAAATTAGCAGGGGTACTGGCGAGATCAGCAGCCAGTTCAGGAAGTAATTTACAGAATTGACCCAATGACCCAGGGGGACGGTAAATTAGGATACCCGACAGGGAGAGCGTGGGGGTAAATCCTATTGTGAATAAAAGGTTCTCACAATCTGTTAAAGGACCACCAGAAGTACGGCAGCTGAGGTGACTTTTATAAATGATGGCGATCCCGCCACCTTTACCTACAGTCCGGTCTATCCTCTGAATTAGGTAACCGGGAGGGAGGGTTTGAACAATATCAGGATCTGATCCTGAATTAAGCCAAGTTTCTGTAAGGAACAAGACTTCTGGACATTCTTCTTTTATCAGAATGAAGATCTCCACCGCATGCTTGGGCAACGATCTACAATTCAGCAGAAACATTTAAAAGGGCTTCGGAGGTGGCCGAATGGTTTGGGGGAGCGGTGCTAGTCTGAATGGACAGTGCGCGCAGCCGGAATTCAAACTGCCAGGAATAATGGAGTGAGCGCAATTCACCCTAGTAGCTACGTTTAATTGCCTAAGCTGCTCAGCATTGTAATGGTGGACATGTGTGTAGGAAAAGATGCAGGGGTTGTGGCCCCTGGCCCCGGCCGCAGACGGGCACAGATGGGCTTGCCTTTGGCACACCAGCGGTGCGCCCGCTGCGTGCGTCCGCTGCGCGTCCGGCCCTGCATGTGATTTTGTAGCTGGCCGGCGCAGACTGACCTGTGACCCGCATTCCCGCCAGAAGTCAGGCAGGTCAGGCGCATCCGCTTCCCTCGCTCAATCGTCAATGCCGTGGCGGACCGGTGAGGCGGAGACAGTAACTGCTTCAGCCTAGGAGGCGGGTGAGTAATTCTAAGTACACCGTGAATGGGTCACAGAAGAAATTAAAAAAGATAAGAGCCGCTAAAATCTGAATTTAACACAAGATAAAACCGCTAAAATCAATAAAGGTTAAAAATGACAGCCAGTAATAAAGTTAAAAGCCTGCACACGCTACACTAGCTGTGAAACCATGCACTTCCTCTGAGGAACAACCAGAGTGAAGTTACGGGTTCCTCTTACCTTCTGCCACATTATGAAACCCCAAAACTCTATCTGTTGGGCAAGTTGTAATGCAGATTTGTCTTTTTAGATGGAGCCTAGCGGCAGCGCACATGCGCTGCTCGCTCTGCGAGGCATGCTGTAGTAGAGTATGCACTGAAAGCCCCGCCCACTCTCCACCCATATTTTTAATTGGCTTGTGTCATTGTCCTTCATAAACGCTGGCTTCTGATTCATTATTAGGCTTGTTAGTCCATCCTTGGTACGCCTTGTCTGCATATGTTACCTCCCATAACGACTGGACCTTTTACTTGGCTCGTTAACACGGTCTGCTTTATCTAGTGGGTGAGCACTATTTTGTTTGTTTACACTGATGGGGACAATGGCGGCTGCTTTTTTTTTTTTGTATTTGCAGCGCTGCTGAGCACGGCTTCCGCTATAGAGACACCGCGCTCAGTTTCAAAATGTATTTTTAATTAAACTTTCATATAGAGCACGGCGTCCACTTCAGGGACACTGTCCTCTGTTTCATTTGTTTTTTTAACGTTCATACTGAGCGCGGCGCCCGCTTCAGGGACACCGCGCTCTGTCTATTGTTTTTTTTACTTTAGCACTGAGCGCGGCACCAGCTTCAGTGACACTGCGCTCTGTCTCTTTCTTTTTAACTTTAGCACTGAGCGCAGCACCCACTTAACACCGTGCTCTGCAATAGGTATCGCTTTTGCCAAAGTTTAAACTATTGGTATTGTAAATGACGGCATTGTCATTTACAATGCCAATAGCTCAAAAGCAAGCAAGTGCGAGACCTATTGCATTGTAAATGCTTGTATTTCACAGGAGTCTGTAATAGAACTGAACCCTTCTTAATGAACCTCGGGCACACTTAGTTTGTGGATAACAACCCGGTATCCATGCACAACCAAGGTGTCACTCGGCCGAAAATAACCAACTTTGGGAGTCGTTATCCTCTCCAAAATCAAGCTGAAGCTGATGTTCCTCGGCCACTTGTTCTGTTACCTTTTGTTTAATGTTTAGCTTTCAGTATGAATCTGATTTGCTCAAGGCGCACGTAGTTCCCGGCTGAACCTATGGAGCCTTAAACAACGAATGTTGCTTCTGTTCCGAGGAATGCATTGATTCTGATGGCACTTGCTTGATTTAAGGCAGGTGATGTGAGGTGTCACCTTAACTGCGACTAGTATGTCCGGATGTGGGTCCCTGCTGGCTGTGCCACCGGACTTGCCCTGCAGCTCACCACTGAGGCCCACTTAGACTGAATCCGGCCTGCGGCTCAGTGTCTGTGCTCCGTTCAAAGGCCTCCAGGTATGGTAGTTCAGAACAGACTCTTTCTTTAGTTGCGATCCCAAGTGTGACTTGCCACAGGCTGTTCCCTGTTTGGAGTTGCAAAAACGATAGACTGAAATGTGGCCCGACTGAGATTTCCTGCGGCTGAAACTTTTACAATTATTAAACCCATCCATTCCATTTGTCTGTAAATGTACCTTAATGTAGTTTTCTTCCTTGCTTTTCTGCCCCACCCCCTCGTCTTCGCCCCTACCCTTGTCCCCTTGCTCTCTTTTCTAACTGTGCCTTACCATTACACTGTCCGCTTCCAGCCTCCCCCCGACCCTATTCATTTGAAAGACATTTAGACGAAGCGGTTTTGATCTCCCCACCTTCACGCATTAGCAGCTCTGTGGAGTGATTGAGCAAGCATATCTGTATCATGAATGTGTCCTTGTGTAACGTAACTGGTGCTCATGTAAAGCGCTCCAATACCTTCGGGTCGAGTTCGCACTATATAAATCTGCAATGATGGCCCCCGGGGGAAGTGAAGGTCGCAGACCAGTCTTCCCCCGGGGTACTTCATGCAGGCCAATAGGACAGGGTGGGGATAGGTCAGGTTAGGGGAAGGGGAGGGTCTTAGGTAACACTATATAGGTGTCAGGAGAGGAGGATCCGGCCTTTTCCTGACACCAATGCACCACCGGGAGGGAGGTTTTTAAAAGAAAAAAGTTAGTGTTTTCTTCCCCCCACGGGGCCTACCTTGCTGCGTGGCTGCTGTATGAAGCTGCGAAGGCAGGGCCGGACAGCGACACGGTACGTGCCGCATTTCATATGGAGAGTGGCAGGTAGGACGGATCTGCGGGTGCCTGGCGTCCCCCACCAGGCCTGGGCCGGGCGGCGCCGCCCGTAATGCACGACGGGGGTCGCCGCGGTGGTGGCGGCCTGTTTGCTGAGCCGCCACCAGCTAAACAAGCATTTGCAATGCAATAGGTCTGGCATTTACGCAAGTTTGAGCTATTCACATTGCAAATAAGAATGCGTTTTATTTTTGTTTTTAAAACTTAAATAAAAGGCATTCTCATTTACAATGCCAACAAAAATAAAAGGCATTGTTATTTGCAATGTGAATAGCTCAAACTCGCGTAAATGCGAGATCTATTGCATTGCAAATGCTTGTTCTAAAGGAGGTTGGGCGGAGGAAGGTTACAGGGGTTCTTTGTACCGTGAACAATAGAATGTAACATAGGAAAAAAACAGAAAGCCGATACACATGCCAGAAGACTGCTTCCGCAGACTGGAAGGCAGGCTCAGGCTGCTGTATTGTGACTGGGGAAGAGTTAGGATACAGTTACACCATGATGGTTTGAAGCTTCCGTGGGATGGTGGAGGTCTGCAAACATCTAACTTTAAAGTGTATTCCCAAGCAGCCCAGCTCCAGTATGTTGTCTCTTGGTTTAAGAATGAGGGCACAGATCCGGCAGTTCCAATACTGAAGCGATTATCAAGGCCAGTGAGGCTGCTGGTATTCCCTATGACCTCCCGCAAGGAAACCACTGCAAATCCGGTGAGCGTTAGAAAGTAGGGTGACAGAGTGCAGAGCGAGGGTTAGACAGCGGAGCGAGGGTCAGAGAGGAGGGTGAGGCTGAAAGTGCGAGGTAATTAAATAAAAGGCTTGGGTGAGGTATACTGAGGAACACTGATAGCAACAGGGGTTATGACATCAAATATTCATGTGAGGTAAACCGGAGCATCAGGGATGATGGAACAAGAAGAGTGGAAGCATGCCAGAACTGTAGGCTTCATGGAAGTAGTGTGAGGGGACAGTCAGGATGTCAGAGGTAGCAGTGAGGTACATTGGGGTGATGTTAGAGGCAGCAGTGAGGTACAAGGGATGATGTCAGAGGCAGGAGTGAGGTACACGGGCGATGTCAGAGGGAGGAGTAAGGTACACTGGGAGATGTTAGAGGCAGAAGTGAGGTACATGGGGCGATGTCAGAGGCAGCAGTGAGGAATACTGGGCGATGTCCGAGGCAGCAGGGAGGTAGGCTGAGGCAGAAATAAGAGCCGGACTTTACCTGCGCCCTCTGAACCATCTCATCCGAGGTGCCGAACCTCTCCTCCAGCAGGGAGCGGATGTGCCGGTCCTCGAACTCCAGCTGCTGCCGGATGAAGTCCATCTGCATGGAGAACTGGAGGGACATAGAAAGGGGCGGAGGAGAGGGGGCCAAAAGAGATGGAGAAGCAGGGCAGGAAGGGATGGAGGAGAAGGGGACCCAGAAGTATGAGGAGAAGGAGCCAGAGAGCCATGGAGAGGGCAGACACGGGCGGACGATTGTATGCCCTACTGCGCGCTGGCTCTGGCCCGCGCATTTTTAATATAGGAATGACTGCAGGGGGTGGGGGGTGTTGGGGCTATGCCAGCGCACGACCTTCAGGAACCGCAGGGGGGACGAGCCGGAGGGTCGCTTTACAAAACAGCAGGCCCGGCTGCACACACGCCGTGAAACAAAACAAAACCGATCCAGGGAGAGGGGCACTGCTGCCTGAGAGGAGCCGGCAATACATTGAATTTGAAAAGGAACACAGAAGATAAGGCGGAAGAGACGGGGACGGGATTAGTGACTTGCCCCGAATGAAAGAACGGTGAGCCGACTGGGAGGGAGGGAGGGAAAGTGAAAGCGTGCCATGCATGCCGCGTGCACATCTCCTGTCCGTATGCGGCCGTGAGCGTGCACATCGGCTGTCCCCCTTCGGAAGCAAAACCCACAACAATAGATCTCGCTAAGGCGAGCAGCGCATGCGCTGCGCCGCTAGGCGAGACCTAAAAAGGATAGTCGGGCCACGGGTGGGGGGTTTGCACCAAAGATCAATGGGAGCAGCATCTGGGGGCTGGAGGTAAAGCCTCCCAGCGCGGCTCCCAGCGAGGGATGAAAGTTGTGTGGGGGTTTGGCCTTTACCAGTGTGCCCGCGCTGCAGCGAGCAGGGGATTTGGACCTCCCGGTGGGAAGGGGCCGACAGACGGGACAAGGTGGCCTCCCCCCCCCCTCTTCCCCCAGGGAGAGGTGAGGACGGGTCGGTAGTTTGGCCCCTCAGGCCCAGCCCAATAGAAGGGGACGTGGGTCCAGCTGAGACAGGGGCCAGGTTGGCCGAGCTCAGAAGAGGCCACAAAGGACCTTTGAGGAGTGATGAGAATTACCAGTGGGGGTAGAGGAGGGGAGGCCTGCTGCATAATAAAGGATTTCCCAGAGTAGGGCAAGGGACAGTCCTAGAGGTGCCCATGAGGGGGCAGCGCCCCATTAGACAGGAGACTAGAGACAGGCAGGTCGAGCATGTACGGGGCCTGGGAGAGGGCGACGGCCCTCGCCCCTGAGACAGTTCCCCCCCCAGACAATGGAGCCCCGGGAGAGGCGGCCAAGGCGGGTGCACCGGGTGGCAGGAGGCAAGGGGGGTGGGCCCCAGAGAGCAAGACAGAGAAGGGTTTTAGGACAGCCGGCATGGCTAGAGGGCCTGGTGGTGCAGGGGACCCCCCCAGGTTGGAGCAGCCTGGTTGGAGAGGGTGAAACAAGACCGGCAGGTGAGGCCGGTAGAAAGGTGACGATGCCAGCGGGGCGCAACACGGCCTCAGGACGCTGGCCCAAAGCTGCAGGGGGGTCCGCGGCGGCCTGCCCTATGACGAGGGATCAGTCAAAAGGATGGGGGATGGACGATTGTTCACTGTTACGGAATGCGTATTTGTGAGGACAGAAACGTGTGGGGCGGGAGCCTGTGCATGGTGAGCTTGGGGGTGTCGGAGAGCTGCTGCCTGATTAGGAGGATGGGAGTGTTGTATGGGTGCCTGGGGCGGTAGGGAAGATAGCCAGAGACGTTGGTGTCTTGCAGGTGGCAGGTGCGGCCAAGGGGAATGGAAAAACAAACAGACACCGGAGCAGTGCCGGTCGGCACGGAGAATAGTTCAGCGGCAGTGAAGTAATGCCAGGTAAGGGTGATTTGGGTAAAGGATGGGAAGGTGGGGAGAAGGACCTAAAGAGCAAACCTTTCAGTTCGGTGGGGGTGATGGTGTTGTGGTCAAATCATAGACCGTGAAGTCGGGCGCCGTGGCGGCGTCCGCGGTACCAACAAGAATGGGAAAAGGTTTAAAACAGCTGGTTGGTGCCAGGGTCCGAACAGACGGTACCGTAGGGAAGGATGGGGAAGGAAGAAATGGAGGAGGATAAATGTAAGAAGAGGCTAAGAATATAATCTAGTAAAACAAATACGTTCACGTCTCTATGCTCCTCCATAGGGAGATTCGAACCACAGAGGGCTCCAAGAGGAGGAGGGGGAATTGACCAGGAGGCCGTGGGTACCCATTAACATGGAAAACTGGACCTCTGCTTTCCTGATTTACGTTAGCCTCTATTGGGAGCAGCATTTAAACAGGGCTATTGCTTTGCTGAAATACATGGAAATCACCCACAGGGCACAGATGCATTTCGGGACAGGGTTTGCTTTAACCCGGACAGACCATTGGGGGGAGGAGGATTCCGAAGTGGGGATGCAGTGGACTGGGGCGTGCTGGAGCTCTAATGAAGGATTCTGCTCCAGGCACCCTGGTAAGATCAAACACGGGTGCCCCAAGTGCGGGGGACGCCATCCTATCACGCAATGTTGCAATTTGGCCAGGCCGGGGGAACAATGGAGGCCTCTAGAGGTCGGGGGCAGTCTGGGAGAAAAGGACATCTACATCAGTTAGAATTGAAGCTATGGATCCATGGCTCGGTTTATTACTGACAAGGAGGCAACAACACGGTTGAGGTGGGGGTTTCTCACTGAAGGGATTCGGGGGAGGAGGGGTACCTAGGTCACAGGGGAGTAGATGGGCGGACAAATTGGAGTCAGCGAGGGAACTGCCACAGGTGGTGGCGGCAAAAACTGGGTAAAAAAGGGGCTGAGGGTGGGAATGCCGGTCCATATGTTGAACGGCCTGTTGGGGATGGTGATTATTTACCTTTTGGGGGAGGTCCCACCCACCCGTCAGATTTCTCTCTGTCGGCAAGTTGGGTGTGCCATTTATGTGGTTAAAGTCCTTCCGATGGGTTGTGCCATTTCCTCTGCCTCTTTGAGCTATTCAGTACGTTTCTACAGTGGGTCTTCACCAAAAGCAGCGGACACCGAGGGGTGTTTCATCACCAGGATTACTTCTTGTTGTGGGTGTGAGAGATTCGGGGGCTTTGCACCAGTTGGAAGTTTAACCCAAGATTTTGGGGTGCCTTCGGTGCCAGAGAAAACAGCAGGGCCTATGGCGCGTGCTGACTTTTGTGGGCATTGAGCTGGACTCGGTACAATGGGTGGCCGGTTTGCCAAAAGGAAAAGTGGAAAAGATCCAGGCTTTTCTGGGGCGGGTGATTAGTGAGTGACAGATTGAATTAAGAGTTGTACGGAAAGTGCTGGGGTTTTTATGAAATTTGCATGCAGGGTGCTGGGAGCAGTAAGACATTTTTGCAGACGTCTCGGAAGGGTCATGTCAGGGGACAGTGCTGCCACACCACAGGGTGAGTATCTCTTGGGGGTCCCGGCAGACCTTAGGTGGGTGGCAAATGTTTTTGAACACGTGCAATGGCATATCTTTGGAAATTTTGGAGGACACATGGTCTAGGAAGTACAAATTATTTCAGATGCAGCCGGATCTTTGGGCTTTTTGGGCTCTGCCGGGATGGACGGTGGTGTGTGGAGAATGGGCCAACAAATTGGTTGAGTCAGGGGGGGGAGCAGTGCTTTCCTGGAGTTTTTCCATTGTTAGAGGCACTTGTGGTGTGGGGGACGAACGGAGGAACGGGACGGGGGTTTTTCCAGATTGACAATATGACTGTGGCGGAACAGGTGAACAGGTAGGGAGCAAGGGACCTCAAGGTTTTTTACGGTTTTGCGAAAGTTCAGGCTAGTGTACCTGCGGCAATAGGTAGTTTTCAAAGCTGGACACGTACCAGGGGCCAGCAATGGTATAGCTGATGCATTTCTCGTTCACAGAGGCATCGTTTTGCCTTCTGGCACCAGGAGCAGACGAAGGCAAGACAGAGCTGCCGGTGGTCAGCTGGGCCTTGGGGGAATGAGGGCGACTGAACTGGTTGAAAAGTCATTGGCGGAATCTAACAGGAAACTACAGGCGGACAGGAGTGAGTTTAGGGAATTTCTGGGTTGTCCTCCGGAAGTACTTCGGCAGGATACAGAGAAGGGAGCTTTGAGTTTTTGTTCGTAGTTGCATTTATAAGGGCCTGTCACAAACCGACTACCGCAGGCAAAAAATGGGTTGGATCTCCTTTTATGGTAGATTGTAGTTTTTTTTCGACCCTGTCAGAGATGGGATGCTGGTGTAAGGTTTTGAAAGAGTGGGGCAGAGAATGTGGGGAGGGGCGCCCCTTGAGACGCTATAACGTTTGAGTGGTTACAGGATTTGTTGGGGTTTTTTGCCTTTTTGCTGTTATGATCCGTGTTAGGTTCGGTTTTCAGACTACGCACGAGCTGGATACGTTGGGGTGTTCCGGGTCGCGGAACGGTTGGGGAACAGCTGGCCAGGGTGGAGTCTTGTACAAGGAGGTGCGTCTGGATCAAGGGAGGTTGGGGATATGGTAGGACGATCAAAGACTGACCAGGTGGGTAGGGACCGATGGGTATGGCTGACGGAAGGAGTTGTAGTGAGGTCTGCCCAATCTGAGGAGGACGCGCTTTCCAGTCAGTGTCCGGAAGGGTACAACTGGGGTAATTTTTGTCACACGTCAGGCGGTAGGGTCACAGCTTTTCAACTATGGGCAGTGTTACGCATGACATTGCGCAAATTAGGCCGGGATCTTGATAGCTTCGGCAGTCATTCATTCAGGATAGGAGCAGCGGCTGCGCTTTTGGGGGTTTGGGGCAGAATTCGCCAAATTGACGGATGGAGGTCGAGTCTGCGAGCAATATGGGAGGAAGCAGTGGGCTGCCGATGGGGAAAAGGGGAGCTGTCAAGAGGGTGTGGTGGGGGGAATTGGGGATGTTGATCTAATAGTCTCTCTTTTATACTGCAGGAGGTGTGAGCGGGCCGGGAACCAAGTCGGTTACCTGGTTTGTGGGACAGTCCTTCATACTATGGGCAGCAAAACATGCGGAACAACAAGTCTAAGGACGTAATCTGGGTAGCGGTACAACCACCATGAGGTCTTTTGGTGGGGCAAAAAGGGGGATGCTTTGGGGCGCACCTTTACCACGGCAGACAAGATTGGTCCCACAAAGGGTCTGCCCAGATATGCTTTTGATTCAAATGGGGGAAAACAACCTGGTATTTTTGTCTGGACTGACGTTACTTCATCATATGCAGGGGGAGTGGAGGCGATCAAAAAGAACTTTTGGGAACATGCGTTGTGTGGACTGAATTGGTGCCGCGCAGGGTCTGGAAGGGGGCAGTAACGGATACAGCAATCGACAAGACCCGGGAAAGATGAAGAAGGAAATGAGGGTATTCTGCCAGGCACATGAAATCAAGGTGGTTGATCACGGGGGTATCAAGGAGAAAGAACTGGGTCTTTTTAGGGACAAGGGAAGTGCACCTTTCGTGCTGGGGGAACGCGTACGACATAATGGAATTGCGTGACATGGTTAGCGCATCATGGAACGAGTCGATACGGGGTCGAAGACCTTAAGGATGGTGGCAAAAGGAGCATTGGGGTTTAGGCGGGGCAGGAAACTGCCCTCCGGGGGTTTCCTGGGTGGCGGTACTTTGGGGGGGGGTGGTGAGTCACTTACAGGCAGATCCACCCCTCGGGGGTGGAAGAGTGCACAGGTGAATGATGGCGGTGTACAGGATGCAATGAGCAACGGAAGGACCTTCAAGGGAGGATGTTTGGAGGGAAAGTAAAGGAGAGATTGGGTATATGGAATGAGGCAGCGAGTGAAAGGGGGAGGAGTGAAGCAATGAGATGATACCTGGAGAAGGAGAAGCGATTGGTGTGGGGAGAATGAAACGGTATGGGTTATGTCAAGATTCAGAATTTGGAGTTAATTGTTAAAGTTAATAAAGTTATTAGTATGTTAGCAACCTTGTCCTAATAAATGGCCTTTCACACCACTATAAACAGCGTGGAGTGTGGTTATTGCACGATGATGGCCCCGGGGGAAGTGAAGGTCGCAGACCAGTCTTCCCCCGGGGTACTTCTTGCAGGCCAATAGGACAGGGTGGGGATAGGGGAGGGTCTTAGGTAACACTATATAGGTGTCAGGAGAGGAGGATCCGGCCTCTTTTTCACACCAATGCACCACCGGAAGGGAGGTTTTTAAAAGAAAAAAGTTAGTCCATCCGCCCACCCTACATGTTGTAGGAGATAGGGGCAGGGTTTTTGTTTTCGTTTACAGTGTTGCCAGTTTAGGATAGGTTGCAGGGCGTTGGCGGTACTTTGGAGGGGTGGTGAGTCACATACGGGCAGATCCACCCATCGGGGGGAGGGGAAGGAGGAGAGTGCACAGGTGAATGATGGCGGTGCACGGGATGCAATGAGTTGGGTATATGGAATGAGGCAGCGAGTGAAAGGGGGAGGAGTGAAGCAAATGAGATGATACCTGGAGAAGGAGAAGCAGGTGATACGTGATTAGTGCAGGGAGAATGAAACGGTACGGGTTTTGTCAGGATTCAGAATTTGGAGTTAATTGCTAAAGTTAATAAAGTTATTAGTATGTTAGCAACCTTGTCCTAATAAATGGCCTTTCACACTACTATAAACAGCGTGGAGTGTGGTTATTGCCCGAAAAAATGTATATCTGAGGAGCGGCTCGTCAGCCAGTCGCGCGGTGTGGCCGAGGCCTCCTGCCTGCGTCATGAACTGCTAGTTCCAGGTATTCCCTTCCTGAGAAGCCTTGAGGCCGGAGCGGAATGTTCTTAACTTGTGAGGTGAAGTCAGCAGCCGAGCAGCTCTGGTATTGAGGAATAAGCGGACTGTACCAGCTGGGAATGAGGGGAGTTTATTCAGCAGAGGACAGCATTTGGCTGACTCTTCCCCAGCCGTACCTCCCTTTCAGAGGCAACCGCCTGCAGGGAATGTGCTCTACTCCTGTGCAGGAGATAGTCCACTTCTTGGCATACCTCACCATAGAAGACCACACACAGGTCCATTTCTTCCCAGTCACACATTAAAGACTATGGGGAGGAAGACGTCGATCATCCCCATGTCTTGAAGGTGACTTTCAGACACTCCTAGATTTTTAGCCAACAACACTAAGCATGCTGGGACTTGTAGTTTAATCTGTTATTTAAGTATCGGCCTACAGCTCCCAACATTCTTAGTGCTGCTGCAAATAAAATTGCTGGCTTGAAGTAACCCGTGACTGGGGCGATTGGCAGCTCTAAGTAATTGTAATTGCATTTAGATAGCACTTACTACCCCGGACGAGGCGTTGAGGCACTCTTTTGGCGAGTAGCAAGCTACTCCGGAACCCAAAAAGTATTAGTGGTGAATTAGTATAGGGGGATATTAAATTAATTTGAGCGGTGCACATTTGAGTTTATTTGGCTTGAAAAAGGATAGTGGAGGGATAGAATAGGGAAGGGTTTTCATTATTATAGCGCTTGCTACCCCTGATGAGGTGTAGAAGTGCTTTTCGGCGGGTAGCACGCTACTCCAGAATCCAAACGGTATTAGTGGGGAATTAATATAAGGAAATATGAAATTAATTTGGGCGGCGGACATGTTAGTCTGTTAGTTGGATTGAAAAGGATAGAAGAGAGAAGTGTCTGGAATGTGGTGGGTTTTTTTTTTTTGGAGCTCATAGCAGTAGGAGGAGGTTTGACATGAGTAAAGAGGAGGTGGAGGGGGGAAGAGTGCTAAAAAGTTCACTGCATTGGATCATGAGTAAAACACATTCACGAAGGGTTTTGGTTGAAGAAAATTAAGTGTCACATTATCAAGGGGTGTTTCCTTTATTTCAAGCTCATAGTTTCAATAAATGGGGTCTGGTGTTATGGCTTTCATGGAATGCAACCAGAGTGTGCCTCTCGAATGTTGCATGCAACTGTGCTGTGCTCCCACCATAAGGGCTGCAGCATTAATGGACTGCTTTCTTAGGGCCTGCTCGACATTGCTGGAACAAGGCTTTCAGCACTCCATAAGTACAGCAGCAGGCAGTGGTGTTAATGCATGCATGGTCCGTTGGAGGCACCCTGCCCTGCCAAACAAGGCCTGCTTTGTGACCTGCACTGTTCCAGGTGGGTGTTTTGTGGGGACTTAGGAATGAGGTGGTGCACTGCTCAAGTAGTTCCTTTTAGGTCGAGCCTGGGCAGAGCATGCGCTGCTCTGTGAGGCATGCTGTATTCGAATATGGACTCAAAGCTCCGCCCACTCTCCCCCATATTTTTCATTGGCTTGTGTCATTGTCCTTTGCAAATGCTGGCTTATTGTTCGTTAATAGGCTAGTTAGGCCCTCCTTAGTACCGCCTTGTCTTCATTTGTAACCTCCCATGAGGACTGGCCCTTTTATGTCTGTTGTTACAGAGTATGTCTTATTTAGTCTGTAAGCACTGTTTTCTTTAATGAGTTTCTCCTACTTCAGGCACGACATGCTTTCTTGCAACATTCAGCACGCCATGCTTGCTTTCACTTTCCAAGCAGCCAGGGACAATGACGGCCGCTTCTTTCAAATGAAATAAGTCTGGCATTTACAAGAGTTTGAGGTATTGGCATTGTAAATGACAATGCCTTTTATTTATGTGGTAATTATCAAAACAGATCAATAAAAGGCATTGTAATTTACTATGCCAATAGCTTAAAGTCTCGCAAATGCGAGACCTATTGCATTGCAAATGCTTGTTTTGATATGGAATCCCAGAGTCTAGAGAAGAGTCTCAAGAATTGTTAGTTTAGTTAACAACAAGTCTTATTCCTGAGTTAGAAGAAGAAAGTAGTGTAGGTGTGCTCTCATGTGCATTATTATATGTTTCATGACCTTGGTGAAACACCAAGGTGCCGCAAAAAGACCGGAGATTAGGCTTTTGAACTGAAAAACTGTGTCTTCCCACTCAAATTGTAGATATTTCCTGAATGATTGGTGAATCAGAATCTGTAGCTAAGCATCCTGAACATCTAAGCATACCATCCAGTCTATCTGTAGTCTGTAGTGAATCCCTGAGGTGGATTATAGTTTCCTTTTTGAAATGTTGTTAAACCATATAATTGTTGAAAGTTTTCAAACTGATGATAGGCCAGATATTTTTTTGTTTTTCTTTTGAACCAGAAATAGTGTACTTACAAACTCTGATGGGTTAAAAGGAGATATCGCTATTGCCTATTTGTGAAGGAGAGGCTGATCCTCTTGAGTCATTAAAAGTTCTTCTTCTTTAGGAAAAGAAAGAGAATGAGGTATTAAAACTTGAACTGACGTGGCATATATCTCTATACAGTAAGTCTGTACTGTACAAAGACTTGAGTTGGCCTAACGGCTAGGGCGGTCGACCTCGAATCTGGGGAACTGGGTTCGAGTTTCGGCAATGACGCTGAACATCCTGTGATTCTGGGCAAATCACTTAATCTCCCCGTGCCTAACCAAAATGAATGTGTGTCCTCATGTAACGTAACTGGTGCTATGTAAAGTGCTCTGATACCCGATTTGGGTCAAGTTCGCGCTATATAAAACTCTGCAAAAAAAAAGTACTTAAGGGTTTGCCATTATCATTTGCCATGCAGAAAAAAAGACTTAAATGACCTCCCACTGGAGGATGACCAGAAAGTAAAGTACTCACCTGGGATTTGGGATTCTCTATTCCTGATACCAAGTTGTCTGAAACCTCTATTTCTCTCGGAGTAGAATTGTCATTTGAGGTTTTGTTGCCATCCAAAGGAGCCTCTGGTTTGGTTGAATCCACCTCTTGCGGTATAACATCCAGCAAAGCGACTCCTCCCTCTGCTGGCCCTGCCAAAAAACTGATGCCCAAATATTTTTTGTAAGGAAGACTGCACCTTGTCTGTTGATGCAAAGTAGTCACATATTTGTTCATGACTTTTATAAAGGCATACCCAAAGCTTCCTGACCGGCTTCTTTAATTGCCAAAGTTTAACATTTGGGTTTACTCTTTGAGAGTAAGCTCTTGCGAACCTTCTTGAGCCATATCTGAATTGGCTTTGCCTGAGATGCAGATCGCTCTCTGCACCCAATTGATTAAGGTTAAAGGATCAACCTGTGAGCCCTCAATTCTTGTTTCCTCTGTTGGATCCAGGATTTTGGTAAAAGTACTAGTAAAATCAAAACCCTATCTTACTAATTAGTCTATGCCCTATCTACTTCTTTTTTGGTATTATTACCAAATTTGGTGAAAAAAGCAGCATATTTGGATCAATTGTGGGAGTAGCAGTTATGATATTAGGTAACAAGGCAGTGGACATTCAGTGAAGTCTGTTACGAGATATCTTAACCAAAGTTTGTCTCAATTTAGGTGGCACATATTGTGATACATGCTCATATGGAGACCATTCTCTTGAATTTGATTGAGGTATTAGAGTGGGGTAAAACAAAGGTTGACCTGAGATATCAAGGAGTGTATTGTCTATAGAATTGGAATTAGAGGAAGAAGTAGACTCTCCTAATTCATTAAGAGAGTTTCTTTTGCCATTTCTTCGGAGGCCCAGACCAGAACATTATTTCTGGATCATTTTTATCCATATCATTATCTAGGTCACCCACATTGTTATCCATATCATGCCATTGTACACCATGAATAGGTAATTTAAATTTGTTAGACCGATTACCAACCTCGGAGAGAGGTTCTGAGTTTGAAGAGTCTTTGAGTTTATCCATTTATTCTAAATTATGTTTTTAATCTATTATTGAACTAATAGCTTTTGAATTAGCATCTGAAAATGTTTTTTCTCAGAAGCGTCAATTGCCTTAAAATATTTGGAAGAAAGCCAGAGACAGCTTGCCGGTCAGAGTCTTTTAATAAAATAATTTATATTGTCTTTGAGGATTTGAGCCTCCTCTTCTTCGGTATATTACTCCATAATAAATAAAAGCAACTGAAGTTAGAATTAAGGGCAGAGGCAATACAATTGTCAAATATGTCAAATTTATTGTGTTTTGAGATTTATGATTGTAATATACTCTGTTGCTCTGCTTTGTTCATTTTACCAATGCTTGCTTATGTCTTGGATGTTGTAAGAGGGTTACTATTCTCGGAATGTGGTGAGGTTCCAGAGTGTTTGTCTTGGAATGTCAGTTGCAGCGGATCCCGTGGTCTATGTTGATGTCTGTGCTCATGGGTCCTTTTATTGAAGATTAAACCTTCCCACTTTTATGAGTAGGAGTTTTGTCTAGAGTTAATTTACCTTGACTTACTACATGGAGAAACCTGATACATATTTTGGGACCAAGAGTGGGGTGATTTTAAATGGGGGTATTCATGGAGGAGTGAGAATCTTCTAGGGTCCACCGAGGCAAAAGGAGTGAAGGAAGTTTTTGAAAACTGTAACCATCGGACAGTGTTTTCAGGAAGGCACACTGGTCAGGTGAGTGCCTTGTGGTTACTCTATTCAACTCACCTGTGAGAGCCCTGTATGTGAATTCTACTCCGTGAACGACCAGGAGGCTTACATTCCAAGTGCGTCACAAGGAAAAGGTGGTGTGACGTAGGGTGAGCGATCCCAGCAGGCATTGTTAGTTGGAGCCAGTGTGCGTCTGACGTTAGACGCATTGTCCATTTTGGATCAGGCTGCAATCAGTGCATCTGACGTTAAACATGGTAGACATTTTAATTTGTGCAATGCATTTTGGAACAAGCGTGCCTGCTGGCAAACTACTTGCTCGAGTGCAAGGGAGTAGCGATCATTGTACTGTTGGAAAAATGAGCAGTGATCATCACGCTTGTGAACATTTTTTTTATAAGGATTTTGAAGTTCTTTAGTTTATATTACAGCAAACTGATTTTGGTCGGCACATTCAGGTGGGATTTATTACTTGTGTCTAAATTGTGAATAAATCTTTTCTGAGATTTATGGCAATGGCATCCAACCAAGGGGTGATACAGCCACCACCATTTCTTCAGAGGGCTGGCAAGCCAGAATTTAAATGAAAGGAGTGGCTACGTATTTTTGAAAATTACTTCACTGCAATTGATGCAAGTGGTTATGAGACTCCAAGGAAATCAGCCTTGTTATTTAATCATTTGGGCATTGTGGGCCAAACAGCCTTTGAAAATGTTCTCATAGTAGCTGCTCCCTAGGAGGAAAATTTTGTTTAGAATGTTTACATTAAGACAAAGGAGAGAATAAAGAAACCATATTGGGAGGAGTCCAGTGTACTCTTGGAGAGGCATCATTTCTTTAAAAGGAAACAGTCTAGTGAAGAATCGGTGGAGGAGTTTTTTGCTGCTTTACAAGTCTTAGCCTCTACCTGTGAATTAGAAACCAACATAGATATCTATGTAAGAGAACAGTTTGTGTTGAACTGTTATTATAAGAAAACACAGGAATGTCTGTTGACATGAAGCAATCCTACTCTGTTAGAAGTTATTGACGACATAGAAGCATAGAAAGGACTACTGTTTAACCGTAAGCTTTGCCTAATCAAGGTGGTTTATCTCCCGTCAGTTGCATTTCTACAGAAAATTCTGTTTGTGCAATGCATGTTAAGACTGGGAAAAATAGGAAATTCCAAAACAGTTGCTATAGGTGTGGTTCTAGGAGCCATATTGGTAACAGTATGCTTTGTCCTGCTGTTGGTAAGAAATGCAATAATTGGAGGAAGATTATACATTTCCAATCAGTATATAGAGGCACTTTAAATGTACCTAACAAATTAAAAAATGGTAATGTGAACTTGCGAAGAGAATGTGTGGGTGCATGTTCGCAGGAGTGTGTAGGAAAATTTGACAATGTTCTTTTGACATTGGATACTGTGAAAGATTCTAGCAGAAGTAAGAAAATGAAGGGACCATTATGTCAAGCAAATGTTGATGGAGGTTCACTGTTATTGATGGCAGAGGCTGGGGTACCATTTACCATTTTGTCTGAAACTACATATGACAAGTTTTAGTCTAAGTCACGCCTTAAATCTACTGATGTTAACCCCAATTAGTTTGACGATTAGGATATTGATATGCTGGGGTATTCTGAAGCAACTTTGGAATGTTTGGGCACAACAATTTGGGCAAAAATGTATGTTGCTGCGAGAGGTTGTTACATTGTGGGATGGAAAGATTTAGCAAGGTTAAGTATCATTTCAAGACCAGGTCATGAGAATGCCATTGTATTGGGAGACATTCCCATTTTGGCAGTGAGTACTGATAAAGATACTGGTGTTTTTACCAAATAAATTATTACAGTCAAAGGCTTTGAGCACAAGATTAAGTTGAAAGAGAATGCTGTGCCAATTACACATACGGTTAGACCAGTACTGTTAAGTGTGAAAAAGGATTTAGAAATTCTTTTAGATAAAATATGTGCTGAAGGAGTGATAAAACCTACTGACTCCTCAGAATGGGTATCCCCAGTAGTCTTGACATATAAGTGGAAAGGAGAATTATGCATATGTGTGGACAACGGAGAAACAGCAGCCCTCATCCTCCTGGACCTATCAGCCGCCTTCGACACGGTCTGCCACCACACACTACGAACACGCCTTCACGACGCCGGGATCCAAGAGAAGGCCCTGGACTGGACCACATCCTTCCTTTCCGGCAGAACACAAAGCGTCCGCCTCGCCCCCTTCCTATCCAAGGCCACCAAGATCATCTGCGGCCTACCCCAAGGCTCCTCCCTCAGCCCAACGCTGTTCAACATCTACATGGCACCCCACGTCGCCCGACAGCACAACCTCAACATCATCTCCTACGCCGACGACACCCAGCTGATCCTCTCCCTCACCAAAGACCCTCACACCGCCAAAGCCCACCTCCACGAAGGAATGAAGGCCGTCGCCGAATGGATGAGGACCAGCCGCCTGAAGCTGAACTCGGACAAGACGGAGGTCCTCATCCTTGGTTCCAACCCTTCAGCCTGGGACGACTCCTGGTGGCCAACATCCCTGGGAACAGCCCCGCCACCCACCGACCACGTACGCAACCTAGGGGTCATCCTCGACCCCACCCTCTCCATGACTAAGCAGGTCAACGCTGTTTCCTCATCCTGCTTCAACATCCTCCGAATGCTCCGCAGGATCTTCAAGTGGATCCCCACCGAAACAAGAAAAACAGTCACCCAGGCCCTCGTCACCAGCAGGCTGGACTACGGAAACGCCCTCTACGCAGGAACGACGGCTAAGCTCCTGAGACGGCTGCAACGCATCCAGAACGCCTCTGCACGTCTTATCCTCGACATCCCCCGACGCAGTCACATCACACCCCACCTGAGAGACCTGCACTGGCTCCCTGTCAACAAGAGGATAACCTTCAAGCTCCTCACCCACGCACACAAAGCACTCCACAACTCCGGACCAGCCTACCTCAACAGACGACTCAGCTTCTACACCCCCACCCGCCAGCTCTGCTCGACCAGCCTCGCCCTCGCCACAGTCCCCCGCATCCGGAAAACGACCGCCGGCGGCAGATCCTTCTCCCACCTCGCCGCCAAGACCTGGAACACCCTCCCCACCAACCTCCGACAGACCCAAGACCTACTGGCCTTCAGAAGACTCCTCAAGACCTGGCTCTTCGATCAGTAGCAGCACCACCCCCCTCTTCCCCCAGCGCCTTGAGACCCTCGCGGGTATGTAGTGCGCTTTATAAGTGACATGATTGATTGATTGATTGATTGATTGATCTGAGATCTTTAAATCGGAGCATCTTGGTAGTATGTCACCCTCTGCCAAGTATACAGGAGATGTTAGCTAATGTTGGTGATGCTAAGTATTTCTCCACTATAGACCTGCATTCAGCCTACCATCAGATTCCCTTGAGCACGAAGTCACAAGAACTGACTACGTTTGTGACACGGCATGGTGCTTATAAGCATTTGCGTCTACTGTTTTGTTTAGTATTAGCGGCCAGCATATTCTAAAGTATGATGGATGTTTTGTTTGGTGATCTGGAAGGGGTGCAAAGTTTCCAGGATGATATTCTTGTTTTCACAGAAACTCTGGAGGAGCACATGGTAATGCTTGAAAAGGTGTTGGGTAACTTGGAAGAAAGAAGGATGACAGTCAAACCTGAAAAATGTAAATTACTGGTTCAACAGGTTGATTTGGGACATACCATTTCAAAAGAAGGTATTAAACCAAAGTTTTGCAAATTGGAAGCTATACAGAAAGTACACAACCTAGTGATAAAGATTTTTTACACTCATTTCTGGGATTATGTGAAAACTATGCCAGATTTGTCCCAGAGTATGCTTTAACTGTGCAACCATTGTGGTCACTTCTGCAGAAAGGTGCAAAATTTGATTGGGTCAAGCAAACAAAGCTTTTGAAAACATTAAGCAATTGGTGGTGAATGCACCCACACTGAGTCCATATGTACCCACTGGAAGATTCTTTATTACAGTTGATGCGAGTTTGAAGGGAATAGGTGCGGTTTGTGGGCAAACTCTGAATGGCAGATACATGATAGTTGATTTTGTGAATAGAACACTCAAAGATACAGAATTCAGCTACAGTACTATCAAACATGAAGCCTTGGCTTGTGTGTGGGCGGAGCAGATATTTAAAAAGTACATTTGGGGCACGGCATTTGATGTGTTTGCGAATCATAAGCCTTTGCTTTATCTTTTGAGTGGAAATGGCTTGGGCAAGGCTTCTGCAAGTTTAGTATGTTTGCTACAGGAATATGATATGCGAGTTAAGTATATTGAAGGTGGAAAAATCTTTAGGGCAGATTACCTTTCTCGCTTCTCTTTGCCTGATCAGGATTTGTTTGAATGTGTGGTGGCTGTGATTGATGCAGTTGCTGAATATAAACAATATATCACTGAGGAAGAATGGAGTATTGCAACTTCCTGTGATGTGGTGTTGCACAAAGTGTTGAAATTCATAAAGGAAGAGTGGTCACCTTTCAAAAGTCTGGATAATAAATTTAAGGGATTTGGGCAGGTCTCTTCAGAGTTCACATGTGAAGATCACCTTTGTTTAAGAAACGGATTGTTTGTTCCTCCTCCGAGAGGTACGTTTGCAGTCTTGGAGAAAGGGGGCGTGGCCTCCAACCACCTCTCAGCAATCCCACTGTGTGGGGCTTACTGGAGGTAATAGGAGGTCTGGTTGGCCTCCAAGGACCCTCAGCAGTCAATAGGACTTCACCCCCCAACCAGGAACACATCAAGAGGCGCATTTGCAGAGTGGTGGAGAAAGGGGGCGCTGACTCCGGCAAGTTGCTGGCTTTTTTTTTCTTTCTATTTTTTAGGAAGGGGGGCCATGTGGCCCCTTTTCCCTGGACCATTTTGGGCCCCGGGGACCCCATCCCCAGGGGCCTGTGTTGCGGTAGAACTCCAGCCACAAGTGAGTAGAAATTTCTCGTTTATTTCATTAAGTAAGCGTGAGTGTCATGAGTCCACGACCGCTTCTCCAACGTCCCTGGTGTCACTGCTCCAACAGAAACTGTTTGAGCAGAACACCCAGGCCGCGGACACGGAACATGAGCCACACTTCATAAGAATACATTGCGCTCCCGAGCGGGAGCACAAGAATACATTTGTGCTCCCGAGAGGGAGCACGGGGCAATAACAAGTTGTCCTTTACAAAGACAAAGGAAAACTTGTTCACATAACATCATTCTTCCCTTTTCAAACAACTGAACATTAAACACATACTATGGAAGGAAAATGCAAAGAAAGCATACACAATAAAAGAAATAAATACAGTATCACATAAAAAAAAAATCTTGAGTTTTGGAGGAAATTAAACATTTCAAGAAACTCTGTAAACAGCTCTAGAGATAAATACAGTATCACATCAAATAATAATCCTTGAATTTTGGAGGAAATCAAGATTACAAGAATCTCTGTAAACAGCTCTTACAATTGAAAGCCTTGACTCTCTATGAGATGTACACAAACCTCCGGAACTGTAACTAGAGGTAAGACTCATCATTGAAAGTCATATAAGAATAGGTATCATCAAACACATGAGGTACCTAACTGGATGAACTAGCATCACCAGTGACAAAGGAAGAACCACAAGCAGAGTGATGAGCACCATCCTTCTGAGAAACATCCCACCAGAAACTTTCCACATTATTCTCAGTACAAACAACACCTTTGTTTTTGGCAGCTGTAATATTTGAAGCTTGTTCCTGAGTAACTTTTACCAGACTCCTCCTGCTCCACCATCTTCTCCCTTTCAAAAGAAGAGCACCTTTAGACACTTTGACCACCCTAACAGAGTAAATTTTGATTCTCCTTTCCTGACCCTATTAGGTTTTTTAATGAGAATCCAGCCTCCAACTAAATACTCAAACTCCTTGGTATGTTTTTTATCATCAAAATATTTAGTAATCGCTTCCTGTTTCTTCGATACTTTGTTTCTCATATGGTCGTAATTAGTATTAACTTCAGTGTCATGGGAAAACTCCTTAATCCATTCTGGACACAATTTGCACCTAGGTTGTCTGTTGCGTAATAATTTGAACTGAGATACTCCAGTGGTACTGTGTGGTACACTGTGATAACTCCAAACTTTCTCTCTTAAAAATTTCTCAACCTGCATGCCAGAAGGTAAGGCAGTCTGTACTCCTTCCTTCAAAAATTGTAAACACGTTCGCCCAAACCATTAGAAGTTGTGGAGTACAAAGCCACCTGCAAATGTTTAATTCCCAAGTTATTAATACATTTTGTCATTTGATGAGACTTGAACTGAGTGGCTTTATCAGTTACAAGTTCATTTGGAGGTCCCTCTACCTCAAAAACTTTGTAAAGACAATTAATAACATATGTGGTGTCAGGTGTGGAAACAAAACTGAAATAAATCCATTTGGAAAGATAGTCCACAAGAACTATCAAATACTTCTCATTGTTTGAGAGCAGTTCAAAGGGACCAGCAAAATCGAGTGCAACTTTATCCCGAGGTGCATTAGGCAAAGGAACCATATGTAAATTGGATTCAGATGTCTCCCAAGCAAGTACTACAACCTGACACCCATCTGTTCACTTGTGCATCAAGTCCAGGCCACCAATAATATTGCTTCAACATTCGGATGGTAGCAGTGATTCCCAAGTGACCTTCATGGGCATTATAAAACAACAATTCTCTTAACTTGGTGGGTGATACCAGCAATTCATGACGAAGTAAAAATCCCTCAACTGCAGATAACTCTTCCGAAACTTGTGCAAATACTCCAGTCCAGCCTCTAGGTTCCTTTCCTGAGGCAACCCATACTTGACATGGTTAACAACCTGTTTAAGAGTGAGATCATCACTGAAAGCATTCAACCACACTTCCCTAGAAATGAAATCTTGTTTTTCTGCAAAATCTCCAGTGAGAGCCATAACACACTCAACCACCTCTTCAAATCAATTCAACTTATCATCACAAATAGGCATCTTAGACACTCATCCGTGGTGTTCTTACCACCCGGTAAATAATGTGTCGTAAAATGTTATTCTTGTAATTTCGATAATATACGAATTAAACTTGCAGAAGCTTTGCTAGTGCCGTTGCCATTAAGTAGCTAAATAGGGGCTTTGTGGTCTGTGAAAACTTGAAATTGGTTACCCCACAAAAATGTCTCAAATTTTTCAATCGGCCATGCACACACTAGAGCTTCTTTTTCGATTGTGCTATAGTTAAGTTCAGCTGAACTCAACCACTGTGAATTGTGTGTTCCTTTTTATCCACCCATTGGGACAAAATTGCACCTAATCCTAACTGACTGGCATCCACAGTCAAAAAACATGGGTGCCCAGCTGTGAAGGCAGATAAAATGGGTGCTGAGGTAATGAGAGACTTTTGATCTTACAAAAAGCCTCTGGCTGTATTGGGCCATTCAAAAACTTGCCATTTTCGCAAAAGATCTCATAAGGGTTGTACCACCAAAGCATACCCATGTATGAAACGTGAGTAATATTCGCACAAACCTAAAAATGAGCGAAGTGTCTCTTTATTGCGTGGTGCTGTTGAGTCCTGAATGGCACAGACAAGGGACATTTTGGGTTTTATACCCTGATCTGAGATGCAGCGACCAAGATAATCAAACTGATTAACCATGAATTTACACTTTTCCTTCCTGAGGGTGATGCCTATGTTCTCAAAAACTCTAAGTCCCCTTTCTAAAATTAAATCGTGTTCTCTAGCACTCTCAGCAAAAACAAGCACATCATCTTGAAACGCCCCCTGAATGCCTGTATCTATAAACGTTTGGAATACACTTGCTGCGGAGGCCAGACCAAAAGGCATGCGCAAAACCTTGAAAGCTCCAAAAGGCGTTATAAATGTAGCAAGGTCCTGGCTCTCCACAGCAAGTGGTATTTGATGATAGGCTGATCTAAGATCGAGCAATGAAAAAACATTGCCCACCTGCCCAGCCCTCCCCCAATTGGCTAAAAGATCCTGTACTCTGGGTAACGGATGACAGTCAATGAGTATGTTTTTGTTGAGAGAGCGTAAGTCCACACGGAGGCGAATCTCGCCTGTCTTTTTCTTCACTATAACAATCAGTCTGACCCATTCAGATGAATCAGTTGGTTGAATGACTCCTTCACTACATAGCTTGTCAAGTAGTGTTTTAAGATCCGGCCTAATGCTTAAAGGTACTGACCTGACCTTGTGGACCCCGGGAATGGCACCTTCCTTGAACTTGATTAAATGCTTGAACTTTGAAAAGTTTCCTATCTTATCACTGAAAATATTTCGAAATGTTCTTAAGCACAGTATCCAAATTTACATCACTATCAGTTTCAACAAAAGATATGGAATGGTCAGCTAACACAATGGGATTTTCCACACCAGGTATTAACATGATCGCAAGTCTGGCCAAATCCTGCCACCCATATGATGTTTCTGGCTTTAATTGCCACATACATTTTACTACTGATTTGCCTTCCTAAACAAGACAGGCTATCAATAAAGTACCCCAGCATGTCAATGTCTTGTTCACTAAAGGCCTTGGGGTGAATATAATTTTATCCAGGGATCTTGTGGCACATTTTTCCAGGTACAGGACATCTGAAATGATGGTATTTGGAGTGCCAGTGTCTTCCATTATGTCTATGGACACTTGTGCCACCACGGTCCTTTCACTTCAGACTGAGAAGCGTTAACAGAGGAAACAGTTAACAAAACTTTTGAAAACTCTTGTGAACATGAATCTGTGTTGACATCAACAGTACTTATCCTCATCGTCACTCTAGAAACTTTATTTTGCATCAATTAAAATGCATAAAAGTACAATAAATAAATAAAACATTTTGGTACTCTGACACCCTTTTCTAAAAGTAAACCGAGCATATTTCATAAAAAATCTGCTAAATAAAATTCCCTGGGCTCCCAAGAATGTGCAATGAATAAACAATACCCTAAGCAAGCAGCCTATTACAGGCAAAAATATAATTCATCTATAACCTGTCTCATACGGATTCAGATCTATAAAATAGTATAAACATCCAAGCCCCGCGTTTTCTCTAGTCAGTTAAAATTGTACGCCATCCCATTATAATAGGCTGTTTGCAGGACTGACAGGGCTAAAAAATACTTAGCCTAATGAGAATCATCATGACTATAACAATCTCCGGCGTTTAATAACTGCCCAGAGAAAATGAGCTATGGTGTAACATACGTAAACATTGTTCTAGTTGCTGAAAAAAAGATAGAGCTGGCACATACTGTCTAAAACCATATTTAAACAGAAAGGAAACAATATATTTTTTTCTCTCTAAGGTATATAAAGAGCAAAAGGATAAAAGTTGCATAATACTTTGTGTAGATTTTCCATCACAGGGACAGGGCGACAGCTGATTCAGTGAATATGTATTTTCAGGGAAATCAATCATAAATGGAATAAGGTTTACACGGAATCGTATCAAAATGTGCATGGTCCATTTTTAAAATATCTGTTACCACTGATTGGTTCAGTTTGACACTTTCCCTTTTCCATATTGAGTGCAACAATAGTATAGGTGCCAGTTTAATCACATCACTGATGAAAGGAAAACCTACTTCAATGTGGCAGATGAAATTCGAGCAGGCGTGGGGGGCAGATAAGTCTTTTACAAAAAGCATCCTCCACACCTGAGCCATTTCACACATACACCGCGTTAGTCTTTTTTAATGTTGAAAGATCCTGACTTGTGCACATACAAGTCGTCGCTTTAAAATCACCAACGTATGTGAATATGTGGCACTGCGGCACCCGATATTTATCTTGTTCACCACAACACTCGTATACACATGGGCTTACACTTTCATTTTATTGCATCAAGGCATGTTCTACCGATAACCACATACTCTGGACTGCTCTATAACTGAATGCATCTTACTCACAGTGCACATGCAGATAACGTTCACATAATAATTTTTCACACAGGTCGATAAACTAACGGGGGCGTTGCACGGGATAACCTCATAGTTTCACCTCGTAGCGTACGATAAGAACTTGGGGACACTGGATGTGACACTAAACATGTTACCTCAGCAAGCTTAAAATACATGCTTGAAGCTTTGTCCTCATTTTGCCTTGTTAATCTATTTACAGAGTAATATACCCTGAAGAAGGGCAACAGCCCGAAATGCATTGGGATTATTGAGTCCACTTTCATTTTTATACAAATGGATACAGTTGGAATGCTTTCAATTTCACTGTTACTTGAATGAATCAAAAGTCTAAAGAAGTTACATTTGGACAACAAACTGTGAAGAGTATCTTTTGGAATTACGATTTATATTGTCACACCTGGAACCAGTGTGTCTGTCCCTGTTTTTAGGAGCCAAGTAGAAACAACTCTTTCAACTCAATGAACCACACTGGCAATTCAATAAGGTTGTCCATGACACAAGGTATGGAAGTCTAGTTTACTCTAAAATATATTAACCAGTCCCCTCTCATTGATAGGTAAATGGCTATTGCTGATTTGTAAAACATTTCTGAATAAAATGTTAATGCTTCTAAATTCTAGGAAACCATCTTTTCTTCGGGGTGTACCACCAAGGGACGCCTCAGTGGGGCTCCACAATTGCTGGATTCACCTCTTTTACAATCTCCAGAGGTGGTATCAGAGTAGAGATTTGCAAATGGCATTTGCCGCTTAAGGCCTTACTTCTTCAAGCTTCTGAGAAACTTCACACAGTCTAGATAAGTTTACACGTCTGGGGCACAGCACCTTGACCTGCTGTTTTTCAGGTGAATATTATAGTTGATCCATCAGGGCCACTCCCACATTAAATTCACCAAACTATAAGACCTTGAGTGACCCATGATCACTGCCCAGCCCTACCAGATGTAGTGTAGCCCACCCTGACTTTGTGAAAGTTAGACTGACACAGGTCTCAGAGTTTTTACGCATGAAGACTTTGTTTTCTAGCAGTACAGGAATAGGACTGTGGCAAGCAGTAGCAGCATAAAACACAATTCTCTTGTGTCTTCTACTGACTTTGGAATACAGCAGGGAGTGGTAGAGGTCGGAGTAGGCATGGCACTGCCTGGGCTGCTCTCTGCAGGAGCAAGATTGTATATGGTGGAGGGGAAGGAGTGGGGGTGCTTAACCTAAAAATGATAAACAGACTCCTCCCTGCTGTGAGTTAAGCTCCTTGATATGGATTGATATTAATTGTAAGCTGATCATGGTGAGAAAAAAACACACACACCCTTTTTTAAAGTGCAGGACCTATTAGATTTGTTAATGCCTGCCTCAAGTAGCAAGTGCTCAGGTTTGTCTATTACATAGATTTGTAGATGGATGTTTAGGGGATTCATATTGTAGCCCATGTGGTTAGAAATAATTTCTTCATTATGAGATGTGAGGTTTTGCCAGGCATGGATTTGTGCAAATACAAAGGTTGTGAGGTTTTTAGGAAACAGATTGCATTCTTGAGTCAGTTTGTATTGTATTTAAAATGTACTGTAAAGTGTGTATCAAGAGCAGTACTGCTGAGCATCACGTATGTTGTTGAAAGCCAAATGTATGTCTCCCTAAAAGGACTCTTTCCTTTTCCATTATTCGTACTCTTGTTGGATGAACCAGACTGCCTTTGCTTCAGACTTTCTGTGGATAGGAAATCTCTCGCCAGGCTTTCAGACCCAGATCAAGTTCGATGCCAAATCATGGGATTTCAATTGAATAAGACCTTTCCTTCACAATCTGCAGTCACTAAAAATATTATCACCTCCTCCACTTCCAAGCAGTGTCTCGTTAATGGTGACCTACAGTCTCTCCACCATTGCACTTAATGCTCCCACAACATGCCATCATAGGTTACACATGGAGTACCTTTCTCTGCAAAGACATCTGCTGTCTCCAGCCCTGGCACCACATCTGCCTTCTGCATTCCAATCAGCAGAGGCTGAGGCTAAAGGTCCTTTATTGGCTACAAAGCTGCAGCGTTTCCCATGATCTGAACCTCTTCAACAAATAGACAACGTATTGCACCCTAAGATCAGCATCTTAGCCCTGTGTTGCCACAGTACAACTCAAAACAAATGGTCAGTGCTGTGACACAATTACAACTTACCCATAAAGATTTGAAATACAGTCATTACATTCTCTCTCAGACTACAAAACTCCGCCTCTGCTCCACAAAGACATCAAATAGTAGTACAGGAAATGTCCATGTCAGGGAAAAACTGCTTCTGTGCCTTCTGATGTCCCACTGGACACCCCTGTCTCCGGTATGACATATATAATGTCCCTCAATCACCCAGTGAATGACAAGAAAACCTATGTCAGCCCCAGAGTCACTTGATAAGCCTATTGCATATTTCTGAGGTGGTAGCATTGTAAACATATGATTTATTTTTATGTTGCAGGCCAAGTTCAAGAGCCAGAGAGAGCAAATCACTAATAAGTTTGAAAAGCTCCAGCAGTTTTTGGAGCAGGAAAAATGTCGTCACCTCAGCAACCTGGAGAAGGAAGAAAAGAAAAGTCTGCAGAGCATCAAGGAGATAGTAACACAATTAGAAGAACAGCAATTTGTCCTAAGAAGCTGGATTACCGAGATCGAATTGAAGTGTCAGCAGCAGGATATAGAGTTATTGAAGGTAAGAAAAGGTTATAAATCTAGAGAACAAGAAAATCAGAAAACCTTCATTAGTGCAAGAAAGTACCAACATTGTAAGCCAGATCTAGTGAGAGTGATGCATGCTTACATAACTCTCTGAACCCACTACAAAAAATACACAAAGTAATATGTCGGTTAGAAGTAAACCAAGTGAAAAAGGACTGGGATAAGAGATAAAACAGAGACACAGGATATCGACACTGTGACTTGTAGCACAGCTGGGCACTGTCTTCAACTGGAGGAGCGTTGCATTCTGAAAATGATAGGAAGCCTTTAGAAATGTTATCAATAATGCTACAGCACCTAATATGTTATATGGTGTACCTTTAAACAGCCCGTATCTCCAGATAATGAAACTCTGAATTACGTTTTGGCAGACGGAGTATTGTCCTGCTTTTTTAAATTTAAGTTTGACACACGGCTCCGTCAACATGATGGAGCCATCCATCAGACTTATTGTTTTTTTATTTCCTCAAAGATGGGAATTTCTTTTGGGGGCACGGGGGTGGAATCTCCCCACGCTATAAGAATTCTCTCCCATGGTGAGGGAAGCATAAAGCAGCTTCCACTACCCCTTACTGCAAGGGTTTTCCTGGTGGTGACTGGAAGTGAAAACTGACATGGTCATCGACCCATCTAAATTAGGTGGGTGGATAAAGAGGCCAGCCTCCGACGGGCCTTACTCTGTTGGACCATCGGAGGTGTATAACTATGGCGGAGACAGAGTAACCGCTGTGGTTACACCAGCGGTCCACCTGCTTCTAAATCTGTCTGCTCTAGTGCCAGGGCTCCTGCACTGCAGAGTGAAGGTAGGCAGCCGCATGTATCATAACGTGGACCTTGTCTGACCACCACGGTGGCTTCTAGGACTGTCTTCTGTCAAGAATGTGTACCGAGTTCTTTTTGACTTGTGGGAATAATTAGGACTGCACCTGAGCTTGATTTATGCTTCTGCTCTAACTACTGGGGGAACCAGCCATCAAGGATCATCCGGCGTGGGATTAGAAGGAGGGGGCTCGAAAGATGTAAAGACACAAGGGAGAATTGTAATCAGGATCACTGGGTTGTATATCAAGTTTCATTTTGTAGTATTTAAACTACTGTATGTTTAAAAGGTATTCTCTTTTCTTAAAAAGCAAGCACTGGATTGCACTTTGAAGTTATTGTGTCTGTTGCTTGATTGTTGAGTTCTGAGTTTGGGCGCTCCACACTGTTTCCCTGAGAAGCCTATGACAGGTTGCACTCTCTACCCTAAGAACCATGTGCAGAAAGGGTTGACTTGGCCCAGCAGAGCCGTAGTAGGATGGACCCCTGGACACCAGTGGCAGATGACCTCAAACACTACAGTGAGACCCAGTAGCCCCTGTCTCTGTGGCCTTCCTGAATGGTTCTGAGAACCTGTAACAGAGGCCTTTAAAAAAGATCTAGGTAAACAGTTCAAATGAGAGGTCTGAGGCTCTTGAGGGATTCCTGTTCTTTCCCAGGTCCAGGGATATCAGATTGTGTAGACTGATATTGGGAGATGAAGACAGAGACTGTGGTCTGCTTCTAGCATAACATCTAGCTAAAGCTGTGTTATCAGAATAAAGGTTCAGATGTCAACATTACCATTCTGTTTACAAAGCAGTGCAATCATCCTGACCATAGCCTATCAACCAGGGTTTAATCCAGCAACAAAGGGATAGCAGGCAGATATAGTAACATCAGATTCATGGTTTGGTTGCCTCCTACTTTAATCTACCTTGCAATTTTTAAGATGCTTTACTGCTGATGGACGGGTAAAAAGCGCCTTCAAGGGATTTATTTAGAATAGTCTGTTCTATTGCTTTTGATATATATTTAACTGCAAGAATTATTGATAAACTCGCCAGAGAGATATTATTCCAATGTCTTTTATCTAAGAAATATTTTTGTTCCTTATGAGGACATAAGAACCAATGAACCAATCACAAAACAATAAATGTTCAAAACACGGGTATATATAGAAAAAAGTTTTATCGTTTGAAATTTATCAAGGGTACTACATGATTATACAAACAATGCAACAAGAGGAAAATAAATACAATTATGTAATTCTTCAATGTCAATGTCAAATCGATCGTCGTTCTGTAACTTTTGTTTAAGGTGAATGATCGTCAAAAGATGCAGGTGAATTAACCCTGGTGCTTTTTGGACGGTGTAATTAAATTTCCAGTCCCCAGCGACTTCTCAATTGAGGGAGTTTATTCTGTTAAGTGTTGTAGCGCAGGGAAAATTCGGCAGTCTGCAGTTGGATTAGTATCTAATACACCTGCATCTTTTGACGATCATTCACCTTAAACAAAAGTTACAGAACGACGATCGATTTGACATATATGTATCAATTGTATTCTGTAATTCTTGAATCTTGGAAACACCATTCAGGGGTCAACTATTACTCTTATGATAGTCCTGAAGATGGTCTCATGGACAAATGCATAGAGACCGAAACGTCGACACTCACACTCTCTTCTGGAAAATAATGTACAATGAGAAGAAGTGTTTACAATAGTGACATTGAAGGATTACATAATTGTATTTATTTTCCTCTTGTTGCATTGTTTGTATAATCATGTAGTACCCTTGATAAATTTCAAAAGATAAAACTTTTTTCTATATATACCCGTGTTTTGAACATTTATTGTTTTGTGATTGGTTCATTGGTTCTTATGTCCTCATAAGGAACAAAAATATTTCTTAGATAAAAGACATTGGAATAATATCTCTCTGGCGAGTTTATCAATAATTCTTGCAGTTAAATATATATCAAAAGCAATAGAACAGAGTATTCTAAATAAATCCCTTGAAGGCGCTTTTACCCGTTCATTTGATTTGCCCAAGCCCTCAAGGGTAGATTGGGTTTCCCATTATATTCAATTACTGCTGATGGGTCACCTCCTCCAACACTTCAACACACGTAGTCAACATTGAAATTAGTTTATACTAGATGGGGCATCTAGTTTAGTTCATCTAAGAAGTTATGTCACCCTTGCTAATTCCTTTGTTTGTAGCACAGTGCCTTTTCTCATAGAGTCATTGAATACGGTAACATTTATCCGGTCCTGTTGACTATTGGGAACCATTCTAGACAAGATCATGCACTGGCAAGGAAACCTTTACGGAACAAAAAAGTAGCAAAAGTTGTTTCATGATTAACAGACCACTCATTGATTCCAGAGCACCAGGGTTCAGGATTTTATGTTGGTACTTATCAATTCCCTGATCCGAAGATTCTGCTAGCCCTTCACAAATCCTGGGATGGATTTGCCTTTTAGCTGCTTTCAGGACTGTGATTAATTGTGAGTTTACTGCCCTTATAGACAGATATTTGTTTGGACCTGCAGATCCTGCCAGCACATGCATTTACACCATCACATAATAATGGGGTCCCCAACAAAAAGCTGTTGGACCTGGGTACAAATTGATAGATACAACAATGGGCTACACGGATACTTAGGAAAAGCCTAATATATAAACCAATCCTGTAAAATATTTTTTTTTCATTTAACTCCAACAAAAAACAATAAATGTTATGTCAGTAGAGAGAAGAGCACATAGAGAGATGACATCACACAAAACAATACACTTGAATGCAAAACAAGAATACATTGTATGTAAGAAACAGCAATATACATATAAAAGTTTATATACAAAGTGGTTGCTCCAATAAGGGCAGCTGGGTGCCCAAAGGAAATGCTCATGCATAGGTTGTCATAGATAAGCAAAGTATACTCAAATGAATTCCAAAATAGCGCTTGTTCATTCAATATTTGAAAACATTACAGAGACGTTCCACTTTCTAGAGGTGACCGCTTCGATCAATATTGCCTGTCTGTGGACGGTCACTTTGATGCAGGCCGTAAAGAAAAATGTTGAAGTTTCGACACGAACATAAAGGTGGGGTGGGAGGGGGGCAGTTAGAGCCTCATACAAGGTCTTCTTCGGGACAGGGTGAAAAACCGAATAAGGGGGAGCAAACTATTGAACAAATTACGAATTAGCAACATTTTAACAACTTATTTTCTTTTTTCAGTATTGTTGGCATTGTGTTCCAGAGTCTGTTCGTGGTATGAGTTAAGCTTTTGCCACCCCATTTGACTTTTCGTGACCTGGGGGTGACAAGGTTCCCACAATCTGCTGACCTAAGTTGTCTAGCCGGGGTATATGGCTTCAGATACTGGCAGCCAGTGCAGTTTAGCCAGGGCCTTAGAGGCGGAGTCAAATCTCGTACTGCCCAGAAGTACCAGAGCTGCTGCGTATGTATCCATCAATCAAACGTTCTGTAACTCCTTAGCATCCTTTTTTTCAACACAAAGTGTGCGACATATACAATGCCATCTCCTTAAATCTAAATAATGGAGGACTGCCTGACAAAATCAGTAGCCCTCTTTCTGCTGTTAGCATTACCGGGAGTAATCAGACATCACCTCTGGACTTGCCTTGTAACAATTCAGCCTCTCTACATTGCTTCTTTCCTACCTCGTCTGAGCAGGTATTCAAACTTCTCAGCGCAGCCAAATCTAGATCGCCTGCTGATCCTTGCCCTCCAAGAATTATTCGCTTGGCACCAGAAATCATAGCACAACATCTTACAGAGGTTTTTAACTTGATTCTTAAGACTGGAGTCTTTTCAAAGCAATGGAAAAAAAAGCCTCTATCCTACTTGTTCAAAATAAAATCCAAGTCTGGATCCTCTAGATCCCAACAGCTATCGGCCCATCTCACATCTACACTTACCCGCAAAAATCATTGAAAGACTAATAAATCAAGAACTTACCTCTTTTATTAACAGGAATCACCTTCTCGATGCAGGTTAGTACGGTTTCAGGAGCGAGCACAGAACCGAACTGGCCCTGATTCCCGCTACTGAAGAGATCAGATGTGCGGTAGACAATGGAGGTAATGCCGCTCTGATTCTTCTAGACCTCTCTGCAGTGTACAACACTGTTGACCACGGATTGCTGATAGAATGTCTTCAAAAACTGGGCATTAATGGCTCAGCTCTATCCCTTCTTAAATAGTTTTTGACAGCTAGAGCGCTAACTGTAGAAAAAGGCAATCTGCTATGTACCTCTTTTCGGCTACCATGTGGTGTGCCACAGAGCTCTTCTCTTAACCCTTCACTTTTCAACTTGTATGTCATTCCCTTGGCACAACTAATTAAATCGTTTAGATTTGCCATGGTGTCGTACGCTGATGACACCCAAATTATTATCTCAGTTACTAGTAACATTCACAACACAGAAACTAGATTTCACAACTGTATGCAACAGGTTAGTAAGTGTGTTTTGGAGAACAGCCTGAAATTAAACTCAGGGAAGACTGAGGTATTGCTTTTCGGATCCAATGTTTCCTCCTTATCCTTCAAACACCAAGATAATGCCATCACTTCAGGTACTTTTTATGCATTGAAAATGCTTAGAAAATGTTTTCCTTTCTTACCTCAGGATCTTCAGAAAACAGTTGTTGCAGCTCTCCTCTAGGCTGGATTATTGTACAGCCCTCTTTGTGGGCCTACAGAAAGGTCTCCTTGCTAGACTTCAAGTTTTACAACACGCTGCTGCCTGTCTCTTACTAAAGCTTTCCAGACAGCAGTCAGTAAAACATGCTCTACCCTCTCTTCACTGGCTCCCCATGCAGAAGAGAATTGATTTTAAAGCCTTATGCATTGCCTTTAGGGCCTGACATAATGCCAGCCCTGAATATTTCAGGCACTGGTTTTGCCGGTACGCTCCACAAAGAAACCTTTGCTCTTCCAATGCCAACCTGGTTAGGGTTCCAAGTTTTCGGTTGTCTAGGTGGGCCGGCAGGAGCTTTGTCTCCTCCATTTTCAAACTTTGGAACACCCTTCCTTCTCATCTGAAGAAATCGCTCAATCTGCTCTCTTTTAGAAAAGCCCTTAAAACGTGGCTCTTCACTCTGTAAATACTATCTGATCACTGATTCAGGTCTCTTCTAATTCATCCATGCTTCCTAATCTTCCTCAATTGGTAGCGTCTAGAAGTCTTCGGTTACTAGTTTGCGCTTAATAAAAATCAAATCATGCTAAATTACTGAGATGTCATTGGCTTTTTGTACATAGAGAGTATCTCAATTGACCTGTCATGCATTACCGTCAAAGGTTTGTTTAACCTTTTATTCCCACTGTGAATCTTCTTCATGGCACCATAGCGCATGACATTTAATTGTATAGTCTGGTGGTTTACCCTACTGACCAGTGTGGCACAAACACTGGGTAGTTTGGTTGCAGGCCACTCTGAAGATTTCCACAGGTGATTACCACAAATGTACTGACCACTCCTACTGCGGGATCGTGAGTGGGACCACATGGAGCGGCATTGGAGGGTTTAGATAACTCATGCATTTATATCTGCAATCCTTTCCCACTCCTGTGCCGAGAGAAAGAGGTGCCCTGCTCCATATGGAATCCAAGGGTCCTGCAGAAGCTGAGAAACTGATTGTGCATAATTTAGAAATTATTCTGGCCCCATACAATCATCTACTCTTTATGTATGTGCTCTAATCTTTTCTTCAGGAAAGGACCATTTATCACTTTTGTTAGAGCTCCATTGGATTGAATGCATTCATGGGTTAATCAAGTAAATATGTGCTTGATGCTTTATCTGCAAAGGTCAGTAGTAGAAATGTATGTTCATTATTAACATATTTGTTTATATTTGTATATAGTTATTTGTAATTAGTAAACTTGTGAATAACTTTCTTAAAATGTTAATTTTACTGTGTATGTAAACTCTATTGTCACGTGTTGATCTGTTTGTGTTTCACTCCCCAGGATGCGAAGACTGTTTTGAGCAGGTACGATTATCTTATTTGACAGCTCACCATATAAAAAAATGAAAGAGGAGTCATTAAAATTACTTTTATGACACTGCAGTCTTCATGTTTTTGCCTCTTGTGTGACCTAATTTTTCAAGAGCCCTAGTTGGGTGCGAAGAGCATGGAAACACGTGATTCTACGAGGAGATGTAGGATCATATTTTTTCTCTAGATTTTCTTTTTTTATAATTTTGCCCTCTTGTATAGTTTTTTTATGGCCTTCTCCATCTTCTTATTCATTTTCTTTTTTTCCATTTATTTCCCCTTAGTTCGTTTACTATTCGTTTTATAATGTTCCTTTATTTTTTAATAGTTTTCTTTTTCCTTTAATTTCCTGCACTAGTTTCCATTATCTTAATGTGGCATATATCTTACTTTTTGCTTATTGTGTATATTGTCTTTTTTTTTTTTTACTTCTGTCTTTTTTGCCCTTCCTTTATACTCCCCTCTTTTTCTTCGTTTCTAGTCTATCTTTTGCCTTTGTTTTTTCTTTAACTCTTTCTTTAGTTTTTCTCTTATCTACATTAATATCCCCTTCTTGGATAATGTTTTTTATCTTAATTTGTGTATTTTATATTATAAAGCAGTATTTTAATATTCATTGTATGGCGTACTGGGTTGAATGGTTGCTGCTGAACCATGCAGGATTCTAAAAATGCCCAGACTCAGGCTTTCCTCCTTCTGGCACTGGGAAATTAAATAACATTAATTTGGGTTATAATCCTAATTTTTACAGCACCTAGAAACAGTAGTAGTGTGATATGATGTGCTATATAATGACAAGTTGTTTACAGTAATATTAGTCAGTTTTCTAACATACTTTTTCTCAACTGTTTCACTTTCAGCACATTGGTATATTATTTAGTCGCATTTACTTAATAATATTATATAACTCAGTAACCTAGTTAGTGTTGTACAGTACAAGTGGCAGTTTGACTTCCTCACCGTATACATTCTATGTCCCATTCTTATCTTTGTTATGTAATGTAATGTGGATTTGTTATGTAATGTAATGTGGACTTGTCACCCATGAGGGTACGCAGACGCTGAGTAGGCGCAGGCTGTGCAAGATTTCAGTTGAAGAGCCAGGTTTCCAGTTTCTTGTGCAACTCTGTAAGAGACGTGGCTTTCCTAATATGCTGGGGGAGGTTGTTTCAGGATTTGGCCGCTAAGCAAGAGAACACCCTACCTTCTGTCTTACTTCTATAGGGGGGATGTGGGGGTGGGAGTGGGGGTGTGTGTGTGTTGTGTGTGTGTTGCTGTTGCTGAGTGGAGGTTCCTGGTTGGTTGGGGGAGTGTAGTCGGTGGTTGTGTAGTGTCCTGTAGGCATGGGTGAGCATCTAGAACTGGCAGCATTTCTGGATTGGGAGCCAGTTAATTTGTCGGAGGTGTGATGTGCGTGAGGCGAGTAAGGTTGAGTACTAGTCTGGCGGCAGCGTTTTGTTTAGTTTGCAGCTTATGCAGCAGGTTTGCCGAGATGCCATTGTAGAGGGCATTGCCGTTGCCCAGTCTGCTTGTGAGGACGGCCTGGGTGACGGTCTTTCAGCTGTCAGAAGGGAGCCATGTGATGCTTTTTCCTGAGTATGCGTAGTATGTGAACGCCGGCATAGGTGATGGATCTGGTGTCCAAGATGATGCCCAGGTTTCTGGTGTGGTCGGAGGGCATGGGGGTGGGGCCTGGTTCTATGGCTACATCTCCTCATTTCTTTATTTGACAGTATAGGTTCCCAGTCAAACGCTTCCCTTTGGGAGATCCCTCTGTTTATTCCAATGGCCTAGTTGAACTCCTTGTCCGTTCCTTTGCAATCAGAGTTCATATAATCCTTACTTATCTCGCCATCACGACACACACCCCGCTTATCTTGTGGAGAAGCTCATTATATATGGTGGTTCTCGGCACAACCACAGCAGGACACATTCAGACTGCAGATTAAGAAGTGTAAAAAAAAAAAAAAAAAAAGGCAGAAATCCTTTTCGATTTATGCACCCAGGATCTGGGACGACATATCTATGCTCCTATTCCTCATTGACATTATTCTTGTCTTTGACCAAGTACAACGCTCCCCTGCCTTTTGGCTAGGATCATGCTAGAGAAATACCTTATACATACATACATCTACATAGCCCATCTCTGTACGTAGGAGCGTTTGCTAGGGGTGCGTGCTAGTGCCTACCTCATTTTCTCTCTTCATTTATGGGGTTGTTGACCATCTTAACACCTGTTAAGTGATGCCCCAAAGTTGAGCGGACCCAAGATCCCTGCGCTCCTCTTCCCAGACGATACTGTTCTCATTTCTAGGACCACGTCCAGCATACAAAATCTCTTATCTGAATTTGAGGATTTCTACGTATTCTGGGGGCTCAAAATCGACTTGCAAAAGACTAAATGAATAGTTTTCAGATCCCATAAAAATCTCAAGTATAAATTCACTTTAGGCACTACCGCACCACAGACGGTACAAACGTTCGACTATCTTGGGGTTGGGATCACTAACTTCCTCTCGTCCCCCCCAGATCCTCAAAAGTAGTTTGATCATCCCTGCCCAGAGGATCCTTAACTCTGATTCTTCTAGGATGATAGTGTTTATTATTAGTAGAAACTTGTTTGCGCTTGATGTATACTCTCTAGACTTTCTCTAACTCAGATCTAGAACCCCTTTTGGGAATCCTGATGCAGCACGATCACGTTTTATAATGCACTTAATTAAACTGTTAATTTTTCTACTCATTTATTGCACTTTCTATGTACATTTTAAGTGTATTTTGGTTGATTTAGTTAGGATAGTTTTTATTTTATTTCTCTCACTTTTCTGTCACTTATTATAGAAGTCGGAGGTGAGGTGTGATGTGTGTTCATTATAGAAGTCTAATTCGAGCAATGAATTCCCTTTGAGATTTCAATGCATTATCACTATGCACTTTATTTGACTGTTGACTGCCTCTGCCTATTCATTGCACTTTATATGCTCAACATTCTCATGTATTATATTCTTTATTTGTGCTTTTGTGGCCTTTGGTCAAAGAAACGTTTTCTACTACATACATCTTTTTGTTTGTGGCTTGGTGTTCCTTTCTTCATTTGTCTCGGAGTGAATACTCCGTACTCGCTGCCGACCTCTATTTTTATTATTTCTTCATATTCTTACTGGCTCAATGTATACATTCTATCTTACCCTTACCTTCTGAGCAGATGGGAATTTCATAGCATCTCTATTTGTCTGTTTCCAAGGTATGAAAATAAGAAACCTCAGCAAACTGATGGTGATACCTTAACAGAGAACAAAGAGGAGACCGATGAGGAGGATGAGGATGAGGAAGAGGAGGAGGAGAAAGAGGTGGACTTGCAGCTAAAGATAATTGAATCATTGGGTGAGAAACCACAAACTTGTCATTAGTATTAACTATAAAAATGTCCAGTAAACTGTAAATGTCTATATTTATCATCTCACAGATATATTTAGTTAGCAAATGTGTTGTTACTAAGACACTTAAAACCCAACCTATTAAAGATGACTTTATAAAACAGGCAGGCATCTTTGAATATTTGTAAAATACCTGTATATTTATTTACCTAATGTTATGGACTTCGGAGTACCAGCATCATAAGGAAAAGCGGCAGCGTGGGCCTGCTGTGATCTGACTAGTGGCCTTTTGAGCACTGATAGTTCAGTGACTGACTTAACTCTCTCTGCTGTCATCTTACGGCAAAACATAGTTAATTGACAGGAATCTATAATAAAAATTAATATTAGTCATACAGACGATGCATAATTCACCCAATACCATAGTAGGGGTTTCTTGAGTAGGACTTCGGGGCTCCGCCTCCTCACCTAATTTGCAACCCCATTATAGTTTTTTAGGTTTTGAGTGAAATCTTTTGTATTTAATATATCCTGAAAGGGGCTTCTCTTATCAGTTCCCAAGGCCAAAGTACTCATCCAAATCCGCTTTAGTGTGTGAAGCATTTTTTTCTTACATTAAGGCTGCACAGCATGTAGTATTTACAGATACTTATCGTCCCCTGGCTGCACTCATTTACGATACTTATCTTCTACTAAAGCTACTGTTTAAGCCTCATCCACTGTCCAGACTTCAGGGACTGTTTAAACTATAGGATAAGATTTCTTCCTAGGGAAATGGCAGATAGCTTCTAACAGTATGCGGGAATGCTTGCTTATTTATTACTTTGTTGTGTAAAGCAGATGCTTTAGCCTTAGAACATTTGTGGCATTCCCTATTCATGCATCAGTAACTTTCTTTGCACTTAGTAGGCATTATCGGATCGATTTTACTACTATGCAGGCAGTCACAATTGCAGTTGAAAGGAGCTTGATCTGAATGGTGAGGCAGGTGCAGTGGCACTGGAGCCAAAAGTTGTCGTAACTCCACTAAACGCCAAATATTGCTATATTTTACTACTAAACAGGCAATCATAAGTGCAGTTATCCAGCAGGCACTGGGGTCATAATTTCAATAGTGCAGCAAGTGCCGTGACCAGAAACTCTAGGTACCCCACTAAACACAGATTGTTGCTATATTTTACAACTAAACAGGCAGTCACAAGTGCAGGTATCTTGTAGGCAACAGGGTCATTATTTGAATGGTGCAGCAGAGGCAGTCATAAGTGCAGTTATCTAGCAAGCACTAGGGTCATGATTTCAATAGTGCAGCAGGTGCAGAGGCACCGAGACTAAAAGCTCCAGGCAGGCCACTAAACACTGATTATTGCTATATTTCAACTCTAAACAGGCAGCTACAAATGCAGTTATCTTGCAGGCAACAGGGTCATTATTTGAATGGTGCAGCAGGTGCAGTGACACCAGGTCCAAAAGTTGTCAGAACACCTCTAAACACCTAATAATGCCATATATTACTACCATACAGCCAGTCACAATTGCAGTTAAAAGGACCTTGATTTGAATGGTGCAGCAGGTGCAGTGCCACCGAGGCTAAAAGTTCTAGAGACCCACTAAACGCAGAATATTGCTAAATTTTACTACTAAACAGGCAGTCACAAGTGCCATTAGCTAGAAGGCACTAGGGTCATAATTTCACTGGTGCTGCAGGTGTAGTGGCACTGGGGCTGAAAGTTGCCAAAACTCCTCTAAACACCAAATATTGCTATATTTACCTACTAAACAGGCAGTCACAAGTGCAGTTCCCTTACAGGCACTAGGGTCATGATTTCAATGGTGCAACAGGTTCAGTGACACCGGGGCCCAAAGCTCTAGGAACACCTCTAAACACCAAATATTGCAATAATTAACTACTAACTAGGCAGTCCCAAGTGCTGTTACCTTACAGGCAATAGAGTCAAGATTTGTATGGTTTAGCAGGCGCAGTGGCACCTGGGCCAAAGGTTGTCATAACTCCTCTAAACACCAAATATTGCTATATTTTACTACTAAACAGGCAGTCACAAATGCAGTCTTGCAGGCACTAGGGGCATGATTTGAATGGTGCAGTGGCACAGAGCCCAAATGTTATCAGAACTCCTCTAAACACATAATATTGCTATTACATCAATTAATTCTATTATTTCCCTCTTTCATTTAACCCCTTCCATGCGCAGGACGGCCGGGAGCACGGTGCTTTCCTCCTCCCTACCCCCCACCCCCCCGACAGCCTCGGGAGCTGGGGAAGGGCTTCCCCAGCTCCCGAGGCTGTCTCTGTTGTTTCTGTGCAATGAAGATCCGCACGCACGTCGCGCTGACTTCTTTGCACAGAAACCGAAACTAAAATGAGCCAATAGGCTCATTTCAGTTTCACTTTCTACGTGCTCAGGGGGCTATCTCAGCCCCTCTACGTGCTCAGGGGGCTATCTCAGCCCCCTGAGCACGTAGAAAGTCAGGAGAGGTATCATTGGAAAGTGGATCCCTGCTTGGGGATGGGATCCACCCACTAAACACCAGGGAGGGGGGAGCGGCCTCTTGGGCAAGGGCCTTTTCTCCCCCCAATTTATTTTGGACATTAGTCTTTCTGCCCCCCCGGGGGTGCAGAAAGCCCACTAGAAACCAGGGATTTTTTTTGTATTTATGTTGGGGTGGGGGCTGCCCAAAATGGGCATGACAATGCCCCCACCCCCACACCAGAGAAATTCCAGTCTTTCTGCCCCCGGGGGGCAGTAGCTCCCAATCAGACCCCCGGGGGGGGGGGGCAGAAAGCCCACTAGAAACCAGGAACTTTGTTTTTAGTAATGTTGGGTTGGGGGCTGCCCAAAATGGGCATGACAATGCCCCCCCCCACCAGAGACATTCCAGTCTTTCTGTCCCCCCCGGGAGGCAGACGGGGGCAGTAGCTCCCAATCTGACCCCCGGGGGGGCAGAAAGCCCACTAGAAACCAGGGACGTTTTTTTACTAATGTTGGGGTGGGGGCTGCCCAAAATGGGCATGACAATGCCCCCACCCCCAGAGAAATTCCAGTCTTTCTGCCCCCCCGGGGGGCAGACGGAGGCAGTAGCCCCCAATCTGACCCCCGGGGGGGGGGGGGAAGAAAGCCCACTAGAAGCCAGGGATTTTTTTTACATTTGATTTAGGTGTGGGGGCTGCCCAAGATGGGCAGGTCAATACTCCCACCCCCCCAAAAAAAAATGCAACAGTCTTTCTGTCCCCCCAGGGGCAGATGGGGGCAGTAGCCCCTGATCTGCCCCCGGGGGGGGCAGAAAGCCAACTAGGCTCCAGGGATTTTTTTTTTATGATGTAGGGGTGGGGGCTGCCCAGAATGGGCATGCCATTGCCCCCAACCCAAAAACAATTACCATAGTCTTTCTGCCCCTCCCGAGAGGCATAAGGGGGCAATAGCCCCTTATCTTCTCCCGGGGGGACACTAGGCATCAGGAAATATTTTTGGGTCAGGTCAGCCCAGAATGGGCATGCCAATGCCCACACACCCCAAAAAAATACCACAGTCTTTCTGCTCCCCCTGGGGGCAGATGAGGGCAGTGGCCCCCGATCTGCCCCCCAGGGGGGGCAGAAAGCCCACTAGGCGCCAGCGATTACGCTGGCTTTTTTTATGCATGGGGGTGGGGGCATACCAATGCCCCCGCCCCCCAAAAAAATAGCCACAGTCTTTCTGCCCCCCTTGGGGGCATATCGGGGCAACCCCCCTCCCCCCCCCCCCCCGATTCCCCCTCAGGGCGGCAGAAAGCCCACTAGGCATAGACTTGTTTTTAGCAATGTTCCTACCTGTGTATTTTGGGCCCTAGCGCAGCCGGCACCTAGGAAAACCTAGCAAACCTATACATTTGTGAAAACTAGACACCCAGGGGAATCCAGGATGGGGTGACTTGTCTGGCTCTCACCAGGTTCTGTTACCCAGAATCCCTTGCAAACCTCAAACTTTGTCAAAAAACCCACATTTTCCTCACATTTCTGTGGTGGAAAGTTCTGGAATCTGTGTGGGTCCACATAATTCCACCCACCCTGCATTCCCCAAAGTCTTCTGAGAAAAATGATACCTCACTTGTGTGGGTAGGCCTAGTGCCCGTGACAGAAAACGGCCCAAAACCCAACGTGGACACACTACATTTTCACAGTGAAAACAGACCCTTTTTTTTGTAAAGTGCCTAGCTGTAGATTTTGAACCCTAGCTCTGCCGGCACCAAGGGAAACCTAGCAAACCTATACATTTTTGAAAACTAGACACCCAGGGGAATCCAGGATGGGGTGACTTGTCTGACTCTCACCAGGTTCTGTTACCCAGAATTCCTTGCAAACCTCAAACTTTGTAAAAACAAAACACATTTTCCTCACATTTCTGTGGTGGAAAGTTCTGGAATCTGCGTGGATCCACAAAATTCCAACCACCCCGCATTCCTCAAAGTCTTCAGAGAAAAATGGTACCTCACTTGCGTGGGTGGGTCAAGTACCCGCAACAGGCAAGGGCCCAAAATGTATTGAGGAGACATCAAATTTACCTATCACAAAACAACCTGTTTTGGGGACTGCGGGGTGGGTGGAATTTTGTGGATCCACGCAGATTCCAGAACTTTCCGTTATTGCTTTCATACCCATTTCCACCATTAACTGGAAGAAGGTTGAAAGCACAAAAAATAGCAAAAATAGGCTATGTCCCAGTAAAATTCCAAAACTGTCTAAAAAAGTTGGTTTTCTGACAAAAGTCTGTCAGTCTCTGAAAGCTGGGAAAATTGTGATTTCAGCCCCACAAACCCTTTGTTGATACCATTTGCTGGGAAAAAACCAGACGCTTTCATTTGCAGCACTTTTTTTCCCATTTAAAAAAATGTAGCTTGATTTTGGCTAATTTCTGGGTCCCCTCCAGGGGAATCCACAAACCCTGGGTACCTTTAGAATCCCCATGATGTTGGAAGAAAAGGACGCAAATTTGGCGTGGATACCTTATGTGGTCAAAATGTTACAGGGGCCTAAGCGCGAACTACCCCAAATAGCCAAAAAAAGGCTTAGCACAGAGGGGGGGAAAAAGGCCTAGCAGTCAAGGGGTTAATGTTTCAAAATATCGCTATTACTTACCTGCACTATACCATTAGTAACAGCAGAATATATTGCCTTTTTGTACATAAACAAGTCATAACACTTTAATAGACTTTCTGTAACTTATATTGTACAACTACTCAGCAAGCTACAACTTACAAAAAAACAGCTTATTATTAATCATATAGGCAAAACCGTATGCATTTACCAATGCTTGTTTTGTGAATGTGACTCTGGCAGTCAGCATATGAAATGTAATGATGAATGCCTTTCTGCCTGAGTCTCGCTTGTAGTAAAGGTTGGTCAGCCAGGCACGCCCTTGGGGTACAGGAGTGATGCAATGACGTTGGGCTTGTATTGTGCAGTCCTTCACATCAGTGGGTTGTGCAGGGGAGCAAGCCGCAATGCAGCTACTAGATCTATCCTCGGGCATTGCAGAGTGAAGCCCTGCGTGTGGCTTTATGTCACTCATCGCGGACTCTAATAACGTTTCCATCTCAGCACAAAGTGGGATGGAATCGGCAAGCTTCACTGACCACACCGCACACTGTGATGATATGGGGATGGCAGACTTCAGAAAAGTCTCCATCACATTTTGTATTTCAAGGCTCCGTCTTCTTGGGAGGAGAGGGATAGTAGTGCCATGGAAGTCATATAGGGGCAGCTGCGACCCCTGGTTTGCTCACTGCGTGGCCTTATGTGGCTTGATAAATCTAGAGTAACGCAGCGCAAATCGCTGCGTGGTTACTCTGCCCCCAGGAGGCTTCTATGGGTGGAGCGTAGGTGTTCCCACGCATCCACCCATATTTTGGCACATTCCCAGCTTTTTCATTACCGGTAGACCTGGTAATGTGTCTAAATTATACGCCTCGTCAGGTGAGGCGTAATGAGGAGAAATAGCTTTATTTCTCCTTGTTACTTCCTCTATGTGTGCTGCATTGTGCAGCACACATAGGAATAGGAAAATTCCTCAGAGTATTGTTTTTGAGCAGGAAGCTGTCCCTTCCTGCACAAAAACAATCCTGCTTACAATACAGACACTCTTGCACCATGGTGCAAGGGTGCCTGCATTGGCGCAAGGGAGCACATTGTGTGCCAGTGCAGGGAGAAGACAGGAATGTGCCGTATAATGTAAAATGTGGTGCATTCCTGCCCTTTCCCTATCACGCAGCGCAGCAAGGTGACTTGCTGCGCTGCGTGATTTTTAAAAAATATATATGCTCCTTAGTTCAACTGAGTGGTAAGTGATGAAGGGCTTGGAACGATGTACCTTATCCTTAAGGGATGTAGGTGTTCCGCCTTCAAGACACTTGTATATGATTTACAGCATCTCGAATGACATTCAATTGATTTATATGTTGGCCTCAAAACTTTACGTAAATTAGGACCACGATAAGACCATGTGGTGCTGCAGAAATGCGCGAGGACAAAAACAGGGAATTCAAGGGCTGTTCCATACGGCACGGCTTCCAGTCTGAGTTCCAAGGAGCAGCCGTGCATCGGCGTGCACAGAATTGAAGCCGCGCCGCTGCCCAGGATGCCGAAGAGCCCCGCTAAAGTCAAACAAGTCTTTTGCTGATGGGAATCTTACTTTCTGAGTTGGCGGAGATTTATTTACATGGGTCAAAGGCCTAACAGGAATAGAGTTAGCCTAGTTTCTGTTTATTAATTAGTTAGGATTGGGATTTGACTATGGGATGGGGAGCAGTTGGAGTTTGGGATTGAAGCATTAGTAAGGGTAATTGCCTTTTTTAGTGAATTAGATTTCAGAACATTTCCACACAAAAAAAAAACATTGTATTGTAAACACTGATTGTAGATACAAATTTGTGTATTTTCCATATGTGTTTATACTGTTTTAATTTCCTATATTTTTCTCCTAGAGTGGAGATGGGCCCGCCGCTTTGCAGGTAACTACAGATTGTCCTTCTTTTGGTTTCCTCACTTAATTCTCTTAAATTTCTTCTTGTTCTGTGAGGGTTTTCAAGGAGTTGAATCTAAGAGTCTCTCTGTGCATTCATTTTATATCATTCCATTATTAACAATGAGCAGCATGTCTATAGGATCTCTGCTGTTAGTCAGATAGACTCTTTTTGTCTTGCTTTGGTTTTATTCGTGCTTTGGCAATAGAGCACAACAGAGCACACAGCAGCTCTTTGGGAGAGAACAGACAATGAGCACTGCTGCAGGGATCTGTAACTCTGCTGCTGTGGTCTGTGCCATTGCTGGGTTTTTCATTGCTTCTCGGATCCCCACTGCTGCTTGGATCTACACCTCAGCTGGGGTTTGTCTACTGCTTGGATCTGCACCACTCTTGGGATCTGCACCTCTGCTTGGGTTGCACCTCTGCTGAGGTCTGTATTCTGCTGTGGTCTGTGCCACTGCTGGAGTCTGCATGGTTTCTGGGGCCTGCACTGCTGCTGGAATCTGCATTGCTGTTGGGATCTACCCCACTGCTAGGATCAGTAGTGCTGCTGTGGTCTTTGCCACTGCTAGGATCTTCAGCGTTCCTGGGATCTGGAGCACAGCTGGTATTTGGATCTGTAGTGCTGCTTGGGTCTATGCAGCTGTGTGGTCTTCACTGCTTCTAGAATCTGCAGTACTGCTGGAGTCTGCAGTACTGCTGGGGTCTGTACTGCTTCTGCAGTCTGTGCGCTTCTCGCTGGAGTCTGCGGTACTGCTGGGATCTGTAGAGCTGCTTGGGCTTGTGACACAGCTGCAATCCTCACTGACGCTAGCACCTGCACCAAGCCCGGCTCCAGGAACTTTTATATGGGTGGGCCAAGGGTGCATTCGGGTGGGCCACTGCAGGCCCGATTTGTCACTTATATGTCCAACCAGGCCTGCATCTGGGCCCTCCTTTATCTCTCCTTAGTCTTACAAGGCCCAGTAAAACACACTCTTTTCCAAATCTCTTTCTAAATGTTATCACTCTTAAAAAGTGTTTTTTTCCATGTAATGTCCCTTTGATGGGAGTGGAAGTATCAGGCAAGTGACACTACTCGGGCACCCTCTGTGTGAGCCTTCAGGGAGAATCCCTCTTCATTACTATCTCCACCTCACCCCTGACTCTGCAGTGCACTCCCTTACAGGCTTGATTTTCAACTTTTCTACCACCCCTCTCCAGTGCATCTTATCTCACAGCTGACCTTGGGCCCCAGCCCCATATCAGCCACCATCCGGTTCCACTTTCGTTATTCCCGGTAAAAAAACATTAGTAAAATCACCTTCAAACTTGAAACATTGAATATAGCAGTAAATGTAATTAGCATGCACTTTAAAGTATGCTCCACAGTTGTCCTAATCACCCGACTGTTAATTAAATAAACAAAAACTGAAAGGCCATGACAGGGCCGGCTTTAGTGCTGGTGCAAAAGTCTTTTTTGGGGCCCCACCAATGACCTCTTTCTCCGTAGATACCTTTACTGTCACCCTCCACTAGTGCCCCTCATTCTCCGTAGCACCACCCCCACCCCATGACGTCCTCCTCAGATGCCCTCACTGCCACCCTCCAACAGTGCCCTTCATCTCTCCGTAGACTCTCCCCCTCATGACCTCCTCCTCGGATTCCCTCACTGCCACCCTCCACTGGTGCCCCTCATTTCTCCATAGCCCCCCCCACCCCATGACCTCCTCCTCGGATTCTCTCACTGCCACCCTCCACTAGTGCCCCTCATCTCTCCATAGTTCCCCCACCCCATGACCTCCTCCTCGGATTCCCTCACTGCCACCCTCCACTAGTGCCCCTCATCTCTCCGTAGTTCCCCCACCCCATGACCTCCTCCTCGGATTTCCTCACTGCCACCCTCCACTAGTGCCCCTCATCTCTCTGTAGTTCCCCCCCACCCCATGACCTCCTCCGGTGCTTCCCACAATGACACCCTCCACTAGTGCCCCTCATCTCTCTGTAGTTCCCCCCACCCCATGACCTCCTCTTTGAATTCTCTCACTGCCACCCTCCACTAGTGCCCCTCATTCTCCGTAGCTCCACCCCCCACCCCATGACCTCCTCCTCTGATTCCCTCACTGTCACCCTCCACTAGTGCCCCTTATCTCTCTGTAGTTCCCCCACCCCATGACCTCCTCCTCGGATTCCCTCACTGCCACCCTCCACCAGTGCCCCTCATCGTTCCATAGCCCCCCACCCCATGACCTCCTCCTCTGCTTCCCTCACTGCCACCAACCACTAGTGACCCTCATCTCCCTGTAATTCCCCCCTACCCCATGACCTCTTCCTCAGCTTCCCTCACTGCCACCCTCCGCTAGTGCCCCTCATTCTCCGTAGCTCCACCCCCACCCCATGACCTCCTCTTCGGATGCCCTCACTGCCACCCTCCACCAGTGCCCCTCATCGCACCATAGCCCCTCCTCCTCATGACCTCCTTCTCGGCTTCCCTCACTGTCACCCTCCACTAGTGCCGATCATCTCTCTTTAGCTCCCCCACCTCATGACCTCCTCCTCAGATTCCCTCACTGCCACCCTCCACTAGTGCCCCTCATTTCTCCATAGCCCCCCCCATGACCTCCTCCTCGGATTCCCTCACTGCCACCCTCCACTAGTGCCTTTCATCTCTCTGTAGTTCCCCCACCCCATGACCTCCTCCTCGGATTTCCTCACTGCCACCCTACGCCATTGCCCCTCATCGTTCCATAGCCCCTCCCCCCATGACCTCCTCCTCGGATTCTCTCACTGCCACCCTCCACCATTGCCCCTCATCGCTCCATAGACCCTCCCCCATGACCTCCTCCTCTGCTTCCCTCACTGCCACCCTCCACTAGTGCCCCTCATCTCTCTGTAGTTCCCCCCACCCTATGACCTCCTCCTCTGCTTCCCTCACTGCCACCCTCCACCAGTGCCGCTCATCTCTCTTTTGTTCCCCCCCCATGACCTCCTCCTCGGATGGCCTCACTGCCACCCTCCACCAGTGCCCCTCATCGCACCATAGCCCCTCCTCTTCATGACCTCCTCCTCGGCTTCCCTCACTGTCACCCTCCACTAGTGCCCCTCATCCCTCTATAGTCCCCCCGCCCCATGACCTCCTCCTCGGATGCCCTCACTGACACCCTCCACCAGTGCCCCTCATCGCTCCATAGCCCCTCCCCTCTTGACCTCCTCCTCCGCTTCCCTCACTGCCACCCTCCACTAGTGCCCATCATCTCTCCGTAGCTTCCCCCACCTCATGACCTCCTCCTCAGATTCCCTCACTGCCACCCTCCACTAGTGCCCCTCATTTCTCCATAGCCCCCCCACCCCATGACCTCCTCCTCGGATTCCCTCAATGCCACCCTCCACTAGTGCCCCTCATCTCTCTGTAGTTCCCCCCACCCCATGACCTCCTCCTCGGATTTCCTCACTGCCACCCTCCACCAGTGCCCCTCATTGTTCCATAGCCCCTCCCTCCATGACCTCCTCCTCGGATTCTCTCTCTGCCACCCTCCACCATTGCCCCTCATCGCTCCATAGACGCTCCCACCATGACCTCCTCCTCTGCTTCCCTCACTGCCACCCTCCAACAGTGCCCCTCATCTCTCCGTTGCCCCTCTCTCGTATGCATTTCATTTGTTATATAGCGCTTCTCATATCAGAGTAGGGTGTCACAGTACTTTACATCACGCACACATTATACAGAGACAATAAATCAGTCTACGGGGAATGCAACATAAGCCAATGAGGAGTACAAGGTATAGGAACCACGTGTCATCCATACTGGTGGGCAATATATTTTACGAGGGTTTGGTCTGGAGAAGCACAAACTCAGGATTTAAAGAGTACTCCATTGGTTGGGAGTTGGCTTTACTGATAAAAATGTATAACTGCCCAAACAAACTCTTTTTAGCAACATTAGAATAATGAAAGACTGGAGAAGTTCTAACTATATCACAACACAAAAAGCGAAGTTTGTATGCAGCTCTTTGATGACAGTTCATAGGTCACTGTCCTATTTTACAATTGTAACTTCTGAACTGCAAGTAACACAAGTATCTCTGTGACAAAGGCAGTAACCCACTGAGCTATCCACATAAAATTCAGTTTATTTGCACTTAAAAACTACCAACAGACAAATGATTGCTCTCCAGCAGGATCATAAATCACCAGTTATCTGAACATTTTTTATTGTTGTTGTACATCGGTGGCAGATTTCACTGCGAGGGCCAAGGCTCATGTTTGGGTGGGCCAGGCTCATGTTTGGGTGGGCCTGGCCCACCCGGCCCACCCGCTAGAACCGGGCCTGACCTGCACCACTGCTGGAGTCTGCAGTACTGCTGGGATCTGTGCTGCTGCTGCAGTCTGTGCGCTTCTTGCTGAAGTCTGCACTGCTGCGGATGTAAATCCCTTTCTATGAAAGTTAGTAGATAGGGATTTGCATCCATCAACCCTCCATGGGACGCATCCTTGACGTAAAGTAGCGCATAGTGCTACTTTGTGTTGCTTTCGGCTACTGTCCAACACTATTCAGGATTTGCTCTGGAAAGTAAGACCCGAAACAACAATTTGCACTAGGTGTGAATTCCTTTTTAAGGCAAACCAGGTGGGAAAGTGTTAGTAAATCTGTCCATAAACTCAGGATTTAAAATGTAACACAATCAGTGGGGGTGTCATATTTATTAAGTTGTATCACTCCTCAAAGAAACTCTTTTAGACTACCGTAGATTAACAAAACATTGAGGGAGACAACAATAAGGTGCTAAAACTATGCCTTTCAATTTGTATGCAGCTCACTGTGCTATAGTAGAAGGATTGTAACTGGTGAACTCCAACTAACAAAAGGATCTTTGTGACAAAAGCAATAACCCAAAGAGTTATCTATATAAAATACTGATCTGGGGTCTGCATGTTACACGTTGAGCTTTGCAGCAGGAACATGAACCCTATATGCTACTTTATCACGAGTCAAAAGTATGACTAGACAAACGGTCTCCATCAAGTGCATTAACCAACATGACGTTGTAATTATCCTCTGAAAGAAATGCTGTGCACACAAAGATCTCTGCAGCTACTCTTATCTCTCTGCTGCCTGTCATGCAATGAGCGCCCACTTGAGCTTGGTGTGTGGTGCTGCGGCACCGGTTGCACTGCCCTGAAGCAACTCTGCCTGCTGGGATCTACAGCGCTGCTGAACTCTGCACCACGGCTGGGGTCTTCACCAGTGCTGAGCTCTCTACTGCTGCTGGGTCTGTAGCACTTCTGGCTTCTGAAGCACTGCTGGGAGCTGTAGTGCTGCTGTTGTCTGTACTGCTGCTGAGGTCTGCACCATTGCTGCAGTCTGTAGCACTTCTGGGTTCTGCAGCGTTGTTGGCATCCAAGGTGCTGCTGGGATCTGTAGTGCTGCTGGGAGCTGCACCGATACTAGGGTCTTTAGCACTGCTCGGGCCTATAGCGCTTGTGGAGTTTGGAGCACTGCAGGGTCCTGGAGCACTTCAGGGGTCTGAACAACTGCTGATGCCTGCTCCACTGCTGATGGTCTGTAGCGTTGTTGGACATTACACTGCTGCTGGGGTCTGTAGCACTGCTAGACCTGTGGTCACTGGTCCATGGAGCTCCGGGTATAAAACGTTCATTGCAGTCATTAGAGCCCCTGGGTCGAATCAGAAAACATTTTTGGCTGATGTTACTTCATGTCCTTGGTGGTAAGTTAAGGCAGTGCTTGGTACAATCATCATCTACCACCCTGTTATGAATGAACATTTCTGGATGTCCCAATGTGTGACATTAATGTTTATGCATATTTGTTATGTGGCATTTTGTTGGGGTGGTGATGTATTCTCTTTTTTGTGCTGCCTTGTTTTTGTGCTGCATTACTGCAATGCGGTTATTGTGTTGTATTGTGGTTGTTGCGTTGCATTCAGCTTTGACTACTTGTTGTGTTGTGCCGTTATGTTTTGTTTTACATTGCCTTTTGTATGTAAGCCTTTAAATTTCCAATTATAAACAACCACCTATGGCTGTCTGAGATAGGAAGATAGCGCTGCTCCCGCTCTTTAACTATTCACGACACTAGTCAGGCCAAATCTGTGGCGGAGACCGTGTCGTAACTTAGCACTTGCAAGTTTCACTTTATGTAATATGGTCCCCTCTCTCTGCGGGGCTCTACGCTCCTTCCAGAGCTCTCTTTACTGCTCCTCTTCGTCCATCCCTTCCCTCTCTACACTTCCTGTGGAGCTACTCTCTCTGCACAGCTCTCACTCCTTCTAGATCTTTCACTCTTCACAACCGTTCACTGTCTACACACCCTCCGGTGCCCCTTTATCTGGACAGCCCTCCACTTTCTACACTCCCTTTGGTGCTCTACTCTGTAGAGCTTCTCTCTCTGCCCAGCCCTTCCCCGTCTACACCTCCTGTAGCGCTCCTCTCTCTTCACAGCCTTTCCCCATCTACACCTCCTGTAGAGCTCCTCTTTCTGCACAGCCCTTCCCAGTCTACACCTCCTGTAGAGCTCCTCTTTCTGCACAGCCCTTCCCAGTCTACACCTCCTGTAGAGCTTCTCTTTCTGCACAGCCCTTCCCAGTCTACACCTCCTGTAGAGCTCCTCTTTCTGCACAGCCCTTCCCAGTCTACACCTCCTGTAGAGCTTCTCTTTCTGCACAGCCCTTCCCAGTCTACACCTCCTGTAGCGCTTATCTCTCTGCACAGCTTTCCACTCTCTCCATTCCTCCTAGATCTTTATCTCTTCACAGCCCTCCACCCTCTACACTCCATTTGTTGCTCTTCTCTCTGCTCAGTCTTATTTATTTATTGATTTATTTGCAGAGTTTTATATAGCGCTGGCTAGAACCGGAGGCATCAGAGCGCTTTACATGAGGATCAGCGAGTTACAGGTTACATAATTACATAGCCAAGTATAGACATAGGAAGAGAAACATGAGATTACACAATAATATGAGTTATTAGCGCGTACACACGTCTTAAGGGGAGTGAAAGGTAGAGGGGGAATGGTAAACAGGGGTAAGGAATGCAGGTGGAAGACGCAATGGGGAGACGAGGGAAACGATGTCTGATGTCCGGCTGGGTAGGTGACGGCCGAGGGGTGAACCAGAGCCAAACTCCTCTATAGCTGCATAGGACAGCTCCACCGGGCATCCGCCAAAGTTGATCGGGCACCGCGGTAAGTACAGACAGTTATGGATTCCGCCCAGGGGGCATCGTCAAAGTTCCATCGAGAGCACTGGTCACGGAGTTACTGGGAAGCGCCGTCTACCTAATCCTCCAGCTCGCCCCCAGGTTCAGGTTTGGTGCGCTTGTTGTTCGGCTTAAGCTCTTTATCTGCCATGGTTTTTGCAGTGGGAGGCTGGTAAGGCGGCACTGGGTAGATGCCAGTTTTAGAGAGAGTCTGTGTTATAGATAGGGCTGGGATTAAAGATATTGCGCACCCTCTAGTACAAGCAGCATACAGCAGATGAGTTAGATTGTTGTGGCAACCTGGAGGTGCAACAGAGCCCTGACCGAATCCATCAAGGAAAACAAGCAGGAACGAGTAGGTCTAAATCGGCCAAGAGCTCAGATCAAATCACCTCATGCATGGACGCCATTTTAGGGTCAGGCAGGGCCCTGTGAGGCTTCGGTACATCAACAACCCCCACTTCAGACCAGGATAGTTGATGGACTCCTTGGTAGGGAGAATATTGTCCTAACAGCATAGAGGGGCAGCTGCTGTTCACGTAAGCCCCTTTTAGGAGAACAGATTTAAATTCTTATTCTGATCCGGCCGCCATTTTCAGGTCAGGCAAGGTGAAAAAAATGGAGCAGCCGCCTGAAAGTCCTGAAAGAAGAAAGTACAGCCCTGCAACATACCTCCGTGATTGAACGGTAAGTAGGTGGGCCGCAGAGCTCTCTGGGGGGCCTTGTGTAGTGAGCGCTTCACTTTCGGCTCTGTCACCCCTGCCGCCATTGCCGACGTTGCGAGGGACCAGCCGCCATTTTGGGAAGCTACGATCTGCGGCAAACGGGAACGGATAAGGTGTTTCGGGTGCTGCGGGGACAGTCCACCCTTACCGCAAGTGCTGCTCACTCCAGCCGTGGGGATGCTGCTGGACAGGGGCCGCAACGACTTTCCGGCCTCAGCCCGCTCGTCACTCGAGGCCATGGTCTGCCATTTTGTGGTTTCCACTGCGGGTCCACGACAGACACCGCAAGGTTACTCTGCCACCTTCCTGTGCACTGCTGGCCGCTCCCGAGTTCGGCCCCCCCTTTTGCGGGTGCCGGCACGGCAGAATCGCGTCAGCTAGGCTGTGTGGATGGTGAATTAAGGCTTATGAAAGGGCCTCACCCTGCGGAGCTCCGGAGTTGTGCAGTCACTCCGCCGCCATCTTGGAAGCATTCCTACACTTTCTACACTTACTGTAGAGCTCCTCTCTTTGCACAGCTCTCCACTCCTAGATCTTTCTCTCTTCACAGCCCTCCACTCTCTCCACTCCCTCTGGAGCTCCTCCTTTACCTGCACAGACCTCCATCCTTTACACTCCCTCTGGAGCGCCTCTCTCTGCCTAGCTTTCTCCTCTTTTCAATCGCAGTCCTTCACTGTCTCCACAGTCATTATTCCTCCCACCACAGCACTTCATTCTCTATCGATCCAATCAGTGACCAGCACTGTCCATTCCAGGCCAGGCTTTTTCTGTGTGACCCTTCCTCCTCTTCACAGGCACAGTCACACTCTGCACAGCCATCTGTTCTCAGCAGAGCCATCCCCGTACAGGCAGTCCTGAATCTGCCGGGTTGTCTAAACAATCTGCCTTTCTGTACACGCCCCTTCCCCATGCAGTTCTGATACGATCTGGGGTGTTCCCAGAGCCAAGGTATCAGATTTCTAACCCTGCGATGCAAGGACTTAGATCAATGCATCAACATTCAATTAGAAAGCCAGTTGGACTGCTGCCAGATCCCTCGCCCACTGACGAATCCTGTGCACGCAGAGTTTTCTGGTTACTATTGGTCACGCTAATCAATCAATCAATCAGTAGATTTGTAGAATGCTTCTTGTCATCCTAGGTAAGTTCAGGGACATACTGGCAATCCAAACAATCTTTTGTTTATGAATAACACACTCAAAGATAGCACAAAGTAACTGGGACTTGGTAAAATGGTAATGGTAATGGTAAAATGTTATCTGAAATCTGCCATCGAAGCTAAATATATTCGCTTGAGGGTGAAGGACACCTTCTGCAAGGCTTCTCGAATCAACTCTCTGACTGAGAGTAGTTGGCTTGAGAATCTGGTGTGACCTCTGGCGATAATTCTAGCGCGAAGACGTCCCCCAATCAATGATCAAATACCTGGGTTTATATAGCATTTGACCTCTGGCTTTATATTATATTTACTAAATAAAACAGGACTTTGAGACACTGTCTAAATTAATATGGGGTAAAATACATCATCTCGAGCCGCGCATTGGTCTTAAGGAGCCATTATTATAAACAATAAAAAGTCTGGCAACCTGTGCAGCAAGGGGGCATAACGTAATGTCAGCATTCATTACTAAAAACAGTAACACGCCAGCCTAGATAGCAGCAGCCATGATATCAGCATTTTTCCTGTATTTCTAAGACTTCACAATTACTATTAAAGATAAAGAAAATCTAAAAGCAGGCAAGGTATGAAGAGAGACTGACTAAAATGGGAGCGGTCACGGTGTCCATGACTGTTCCCTAGACTCTGCATATCTCTCGCCTCTATGCAGCTCACCACCTCCAGAATAGCCCACCACATTATTTACACAAACATCTAAACAGTTATACTGTCCCAGCACAATCACCACTCTCTAGATGCCACCTGCACAGAGCTCCAGTCTCTGCACAGAGCTCCAGTCTCTGCACACTGCATGGGAAGTGCAGAACTTTGAACAACCCACTTTCCGTACATCCCTTCAGTCTCAGGAGAGCTGTACCCTACCTGCATAACTCTATACTGAAAGTAAGAGAGGCATTAATGTATAGACAACACTCATAGGGTTTAATCCCAAAAACACGAAAAGAAAACGATGACAGAAATAACTGTAAGTAGGTAAGTAGATGATGTCTGTAATAAATTTCTGATCAAAGAAGTTACTTCAAAAACAGACGTGATAGGAGTTTCTTTGTTGGCCGACAACAGGCCTGCGGCTTAGCGCGATACCCTATGCGCTCTGGTTCTCGACTTTATTTAGCGTGAACCGTGTACACGTGTTTGTGAATAACTTTCCTTACGGATTATACTGAGCATTTCTATTCAGATCTTTGATCAGGAATTTATTACAGACATCATCTACTTACCTGGGCCAATACCCTGTGGAATCTTTGTGCTTTGTGGACCGTATTCTCGCCCTGAAGAAGCCCGCAAGGGTGAAACGCTTTGGCTGTTATGTGTAAACAAATGAATAAAAGGATTCACCACAGCATTTAGAGAAAAACAGTTATTTCTGTCATCGTTTTCTTTTCGTGTTTTTGGGATTAAACCCTATGAGTGTTGTCTATACATTAATGCCTCTCTTACTTTTTGTGCTTATATATTGTATTTGAGACCATAAATGGTGGCTGGTTCCTAGAGGTGGGCATTCTTGTTAGCAACTGTGTAATTAGTTATTACTAGTTTCTCTGACTATTTTTTGGACAAACACTGGTAGTTGGTGCAGCACCATATACCCTGCCACCGTGCTTGTGTGTGTGGAACTCTATACTGAGGCGTACTCGGCACAGCACAACACTGTGTACATTCCTTCAATTGGTGCACACTGCCCAGCCCTGTCTCACAGTACATCACGTCTCTTCACAGCCCCCACTCTTATCCCAGCCCTCCACCTACCGCTCAACCCTCCTCTTAGTCTAGTTCTCCTCCATGTGCACAGGCCACATTTGCTAAAGAAATCTCAACTCTACAGATCCCTCTACTCTCTGAACAGGCCTCTCACCCTTTACATCAACCTCAACTTTCTGTCCAGCCCCACTCTGTCCATCACTCCATTCTCTGCCCTGCCCCCAGTCTCCTGCCCACACTTTCACTTATTGTTCTACCAAAGTTACATTCTCTGTAAAGTATTCCCCTCACCACAGCGCTCAACTTTATGCACAACTTCACTTTCTACACAGTGCACTACTCGCAGTGCAGCCCTCCAATCCTTCCATAGCACACATATTCACAAGCCAGGCTACTACACCTCTCTGCAGAGCTCTCCAGTCTCTGCACAGTTCTAGTTCAGCAAGCCCCTTTCACCTGCCACAAACCCCTGCATGCCTCACATCCATATACTGTCACTACACTATTTTACCTCCCACAAAACTTACCACTCTCCACCATGCCATTACACAACTGTCTGTATAGCACTCCACAGAACCCACACTCTCAAAACACTCCTCTACAAAGGCCTACACACCTCTTACCCTTCTACTGCCTGCTCTGCACAGCCCTCTACTCACTGCATAACTCCATACACTTCCTGCACTCTCTACACAACCCTACAGTGCCGCTGAGACCAGGGATGTGGGAGATGCTGCAGGACCCCCAGATATATTGAAGAAGTTCAAATGGACAGTAGGCAATATTGACATCTATTGTGTTTGCAAACACTGGCATCAGTTTTTTAGTTTTCCTTTATCTGACTCTAAAGCCTATCTGATATACTTTAACCGGTGTACAAATGTGCTTGAAAGGAGAAGGCTACAGCACTTCAGGGGTTTTCTTCTCGTAAAAAAACCTTGTTTTCAAATATGTCACAAGTAAGCAAAAGCCACATTGTCACCTTGATACCTCACCCTAAAATGTTATAGTTTTTGTATGGTCAAAACATATTAAGCTTACTTTCTGTAATACATACAATGTTAAAATCATGTTGATTTATTTCTCCATTTAACTCTTCCTTTTTAGGTTGAGCCTAGCGTTGCAGCGCATGCGCTGCTCGCTTGGCGAGGCATGCAGTATTCAGTATAGTGTGGAAGCTCCGCCCACTCTCCGCCATTGGCTTTAGGCTTGTTAGTCCCTCCTCGTGACGACCATGTCGTCATTTGTATCCTTCCAAGGCTACTGGCCCCTTTACTTCCAGTACTATTTTCTCCCCATGCCTTCTCCCCCACCGCCCCCTCCCGCAGTCCGTGTGTTCTCGCCCCCCTACTCTCGTTGTTGTTCATGCCTTCTTTCTTCCTGCCCTCCGCCCGCACTTCCGTTTTCAAAGCAATAGGTCTCGTGTAAATGTGAGTCCTATTGCATTGTAAATGCTTGTTTTTCAGGCGCACACTGCTCAGCAGCGGCGCTGCTTTCCCCCATCTGTGGCAGGCTGCACTGCGTGTAGCTCCCTGGCAGAGGTGCGCTCGCTGTTCCGGCTGCACAGGCTGCGAAGAGGAGAGGCGCGCTTACTTCAAATCAAGATCCGCGCCGTGGAGCAGACCCTGGTACCGCTTGGTTAACGTTGTTTGCCAGTCATGAAATGCCACGCCTGTGAATATAGCAAAACCAAAGGGGATGATGGACGGAGTGTTGAACATTGCAAGCACTCACCCCCAGTCAACTGATCTGGGTTTAATCCATCATCATTCTTTAGCTCACTCCGCCACCCCAGTTCAGACATGGCCATATGCAAATCAGTCTGACCCTGTGCCTCATGGGAACAGTCCAGCCCGAACTGCCAAGCCATGTCTTCCCTGGACCGGAAACAAGCATCCTGGGACCGGTTTCTGGCTTACAGCCGTCATTAGCCAGGCTATCTTGAATCCAGTGGCAAAGTGAGCAAGGGACCCACGTCTGGGCATACCCTGCCAACTTAGGGCGAACATAGCAAAACCAAAGGGGATGATGGACGGAGTGTTGAACATTGCAAGCACTCACCCCCAGTCAACTGATCTGGGTTTAATCCATCATCATTCTTTAGCTCACTCCGCCACCCCCGTTCAGACATGGCCATAGGCAAATCAGTCTGACCCTGTGCCTCATGGGAACAGTCCAGCCCGAACTGCCAAGCCATGTCTTCCCTGTACCGGAAACAAGCATCCTGGGACCTGTTTCTGGCTTACAGCCGTCATCAGCCAGGCTATCTTGAATCCAGTGGCAAAGTGAGCAAGGGACCCACGTCTGGGCATACCCTGCCAACTTAGGGCGAACATAGCAAAACCAAAGGGGATGATGGACGGAGTGTTGAACATTGCAAGCACTCACCCCCAGTCAACTGATCTGGGTTTAATCCATCATCATTCTTTAGCTCACTCCGCCACCCCAGTTCAGACATGGCCATATGCAAATCAGTCTGACCCTGTGCCTCATGGGAACAGTCCAGCCCGAACTGCCAAGCCATGTCTTCCCTGGACTGGAAACAAGCATCCTGGGACCGGTTTCTGGCTTACAGCTGTCATCAGCCAGGCTATCTTGAATCCAGTGGCAAAGTGAGCAAGGGACCCACGTCTGGGCATACCCTGCCAACTTAGGGCGAACATAGCAAAACCAAAGGGGATGATGGACGGAGTGTTGAACATTGCAAGCACTCACCCCTAGTCAACTGATCTGGGTTTAATCCATCATCATTCTTTAGCTCACTCCGCCACCCCAGTTCAGACATGGCCATATGCAAATCAGTCTGACCCTGTGCCTCATGTGCCGCCTGTGAATAGCCAGTGTGACTGCCTATCAAAGGTTCAATGAGCGGGCGGGCCAATGTCAAAAATAATACTGCCCCTGTGTCTAACGACGTACGTCGTGCTTTTGTCTTGTAACGTGACTGTGCCGGTGGCTGGGCTGTTATGAAACTTCACTAGCTGCGAAGTGAAAATAAACCTCCTGGGGGGCTCCGCTGCAGAGAGAGCACAGAAAGCTGCGAGGGCCATGGAGGGCAAGGACATCGAGCTCTGCGAGAGCCTCATCCTGTGGGTAAGTGACGGGCAGGGAGCGCTGTGTTGAGGTTGGGTCAGATGGGTAGAGGGACAGGGGGCACCGCTCCTGGCGTATGCCTTCAATGGGCAGTCAGATACACCCCTGTCTCCAGCTCCCGTGTACAACTACTGTCAATAGAAGCTCCACCATACATACATACCTACGGGAAAGTCGTAGCACCTGCCTCGACCGCGGCGCTGCAGGCCAATCATATGAACATAGAGCCACTTCCAGGGACATATAATCAGTTAGAAAAGGAGTGGTAAGGTAGGTTAAAGAAGTATATAATTTACAGTGACCAGAAACCACTTCATGGGGGAACAGTATTTGTATCGTACAAGTATTGCATAATATAGAAGGTGTGCGTTCAAGCCACCTTACAAGGAAATACCTTAATAATGGAACAGGCCATGTTACTGGAGTGGTGAACGTCTTAACGGGGGTCACATCATCAAAAGCTAATAGGGGCATCAGACAACTTATTGCCCCTTACATGTTTGTCTTATTTTGTATTCGTTTATTGTGACAGCAACACATGCTGGCAATAAATGATGTGTACCAAACATAGCATCCGATGAGGCGCAAAACACTTTACAAAGGCACTTTATAATAAACTGAACGTTTTACAGCGATGCGTATTGTAGCATTTTAGAGGGGCGCAGAATGTCAGATGCACAAATATTTACCATCGTGCATAGACTCAGAACGTCTTACTGGAGCGCAGATATGCCAATTTACAAAGATAAACAATGGAATATTGGTATAAATAGCCTGCCGTTTTACCCAGATCTCTTACAGGTGCAAGGATTAAATATGTAGCCCCTGGCACGCAAGTATACATTTCATTGGTCACCTGATAGCAGCATGCAAGCTGCAGAACCTTTAACTACAGAACACACGTGGGAACTTTCTGGGACTCAGAATATTTCAGAAGGGTGCACGCGTATTATAGCATCTTGCAAGGGCACATAGTGCCCTACAGAGGCACATACTTAGCATATTGCAGAGATGCAGAACTTCTTAAGGACCACAGACCTTCTTCTGCATTACAAAAACAGAGACTGGCATGCACATTTGCACAAAATGTATACTTACAGTGAAACAGATCCTCTTGTAGGGGCTCATTAATTGCCTTTTATAGAACAGAGTTTTCGCCAGAATGGAGGACATAGCATTTAGCTGACATACCTTATACCTTACAGACACGGAAATCCAAACTCTACTACTTCTCTACGATACTCCTACATGCCCCATCACAAATAAGGAAGAATTCTCTATTCTCCCAGTCACCACCAACCCAACTAGAACATCCCAACCGAATCACAGAACGATAAACCCGAACAACCTTCAAACAATAACCTCTACCTCTGAAAACTTCGAACCTTACTCAGAGAATGCTTCAAACCAGCTCTCATGCCTCCTTCTAAACTGCCGTTCAGCCCCAAAACATGCCTCGGACATCGCTGACCTCATCCTAAACTTGAAAATGGACATAACCATCCTCAGGGAAACCTGGCTCACTGACTCATCCTCCCCATACATAGACCTACTAGTCCCTCCAAATTACAACATCATAAGACTAGACCGATCCCACAAAAAGGGCGGAGGCATCGCCTGCATACATCGATCCGACATCTCCATCGCGAAGTTTCACTCCGAACCCCTGGATACCTGTGAATACCTAGGAATCTCCGTAAAATCCTCAGATAACCACTCCCACAAACTACATATACTCTACCATCCTCCAGGTAATAACGCAGCTTTCACAGACCAACTTATGGAAATCATCACAACGAACTCGACCCCTCGCTCCAATGACATATTGCTTGGCGACCTCAATCTCCATTGGGAAAACCCCCTAGACAAGCAGGTCAACGCCCTCAAAATCTTCTTAGCTGGCAATTCCCTGATACAAGCCATCTCAAAGCCCACTCACTCCAAAGGAGCTACACTTGACTGGATCATCTCTAAAGAGAAAATGATTGAATCTATCTCGATCACCCCTTGTGATTGGTCAGACCATCACATTATTACTTTCCAAATCTCCTCCACCAAAAAGAAAACTTACTCGCAGCAACTCAAAAACAAACACTGGATAAGAGACACGAAAAACCTCAACTGGAACAACCTAGCTTCCCACTGTGAGAAAGCTCTCACTCCTCCCAATAACATGTCTGACGTCAATGACCTCACTGCTCACTACAACTCCACGATGACCAAAGTCGTTGACCAAGTAGCCCCACCAAAACTCAAAAGAATACCGAATAAAGACAAAAACCCATGGTTCATCGGTGCCCTGAATGAAGAGAGGCGCAAACTAAGACTAGATGAACGGAAATGGAGACAACATCCCTCCCCCCTCCAACTCAAACTACTTAGGAAATCTAGAAACTCCTATAACAAAAGCATTCTACAATCAAAAAAACACTTCATCAGATCAGAACTAGACAATGCCAAAAACAGACCGAAGAAACTCTTTGAAATGCTAAAACAACAATCTAACAAATTGGCCAAAACTGCACTCTTGACTTCGACATCACAGCTTAGCAGTGAAGAATTTTCCTCATTCTTCACAGCAAAAACCAACACCCTCCAACTCGAATTAAGGATGGCAGCAACAAACTCAACCACCCCAAAAAACACACAAGCTGAAAATCCTAAACAACTCGATCTACCTTTGCCCAAGAATAACTCTCACTGGTCTACCTTCAAACTTTACGATCCCAATGACATCACTAAAACATTAGCAACTATCAAACCCAACAACCACTTCAATGACCCTGTCCCCTCAAACTGCCTACCCATAATCTACCATATCATCACCCCTCTCTGGACCAAAATCATCAATGCCTCACTAGCGCAAGGTCACATCCCAGATTGCCTAAAAACTGGTCAAGTCACCCCTATTCTAAAAAAAACGACAGCAAACACCTCCGACCCTAACAATTTCCGACCTATAACTAACATTCCCATGCTAGCCAAGGTCTTGGAAAAATGTGTTCAGCAACAACTAAACCAACACATCTCGAATTTCAAACTACTAAACGAATGCCAATCGGGTTTCAGACCCGGCCACAGCACAGAAACAGCCATTCTGCACATCGTAGACGACGCCCTCCTCGCTCTTCACCATAATAAAACCTGCCTACTAGTCCTGCTCGACCTCTCATCAGCCTTCGACACGGTCAATCACGACAAAATACTAAGAAGACTGGAAATGAGGATGGGTTTATCGGGCACAGTCCTTCAATGGTTCAAATCTCTTTTGGAAAACAGAACGCAATCATTCATGGTAAACAAAAATCTCTCCCCCTCTTCACCCAACCTTCTAGGAGTACCACAAGGCTCAACCCTATCCCCCGCACTATTCAACCTCTATGTCGAACCTCTAACCGAACTATTACAGCAGGCGAATATCTCATACCACATGTAAGCGGACGACACTCAACTGTACATCAAGCTCTCCTCCGTGGAAGAGATAAAAATGATGAATCAAGCTCTCGAAAAGACAGTCCAATGGCTAACGACCAACTTCCTCAAGCTAAACTCGCAAAAAACTGAATTTCTCTTAATCTCACCCCCTAAAAACTTTCTGGAGATAAAAGAATGGACCAAGATGATCGCTGCTCTGAATTGCACGCCGACTCTGGTGGACTCCACCAAATCGCTTGGAATTACACTGGATAAGAACCTTAACATGCAAACACACATCAACCTGTTGGCTAAAAATGCCCGCTTTCACCTCTGTTATCTCAGAAAAATGAAACCATTCATTGAGAACCATGACCTCAAAACAGCAGTGCAGGCCTTAATCATCTTGAGGTTGGAGTACGGATGTACCACCCTTGCGGGGCTTCCCAAAATCTCAGCAGCCCCTTTAAAAGCCTTTCTCAATGCAGCAGCATGACTCCTAACAGGATCTAGAAAATTCGACCACATCTCGCCACACCTGAAAGCGCACAACTGGCTACCCTATGAAGCTAGAATCCACCTAAAGATGGCTTGCACCACCCATAAAGCCCTACACCACAATACTCCACAGTACCTATCCCAAAAACCTTATCTGGAGGAAACAGACATTCAAGGAGCGCCGACAATCTACTCCTGAAACCCTCTGGTTTCAGCATGAAAAAAACGTCTGACAGAGCATTCTCCAGAACGGCACCAAGAATATGGAACTCGCTACCGCCGTACATCAGAAAAAACTCTTCCACACCACTATTCAAAAGGGAAGCAAAATCATTCCTGATGTGCAAATTCCTCCCCTAACTCGGCACATTCCTCACCATCTGGGACCTCACCTCCTCACCAGCTCTCACTGAACTGCATGGAACTGAGCCAGTCTACGACTCCAAATTTGTCCCTCCACTCCTCTTAATGACATCGTCGCCCCGTTGACTTACACATGGCCGAACTTGTTCATACTACTCCGAACAAATCGTCTCCCTTTTTGTGTCTGCTACCGGCCGAACGTTTTTACAAATATTTTGATACCTTGTCTGCTCTGTCTGTGCAAAATGTTTCTACAATTACTCTGTGTCTTTGTAAAGCGCTCTGAAACCCTTTCCTGGGTCTTGTTCGCGCTATAGAAAACTCTAAAAATAAATAAAATAAAATAGCTGACCATTTTATTTTAAAGGGGCACATACTTTGCCTGGGCACACGTGTATTACAGGGAACATACATATCATCGTACAGTAGATTAGAGCATGTTAAGAGTTCATGTACTTGCTGCCCAACAAGGTTACAGACTATTTTGAAGGGTCACATACAAAGCATTTTAATGGAGTCCGGAACGACTCGCGTGTAGCCTCCGATAGGAGCACTAAACAACGTATTTGCTCTCAGAATTGTCTTTTGAGCTCAGTACGTAGACCTGTATAGGGCGATGGGTCATTTTAAAGGAACCAGTTTTTTTTTTTTACAGAATAAACCTATTTGTAGTTAAAGCACTTTTCTCTTTTCCAGTTGTGATCCTCTCGTGCAAATTGTGCAGCATTGTCTTTTACTGGCGACTGTAATGGTGTGCATTCTTCTTACTTAGCCGGTCTCCTACTGGGGTGCTCTTTTTGCCCTGTGGATCAGAGCAGATGTCATGCTTGCTTTCGTGCCATATTTTGCGGAGAGGGGCCTTATAACTTGCCTTAGCACATGCACCCCGTGATTTCTTCTTCATCTGTTCATCTGATTGTTTACATTTCCTCTCGTATTTCGGTTGTTGAACATTGACGTCCATATTGTAGAAATTCATGAAGTGTCTAAGTAAAATATTGAAGTAGCAACACTTTATTCCATACTTTAGAATCCAGAGAATGTGGCTGCCCGCCGCCCCCAAAGGGGGCCCCCCTAAAAGGGCGGCCCGTTAGTGCCATTGCGGCACAAGCCTACCCCTCGCTCTAGCAGCAGAGGGCTTCCGCCTGGAGCCCGCTGTTCAGGGGGTGTGGGCGTTACTTCCGGTACGCCCAGGGGGGAGGGAGGGTATGTATACCCCTCTGACCCTCCCAGCGGCCTCTTAGTCGCCAGCCACGCCATTTGGGGAGGTCGTCCGTCGGTCCGTCCGTGTTGTCGTCGCGCCGTTGGGACCTCTTGGCTCCCGGTCCTTTGCGGTGAGTTTACATCCTTCCCCTCCAGCCCCCCCTAGTCACAGGGGGGGGGGGGATAGCTCCTCGAGGGCTGAGGGCCGCAGCGGCAGGGGTCGAAGGGGTTTGATGGCTGCTGTGCCATGCAGCGGTGGAGCTCGCCCACGCCACTACTACCCTGGGGTGCCCGCGTGCGTTCTAATGCTCCCGGGCTGGCCCCCCCCAGGCTGCCGCGAGCCTCCTCGTCGGACTGTGGGCAGTTTCCTGTCTGTCCGGGTCATGGGTGCGGGTTTCGCTGCACGGTGGCGGGCGAGGCTGCCGGACTGGGCCCTTGGCAGGTGGGCCTGGTCCAGCCGTGGAACGTTGCGGCTGGCCACCGGGTGGATCGGCGTGGCTGTTTTAGCATGGTGCATGGGAGCCACAGGGCTATTGCTGCGCCGCGGCAAACGCGTGTGAACCCTCCACATGCGGGCGGGCACATAATAGGCAGGCTCCGATTGCCCAAGCAGGAGCGCATGCCCATCAGCAAGCGGAGCAAAGGTCCGTGGTCCATGTTTGTAGCGAACCACGGACGGCGGGCGAGGTCCGGCCGCCTGTGGCGTGGGCCGGGACCTGGCTTCGGTGTGTGGTTTGGGGGGGTCGAGCAGCACTATCCGCTCCTACCCTGCAGCCGGCACGTTTCATTCCGACTTCACTGCAGGACAGGCGACGAGTGGAAAGCGGACATCGCGTAAGGGTTTTTAAATGGAGCGTGAGTTCTGAGGGCAGGGGCCAGCGGGGGCCGCGCTCCGCAGTTACTATCAAGGACATGGAGGTGCGCGAGGCGATCAACGGTCGAGCGCGATGTCGCCGCGGATGTCACCAGTGGGGTTGCGGCTTGGGCCCGACCCACCCTGCACCCCCCCCCCGCAGGCGGTTGCCGTCCTGTGCAGGCCCCGGGTCACAGTATGTAAGGGACTCCACGCACTGGTTGATCACGGTCCAGGAGATCGCAGCCCTCTGGCATTTAGATTGGTGAGTGAGCACCGTGGCGCGTGCCTCACCGGACAGGGGGGGCAGGGCCCCGCCCTTCCGTCTCGCGCGGCTCAGCGAGATTTGAGGTCGCAGCACTGAGGCGGTCTGGTCAGGCCGTGGTGGGTTTCGGGGGCCTGAAGCGGAGTAGGAGCTCGCACGGTGGGAGTTGCCTTTAGTGAAGGGGCAGCCCAGATCCGGGCAGGGGCAGACATGGGTGCTTTATTACAGGAGCCTCCTTCAGGCAAGGTGTATACGAGGGGGGGGGGGCAGCCCTTCCATCGTTCGCGGGATGTGTCGCTCATCAAGGATGGGGACCAATTAATTACGCTTGTTTTGTTTTTGAGCAGGTCGGAACCGGACGTTTCGCACAGCTACCGTCGGAGGGAGTCTTGGTGCGGAGGCACCTCACAGGTACGGGTGGCACCTCACTATTTCAATGCTAGCAGCCCTGCTCATGCAGCAGGTCCATGAGGGGCGTGAAGGGTGGACCTTGGGTCCCTGGCGTGGGGCATGTGGGAGGCGAGCTGGTGTACTCGCCGGAACTGCATGATGCTGCAGCGGTCACTAGAGTAAAGATGAGAAGGGGGTCAAGAGACCGCTCGGTCCGGTGCCCAGGCGATGGGGAAGGAAAACCCCAAGAGCAGAAGGGGTTGCTGCAAAGAGGTGTAATGAGGGGTACTTTCCTTTTTCAGAGCTGCAGCAGGGCCAAACACAACGCGACAGGGCACCGGTCTGAGTGGGTGTGCCATTGTCCTATGAAGACACACTCATGTATTATCTTGTTTCTGTAGGTAGAGTGTGCCCGGACGTCGAGGGGCAGCTTCGCTGGGTCGTGGCCCGGGCAAGGGCGCTGTGCAGGTAATGGGACACATCCGCAAACCACCCCCCGCCGCTAGTTTTCCCCATACCGCAGTCACCATGCCGATTTACAGCCGACTGCGTGGCAGGAAGGCAAGGGACACACACCGACAGACGCAGGGTCTGGCGGGGCCACGTTAGTAGTTTGGGGGAGTTTCGCAGCATGGGACAACCCGGTGGTCGCATGGCCTTGCGATGGCCTCATCTAAATGAATTTATTTCCCCATCGCAGCTCATCCGGACATCCACGGTACTCGCAGCCATCCGGGGACCATTGGGACGTGATCGCAGGACAAGGGTGAAGGCAACAAGCTAGTCCGTTCGATCAGGTCGCTAGGGCAGGAGCTGTGTTGAAGTAAGTACCGGGGAGGCATTGGGCGGGAAACGCGCTGTGGCCGGGGGACCCATGGGAACGTCTGCTCTGCGGCAGGGAGGCTTCGTCTGCTGGCTAAGTGCTGGGACTCACCTTTGTCTTTTGTTTTAGGGCACGGCTGGGCAGTCGGCTAGACAAAGTACAGCATGAACAGCCAGGGGACCCCCGCCCTCTTATTTTCGCAAGTCAGCTGTGTAAAAGAGTCGCAACAAAGCACGTCCCAGGATTTAGTATGGGGGACCTTTATGGCAATGGCAAAAGCCAAGGGAGTGGAATGGGCTCAAGGGATGCTTGACGCCTGTGGGCAGGAGGACTCTGGGGTGTCACTAGACCAACCATCAGGAAGCCAGGCGGGACGACCCGAGCTGGCACCTCCCAGACCAAAGCGGTTACGAAGGCCCACCAACAAAGACTTTCCTGCGGACCCCGGCTAAGGCCAGGGTAGTGGCTGCGCAACAGCCCCTAGCGCCGGTGGCTGCTCCTGCCAACCCTCCGCCCCCTGCCACAACGGGCGACGCGAACATTGAAAAAATTGGTAAGGCGATGGACAACATGTTGGCTTTGTTGAATAAATTTCAGACACGTTTGGACATATTGGAGGCGCCCCCTGTAGTGGTGGACGCAGCGCTGGTGCCCAGGGTGCCACCTTCAATTACTCAGGTTTGGGCGGGCCAGGCTGGTGGGGCATTGCCTGCGAGCGGGGCAGTTATGATGGTAGCCGCCCCGGAGGCAGGAGTGAGTGTAACGGCACCTAGAGGTAGTGCAGGCCAAGATATGGTTCCCTCCAGCGTGGGGGGACCGCAGATGAAGGCAGCGCCTTCTACCAGCAATGCTCCCGCCCCAGCGGCCCCTCCTGCTACCTCTCCCGTCCCCGCGCCCGCTTCCCCGCTTGTACAGACCAGCTCCCCCCCCACCTTCCCACAAGTCTGTCCACCGCAAGTTTGGCCCCCCCGACGACTCCATTGGTAACAGTAGCTCCCCTAGCGTCAGGGCGTTGTTCTCTGGCGTGGGAGGTGCCTCAGGCCGCCAAGGAGGGCATTTGGAGAAGGGAATGTGTGGACATCTTGACCTTACTTATGCACAGCAAGGCAGGTTTAGACACAAGGAAGATGGGGGGAAAGGAGGAGGACAAGAAAGTGCCGTACCAACGCTGGCCAGACAAGACAATAGAGAATTGGGTGGAGGCCTTCACGATTCTCTCAGCAGTAATAATGGAAAGTCACCCGGAGCAGGGTCCTGCTCTGATGCAGTATTCCCACACCATCCAACAAGAGGCGAAATTGTCGGGCGGGTTGGGATGGTTTTACTATGATCAGGAGTTCCGTAAGAGGATGTCATTATGTCCAGAATTAGGGTGGGACCAAAGGAGATCCAACTCTGGATCCAACATATGGGTAGACCAACTACAGAGTTCAGGGAAAAGGGGCGAAAGTGCAGAAAGGTGGTGATAATCAAGGGGCCTCCAAACAATCTGGGAAGCGCCCCTTCAAACAGCCTTTTCGAACACAGCAGGGGGGGGTCAGCAACAAGGGAATAAGAGGTTCTCCTCCGGCACCTGCCGGTTATACAATGCTGGATCTTGCACCTGGGGCAAAGGATGCAAATTCGCCCACAACTGCAGCAAGTGTGGGGCCGCCCATCCGGCCGTGTCGTGCAACTCAAAACCGGACAGTCCAACCCCCCCCTCTGGCAAACAGAACAGTTAATGACCCAGTCAGAAACACCCCCCCGGCGCTGCCACCTCCCTGTTGCCAACCAGCTCTGTTCTCCGCCCAACCAAACTTTCCCAATAAAGGGCCCTCCCCCATCATATTGCATAATCTCCTCCCGCTCCTGCGGCAGTACCACAACACCAAAGACAGGCTGCTTTACGCGCAAGGGTTCCTCGAAGGTTTCACGATTCCGTTCCAGGGGCCGCTCTGTAGCCACGATGCTGATAATTTGAGGTCCGCCAAAGAACTGCCAAGAGTCGTAGGAGAAAAAATTCAGTAGGAGGTGGCACTAGGCAGGGTAGCTGGCCCCTTCAACTCACCCCCACTGGAGAACTTTCTAGTATCCCCGCTGGGTGTAGTCCCCAAGAAAGAACCGGGGGCTTTTAGGCTGATTCACCATTTGTCATACCCCGAGGGCGATTCAGTGAATCACTGGCTAGAGGAGGGCACATGTTCAGTTTCCTACTCCTCATTGGACATGACCATTGACATGGTGCGGAGGGCGGGTAAGGGGGCCTGGTTGGCCAAGGCGGATATAGAATCTGCTTTTCGCTTACTGCCAGTCCACCCAGCACCTGCTGGGGTTCAAGTGGCAGGGCCAACTGTACTTTGATTGTTGCATGCCCATGGGCTGTGCGGTGTCTTGTGCGTATTTTGAGGCCTTTAGCTCCTTCTTGCAGTGGGCACTTCACTGGGAACACGGCCATGAGGGAGTGACCCACTACCTGGATGATTTTTTGTTCATCGGGAGCTCAGGGTCTCGGGAGTGCAGCGAGGGATTGCGGTGCTTCCAGGACTTGGCGGCTCGCCTGGGGGTCCCCCTGGCGCCGGGTAAGACTGAGGGTCCGGCGCAGGTTCTCACGTTCCTAGGCATTGAGCTGGACACCGTCAAGGGTGAGTCCAGGCTCCCTGCCGGGAAGGTGCAGGAGTTGCGCAACGACATCCAAAGCTTACTGGGCAGAGACAAGGCACCCTTGGGCGAGATCCAGAGTCTCATGGGCAAGCTCAATTTTGCAGCTAGAGTCATCCCGGCTGGGAGGGTATTCTCAAGGAGACTGGCCAGGGCCACGGCAGGCGTCCGCAGGAAACATCATTTGGTCAGGTTGGGGAAAGGCATTAAGGTAGACCTGGCGACTTGGGCTGAATTCATGGTGCAATTCAATGGAACTGTGAGCTGGAGGGCGCCATGGGTCTGCAGCGCTGAGCTGTGCCTTTTCACTGACGCCTCCGGGAGGGAGGGTTTTGGAGCCATCATGGGGGAGGAGTGGTGCGTGCAGAAATGGCCCAATGCTTGGCACCGGCGCAGGATCACAGCCAAGATCACAGTGCTAGAGCTCTTCCCCATCGTCATCGCCCTGCATTTATGGCCCTCTGCGCTAGCAAACAGGAGGGTGGTCTTCTGGTCGGACAACATGGCGGTTGTACAAGCGATAAATGGTCAGTCAGCTAGGTGCCCACTAGTGCTTTGCATGCTAAGAGAGCTTGTCAGGGCCGGGCTGCGCCACAACATTGAGTTCAGGGCCAGGCACATTGAAGGGGTCAAGAATGTTGCCGCTGACGCTCTCTCTCGTTTTCAGTGGCTCCGATTCCGGGAGGCCTGGCCGCGAGCGAGAGCGGAGATGACCCCCTTTCCAGCGCATCTGTGGCTCATCTTGCAGTGGAGCAACGGCTGAGGGAGATTGGGGAACGGTCCTTGGCTCCAGGAACCAGGAAGAAGTACAAGGCCCACTGTGCAACATTCTGGGGCGTCTCTGATATTCTGGGCACCAGCTCCCTTCCCTTGGAACAGAAGGTGGAGGCCTTTGTGGTATAGGCTAAGGACCGAGGGAGGAGCCACTCTTGGGTGTCCAGCCACCTGGCGGCAGTGTGCCACGATGAGAAACTGAAGGGCGGGACTGATCCGGCCAGGTCTTTTCGGTTACGGGCTGCTCTTAAGGGCTGGGCCAGGGAGGAAGTGAGGGTGCCGGACAACAGGGGGGCCATCGATTTCCCCAGACTCCAGGGTATGCTTGATGTCCTGCAGCAGGTTGCGCACTCTCCTTACGAGGCCAGCCTACTAGCAGCCGCCTTTTGTTTAGCATTCTTTGGGGCATTCAGGATGAGCGAATTGGTGGCCAGATCCAAGGCTGATGGGTCTGGGGACGCACTTGGCATGCAAGACGTGAGGCTGGCCGCCCAGCTGGTGCTCCACATAAGAAGGTCGAAGACTGACCAGGCGGGGCGTGGGGTTGAGGTGGTTCTTAACCCGCTAGGGGATCCCAGGTACTGCCCGGTCTCTAGAGTAAGGGACTACTTAGCGGTGTGCCCAGCAACACAAGGTTATTTCCTGGTACATGCAGACCTGACCCCCCTGACCAAGTTTCAAGTGGAGCGGGTTATGTGTGCATGCTTGGCGCGCGCAAGCCTGGCCAGCCCTGACAAAAAGTATTCAAGCCATTCATTCAGGATTGGGGCGGCCACAGCGGCATTTAAAGCGGGCATGGAACCGGCAGGCATTAAAAAGGTGGGGCGTTGGCAGTCGCGCTGCTTTGAACGGTATATCCGCCCTTGAGTGCACAGTATGTAAATAATTTTGGAGTGCCGTGTTTTGCAGTGTCGTGTTCAAATATGATTATCTGAGTAATAAACAGTTGGTAAAGAATGGCGTTCGTTTCTTTAGGTGTTCGCGTGTGGGTGATCGGCCATTCGTACGTGGCCAGGTTGGAAAAGTGGGCCACGAGCAGGAACTGGATGCAGGGGTTTCTCGACACTCAATTTGTTTGGATGGGTTTCCCAGGTATGAGATGGAACAGCATCATTAACCGGCTCGAGCAACGCCTGGCCCTTGGGGAAGCCCCGCCCAATATCTTGGTGATCCACTTGGGGGGCAATGATCTCATGACCATGGGGAGGAGGGGATTACTCAGGGCCATTAAAGCGGACTTGGGCGAACTAAGCAAGCGATTGGGTCACTGCGAACTGTTTTGGTCTGAAATAACCCCCCGCATGCATTGGCGTGGTGCCAGGTCAAGGGAGGCAGCAGAACATTCGCGCAAGCGGGTCAACAGTGCCATGCGCAAGTTTCTGGGTCAGAGGGGGTTGGGCTTTATCAGGCATGAACTCATCCAGGCAAACGTTAAAGGTTACTTTGAGGATGACGGGGTCCACCTGTCCCCGGTGGGGATGGATTTGTTTCTCCTGGATGTAAAGGAATGTTTGGAAAGGGCAGGTTGCAGGTAATAGGAGGTGTAATGGTGGGGGGCCCTGGCCACGACGGTGGCCGCCTCCAGGGCTGTGGCGGAGTTACAGGGTGATCTGGAAGCAGTCTGGTATAGTAAGGGTACCTCTGCGGCAGACGGGTACAGTAAGGGTACCTCTGCGCGGCACAATAGGGGTGCCAGAGCCAAAGACCAGGATCCTCAGGGCAGGGTCCTGGAGAACCGCGACGGCGCCCCGTTAGTCCTTCGGGCGGTTGGGGGTCTGACCAACTGGGGGTTTGCCCTGCTACGCTACGCCCTGAAAGGGGCGTGAGTAGGATGGTAACAAGGGCCACGTGATCCAGTGGCGGATCAACAAAGGTGTAGCGCTGATCGGGTATACATCCCACAGTGCTGGCTCATCAGGCGGGCAGGGGCAGCATAGGTTGGACGGCTGCCTGCCCATGGATCGCCCGTAAGATAACCCACCTTATTGCATACTCTTGTATGGAATAAACCTGCGACAAGTTTTTCCCATAAACAAAGTGTCTTGTGGTTTATTTATGCATGTTCACCTATGGGAAGGTGGGGGGATGTTGCCGGTATTGGGACTATGTGGCTGCCCGCCGCCCCCAAAGGGGGCCCCCCTAAAAGGGCGGCCCTTTAGTGCCATTGCGGCACAAGCCTACCCCTCGCTCTAGCAGCAGAGGGCTTCCGCCTGGAGCCCGCTGTTCAGGGGGTGTGGGCGTCACTTCAGGTACGCCCAGGGGGGAGGGAGGGTATGTATACCCCTCTGACCCTCCCAGCGGCCTCTTTGTCGCCAGCCACGCCGTTTCCCTCCCTTCCTCTTACCCTGCGGCTGGGCTGGTGGGCAAAGTGTAATGAATGTTTTAATGTTTTCTTTTGCGTTACAGGCGGAGTTACAGGGTGATCTGGAAGCAGTCTGGTAAAGTAAGGGTACCTCTGCGGCAGACGGGTACAGTAAGGGTACCTCTGCGCGGCACAATAGGGGTGCCAAAGCCAAAGACCAGGATCCTCAGGGCAGGGTCCTGGAGAACCGCGACGGCGCCCCGTTAGTCCTTCGGGCGGTTGGGGGCCTGACTAACCGGGGATTTGCCCTGCTACGCTCCGCCCTGAAAGGGGCGTGAGTAGGATGGTAACAAGGGCCACGTGATCCAGTGGTGGATCAACAAAGGTGTAGCGCTGATCGGGTATACATCCCACAGTGCTGGCTTATCAGGCGGGCAGGGGCAGCATAGGTTGGACGGCTGCCTGCCCATGGATCGCCCGTAAGATAACCCACCTTATTGCATACTCTTGTATGGAATAAACCTGCGACAAGTTTTTCCCATAAACAAAGTGTCTTGTGGTTTATTTATGCATGTTCACCTATGGGAAGGTGGGGGGGATGTTGCCGGTATTGGGACTATGTTTTTTACCTTTAAGTGACCATTGCGGGGGGGCGGAGCTAACCGCGCTGGGAAATGGCCGCGCTGTAGGCGAGCTCTCCCGATCGAGTCACGATCCTACAATTATCCTGTGAGCACAGCCGCTAATTTCACATGAAACCCGGGCGTCTACACTGAGGAAGGCTTCCGGTAAAACACCAGCTAATCACCGGAGAACTGAATGGCCTGGATCAGGGAGGAAACGACACAGCAGTGAGAGCCGATACAAAACTACTGCCCAGGGGCGCGCACGTCCCGATACGTTTACCACGCAAGACCGGGGCGCACTAAAGAAGAACTAGGCCTGACGGAGTAAAAACGGGAAAGGAAGAAACCCGGTGTGGCTCTGGTGGACTAAGCGGTGGGCTACGAGAACAGCTCTGGCTTCGTCAGCCGCAAGCGACTTGGGCCTGTACTACTGAGAACATCCTGGCGGCTGAGGGTGATCGGAAACACGACGTTTAGCGAGGCCCGTAGCGACGAGCAGGCACCATCTGGATACCACCGCAACTGGGTGACGAGCGGACTCGCCGCAGTAGGGACGGTGCAGGATAAAGGACTCCATCTGCCGCGATAAGGTACAGAGCGGAGTGCGCAGCAATAAAGCGGGCGATTTCGCGCGTAGGAAGGTGCGGGAGGTCTGTGGTCCCGGCTGCACATTGTGACCCTACATCACCAACCAGCGACTTTCGCTTTTACAATCGGCCGGTGCGGCCAAACAGGGAACGCTGCTAAGATCCCGCACCACGATCTTGCACCGCCTTCGAGACTTACACCCTAGTGCCCACCATATACCTATACATTCGAGAGCTGTGTGGCGGAGGAAACATGTGTCTGTGATCCCTGTGTATACCCCGGACCGCCTGGAACTCTGGGGGGTGCATGGACTAGTGAGGCCCCCATCTGAACAACAAAGGCGCCATTTTGTCGACTTCAGCCACAGGATTCACTCAACCCCAGGTTTGAAAGAAATGTGAGGATATGTACTCTTGCTGAGACACTACCGGGGACTACCACACGGGTACAACTGTATATGCATTACTGTGTCCACATCACATATCCAGACACGCCTGCAACCTCGATAGCACGATCACTAGTCATACATCTACAACTTGCGCAGATGTAGGGACACCACAGGCACTATTGATCGCGGCCTGGACTATCACTAGGCCACAACTCCTTAGGATAGAGCACACGAGTACCTCCTGCTACAGTGCACTGCACATACAGAGTACAGGCAAGATGGGGAAACCAGATAAAAATCAACCCAAACTGCAATTCGAGCAACCACGGAAGGCGATGGAGACTGGCACTGAGCCCCCCGAGAATACTCAGGCACAAACTGCGCCACCGGGCTCTGACACGGCAGTGGATTTTCGCACCATGTTTGCTACCATACAATCCACGCTATCCAACATAGATGGCAAGATCGACTCCCTGACATATCGTGTAGACCGTATGTCGGAGAGGTTGGACAAACATACGGAACGTATCGACATGGTGGAACGCCGGGTGTCGGACGCAGAGGATGCTCAGCAACAATTCGAACAAAAACAAATTCAAGCTGACAAGGCCCTACAATATCTCATGGCCAAAACTGAAGATCTTGAAGCAAGGTCCCGACGCTGTAATCTACGCCTTATGGGGGTGGCGGAAACGACAAGAACAGATACAATGGAGAAGTATGTCGAAACTCTTCTCATCGCCCTACTCGGTCGAGAAACATTCTCTGAAGTATTCATTGTAGAGAGGGCACACAGGTCGCTTGCACCGAGACCTGCGCCAGGTACGCGCCCACGCCCCATAATAGCCAAAATATTGAATTATAGAGACAGGGATGCAGCACTTCGCAAAGCACGGGATCTGGGATCCCGAAACCATGACGGAATGGATATATCCATATATCCAGACTTTACATCCCAAGTGCAGGAGGCGAGAAAAAAGTTCCTTGACGTAAAAAAGAAATTAAGGGACAATCACATCTCCTATGCAATGATATACCCAGCTAGATTGAAGATCACGGATGGTGGAAAAAGTATACTCTGTAATGAACCCAAAGATGCCATTCAGTTCCTACAACATAACTACCCGAATGCCCTCAGGCGCAGATCCCCAAGAGGAACATAAGCTGAAAACGGACATACATCGGATATCGAATGATAACCTGCACCTCTCTCGAGCAGGCCTACTGCTGTTTACAATCAGCCGGTACCTTTACATGTATTTGCTCCGGCGCTATATGAACAAATATGATGCGTTTAATAGGGACCTTTGCCCTGTAGGTAATGTTGAATAACCACTTGTTGGTGATGGCTATATTAAGTTATTGCAATATTTGACTGTCTAATATGTAGTCCATTTATCTGCCCTTCATAGGTATGTGCGCACTTCAAATATAAGTTAGTAATGATACAGGATTATGACTTGATCCCCCAGCTCTTTGCTGTTGGGGTTGTAAGCCGGAGGCTGCCGCCCCCCCTGTGTAATCCACAGCCTTCTTTGTTAGTTAGGTGGGAAGTTTTGTTTGTTATTATGGGGCAGTGTCTTTACCATGATTGGGATGGTGAAGTGGTTGGGGGAGGATTGGGACCATTGTACGGTACATAGGTAGTCACATACATGATGAGCTTAAATATCCAGGATTCTTAAACTTCAAAGTTAGGCAAAGTAATTGTGCCCAGAAATGGGCGGAAGGTGGGAGGTATGTCCAGCATCCAATATCCTACATTTGTTAGTATAGCACTTAGACAATATGGTTAGAAATACACCATTGAGACTAGTTACTTGGAATGTCAGAGGTCTAAATAATCCCAGAAAGATCCGACAAGTATTTGCCTATTTAGACAGGCATGGCGTTGATATAGCTCTACTCCAAGAGACGCATCTACTTCCACACAAAGCAAAGACACTGGGCAACAGATGGGCTGAATTAGCGATATCGGCGACTTACTCATCATACGCGAGGGGGGTGACAACCCTTATCCGTAAGGGTACACAATTTACACTGGACCAGAAAATCATTGACCCGCAGGGACGTTATGTCATACTTACAGGACTATTGCGAGGAACCCGGGTTGGCATTATAAATATATACGGTCCAAATACGGATGATCCGGCCTTTTTTATGAATCTCTGGGCACAAATACGAACCCTACCAGATATAGAACTGCTGTGGGGAGGCGACCTTAATGTTGCACTGAATTCTGCACAAGACAGGTCACACCACACTGCGGAACCCCATCCAAATGCGGTCTCTATTATTCAAAATGGACTAATAGAATTTCGTATACATGATGTCTGGCGCCTAAAGAACCCAACTACACTAGAGAGCACATATTCCTCGACAGTCCATAACAGCTGGTCCAGACTTGACTACTGGCTTCTCACAGACCAAGCATGCACGTGGGCCGCAGATATAACACACCTCCCTAAGACGCTCTCAGACCATAAACCAGTGATATTAACCTTATACATACCGACATACATTCCACCGCCATTTATATGGCGCTTCAATGCTACCGCGCTCTTGGACCCCCTTTATAAAGAGGCAATTCATACAGCAATAGTAGACTACTTTGCAAACAATAAGCAGCCAGATACCAGTGCAGGACTGCTTTGGGAGGCATTTAAGGCAACAGTTAGGGCGTCTGTATAAGCACAAACGCAGGTATTTTGCGCGATATTCGGACACAACTGGAGAAAGCCGAAGCTTGCATAAAATTGCTTGAAGCCGAATATGACACCAGCCACAGTCCACTCACTCTGGGCAAGTTGAGGGATGAGATAAATAAATACAATTTGCTAGCAGATGATGAGATAAAATACACTTACAAACGCTACACCGCACGCAGGATTGGGGAGGGAGGCAGGCCGGGCCGAATATTAGCACAAAAAATACGCATAGAAAACAAGCAACACACTGTTCTGAAGATACAGGACGATAATGGTATACTGCACTCGGATACTCAGGGTATATTAAACGCGTTCACGACAACATACGGTGATTTTTATAAGACACAACATACGGTATTGGAACCTGAAATCATGCAATACCTTGATGACATAGCGCTAGTATGGCTGTCCGACACACACCGCGAGCACCTATCTCAACCCATAATGGAGGACGAAGTCCAACTGGCTATAAAATCCCTACCCAATGGTAAATCACCAGGTCCTGATGGATTCACTGGTGAATTTTATAAAGCATACGCGGAATTATTAACTCCGCGCCTGCTTGAGATGTATGACGAGGCCTATCATGACAAAATTCTACCTCCCACACTGCGCGAAGCCCTTATAGTAGCACTACTAAAGCCTGATAAAAACCCAGATAAAGCAGAATCATATAGGCCCCTCTCATTAATAAATACAGACATTAAAATACTGGCAAAGATTATAGCTACTAGACTACAACCACTCATGTCCACCATAGTCCTCCCTGACCAATCTGGGTTCATTCCAGATCGCTCAACGACACACAATTTACGAACCATATTTGCCCTTTTGCACCAACTCAATCCGGAAATTAAGGCTGTGGCGGTATTGTTAGATGCAGCTAAGGCCTTTGATTCTATTGAATGGACCTACATGTTCTCGATCCTGAAGAAAATTGGCTTGCCACCTACGTTTATAAACTGGATAGCCCTATTATACAATAAACCTACAGCCCGAATAAAAGTTAATAGACACATATCAGAGGTAATCCCAATACAACGTGGGACCAGACAGGGATGCCCATTATCCCCATTGCTGTTCGCAGTAGCATTAGAGCCACTAGCATGCAAAATACGTCAAAACTATGCATATACAGCGCTCCGATTTAATCTAAGACCCATCAGCATATCACTATATGCGGATGATATGGTGCTGTACTTAAGAGACCCAGAGGTTCATCTCTCGCCCGTGCTGAGAGAATACATAAAATTCGGGAGATACTCGGGCTTACAGATCAATTGGAGTAAGTCAGCAGTGATCCCATTGACGGCAATTACGAGGGCGCCACAATTGGAATTCCCCCTTATATGGCAGGAAGACCCCATTAAATATCTTGGAATCTGGATACATAGAGACCCTGCATTAGTCCTCAGATATAATTACGGAACTGCAATAGACCGTATAGAAACACAAATATCAAGATGGATCACTCTACCTCTATCTCTAGCCGATAGAATTTCCCTTATAAAGATGGTGCTGTTACCTAAACTGCTATATCTCTTTATTAATATACCAATCACACCTCCTACACCAATCTTTCAGCGGTTACGCACGAACCTAGTCAAGCTGATATGGGCAGGCAAGCAAGCGCGCATCAGTCTTCACACTATGTCACTTCCATACACTGCAGGTGGTTTCACGGTGCCTGATCTTTACTTATATTATCTCTGCGCCCAAGCGCATTACGCATATTTTTGGTATCACCCAGTAAAATATCTACCACACCTTGCCATAGAGGATGGAGACGCTGACCCGGTGCCATTGCCTAGCATACTCACTCATATTAGGCCACATCTATCTCCACGAGAAATAAACACAATATGCACAACATCACATGCATGGAAAAGCATTGGTCGCCTAGCGAACAAAACACCCCTATATGCCCCGAATATGCCGTTGAATTGCCACCCGAACTTATCGGTCACACAAGAGCAGAATAGCATGCTGATACTAGAAACAGTAGGTATAGCACAAATGGGGGACCTATATAGGAATGGTACCTTCATAACCGCTGATGACTTGTCATATATAAGTAACCAATCACTATTGTTTCGATTCATATATCATAGGTTGAAAGCTGCAATTAAGGAACTCTATCCTTCATATCCTAATGAACCTCCTACAATGCAATCATTGCAATTTTTGATAGCCACACCCACCCACACTAACATAGTGTCACGATTATATAAGCTGATACAATCAGATATAGGTGCACAGACTCTAAAAGCACGTGAAAAATGGAATAAATTATTAGACGCTCCTTTGACAGACGACGACTGGGTGTCATGTTGTACGCTCACCACGCTACTTACACCTAATGGAAACTTACGTATTATTCATTATAAATTCCTTCATCAAGCTTATCATACACCAGCTAAATTATGTAAATATGGTCTACGAGACACTGCAGACTGTAAGAGGTGTGGATTTACTCAGGCAGACTTTGCACATCTTGCATGGAAATGTGATAAGATACGATTGTACTGGGAGAACGTAATTTACCATCTGAGTGCTCTGATATCATGTACTCTGTTTGTTAGGTCTACATATCCCTGTAAAGTCAATTAAGAAGAAACTGGTTGCGGTGTTGCTGCTGTTGGCCAAGCGCAGGGTGGCAATGAACTGGGATAGCAAGCAAACCCCTACGATTGCCCGCTGGATATTAGATGCTGTCTATTGTAGAGACAATTTTGTAACATACGCCGAAGAATTACCAACTGCTTCTAAACCATTGGATATCTGGATGCCTTTTACTGATTATTTAAAGGAGAACCCTGACCTGTTCCAGAATTGTCATTAACATTAACATATGTGCTTTAAATTGTGAACACTGCTACACAGTATATCTAGAAATTATGTATTATTTGAGGAGGCGATGTATGTATACCTCCGTGTTTTTTTTACTTAATTTTTTTATTTATTATACTTCATTGTGACTGACAGGATTATTACAATGGTGACTACTGTTATGTACGTTTCATTGAAAATGTTCAATAAAAAATAAATAAAAAAAAGTGACCATTGCTATATATCATATTTAAAACTTAGCAATTTTGCCGTAATGCTTAATGAATATGCATGTAGTAATGTAATCCGGAAGGGCAAGTAAGCTTCGGGAGTCCGAATTCTTAGCCGAGGCATATTTCACTATAGGCAGGCGAGCCACTGAAAGCTCGAGCCAGGCTCGAGGCTGAAGCCTGACGCTGGCTCGTGGTACTCTTTGAACCTAGAGCGCACAACGAGCCGAGCTTTCATGCGGCTTCTGCCTGCCTCCCTCTTCCCAGGATGTGGCATTACTGTCAGAGGTGCTGACAATGGAACTTGGTAACCAGATTCGAGGCTCGGGGTTGGCTCAATATCCCGTGATTCTGGGCACATCACTTAATTTCCCAGTGCATATAAACAACTCATGCAACCTTGTGTAATGTAACTGGTGCTCATGTAAAGCGCTCACCCTTCGGGTTGGGTTAGAAATTGCAGAAAATGACCTAAGAGGTAAAACAAACCATTACTATAAGGAGAGACAAATGGAGGCCTATTTTCTGGCTATGTACAAAGTGAAACCAGAAAACTTGGATAAATCACGGCTTCCCCGCTTTATTTGTGTGATCTTTAGCAAATACTTTTTTTTTCATCAAAACTCTTATTCTTCATCATCGCATATGAGAGCAATTTCAAATATGTGAAATCAGACTACCAGTTATACAAAACTATCACTTTTAATATACCTCAATGCAGTGTTATAATGTGCCTTATTATTGTTAGAGCTTTCACATCTTAAAGAAATCCACTATTTTAAATTTTGATGAGACTTCACCATATTTTACGTGGTTTGTTATATGATTTATATAGCAAATATTTTCAGGGCTCGGCTTCTGCACTGGCAGTAAGTTTTGAGCCAGACCCTTTGGCTCTAGCTCGGATCTCCCTGTTAATTTGTTGGCGGCCCAGCAATATATTTCACTTCTTCAAGTTTGATCACAGTTCACAATATTCCAAGAATTTGAAAGCCAACGAGTCCCGCTCAATGCAATTTCCATAGAGAAAGACGAGTTAAAGACTAAACAGGAAGCTTTCCGCTGTTATTGATTCAAGCAGCCACGGCCCTTCCATTCACAGCACATGAGGCGGCTGGTGGGATCTGAAAGTAGTGGGGCGTAAAAGTCCAAAACAGTAACACATAGGCTATCACACAGAACACAACAGTAACACACAGGACATCACACAGAACACAACAGTAACACCCAGGACCTTACACAGAGCACAACCGTAATACACAGGAAATCACACAGAACACAATAGTAACACAGAACACAACAGCAACACACAGGACATCACACAGAACAACGGTTGGTTGTTGGGAGAATACTTGTCACAACACGCATCACACAATACTGTCAGTTGAATGTTTTTGGAGCAGGCCCAACACCAATATCACGGGAGCTGTGCCCCTACGCTACCGTTCACCCCAACCACCAGCATGAAAACAACAATGTAAAATCGGATCTTAGTAAAAAAACACTGCATAGTGTCCTTACTTCCAGGCTCCATGTTGAAATTCGTGCTCTGAAATGCACCTTTCTGCCTGTAATGTTGTCCAGGTTGGGCGGCTCCATATTGCCCATTGAGTAAGGGGTGTTTTCCCCCCAGTTCGATCCCGCTAAGCAATGTAATGGGCTGGCCCAGCGTACGCTCGGCCAGCACGTATGAGTGCTAATAAATAGCCCAGATCATGCTGGGCGTGGTTAGTGAGTTACTGGCCACTACCTGACACACGCTGTACGGCTCTCTGTGTCCTCTGCACTAGGCCCAGACCTACAACACCACACTGGCGACAAGGTGGTCTCCCCACCCGCCGTGACTCACCACACCGGCTGTGCCTGCCGCCTGCACCGTCACCGCGAGAACGCCCCAGCCACGTCTCCCGCGTCCTTCGCCTGGCACGCTGTGCTCTCGGCCGCACACCTGCTGCCGCCTTCGCGAGGCCCTGCACCGGCTTCCCGAGCAGCCCACAGCCGACGCCTTCGACATCCTCTACGGCCGCTCTGCTGGCCGCACACGCGTGCGTGCAGATTCATTCCGTGCCCTCCGCCACCTGGCCATCTCCGCTACGGACCTCCTGCAGCCCTCAAGCTCGCGGTAAGAGTGATGACGCCCACTCCCAGCCGCTCTCCTCCCGGCGCTTTCCACGCCACGTACCTCCAGCCACGGCCCTGCTGGGCCTTATCTCTCTCTCTCCCTGCGTCAGAGGCATTCCAGGCCGCCTCTGTCTGGCCACACGTGGCGCCACGGGGCAGCGCGCTCCCATCTGGCACGGACACGCAGCGTTTGGGCCTATCTTGTCAGGACCCGCTCCACAGCGCCCTCTTGTGGCTGTGCGCACCCACCTGCTGAACCTCGCCCCTTGCAGCCACACTGCAGACGTCGAGGGTTCGCTGCCTGCACCACCCTACGGCGCCCCGCTTGGCACCGCGCCTAATCACGGGCCCTGCCTGCTGGTGTCCCACTGCGAGTGTTCTGACACCCCAGTCGCGCCCACTGCATCGCCCACATGACGTCAGTGCCTCATCTGGAGCCATTCACCTTCACAGGCCCCCCACCCTCCCAAGCAGCACGCTGGAAGGCATGGGTCGAGCGCCTAGAAACGTATTTCGACGCGGCGGACATCCCTGCTCCACGGAGGAGACCCATGCTTCTTCACCTCGGAGGGGCGAACATCCATAAAATATCGAAGACTATGCGGGAAGCGGGGCCCCCGCGAAACTACGCCACGATGCGCTACGCCATCACGGCCTATTTCGAGCCTTTTGCCAACCCCGACTACGAGCGTTTCTTACTCCGCCAGGCACGCCAACAGCCGGAGGAGTCAGTAGATGTTTTCTACGTGAGGCTAAAAGAGCTGGCGAGCACCTGCACCCTCCCAGACGAGGACGACGAAGTCCGGGCCCAGTTCATCCAAGGCTACGCGTCCTCCAAGCTGCGCGAACGAGTCCTGCAAGAGCACAACATGTCCATGAGGGACATCTTGACACTTGGCCGCTCCAAAGAATTGTCCAAGGCCCGCGCGGCGCACATGGACCCCAAGCCGGCCACCACGGTCAAGGAAGAACTGGTATGCGCCCTTCGCACCGACGTTCAGGAGCCACGAGGCCGAAGACTACGATCTCCCAACAGAACTCCCGTAGTCGCCCATGTGGGTGGTGTGGGGGCCTGTTACCCCACGAAGGAGCCTGCCCCACGCATGGCAAGACCTGCAGCGCGTGCGGGAAAGTGAACCATTTCTCCAAAGTATGCCGGTCGACACAGAGGAGGAAGCAAAATGGCCCGCCACGGCGAGTTCGCGCGATTGAACCGCCCCCAGATGGTCCCCCCGGCAGTGACATGGACAACGATGAAGCCGATGCTGCCACTGTCCACGTAGTCCGAATGCTGAATGCTCTGCCGGCCACCCAACACGCTACACCCATGTGTAAGGTCAAAGTGCAAGAACATGCCATAGCTGCCCTCATCGACACAGGTGCTACCATCAATCTCATGGCTGCCAGCGTCTACAGGAGTTTGCCCAACCCTCCTACGCTACGCCCTACCAGAGTACAAGTCTATGCCTTCGGCACCCGTTCTCCACTCACGCTGTGTGGCGTATTCCAGGCCAATCTCTCTCATGAGACCGCACACCAAAAGGCCAAAGTATATGTGTCACAGGAAGGTTCAGGATTTCTACTTGGCTGCTGCACCGCGCAGGATCTCAACCTGATCCACTTTGCATTCACCGTGCATGCCAACGACCTAGACCGCCTGCTGCAAGGTTTCGGAACGCTATTTGAAGGAATTGGATGCCTGAAGGGTCCAGCAGTCCGACTGCACATCGATAAGTCCGTTGCCCCGATCGCCCTCCGCCACAGGAGGATTGCCTTCCACCTCCGCCCCAAAGTAGAAGCAGAGCTACGCCTTCTGGAGAGAGCGGGTATCATTGAACGGGTGCGTGGCCCCATCCCATGGGTGTCACCCATTGTCGTCGCGAAGAAACCGAAACAGCCGGAAGCAGTCCGCATCTGTGTGGACATGAGGGTCCCGAATCTCGCAATCAAACGGGAGCGCCACCTGACTCCAACAGTAGACGACATCATCGGGGAGCTCGCTGGCTCCAAATGGTTCTCGAATATGGACCTTCGCTCAGGCTATCACCAGATCCCGCTCCACCCAGACTCTCGCCCCATCACTACTTTCTCCACCCATGCAGGACTCTGGCGCTACACCCGCCTCAACTTTGGCATCTCCAGCGCTGCCGAAGTGTTCCAAAACATCGTCAAAAATGTCCTCCAGGGGCTGGAAGGTGTGCTCAACGTGAGCGATGACATTCTGGTGCATGCACCCACGCTGGAAGAGCATCTCCTGCGTCTCCAAGCTGTGTTCTCCCGCATCCGAGACAGTGGACTCACCCTCTACCGTGAAAAGTGCGAGTTCTTGAGGAGAGACATCAGTTTCTTCGGCTATCGTTTCTCCGACAAAGGCATTGGCCCCGACCCAGACAAAGTCAAGGACATACAAAATGCGCCCACCCCGACGTCAGTGTCCGGCATCCGCAGCTTCCTAGGCATGGTCACGTACTGCGGGCGTTTCATCAAAACCTCTCGGACCTGACCGGGCCTCTCCGTGACCTCACCAAAACCACCAGCCACTGGGTGTGGGATGCGGAGCAAGAGGAGGCATTCCGCCACACGAAAGCTGCTCTCTCAGCTGACACTACGTTGGTATACTTCGACCCCCGACACGAGTCCCAGCTGGTGGTGGATGCCAGCCCCATGGGCTTAGGAGCGGTCCTAGCCCAACAGCAGACCTGTGGAGAATGGGCCCCGGTGGCCTACGCCAGCAGGACACTTACGCCCACGGAACAACGCTACTCTCAAATCGAGAAAGAAGCCATCGCGATCCTGTGGGGATGCCGCCATTTCCACATCTACTTGTACGGACACCCTTTCACAGTGGTCACCGACCATAAGCCCCTCGTCCCGCTGTTTCAAGGATCATCATCGCGTCCTCCCCCGCGGATAGAGAAATGGGTGTTGCAGCTACAAGAATTCCAGTTCGCCGTAGAGTACAGACCAGGCACCCGAAATCCGGCGGACTTCCTATCCAGGCATGCCAGACCTGTCACCAAGCCAGAAGCGGCAGCAACGGAAGACTACGTGCGAATGATAATCGAACGGTCCAGACCGCTCCCGATCTCGCTGGATGAAGTGATACAAGCCACAAGAGAGGATGACTGCCTCCAGATCGCCATCCAGGCAATCACCTCGGGAGACTGGAAGCCGTTACAAAACCCGACACCATTCCGCACGACAGAAGCCCAAACCACTTTAAAGGCTCTACATCAAGTGCGCCACGAGTTGTCCGTATCTGCAGAAGGTTGTCTCCTGAGAGGGCCCACGCCTCGTCCTGCCAGAACGCCTGACTCACCAGGCAGCCCTCCTTGCACATGGAGCACACCAGGGAATTGTAAAATCAAAGAGCCGCCACAGGAGCAAAGTCTGGTTCCCCGGTCTAGATCAACAGGTCGAATCGATCATCCAACGCTGCCCAGTTTGCCATGCAACCAGCCTGCCCAGCAGACCCGCGCCTGTGATCACCGAAGCAGGCCCCAACGCTCCCTGGGAAAGAGCCAGCGCAGATTTCGGCAGCCTACCGGGAGGGAAGTACATGCTAGTAGTCGTGGATGACTTCTCGCGATTCCCGGAAATCTAAATCGTCTCCTCTACGTCAGCAGGAGAAGTCATTCCCAAACTAGAGAAGATTATGGCCACCCATGGCCTGATTGGAGAACTCCGGACAGACAACGGTCCGCCGTTCACCAGTGCTGAGCTACTCGAGTACCTGACCTCCCACCGGATCAAGCACCGCCGGATAACCCCTAGGTGGCCCCAAGCGAATGGGGAAGTAGAACGTCTGATGCGGACCTTAAACAAGACGATCCAAATAGCCCTAGCCGTTGGCCACATCCTGGAACAAGCACTATACAGTTTTCTCCGCGAATATCGCCTCACCCCCCATTGCACCACTGGCATCTCCCCGAGCCGCCTGTGTTTTGGTCGAGCGGTGACAGACACCATCCCGCACCATCCGTTGTGGGCAGAGTCCCCGAACCCTCCAAACCATTCCCTGGCAAAGCGGATGAAGACCAACCAGGAGGCGTCTCAGAGGAGGCATGCGAAGGAGAGCCCGATCACTGTTGGCGACCGAGTGCTGGTGCGAGACCGCCATCCCGGCGGAAAGTTCAGGTTGCCATTTGAACTGGATCCATGGACAGTGATTGGAATCAAAGGTACAATGGTGATGGCATCACGGGGGCACGAGAGTGTCACCCGCAACGTATCCTTCAAGAGAGTCCCCGCTGACGACGCGGAGGAGTTTCTGCCACTCGACGAGCCAAGGATGGCTGAACCGGACATTCCTCGCGGTTCCCAGGGAGGGACGGCCGTCCCACAGCCGTCACCGCGGAAGGTGACATAAGCGCCCCGCTCCCGAGAAGGCCCATGACAAGGAACTCAGGGGCGATCAACCAACACGAGACAATGGCAGCCCTGCAGAACCTTTGCTGACCCCCCCTGACAGAAACAGCCAGGGTCGATACTGCCTGCGGCCCTACCCCAAGCCGTCCCAGCAGTAACAGGACTTTGTAGCCTGCTGTCGACCTCCAAGCAGAAGACATGGTGGTGTCTGCAGATCAAGTAAGACTGTTCCATAGATATCCAGTTTATCATGTACTGGTGTTTATAATTGTTGGGTGTTCTCACTCCTTTGTTTTTGTTTTGTTCTTCGGGTAAAGGAGGAATGTAATGTTGTCCAGGTTGGGCGGCTCCATATTGCCCATTGAGTAAGGGGTGTTTTCCCCCCAGTTCGATCCCGCTACGCAATGTAATGGGCTGGCCCAGCGTACGCTCGGCCAGCACGTATGAGTGCTAATAAATAGCCCAGATCATGCTGGGCATGGTTAGTGAGTTACTGGCCACTACCTGACACACGCTGTACGGCTCTCTGTGTCCTCTGCACTAGGCCCAGACCTACAACACCACTGTTAGAAATGGGATCTCTAGTTGGCAAGGGTTTGCACCTCTGTCCAAGTAGGGACCCTTCTTCCTAGTCAGGGTAAGGGAGTTACACTCCTAAAATAACCCCTGCTCACCCCCTTGGTAGCTTGGCACGAGCAGTCAGGCTTATTCTAGAGCAGAGGTCTTCAAACTTTTGGATGCCGAGACCCCCCTGTCAACATTTTGAGGCGTAAGGACCCCCTCCTGACAAAAATTTCTAAACCTGTAGGCAGGGCTACTGGAATTATGAGGCAGGTGAGGACCAAATTACGTGACAGGCTTGACTAAATTGTGTGGGAAGAAAAGGTAAATGATGTTATGTGATGCCGCGTACACAGTAACACTGAGGAAAGATTTCACCCCATCAGTACCAGTGTATAACCAAAATACAGCAATTAACATCAGAAAGATTTCTAGTCAAACTTTGTGAAGGGCCTTCCACTCCACAGGAATACGTGCTGCCACATTAGAAGCTCACTTGGCCCTGGCCGGGAGAAGCAGGGGTCCCTTAAAACCCTGGCGGTTTTGTGCAGAGTTAAGCAGTTTACCCATGCAGCTTTCCTTTCACCCCCTCCCTTCCATCCCTCTGTCCTCTCCTAACCCCGGATCCCTCTCTCACTTTGCAGGCCATTTTATTTCACCCCTTTTTACAACTTCTGAACTCTCCCCATTCAACCTCTCACTTCACCTTTAACACTCCCAGTCAGGGCTGGTCCTAACACTGGTCGCACACGGTGCAACAGTCTTTTTGGTGCCCCACCCCGTTTCCTCCTTCTCCATGAATTCCTTCACTGCCACTCACCAACAATTCACCTCATCTCTCTATAGCATCTTTCTGACAAACATTTCATTTTCTTATAGCGCTACTCATAGTTTACTCACACTCATTTCTGTGATCTGCATGGTACATATTCTTTGTAGCAGGAACGTTAACCCTCTGCACTGTGTGGGTGACAAGAGTGCCCATGTGAGTGCACGGTGAGCGATGCAACAGTGTGAGAGTAGGGTAAGAGGAGTGACTGCAGGGTGAGTGAGGTGGCTTATGAATTTAGGTGCGGATGCAAGTTCAGAATGGGACGAATGAGTGTATGATTACTGATGGGCTTGTTTGAGTGAGTTGCATATTGAGCAGTGAGGGGACAGGTGAGTGAAGTGTCACATGAGTGCAGGATGAGTAGTGTACTCGTGTGGCTGCAGGGTGAGGTATAGGATGAACAGCGCAAGTGCATTGTGAGTGCAGAGTGATCACTGTGAGTGCAGGGTGAGCGGGTGAATGGTGTGAGTGCATTGTGATCGCTGTGAATGCAGGGTGAGCGTGAAAGTGAAGGGCGAGAATGACGAGTGAGTTGTCTGAATGCAGAGTGCATTCCCAGACACTTGAAGTAACTCAGCATGTTATGGACGGCGGCGTAGGGTTTAAGATCTAAGTTAAACTATTGCTATTATGGCATTAATCGGGGATCGAGGAAATAAATAATGTGCTGATCCTGCTACAAACTCCCAGTCCTATGATAGGGTTGCCAGCAGATTATTTTGATGGCCCAGTCGGTACAAAAATAAGCAGTCACCTAAAGCTGTATTTTCAGCACTTATCTGTGCATACTTGAACAGCAAATATAAATAGAAAGCACTTTTAATTGTGTTCTGTGGCTGCCTGAATGATCCATGACTGGTAATTAAGGGGAACAAAGACAGAGAAGTCACATTACAAATGAATACACACTTTTTTATTTAAGACCCTATTTAGTCAAGAGGAGATCTTTGCAGGCTCTTTAAACCCCACATGGCTGCATTTAATTTTTCTTTTGGCGACCCTACTTTATATTCTTTTTCATGAAATGCATTCTCACACTACAGCAGTAAAAGTTAAATGCAAATGTAAGGATTAGGCAGAGTGGGGGCCCAGGGGTTACTGGAACCAGGAAAAAAACTAAGCCTCTGTAACCAGTTTACAAAGGCATGTAAACATGCAAATGGTCTTTAAAGACCTGTGAAAAACTCGGGCGTGCCGGAGATAAGACTCCAGACACTGCCCAGCTGAGCCCCCAGCAGCTCGAGTTGCACTGCAGCAGCCCGGGCTGAGACGCAGGACGGGGGAAGAGGGGAGGCTGAAGCCCTTGGGCCTCGGCAGAAGTGTGACTGGGAAGGCGCGACCCCCTTTGCATCGCTCCACGGCCCCCCTGGGGGTCGCGCCCCACAGTTTGAAGACCCCTGTTCTAGAGGCAGTGTGTAAAGCATTTGCACATAACCAACAGTAATACAGTGTAAGCACTACAAAAGGACACCACACCAGTTTAGAAAAATAACCAATATTTTTATATACTCCAGACAAGACCAATTACGACAAAAATCCACAATACTATACTTTAAAAATGAATGCTTGATAAGGTAACTTCTTCTTTGCAGGAATAACACAAAAGCAAAGTTCGTACGAGTCGGTAGCCCCGTCCGGGTCTACCGCGATGCTGAATTACACAGAGTCCAACAGTTCCAGCCGACCGCGTCGCTACGGGCCAACAGAGTCGTGAACAGACTCGGTCACAGTACCTTTCTCGTTGTGGCTGGTACGGAGTGTACGAGCCGGTCGGCGTTCATCGCGGTTGCGGTGCAAGACGGAGCGATGCAAGGTGCGGTGTCCTCGATGCGGTGCAGGCAGCGGCTCGATGAGCGTCGTGCAGACGGAGTCAGTGAGTCCAAGGCGTGCGATGCAGGGTGAGACGATGCTCGATGCGGTGCTGACAGGTTGCGATGCAGGCGACCCAGCCGGAGTGCGGGAGCTGGCGTCGGACAGCGTTGCGAGTCGGAGCGGTGCGTCGCAAGCGTGCGGCGGTGCCCCAAATGCGATGCGGTCACGACTGTTGAGCCAGTTGCAGCGTCCGCGTCGGTCGGGTCCGGCTGGTTCAGTGAAGCGATGCGAACTGCGGTGCCCACAGGTCACGGTGCAAGCAGCAGCTCGGTGTTGGCGGCGTCGGACGTCGCCCACGGTGAGACTAGGGTTGCGATGCGAAGCGGGGCGATGCGGTCTGCGGTGCAAACAGGTCACCGGTCAGGGATGGATTCGGTTGGCGGAGTCGGTTGCAGTTCCCTTCCTCTGTGGCAACTGAAACAGCGTTCCAGAAGCGGTACCCAGAGGCTTGTGAAGTCTTTGTAGTCCCTGAGACTTCTTAACAGGAGGCCAGCTCGGTTCCAGGTCCTTGGAGATACTCAGCACAAGTTTGTAGAAAGTTCAGTCTAGTCCTTTCACTGCCCAAGGCAGAAGCAGCAGCTGCAGGCCAACCCAACAAAGCAACAACACAGCAAAGGGGCAGTACTCCTCCTGGCAGCTCTTCGTCTTGGCAGGTTCCTTGATTCCAGCGAGATCTAAATTCATGGGGTCAGGGCCCCAATATTTATATCCCAAATTCCTTTGTTCTCTGAAGGCAGAGAGGCCTTTGCCTAGTCCAAACCAGTTCTGGAGCACTTTGTTGACAAGTCTCCGTCCCTTCTTTCAGAGAGTAGGCCAGGGACATCAGACGCACCACAGGAGGTGGAGCCAGCATTGTGGAGGGAAGGCACTGTCCTATTCAGGGGCCAGGTGCAACTCCTCCCACCCATCTACATGTAGATCTTGCTATTCAGCCCTGTGCTGACTCACCCTGTCTCCTGGCATCCCCCAGCCCCTGTCACTCACACTCCAGACAAGGAATACACAACCTCGCAGAGGCAGGCTTGGATGGTTAGACAAGAAAATACCCACTTTCTAAAAGTGGTATTTTCAAACACAGAATGTTAAAACCAACTTCACTAAAAGCTGCATTTTATCATTCTGAGTCCAGGCATACTAAACTCGAATTTCTACCATGTTCCCGGGGTCAGTTAGGATTATAAGCTGTAATAATCAAAACTGCCCGTTCTGGCCTATGGGGAACAGGTAGCCTTGCAATAGTGAAAAACGAACTAGGCTGTAATTCACTATCAGGACATGCCACACACACCAGGGCATGTCCTACCTTTCGCATACAACGCACCCTGCCCACAGGGGTACCTTGGGCCTACCTTAGGGGTGACTAACATGTAGAAAAGGGAAGGTTTAGGGACTTGCAAGTGTGCACACTTGCCAAGTCGACATGTTAGAGACCTCCTCCTTGATGCTGGCTCTGACCCGGTCAGTCAACCTGTAAATCTTGTGCTTCACAGGAGGGCTGTCACCAGTGTCCACATCATGGGTACACCAGTGAGTAACACCGGGGTCAGAGAGAACAGTGGGCGAACTGTCCCAGCAACTGGTGACAGTCCCCTGCTGCTCCTGAGTCAGAGTAGGGGAGAGGATCACACCTTCTACTGACCCATCATGCTCCTTGGTAGACAGGAGGTCAGGGAGAGGCTCACTCTCCTCTTCCACCCCATCATCTGTCGCCAAGAGCATACTCACTTCGGACCTCTCGAAGTGGGGCTTGAGGCGGTTCACGTGAAGGACCCTCAAAGGGTTCCTTGGAGCTTGCAAATCCACCAGGTAGGTGACGTCACTTTTGCGCTCCACCACCTCATATGGCCCAGTCCACTTGTCCTGCAAGGCACAAGGTGCCACTGGGGCCATGACCCACTCTTTTGCCCAGGTTGAAATTCGACCAGAGTGGCATTCTGGTCATACCATCTCTTCATTTCTTCCTGGCTTGCTTCTAGGTTCGCCTGAGCGAGTTTCCTGAAGCGGGCAGTTTGGTTTCTAAAGGCCAGCATGTAGCTAAACACATCCTGGGGAGTTTTCCTGGGAGCTGCCTCCCAGCCTTCCTTTACCAAACTCAGAGGTCCTCTGACAGGGTGGCCATACAGGAGCTCAAAGGGGCTGTACCCAAGAGACTTCTGAGGCACCTCCCTGTATGCAAAGAGTAGGCATGGCAAGAGGACGTCCCACTTACGCCTCATGGGTTCTGTTAGATCCTTGATCATGCCTTTCAAGGTCTGGTTGAATCTCTCCACCAGACCGTTTCCTTGGGGGTGGTAAGGAGTGGTGAACTTGTAGGTTACACCACACTCCTTCCACAGGGATGTCATATACTTGGATATGAAATTGGTCCCCTATCAGAAACCACCTCTCTGGGGAATCCCACACGGGAAAAGATCCCCATTAACGCCCGGCCCACCACTGGCGCCGTCGTTGTCCTGAGAGGGATTGCCTCCGGGTACCGGGTGGCATGGTCCACCAAGACCAGGATGTACCTGTTGCCCATGGCTGTCTTGGGATCCAGTGGCCCCACAATATCCATCCCTACCCTTTCAAAGGGTGTTCCAACAACAGGAAAGGTTGGAGAGGAGCTTTGACCTTCCTCCCACTCTTACCGCTTGCCTGGCAAGTTTGGCAAGACCTACAGTGTGCATCTGACTGCCTTCGCATTTGGGGCCAAAGAAGTGGGTGACAAGCCTGTCAAAGGTCTTGTCCTGCCCCAAATGTCCTGCCAAAGGCACGTCATGAGCCAGACCCAGTAGGAAGGTCCTGAAGCGCTGGGGTACCACCAGCACACGGGCTGACCCAGGCTCAGCAACCTTAGGCTCACTGTATAGGAGACCACTCTCCCAGTAGATCAGATGTGACCCGGACTGATTACCAGCTGCCTGGTCTGCAGCCTGCCGCCGCAGACCCTCCAGAGTAGGGCACTCATTCTGCTCCCTGCAGAACTCCTCCCTGGTGGGACCCCTTCTTGCTGCCAATGGGTCAGCTCAGAGATGTCTTCCAGTTCGGCTACCTGCTCCCCTGTAGGCACCGGGCGTCCCCCTCGAGGTCCGCCTCCTCCCGGTCCGTGGGAACTTCGGGGGCGGTTTCCCGCGCCCCTGCCCTTTCTCTTGGCAGGGACTTGGGCCACTGTTCCAGGCTCCAAGTCCTCTTGATCACCCTTTCTGGCGGCCATTGACCGAGTAGACACGCATGCCCACTCTGGCAACCCAAGCATCTCCAAGTGAGACCTGAGCTCAACATCCTTCCATAAGGACTGCTCCAGGTCGTTACCTAGCAGACAATCTACAGGCATGGTAGGGCTCACAACCACCCTCAAGGGACCTGAGACCCCCCATTCAAAGGGAACCTGCGCCACCATACACTGGCGCTCAGAGTTGTCTACAGCAACTACTTGGTGGAATGCCCCTGGGACTACCTGCTTCTCAGAGACCAGGTGACACCGGACTGAGGTCACACTGGCTCCAGTATCTCTGAGAGCCTCTACCCTGTTCCCATTGATGGTCACCCAGGTGCTATATTTCTTTGTGTTAGGGGCACCTGGTTTCCTGGGACCATCTCACTGTCCCCTAGTGAGACAAGGGTCATTTCTGCGGGATCCCCACCCTTCTATGGGCACCCCTCCTCCCCAAGCGCTACACTAGCCAACACTTTGGACTGTCCACCGGTGGGTGGCTGTGTCCCCTTTGGGCACTTGGGGTCCCCCTTAAAGTGACCTACCTGTTCACATGCATAACACTTGCGGGGCCGGTCTCAACAGGCTTCCCTGTAGAGACCCCTTTCTTCTTATCACCGGGGGGCTGGGAACCTTTACCCTGGGTACTAGTTTGGGGCCCTTTAGAGAACTCCTGTGCTTTACCCTTGTCCCCCCACCTTTCTGCTGGCGACCCTGCCCACCTTTGGCTGGAGTCTCCCCCAAACGCTTTCTTGTGGACCCTGGTACTCACCCAGCGGTCCGCTTCCATAGCAAGCTTCCTGGGGTCAGTTAGCTTACTATCCACTAGGTGCTGGCGTAGATCTGCAAAACATAGACTAGACAAGTGCTCCCATGCAATCAAGTTGTAGAGCCCCTGAAAATCTGTTACACTACTGCCCTTCACCCAACCATCCAGCGACCTGCAGAACACATCCACACATTCCAACCAAGTGTTGGCATCAGACTTCTTACTGGACCTGAACTGATCCCTGTACTTTTCAGGAGTAAGACCATACTTAGTGAGAAGGGCATCCTTCATGTCAGCATAGGTGAGGTGATACCCCTTACCCAAAGCTATCAGAGCATCCCTTGCTTCTTCAGGGAAAAGTGGCCACAATCCTGCTCCCCAATTTTCCTCAGGGACCCCATTCATGTGTATGGCTGCCTCATAACCCTGAAACCACCTTTGTATGTCATCCCCTTCTTGAACTCCTTGCCTACATTCTTGGGAATGTGCACAATCCTGTCTGCCTTTCTGGACGAATTGCTGCCACCATCTGAGCCTGACTTACTCCTAAGTTCTAGCTCCTTCAGTTCTCTCTCATGCTCTAAGAGCATCTTCTTCTCCTCCATGGCCAATCTCCTCTCCTACCTCTTCTCCTCCCGCTCACCCTCCAGCCTGAGCTTCTGCAGCTCAAACTGTCTTGCCTCCCGCCTGTCCTCCAGCTCCTCTGGAGACAGACTGCTGCTGCCTGACCTGGTGGGTTCCCCCTCACCCAACAGCACATCCACCCTGGAAATAGGCTCCTCCACCTCCTCACTGAGATTACCAGGCTGCCCACTGGCATGTCTGGCTGCTACCCAGGCCCTCAGCGCCTTCTGTAGCTCCTCCTTCCTTGTGAGGCCTTTAATTTGGACTTTCAGGTTTTTACAAATCGCTCGTAGCTCCTTTACGGCGTAGGTTTCCAACCTATCCTCCTCAAAGATAACTTCCAGAGATGCAACGGATGATGCAGCTGATTCAGGCATGACAAAAGTAGTGAGTTGAAAACTGGCAAGATCAAAAATAGGCCAAAAGAAAAAGAATCAGTATGTGGTACGTAATGGTCTGCGATATGGTAGTAGTGCACACCAATCACTGTAAGTCAAGTGCAAACACAAGTCCTATCCTCACCGCTGACAACCAATGTTAGAAATGGGATCTCTAGTTGGCAAGGGTTTGCACCTCTGTCCAAGTAGGGACCCTTCTTCCTAGTCAGGGTAAGGGAGTTACACTCCTAAAATAACCCCTGCTCACCCCCTTGGTAGCTTGGCACGAGCAGTCAGGCTTATTCTAGAGGCAGTGTGTAAAGCATTTGCACATAACCAACAGTAATACAGTGTAAGCACTACAAAAGGACACCACACCAGTTTAGAAAAATAACCAATATTTTTATATACTCCAGACAAGACCAATTACGACAAAATCCACAATACTATACTTTAAAAATGAATGCTTGATAAGGTAACTTCTTCTTTGCAGGAATAACACAAAAGCAAAGTTCAGTGCGAGTCGGTAGCCCCGTCCGGGTCTACCGCGATGCTGAATTACACAGAGTCCAACAGTTCCAGCCGACCGCGTCGCTACGGGCCAACAGAGTCGTGAACAGACTCGGTCACAGTACCCTTCTCGTTGTGGCTGGTACGGAGTGTACGAGCCGGTCGGCGTTCGTCGCGGTTGCGGTGCAAGACGGAGCGATGCAAGGTGCGGTGTCCCTCGATGCGGTGCAGGCAGCGGCTCGTTGAGCGTCGTGCAGACGGAGTAGAGTGAGTCCAAGGCGTGCGATGCAGGGTGAGACGATGCTCGATGCGGTGCTGACAGGTTGCGATGCAGGCGACCAAGCCGGAGTGCGGGAGCTGGCGTCGGACAGCGGTGCGAGTCGGAGCGGTGCGTCGCAAGCGTGCGGCGGTGCCCCAAATGCGATGCAGTCACAACTGTTGAGCCAGTTGCAGCATCCGCGTCGGTCGGGTCGGCTGGTTCAGTGAAGCGATGCGATGCGAACTGCGGTGCCCACAGGTCACGGTGCAAGCAGCGGCTCGGTGTTGGCGGCGTCGGACGTCGCCCACGGTGAGACCAGGGTTGCAATGCGAAGCGGGCGATGCGGTCTGCGGTGCAAACAGGTCACCGGTCACGGATGGATTCGGTTGACGGAGTCGGTTGCAGTTCCCTTCCTCTGTGGCAACTGAAACAGCGTTCAGAAGCGGTACCCAGAGGCTTGTGAAGTCTTTGTAGTCCCTGAGACTTCTTAACAGGAGGCCAGCTCGGTTCCAGGCCCTTGGAGATACTCAGCACAAGTTTTTAGAAAGTTCAGTCTAGTCCTTTCACTGCCCAAGGCAGAAGCAGCAGCTGCAGGCCAACCCAACAAAGCAACAACACAGCAAAGGGGCAGTACTCCTCCTGGCAGCTCTTCCAGCTCTTCGTCTTGGCAGGTTCCGTGATTCCAGCGAGATCTAAATTCATGGGGTCAGGGCCCCAATATTTATATCCCAAATTCCTTTGTTCTCTGAAGGCAGAGAGGCCTTTGCCTAGTCCAAACCAGTTCTGGAGCACTTTGTTGACAAGTCTCCGTCCCTTCTTTCAGAGAGTAGGCCAGGGACATCAGACGCACCACAGGAGGTGGAGCCAGCATTGTGGAGGGAAGGCACTGTCCTATTCAGGGGCCAGGTGCAACTCCTCCCACCCATCTACATGTAGATCTTGCTATTCAGCCCTGTGCTGACTCACCCTGTCTCCTGGCATCCCCCAGCCCCTGTCACTCACACTCCAGACAAGGAATACACAACCTCGCAGAGGCAGGCTTGGATGGTTAGACAAGAAAATACCCACTTTCTAAAAGTGGTATTTTCAAACACAGAATGTTAAAACCAACTTCACTAAAAGCTGCATTTTATCATTCTGAGTCCAGGCATACTAAACTCGAATTTCTACCATGTTCCCGGGGTCAGTTAGGATTATAAGCTGTAATAATCAAAACTGCCCATTCTAGCCTATGGGGAACAGGTAGCCTTGCAATAGTGAAAAACGAACTAGGCTGTAATTCACTATCAGGACATGCCACACACACCAGGGCATGTCCTACCTTTCACATACAACGCACCCTGCCCACAGGGGTACCTTGGGCCTACCTTAGGGGTGACTAACATGTAGAAAAGGGAAGGTTTAGGGACTTGCAAGTGTGCGCACTTGCCAAGTCGACATGGCAGCCCCAGGCTGCGCACAGGCTCTGCAATGGCAGGCCCGAGTTACACTTTACGGGCTGTTTGCGTGGGTGGCACAATCCAGTGCTGCAGCCCACCAACAGCATGTGGTCTATAGGCCCTGGCATTCGCAGTGCACTTTACAAGGGACTGACACATAAACCAAATAGGCCAATCATGGAAACGCCAATCCATACCACATTTTATACAGGAGCACTTGCACTTTGCCACTGGACAGCAGTGAGGAAAGTGCGCAGAATCATTACACCAGCAAAAACAGAGTCAAAACCGGGAGGTCAGAAAGCAAAAAGTCAGGGGAAACACGCCAAAAGATGCCAAGTCTAACAACCACACTGCCCAGCATAAAGACCTGTTGGTATTTAGCAAGTCTCTGAAGGATTTCGCATATTGCTTGACGTTATTCCTGGTGGAATGCCTGACGTCTGTATGCTTCTGCCTGACTTGTTTAGGGGAATTGATTTCACAGGGCGATGCAAACTGAAGCCCCGCATGGTGCCAATCTTGGCACACTTGAAGCCACCGAGAGATTCGCACGAGCTTCGTGCCCCGGCAGCTGTCATTCTTGTCCACCTGACGCCGGGACCGGCCTCCCATCAGAAGCACATGCCCCCCCTGGCATCGCCCGACGCCTCTGTGCTGAGAGATGCCCGGCCTTGATCAGCCCCCACCTGCCCGCTCGTGCTTCCAGCCTGCACGCCCCCTGCTCATTTCCGTAACACGTCCTGATCTGTGTTTTACTTTAAGCATCTCCCGGTGACGTTGAGGCATCCTGTGTGTGTGCAGACCCGGCCCCGCAGGCTGGTATTAAAAACACTTCTGGGCCGGTGGGCCCTCTGCTATTGTTTAGTGGAAGTCAAGCGTCCAGTCGGCGCGGCGCTTTCCCGGCTCCCTGCACGCCTCCGTCACACCACACCTCATTTTATTTTTGGCACAGAGTGCGCGCATGCACAAATCTTTTAAGTTAAAGCTCGCCTTTCATATGCTGCATGCATAAATAAAAACATCTTAGATGATCACAGGTAACATATCTCAGTCCTCACCCTACACTGCGGGTACATTGCTCAGACTGCAAACTTGGCGTCCCTCAAAAGTACAGGTACCTGTTTTAAACTGAAAACAATTCAAGGAAGCGCATTATCCAGTCGCGGCCGGTGGACTCGCGGCCCGCGAGTCATGATGCCGCTGGCCGCGACTTAACATGGGAGCCAATTACAACGCTGCATTGGCAGCGTTGTGATTGGTGAGGCGCAGCGGAGAGTGCCCCAGCGGCGCCATTTTCTCTATGTAGGCTGCATGCAGCAGCCTACATAGAGAACAAACATTGGCATAGCCAATAGGTCTCGCCTTTGGGACCTTATAAGTGTTTAGCCATGCAACAGTTGATGTTGTTGCACCAAGGATATTGTGCTGCATAACTAAATACTTCTAAGGTCCCAAAAGCGAGACCTATTGGCTATGCCAAGCAAGTAGCAGTGAAGAATATGTGTAAGTATGCGGCATTCTTGTCTATAATATAGCACTTCATATAGCACACTAGATATTGTTGGCTTTGTGAATGGAGAGTAAGTGATATGCAAGTGTTATGTAGGCCATGGAAGCTAATGGGGCATCTGCGGTTGTCATTGATGGTTCTACTAAGCACTGCCTCCTTGAGCACGGACCAATTTAAGGGTTAGTCACTGAGTTCTTGTAACCATTCACTTCACTGCCTCTCAGAACTACCGGACATGCCTGAAAAGCTAGAGTTTTAGATTGCTGGTATGCATTTACTTCTTTTAATTCGAGTGGCTCCATATTTCTATTTCCTGCAGAGTGCATGCTGCCCTGGGTGCCTGTATTGGGCGATGGCTAATTTTTGGGCACACGTGGTAGTAGTTTTCTGGCATATATCAGTCCTCCTTGAAAGCAGAGTGTATTTTTCGAACTTGTATTTTTTCTTACACTTGAATGTTCTGTATATTTCCATGTGGTCTGAAAATCGTGCCCCTTTAAGTTGGTTTCGATGAGTGTTAGAACGCCAGCCAGGTTCTTTATTGGCTGGGGGAATTAGATGAGGCAAATTATACTGTTAAGGGGGGAGGGGGGTTGGGGGGCGTTTGAGTCCGGAGCAGTTTTGCAGGCGGGACCGACGCCAGGGAAGCGTAAGGCAGTGCAAGTGGGAGGGACAGCGGAACGAGGACAGTGAATGCGCGTTTGTCCTGCTGCACTGGCCATGCGAGCGGCTTGAAAGCTCTAGTTGTGACGGTTCCAGAGAAGATATTCTGCCTTCAAAGGAGTGGATGTGATGGGCGAGAATGCCTGCGACAGCTGCAGACTCCCGTGGTGCAGTGTCATTCCCATTGCAACGGGACACTTTGAAGGTTGAAAGTGCTGCTTGTAAATCAACACGGGAGGTCCTGGATTTGGGCGAGGGGGCGAGGAGACTCACAAGAGACATTCCAGAAATCGAATCGTCCTATGTAGATTGGATTGGCCTAATGTACTTTTTCTTTGCATCTGTGTTAACTGGTTCCAGCAGTCCCTACTTAGAGTAGCGGGTGTATGATACAAACAAGCAGGCTTGTGGTTAAAAGGCATGCATCTGATCGTGGCAAAACATTAACTGTGCCAGGGGGTGAATGCTGTCACTGTAGTTCCCAAAAACCCAGTAAAAATCATCAAATCAAAGATCTGCCCGTAATGCCTATTTTACCTACACAGACGGCACCTCTGACGACAAGCAGTGGCAGTAGGTTTGTTTAATATGGTAACAGAGGCAGCATTAGACCAAGACCTACGGGAGGCTTCCAGCAAGAGTGGACAGAGCTCGTTGTGCAGTGCAAGGACTTGAGAGTGGTGCGTGCGTGTGTGCGTGCGTGCGCGCGCAGTCTGCTCTTTTTCGAAGCACATACTCGTGCTTTTGGCGCGCCCCTGCGCGCTCCCGCAAGGTGTATGCCGCCACAAGCACGAGTATGTGCTTCGAAAAAGAGCTGAACGACGGCTAAAGGTCTCCTATGCAGCGCATGCGCGCTGCGTAGGCGAGACCTAAAAGGGAGAGTGGGCGGTCCTGCTCGAGGGCAGGGGGAGTGGCTTACCCACTGTTGTGGGTACTGACTGTTTGGTCGGCTCCAGGGCCCCAACAGTGGGTAAGCCACTCCCTCCCTGCCCTCGAGCAGGACCGCCCACCCTCCCCCCCCAACCAGGCACTTCTGCTTTCTCGCAGTGCGAGAAGCAGAAACATAAAATGGTAGTTTTTACCATTTTATGTTTCTGCTTCTCGCACTGCGAGGAAGCAGTGGGGCGACGCCCAAACGCCCCTATGGAGGAGCCGTCTAGTCAAAGAAGATAAAAGGCTTCCTTTTCTGCCCTTACACCTAACGAGGCTCTCCTTGCGTTGACCCTGTCATTGCAGGTACTATCCTTATCCTGTTGTAAAGTGTCGGGTTATGTGCAGTAGAAAACGTCTAGTGGCTAAACAAATGATACAGTACGAATTATTTCTTGTGCTTTGTACTACGTTTGTTTACATTGTCGATATCACAAGTTGATCCCACAGGGGAAGTTGAATAAATGAGCTATTATTTCAGAGAGGTAGCAGTCACTGTACTCAGCAGTCCTGCCGATTTCCGTGCCATACATTTATAGCTCGGTGCAGGCATGGTGAGTCGCATGGGAGGTCTTGTAGTTCGAAAATGGAAATTAATCATGAAGTTAAGATAACCTTAGAGTGTGTAAACAGAGGCAATGAGGATGTAAAAGTGTGTCAGTCATCCAAAAATCCTTATTGGACCAAAAGCTAGTCATACAAGCACAAAGAATAAATACAGTCATAATTGATAACAGAAAAAATAATCCGATCGACAGGATACTAGTACAAAATATTTTTTTTTTTAACGAAGAACAGAACAGCGACATTCACATTCCATAAAATGTACTACATTTCATAGCAATTCAAAAAAAAAGTATGGCCATACGAATTTCTGGAGAGGCTAAGGATTGAATATATTCTAGCCCTCGTTATATGAACTGAAGTGCTTTTGTAGGAGAATAGGACGTAAAAAATGAACCCTTATTGAATGATACAAAGTGCAGAATAGCATAAAGTGTATGGTCGATTGACTTGAAACACTATCACAGGGACATTTCAAAGTGGCAACCCATAAGCCAGCAAGGGGAAAAGCTACAAAAGGATGGATTTAATTTAGCCTCAAACTAGTCAAGTAGAATATGTGCTGTAGCAAACCATTTTTAGTATGATTCAATGCCAGAGATTTTAGATATTTGCATATAGTTTATAATAGAACTTGATTCAAGAGATTTTTCAATCCGCACCTTTTCACGATGTGAAACAAAGCTGTTTTCAACCCTCTCTTTAATCTGTGGTCCTATATTTTCAGGGCAATTATAGAGCATGCTCAAATCCAGGGAGTCAAAGACTTTTTTAATGTAGGCCAGTCATAGAATGGTGTTCCTACTATCGAGATTTAAACTGTCTTTCAGAACTTCCCTGGAGAAGCCAGCCCTAGGGCTACTCCAGAACTTTAGATGTAAAAAAAGGGGTAACGGGTCTGTTACAGTGGTACAAACAAGCATTTGCAATGCAATAGGTCTCGCATTTACGCGAGTTTGAGCTATTGACATTGCAAATAACAATGCCTTTTATTTTTGTTTTGGTTTTTAAAACATAAATAAAAGGCATTGTCATTTACAATGCCAATAGCTTAAACTCGCGTAAATGCGAGACCTATTGCATTGTAAATGCTTGTTTAGGTCTGTGTTAGCTTGGACCTTTTGGTTTTACTAAAATGATATGTATAACATACTTACTAAAAGGGCCTTTCAGCCAGCTCTCTTCATCCATGTCTGTTGTTGTGTCATTCACATTTTGTTTTGTTTCTGCCCACTACAGCGTACAGCATTGGGCAATGGGTCAGCCTACTTTAGTTACTGGTTTCACTTTGAAAGGCTGCATTTTACTCTTTCACAAGGAGCACATCCACACACAAGGTAGTTCCATCAGTGTTTTTTGTTTTTACTTTAATGTTGCCTCTGTGTTTAGAGGCCGATGTAACAGCAGGACACTTTTGATGTGAGAACAGGGCCAATTAACAGGGCCAATTTTCAGCTTTTAGTTTCTGTCTCCTACTAACTATGTTGTAAATTTCTTTTAGAGTGGCTTTTGTTTATCTATCTGCTGCTATTTCATTCAGTTTTTAAACAAAAGGGGGGTTGGGCCTGTAACAACACCCAAACTGGGCCTCAACTATAGTTTTAAGCAAATAAATGTTTGGGTGTGTAAGTTAGATTAGTAGCATTTAAGTAAAGACCACTTTGACAACTAAAGTGGTTTTGATGTCTTTATTACACCTTCATTATTCAATTACTTTTTGAATTTCACGGTCAACATTTAAATCATGTCAAACGAAGAAGAACAGTCAATAAAGTGATTCAACAGAACATCAATACAAAGTGATTCAACAGAACATCAATACAAAATGACAACACATGACAATACCAAAATGACCAGTCCATGAATTATAAAAAACAGCAGTGGCGGCACAGATTATTTACAGTGTTCAAAGCTGCAGCCTGCCACAACAAGCTAGTCAGAAATAATACAATCACAACAGGCTAATTGCCCTGTTTGCGCACTGTGCTACTTTGTGGCTCAATGAGAATTGCGACTAGCTGGGTCAGGTCGACGCGTTTCGGAACCCTTAGACTGGTCATTTTTGTATTGTCATGTGTTGTCATTTTGTATTGATGTTCTGTTGAATCACTTTGTATTGATGTTCTGTTGAAACACTTTATTGAGTGTTCTTCTTCGCTTGACATGATTTAAATGTTGACCGTGAAATTCAAAAAGTAATTGAATAATGAAGGTGTAATAAAGACACCAAAACCACTTTAGTTGTCAAAGTAGTCTTTACTTAAATGCTACTAATCTAACTTACACACCCAAACATTTTTTTGTTTAAAGCTGTTTCATTCAGGGCATCAAAAGCAAGGTGAAGAATGGAATGCTTGAGTTAATGTCAGCCACTGCCAATCGTTCAGGGCTGCATCCCAATCCATCCCTTTCCCCCACCATGTCACCTCGATCTGGTACCAGTCATATGCAAATCAGTCTTGACCCTGTTCCAATTGGAACAGTCCAGCCCGAACTGCCAGGCCCTTCCTGAACCAGAACACAAGCAACCCAGGACCGGTTTCGCCCTTATTAGGGCTCATCAGCCAGCTATTGGTTGGTTCCAGTGGCACAGTGAGCACGGGACCCATGTCTGGGCATACCGGAAACACTTAGGGCATCAAAAACAAGGTAATAGATTAAATGTTTAGATTAACCTCAGTCAATCACTGGGGCAGCATCCCGATCCTTGCCACCTCAGTTTGGACCCAGCCATATGAAAATCACTCTTGACCTTGCTCCAATGGTAACAGTCCAGTACGCTCAGTTACTTGCAATCCAATTTAGGCTGTATGTCCTGCTTGTATAGTATTTTAGTTTGATTTCGATCTGACTATATCTGTCTGTCGGTCTATCTATTCATCTATCTTCCACCCCTGTCTGTGAACGTAACTGTCTATCGACCTGGCTTTCTGCGTATCTGCCTATCTACTTGTCTGCCTATCTACCTGTCTGCCCGCCTATCTATCTGTCTGTCTCTCTATCCACCTATCTGTATGTCTACCGGTCTTTCTGTCTATATACCTGTCCATCTCTATTGGTCTGGCTGTCAATCTATCTACCTGTCGGCTTGTCTACCTCTCTATCTATTTAACTGTCTATCTAGCAACCTGCCTGTCTATCTCCCGGTCTGTCTGTCTACCAGTGTGTCTGCCTATCTACCTGTCTGTTGCTCCTTCGAGACCGCCTCCTTCCTCGATGACTGGAAACACGCCAAGATCAACCCTCTCCTGAAAAAACCCTCGGCGGACCCCACCAACCTCAAGAACTTCAGACCGATCGCCTTACTTCCGTACCCGACGAAAGTAATTGAAAAAGCTGTCAACAGCCAGCTCTCCTCCTTCATCGATGAGAACAACATGCTTGACTCCTCCCAATCAGGCTTCAGGAAGAACCACAGCACCGAAACCACCCTCATCGCCGCGACAGACGACATCCGCTCCCTCCTCGACAGAGGAGAGACTGTGGCCCTTAGCCTCCTGGACCTCTCCGCGGCCTTCGACACAGTCTCACACCGCACCCTAGCCTGCAGACTCCACGACACAAGAATCCGGAACAAAGCCCTCGACTGGATCCGCTCATTCCTCTCCAGCAGAACGCAGCGGGTCAGACTCCTTCCCTTCCTCTCGGAACCCACACCGACCACCTGCGAAGGCCCCAAAGGATCCTCCTTCAGCCCCACTCTGTTCAACGTCTACATGGCCCCACTCGCATCCATCGTCAGATCACACGGACTCAACATTGTATCGTACGCAGACGACACTCAACTCATCCTCTCCCTATCCAACGAACCCAACATCTCGAAACACAACTTTCGAGAAGGAATGGAAGCTGTCGCCAGCAGTGGCGGTGCGTCCATTGGGGCGTTGCTCCACTAATGCCACATGGACAGCATGGCCACATTTCCTCGTCATGTCACTTACTACACCGTCCTGACCTGACTCGAAATCCACGCCCGAGTCTGTCAGTCAGGACGCTGAAGGGGGTGGGGCTCAGGGTTGGGTTTGTGTTGTGTTTGAGTTTGACTGACACTGACAGCAGGCAGGCCCAGTACGCATGTTCGGGTTTGGGCTGGTCATTTTTCTGACCAGCCCGAACATGCGCACTAGTACAAGCCTGCAGCGCTGCTGCTGCACATTAGGAGAGCGAGCGAGGGCTGCTACTGGCCAGTGGCCGCAGCCCCCGGTCTCCTATGGGCGGGGACAGTCCCTGCTCGAGCCAATCCTGGCACTGCTGGAGCAGCGTCTGGATTGGCTGAGAGGGGTTGCCACCAGCCACTAACGCAGAACAGAAGACGTTGAAGGCGCCATTCCGCCAACGCGGGACCAGGAGCAGACAGCCGAGGCGGCGCGACCCGGTCAGGTAAGTTTTTTTTAACTTTATTTTTACCTTGCCAGGTCCGCGCGCCCACGTTTCTGCTCCCTTAATAGGCCTCCTGGGAAGGGAGGGGAGCAGGTTGTCCATCTGAAAATGTTCGGTTAATTAAAAGCATAATGACACAATAAGTGTGACGGTCTCGCATCCCAGCTGCGCTGGCACTTACATTAGCTCTCGGCCGAGATGATAACAGCCATGTTTGTCACTGTCGGCGTTCAAGATAAAACCTGACATTGGCACATTTATTGCATTTTGAAAACTGCTCTGTACCGCCGATTTCCCTATATTAACTAAGTCCAGTTTCCACAGTCTGTAGCCTGCTGTGTGTGTAACCTGCAGGTGAGAGAGGCTGTAATTTCATACGGGGTTGATGTGTATTCTCCAGAGCTGTGTGCGCGCCCTGCATTTCATAGATTTCAATCCTTGTCATGTGGCTCAGTAGATGAAGTGCGCAACTCAAAAAATCGGAATTAAAATATATATAGCCCCCACCTATATAAACCCCATGCAGGTTTCACTTCTCTGCACCAGACACCAGCTTCACACCTAGGGGTTCTATATACTCCGCCATTTCCAGCTCGTGGCCCAGGTTCTCAATAATGCAAAAAGAGCACTTTATCTGCATCCAGTGTATGGAATTAGTCGGAAATCCATGTTTAATGTGCTCTGCTGCAGCGCCAGTCATGGTGCGGAATAGAAAGCAGGCCTGCCGTCTCTCTGGTTGTGCAGACAGCGCTGGCATGGTGTAACACCAAGTTGTTGAAAGTGTCTCAGATGCACGAGTCCGTGCCTTGCCCCTTTGATTCATGCTTTGCTTTGTTCTCAATTAATATGTGTACCATGATTTGGCTTTCTTTAGAATCTAACAAATGTTTCACCATGTGTGTGTGTTGTAATGTTTTTAAATATAAATCGCACAGTGGAATTTAGTTTTTTGTTTGATGGATGGGTGAGTACAATGTGTTTTTTTAAAATTCTGTTCCTGTTCTGTAGCTGTCTAGGTCGGTCGTGGTGTGAGAATCAGAGGGGGGGAAAACAGGGGAAATGATTATTTTAAACAACAAACCATGTCAGAGAATCTCTGCTGTGTGACATTAGGCCATTATTTTACACAGAGTCCAGATGGTAATGGAAGTTGGTTTAGTGCTCGCTGGTTTGGAGGTGGGAGGTGCTGTACATTAAGACCCTGCTGCCTTCTTTTACTGGGTGTATATATGAATGGTCACATGACAAGCATGCTTAAATATTGCTTACTGTATTATCGAGTGACATTTTGGTTTCTTCTGGCTGGCTCTGTAAAGGGGTAACACCATGTACCTCGAGATCTGGTGCCATTCAACTTTTTCTGCGCATGGGTATGGCAGTTCTGAATTTTGGCATGCATCGTTTTTCAAAGGAGACACTGAGCGGTGTTGCAGCTGTATACTGTTCACATGACAGTCAGTCTTCTGACGTCTTCTGGTGCTGACGGCTGCTTGCTTCTCCAGAGAGAGGCGGCGGGCCATTAGGGGAATGCTAGGCAGAGAAAAGTGGAAATGCATCAAACTTGAAATGAATGCACTTGATCTGATGTTTCTTCTCGCACCAGCGAGAAAGCAAAGTAAAAAATTGCTTTCTGTGCTCAAATGCAGTGTCACAAGGTAAGCAAGCGCAGTCGGTGATGCTAACAAGCATAGGTGGTCCTGTCATTCTAAGTTACAGTAGTGGAAATTCCTCACTAAGTCTTGGGGTTCCTCTGAAGTTTATATTGAACAGCCTGCCCACCTGTGGCTCTGTACTGGACATGTCTTTAGGAGGGATCTTTATTAATGTAATAACTGCACTTTCACCATTGCTTTATTAACCTTCCTGCTTTCTCAAATTTGCTTGAAAATGCACCATTTGTCCACTCTTTTTTCAAAATTTTCTTGGGGGGAGAACCCTCCCGAACTCCCGGTACGTTGTTCCGGGTCGCTCGCTACGCGCGCTCGCTGGGGTGCAGTATGAAAATTATTTTACGCCTCACCACTTTCAAATGCCACCAGCCGCCACTCGCCAGGTGGATGAAGAACAGCTGCCTACGACTGAACACAGACAAAACTGAAGTACTCATTATAGGCCCACATCCCGAAGCCTGGAACGACACCTGGTGGCCTCCCGCCCTCGGGAACCCACCCACGGACCACGCATGCAACCTAGGAATCATCCTGGACTCCGAACTCAAAATGGACCGCCAGATCAATGCCGTCACCTTTTCCTGTTTTCACACCCTCCGTCTCCTACACAAAACTTTCAACTGGATTCCCCTCGAACACAGGAAAACCGTCATCCACGCCCTCATCAGCAGCAGACTGGACTAGGGCAACGCACTCTACACCAGGATCAACAAGAACCTCACCTGCAAACTCCAGAACATCCAGAATGCCTCCGCCAGACTAGTCCTTAACCTACCGGGCCACTGCCACATCACCCAACACCTACGGGCACTAAACTGGCTCCCTGTCGAGAAGAGCATCACTTTCATGCTTCTCACCCACGCCCACAAGGCCCTCCACAACACCGGCCCTGCCTACATGAACCACTGCCTCTCGTTCCACGCACCCCAAAGATCCCTCCGCTCAGCCCAGCTTTCCCTCGCGACGGTGCCGCGCATCAAGAAGACCAGAACAGGAGGCCGCTCCTTCTCCCTCCTCGCGGGCAAGGCATGGAACACCCTCCCTCTCCACCTCCGCCAGACACGAACTCTCCCCAAGTTCCTGAAGGACCTCAAGACCTTGCTCTTCAACGAATCACCCTGAGCGTCCGGCAACTACACGAACCCTGGTGGGCCCTGGGAGTCCTCAGGACCCACTTGGCCTTCGACAAAACACTGAGTGCCTAGGAGTTGCGTGCCCCCCCACCCCATAGCGCTTTGAGACCCTTCCGGGTGAGTAGTTGCGCTTAACAAACCCATGATTGATAGATTGATTGATCTGTTTGTCTGCCTATCTACCTGTCTGTCTGCCTATCTACCTGTCTGTCTATCTATCTTTCAGTCTTTCTACGTGTGCATCTAGCTATCCATCCATCTATCTTTGCAACTCTATCTATTTGTGCAGCCCACCTATCTTTGCTGGTACCACAGGGCCTGTTCATGTCAGACTCCAGGATCTCCGGCCTTGGCTTTAAACCAATCACAACCAGTGTAAGTGATCAGGAACTTGCTTCTCCGGAGTCACAACTGAGTTTCCAGACATGTGGTTGCTTGGGTGATTTAGTTGCATAAAAGTTTCATTTCTAAGGAGTCTGATGAAGTTGATATATCACGTTGCTCTACCACACCACATTTAGTAATATATATGCGTCGGGAAATGCTATCTGAATACTCCACTGGATCCTGCACCATTGAAGCTCTCTGTCATATAATGTACTTGTGCCATTTTCTACGCTCCCTCTGTAGGCACCAGTTGGATTTTTCACAGAGCCTGTGCCTCCATTGAGGTGATATTGGTGGCCGGCACCCCCACATTGAAAATTGTTCCAGCCGCCCTGGCTCTGTCAGCCTCTCTCTATGAAGATACCCCCAATCACTGCACAACCACACTCTCCACAGCCCTCACACCCCCGTTCTGTAGACAGACAACCACACTCTGCACAGCCAATACACTGCACAACGTTCAACACTGAACAGCCCTCCACCTAGTTGAGAACTCCACTCCAAGCACTTGTAACCACTCTACTCTCTCCCCACTTTCTGCCCAGCCCTCCACAGCCTCACTCTGTAGCTCTACTCTGCATATTTTGACCCAACGGACGGAGTAGACAAAAATTGTCAAATTCGAGACGTGAATCCAGTGAAGTTTATGCTATTCCATGTCCCGTTACTTCAGCGCATATACTCAGTCCTGCACTTCACCGGACACCGCCTTCTGCTCAGCTTTGCAGTGTTAGCACCATCTTCTAGCCCTGGGTATTGCTGTGTGCTTCGTGTATCATCCATTGCACATCCCCAGTACCAGTGCTGTCCTCAGTCCTTCCCAGGCAGCCTCCACCCATACACACCTTCACTCTTTGTGCTGCTCTGCCAGCTGCACAACCCTCTGCAGTCTCAACAACCCAACACTCTTTGCTTACAACCTCACTCTGCACAATCATGCACTTTCTGTAAAACCTACACTCTGCCCAGTCCATAAACCTGTGCACACTTCCTTCAGTGCACAGACCTCCACAAGCTTCCACTTTACATAGCCCTCCAATCTCTGCACAGTGATCCAGTAATCAAACCTTTGCACACTTCCTTCAGTGCACAAAGGTTTCCACTCCGCCCACTCGTCAACACACTGCAAATCCCTGACAAAGTCATGACAGCTCTGCACACTTCCTTCAGTGCACAAACCTTTACACTCTGCACAACCTTCCACTCTGCAGAGTCCTCCAGTAATCAAACCTCTGCACACTCCTCCTTCACTGCACAAATCTTTGGGCAAAGTCCTGCCATCATTCTGTGCACACTTTCTTCTGATTGCTCCACATGTGCTGGCTGCCGATAACTTTCTCCTATTGGGAGATTTTAATTATCACGCCGAACTCTTATGCGATCCGCATTCTAACAATCTCATTTGTTGTCTAAGTACCTGGGGTCTCAACCAGCTGGTGACTGGTTCCACCCATATAGATGGTCACACGCTAGACCTTTTATTTACCAACTCGTCCCATGTCAAGGTCGAGGCACCACTTCCAGTTCTTTGGTCCGACCATCATATAATAAAATTTTACATGCATGCAATTTCGACCGTGCAAAATTCCCGAAAGGAACTAACATTAAGTAGGTCATGGGACAAAATCAGCCTAGCTTCTTTTTCCTCACACTTTACCCCCCCTCCGCTATTTGAATTGGACAACCCCAATGTGGCAGCCGAATCCTTCGAGGCAGAAATTAGTCGGACCCTAGATAGAATTGCTCCCAGGAAAAAAGTGAAACGCCCTCATAAACTATCCCCATGGTTCACAACAGATTTAAAAGCAGATAAACTAGCCGCCCGTAAGGCCGAACGCGAGTGGCGACATTCACAAAATGCTATAGACAGACCGGACTATAAAGCCTCTAACAGGTGCTATCTTGACCACATTGCCAGGGCCAAAAAGATTTACCTAGGGGATAGAATCAATCAAGCTTCCAACTCTCACAAAGAATTGTACAAGATACTAAAAGAGCTTACTAACCCCATCCCCTGTCAGCCAACTCAGATTGCCTCGCAAGAGTGGGTGGATACCTTATCATCTTTCTTTGTAGACAAAATTAACAACATCCAGAGCCTCTTCCCTCACATAGCCAACAAACTATTAAATCAGAGACCTGCTAGTAATCATCTCTCGCCTCCCGCTCTTCTCAATGAATTCTCTGAATTTACGCATGAAGACGTTTCATTTACGCTTAGGAGGGTGAAATCAGGCTCCCCACAGACCCGGTCTCTGCCCAGGTACTGTCTAAAATTGGACCAGCCCTCCTTCCCGGCCTAACCAAACTCCTCAGTCTCTCACTATTTCACTCGACAGTGCCCTCAATATGGAAAGAGTCCATGGTAAGACCCATTTTAAAAAAGTCTACATTAGACCCTAAGCAGCCCAACAACTACCGGCCAATCTCTCCTCTTCCTCTTTTTGGGAAGGTTTTAGAGTCATTGGTCAATAAGCAATTGACCAACTACTTAGAAAACAATAACTTGCTGGATTCTTCTCAATCAGGGTTTCGGGCTTTTCATAGCACCGAAACGGCCTTATTGGAAGTGGTTGACAATATCAGACTCTCTTTTGATGCCAGACAATCTGCCATCTTGGTTCTTCTCGACCTGTCGGCTGCCTTCGACACCATCTCCCACAGCATTCTTTTGGATCGTCTGCGGGAGCTGGGTGTCGGGGGTACCGCGCTGAACTGGCTCAGGAGTTATCTGTCCAATTGCACTTCCAAAGTTCAAATAGGTGCTTTTACTTCCAGCAGTCAACTCATTGACAAGGGTGTCCCCCAGGGATCTATCTTGAGCCCCACACTCTTTAATCTATATGTATCACCTCTAGCCAATATCATCAAGTCCCATGGCTTCGACACAGTGTCGTATGCTGATGACACTCAGTTGTTAATTACCCATGGACCAGACCCCACCAACATCAAACTTAGATTCAGGCAGTGTATGTTGGACATACACGGCTGGATGTTAAACAATCATCTTCAACTTAACGTAAGCAAAACTGAAATCATCCTCTTTGGCAATGCACAAACGCTGTGGACAAATGACTGGTGGCCTTCCACCCTAGGCATATGCCCCCCACCTAAGACTACAGTACGCAATCTGGGAGTGTTGATGGATAATAAGCTCTCAATGTCAGATCATGTCAACCACATAGCTCGTATGTGTTATGGACTAATACGGAGCCTCTGCAAAATCTTTAAATGGGTCCCACTGGCATCTCGTATGCCACTGGTCCAGGGATTAATAATCAGTCGCCTGGACTATGGCAATGCCCTCTTGGCCTCTATAAATCAAGAACATCTAACAAAGCTTCAGGTCCTTCAGAACACGGCGGCTAGATTGGTTTTAAATCTCCCACCTCGTTCTCCCTCGGCACCTAGTCTGAAAGCCCTTCATTGGCTTCCAGTCAGGAAGCGGATACATTTTAAGATTAACTGTCTGGTACACAAGACCCTTAATGGACAGGGCCCTCAGTATCTGGCTAACAAGCTGGAAAGATATCAGCCTGCTAGAACTCTCCGATCCGCCAATAACAATTTCCTAACTATCCCGAAAACTCATACAGTTAAGAACGGCGGAAGATCATTTTCCTGTCTTGCTCCCACTCTATGGAACACCTTGCCTCTGCATCTCCGCACAGAGAGCAACCATAAGAAGTTTCCCAAATCTCCCAAAACCTGGTTAATCTGAGATGACTGCCCTCTGTTTGCACCACCTCCTTTTTCATCTTTTCTGTTTTCTGAGTTCAGGCTAGCGCTTTGAGACCTTGGGGTGATATACGCGCTTAACAAGAACCTTTACATAACATAACACAACAGTGCACAACCCCCTCGCTCTGCACAACCTTCCACTCATTACAGTGTTTTCCTCTTTAATTTTTGTTTTGCTTTACAGTCACCGTATAGCTAGACAATAAGACGTCAGTTTAAACTGATGTAATTGTGTAATTTGTTGCTGTACTTCGTAACCCAAGTAATGTTCTTTAGTAAACTGCTTGAATGCAGGAGTAACTGTTAATATGTAATCCACTCAGGTACAATTTTGGGGCTTTTTGGCGCTAGATAAAACTTGTAATTAAATAAATACACCGGTCTCAAACCTCTGGATACTTCTTCAGTGCACAAACCTCCACACTCTGCACAGCCCTCCACACTGTTGATAAAGTGGGATTCTTATCTTACCATCACTAAGAATCCTCAGGTCGCCAGAATCTTTTTACCTGCAGAATAGTGTGAAGGGAAGAAAATCCAATCCTGTCACCAATCCTGTCATGTAACAATTTAGAATCCAGCTTGCTTCAAAGATCACTGACTCCAAATTCAAATTTTAGGGGTTTATTACAAAGCCAAGAATAACTGCACATACAAGCACCTCAACACGAGGTTAAAGAAATAAATGGGCACTAATACAAACATCATCCTACGCAGGAGTCTCATCCGACTCAGGATAAGAAGAATCGTTAGTTCCAGAAGCATTAAACTAGCAATGACGGCTCCAATCTCTATATTATTCTTCATTTACCTATTAAAGAGAAAAACATTAACCTGTCCCTACTCTACCGCTAAGGTGACATCCCTACTTAACAAGTTTCCCCAGGCAAGAATAGAATAAAAGGTGTCAGCTGTGAAGACTTCCTAAGAAGTCCACTCACTTAGCATTTTGAGCTCGTTCTAAGATGCTCCTTCCTAACTAGATCTCTCTCTTTCGCCCTTCTCTGAGGTCTACTCTACCTCCAATCTACTCTTCTCTCTCGGGGCACTATCCCTAATACAAAATCCGCATACAATAGGACACGCCCTTGTCACGCCTCTCCAGCCAGGTCTTCCTTCTCGTACTTTTCCATCGAAACTATTACTTCATCCAAGACGGTTACAGTGACCTTGGGTCCCAGGCACCTTCTCCGCTGAAAGTATCATCCCTACATTCCAGTATACTCCCATCTCAATGTCTCCCACCATCCTAACTCCTAAAACAAAGAGCCAGTCTTTCACTAACGAGGCATGTGTCCTTGCACCTGCAACAGAAAATACATTCAACAACTTTCCTCTGTACGAATCTACCAACCGTGCCCAGAGAGCCTTCCCAAGAGAACACCTTCTCTGCCTACAAAATAAGCTAACATAAGAACGAACAGGCCTTTCTTTGACGTATATGCAGTCAGGCCTTTACACAATTTAAACACACAATTTTAATTACTTCTCTAAGCATTGGTTCATACATTTCATATGCGAAAAAGTGAACTACACGTGCAACTTAATATGGTACACGTTTAACTATTGCATCTCGATTGCACATGGGCTAATTCATTTATGCATCATTTTAAACGCGTTTCAGTTAAGCATTACATTTACATGATTATAATAGCACAATTACTCTTCTATTCACTCTAATAAATGCGGTTAGAACTACATTTTACTAGCCATTCCTTAATATATATCTGGATATATGCGGGTGCGGGCTAACGATGGTTATGATGCACCCCTACAAATTTTTCGAGAACATGGCGCTCTATCAGTTCCCCCCTTTGATGACTCCTGTCATCACACTTTACAACTCTTCTTGGAGAAAGAACTGACCTAAACAGAACTTGTTGCCATCCTCCCTTGTCGGAATCTCTCCAGACTCTTAATGCTTCGATAGTGACTGTCCTGCAGTCTAGCCATTCTCGTCTCATTTTCTCTCAAAGCTCTCTCAACTCTGCCTGCTTTATACCACTTGTATGCTCTGATAAGACCCCACAAGCAGACCACACAAACCACAACGATAATGAGAGGTCTCAGAACATAGCCAAGGAACCCCTTTCCCAAATTCGCAAACCAGCTTCCCACTTGACCAAATCCCTTGCCAACTTTCTCCCAAACTCCCTCTTCAGTCAAATCCTTTATCTTAGTATGGATCGTAGTGATGTTACTTATATATTTCTCCAGATCCTTGCTGTTGTCTGGTATAGAAGTACAGCACTCTTGAACCTTCAACATTTTACAGACTCCGCCCTCTTTCGCCAATAAGACATCTAAAGCAAGACGGTTCTGCAAAACCATTGTCCTTATCGACAACATCTCTCCATCCACAAGTATCAACGACCTTGCTGTATTCATTGACAATTCATCAACCACAGTCGCCAATCTCCGGATCTTCACATCATTCAGGATCACTCCCAAACTTGGTATCATCGCTCCAAAGATATCTCCTACTATCGCTCCTCCACTCTCACCTCTTTTCACTCTCGAATGCTTTCCACCTTCCAAATGTTCCAAATCCTCTGCATGGTAAATCTTTGGAAATATTATTCCCAAATAACACGTGCCATACCAGTTCGCTGGCAATCTCACATAAGCATTCCTTCCACACACATAATACACCGTAGGTATCACTTGTACAGGACCTTGCAGAAAATTCTTTGCTGATTCCTCCATAGTGAAAACATGATCACACTCACTCTGTCCCACAGAGACCTTATCATAATAGGTCTGTACACGTCTCACGCACAACTTCCCCCTTTGCACCATATCCAATGCTATAGGGCCATAACTTCCCTTCGCTCTGTGTAACCTCTCCTGGTCTGTCCAATCTACAGGACTATCTCCGGTATGACGTGTTTGTGATAGTTTTCTATATATATCTTCTACCTGATTTACAAACTTTTTCTCTACTTCTGTTAATGCACATGTTAAATTGTGTCTATGGGCATAGGCTGTATCTAAATTCGAAGTCAGTATGAAGTACTTTCCAAGTCTATCATCCGCCTTGTAATAATCGTACTTGTTCAAATGTTTATAAGCAGGAACTTCTGGAAGCACGGCATCATAGTTGGAAAAGAAATACTCATAGTGACTTCTCCCATAAAACACACTAAGCAACAAACTACACGAAATTCCATAAGTCAGGGGAAGATGGTGGTATCTAATACCCTCATCCACTGAAGCTGGCAACTGCATACACACATAACAATCTTTCGCATCCACGTACTCATATAGCAGCTTGGCATACGCGTTAAGCTTAAAATCACCTCTAGACATATCTACATGCAACTTACGACTCTCTTCTATTAGCATAGCTCTTTCAGCTCCTATGATTTCCTCTTTTCCGCTAGGTGTGATGGGCGTAGGACTCCCTTGTACCCCCCCCACCTCTAGCTCGCGTGGAACCACATATGAAATTACAACTACTAAGATTATAGAAACTATCACACCCCCTAGCAATGTGCCTACTATCAATTTGGATCTACGGTGTGAATCTCCAACCTCCATTATTTTGGAAAGTTCTCAAAGTTCTTGGTTTCAGCAACGAACACTCAAAAGTCTCTGTCTTCTTCACGCGTGACTTGCTTAACCAGTCCGAACAACACTCCGAAATAGCTGGAAATCCCCCTTTCAGCTACAGTTCCTTATTTACATAGTCCAGAAAAAGACTTCCCTAAGTCCTTGTTTCTCCTCTGCGGAAAGTCCCTAAGTTTATTCTTCTTCCACTCGGACCTAGGTTATCTTCTTCTTTAGGCTTTTTATTTACAACAAGTATATACTCAGTCCGAAATAAGATCAGCTCCAAGCGCTTCTAAAACATGATGCAAAAGTTCAAGACGAAGAATTATCATTTCATGTGAAGATGGCTCAAACCCAAATGACGGAAATTCGAGTCGATGCAAAACCAATTGTCGAACTTTACTCAAAAGTGGGGGATTCGGAACCGTGAGGGTTAGTATTCCTTCGATTTCGAGCCCTGGCACTAACAGCACCACATTCAACACCACGTTCGGGCTCTTGCTGACCACCAGCACGGACCTCAGCCTCCCTGAACTCACTACCCCCGGCATCGGTCACTGCGTAAGTCCACTCCGGGGTAGAGTATCTCTGGCAAGGTACTCTTGTTCTTTTCGACCTTCTCCGACCCTCTTGGGCCTGCTCTCCGTCACTTGCTTCCGATTCAGACGTCTCAGACACTGGAGTAAGATCTCTTTCGGGTGTTAACCTCAGATTTAGTCGCCTCTGTCTTTCAGGCCAAGTCTCCTCGGTTCTGGACGTTCTTCCGCTTTCTCCCTGAATACCCTGTGCACCACTTCCTTCTTCTGCTGAATTTTACTCTACTCCACCCACAGCAACACCTCCGTCATCCGAGTCAAAGTTGGGGTTCTGGTTGTCACAACCCTCTTCAGCTTGATCTGGTGCACAACCAGCTACATCAGCGGCCCTCACAGCTTGACTTGTCCTCTCATGTGGCCCTGCCACATCAGCTGGATTTTCATTCACGAGAGGAGCTGTTTCTTCCGAGGGTGCTGAAACTCTGCGGGTATGGGAAGCATGCACCCAGTTCGGTAATCCTCCGCACTTCACTGCTGTGTTCGTCACCAGTATTACCTGGTACGGGCCTCGCCACCGAACATCCAGACAGCTCTTCCTCACGTGCTTTCGAACAAGCACCCACTCTCCTGGTCACAGGTCGTGGCACAGATCACTCGAGGCCGGAACAGCTGCAGCTTGCACCTGCTGGGACACAGAACGGACCACATCAGATAGTCCTTTACAGTAATCGAGAATCAAGTCATCAGTGATGTTTATCAAAGCTGTAGCTGGTACTGCTGGCAATCGCATCGCCCTCCCCATCAGAATTTCATGGGGAGATAACCCAGTTCTCCTGTCGGGGACACTGCGAACACTCATAAGCACAAGCGGCAGGGCATCAGGCCACTTCAGGGACGTTGATGAACACACTTTTGCCATTCGGGCTTTCAAGGTTCCATTAACCTGTTCCACTATCCCAGAAGCCTCTGGTCGATAACTGCAATGTAGTCTCTGATCGACATTCAATGCGGCACAAAGCAACTTCATGATTTCACTGTGGAAGTGTGTTCCTCCATCTGATTCCAAAGAGGTTGGAAAACCAAATCTCGGGATAAGTTCCCTCAACAATAACTTAGCCACTGTGAGAGTGTCACACCTGCGTGTTGGGTAAGCCTCCGCCCACCGTGAGAATACACACACTACCACCAAAATTTCACCTCAACCCATTGCACTTGGGCATCTCAATGAAATCTAGTTGCATCCTATTGAAGGGTCCTCCTGACCTCCCAATGTGACTCAAGGTAACCACAGTCTTCTTTCCCGCATTCATCTGTTGACACGTAACACATCTCTGACATACTGCTTCAGCAATTGCACGAAATCGTGGGTTATACCATGTCTGTCTAAACACACGCACCATTGCATCTCTGCCAAGATGTACTGGACCATGTATCAGTCTCGCCATCGGGCTCAACAGATTCTCAGGCAACACTGCTCGACCATCACTGGAAACCCAAACCTCAACATCTCCTCTTTCACATCCTGCTCTGAGCCATTATCTTGTTCTTGATCTGAAACCTCATCCTGCAGTCGCTTGAGTTCTTCCCAAGTGTCTGCCATGGCCAACATCATGCTGAGCTCGGTTCTTTCTTGGCTCTCTCCTGTGTAGCCCCCTGTGAATATACATCCTTGCTCTGCACAAAAACGGGCAACTTCATCGGCGTAGTTGTTTCCTAGAGACAAAATCATTCCCCTTTCCATGTGCAGCACATTTGACTACAGCGATTTCCTTCGGACATTGCAATGCATCTAGTAGCTGTCTCACATATTCCCCATTCCTAATGGGTGAACCAGATGATGTCATGAATCCCCTCTGTGACCATAACTGTCCGAAGTCATGAACCACACCGAACCCATACTGGCTGTCAGTGTAGATCGTGATTCGGATTTGATCCGCGGCCAAACAGGCACGAGTCAAGGCAATGATTTCAGCTACCTGCGCGGAGTGTACTCCTTCTAGACAGGCAATCTCAACCACTCCTAAGATGGTACATACAGCAAACGCTGCTCTCAACTGACCAACACTGTCTCTTAGGCACGAACCATCGACAAAGAAAATTTCATCAGGGTCAGTCAGTGGTTCGTCGACAATGTCAGGTCTCGGTTTGGTGCATAGCTCAGTCACATCAAGACAATCATGGTCCTCACAATCTTCATCATCTGTGTTCGGTATGGGCATTAATGTCGCAGGGTTTAAAACAGAGCACCTTTTCAGAGTCACATTCTCTGCGGCAAGTATGACTTGCTCGTACCTCGTTAACCCCTATATTCGTTAGGTGCTGGGTCTTTGTCCTGGTCATTAACAATTCAACAGAGTGTGGTACATAAACTGTCCGATGGTGACCCATTACAATGCTTTCACATCTTTCAATGCTGACACCTGTTGCAGCAACGGATCTGAGACATCCGGGCAACGCAGAAGCTACTGGATCTAAAGTAGCTGAAAAATAGGCAACTGGTCTACGGACACCTCCATGGTTCTGAGCCAAGTCTGACAATGCACAACCTTCTCTCTCGCAACAGAACAGTGAGAAAGCCTTGTTGTAATCAGGCATTCCTAAAGCGGGTGCACAACACAAACCCTCTCTCGGGCTTAGGAATGATATCAAGCATTCCTCGTCCCATGGTACCGGATCACTCACATCCTTGTGCGTCAGCCTCTGCAAAGGCTTTGCCTTCAAGGAAAAATTGGGAAACCACTGGCGACAATAGCCGACCATTCCCAAGAACATCCTGACGTCCCTCTGAGTGGTAGGCACAGCCATGTTCATTATCGCCTCAATTCGATCTGGTGACACCTTCCTCTTGCCTTTCTCTATTCTGTGACCCAAGTACTGCACTTCGTTCAGACACTACTGCAACTTGTTCGGAGACACCTTGTGTCCGTTCTCTGCCAAATGATTCAATAGGGCTATCGTATCTATCCTGCAAGCGTCTTCTGTTTCTGAGGCAATAAGCAGATCGTCTATGTACTGTATGAGAACTGAGTTCTGTGGCAATACAAGACTTTCAAGATTCTTCTTCAAGATCTGATTAAAGATCGATGGACTCTCTGTATACCCTTGAGGGATACACCACGTTAACACATGATTTTCCAGCCAGAAAGCAAAAAGAAATTGGCTTTCTTCGTGGAGCGGTATCGAGAAGAATGCTTGACACAAATCAATCACGGTAAACCACTCGGCTTCGCATGGGATCTGAAACAGTATCACTGATGTATTCGGTACCACTGGACAACATGAAACAACTATCGTGTTGACCTTTCGCAGGTCTTGCACGATCCTGAACTTCCCACTCGGTTTCTGTAGTCCCATGATCGGTGAGTTACATGGGCTACCTCTTATTTCCTTCAGAATTCCCTGCTTGATCATGGACTCGATTACAGGTTTAATCCCTGCAATAGTCTCGGGTGGCAGGTTGTACTGGGGCGTACTAGGGAATTCGAAATTCTGCTTAACCTGGATCTGTACAGGTTCAACCCCCTTGATCAGTCCGATCTCTTCTCCCGTGAAGTCCCACACCTCATGTGACACAGAATCTCTCAAATCTAGTGGAAGTTCCTCCACTGTCACCACAGGATACATTTCTATGCACAAGTGCTGATTCGCAACCTTGAAGGTGGCATCATCATCCTTCGTCTGGACCTCAACTCCCCTAGGTGTGCAATAGATGGTACAATTTAACTTACACAATAGATCTCTTCCTAACAGACAGACTGGACTCGAATCGCACACCACAAACTGATGTTTATCTCGGAAAGAGCCTATTCTCACTGGAATCGGTTCGGTCAATGGGCTAGTTATCCTCTTGTTCGCCACTCCAACAACTTGGATCAATTGTCCCGAGAGGGGTAGGTTGGGGACTACTGCTGATCTTACAGTAGACCGGGTAGCACCAGTGTCAACCAAAAGGGTGGTAGGATGACCATCAGTGTCTGCCTCCACAAAAGGTCCTCTCTGGTCTACCTCCAAGACTGCTCCAAGTGTGCAGTCTCCCCCCCCCCCCCAGGCACCGTCAGGCCAATAGGTCTGGGCTGTACTCTTCATACCCTTTGAAAAGGGGCATCTGCTGGTAAGTCCGCATTCCCTGCGAAATTCTCGGTGGCTGGGGAACTTGCACCTGTGGGTTAAACGTCCCCCCTTTCATCGATCTGGGCCTCGTCACAGTATTGACTACCTCCGGCACGGGTGCCTGAACCACTTCTACCTCCTCTTGCACCTGATTAGCTGGGTTCAAAGGACACTCGCGCTTCCAATGTCCAATCTGGTGACAAAGATGACACGCAGTGGTCTTCTTCAATGTCGCCACATCCATTCCCGTCTTAGGATCTACAGGTTTCCCTTTTCCCTGACATTGCACATTCTGGTTCCCTTGGTTGTTTCCCTGTCTTCTTCCCAGCGTCCCTCCGTTAGGCTGGACCTGAGCTGGTTGTATCTGAACAAGCATCAGTTTGTCCTTCAGCTTCCGGTGCTTCGAGTCTACTTCATCACTACAGTACCTCGCATACCGCAAGATTTCCTCCACCGGCTTGTTCTGCCAACAGATCAAATGATGCTGTATCATAAGACAAACCTCTGGTCTCAATCCTAGGACAAACTTTGAGACAAACTGTCCCATATCCTTGGGGTCTAAGGTATCTAGTCCACTATACTGTTTAAAAGCTTGCAAGAGTCGTTCATAATACTCATGCACTGTCTCCTTTGGTTCCTGAACAGTTCGATCTATCTTAACTCAATCAATGTCTTGAGGCGAGATCTTCAACTTCAACCATGTAATCACATGTTCGAACTTTTTCATGACTATAGGTGACGGACCATTTGTGACAGCCTCCCTTTCAGGTTCGGAGGTCGGCCACTCAACTGCAATTTTACAAGCTGACCATAAGTCTCCTGGTACTACAGAATCAAACAAGGTGTTCAAATCAATCCACAATACCTTCGAAATTTTAACAAAACGGTCAACCTGTTTGTACCACTCTACTGGTTTTTCCCTCAGCCGAGGAAAATCATTTGTAAATGCAGCCAAATCACCTCTACTCCATGGCACATGCACGTACCCTCCGTTCTGTACTTCTCGTAAAGGATAGTTCTCTACTCCTGACGTCCCTCCCCCGGAGGTGGCATCTCTCCTACGTTCTTTTTGGAAATCTTCCTCTTAGACCACCTTTCCTCCCATTTGTTAAGAATGACCCATATACGCATCCCTACAATAATGTCCTTGATATGTGTCCTCAGTCCTATGACCCTTTTCTCTTCCAGCTCTTGATCACTGTATTGCAACCTATGGGATCCTTGCAACGATTTTGTTTTAGTCAAATCCACCTCATATTTCTTTGCCAATTCTGTCAATTTCTCATGTGCGGCCCTCGCTTTACGAGTCACATCCTTTGCTACAAAAAGCAGCTCATATAGTTCATAGATCTCTATTCTATCCAAAGGCAGATTCCCGCTAATCATTTCGTCTACCTCTGCCTTCAGCCTCACTACATCCAACATCCTTGCCCTCATGGCACTCCTCAAAATTTCTCGACAAGCAGCACCATTCCGTTCATCATAATCACAACTTTGTTCTCGTGGCTTAGTCTCTTCTATCGTATTCCTAGAAACTGGTCTAGTTCCTGAGCTGTCTTGCTCCACATCTCCTGCCATCCTATCACTCTGATTCCTCACAGGTGGTACCCACATTCTCAAGTCTGATCTGGACTCGACCAAAGACCTTGGTCTTACCGGTCTCACATCCACCTGTCCCCTAGAGGAGTCTGCGGTGGCTGGCAATGGCGTGCTCGCTTCTATGGGCTTCGAAGAGTGAACCATTCCCTCCTCTACACCATTCCCTCCAATGCTGATCTCCTCTCTCCCTGTCGTCTGCGATAGACGTCCTTCTCTTACTTGATCTGGGTCATACACTGACACTATAGGACCAATGGTAACAGGTACCGTCAGGGCATCCGGCAACCTCATACTTCCCATTGAAGGTTGTGTTCCCACTCCCTCCGTTCCTGTGGAGATTTTTCCCACTACTCTCACATTCGTCTGATTCCGTGACTCGCCAGTCCCTCCTTCCACAGTCGATTTTCCTTCGCTATGATCTGGATTAAATGGAGGTGGTCTCTCTGACAGCAGCCTCTCTAACAAGCTGTCATCCGTATCACTGTCATCTTCCTCTGCACTCCTTTCCTGCGTACCTCCCGTTTTCTCTAGCAACGGATATAATCTATCCCCTTCAATCGTTTCCACTCTCCACCTTTTCTCCAGTGCATCCCATCTCGCATCTTGAAATGCCCTGATTGACTTCTTCACCCTTTCCTGACTTCTGTCTCTCTTCCTGTCATACGCTGCTCTAATCCATGCGTGTAATGCCTCAAACTGTGTGGGTCTAGGTAGTGGTCGCAAAGAAGACATCACAGATTTCAACTGGTACAACACTTCCAACCTGAAAGTACCATAGCGTGGGAAAGTCAATTCTCCCTCTCCCTGTGTCATTTTATGCCAATTCTCAAGCCAAATTATAGTATGCAATCCCACATTCTTAGCCATGAAATGTGCTGGCGTATCTTCAGGAGGGGCTTCCTCTCCACCCCGAGTAACCACATGTCTATCAACTCTACAGAGTTCTCGTAAAACTTTAAAACATTTCATGATGAAATAGATTTCCGTTCGCGCACAAGATTTCGTTTTTACTTCCTGATGTCAGTCCACCAATACCAGCGCGACTCACACCAACTGACCTATCGCAGCGCGGCACTGTCTGATGTCACTCTTCCTCCGCTCGCAGCAGTTCCCCTCCTTTACAGTTCACCTCTCACTCTTCACACGCGTCACAATCACACTCTGAAGTAACTGTCTGTCCACCAACGACCGAACAGTCTCTCGAAACTGTTGACCTCGAATCTGGCAACTGTCTGTCCGCGTAACGACCGGACAATCGCCTCTGACACAATCGATAGGATCCAAACATTCAATGTTTCACACACAACAACCTACGACCTGCGTTGGTTATTCATACACTCACACATACGCTCCCTATCATCAGTGGGTTAATCAATGACGTCTCATGACTCCCACAACCTCTGGTCAACAATCTCAACTCTGGGTGTGTTCTACACCACAATCTCTTATCCCGGGATATCGAATCAAATCTCTCGGCCCCGCGCGCGCTCACGGTCCAATCCTGAATCCCACGACTCTCATTCCAACTCCGCAAGACATCACACAATCAAATCAACACCGCAATCTAACAAGCATCACCCTGTTCATACTCACGCTACCATGAACTGCTACTTCCGCCGCACCGTCATTCTCCGTCAGTTTTCAGCGACCACCGTCGTCCTCTTACAATCCACTGGATCACCATCACTCGGGCTCTATGGGGCAAGTAATCTCTTATCCTAATCTAGATCTCCCCTTACTATCAGAGGAAACCATCCGACTCTGCTACCAACTGATAAAGCGGGATTCTTATCTTATCTTACCATCACTAAGAATCCTCAGGTCGCCAGAATCTTTTTACCTGCTGAATAGTGTGAAGGGAAGAAAATCCAATCCTGTCATGTAACAATTTAGAATCCAGCTTGCTTCAAAGATCACTGACTCCGAATTCAAATTTTAGGGGTTTATTACAAAGCCAAGAATAACTGCACATACAAGCACCTCAACACGAGGTTAAAGAAATAAATGGGCACTAATACAAACCTCATCCTACGCAGGAGTCTCATCCGACTCAGGATAAGAAGAATCGTTAGTTCCAGAAGCATTAAACTAGCAATGACGGCTCCAATCTCTATATTATTCTTCATTTACCTAATAAAGAGAAAAACATTAATCTGTCCCTACTCTACCACTAAGGTGACATCCCTACTTAACAAGTTTCCCCAGGCAAGAATAGAAGAAAAGGTGTCAGCTGTGAAGACTTCCTAAGAAGTGCACTCACTTAGCATTTTGAGCTCGTTCTAAGATGCTCCTTCCTAACTAGATCTCTCTCTTTCGCCCTTCTCTCAGGTCTCCTCTACCTCCAATCTACTCTCCTCCCTCGGGGCACTATCCCTAATACAAAATCTGCATACAATAGGACACGCCCTTGTCACGCCTCTCCAGCCAGGTCTTCCTTCTCGTACTTTTCCATCGAAACTCTTACTTCATCCAAGACGGTTACAGTGACCTTGGGTCCCAGGCACCTTCTCCGCTGAAAGTATTATCCCCACATTCCAGTATACTCCCATCTCAATGTCTCCCACCATCCTAACTCCTAAAACAAAGAGCCAGTCTTTCACTAACGAGGCATGTGTCCTTGCACCTGCAACAGAAAATACATTCAACAACTTTCCTCTGTACGACTCTACCAACCGTGCCCAGAGAGCCTTCCCAAGAGAACACCTTCTCTGCCTACAAAATAAGCTAACATAAGAACGAACAGGCCTTTCTTTGATTATATGCAGTCAGGCCTTTACACAATTTAAACACACAATTTTAATTACTTCTCTAAGCATTGGTTCATACATTTCATATGCGAAAAAGTGAACTACACGTGCAACTTAATATGGTACACGTTTAACTATTGCATCTTGATTGCACATGAGCTAATTCATTTATGCATCATTTAAACGTGTTTCAGTTAAGCATTACATTTACATGATTATAATAGCACAATTACTCTTCTATTCACTCTAATAAATGCGGTTAGAACTACATTTTACTAGCCATTCCTTAATATATATCTGGATATATGCGGGTGCGGGCTAACGATGGTTATGATGCACCCCTGCAAATTTTTCAAGAACATGGCACTCTATCACTGTCCTCTACTCACACCTGAGCCCTCTCCACTGTTACACGTTCTGCACCCTCTGCTCATCTGTCTGCTATTCTGAGCACAGTGTAGTGAGTCTCTGCACCACCTCAATCTCGGCACCACATAGTCGTTTCTACAACTCCTCAATCTCTGCACCGCCTCAATCTCTACACACCTAGTACATTCTGCACAGCCTCAGTACCTGCACAGCATGGGAAACGTCCTTTACCACGAAACCATTACAACGCGGTATGGTTACATCGCGGTTTTCACAACGCAAGTCATTACATCGACTTGCACTGGAGGGCGCTCTAGACTAAGGAATAGTGTGAATTACTATTCCAACACCTTCCCTACTGTACGTACACTGGAGTTGGAATAGTAATTCACACTATTCCTAAGTCCAGCGCCCTCCAGCGCAAGTCGATGTAACGACTTGCGTTGTCAAGACCGCGATGTAACATACCGCGTTGTGATGGTACGCGTTGTATCATCATACATTCGCACAGCATAGTTCATCTCTGCACCAATTCAATCCCTATAGAACATAGTATCCCTGCACAGCTTAGTCTCCTCACAGCCTCAATTGCTACTCCGCATAGTCCAGTCTCACAGCCCCAATTCCTACATAACACAGTCCAATCTATGCACCACCTCCATCCCTGCAGAGCATGTCCAATCTGCACAGCCTCAATCCCTACACAGCATAGTCGATTTCAGCACAGCCTCAATCCCTGCACAGCATAGTCCAATCTCAGCACAGCCTCAATATCTACACAGCATAATCCAAACTCTGCACAGCCTCAATCCCTACACAGCATAATCCAAACTCTGCACAGCGGCAGTCCCTACACAGCCCTTGGCTTTGCACAGCCCTCTGCTTTGCACAGCCCTCAGCCTCATACAGTGGCTGCTGCCTCCTCCCCGCGCTCCTATATTTTTCTTTCCAGAGCCTCACCAGTGCTCTACTCTGTGCAGTAACCTCCCTCTGGTCAGGTTTATTCTGTTAGGGGTCGAGAAACCCCATTCAGGTTTCCCTTGTCAAGTCTCAGGCGGACCCCACAACCCAGATTGTTCCAGGGGTTCATATTTGAGAGTCCAGCACCTCACGCTACTTGGCTATATCAGATGTGCCCTGCTTGCATTATCACATTGTAATAATCGGATATTATGTGATTAATATCTGGTAAGTTTTAAGACATTGCATCAGAGTCCTAATAAACCAGGGCTGTGTAAATCAAAGTATCAGTAATAGGCCTGCCTCGATTGGCCCCTCTGTGCAGAAACCTTAAAGTAATGTTTGTAGTGTTGTGATTGAATTTACTTTAAAAATCCACCAAGAAAGCTAAATTTAGAAGTAAAAAACAAAGAACGCAGCCTTTCAGCCGGTTATATAATAAAAGTAAATAAAAATGGTTAACCTGGAGGCAGCCGTTTGCACGTGGATGCCTTGTTTTTGACATTTTTCCCATAGATTTTGCTTCTCCATATTTCTCCCATATTTTGGTTTTCCATTTTTAAACAACCGCCTGTTTTTCGTGAAAATCTGTATCATTGTCGGCAGAGAGTCCAGCAGAAATGTGACCTTAAGGTGCTTATGGCCAAGAACGTGCAGAGGGAAATTATTGTTTCACTGATAAAGAGGGGAAATTGGGTGGAGTGTTGGGGTGGTGGTGTGAAGACGTGAGGAGGGGGTGTTGGGGGCGTTGAGGAGTTCCCTTTGTTGTTGAAAAGTCTTTATAATTTACTTACATAAAACCATATAATAAATGACATTTGTTTTTATTAGTTACTTACGTTGATAATATTCAGAACATGTTTACTGACATTACTTGCATTTTATATTCTGATGCAAAGTTTTCTGGCAGTGTTACAATCTAGAACCGGCAGTCTAGAACCAAGTACCTAGAACCGGGTACTCCAGACCCCGGCAGTGCGGAGCCACAGAGAGCCATTCACTTCCCCCTCTAGACCCCGGCAGTGCAGAGCCACAGAGAGCCATTCACTTCCCCTCCAGACCCCGTCAGTGCAGAGCCACAGAGAGCCATTCACTTCCCCTCCAGACCGCAGCAGTGCGGAGCCGCAGAGAGCCATTCTCATCCCCTCCAGACCCCGGCAGTGCGGAGCCACAGAGAGCCATTCACTTCCCCTCCAGACCCCGGCAGAGCGGAGCCACAGAGAGCCATTCACTTCCCCTCCAGACCGCGGCAGTGCGGAGCCACAGAGAGCCATTCACTTCCCCTCCAGACCCCGGCAGCGCAGAGCCACAGAGAGCCATTCACTTCCCCTCCAGACCGCGGCAGTGCGGAGCCACAGAGAGCCATTCACTTCCCCTCCAGACCCCGGCAGCGCGGAGCCACAGAGAGCCATTCTCATCCCCTCCAGACCCCGGCAGTGCGGAGCCACAGAGAGCCATTCACTTCCCCTCCAGACCCCGGCAGTGCGGAGCCACAGAGAACCATTCACCTCCCCCCCCCCCAGACCCTGGCAGTGCAGAGCCACAGAGAGCCATTCACTTCCCCTCCATACCCCGGCAGTGCGGAGCCACAGAGAGCCAGTCACTTCCCCTCCATACCCTGGCAGTGCGGAGCCACAGAGAGCCATTCACTTCCCCTCCAGACACGGCAGTGCGGAGCCACAGAGAGCCATTCACTTCCCCTCCAGACCCCGGCAGTGCGGAGCCACAGAGAGCCATTCACTTCCCCTCCAGACCCCGGCAGTGCAGAGCCACAGAGTAGAGAGCCATTCACTTCCCTTCCAGACCCCGGCAGTGCGGAGCCACAGAGCCATTCACTTCCCCTCCAGACCCCGGCAGTGCAGAGCCACAGAGTAGAGAGCCATTCACTTCCCTTCCAGACCCCGGCAGTGCGGAGCCACAGAGCCATTCACTTCCCCTCCAGACCCCGGCAGTGCGGAGCCACAGAGAGCCATTTACTTCCCCTCCAGACCCCGGCAGCGCGGAGCCACAGAGAGCCATTCACTTCCCCTCCAGACCCCGGCAGTGCAGAGCCACAGAGAGCCATTCACTTCCCCTCCAGAGCTGGGTTGTTTCTTTTCTTTTTCCAGCACTGGAGCATTTTATGTTTGGCTAAAGTAGCGACCGAGGAGGAGAAGTGCGAGGACTGTATGATTTATTGGTAGAATGTGTATGGAAAGAAGGCTGAGAGGTGTTGTTGCGAGTACCTGCCTGTGGGGGCTCCGTAGTTGGGTGAGTTGTTGTTACTACTGTGAGTGGTTTAGCTCTGACCTCTGCTTCAATCTCTCCTGCAGCTGCGGTGACTCTGGATCCTGACACCGCTCATCCCTGGCTCATCCTGTCTGAGGACGGAAGGAGCGTGAGACACGGAGATAGAGCACAGGATCTGCCCGACACGCCCCAGAGATTCACTTACTACCTCAGTGTCCTGGGGAGAGAGAGGCTGAGCTCTGGGAGGCATTACTGGGAGGTGGATGTGGGGGACATGACGGGCTGGGACCTGGGGGTGTGTGACGAGGCTGCGAGCAGAAAGCGTCAGATCCCACTATCACCTGAGGATGGATTCTGGACAGTGGTGCTCATAGATGGTAAATATATAGCTGGCACCTCCCCTCCCACCCTCCTGACCCCACGTGTGCCTCCTAGGGCTGTGGGTCTGTTCCTGGACTATGAGGCGGGCAGGCTCTCGGTGTACAATGTGGATGACCGGTCTCTGCTCTTCACCTTCTCCGGTGCCTCCTTCCCCCCTGCCCTGCGGGCCCTCTTCTGTCCACATCGCAGTGATGGAGGGAGGAATGCGGGGGCGCTGCGGATCCTGTCGGTGACAGGGCGGGAGTGAAGAGACTGTCTGCAGCGCAGGTGAGAGAGCGCTGTAACAAGGGAAAGGAGCTGTGTATAATGTAACATATTGTCTCTAACTTCAGGGAAGGTTACAGTGTGTATCACCATTACAGGCGAGTAGTAATATCACAGAGGGTGGGGGCGCTACAGCCACATCTGTCCACTAGGAAACCATGTTCAAGTCCCGGCGTTGGCTCAACATCCTGTGATTCTGGGAAAATCACTTAATTTGCACGTGTTAAAAAACAATCTGACTGTGTGTAATGTTGCCTGTGCTCATGTAAAGCGCTCCAGTGCCTTTCGGCCGAATTGGTGCTATGTAAAACTCAGTGGCGGCTGGTGAAATTTGAAAGTGGTAGGGCGTAAAATTATTGCCGTACTGCACTGCGGCGAGCGAGTGTAGCGAGCGAGCCCGAACAACCTAAGGGGGGGTTCGGTGGGTTCTCACCCTGAGAAAATTTTGAAAAAAGAGTGGATAAATGGTGCATTTTCATGCAAATTTGAGGAAGCAGGAAGGTTAATAAAGCAATACGATTTAATTATTTATCATTTAAGAAATTGCCAATTTTTATGAGCTATAGAGGACAATCTTTGCATATGCTGATGTTATGACCATCAACTGAAGAACAGGGATTCATTTCAAATAAAACGTAGTGTGTGGTGCGCACACTCTAAAGTCCTATTCCGAATACATAGCCACACACACTGTCTTGTAAGAATAGATCAAATATATAAAATTACACTGCAGAAAGCCTGAATTGCTCAAGCGTGATGCACAAAGAACTGAAACATGCTCTTTTCAATTTTTTCTTCTTACTTCAGCGTAACCTAATTTACAAAATGTAGTACGTTCTTAAAAGATTGATAATTGGCGGATGTGAATTATCTTATCAACATACAGTGTAGATCTTAAGGACTCAACATGAGACAACAGTCAACAGCACTAACTGGTTGCATGAGCTATTTGCAAGCCCTTGTCAAAAAATACAATGGAGGAATTCCAGTTCCATAAATAAATACGTAGGTGTAAAGTATTAATATTTTACCTTTTGTCTGCCCAACAAAAACAAAACAGGTGAAATACAGCTGGTTAGCATCATAGATCACAAGGGTCCCTTTTCACAATGCATTCTTTGTTTCAGTAAAGGGTCAGATCTGCCATTACAGCTTTTTCCGCTTTCCGCACAGAGCCTTGTAATACATCTTGTGAGTTCAAGCAAGCTGTGCATGCCGTTTCAGGTAGCTTGTCTGTGACGTCCACAGAAGGTCGTAAAAACGTAATCGCATCACCATGCCCTTGAGAACATTGGCTAAGAAACAGCGATGGATGCAAAAAGTGCTGCGAAGTGTTCGGTCCGTGCAAACTTCCTCACAATATAGAGTGCTGGGATAACAAACACAATGTCGGATATTGCTCTCCAAAATTAAAGTTGATAACATTAGAGGCAGTGATTTAGAAACTATGTGGAACACGCCTTTATCGTGCCCCCCCACCCCACAAACACACACACACCTTAACACGACAAGAACACAGTAGACGAAAGTCTTGTTCTCGAGCGTCCTTTGCTTGTGCAAAAATTAAAAAATAAACAAGCAACAATTAAAAAATAAGACGAAATCGCCGCGGCTGCACTTTAAGCTGCTAACCGCTGGTGACCTCTGCAGTTGCTAGTTTTAATGTGCTTAGACATGTGTAGAATCTATTAAGCGTAACCCGAAGCACATTTAAAACAATCATTGGTTTTGGATGAGAAAAGAGTGATTTCATTCTCATTTATGTGTGACTCGTGCACAAAAGGATAAGGAATGGAAAGAAATAGCTATTGGCAAGGTAAACAATCGGCCAACCCACCTTGGTATAGAAATTCACATCTTTTTAGGCAGATGTGCAGATGTGATCAGGAAAAGGCTACCGCTCACATTATAAGAGAGCCAATCAATAAATCAGGTTTTATAGAGCACGACTACTCATCCGTAAGGGTCTCAAGGTGCTGAGTGGGGGTGGGGGGTGTGTGGTGGATCTGCGGTTCAATCGAAAAGCCAGGTCTTGAGGTCCTTCCTGAATTGCGGCAGCAATAGTGATTGCCTGAGGTGCGGAGGCAGGGACTTACAGGTCTTCGCAGTGAGGTAGAAGAAAGATCTTCCTCCAGCTATGGTCTTGCTGATCCGTGGGATGGTGGCCACGGCCAGTTGGGCAGAGCTAAGATGTCTGGTGGGAGTGTAGAAGGAGAGGCAGTGGTTGAGGTATGCAGGTCCGGCATAGTGGAGGGCTTTGTAGGCGTGTGTGAGGAGCTTGTAGGTAATTCTTTTGTTGATGGCTAGCCAGTGAAGGTCTCAGGTGGCTGGTGATGTGGCTGCGTTGTAGGATGTTCAGGATAAGTCTAGCGGAGGCGTTCTGGATGTTCTGGAGTTTAGGAGTTTCTGGGTGGTGCCGGCGTAGAGTGTGTTGCCCTAGAAGAGTCTGTTGCTGACAAGAGCCAGTGGCTGAAGTGGGCTGACCCATTCCCCTATGCTGTATGCTGTGGCGGGGGCGGAAGCAAAATATGAATGACAGAAAAACAGACCAATAGATGAAGAACTTCACTATGTATGTATATATTTGTATGTATTTTTTACTTGCATATTGCTTGAATACAGGAGGCTGGCAAGACAGCAAAAGCTATCGCTGTGCCAGACTTAAAATGATGGATGGAGGCCAGTTAAGAGGTGACTACAGAAACAATCGAGAACAAGCATTAAGAAAGCCAGTCGCTACAATGCTGCCTGCCAGGCTTTTGGCTTTGTGAATGTTTGCTTTGTTTTGTCATGTTTATTGTAAAAGCGTTATTGTTGGGGGAGCTGCTGTTCCCTGGTCATTAGGAAAAACATTGTCCAAAAGTCAAATATTTCTCAGTCTCAAAATGCACGTAATGCCATAGTAGTGACCGGCTCTGACGGCAGCTACTGTGTGGGACCAAAATAGACACAGACATGAGGCGGCTATCGAAACATTTATGTACAGTGGAGAAGGTGCTGCAAGCACAGTACAGAGCTGCATGTAGGCAAAGTAGCTGTTGTTGAGAAGCCATTCTAGGCACAGTGTAGAACTTGTTGAGGCAATCAATAAAAAACTTCTATAGACCCAGTAGCAGGAACGCTCTTGCCATGTATGTCGGATCAAAAGAGAGACAAATAGAAAATAGAGATGCTGCTGTGATAGACACCAAACCTTCCAGCCCTTCAAGCACACTCTTCTCGTGCAGTAATGTGAATTATTATTGTTGGACAAATCTCAGGTGATTAAGATTTCCACAAATGTCACTGAGATGTTTCACACAACCTCATGTGTAATCTTAGACATTGTATTTAAATAAAGGCTAGCTTAGCGACTCAGTGGCTTACTTTCATGGTATTTAGGGATGGTGTGAAGCTCCTGGACCTGTTTATCCTACTCACATATTGGTCGATTCAGTTACTGCTTTGAAGCCGACAGATGGGACGGCATTGGAAGACGATTCAGGCTGCAGCCGGCTCTTCAGCCCAGTGTAATGTAATGTCAGGTGGATTTGTGGATTTGTGAGGGTATTCAGGCCCCAAGACACGTCCTAGACCGTGCCAGCTGTAGGCCTAAAGATTATCCAATTAAATTAACAAATGCATATTGCACTCCATGAATATGTATTCCTATCATATTAATGTGATCTGTAATATGTACATGTGAATTGACAATCAAAAAACTCTTGAAAATCACAATAAACCGAATTAAACAAAAAAACGTAAGCTTGTGGACAGGCAGTATTTGTGAGCACTTGAATCAGTTATTTCAATATCAGATTCAGTATTTCCTCTCGAGCACAAGAAAAAAATTCATTCCTAATGAGGAAGTGTACAAAGTGAAGCAATATGCATGCAGAATGAAGAGCAAGGCACAAGACTGCATTCCAAAGCAGCACCAGCCATTACCAGTTGTGCTTGACGCTCTGTTTATTGGAGAAAAAGGTGACAATACATCCTGTTTTTTTAAATACTGATATATTTATTTCATTATATAATATAGTTATTGGAAAAAAAACATTGCAGTCTTCGGGTGGGTTGCCGCGCAAGAAAGACCAAAGAGCGAGAGCAAAAGGCTGTTTTATTAGGACAGGTGTGCAGTTAGCCTTAAAACATTACAAAGATTGTAACAGCCCCACCTCACTAATATATATTATAACCTAACTCCTCCCACCCTTAACCCTCCCCTTCAACCTTGACAAGTTTCCCTTATCAAATGCCTGCACCATCCACTCCCCTCAAACATCCATTCAACCACTGTCCATCCAACCTACCACAATCCTTGTGTTCATGTGTCCTATCCTCCAACGTCCCCTGCTGACCTCCAAACATCCTACCCTTTACCCACCCTGAAGAGCCCTACCAAGGCGTTCTTCAATTACTCCCTTCCTCCCGCCCAGATAATTCTGCTTATCCGGCTGTCACCCAACAGCCACAAACCATAACTTCAATCATTAACTTTGACTGTCACCCTAATAGTCATGCAACCCACTAATTGCTAACTCCATAGCCTCACCGCCAATGTCTGCCCCTCTCCATACCCCTCTCATTATTAGTGATATAGGGAAAAATAGGATACATTTTGTACAAACACACACAGAGTTTAGGCCTGCAACTTCTATGCAGAAGTTTCAAGTTAAAAGCAGCTTTTGGCCTCAGTAGAAATACAGGCCCAGGCCTCTGCACGAGAAATAGGTCAGAGAAAAGCATCTTACAAAGGACATTGAGTTTAGCTGAACAGTTTGTTGAAAGGTCAGGAAATGGCCTGCAGTCACAAAGATAAGCTACTGCATGAAGCATAGATCAAATCTTCTTCCAGACTCGGGAAACCAGTAGTGTTTTACACGTTGGAACTACAAAAACCACAAGTCCATCTGCTAGAGAGACTGAGCTAAAAAGTGTCAATCATGTCTTTTGTAATCGTGTTACTAATGCATGCACATATAGATTAAGCACGCACACAGGATGGACTGGCCCAGGTGCAAGCCTTGCCACTGCTCATAATGACATGGATGACGTTTCAGTTGAAAACCACAGGTCACACTTACACATTGGTAGGCATGATGGATGAAACCATAGGCCAGAGGTCAGATAAGCGTGGCCAAAAAGCGTTAGGCAAAAATATAACCACTTGCTTCACAGGAAAACAGATGTGTGTAAAAATTCTGAGAATAGGAAAACCACCGAGGAGGTTTCCGCCAATATGAGATGCGAGGGCCATGTGGCCCATATCTACATGTGCTTTGTTTTCAGGAAATTGTAACTGCTGATTTTAATCTACTGATTTGTGACGTAAATCCTATGCTTGTAACTTTTTTCTCTTGTGGTTTGGAGGAATAAATACAGCTGATTCTAAGCTGGGGCTGAGACATCGAGTTGTATCTCCCTTGAGGTAAACTGATCTCTCCTGTAGTGACTGATCCTCACTACAGTATTGTAATAAACCCATATTGTATTGTTAACTTGTCATTCTTGGTGTTTCTTTAATAGATATATTTTCCTCTAACATTAGTTCTGTCCAAATGATATGAATCCCTGACCAAGAACTTGCGTTCAGCCTCTGTAAAGAAATGCCTATTTTTGTATGCTCACCCCCAAATTTTTCGATTTATGCTGCTGATTTTTTGACTCAGAGTGCACGGAGGCCTGCCAACCAGATCACAGTGCCGGTGCCCTAAGCTGTATGAAAAGGTATGATTGATTGGCTCTACTCAATTAGCATAGATAATCTTACTTATAAGCCCCTACTAAATCAATCACAAGATTTGTAAAGCGCACTACTTACCCGCAAGGGTCTCAAGGCGCTGAGGGAGAGGAGGGGGGGTATTGCCGCTTCTGGTCGAATAGCCAGGTCTTGAGTCGTCTCCTGAAGGTCAGCAGGTCTTGGGTCTGTTGTAGGTTGAGGGGAAGGGTGTTCCAGATCTTGGCGGCGCGGTGAGAGAGGGATCTGCCTCCGGTGGTGGTTCTCCGGATGCGCGGGACGGTGGCCAGGGAGAGGTCGGCGGAGCGGAGCTGACGGTTGGGAACGTAGAAGGAGAGTCGACTGTTGAGGTAGGCTGGGCCGGTTTTGTGGAGTGCCTTGTGTGCATGGATCAGGAGTTTGAAGGAGATTCTCTTGTCGACGGGGAGCCAGTGCAGGTTTTTCAGGTGGGGGATGATGTGGCTGTGGCGTGGAATGTCGAGGATCAGGCGTGCAGAGGCGTTTTGGATTCTTTGCAGTCGTTTGATGAGCTTGGTCGGGGCTCCTGCGTAGAGGGCGTTTCCGTAGTCGAGTCTGCTGCTGACGAGGGCCTGGGTGACTGTTCTTCTCGTGTCTGTCGGGATCCACCTGTAGATCTTGCGGAGGGTGTTGAAGCAGGAGGAGGAGACTGCGTTGACTTGCTTGGTCATGGTGAGCGTTGAGTCGAGGATGACTCCCAGGTTGCGTGCGTGGTCGGTTGGTGTCGGGGGTGCCCCTAGTGACGAGGGCCACCAGGAGTCGTCCCAGGCTGATGGGTTGGAGCCGAGGATGAGGATCTCCGTCTTGTCTGTGTTCAGCTTAAGTCGGCTGCACTTCATCCAGTCGGCGACGGCTTTCATTCCTTCGTGGAGGTTGGATTTGGCGGTGAGGGGGTCCTTGGTGAGGGAGAGGATCAGTTGAGTGTCGTCAGCGTAGGAGATTATGTTGAGGTCGTGCTGTCGGGCGATGCGTGCGAGTGGAGCCATGTAGATGTTGAACAGTGTCGGGCTGAGGGAAGATCCCTGGGGTACGCCGCAGATGATCTCGGAGGCTTCGGATCAGAATGGGGAGGCGGACGCTCTGGGTTCTGCCGGAAAGGAAGGAGGTGGTCCAATCCAGGGCCTTGTCTCGGATCCCTGCGTCGTGGAGGCGTGTGCGTAGTGTGCGGTGGCAGACAGTGTCGAAGGCGACAGAGAGGTCCAGGAGGATGAGGGCCGCCGTCTCGCCGTTGTCCAACAGGATCCTGATGTCGTCTGTGGCGGTGATGAGGGCGGTCTCGGTGCTGTGGTTGCTGCGGAATCCTGACTGGGAGGGGTCCAGGATGCTGTTATCTTCGAGGTAGCGGGTGAGCTGTCTGTTGACGATCTTCTCGATGACCTTAGCTGGGAATGGAAGCAGGGAGATGGGCCGGAAGTTCTTGAGGTCGCTCGGGTCCGCCTTGGGTTTTTTGAGTAGGGCGTTGATCTCGGCGTGTTTCCAGCTCTCTGGGAAGGTCGCGGTCTCGAAGGAGAGGTTGATGACGTTGCCCAGGTGGGGTGCGATGGAGCTGCCGGCTTTGTTGAAGATGTGGTGTGGAAAAGGGTCTGATGGGGAGCCGGAGTGGATTGGGCCCATGGTCTTGATTGTGTCCTCGGTGTTCACGTTGACCCAGGCTGTCAGGGGGTCGTGGTCGATGGGGTGCAGCGGGTCTGATGTGTCGGGGCCTGTTGGGGTCGTCCGGGAGTCGAAGCTGTTGTGGATGTCGGCGATCTTGCGGTGGAAGAAGGTGGCAAGTGAATCACACAGGGCTTGCGACGGCGGGATGTCGTTGGCGTTGGAGCTGGGGTTGGAGAGTTCCTTCACGATGCTGAAGAGCTCCTTGCTGTTGTGTGCGTTGTTGTCGAGGCGGTCTTTGAAGGAGGTCCTCTTGGCGGACCTGATGAGGTGATGGTGGTTGCGGATGGCGTCTTTGTGGGCTGCGCGGCTGTCTGGCGTCTTCTCGCTGTGCCATTTGTTCTCCAGTTTCCGGCAGGTGCGCTTGGATGCTAGGAGTTCCGGGGTGAACCAGCTGGCTCTCTTGCTGGTGTCTTTGTAGGTTGGTTTTTTCAGCGGGGCTAAGGTGTTGGCGCAGTCGCCCATCCATCGTCTGAGATTGCGGGCGGGGGTGTGGGGGTTGGAGGGGTCGGTGGGTGGGCTGAGTGCGAGGTTTGTCTGGAGTTGGTCTTCGGTGACTTTGCTCCAGCAACTGCGGGGGATCTGTAGGGTGCGGTGGTGTGCGGCGGGTTTCCGGAAGGTGAAGTGGATGCAGTGGTGGTTGGTCCAGGTGAGTTCGGAGGTGTGGCTGAAGGAGACGTGGGAGCTTGAGGAGAAGATGGCGTCGAGCGTGTGTCCGGCGATGTGGGTCGGCGTCGTGACGAGCTGTTTCAGTCCGAGGTTGGCAAGGTTGTCGATCAGGGTGGAGGAGTTGCTGTCGTTGTTGTTCTCCAGGTGAAAGTTCAGATCTCCGAGGAGGATGTAGTCGGTGGAGGTCAGGGCGTGCATGCTGATGAAGTCGGCGATGGAGTCGCTGAACTGGGGTCGGGGTCCGGGGGTCTGTAGATGAGGGTGCCTCTTACGGTGGTGTTGGGATCCGTGTGGATCTGGAAGTGTATGTGTTCGGCGGTGCTGAGAGTGTCGTCGGTGCTGTTCGAGACCCTGATGGTGTCTTTGTGGACGATGGCGATTCCTCCTCCGATTCCGTTGGTGCGGTCTCTGCGGGTGATCTTGTAGCCGTCGGGGATGGCTATGGCGATGTCGGGTGCGGAGGATTCGTTCATCCAGGTCTCTGTCAGGAAGGCGACGTCCGGTGATGAGGTGTCGAGTAGGTCCCAGAGCTCGACGGCGTGTTTGCGTGCGGAGCGGGTGTTTAGTAGGATGCACCGGAGATGGTTGAGGTCCTTCTTGGCGTGAGTCTCGGGCTCTCCGAGGCAGGTGAAGCTGCAGTTCCGGCAGGTGAAGGGACCATGGGTGCGTTTCGGGGCAGCCTTGAAGCAGGTGGAGGTCTGTCCTGGGTTGAGAGCGATGAGGTTGCTGGCGTCGTATCGGAGGTGGTCTTCGTGGCGGATGCGGGGGCCAGGGGTTCTGGCGCTGGGCGCGGTCCAGGCGCGGACGGGCGCAGCGGCCGCCATATATGGGGAGGTGGGAGGGAGGAGCAGCTGGGAGGCAGGGGCAGCGAGTGGTCAGTGAGGGGGGCGGGGCCGCAGGGGACACAGCGGCGGGAAACGGGAGGGCGAAGGGGTACCGAAATCAAAAGGGGCACTGGGGGGGCACAGAACGAAAAACAGTGCACAGCAGTGGGGGCACAGAACGGAAGGGCAAAAACAGTGGAAAAACAGTGGGGGCACAGAACGAAAACAGTCACAGCAGTGGGGGCACAGAACGGAAGGGCAAAAACAGTGGAAAAACAGTGGGGGCACAGAACGAAAACAGTCACAGAAGTGGGGGCACAGAACGGAAGGGCAAAAACAGTGGAAAAAGTGGGGGCACAGAACGAAAACAGTCACAGCAGTGGGGGCACAGAACGGAAGGGCAAAAACAGTGGAAAAGCAGTGGGGGCACAGAACGAAAACAGTCACAGCAGTGGGGGCACAGAACGGAAGGGCAAAACAGTGGAAAAACAGTGGGGGCACAAATATAGAGGGGAAAGACAGTAACAGTGACGCTCACAACGACAAGAACCTACCTACGGCCTACCACTGGCCACCAGGGATGAGGCGCAGGTGGTAGCCTGCGGGTGGAGGAGGGCCTCAGATCAGCAGCAGCAGGCAGCTGGACGCACAGGTGGCGCTGTGCGGATGGGGGGGCGACCTACCCAGAGTACCCAGGGCCTGTAAGTTAAAATGTCCCTCCAGGGCTGCAGGACTTATTGTGCCGCCCTGCGAGTGACAGTGTAAAACATGACCCCCAGCCTGCCACTGTTGACTGGAAGAGCAGGCTTTTGACTGCTAACTCAACTTTGCCATTTCCCCCTTGACAAAGTCACCATATCCTCTTCGGATATATCTTAGTTACCCCTAAGGTCTGCCTGTCAGCTCTAAAGCAGGGTGCTGTAAATTAGTAAGTAGAACATGTAACAGTATATGTTCTAACAGTCAACCCACTAAATTGTTGTTTTACTGTGGAAAGGACGGTAGCTCCATTAGCGAGTACAGGGTTACATACTGACCACCGGAACTGTGCTGACTTCTGAATGGGGCTGCGGAGAATAATAATTCCTGGTATCAAAATATTCATTACATTAAACACAACATGTTGTCCCAAGTTGAAGTTAATGTAAATATTATGCCAAGGCAACTTTTAGAAAGTTGCCACTCTGTAGCCCTGGTTTTCCAAGGGCCTGCACAGTTGCTGGCCACCAGACGACTTTTTGCCCTCATGCGAGTGGTGTAAATGACTTCTAGGCACAATCAAAGGCTACAGTTGGAAAAGGTGTTACACAGGGTGTGCCCTAAAGAGCAAATGGTGGTCACACTTCAGAGGGGCTGCTCCTTTGTTCATGTAGACAGATTGGCATCAGGGACAGAGAGGGGAAATCAGTTGTGAAATAGGTTTTCACATCGGTATGTAGACCTCCAGTATCCACATCTCTAGGGTGGGCTACCAAGCTCCTTACAGGGAGAGGGGTCCTGACATTTTGAGAGTGGACGGAATAGTGCACTCTGGGATAGCTAGATGCCACACATTGCAGTAAGTCGTCACTAGGCGAGAAGGCATGTGGTTGTGCCCCAACCTCGGATCACATCTGGCCTGAAGAACAAGTACTAAAGAAGGCTTGCCCGCTGACCCCTGAATCTAGCAAGAGAGGCTCCATCTACCGTTGGACTACTCCTGCTGCTTCTTGGGCTCGCGAAGAGAGGACTGCACCTGTGGTGCCTGCTCAAGGAAAAGACGCTCCTGCCCGAAAAGGTGAACTCCAAGAGCCAGTCGATTGACTTCCTGTTTCAGCTCTAGGATCAAAAAAGCTAAAGTAGACTGTTGTGCCTGGTCGGTAGCCCACATCATTTGACTTCTGCTGACCTCCGACGGCAAGCCTGGGACGACCACCCGAACACTTAAAAGTTGCACCCGAGTCCATTGGACCCAGGAGAGTTGTTGTAGTGCAGTTTGGTTACCCATGATGGATGCTAGTCTGCCCTAAAGAAATCTGTTGGACCTGTTGTAAACCGTAGAACAGTAGTCCAGTGGCCACTGAACTTTTGCTGGAAAAGAGAGGACTTTGAATGACATCAACCCCAGTGGCCATACTCACCCCACGGAGACGTGGACCAAGGAGTACTCCGAGGACGATAGGTGAGTTAGCTGTCCTAAAACTCCTTATTGCCCCCCTCCCACCTTCCCCTTGTCGGATTTGTTCACCCAACGCGGGGCAGAATCCCCTAAGCCAACTTTGTAAAAGTTTCCAAAATGTTTACAGACTTGAGGGTTACCATTGCTTGTTGCGCGTATGAGTGAAAATAACTGATTTATCATTTCCTTCCAAATCTATACCGCCGGAACCCTCTGCTAGATTTTATGCATTTTAGTGACAAAAAATCCATAAATATACAATCTATTTTTATAAATTGGGGTCATTTCTTTCATGTTGCGTTAATTTCTAATTTCGTGTTTGGTGCATCTAAATGCTTTACTCTTGTTCCTTTTTCTAAAGCCTGACTGCTCACAGCCAGAGCTAGCAAGGTTTGAGCTAGAGGTTTTACAAACCAGCCTGACTGGATCCAAGTAGTGTTCCTGAGTGTATTACATGGTGAGATCGCACAACTATACCATATAATACACCATAATATTCACAACCTCAAATACTCCTTCATACTTTTTCAACTAATTTTCAAACAAGTCATTCTCTCCCAGATTGATTAACATGTCCAGGCACACACAAGGTGTCACCAATTCTGACAGCCACAGTAACAACTGGTTCCAGCTCTTACCTCACCATTTCAGGATATTCAAAGCGAAAGCCCAGCTCCACACCAAAATACCTCTTCTTGGCCTGCTTCTCTCAACTATTCAAATGGTAAATAACACTGCCCAAGGCACACAGTATAATCTGAAAAGAGATAAGACAAATTAGATACATGAACCTGCTATCAAGCCTCATCAGCATTCGGACTTTAGCACCAACAACAGACTGACTTCCATCTCCCAAATCTCCTGATATCTTCCACCCACATGACCACACAGTGCACTTCAAAGGCTGCTCCCACCCTAAAGGAGTAAGTACTGAAACACTGAGGGTCCCTGTGCAATTCTTGAAGCCCTTATGCAGAACTGCCAAAAGCTGGAAGGAAGTTAAATAGTTTCCATCCTGGTGGCAAAATATCGCACCTTCCCCCTACCACTGTCGTCCAATTTTTGACCTCCTGAGACAAATATTTAGCATCTTACCCTGCATCTGCATCCAAAGAAATTTGCTTTACCCAACAGCTTAAAAACTCTAAATGCCCAGAAAAACCGCCATACCATGCAGAAATGAAGAAAATTCAAAACAAACACAATCATATGTGCTTTAACTTAAACTAAAATCAAAACCAACAGGTTCGCTGATATCGGTGCCCTACTTCATGGTGACTTGTCCTACGCATTTCCCCAGTCATTTTAAATTTGACTGCCCTGTTCGCCGTCCTAGGCTCATAACCCTAGGACATCTTGCCATAAAATGTAATACCTGCTAGTTTCCCTGCTATACTCACAGCAGACAAACCCTTTTCCATAACCTGCAATATAAAAGATACCACATCCTTGCGCCTTGCCTCCAGACTTTGTTCATCATAACCTCTCTGCCGTGCCCTTCCTGTAATAAATTCCTCCCATGCCTGACTTCAAGCTCTTGTTGAGAGGGCTAATGACTGCTCAGTCTGCTGAATAATTCTTTGTCTCCTAGAGCCCAGATCTCTAATGGTACTTCCATCTTCTGAGCACCCACTGCCAGTGGTTGTCCAAGGAATCTCTGGCACTGTGCACAAGACAAAGCACCTGCTATATTATTGTTCACACATGGCGGGTCTTGCTCTAAATTCAATGTTAAACAACCCCCTGAACCTCTGTTATAAATGCCAGTCAGTCAGTCAGAAACTTTATTTCAATCACTTTACATCAAAAAAGTACTACACAATACAGTACACTTACAGACAACAAATAACACAGCGTAGCTATTTAGATTAAATAAGACTAGATTCATAAAGCAAATAAAACCTTAAATACTCGTTTGTCAATCTGTTTCAGTAGCAACATAAAAGAGAAAAGTTCTTTTAAAAGAACCATATATAATTCATCTTTAAAATACTTGTTAAAATAAGAGAATATACAAATAGAATTTCTTCTATAAATACTTAAACATGTTTATCAGCAGCATGGCATCCAACTAGCAGAAAGGGAAAAGGGATAGCCAAGGACAGATGGCATTTAAAGACTACCAAGTACACATTTTGCGCGTCTATTCCACATTGCCATAAGGAATTTGGCCATGCAGAATACCATGATCCGATTTGAATATGTCTGCAGTATTTTAAACACCTCCTGATGCTTCCTGGTTCCCAATTTCCTGCAAAGAGGGGCAATCTATTTGGCTTGGGACTGATTATAAAGGGGGAAAAAAAATACAACATGCTTGAGTGACTCAGACCCACTTTGGCAGCAGGTACAAGACTCATCCACTATATCCATTTCATTGTGCCACTTCCTTTTAAAGGTATTTATAGGTAGACATCCATACATAAACTGTAGGTATCATTTCCTTGCTAGTGGAGGGACAATTTCATCAATGGTGCGCTCGTAAAATGGGGCGGATTTAAAATCAATAAAAGCTGCAGACAATGTGCCTTTACAGTTTTGAATATTGTCCACTGCAACATTTCCCTAGTAGTCAGCTTTAATACTAGACTTTTGAATTAATCCCAGGGTCTCCAGAAAGTCCCAATATGTGTCAAGACCTAAACGCTGAATTAGAGCCTTTACAGTGCAGAGCCATAGAATCTTACTTACACATTTCGGAAACATGAGCTTATGGATACCCACCCTGTAACGTTCTAAGGCTTCTGTTGACCTTAGTCAATGCCAAAACATAAAAAGTCTATACTCAATCTTGTGGGTAATCATTTTTTGTGGTAAGTCTAAATAGAGGGGGGGTCAGTGGGGTGCTCATTGGAAGATTAATTAGAGATCTAAGAAATTTATGTTCCACCACTGTCAAACTATTGGTTTTTGTACAACCCCACAACTCCACACCGTACAAGACTGACCCTAGAGCCTTGACATTATAGATCACTAGTGCAGTAGCCACCCTTCTAGATATAGTTTTGCGATGGATTTTTGTTATGTAACAAATGCAGAAATCTGTTATCTCTGACTTGTCCATTAACAAGTTGAAGTCTGGTTAAGTACGTTGTAGGTCACGTACTTGTTAGACAATTCTTGACCCCACAGCAATATGGCCACCAGCAGCGGAAAAGCTATGCTTCGTCGCTGTTGTAGCAGAGTCTGAGGCCATCATTCAGACCACCTGCTGTCCCAGAACATGCCATTTTGGAAAAAATTTGGATTGGCGACATATTTCAGGAACCATTAGGGCATACCATTGAAATGTTCTAGAAAAATTAGCTCAGAGTATACAGAGTCACCCTTATGCCAAAAGGGACAGGGTGGGTTATGCCACAACCAAAAGAAGCTCCCCTTTGTGCAACCTCACTTCTATATCGACCTCAGTTAATTCTGCCCTGGACTCAATTGAGATGCACTAAGAAATTAATACATTGACCACTTCTATCACATAAAAACTATGTAACACTGTCTCCTTGTTATAAAAAAATCAATCATATTTGTTTCTTTTCTTAGTGCATCTCTATTGAGTCCAGGGCAGAATTAACCGAGGTCGATATAGAAGTGAGGTTGCACAAAGGGCAGCTTCTTTTGGTTGTGGCTAGATCAATTAGCCACATTTCTAAATCCCCTGTAACTGCTAATGAAATGCGAAGTGGCAACGAAGCACCATATGAAGCAACAGATAGCCGTCAGTAGTACGTTTTTCCTGATCTCACTATGCTTAGAGGTTTAGATGACCTCACAGCTTTTGCATCTTAGTTCCAATTTTTTACAGAAGTGGCCTCTTCCAACAAACTTGTTCTTTCTTCAACGTTTGCCTCTGGACGACGAGACACCATGGTCAGCAATTCAATTTCAGTGCCCAAAAAACATGAGCGTAGTATTTCATCCTTCTGTGTTTTCTGGTACCAGGGGGATGCCCGAAGCATCTGTCAACATCTTATACTTCCTAAGTTCTCTAGCACACTCATCCGACTGGGCATGCCCCTGGAACAGAAAATCATCCAGATAACAATTCACTCCGTAATGTCCTGTTCTCGAAGAAAAATACCACTGTAAAAAGCAGCTGAAACTCTCAAATAATTGACATGGTATGGCACACCTCATGGGTAACAACGTATCTACCAAAAACTGGCTTTTAAAAATAAATATTCATGTAAGCTCAAAATCTAATGGGTTCACACGCAGTAATCGAAAGGCTGACTTTATGTCAAACTTACCTAAGCGTCCACTCTCACCACAACCCCATATCAAGCCAAAAGCCATATTGACTGAAGAAAATTGCACAGCCATGTCTTCCCTAACGATGAAATAATTCACCGACTGCCTTATGGGCCACGACAAATGATAAATCATACGAAATTAACCTGTCATCTTCTTATGGACCATGCCTAATGGAGAGACCATTAAATTCTTCATAGGTCAAGTGTTATCGAACCCGCCATTCTGCCCTCCCTCCTTCTAAAACATTTGCTTGGCAGATTTGAGGCTCTCTGCGAAACGTTCCACTCTAGGGCTGTGAAGTGACTCCCATGGACCCAAGTAAAGTGCAAGACTACCAGGACCTCGGTGGCAATAGCGATTGTCATGTCCGCATTCTAGTGGTTTAGGATGTTGTGGCCAATCCCGTTAAATTGGACGGAGGGGATTGTGGCCAAGATGGCAGACGAGTGAGATGCCATTCCCCGTCTCTTCGGCCTAAGCCGTCTAACGCCGCACAATTGCACTGACACAGCTACTGACTGGTGCTGCAGGTCTACCGCCCTGAACCTCATCTGGACGGCTCCCTGAGCGGCCTTGCTGAGCGAACCCTGGAGGCCGTGAGGCCCGCTGGTGGTGTAGCGATCCGGCCTGTGCCTGCAAATTGAGGCTGCAGGGAGGCACGAGAAATGCCCATCAAGGATTCTGCCTGGCCCGGGTGGGGCTCCCGTGTGCCGAGGCAGTGAATGGTGAGCCGCCTGGATAATAACGCGCTATCTCCCCGCCCTGTGCTGCTGAGGCCTAGCAAGTGCTGAGGGTTGCCTGCCGGGGTGGGGCATCCACCGCAGTCTAGACCGCCGGGGTGCCTGTGCCTTCTGGCACCCGATTAAGGCTTGAGGTTGGGGGAAAACAGAGAAACCTCGTGGACCATCGCTGCAATCTGGAGGGCGGACTGAGGCGGTCCCTTGGTATCTCTGGGCACTGACTGCCACAGTCGGGACAGTTGCAGCGGATACGCACTGGAGCTTAATGCTCTTGCTACGACTGGGGAAGTGGGCCCTCTACCCTGCTACACAAGAGCGGCCCGCCCCCGGCAAAATCATGAGTACAGGACTGGAGGATGCCCCCCGCCTGAACCAGCATGCATGTGAAAGCTGGGTGGCTATGGTTTGGGTACCATTTTTCCCCTTTCACCCCTCCATCCACTAGAGTGTGCTCAGCGTGGCGACAATGCCATCTATGAACACCCATATATACGCACCACCCTACGCTATGGAGGATAGAGCTCAGCTCCACTGGATCTGAACACAGACTTTACCGACCTAGGCATTTCCCCCTCCCTCATCTACTGTCATCTCTAGCTCTCTAACTGCCGCCTGGAGGGGAATTCGGACTGCCCGGTGAACCACATTGCACTTGGCGACCTTCGCCCGCACCATATGTCTGCTCGGTCACCTGGGGCAGAGGGAATGGAGGGGTGTAGTGGCGCGGCATCCCCCGCCCCCTAGAGCCTTTGATTCCAGCTACCGACTGGGTGTTTTACAGGATTGGTTCTTTCCTGTCATAGTGTACAGGGGAACTACACACATCAGGGATCCAGTGGGTGCCCGTTGGAGCCAGGTGCGATGGCAGCAGCCTGGTCCAAAAAGAACCATAACCTTAAAGATTTGCTCTCCAGGCCGCTGGCAGCCCTTCTGGAGACCATCCCCAGCCTCTAATTCAACCCAGATACAGGACAACGACGCGATGGAGGCACCGTTGACCCACTCCTTTCTCAAATCCCTCTTCACATCTCTTAGAGAGGACCTGCATGCAGTCAAAAAGGACCTTTGTAATGATATCAGGGAGATCCAGGGAGATCTCGACTCTCTCGGGGACCACATAGCCACCTTGGAGGAGCAGGGAAACGGCCAGGCAGGAAATCATTAATAGCTTTTGTGACCAACAGATTGATCTCCAGGCCCATGATGAGGATCTCGAGACTAGATCCCATCGGAATAATATACAAATTAGAGGCATTCCATTGAAAGCTGAAGGCAAAAATCTCATCGGATACGTCATGGATCTCTTTAGTGCCATACTGAAAGCCCCTCAGACCTGGAGATAAAAGTTGATTGAGCACATAGAGCTGGCCTACCACGATCGGAATCAGCCCCTCCTGCAGACATTTTAGTCTGTAGCTACGGTTTCCAGGTGAAGGAAAATATCTTGCGCAGGGTTCGGGAGAAACATCCCATCACCTTTAGGGATGAAACACCAACACTCTATCAGGACTTGGCAGTGATTACTTTACAGAAAAGACGAGCTTTCAGACCGGCCACTTCTCATCTTCGGAACATGGGGGTGTCTTGTTGCTGGGGCACCCATTCCGCCTCATTTTTCGCCTGGAGGGAAAGCTTTTCCAACTGCGATCCCTAGAGGAAACGTGTCGAGTTCTGGACATAGACTTGGCTGCTGATGACTCTCCATCAGGGACCCCCCCCCCCCTGTCCCATTCAGCAAACCGCCACTCTCGTTGGCGTGGACGCGGGGTGGGGAAGCAGGGTGCTAACCTGGACACTGCAACAATTGCCAAAGGACAACAGGCGGTGTGGGAATCGATCCCTGCGGCGCTGGCTAATACTGACTCTCCATGACACGGCTGGGCACGTAACTATTACCATTTGCATTGATGGATGGCTGGCTGGGTGGGGAACTGTGGCCACTGTTTGGGACCCTCTACACTGGACCTTTGGAACTGTAGGTCCACTTTTTTGTTTGATTGAATACTTATGTTCCCATTTGCTTTTTTATCTGTTTTCTTGCTGTTTTTTTTTCTTAGTTTGGGGTTATACTCATGTCTACAGCAGTCACAACATGGTACATATATGGCAATAGTAAGGCCCAAGGAACGCAATACAGGCCTTTTCACTGGACACAGAATGAGGTTTGATGTAGCTGCCAGGTTCATCTTGAAACATAATGACGATGACTACCTTTAGGGTCTTCATCCTTAATGTGAAAGGCCTTAATAATCCAGTAAAGCGCAAGGTGGTCCTATACTACCTGGAGAACTCGGGGACAGATATATGCCTACTCCAAGAGACATATGTCCTTTCAAAGGACTGTCACAGACTCCGCTCACGCACCTTTCCACACCAATTCTTCTCCTCTGCATCCACTAACAGGGCAAGAGAGGCCATTCTGGTGGCACACTTCTTTAAGGGGAAAGTTGGTTCGAAGGTGGCAGAAGTAAAGGACTTTCAACTCACCTTCAACGACAGGTCTTTGGTGGTGGGTACCCTTTACGCCCCAAATGAGGGACAAGAGGCTTTTATACGTTCTGCACTGACTGAGGTGCTGTCCACACAGAAGAGGAGGGTCCTCGTGGGGGGAGGGATCTCAACTTAGTCTTGGATAATGATCTGGACAGGACGACACATAGATATGGCCAGACGGGGGCATTGTCGAAGGAGGGGCATAGGTGGCTTAAGGACATGGGGCTCCAGGATCTATGGAGAGTGTTTCACCCACATGCACGTGAATACTTCTTCTTTCCTCATGCATAAAACCTATGCTAGGTTAGATTACTTCCTAGGTGCAAAAGACATATACACGCTAACCTCTGAGTCAGAGATGCTTCCAGCTGCGTTGTCGGGTCATGCAGCTATATCACTTACAATGACACTTCCCCCCCTAGTTGACCGCCCTGCACGAACTTGGCGCCTGAGGGACACATTGCTGCAGCACCCCAAGGTGGTGAAACGGATCCCTCAAGCCATCTGTGATTATTTCGCATTGAATGGCACCCCTGAAGTCTCCATTGCCACGCTTTGGGAGGTTCTCAAAACAGTCCTTCGAGGGGAATTCATTGCTATATCTGCTGCAGATAATGAACTACGCAACGAAAAGAGGGACCATTTGTACAAGTAAGTGAAAGAACTGGAATGTATCCACCAGCGCAGTGGTGTGCCAAGAGTTTGGCATCAACTGACAGCCATTCGTGCACAATTGGCAAGCATAGATCTCGACCGGGCTGAATACGCAGCTCTTTGCCTTTGCCTGTGGCCGCCTCTTGGCTAACAAATTGCGAGCCCAGCAACAAGCTTCTGGAGTGCATTCACTCCATAACGCAGCTGGGACACAGATCACAGATGATAAATCCATAGCGGATTTATTTAAGGATTTTTATGCAGCGTTATACACTGGTCAACACTTAGATCCCATGGACTGTACTTTGTATATCCGCGACACGCATACATCTCCATTGTCCCCTGATCTGGCGGATGCACTAGAGCATAATATCCGCATAGAGGAAGTAATTTCAGCCATCTATCGAGAAGACCTCTAAATCTCCGGGGACAGATGAATATCTGTCTATCTTTTATAAAACATTTTGCCTCACTCTTGCCCCTATTCTGAAAAGACTGTTTAATTCCTTTGTCATCCGAGGCGTCATTCCCGCTTCGATGCTGACTGCCTCGGTGGTAGTCATTCCCAAGCCTGGCAAGGATAGGCAACAGTGCAGCTCATGTCATCCAATTTCTCTTCTAAATGTGGACCTCAAGATATTCACTAGCATTTTAGCCGCTAGATTAAGCCTCCACATGCCATCTATCATCGACACCGATCAAGCGGGATTTATCCCCCAGAGACAGACCAGCGATAGCACTAAGCGTTTCTGCACATCTTAGAGGAGGCTTCGCGCACGACAACTTATGCTCTTAGCGATCAACGCCGAAAAGGCCTTCGACAGAGTTCACTGGCCTTTTTTAGAGTGGGTCCTAACCCACTTTGGGATCGGGGAGAGATTTAGGACTTGGGTGTTGAATTGTTATCATCTACCTACAGCAACAGTTAGGGTAAACGGCAACGTGTCCGCTCCCTTTCCTATTTGAAGAGACACACAACACGGGTGCCTATTGTCGCCCCTGTTATTTGCTCTCTGTATGGAGCCCCTAGCACGAGTTCGTAAGAACCCCATGATTATTGGGGCCGCTTTTGGTTAGAACAGCATGCGATTAGTCTATATGCCGATGACGTGCTGGTGACCCTAGGTAAGCCTGCCACGGCACTTCCGTCCTTTTTGTCCGAACTGGAAGCCTTTGGCTTGGCCTCAGGATTCCGAGTTAATGTGGCTAAATCTCAGGCGCTGAACTTGTCACTGACCCCTGCATTGAAGGCACAGCTTGTGGCACAGTACCCCATTCAATGGGCGATGGTGGTGCTCCCATACTTGGGAATACAATTGGCCTGTACCACACAGATGACTTCCACAATTAATTACCAGTCCCTACACAGACAAATCAAACTTATCTAGCTCACTGGAAGCATTATCAGATTTCTTGGCTTGGGAGAATAGCTACCCTTAAAATAACCATCTTACCTAAGATTCTTTATCTTTTTCAAACGCTCCCACTTACACCTGAGGGGGATGATCTCCAAATTACAAAAAGAATTACACCAATTTGTCTGGTCAGGGAGGAGGCCGCGTACCAGGAAAGAGCTTAGCTACCTTCCACCTCATGCTGGGGGTTTAGGTATCCCGAATAATTTCCCAAGCGGCTCCATTACGCTACTTTGTTGAGTGGAATAAGGATGAATCCAAAAGACATCGGTTTTTTCCAGGACAGAGTGGTGGCTGGCAGTTCTCTATGGAAAATTCCCTTCTTGAAGAATGCATAGGCTCCAAAATCTGTATCTGTCCCCGGTCACCAAGGTGACAATGGATGCCTGGGATCAAAGCAGTGTTAGGTGTGGCCACACGTCCATTCCCTCTCCTCTAATGCCATTGTTCGATAACCAAGATTTCTTTCCAGGGCAGGGCCCTGGAACATTTGCTAAATGGCGTCAGACCAAATGTCGATCAGCAGGTCATATGATAGACGAGGAAGGAGTGATCTCCTTTATGCAGTTACGCCTGGATTTTGCACTTCCAGAGACAGAACGCCTACACTACCTGCAGCTCCGTCAGTGGCTCTTGCACCTGGACAATAGAACCAATACCCAGAGACACCTTACCCCCTATGAGAGATGGCTGGTTAACAAGACTTCTGACAAATGGCTAATTTCTGAACTATATGCCCTCCTAAATCAGCCCACTAGGCACATGTACAAGGCTAGCCAAAATCGATGGGAAACAGAGCTTGGTAGGCAGCTGGAATGGGGATAGATATATTATAGAGTGTGACACACTGCCTGCAACACTGCTCTTTCTGAAACGTTTACTAAGGTGGTACATATTGGTATGTAACTCCAGAGCGCCTTCACAGGGTTTATCCGGAATGAAGCACGGACTGTTGGAGAGGGTGTGGAGCTAAAGGGATGCTAGTACATCTCTTATGGGACTGCCTACAGATTCTAACATACTGGACTCAAGTAATTGACAATATTGATCTGCATCTTGACACCCAACTTCCTAGATTTCCCCTCCTACCTAACCCCCTTACATATCTGCTGAGGCAAGGGTCTTCAAACTGGGGGCACAGTCTCCTTGGGGGGCCTCAAGTGATCCCGGAGGGGGTGGGGGGGCGCTAGGCTCTGGCCAAAAGAAGTATTATGCTGATATCAGTGCTTTGTTTTCAGCAGAAAAAAATTAGTGGCAGTAAGCCGCTCTGTAAATGGCCATCACTAACATCTTTTGTCGTTTATATACTGGGTGGGGGAAGGTGTCCAAAGTGAAGAGACTCCCAATCCCCCACCCTCATTCTAATAATCACATTGTGGATACTTTTACATGTTAGTAAGGCCTGCCTGACCAGAATAGTTTGTTTGGCAATCATGTATTTGATTGTGTTTGTAAAATGGTAATAGCACTTAACTGCAGTGTCTAAATAAGTCTAGACCTATTTAAACATTGTCAATTTAATAGAAGAATTGTGAACAATTTTGAGGGATGGGCAGCATTAAAAAGTTCAAAGACCACTGCCCTGAGGTCAAGACGAGGGCGACAGATAGGCTTGGCTTTGAGCGCAGCAGTTCAGAACATTCTCACACACTGTGGGTCGACACACATGCCTACACATTTGGGATGGCTCCACTGCCTGTGGTGCATTCTTGGTATGGAAAAGGTTAAACTATCCCTCACCAAACAAGGTGCATCCTTTGGGGAACTTCGGCATCCTTACCTGTCTCTCCTCTCGTAGGACTTCCGAGAATTAACTTGTCCTAAATATCTCCGCATATAGTTAGTCCCTACTACCCACTCACGGGTTGATTCTTAGCGATATGTATTGTGCTGTTGAATACTTATCTTCACAGGAGCAAACTAAGTGAGTTTGGGAGGGAGGCGGGAGGGCTATTGGGCTGGGTCTGGTTTTGTTTGGCTATAATCCAATGCCAAGAATTGTAGAACTTTGTATGGCACTGTGTACTGTGTTACACTTGTACTTCATCATTTGGCGTATTTGAATAAAAACATTAGAACCATAAAATGGAAGGAGAAGAAAATACTGGCTGCAAGGAGGATCACGCAATAAACAGTCCACGCTGATGTTTTAAGCGTAAAAGGCCATTTATTAGGACCAGGCTGCACAACATAATCAATAACCAAATAACAACAAATAACCAATAACAAACCCCAACATCAACTCTTCATCCATTCACTCCCTTCACCCCCTCCAAACTCACCTCTCATTCCACTCCATGACCCGTTCCGTTCTTCATCCATTTCTTCACTTCTCTTCTAGCATACTCCCCGGTATCACCTGGCATTACACTCATGCCTCCAGCCCCCCCATCATTCACTCTTCCCCCCACCGAGGGATGGGTGCGCCCGCCAGTGACTCCCCCACCCCTCCCAAGTACCGCCAACCCTGCAGCCCGTCCTAAACTGGCACGCTCCGCCAACCCTACTCCCGAACCCTATTAACTGTAGGGTGGGTGGGTGGCCTTTTCTAACTCGACCCTCCCGATGGTGCCAGAATGCAGGAAGAGGAAGTCACCTTCCTCCCCTGCATTCTTATAGCCCACCCCCCAAACCCCACCCCCTGACCCCAGCCTGGCCCTCCTGCGCGAAAGACCCCGGGGGAAGACTAGTCTGCGACTCTGCTTCCCCCGGGGCCCACCATCGCGCAATAAACAGTCCACGCTGATGTTTTAAGCGTAAAAGGCCATTTATTAGGACCAGGCTGCACAACATAATCAATAACCAAATAACAACAAATAACCAATAACAAACCCCAACATCAACTCTTCATCCATTCACTCCCTTCACCCCCCTCCAAACTCACCTCTCATTCCACTCCATGACCCGTTCCGTTCTTCATCCATTTCTTCACTTCTCTTCTAGCATCCTCCCCGGTATCACCTGGCATTACACTCATGCCTCCAGCCCCCCCCTGATTCACTCTTCCCCCCACCGAGGGATGGGTGCACCCGCCAGTGACTCCCCCACCCTCCCAAGTACCGCCAACCCTGCAGCCCGTCCTAAACTGGCACGCTCCGCCAACCCTACTCCCGAACCCTATTAACTGTAGGGTGGGTGGGTGGCCTTTTCTAACTCGACCCTCCCGATGGTGCCAGAATGCAGGAAGAGGAAGTCACCTTCCTCCCCTGCATTCTTATGGCCCACCCCCCAAACCCCACCCCCTGACCCCAGCCTGGCCCTCCTGCGCGAAAGACCCCGGGGGAAGACTAGTCTGCGACTCTGCTTCCCCCGGGGCCCACCATCGCGCAATAAACAGTCCACGCTGATGTTTTAAGCGTAAAAGGCCATTTATTAGGACCAGGTTGCACAACATAATCAATAACCAAATAACAACAAATAACCAATAACAAACCCCAACATCAACTCTTCATCCATTCACTCCCTTCACCCCCTCCAAACTCACCTCTCATTCCACTCCATGACCCGTTCCGTTCTTCATCCATTTCTTCACTTCTCTTCTAGCATCCTCCCCGGTATCACCTGGCATTACACTCATGCCTCCAGCCCCCCCATCATTCACTCTTCCCCCCCCCCGAGGGATGGGTGCGCCCGCCAGTGACTCCCCCACCCCTCCCAAGTACCGCCAACCAGGAAACCCCCTTTAGGGCGGTTACCTGCCCTCCGTGTCCAATTGTGCATCTTTTGCCCCACATACTCAAGTGTCCCTCCTACACCAAATAGCCTTGTTACACAACTTGCTGACCACATCTCTCATTACCTTTATGTAGTATGCGTTCCCCAGCCGCGAAAGATGCAGACCGTCATCCCTGAAAAGTAGCGGTTCCTCCAGTCGCAGTCCAGTATGGGCAATCACTTTAATGTCCTTCTCCCCACAAAAAACCCTCATCGCTCTGTTTAGCTTTCTCCGTGCTCTCTCAACAGCCCCGTGTTTGATTGCCCCCCTCCAGACTCTCCGAGGAACAAATTCTGTCCATGCAATGCAGGTCCCTGCCAATCTTTGTTTCAGTATCTCCAAGTCTCTTTGCATCAGCTGTAAGAGCGCCAAACCCGACAGCCAAATTAGATCGTTCTCACCCAAATGCAGTATTAACAAATCAGGGCATCCTTTCTGGGGGACCATCTTCGCGAGCCAGGGCAATAGTGCCCCCCCATCGCATCCCCCCTTTTCCCCACCAATGCACCTCATGATGTTGTCCTTTGAGTCCCAGTTTACGGCCGTACACCTGTAGTTCTGCATACTTGGAGGCCCAATGCACAAACGAATGCCCAACGATCCATGTGACCGTCTTGGCCCCCGGGCCACCCACGCAACCTACGGTGAGAAAAAGGCATTAGTAACACGTCCAGAAAAACCCCCAACACACCCCCCCCTCCCGGCAGGCAATGCCCCAGTCCAAGACCCCTTATTTACGCACATAGCGCTCGCAGCACCTAGATTTCCACCTCCCAATCTGCCGAATCCTATCCCAAGCCCATCCCAGGCGCGCTGCCGCCCCGATACGGAAAGAGTGCGTCCCAAACCCCGCCGGGTTCAAACCCAATCGTCTCAAGGCCATGCGCAAAACCGCCAACAACTGCACCGCCGTCACCTTCGCCCCAGATGCGTGACAAAAAATGTCCCCACTCGTGGCCCTCGTTGTCAGTAGAAAATTTCGCCATTCAGCCACCGGACACCCCCCCCCACAACCATTCTCACACAACCAAACCCAGGTCCCTCTCCCCAACTGATCCGTCTTGGACTGCCCCAACCAAATCCTCAGGCGACCTGCATCCAACCTGATCTCCTCGTATCTCCTGCCGCTCCCCTGTTTCGTCCCCAACAACTCTGACACCCTAAAGGCCCCAAAAAACATCCATACCATGCATAAACGGAAAACCACAACCTCACAACTGTCATAACAACACTGGGGCAAGGCCTTGACCAGTCTGACCAGTAAGTCAAACGTAATTGCCTCCCTTAAAACCCTTCTCCCCCCAGCCCCCCTCGCTCCCTGCCCCAACCTCTGAGAACCCTACCAATGATCACATCCTTTGTAGGATCAAATCCAAAAAACAAACAACAATAAAAAGACACTCCCGCCAACTTCCCCGCAATCGTCGCAGAGGATAGCCCTTTGTCAATGCAATGCAATACAAACTGCAACACTCCCTGTTCCACAGTTGAACGGTCTCCAAACGACGACTCCCCACACCATCCCATAAAGGATCCGAACTCCGCCCATGCCAGTCTGTAGGTCCGTCTCGTGGTATCAGCTATAGGTTTGTCCACCAGGCCTATCACCCTCACTCCCCCCAGGCCCAGATGCCGTCCGGCAGCTCGGTCTTGAACTGATCCGCTCCTGGTGCCAACCACCGGAACCGTTGCCACTGTGAACGAGACAAAGCATCCGCAATGTCATTATTCGCCCCAGGGACATGCTTAGCTCGAAACACCAAATTCAATCTCAGGCATTTTAGCATGAAGCTTCGCAGCAAACGCAGTATCCCCAAATCCCTTGCCCTCTGTCGGTTGACCAACTCGACCACAGTCATGTTATCCACATGGAACAGCACTGACCTATTCTGAAACTCAGACCCCCACACCTCCAGTGCCACCAACAATGGAAAAAATTCAAGAAACGCAATGCTCCTCCCTTGCATCACCCAATGTGCCGGCCATTCCTCAGCACACCACCTGCCATCCCATAAAACCCCAAAGCTGCTGCCCTGGCCGCATCAGAGTAAATTTGCACTTGCCAAACCATCCTTTCGTCCTCAAAATCCAGTGATACCCCATTGAATTCAGTCAAGAAAGTCAGCCATGTCCTCAGATCAGCCCGGACCCCCATAGAAATCCGGACCCTGTGGTGTGGTAAGACTGCACCCGACATGACCATGCCGAGCCGTCTGCAGAACGTCCGTCCAGCCCTCACCACCCTGCACGCGAAGTTCAGGAAACCCAACAGTTGTTGCACAGCCCTCAATGCGATCCTCTTCTCCCCAATCGCCCACAAGAGGCACGCCTGTATTTCCGTCACCTTCGCATCAGGGAGTCGAGCTAACCATCGAATGGAGTCCAGCTCAATTCCCAGGAACGTCAGTCTACAGCTGGGCCCAGCCGTTTTCTCAGGCGCCAAGGGTACACCGAACCGCTGTGCCATCTCCTGAAATTGTGACTGGGCCCTGCCACAATTCCCTGAATGCGCCTTTCCCAAAAAGAGTAAGTCATCCAGGTAGTGAGAAACCTCCCGATGCCCGCTGATCTGTGTAAAGGCCCACTGCAAGAATGTGCTGAACAGCGCGCAGGAAATCGCACACCCCAGGGGCAGCACCTTGTCCACGTATATGGCCCCTGCGAATTGCATACCCAGGAGAGAGAAATCCGCAGGGTGTATAGGCAGCAGTCGGAAGGCAGATTTCACATCACACTTCGCCATTTCCGCCCCCGGCCCACACTCCCTCACTAGGCGGACCGCATCATCCACCGAGGCATAGAGCACCCTCAATCTGCTTCAGCGATGAAATCATTCACAGACTGCCCTTCCGGCCACGAGAGGTGATGTATCAAACAAAACTCACCCTGTTCCTTCTTGGGTACCACTCCCAGTGGGGAGATGATCAAGTCGTCCACCGGCCAGTCGACAAACGGGCCCGCTATCCTGCCTTCGTCCACCTCTTTCTGCAGCTTGACCGCCACCACCCCCGGCAGTTCCTTGGCTGATTTCAGATTGTCCGCCCATCTCCTCACCCTAGGTCCCTGATAGCCCACCCGAAATCCCTCTGTGAAACCCCACTGAATCTTCAATGCCGCCTCCCTGTCCGGGTAACACGAGAGCCACGGGGCCATCACCTCAACCTTAACTGGTGTATGCGCCCTTCTGCCCAGCCTGCCCCCTTCCTTTTCGTGGCTCGCCACTGCTCTGAAGGCGTGGCCAAGGTAAAACATTGGGTAAGGGCATGCCGTCCTCCACATTTGGAGCACTCATGCTTGAACTTGCATGGGCACCGGGAGCAATAGCCCCTGTTGTAACTCCAACACGCACCGGTGGTGCTGGTGCCTGGCTTAGAAGGTGGACCTGCGCTTCCTGCACTGGCAGGAGTCCCTCCCGCCCCACCATGGGCGGGACGCGGCAAAAAGGAACGGTAAGTGACCGGCAGGCCGCTGGCTGTGTGAGTAGATGCCGACGAGTGCGTGGATGCCATCCACTGCATCCATAACTCCTGATCCACCTCCCCCCAAGGCTTGTCAGGGTTCACGCTAATCCTGGCCCGGAACTCCTCGTCATAGCTCAGCCAGGCAAAACCCCCAAAATGCATTTGGGCTTTCCTAATGATATCCATATACTTCAAGAGTGCTATGGCCCTGTCCAGGTGTTTCTCGCAGTAAATACTAGCATAAATGAGAAACGCCGATGTCCAGTTTTCCATGTTCACTGGAACCCTGGGTCTTCTCGTTAGCTCCCATTCTTCCTCCTTAGAACCTTCCTTTGCTTGTACCTCCCTGTGCAACAGTTTAAACACGTCCACATATTCGTGTTTCCAAATTCTATTCCTAGTCTTTTCTGACAAATGTGACCCCAGTGGCATAGCCAACCCCATGTACGGCAATTTTTTATGGTGTTGGTCTTCGCCCTTCTCCCCTTTAGCCTCCGTCCCCTCTGTCTTGTCAGTCTGAACTCCAGCTGTGGACGTCGTCTTACCCGCCCCCTCTGGTTTGTCACCCCCCCTGGATCCGCCCTGCGGTTGCACCTCAGCATCCCTCACAGACCCATCACCCACACCCACCGACCGGCAGGCCTTCTTCCTTACCCCTTTTTGCCCACCGTCCCAAGCTGCCCACCATTCCCCCTCACCTGTCAAGGCCGACCGCACCTCTCCCGACCGTCCTTTGGTGCTGCTGGCTTTGGTGGTCTCAGCTTTCGCCTTGCCCTTCGTTGTCTTTGAACCCTGTAAGACACCAACTCCACTGTTGCTCTTTACCCCCCCCGTCCTGTCCGTGTCATAATGCAACTCCACTTCAGGCTCAACCTCAACAGGTGTCCACAACACCTCTCGCACCGATCTCTTCACACCCTTACTCGTCTTCACACTCAAACCTCTCCCACTCGCCACACACGGCGCCGTGGCCCGCTCCCGCGCCAGAGAGAAGGCCGCCGCGGACACCCCTGCTGCTTCAAGCCGGCGTCCTGAGGCCGTCTTGCGCCCCGCCGTGCCACCCATCACTCTGCCGACCTCCGCCGGCTTGGATCCTCCCCTACCCCCCAGGTCGCTCCAACCTGGGCGGGCCCCGGCACCATCGGGCCTCAAAGCCGTCCTGGCTGTCCCTGACTTCGGCTGAGGCCCCCCCCTGCTACCTAACCCCTCCCACCTGCCCCTAGCCTCCCTGTCCCCTTCCTCCTGATCAGCCCACCTTTCTTCCTCCTAGGTAGGCGTGGTAGGCCTTACCGCCTCCTCCTCCCAGACCGCCCCACCCCTGGCCGCATTCAATTCCGCCCAGCGCGCCTGTGTCAACTGCACATGGAGACGCTGTTCCCTGATCCTGTCTTCCAGGGGCATCGCCTCCCACCGGGGAAGGAGGGGGGCAATACCCCCGCGCCCCCACACCCTGCATCTGCACTCAGGGCCCCACCCCTCTGAAATGTCCGGGTGCACCCCACCCCCGACCGCCTCCACCACCCTGGGGACCTCCACAGCGCCCCCCACAGGTGTGGGGGTGCCTGCACGTGGCCCCCTGGAGAGGTCAATGGGAGCGTCCTCCCATTGCCCCCCCCTCATCCTCAATCCAAAGGGTGCCCACACCTGTATCAGCCGCCAGAAATTCGCCCACTGGGCCCACCTCCCCCTCCCCTACTCCATCATCCTGCTTCCCTGCAAAAAACTAGGCCTCGGGGCCTGGCTGGGGCCCAGCTGCCTCCCCCCCTCCCAAACCAACAGAAACAGGCTTGCCACTCAGCCCCAGCGGTTCCCCCAGAGGCGCTGCCATCTTCACGAGCCCTCTCACCCCCGGCTCGCTAAACTCCAGACATGGAGGCAGGCTCTTGTGCCGGCCTCCGCGCGCCGCCTCCTTCTTCACCGCGCCCCTCCCCCTCCCATGCGCACTTCTCCCGGGTGGTGGTGGCTCGTCCATACAAGCCACCACCGCCGCCGCAACACCCGGGGAGGCCGCCCGCGGGGCCCGAGACAGCCCCACCCACGCCTCCTCAAGCACACCGGGCCGGAGGAGATCCTCCCGACCGGCGCGGCCCAGCACCCTCAGGGCCTCCCTCACCTGGTCAGCAGACATGTCTGCCATCGCGCTCCGCCCGCATCGACCGCCGCACGCTCTCCGCCTCCAGGCCCCACCGACCAGTGAGTCCGCCGCAACCTTCGCCCACCTGCCACTCCGACACCGCCTAGGCCCTAAAGTTCCTTCCCACCCTTTTCTAACTCGACCCTCCCGATGGTGCCAGAATGCAGGAAGAGGAAGTCACCTTTCTCCCCTGCATTCTTATAGCCCACCCCCCAAACCCCACCCCCCTGACCCCAGCCTGGCAGTCCTGCACGAAAGACCCCGGGGGAAGACTAGTCTGTGACTCTGCTTCCCCCGGGGCCCACCAAGGGGAAGTGCAAGGACCGTCAGAGAAGGGGGGTGATGTGCAGGAGAGACGGGGGCAGGAAGCCCCAAAGGACGTCTGCAGGAGCGGATGGAACTTCCCTAGGACGTGGGGCACTCAAGAGGATGCAACAGGAGGTGCCCATTGGGAGTGCAGCCGGCATGACGACGTCTGCAGCTGCCCATGAGGAAGTGGAGGTGGTTTCCCTGGGGAGAGGCATTTTGGATGTGGCCGCTGCGGCTCTGGATCAGTGCTGAGGTCTCAGGCAAGTGATCAGCAGGGAATCGAGGAGTGCAACGTGGTGGGTGGCAGTACGGGAGTTGTTATTTGGGCTCTAGTGGTGATTGTACGTATAGGGTCACGGGGTGTTACCAGCCGCAGCACAATTTTCACTTGGATTTTTACTTTATGGACAACGTTAAGAGGTTTTGACATGGCGCAATAGATATTTAATTTTGTGGGAAGGTTTTTCCCCTCGTCCTGAGTCTATAACCAGTCACATTATGGTGTGGTGTTGGGACCTAAAAGGATTATTAGGAGACTGATTACTTAGACATATGTCCTTTTATCCCTGAGGGGATACCACACCTTTGTAATAAGAGCAGAAGCCAAGGAGTCCAGTCAGCGAAACAAGAGAAAGGTCCCGGCGTGTGATGGTTTGACCTTTTTAGAGTGTTACAAAGCATATTCTGAATGAAAATCGTTAAACATATACCTCCACTGTAGTTGACGCCAGTCCATCATCCGGTTACACGGTCCTTTAAGAACCAGGTGAAAACCGATCAATGAAATGTCCTTTCCAAATTGTTTAATTTGTGGTGTTTGATAAATGACCTCATAGTGGCAGTCCTAAATTCCTTAAACGTCTTCTTTGATGATGGTTGCTCTCCTGTTGTCAGAAAGACTGCGTTCCAAACTGAGGTTACAAGGTGTACAAAATAAAGATGGACTGGGATGTGGGTGGCCCGAGTAATTACCAGTGGCTGGGATTATTTTAAGTATTCCATCCATTCCTTTTTTGTATACTTAAGTATATACCTTTCAACAGGCACGAACACACTTGCCTCCTCAGCTTACGCTATTTCCATACAATGCATCCACATGTGCACACACTGACTCTGTGCTGTATGTGACTACAGGCCCTTTACTAACAACTCTGTAATGATGTGAGGGATTATGGAGTATTGTGAATAGCAGTATCAAGGGTGATGTCTCTTGAGATGTCTTCAGTGATCTCATCAATGATGCCATTTAGGTTGTTATCAATGATGTCATTTAACGTCATGAGTGATGTAATATGTGAGGACATAGGTAGTGCATGATGGGGGTGCAAGTTATAGTTAGCTCACTAACATATAACTAGTGAATTTCAGTGGTGTTTCTGTTTTTAGTTGTTGGTTCTGATCTCTTTTCAGCACCTAACTATAACACCACTTTAACCTTTGTGTTTTTAAGTAAATTTCTTTTGTGAATTTCTATCTACCAAATAAGTTTTTTATCTTATTCAAAGTTGAGCCTACGCCCAACCACCTGGGGCACCTTGCGGCCAACCTCCCTGCTGCACATGGCTGCACCCAAACCTCCACACTGCACACAGCTGACGCTAGGCACTGCGTCCAAACCGCAACGATGTAAGAAAGTGAGTTTTTAGTTGTTCAGAATGTGTGTCCTTCTCAAGGAATAAATCAACAACCTTTCAAATACTGGAAACCGAGTACACCTTTGTAACACTTGACTCTCTCATGGTAGCGAGGCAGAGCCATTCAAGGCCTACTCAAGGGAGGTGGTGTGGGCTAGTACCCCTGACACAGCTCCTCAACTGTAGTAAGTTAATACAGTTGAGTCGTAATTTTATGATGCCTGCTGTGAGAGACAGCAGTCAAGGTGAAAGAATGTTCATCAGAAAGGATATATATATCAACATGTTTTTTGCATACTACGAGGTCTTACTGGAAATATACAATTGTTCTGCATGTTTTTACAATTCTTAGCTATAGCATTGTTTTTAATCTGACTTACATTAAACTGAGTCAAATATATTTTTGCAACAAATTACTAACTGTTTTTTTAAATACAATTATTTTCGCAATTATTTATAAACAATGTCAATGAAATGTCCCATCAACATTTACCAGTAGTGGTAACGGGTAGAGGTACCCATATTTGAAATATACATAAATAGCTGCACTATGCATAAGAGCCTCAAATGATGGGTATCATTTTTGCATAATCATATACAGTTGCATTGCCCATATCAACCAGATTACTATTTATGTAACTAATAACTTTAGTTCGGTTTAGGTGATGAAAGGGTATCATAAGACAAAAATAAGAATGCAGAGGAAGCCAAATATCCTTGTGACATGAGGAGCAAAAGAGTGTGGACACATAGATGTCCATGTTGTTGGTGCAGTAGCAGAGGCTCTAGTCCGTGTTACTGGGAATAGGACCCCTCCCCACCTCATAGGGACCCGGGGCTTTGCAAGATGGAGGGCGGCCAGCCCTCTGAACCTTCTCTAATGTTCAGAAATGTTTTTAATATAGTCATGTTAGCGGATGTACTCTATTACCAGATGGGCTGGATGGACAGCTTTCAGGGTCTTTGGAGCACCGGTAACTGGCAGCCTTTTTGGTTGATGTGCTCTAGCACCCCCCACTGTCTGCTTTTTTGTGTATTTCATTTTTATTTTTCAAAAGAAAGATCAAGGCACACAAGATTTACGTGGTTTGTGGGATGGGTAATGGTGTGAATATGTATTATAAGGAATAAAATACCATCTGCAGTACGTTAAAAAGATATTGCAAGACACCTCGGAGTAACATGGCCTTCTAAAGGCACTTGACCCTTGGCCTCGTTCCTCTATATGGTGACTTGCAGTATCCTTATAGTGAATGGTAGAGGATACTTTATCCCATATTATATACTGTATTGTAGAAGCTATAGTTATACACTTGGGCTGTGTAGGAAGGTAGGATCCTTCTGCATGGTTGCCCATACTTTTTGCCTGGTGCTAAGCTGTGTTTTTGACTAGTCTGAGTGGGATCCTGCTAATCGGGACCCCAGTCTATCTGATTTCTCCCTAAATTGGTAAGTTCAGTACCTAGGTACATCCCAGATTGGATACTGCGGTACCCTTAGAAGTCCCTAGTATATGGTACTAAGGTACCCAGTGCATAGGTATCCCAGAGGTCTCCCATGGGCTGAAGCATGTATTATGCCACGCATGAGAGACCATTCAAAATGGAACTACTGGCCTGCCATTGCAGCCTGTGTAAGTTGGTGCATACACCACTTACCAAAGATATAGGTTTACTATATCTAAGGTCACTGCACTTAAAACCTGTGAGTCACCCCTATAGCAGGCCTTTACAATCCTGAAGGCAGGGTGCTTGGTTCTAAGTGAGAGGGTGCCCATGCCTGAGCAGGGCACCCCTACAGTCTACGGAGTCCATTCTCCCGGGTTGTCAGGGAAGCAGCCATATACTATATAGAGGGGTACTGCGTCATTACGCGATGACCATCTCGAAACTGGCTGCAACGAATCCTAACATGTTTGGTATCAAACATGTTGGAATCATACCCCCACACCGTAAACAGTGTGGAAGGTATGATTCCAAACACTGGAAGAGCCCTCCGTTAGGCTCTGTGTTCCCGGTACCAGCCTTCTTGACCTGGACAGCACAAAATGGTTGCTGCCGACCAGAGACACATTTCTGCCCTCCTGCTGCTGAGCCAAGCTTGAGCAGAGGAAGGTGGAACAATAGGCATCCTGTCACAGGGAGGTGTGACCACCTCCCAGACAGGATTTAGTGTATTAGGGCTGGGTGGGTGTGCTTGCCAGCGCCTGATAGTCTGCATGAGGGGCACATTTGGTGTCCCTGTGTATAGTCCAGTTCAAACCAATCCTGGGAGCCGTTAGCTCCCGCTCTGGCACGAAACTGGACAAAGGACATGGGAGTAAACTCCCCCTGCCCAGACCCTCCCCTGGAGGGTCCCCTGAATCGTCCCAACCCTTTCCCTAGGGTACTTAAGGGCTTACCTGGGTGAAGTTCCCTAGATTCATTGTGGGACAAGATTCAATTCCAATACCACTTCAATTTCGACCGTCTGGACACTCTGGACTTCGTAAGGACCCAACTTCGTCTCCCTGCTTGTCTGCATCACCTGTGTCCGTGCTTTGTACAGAAATCCTCCAAGGCCTGTGGAGCATCAAAGACACTTGAAGGAATCTCCCTTGAAGTGAAGGAGTCACTTCCCTGCATTCGCAGGCACCTCAACACTGCTCACCGGTCTGCTGATCCCGAGCTCCTGCGGACTCTGAAGGGTTCAACAACACAGGTGGTGGGTTTCTACATCCCTCGAGGCCTGAGCTGTCGTCTCACCAAGTTTGAGGCCAGTATCCCTTGTGGGGGCTGTAATATCCGTACCCCTGGGCACCGCGTACTTTTGCAAGTGCTTTTGGCAACTCTGCAACAAGTGCATTGGGCTCCAAGTAGCCCCAATCTCTGGCAACTTCTTCCATCAAGATCTTCAGCCACATCGCACCATGTGCTCCGTGGAGTGCTGTTTTGTAAAGCTGCCCAAGGTCCTCCTGCAACTCCAGTGCCTTCGGCCTGTGGGTCCTGTGGAGGGTCATCTACGACTTATTTGGGCTCCCCTGATTGCTCGGGCCTGCCCGGACTCCCCTGCGTGTGGTGAGTCTCCTGGACCTTGCTGGTCCCCAGCTTGTACTTTCTTGACTTCCTGCGTGGGCTGAATTTGCCAAGGCTTGTTGGTGCTCCCTCCAGACACCAACCCCTCAGCACTCGACATCCTTCGTGGGACAGCTCGTATCCATCTCCTGGTCATCCTCAGCATCGCCTGGTCCCCACAGCTACAGAGTCAAGATCCTCGACATCATCCCTGAAGCACCCAACATCGGTGGGCATTCGTCTACCAAGCTCCTGGTCACTCTTAAGTGACCCAGACTCTGACCCCTCTGCTTTCAGGTACTCCTCGATAAGATTACATGTTTGGATTCCCACGGAAACTTTCTCCTCTTCCAGCAGTGGCACTTTCCTGAAGTCCTCCATTGGGTTCGACAGCGGTTTCCGACACCACTTCATCCCTATGCACCCGGCTTCCCTGGTGTAGATAACGTGGGTACTAGGGTATCCACGGGTGGGGTGGCTCTCCAACCGTCTGGCTTCCACAGGGTTTCTTCAGGGTCCACTGGGAGGGTCCTTAATCTTTAAAAATCCAACCGCGACTTACACATAGAGTTGTACGGAGCCCGTGGTCGTGTTCCCACACTGCACGCGTCCTCCGTGGGGTCCCTATCTACTTACATTGGGTTGTTCCTTGGGTCCACAGCAATTCTATGACCTCTCGACATTGTCCTGACTCGAGTCGTGGTTCTTATACCACTTTCTTAGTATATGGTTTGGTCCCCCCCTGGGGCCCACTGTGTATTAGTGCTATTTACTGTGATTTCTTTTCTAAAGTATTGTGTGCTTTGTGTCTATCTCCGTGTGGGAGACACTGTAACGTACTAGATAGTGTTATATAATAAATACATATTTTTATAAATACTTTGTGTGGTTCTTTTTCATTTCATCTATACTATAAGATTGCATTCTGATAAAACAAGCTGCTTTACACTCCTTCAAGACTAAGCCTGAAGGCTGCTCTCCACAGCTACCACTTAGCTTTCTAAGGTTGTCTAAGACCTCTTAACCCCTTAACCGCGGCGGCAATTCCGCCGCGGTGCGGCGGTTTAGCGGAGTGGGCGGGGCCGCGTCGGCCAACGGACGTGCGCAGCACTACGGAGGTAGTGCTCGCGACGGCCGTTGGCCGACAGAAGCAGCGAAGGGGTTAAATCACCAAAAGGGTTGTCTGGACTGGGGCAAGGTGTCCACTTACATAAGTGTACATCATATACCAGGCCAGCCTCTCACAGGATGGTTTCAAAAATAATTATCCTTTACCTACTTTTTGATTTCATTGAAAATTATCAAGTTCCTAAGTGATTCTTGTAGATCGGCCACACAAACGTAGGGGTTACCTCAGGGACTCTTAGAATTGATCTCTTGTAACATTTTGGAGACATGTAAAGGCGGTTGTGGCTTCACTGAAGCTCTCACAAAGTCCACAGACAGAATGATGTGCAGCCTGCCCATACTGGGTGGCTCCTTTAAAACAAGTACTTTTTATGTTCACAAATGTATGTAAACAAATGTGATTTAATGAGATATGGCGTTTTTTTTAAATCTCGCATGGCTGGGCAGCTTTTGTGTTTATTAAATGATGGAAGGAAAGAGATGTTGCACTTGTAAAAATACAGAATAATATAAAAGACTATTAATGTGACATGTCAGACTTCAGGTGCCAGAGTACATGCATATGGTTCATGCTTACAAGTTTTTACCTTGCCTTTCTAGGCACTGTGCTGGGAGATGCTGCTTTTTAGTTATCTGTGTTGTTTCTTCCGGTGAGCTTCAGGAAGAGTCAGATAAAGGCTCTTTCAGTTTCTGCTTGTCCCAGCTCACACTGCTGCCAGATCCTTCACTCTCTTTGTTTCTGATATGACCTGTACTGCCAGTCTCTGATCGCTCAGTCTGTAATAGGTAATCATTTTCCTGTAGATTGAGTTTCAGATGTAAAACTGAATCTTGTGCAAATGTTCTGTAGCATTGCACTTGCTGTGTCTAACAGTAGACTTCCCTGACCTGGATTCCAGAGACCCCTCCTCCTATAAGTGGCTTCCATAATCTGAGCCAAATTGCAGGCATATGAGGTTGGCCAATAAAGAAGAGATGCTGGTAGGGTGCACTTCTTTACTCTCTGGCATCATCTATTCCAGCTTTAACCAGCAAGTTATTTTTAAAGCTTTTCACTGAATCTGAGGAAGAAACATTAAATTTTCTGGCACAACTGGGTACTACAGAGGGCTTGTGAGAGCAAGTGATGGTCTTTTTTATTTCTGGAGTAGCAAAGACGACGACCCCATGCTTTGTGGCTTAAGATGGTTCCTGTTGCATGAATGTAAATATCTTGACCATCAAAGACCTTATTGCCAAATTAGAGCTAAAGGTCCATATGAACAGACAACTGCTCCCACTATCTAGGGCTGCCAGACACTTTTTAGAGGAGATGTTGACATTGGCCCTTCTCTTCAAGCATAAAAAAGACCCTAGTTTGTCACCTTGCACCGGTATGTTTTGGTAGGACGTGACAGGACGTATAAGTGTTGATGGAAGGTGCAAATGATAAATCTTCTTATGCCATTAGGCTGAAGTTTAAAATTAGTTTATTATGACTTATAGAGCCCAACAAAATATGAAATCCATATTACCACATTTATTTAAAGATAATTGAAAGTTATTTACAAACCTAGTTCTCCATCATTGGAAATGGAATTCAAGACACAACGCTGATTAACATAAAATTAAGCTGGGCCTGGTGTCTTAGTGGACTAATGCATTCACTGTAGGGGCCTGTGTTTGAACTCATGGTCACAGGTTCAAATCCCAGCGGGTCCACTCAGCCTTTTATCCTTCTAAGGTCGATAAAATGAGTACCATTGAGTTGGGTAACAATAAACATCTGTTATTCAGCGCCAAGATGCTCACGGGTGCGCTTTACAAACACACATTATGTTATGTTACTATGCTGAGGCGCACTGCAAGGGTTAGCTTTGTTCCTGCTACTGTTCAATATAATCTATGTTCAACTCTTGGCGATCCTACAAGAAACAATTCAATGTGATCTGTTTGGTGATGACACACAAATTATAATCAATCTAAACAATGACCCAGGGAACCCAAGGTCAGGCTTCTCCCCCTACTTAGAAGCAGTATGTGCTTGGATGAATCAAAACTGTCCCAAAATAAACCCCTCCAAGTTGGAGATTCTTCTGGCCGATAACAAACTAAAATGTTGGGAAGTCTCTATGGCCGTCCTTAATGGGCAATTGCCCTCTTCCCGTCTCCTGAGTCGTAGACTTTGACCTAATTTGGAATTCAGAGCTAAATGTGGAAAAACAAATTACCAACATCCCCAGGACATTTTCCTATCAGATTTGCACTCTTGGACATATCCTCCCTTGTCTTTCTTTCAGCCATATGGTAACCATGGCTAGTGCAGCCCTGCCAAGTTCCACGCATCAGGGTTGAGGGTAACGCATTTTAGTGTGGTGGTCCTCATCATCGCATTAAAATGCAAATTCATGCATTTATAGCGCCTACATGACATCACCAGGGTGCTGAGGCAGACAGAAGCGGGATAGGAAGCGCCGTTCAAGCATTTATGAGCAAGTGGTGGTGCGCGTATCCTGCACTGCCCTGCCTGGCAGAGTGTGTGTCTGCAGTACTGCACACTCACTGTGTAAAGTAAGTTTTAAATCAATGCCAGGTCAGGAGTGGGTCGTGCCGGCCTGGGGACTAGGCTGCACCGGCGACAGCATTCATTATCAGTCTCAGCTGCATGCTGCGGGCCGGCTGCGGCGGCAGTCATGTGACATGGCGTCACATGCAACAATTTACTGTGTGTCCGGGATTTGCGGACAAGTCAACTGAGTACGAGCCGCGTCGAGCTGCAGTTTAGTTTGCTGCTGGCCGCCATGCTGTTGCAGTAATTGGTCACGGTGCCTCATCGATGCACGGCCGGCGGCATTCATTGGCCAGTGAGAGGTCGCACAGTCATCGCAGAGGCAGGATCATCATGATGAGATCATCATTTATACAAAAGGATCTGGCTGCCTCTGGTGCATGCTGCAAGACTCACCACAGCTGACCGATCTGTAATAAATTTGAGAATATTTAATTTACATCCCCCCTGAGCCCTTTAGCTCACTGCTCACCTTAGCTGATGCCATGGCGGGCTCTGGAGAGAGAGGAAGCAGGGACTAGGGAAAGAAGTGGGCTGTTGTGAAAGCCGCAGTGGTGAAAGATTAATTGCAGCAGTTTCAAGATATTAGAGTTTCTCGTTGCTCAAATGGGTGTTATTTTGAATATTTGTGTTTCCATGGACTTCATTGCTTGATTTTGCTTGGGAGAAATTGTCACTGTATGTGTCACACATTTGGTTGTGAATGTCACTCATAAGTAGACTGAAACTATGAAAATGTCCCACATATGTAATCTGAAATCTTCACAGCTATGCTAGGGCTTGTAGCCAATCACATGGAGATTATGGCAACTCAAGATAACTTGGCCTGCAAAAGCAAAATATAAATTGGTAGCGAAAAATCCAAAATTCACAAGCTAAAATGGTCTCCAATCTGAAAAGTTTTGAGTCTGTGTCTAACCAACTATGCCATCTTCACTAACTACCTGAAGAGAAGAGCTTCACTTTTAAGGCCTCTTGATTGATCTACAAAATCTATCATGAAACCTCGCCTAAGTTTCTAATTAACAAATTAAAGGAATACATCCCTTTTTGAAACCTCCTGATTACGCTAAATTGCACACCTAATGTTCCCTACTAAATATAGCGTAAGCGATCGATCTTTCATTTACCTACTAAAAGTGGTTGAGGGGAGGAAACAAATCAGACAGATATCAGCAAAGTCATCATGCCTGGAAAAACCACCAACTCCAGATTGCAGTTTGATTATTTATTATAATGCCAAAAACAATTGGATGTAAATACATCTCAATAGCAAAGAATAGAGGTACAGAAAAAATAATACAGAGCCAAGTTTACGAATATAAGTAATTCGGCCCAAAAGACAGATGATTATAAATTCCAAAATCACAACGCAACACAGAATAGATGCGATATTCAGTTCTCGGCTCATTGAAAGAAATCAAGATCTTTCCCTACACTACTCTACATGAGGGCCCTTCCTGTCTTTCTTCTATCATTCCCCAATGGTGTCAGCACGTGTTGACTTCCTAAGAAGTACTCACGTCAAATGGGTCGTTTTAGCTTATGGCTATGGAGCTTGCTCTAAAATGCTCCTTCTCCTCCGAAAGCTAGCAGAAGTCTGGTCTCGCTGTCCCTGCGCATCATACTAAAAGATGGGATTCAACCCACAATACGTCATTCTTCTTAAAACTTTCCATTGCACCTCTATGCAGTAGCTTTTTTATAACACAATTTAATTAGTGATATCTTCTTTCCAGTGGCCTTGGCTTTCAGACAGACCAGATACGTAAGGCGTCCTCCCTTCTCGCTTCCCAGCCATCTTCAAAGACATTCCGGGTCTCTCCTTAACGCCGAAAATAACGATGTGTTTCTTTCACCTGCAGTAGGATGAGAACATTCTAGTTTCGAACACAACAACATTTAATTATTTATTTCTCAAATCGAAACCTATGATTTTGGGCCTATTATTCAAGCAACTTAAACTAACCACAATTACGGTGTATAGAAATAATATCTTCCTGCACATTATGCATGAAGGAATCATAATACATACAAAGTTCTACTTAAATGCGCTCACTAGTTTTCAACATCAAATGATTCAAATAAATGTTTCTTAATAGTCATAAAAACACTGCAAACAATACGAATACATGAGAGTGCGTTTAAACCATGAGTATAGTGCACTCATACAAAATAGAGTGCTATCAGCGCTCTATCAGTTCCCCCCTCTTATGACTAGTGTCATAACACCAACTTTCTATTCTTCTGTAGTTTTCTCCTTGTAGAAGAGACCGACCTAAACAGAAGCTGTAGCTTGCCGTCCCTGTCTGAATCGTTCTAACCCCTTAAGGTGCTGGTAATGACTGTCCTGCAGTTGTTCAAGTTGGTGCTCTCGCTTTCTCAAAACAGTCTCCTGATGTCGTGCCCTTTGCCATTTGTAAGCCTTGATGGCTCCTAGTAGGACAATTATACAAATGACAGCTATTATAATAGGCTTCAAGATATATCCCATTATTCCTTGTCCCAAACTTCCAAACCAACTGCCTATCTTGCCAAATCCTTTCCCCACTTGTTCCCAGAGTCCTTCGGCAGCCATCTCACGTAACTCTTGGTGTATATCTGAAATATTATTGATATATTTCCTTATATCCCGACTGTTGTCAGGAATATAAGTACAGCACTGTTGAACTTTCAATAATTTGCAAACTCCTCCGGCTTTTGCTAGAAGCACATCTAGGGCAAGACGGTTTTGCAAAACCATAGCCCTTATCAAAACCATCTCCCCATCTACAAGTAATAAAATCTGAGCTGTATTTATTGAGAGCTTATCCACTAATGTTGCCAGCTTTCTGATTTTCAAATCATTCAGAATCACACCCATACTCAGTATCATAGCCCCAAATATGTCTCCAATCACTTCTCCTGCACTCACACTACGTTTTCCTTTATGAGGTCCTTTTCTTTCTAGGGGCCATAAATCATTCACATGAAAAATCTTGGGAAATACCACAGCCAAATAACACGTGCCATACCAATTTTTGGGCAACTTCACATAGGCATTCTTTCCACACACAAAATACACATTGGGCACTATTGTTATTTTGTCCAATAATGCTTTTCTAATTGATTCTTCAATCAAGAAGACGTGCTCACAATCACTTTCACCCACAAATATCTTATCGTAGTATGTGGTCGGGTGTCTAATACACAACTTCCCCTTCTGCTGGAAATCTAATGCTATGGGTCCAAAACTCCCCTTTGCTTTATGATCTAATTCTTCTTTAGTCTATGGGGTAACCTTGTGCTTTGGATCTGGTCTAAATAGAGTCTGTCTAAGCCGATCTTCTATCTGATCTATAAATTTCTTTTCAATGTCAGTCAACATACAGGTTAAATTGTGTCTATGGGCATAGGACGTATCTAAAGCAATGGTAGGCACGAAATACTTTGACATTCGCTCTACTTCCTTATAATAATCATATTTATTCATGTATTTAAGAACTGGGACTTCCGAGAGTACCACATCATAATTTGAGAAATAGTACTCGAAGTGTGCCTTGCTATAAAACATGCTCAACAACACACTGCATGTAATGCCATAGGTCAAAGGCAAATGATGGTATCGAATGCCTTCTTCTACTGAGGCTGGTAATTGCATACACACATAACAATCCTTCGCTTCCATGGTATCCACATACTCCTACAATAATCGAGCATACGCATTCAAAGTGAAATCACCCTTTGACAAATCAACATGTAGTCTACGACTGGTTTCCTTAATCATTTCTAGATCCCTTGCGGATGCATCCTCATCTATCTCAGAGATTGGTGTAGTGAGTGTTGCCTGTACCCTATTCTGTCCGACATCCTGAGATCCAACTATAGATGTAACGATCACCACAGTTATAACAATAAGCACCACTACAATGAGTGTGCCAATGATGCACTTCTGTCTGCGTGTTGATTTTTCGGACACCATGGTTTCTACTGATCCGTTCCGAAGCACAAAGGGAAACACAGTCTCTTTCTGTTTTCTTTGTTTTAACAATGTCTTTCTCACTTCTCTCCTCCCATGCAATTAATGTCAAAAGTTCATTCCATTGATACTAAACCTATTGAAGAGATGTAGTCAGCCCTATTCCTCACTCCATCATCTACTAGAAAGTCCCTAATTTTAAATCTTCTTAAACTGGGGTCTAAGTTATCTTCTTTCTAAGGCCTAATGCTTTCTTTGATCATAATTCAAGCTTCATCGTTAATGATATTTGATCCAAGTATTTTGAGGACAAGTTGCAGAATCTCCGCACAAATTTCTCCTAATTCTTGCGCGGTGAGCTGTCGGCCAAATGAAGGGAAGATAACCTGATTGAGGATCAGGTAACGCAATCCACTCAGCCTTGGAGGATTTGGAACTTGCAGAGTTAGTGTTCCAAACGCTTCTATGCCTGGACCAGCAACTGTATTTCAATCGAGAGGGTGTCCCCTCCGTAGCTCACCGTACCAGCTCTCAACTTCCCGGACTTCGCTGGGCTCTGCATCTGCAACCAGGTACGTCCACTCAGGAGATGCGTATCTTCGAGACGCTATTCTTTCTCTTCTGGAGCATCTCAGACCATCCGGTCTTTCTTCAGCGTCACTTTGATCTGATTCAGATGTTTCAGGAATCGGAGCGAGATCTTTCTCAGATGCAAGCATTATATTCAGCCTTTCTTTTCTTGCTGGCCACTTTTCCGCTCTGGCATCTGCTCTCCTCTCTTGATCTGATCCTTCTGCAATAGACTGCTCACCTTGATATGGTGCAAAGTTCACACCTGCGATTCCATCTATTTCAGGATCTGGGCTCAATTCAGGAGCACTCCGCTCTTGTCTCTCGTGCTCACTTGGCTGTTCCGTTTCATCCGAAACTCTTACAGCGGGGCCCGTGCCTTCATCGTTGTCTGTGGCAGGTCCACACACGCTTCTCGGAACCAGGGGACTCTCTTCCTCCGCAGGCGCTTGAACTCGGCGAGTGTGGGAAGCGTGTATCCAATTCGGCAATCCTCCACACTTCACAGCGGTACTTGTGACCAATATCACCTGATATGGTCCTCGCCAGCGAGCATCAAGACAACTCTTCCTCACGTGCTTGCGAACTAGTACCCAATCACCTGGATTAAGATCATGCAGCAGGTCTCTCGAGGTGGATGCCGTCGCAGCCTCGACCTGGTAGGATACAGAAATAACCACATCAGCCAGTCCCGTACAATAATCCAACACTAAATCATCAGTGATGTTTATCAATGCTGTAGCTGGCACCATAGGCAAACGCATAGCTCTTCCGGTCAAAATTTTGTGGGGAGAAAGCCCTGTTCTTCTATCTGGGGTGCTACGCAGACTCATGAGCACCAGAGGCAGCGCATCTGGCCATTTCAATGCAGTTGACGAACACACCTTTGCCACCCTTCACTTGATGGTGCCATTAACCTGCTCTACAAGACCTGAAGCCTCCGGCCTGTAGCTACAATGCAGTCTCTGATCAATGTTCAAAGCAGAGCACAACAATTTCATGATTTCACTGTGGAAATGAGTTCCTCTATCTGTCTCCACTGATGTCGGAAATCCATATCTCGGGATCAATTCTCTTAACAACAACTTGGCTACTGTGAGACTGTCACATCGTCTAGTTGGATATGCTTCCACCCAACGCGAAAAGATACACACCACCACCAAAACATATCTCAACCTATTGCACCTCGGCATCTCAATAAAATCTAATTGTATCCTATTGAAGGGACCTACAGATCTTCCAATGTGACTCAGTGCAACCACAGTTCTCTTTCCAACATTCATTTGTTGACAAGTAACACATTTGTGACATACCGCTTCAGCCCACACACGAAAGCGTGGATTAAACCACGTCTGCCTAAACACTCGCACCATAGCATCTCTTCCCAGATGAACTGCTCCGTGGATTTGCCTTGCCATTGGGCTCAGTAGATATTTGGGTAATACTGCTCTCTCATCTGTGGACACCCAAATGCCATCGTCTCTTTTTGTGCAACCTGCTCTGACCCATGAAACAGCTTCCTCTTCTGGGACTTCATCCTGCAACTGCTTCACCTCATCCCAAGTATCGGCTATAGCTAACATCATGCTGAGCTCGGTCTCTTCTGTGCTCTCGCCTAAATATTCTCCATTGAAAATACAAGCATGTTCAGCGCAAAATCGTGCTACTTCATCTGCATAATTGTTGCCCTTAGTGACAAAGTCTTCTCCTTTTCCATGAGCTGCACATTTAACGACTGCTATCTCTTTGGGCTTCTGCAAAGCGTCCAATAGTTGGCGCACATACTCGCCGTTACGTGTAGGTGACCCTGAGGACGTTAGAAACCCCCTCTGTGACCATAACTGCCCAAAGTCATGAACTACACCAAATCCGTATTGACTGTCAGTATACACAGTCACTCGAATATCAGCTGCAATGATACAGGCGCGTGTCAAAGCGACAATTTCGGCCACCTGAGCAGAGAATTCTCTATTTAAACAGGCAGCTTCCACTACTCCCATGATGGTGCACACAGCAAACGCTGCTCTCAAATACCCTTCATTGTCTCTTAAGCATGACCCATCAACAAAATGGATCAAATCAGATTGGGGCAAGGGTTCATCGACAATGTCAGGTCTGGGTTTGGTAGATAGGTCAGTAACATCTAGGCAGTCATGCTCTTCACAATCCTCATCTCTCTCCTCTTCCGGAACAGGTAACAATGTAGCAGGGTTCAGGGTGGTACAACGTCTCAGGGTAACATTTTCAGCGGCCAAGATAACCTGCTCATACTTGGTAAGTCTGTTGTTGGTCAGATACTGTGTTTTAGTTCTAGTCATCAACAATTCTACTGAATGGGGCACATAAACAATGAGCGGATAACCCACCACTATGCTTTCACATCTGTCAATGCTGACACCGGTTGCAGCAATGGATTTCAGACATCCGGGCAACGCAGAAGCTACAGGATCTAATGTAGCTGAAAAGTAAGCTACTGGTCTACGAGCACCCCCATGTGTCTGTACAAGGACTGCTAACGCACATCCCTCCTTTTCACAACAAAAGAGCGAAAACGCTTTGTTATAATCCGGAATTCTGAGAGCTGGAGCACGACAGCTCACGGAACTCTTTCAAGCACTCGCCATCCCATGGTACCGGATCACTAACATCCTTTCGAGTCAGTTTCAACAGAGGCTTTGCTTGCAAGGAAAAATTTGGGATCCACTGTCGACAATAGCCGACGATTCCCAAAAACATGCGGACTTCTTTTTGTGTTTTCGGAGTTCCCATTTGCAGAATCGTCTCTATGCGATCTGGTGACACCCTTCGTTTTCCTTTCTCAATCCGGTGACCTAGGTACTGAACTTCAGACAAACAATACTGCAGTTTGTTTGGAGACACTTTGTGTCCATTCTCTGCTAAATGATTCAGCAACGCCACAGTGTCAATCCTGCAAGCATCCTCAGTCTCTGAGGCGACCAAAAGGTCGTCTATATATTGCACTAAGGCTGAGTTTTGGGGCATCACCAGTCCTTCAAGATTCTTCTTCAGACTTTGACTAAAAATGGAGGGGCTTTCTGTATACCCCTGAGGAAATCTTTCCCATGTTAACACACGATTGTCCATCATAAACGCAAATAAAAACTGACTTTCTTCATGCAATGGTATGGAGAAAAATACATGACACAAGTCTATCACTGTAAACCATTCTGCTCTGCATGGTATCTGGAATAGAATAACAGCTGGATTCGGTACCACAGGACAACATGGGATCACAATTTCATTAACCCGATGCAGATCCTGCACTATTCTGTACTTGCCACTTGGCTTCTGCAGTCCCGTGATAGGTGAGTTGCAGGGACTTCCTCTTATCTCCTTAAGAATACCTTGGGCAATCATAGTCTCAATCACAGGTCTTATTCCGGCCACAGTTTCTGGAGTCAATTTATATTGTGGCGTTCGTGGGAATTCAGCATTGGGTTTGACCTGTATCTTAACTGGCTCAACCCTTCTCATCAGACCTACATCCTCGCCTGTAAAATCCCACACTTTCGGATCAACTGAGTCTCTCAAGTCATGTGGCAATTCTGCTATTGTGAGCACCACAAACATTTCTGCACACAGACTCATGTTAGCCATTTTAAAATCAGCATCATCATCCTAAGTTTGCAATTCCACACCTCTTGGAGTGCACGATATAGTACAATTGAGCTTGCACAGAAGGTCTCGTCCCAAAAGACAGACCGGACTCGAATTGCACACTACAATTTGGTGTTTATCCCGAAATGGTCCTATTCTCACGGGTGATTCGTTTGTCAATGGATTGGTCATTTTCTGGTTACTAACCCCCACTACTTGAATCGATTGTCCCGAAAGAGTTAAATTTGGGACTACTTCAGTTCTCACCGTGGAGCGAGCAGCTCCAGTGTCTAATAAGAAGGTTACAGGATATCCATTCACATCTGCATCCACAAACGGCCCACTCTGATCTACTTCTAGGATCGCATCTAAGGTGCATTCCTCGTGCACCCCCTCTGGTACTCTTGTAAATCTTGATTGTGATCAAATCTATCTTGTATTTCAAAATAAGGCATCTGATGGTATAACTGATTTTGCATGGGTATCCTAGGAGGTTGAGGTACTTGCACTTGCGGCTCATATCCTCCTCCATACATAGACCTGGGTCATGTCACAGTATTGACAGTCTCGGACAGCTGTCCCTCTCCTTCCATCTGTATCTGATTTGCTGGATTCGATCTACATTCGCGCTTCCAATGCCCGATTTTATGACAATAATGGCAGGCAGTGACCCTTTTCTGTTGGGCCACCCATTCACTTGCACCTGGATCCATTCCTCTTCCTCTACCCTGACCAGGTTGGGTCACCATCTGTTGTCCCATTCCTCTTCCTCCTCCTCTACCTCCTCCAATCCCCTGCGTCATATCAGCGTTTCTCAACTGCACCAACATCAACTTGTCCTTCAGTTTCTTCTGGGTCGACTCCACTTTATCACTGCAATATTTAGCATAACGCAGAATTTCGTCCACCGACTTATTCTGCCAACATATCAAGTGATGCTGTATCATCAAACTAATATCAGATTTCTGTCCCAACACAAACTTCGAGACAAATTGTCCCATATCTTTCTGTTCAATTGTATCCAATCCACTATGCTGCTTAAAAGCTAACAACAATCTTTCGTAATAATCATGTACTGATTCTTTAGAGTCTTGAGTGGTGCGATCAATCTTCAACCAATCAACAATCTGAGGAGCTACCTTCGTTTGCAACCATGTAATCACTTGCTCGTATTTTCTCATTACATCAGGTGAAGGACCATGAGTCACTGTATCTCTAGGTGGCTCTGCAGTAGGACACTCAATGGCAATCTTACATGCCGCCCACAATTCCGCCAGCACTTCTATATCAAACAAGGTGTTTAAATCAATCCACAATACTTTTGAAATCTTCACAAACCGATCTATTTGCTTGTACCACTCAGCAGGTTTTCCCTCAGCCGAGGAAAATCATTCGTAAATGCTGCTAAATCACCCCTGCTCCATGGCACGTGTACATACCCTCCATTCTGTACCTCCCTGAGGGGGAAATTTCCTGCAGTTCCCGTCCCTCCACCCGGAGGTGGAGTATTTCCTATTCCAGCCTTGAGGCTTTTCTTTTTGGCCCATCTTTCTTTCCATTTGTCTAATTCTTTCCATGTCCGCATCCCTATCACTAGTTCTCTAAATTGTGCTTTTAATCCAATCGTTCGCTTCTCTTCCAAATCCTTATCTGTGTAATTTAATCTGCAAGAACCCTGTATCATCTTGGTCTTTGACAAATCAACCTCATACCTTTGTGCCAAAAGCAACAATGCATCATAAGCTTGTTTGGCCTTCCTTGTCATGTCTTTTGCTATGAACAGTAGTTCGCTCGAGTCATACGTCTCAATTCTGTTCAGAGGTAGATTACCTTCAATCACCTCGTCTAGTTCTGCCTTTAATTGTACCACATCTAGCATTGGCGCTTTTATTGCACTTTTTAACACTTTCTGAATTTCCTCATGTCTTGTATCTTCCCTGTCACAGCTTTGGGTTCTCTTAGGAACTGCGCCCTCTTCTATCTTCGAAGCTGGGCGTCTATCTCTTTCCAAGCTTTGACTTCTCCAATGGTCACCTGCACAAATAACCTGTGGCTCAAACAGTACTCTAGGCGCTTCTTGTCTCTTGCTTATCTCTTCCCTCGGCATCATTGACTCTCTCACTGGTTGAACCCACATTCGAAGGTCAGACCTAGAATTCGCTAGAGCTCCTGTCCGTACTCGTTCTGACCCACTATCCATTCTTGATGGATCAGCTTTAGCTGGCAGTGGAGTACTAGATTCCACTGGCATCCGACTTAAACCAGACCCACTCATTGCAAGGCTCCCTCCAGACATTGTCTCTTCCCCTTCACTTATTTGCTGTTGACTGTCATCGGTTCTTTCTCTAGGATTATATATCGAAACCACCGGCCCTATTGTAACTGGTACCGACAAAGCATCTGGTAACTGCATGTTTCCTGCAGGTTGTACTGGCTCAGGGTTTGGATACCTCATTCCTCCAGACCCTCTTGGAAGGTGTACCATTGTAATCTTGCCTCTTACTCCTGCCGATTGTTCCTCTGAACCCAGTTGTCCCACACCTAATAGCTCTTCTGATGGGCGCAACCTCTCTGTCTCTGATCTAGGGTCGCACGGTGGAGGACGATCCGCTAGCAATCTATCGAGGAAGCTGTCATCTGTAACACTGTCCTCCTCTGTCGTCCTTTTCCCTTCAGCTCCCTCTTTTAACATAAGAAATGGGTACAAGCGTTCTCCCTCTATGGTGTCTACTCTCCATCTTTTCAACTGGGCATCCCATCTAGCATCCTGATATGCCTTCATTGCTTTCCTCATTCTTCCTCGTGAAGCCTCTCTCCTTTTTGCTAGAGCAGCTCTCATCCATGCATCTAATGCCTCAAATTGGGTGGGTATAGGGGGAGGTTTCAGTGCATTCATCACCCCCCTCAGCTGGGTCAGCACTTCCATACGGAAAGACCCATAACGAGGGAAAGCCAATTCACCCTCTTTCTCTGTAATTTTATGCCAATTCTGAAGCCACACTATAGTATGAAGTCCTACATTCGTTGCCATGTAATGTGCCGGTGTGTCTTCTGGCGGAGCTTCTTCTCCTACCCGAGTCACTACCCCTGTGTCGCCTCTACACAAATCTCGCAATATATCATTATATACCACTTGCAAGCTTGGATAGAGAAAGAAAACGGTATCCTACTTCTGAGCCAATGTGTGAGATCTCATGCTTAGATAATATAAGAAGTATTGTTAGCAGCCTGAGAAATGACCTCAATGAAGAGAGAGAAGTAGTGTCTATATTGAGCTCAAGGCTAACAGACCTTTTGGAAGTTAACAATAGATTAACCAAGAAATTCTTAACTTACCAGGCCAGTGATTACCCTGTTTGCCGAATGGAACCTCTTAGCTGTCATATGAGAACAGACGTTTATGTTGGTTTATTTTTGGGTAGTTGTGTTATTGGGAAGAGCAACATGATCACCCCTCCACCCCCCCTGCATTCCCTTTACTCAGGGATAACCCTGATTGTAATCAAACCGGGTTAGGGGGTGCCGGTGTTAAGAATAATGTAATGTATGCTAACCTACAAAAAGGTAACAAAGCTAATGCAGTCAATCCTTGCCCCGCCAGAACCATTTCAAACCCCTCATCTCACAGCAGCAGCACGACTGAACACAATAAGCAGTACACCATTAGAGCTAGCTTGATTAGGTGGGGTAACTCTTCTTTGGTGTGCTCTAATAATTCTGCTGTTCTAGCCCAAGCCACCAGGGAATCGTTAATATACATGATTAACGTCCCAAAGTTAAGGAAGGGGCAAAGAGAATCTACTGCATCACTAATAAATAAGGTGAATCATTGGATATGCTTCCAGCGTCATTGCTGTTGCCTAATTCATTCAGACATTATCCATGCGCAGCGCCTAACTAATCATACCGTTGACTTTGATGCCATTAAGCTGACCCTTATAGACCTTAGCCTAGTAAATGGGTTACTGGCTTTTAATATGCGTACTATCCCACCCCGGGGTTCCAATATGCCATTTAAATGCAGTTTAAGACCCTTAACATCTGCAGCACCACCCTCTTTGAAATCATGTACGCCCAGCAATATTGCTTCAACTATCGTCTTCATTTCCTCTAGAGCTCTCGGCCAGGCTGGAAAAACCTCCTCATTGAAGCCATCGGATTTCACGAGGCTAGATCACACTTCTCTAGCAGAGGTTGACTGACTGCATAATAACAAAATAGGAAACACATTTAGTGGTGCTCCCAGTCACTCCACCACGCCCATCACCAGGTACCAAGGGCCTGAGGTATTAAAGAGGGTCCCTAAGGGCAGCAGCACGAATTTGTGCCACCCTAAGGGACCCCTCACCAAGCACATCCAAGGCTGCCATTGCAGGCTGCGTGTCTTGTTGCAGACAAAAGCGAAAACACGTCACACATCCCTGTGTGCCATGTCCTCTAACACTACATGTGATATTTGTAAGTCACCCCTACAGTAGGCCTTACAGCCCTGAGGCAGGGTGCTTAATACTACATGGGAGGGCATACCTGCATGAGCAGATATGCCCCTGTGCTGGTCAGTACTTTTACTGCCAGTGCAAGTGGACAGGGAAGCCATTTTAAAACATGTGCTGGACACTGGTGAAAGTGAGTTCCCCAGAAGCATGATGGCTTCACTGAAAATAATGATGTTTGTTATCAAACATCTCGTATTTGTAAACCTACACTGGTTCCAGTGATGTATTTACCACTACATGCACCCAGAGGGCACCTTAGAGGTGCCCCATGAAAACCTACCAGCCTCTGGGGTGCTCCCTGACTGGTTTCTGCCAGCCTGCCACCCAAGACACTGTTCTGGCTTTTGAGGGTGAGAGCCTCTGCTCTCAGGAGGCCTAGAATAAAAGCCTGTCCGTAAAGGGGGTGTAACATCCCCTCCCACAGGATGACCTGCTGATTAGCCTCCCCAGGCGGTAAGCTTCAAAGAGCTGCTGCCTTTGGAATGCGAATCTGGTTCCCTTCGCAGGAGAGGAAGCCGTCCCCTCCCTTTGTCCAGGACCTCCTTGCCACCTGGGCAGGCAGGAAAATTAGCTGGTCAGGTAGGCGTACCACCTCCAGGCTAGTACCACCCCTAAGGTGGGCTACACTAAAGTGGACATGATTTTTCAGAAGTAGCCATCTTTGTGATGGCATACTTGCGTATTCTGGGACAGGGTTACGCCCACTTCCCGGAGAAAGTGGTCATACAGGGGCGTAGTGACCCCAAGGGTCAGTAGCCCATTGGCTGCTACCCTATACTCCCCTAACGCCCCTAAATTCAGTATTTAGGGGAGTCCCTGTCACCAGAGAAGCAGATCCTGATGACCTAAGAAGAGAAAGGACACCAAAGAGCTGCAAACGAAGAAGAGGAGAAAAGACGCAACAGACCTGGTACCAGCCCTGCCAGCCTGTCTGCATCCCTTGTAGAAAACTGCACCAAAGTTGACCTGTCCTATAGCTGTTGACTCCAGAAACTTGTGAGGACTGTCTGCCTTCAATAAAGAACCAAGACCTCCATTGGGACAGCGTACCCGTTCCCTGCATCTTGCAGCAACTCCAAAAGAAAGGACTCTGAGGCCTCTGGAACCGCCAAAACCCGACACCGGAAGCCACCACTGCACCCGTTGGCCCGAGCCCAAGTCGAAGTGGGCCAACTGTGCCAACAAGGTCCCCCAGCCCTCCAGAGTCCGAGTCCATCATGGTTTCACCCCTCGTGGATCCTTTGCCATCGCCTGCAGCCTATGCATGCAGGTCCCCTCTACCTCGACTGCTCCGGTAAGGAAAAACCCGATGCCTAAGCACACCTCTGCACCCCTCACCCCTGGGCCGTGGAGAAGAGGACCAAAGGTGTCCCTACGTCCCCAAGCATCGTGAGGCCTGAGCCCCCCTGTTGGTTCAGCCCGACTGGCCTCCCAGCCAGAGCCTGCAGCCTCTTTTCGCAGAGACCGATCTCCATACAATAACATTGGGATCCCGATGCAGTTTTGCACCCTGCACCCAGCTGCCCTCGTGCCGCTGGTGGTGATCTGTTGGTGCTGCCTTGGGCCTTGCCCAACCGTTTGTCGCTGGTCCTGTAAGTCACTGTACTATACCTATTTGTAGAACTTGTTCTCCTTCCATAGGATAACTATGCAGAACTCAAAAACTGCACTAATTGTCCTCTTTTTGAACTGAAAAGAATTTATATTTAAAAATACACTTACCTGAACAATTCCTCTCTGATGCCTAAACATACATAAAGATACTTGCTATTTTTATAAATTGGTGTGGATCTCCTTCTTGAGTCATGTGTGTCATTTATTGATCATTGTGTGTATTTTCAGATGTCTTGCACTCCTCTTGGTTAAGCCTAAGGTTGCTCGACCACACTACCCCTAATAAAGCACCTTGGAAGTGCTACAGCAAGCCCCTGTCCACTTATAAGGGAACACATGGACTTTTTACACTGTATATCAGATTATTGACATGTCATATAAAGAGCAGGCTTCCTACACCGCCTGTGCCTCTGGACAATACTCCCTAATAATAAAGTGCATAATCAGGGTGTTATAAAGTGCATAGTGCATAGGGTAAATCATAAGCCAAGTCCTCCCATATCTCTGGGCAGTTCTTCCTGATAATCGAGCGTATACTGTCCCAAACAAGTGCAGTAAATTAGAAAAATGGAAGCAGTGTACAAGAGCTTGTAAAAGTGCTTAAGTGCAAGAAAACTTAGATACATCGAACATTTGACTACATGATACCTGCCCCTGTTCTTATCTGCCCTGAAGGATCCTTCCCTCTCCTTAAACTGTGATCTCTCCTTTTTAGGTCTCGCGCCTAGCGTTGCAGTGCGCAGCCCTGCTCGCGCAGCGCGAGACCTCTAGAAAGGGCTTCTGAAAGCTACCCACACGCTCGTGCGTGTGGTTTTGCTTTCGGAAGCCCACATTGGCTGGAGCGTGCCTTTTTTTTGCGGAGACGGCACGCAATTGGTCAAAGGCGGGCACATGTCCCGCCTTTGCCGCGCCCATTCCCGACGGTGGCCAGAACGCGCAGCAGCGCGCGTTCGTCTGCTGCCGCTGCCGCGCTCCCTCCCCCCGCTCCTCTGCACCACTAGTTTTCTGGGCAAGAAAGTAGAGACAGAGTCCTTTTCCTTCTCTGCCCATCCCGCCCGTCCCCCAACAGACTATCTCCGCCGTCCTGGAGCGCATTTTTAAAAGAAAAAAGTAGGGGGAACGGATTTATTTAAATTGAAGAAGTAGAGGCACACCGTGCCCTGCCGATTCCGCCCACTTTGACCACTGATCGTACCACAATGCGCGGTACGAGTCTATGGTACTGCGCACCGTGCACAGCACACTCCTGTGCCTCTTTGTGTACTGCACACCACGAGCTGCATTTTGCATCACTGCACAAGACACCTGTCTACATCTCCGCACACTGCCAAGGGCACGTTTATCTGGGCACTCTGCGAAGAATAGTTACCGTATCTCACTGCTACTACCTAGGTGGCTTCCCTTTGCAGGACTCTCTGTCCTGCGCACTCTACAGACGAAATAGCACACGCCCCTGTACCTTCACACGCTGCACACAGCTCTTTGCTGTGCCGTCACACACCGAACAGCACACTTCTGTGGATGTCCTGCTGAAGCGCACAGGACACGTCCCGTCATCTCCACCACTGTGCAGGAGTTGTTGCTGTAATTCCACAAATGACACCCGATGGCGTCTCCTGCGCTGCGCCAGTGCAGAGGGGATATGTGCGCGTCTTTTGGGCGTCTTGAGCACATATGGCAAATCGGAATATTTTTTTCAAGTTAATACATATTTTCCGGACAAAGGAGCTGGGAAACACGACAAACCAGGGGGCAGCAACTGCCTCTGTGTTTCTGACTTCTGCTGTCAGAAGAAAATGCATTCACTCGAAAATATTTCCAGTTAGTGAGTGTGCAAGACGGCAAAAAGAAGCACACAGACCACTTCTGCGCTGCAGAATACTTCACCATCATTCGCCCCCGGAATGCCAGCACGTGAGCCCTTGCCGCACCCTGCCGAGGGCACTTGACTACTCACACTTCCAACAAAAAAAAAAAAAATAATCCCCTTCACCTCCTCACCCACTGTTTGCACGTGGCTCATTCGCCGCACCCCACACGCGTGAGCATCTTCGTGCATCGCCACCGTGAGTGCCCGCCTCCCCTCCGCATGCTGCACACGACGCGTTCGGATCTCGGATGCACACTTGTGCGCCTCAGAAGGCACTTAACCGCATGTCTACAGAGTACAAACACCGGCTCTACACGGACGCTCCTGGTCTGTGCGACGCCCGCCACCACCTGTAACTCGAGCCCGTTACCTCCGTCGTGTGCCGCACACGGCCACCACCTCACAGGTGGCACCGATCACCGCACACATCTTTAAGGCGGCCTGTTCCTTTGTCTAGCGCCTCTCTCCCCTTCCAGCCAGACGGATGTGTGCACTAACACACCGACGTGCACACGCCCCCGCAGCATCAGTGCCGACTCCTGTTCTGCACCAGGGTGGCCTCACGTGCAAGCTTTAACTAGCTGGTTCCCTGAGCGGTGTCTAGTCGCAGCTCCCACCGGACACATGGCTCTAGTCCCCCCGCTCTCTGCACGCTGTGTGCATGCCGCCCAAAGAGCGGCGAGGGGCTGTGCCAGGGTAACCCGAGCCGACACAGGAGGCTCCGCAAGTCATAAATAGCGCGCACGGTGCCCCCGGGGGAGCTCGGCCCACCAGGACCCGGATGAGGCCCAGGGCCCTCCTACCTGCAGTGCCACCTCCCCCGTAGAACACCTACAGCGCAGCACACACTGCACGGCGACACTACGCCTTGTCCTCGGAGCCAAGATCGCGTCACTCGTGAAGAGCAGAATGGAGAAAGTTATTAACCTGCAGAGCCAGGCTGTGTGCAGGGAGGGGCGCGTCCTGTTCACAGCTGTGCCAAAACACAACACACTACACCCCACACGCTTATTCCAAAGGCAGGATGGGGTTTTAGAGCAAAAGCAAGGCAGGCCGCTGACCGACCCCTGCTCGAGTACCAGGCTAACTCAATGAGGGCAATGCCACAATGCGGCAATTACCTGACTGCCTCGAGGATCAGCAGCATCTCCACACGTGTGGGCAATACGGAGGGGTTTCCACAGTTCGCAGGCAGCAGATTTGAAACCTCTGGGACAATAACTCTAAGTCAGCAGCACGGGATACATATAAATGTAAGCTCGCGCGATAAACGCATATTCACTGCACAGAACTTCTGAGGACAGTGTATGGGGGTCACATTGCTCTTTATCATTTATGTCATAAAATGCATAACTGCTTTAATGAACATGCATTGGCAAAGCCAAGACGCTTCACCTTGCGAGGCATTTGCTTTAACACATACTTTTGGCGGTACAGTGCAACGTCGGAACACACTTTGCAGCATCTTCAAAAAAAAAAAAAAAAAGTGCAATGGTGGTCGCGTATGGGCACAAGTTTTAAAAAAACAGAATGGGGGCTGGGGGGGCAGGACTAACCAAGTTAGCCAGTATCCAAGTGTCATCATGGCGCGGGATGTAATGGCACATGGCATCACAGAATGTAACATCACAGGAAGGGGAATCAGATCTTAAGACTTCACCCACGTTTAGCAGGTTTATCAAGAGTTCATTTGAGCGCACTGCTAGATTCACCAAATGAGATTATGCATCTGGGTTTTGCCCAAAAAGTGACGCAATCCCAACGCAAAATCAGGGCCTCAATTTATACATAGTTTTTTTAAACTTTGCCACTAAAACTGGCAGCGAGGAGAAACATGGCGGTGAATCTGTAATAATTAAATGCTTCCAACGTCTGCAGAGATCTTTGTGTGCCAGCTAAATCTCACGGAATAATAATAATAATGGAGAGAACTCTCGAGGTTAACACATTTGCTGGAAAAATCTGAATTTTGTCTAGACCCAGTTTTGAATAAAAGTAGCATAGATGGTTAATGTGTCTCCCACAAAGCACGTCATGTAACATGCAGCCAGCAGATTTTTATTTTATGTAGATATGCAAGAGGGTTACTGCTTTTAACGCAGAGATCATTTTGTTACTTGCAGTCCATAAATTGTAATCCTAATATAGCACAGTGAACAACAAAGGTCCTGTGACTCCTACACAGCTTGTTATTCTGTCTTATATAAAACATCATCCTGTACATTGCTGTACACACTTATATGACTTCTTGTCCATGTATAATGTATACATGTGATGAGTGTGAGTAGCGCTATCAAAGAAATAAACCAAAATAGTGGTATTTAAACTATTATTTGTGTAAATACTGTGACAGACCAACAGCTCACATTTTCACAGTGAATGCATATCTTATACACAGGGACTGAACAAAGTCAAAACCACGCCTCTTTTAAGTACCTGTGAAGTAACAACAAGCGGTGTGCCTTTGTTTCTCCTCCATTGTATTTGCATCTAGGTGTGAGGCTCCCAGCCAAGCATACCCGAACAAAAGAAATCCCGATGGACCCGTAAAGTCGGCCTTTGTTTTGGGCCCAGCTGGAATTTAAAATAAAGCCCTCTTCCCAGTCTGCATGTTGCTGCTTAGAACAAAAGCAGACAAGGTGCAGGTGCTGCTAAATGTGTCACGGTGCCTGAAAATTACACCGGGGCGAGTTCATTTCAGTGGGGCCCAACCTCTTGGCAAGGTAGATGGCGTCCACCTTGTGAAAATAGTGGGTGGACGCTATCTACCCACGTGTACTCCCGACTTGGGCCCTGGATCAAGTCATTCCACTGATGTGCGTCAGAAGACATGCGCGCACATGCGGTATGCCGCGGGCACCATTTAAGCAATTTTTTTACTGATTTAGGATGGCAGGCTCCACTTAGATTGGTAAATGAAACAAAGATTATCAAGCAGAAAAACGTCAAAAATAAAACAAGCATTTGCAATGCAATAGGTCTCGCATTAGTGAAAGTTTGAGCTATAGGCATTGCAGATGCTAATGTTGTTTAGATTGTTTTTTGTCAAAACATATCCCAGCATTAGCTTAAGAAATGAAAGAATATCCACAAAGCAAGGAAAGGGTGCAGTACCACAGGCGGTTACCAGGTGTCCTTGTGCAGTTGCAAAGGGACCTCTAATAGCCACATAAGGTACAGCACCCTTAATGCAATTGTAAAAAAAAAAAAAAGATTGCAGCTGAGCATACGTTTCCATTTGTTTTTATTGGAAGTGAGATGCTAAATAAACAACAATGGTTCATTTTGAAAACGCAAGCTAAAAAAAAATCTCTCTTCCAATAAAAACAAATGGAAACGTATGCTCAGTTGCAAGTTCTCTTTATAGTTGCATTAAGGGTGCAGTACCTTATGTGGCTAATAGAGACCCCGTTACAACTCCACACAGACACCTAGTAACAGCCTGTGGTACTGCACCCTTTCTTTGCGGATTTTCTTTTATTACTTATGCTACTGCTGGAATTTTTTTTTTTTAACAAAAAAATATATAAGAAACATTATCATTTGCAATGCATATAGCTTAAACTTTAACTAATGCGAGACCTATTGCATTGCAAATGCTTGTTTTCCCTTGCCATCCCCTTAACGTGCCCCCTACTAGCTTCCCTGCCCATCCCACACCACACCACACCAACCCCGCCCTCAAAACAACTTGGGGAATGATGCCTGCTTTTTTCTCCCAGGGTAGGTGCGGTTCCCTCTTTTTGCAGGTGCCATGACACTGCACCCAGGGCCTCCCAAAAGAAGGGGCAGGGCTACCCCACCATTGTTGTGAACTTAACATAACACGTTCCTTAATTTCTGAAACCATCATCTATAAATATCTAATATTATTGGCAGATCTTATTTATCTAACGATTTCTATTTACAGCGACCATCAAGTTGATAACATTTTCTGATAATCAATTTGTAAATGGTAAATTAACCACATGCTAGGGCTGCTTCGAGTTCTTTGCACTTTGAATTGATTTAAACAATTCTTGCGTGTGCTGAACTGAGATAAAAATCTCCAAGCTGCTCTTATACAAAATGTTCATCTTGGACTGCTGAACAAGTTGAGCCTGTAAGCCTGATGACTTAAATGAATCCAACACATTTCTAAAGTCTCTGCGTCTCATGGCTGCTGCTGCTGTCATGTCGGGAAAACACGAAAAGGGAACTCTTCTGGTGCGCCAAATGATTGCTTTTGCCTGGTTTAGATTCAAATCTGTTCTTTTATACGGAAATGAGTGAAGTTCACCTGGATTGTTAGTAGGTACTTTGACTGGGTATTCCGAATCTGGCAGGGGACACGATGTGCTCTCATTGCTGTGAGGTCTGTTGTAGAGTCAGGCAAAATATATTATCGAACCAGTTTCTCTATCAGTGGGCCAATTCCTGCCGTATTTTCCAGCACTCCAAAAAATGCAGATTGGAGCGGTGTGAATAATTTTCCATCTCGTATTTTTCTTAAGGCGTGAATCTCCTTTTTAAAGTATTCAGAGTTTTTCTGAAGCTGCCCCTGTTGATCTTTGAGATCGGATACCCTCTGCTCTACTCCCTCAAGCCGATCTGTGATGAGTGAAAGTTTGGCCTCAATACCAGTTAGTTCATTTTTTCAATTTTCCACTTTTGTTCCTGCGAAGTCTTGAGATCTTTAATCTCCTGTTAAAGTATTTAATTCAATTCCCAAAAACTTTATTTCGGTCGTTTTCAACATAAAAGTACATGTATAATACAATAACATTTCATTTAAAATGCTCAATGTGGGCACGGGCCCCGGCCCCGTGGCCCTGGGTTAGAGTAGCCCCTGAAAGTGTGTGTGCGTTACTGTAACATTACAATAAAAACAGTCCATATGGGCACATGCCCGAACCCCATCATGATTATGGTTTCCAACACAGGGGTCCGCACACCCAATTCATATTCAAAGGTTTATATTAAATATACAGCATTTCGAAAAACAAATATGGACTATATTACAATCAGTACAAACACACTAAAAACCTTAGATATTAAAAACATATGTAAAATATTCCAGATCTGATCTAAAATACTGTATAGTTAACAGCTAGAGCCTATGGATTGGTCTTCAGGAGCATTCTACGTACACACCACATAGAAAATAAAAAGCGCGAAACGGAAAATACAATAGGCAGATGGGTGTTGTATTTTAGTAATCTAAATGCCTCCACACAGCGCTTGGTTCACAAATTTCTACATAGCTGTGTCAACCATCGATGCCTGGCCTTCCTATCACCTGGACAAAAGAAAAGTACATGATATTCCGACTCCTCTGTGATACTACAGGCCGGGCAGCCCAAAGAGGATGAACCTGCCCACTTGTTTGTGAAGGCACGCAGCGGGAGGACCCATACCTAAATTGCAGGTATAGCTTCCTGGCAAGCGCAGGATGAATGTCATTCAGTACTGGCTCTAAGCTGTACTGATCTTTAATTCCCAGGAACACTGTTGTAAGAGAGCCAGTTGTAGGGCTCCCCTGCAGGTGGGCAAGTTTGCACTCCCTATAGCTCCGTACCAGATCCTTGCAAGATATTGTAGGGCAGGTTACCTCAGCATTATACCATAGGTTACCCCTACCCATGGCCAAGAGAGTTTCCTTTACAAAAGCTAACCCTGGTAGTTTTCCCATGCCCTGGAGGCTCAAAACCTCCCTCAACTCTGCCCTGTATTCAGCCAGTTGTGGGGTAACCCACAAGCGACGCCAGAATGTGAGGGGTCTAAGAGCAATTTCATCTGCAATTGGGCTTACCCCAAGGTCTATGCGAAGCGGTGTGAGAGGAGTGCTCGGGGGAAGACCAAATAACTGCCTGGCGAAGGTGTTCTCAATCTTGGTTATGTTACAAGGTGAGCTATGCCCCCATATTTCACCCCCTACAGGGCAGCACCCCTGCCATGGACTTTATAAATTTCAACCATCGGGCCAATAGATTTGTAGGTAAAGTTCCTGAATACCTTTGCCAGGCCCCCCGTGGTCTGGGCCAGCTTTAGGCTAGCTTATTTAATTTGGGCACCCCAGTCCATTTCTTCAGTTAGGGTGATCCCCAGATACTCGAATACGGACACCCTCTCCAGAGGGGTGCCTTGTAGACAAGGGATTGGCCGGGTACTACTAACTGGATTGAAGACCATATATTTGGTCTTCTGGATGTTAATATCCAAGCCCTAAATTTACAAAAGTCATTGAAGTTGTCGAGGATCCTCTGTATGCCCATTGGTGTTTTTGAGAGCAAAAGAGTATCGTCGGCAAACATCATTGCCGGTACTTTGCGCCTCGCCAGTTTTGGTGCATCTATATCCTTCCCCGCAATCAATGACTCTACAAGTCCATTTATTAAGTTTAAAGTGAAAGTTTATTAAAATAATTTGCAATGATAACATTTAAATGAACAACAAAAATCATTGAGCATAGAATCATAAATCTTGAAAAAGAAAATGCAGTATAACACCAGCAGAGAGACGTAAATGATAGCAATAATATAACAAATGTGAGATAAGCAATGAAAATTCAGAGGAATAAAACATAACATAATAAAATAGGATACATTTTTTTTAACCAGACTACATCATGGAGGTTTAAGTACTTCTTCAATTCGGGGTTTATGAGAACATGCGAAATGAGCAGATTTATCCAAAAAAGAGGTGACTGGGAGCCATAGGAGATCTCTTTTAATAGCTAACAAAACAGGGTGTATGTAAGCCCTATCAAGTCTATGGTGATAACATACACCATACCACCATGCTTGAAAGGACACTTGAGAAGAATCTTTCCAAGATTTGGCAATTTGCTGGAAAGCTACTGCTAGAAGTAAATCAATTATATAAAAATCACCAGATTGGGATGACCAATAATCAGAAGCACTACCCAGAAAAAGATTAATAAAATTAAAAGGAGAATGGGAATTAAAAATTGAATTAATCTGTTTCCAAACCTTTAACCAAAAGTCATAGATAAAGGAGCATTCAAATAACAAATGTTTAAGATCTGCAAATGGATGAGCACAGGACCAACATTTGGGGGATAGTGTAGGATCTAATTTATGGAATCTAACAGGTGTAATAAATAATCTATTATATATAAAAAAAATAATGTTTGAGTTGTGTTAGCCGCTCTAGAAGACTTTCTTATTTTAGACCAAATCTTATTCCAAAGGGAAGTGGGAAAAATAGATTGAAGATCTATTTCCCAACAAAGTTCAACTTCAGTTTTATCTCTATCCACTGGAATTAAAGTTATATGTTTATATATTTGAGATGCAGAAGGTAATGTATCTAATAACTTCCAAAGAGGAGAAGAAGAAAATGAAGATACTTGTTCAGAAGAGAGATTGTGATAAGCCTTTTGTATTGCTAAGGTAAGTAATCAATACTTATTTTCATACGAGGTCGGAAATGAAAATGAGTTTGAGCTTAAGAAAAAGGAAGACTGGAACCATCCTGATATAATTGAGATACCCGTTTCAATCCCTTAGAATACCAATCTTTCCAAAATATAACTCTGTTATTGACCTTAATCAAAACATTGCACCAGATAGAGGAAGCTAAAAAGTTCTCTCTAGGTGACTTGAATGACATAAAAATGGGAGAAAGAATCCTGCATGTATTCTTGAAAATTGGAGGAGTCAAGAAAGAAGGCTTAGATGAAAAAGATAAACATTCTAACAAGGAAAAGGGATTGAAATAAGATTTCTTCAGGTCAGCCCATAAAGGTATAGGCACAACATCGTTGTCCTGTAATAAAAAGGCCGACTGTTTAAGACAGAATGCCTGATGATACTTATGAAGTCTGGAAAATTAACACCCCCCAAAAGTTTTGGTTTTTTAAGTTTACACAAAGACATCCTAGATTTTTTCCCATTCCATAAAAATTTTGACAAAATTGAGTAGATTTTTTTAAAATAGTGCTTAGGAATATTAACAGGCATGTTAGAAATATAAAATAATATAACGGGAATAAGCATCATCTTGAAGGAATCAAGACGACCCCACCAGGATAAAAATAGGGGATTCCAGCGAGATGTAAGATCAAGTAGGATTGTAGATAAGGAGTTCAAGTTCAAGGTGATAGAATTCTTAACAGAATCTGAGAACAATAAGCCAAGATATTTAATTTTATTCGGATTGCAATGAAAGGAAGACGCAATGAAGTCAGCGTGGAAACATAACTTATTTAAGGGAAGAATTTCGCATTTATCTGCGTTCAACTTGTACCCCGAGACCTTTGCAAAACTATCTACTTCCAATAAAAAGGCAGGTAAAGATGATTGAGGATGAGACATAAATAACAGGATATCATCAGCATAAGCTGAAAGTTTAAGTTGAGAGTTTCCATCAGAAAAACCAGTAATTTGGGGATTAGATCGAATCTTTATTAAAAAGGGTTCTAAGGCGAGAATAAATAATAAAGGGGAAAGAGGGCAGCCCTGCCGTACACCTCTACATAGGGGAAAATAAGGAGACATGAGACCATTAGCTAGAATAGAAGATTTGGGAGAAGAATAAAGTAATGACACATATTGAATGAACTTAGGACCAAACCCGAACCAGGAGAGGGTAGCAAAAATAAAGGACCAATTAACCCTATCAAATGCCTTTTCTGCGTCTAAAGAAATCGCTGCTAGGGAGGATTTATAGGATTTGGACTTACTAAGAACATTAAAAAATAAGCGTATCTTATCGGAAAGAAGTCTACCTTTAATAAACCCACACTGTTCTCTCCCAATTAAATGTGGTAAAAAATTCTCCAGGCGTAGAGCTAAAATGTTTGCCAAAATCTTATAATCAAAATTAATCAGGGAGATTTGGCGATAATTCTTACATAATTTATGGTCTTTTCCATCTTTTGGAAGAAGGCAAATCAGTGCTTCTTGAAAAGAACCGCTGGATGATTTAGTTGAAATAAAATAAAGAAAAAGTTGATGTAATTTAGGTATAAGGAAAGAAGAGAAATATGAGTAAAATTCGATAGTGAAACCGTCAGGTCCTGGAGCTTTGCCTTGTTTAATGGAACGAATAGCAGTAGAAATGTCCTGAATCTGAATGTCTTGTTCTAATAAAGAAAAATCTAAGTCAGAGTGTGAAGGTGCTGAAATGGAGGATAAATAAATAGAAGCATCATGTGTGTCCGATTGAACTTCTGAGGAATAAAGGGTTTGATAAAATTTTGTAAATTCTGAAAGAATATCCTCACTTTTATAAAGAGTTTGATTAGAAGGAGATAGGATAGAATCGATAACAGTACGTTCTTTCTTGATTTTAAGATAATTCACAAGAAGTATCCCTGATTTATTCTGACCACCATAGTATTTCGCACTGGCTTTGAGTAGAAAAGAATTAGCATTGTCGGTAGAGATTCGATTGAATTCAAATTTGGCCTTTAACAGTTCATTCAAGGTATTCGTAGACTGGGATTTATAATAAGAATATTCTAGTGTCTTAATCTGTGAGGTGAGAGTCTTTAACTTATTAGCAGCTGATTTCTGTTTTTGAGAAATAAATTTAATAATAAAGGGCCATATGTATCAAGCCTTTTTTCCGTTTGCAAACGGGCAGATTCTCAGAATCGGCCCATTTGCGAATTGGAAAAAGCCTTTTGGGATGTACCATCCCAAAAGGCCATCGCAAAATGGAGAATTGCAAAATTTGCGATTCTCTATTTTGCGAATGCAATTAAGGAATTGCAAATTGCGATTCCTTAAATGCAATTCTGGAAGCACCAGAAATTTGCCAATTGGCCTTAAGGAATTACAAATTACCACCAACTTCAAGTTGGTGGTAAATTTGCGATTTTCTTTAAAAAAGCACTTTTTTGATTTTTTAAAAGTGCCATATTTCGCACATACATGCCCTTATAGCATGTATGTGCGCAAAATGTGCACACATGCATATTTTAGGGGTGCAACAGGGTGTCCTTTTGGCACCTTGCAACCTTGAAATTGCATTCTCAATTTGCGATTCTCTAATTGGTAATCGCAAATTGAGAATGTCTTCCCATTCATTCCTATGGGCCTCCTAGCCCATAGGAATGAATGGGAAGGTATTCCTTATTTGTGAATCTCAATTTGCGATTCGCAAATAAGGAATATGTAGGATTCGCAAAAATGTTAGCAAATCCTACATACATTGCATTTTGCGATTCTCTAATTGCGATTCTCTAAAAATCGCAATTTGAGAATCGTAAAACTCTTTTTGATACATATGGCCCAAAGTCCCTAGAGGCGGCTTTAAAAGTGTCCCAAACAATTTGAGGTGTAATCGCAGGGGTTTCATTTTCCGTAAAGAAAGTATGGGCAAAATGTTCAAAGGAGCGTGTGAATTGTGTGTCTGACAGAAGAGCGTTATTAAACCTCCACCGTCGCGTTCCCTGAAGAGGAGGAAGAAGTTCTAGATCTAAAGTTACTGGTGCATGGTCAGAGATCAACATAGAACCTATATCAGAGTTAATAACTCTCTGAGCAAGATTTTTGGAAGTAAAAATATAGTCCAACCTAGATTGAGAAAAATGGGCAGGAGATAAGAAAGTATACTCTTGGAGAGTGGGATTACATAATCTCCAAGCATCGACAAGAGATCTTTGGGAAAGGGTTGATGTAAATTGAGAATGCATGTGAGAAGGTATGAATTTGGTTTTAGAGTGTCTGTCTAGGATTGGGTCAAAAACCATATTACAATCACCACCCACGATCAAATAATCATCAGTATAGGTCATCAACTTGGATAATACTCCTGGCCAAAAAGATTTATCAGGTGCAGTAGGTGCATACAGATTAACGATAGTTACTGGAATCTTATCAACAAGTAAAGAGACAGAAACCCATCTGCCATCACAATCCACATCTTGAGTATGCATTTGTATATTAAGACGTTTGTGACATAAGATAGCCACCCCATTACGTTTTCCTGACCCTTGAGAGGCAAAGACCTGACCAACCCATTGACGCTTTAGCTTAGCAATTTCTTTATCAACAATATGTATTTCTTGCAACAAAACAATGTCTCCTTTTAAAGAAGAAAGATGGGATAAAACCCTTTGACGCTTTATAGGGGAACCTAAACCTTTAACATTCCATGAAATGATTCTTAAAGTCATTTATCACGTAACATTAACTTAAGAATATTACCATATATGAGAATAACATTAACTGGTGCATTATCAGAACAATAGGAAAAGTAGAATAAGAGATAACTTTGAAACAATGAAAGTAGGATAGAGAAATTTGCAAATAGGAAAAAGAAAAGAAATACAGGGTACAGGTTAGAAAAAAAGATGAGAAAAAGAGTGATATGTACATCTAGTTTTAAAAAGCATTAGACCGAGAAAAAGATATAAGAAAAGTATAAAGTTAGTTGATAAGGACCATTGTAGGAAAAGAGAAAGCGAAGAAAAAAGAGAAGGAAAACACACAAGAAAGAGGACCGTATAAACAAAAAAGTACCAAAACCATGTATGGGATACAAAAAATGACATACCAAAAACACACAAAAAGATCGAGGGTAGTGGAGCCACAAGGAGGGATGATACATCAACCAGAACTCCACTGACGGGAACAGGAGGAGGACAAAATACCATCAGACGAACGGGTAATCACATGAATGAATATGAGGGAGTTGAACCTAATGAAAAAGAAATAAAATAAGTTATAGACAAAGTAATAGATACATCATACAAACCATCAACCAGAACATTTCAGTAAAGTGAAAATACATATCAACATTAAACAGCAGATCTTGAAACGTCCATGTCCTCCTGTCTGCAATTTTCCAAGAATCGTTGAAGTAGGCGGGGATCCTCATATGTTGTAGTCTTATTTTTATATGTGACTTTAAAGAGACAAGGATGGATAAGGCCAAATCTGGCGTTGATATCTCGGAGTGCCGGTCTCATGTCCAAAAATTGCTTCCTTCTATCTGCTGTTGCTTTGGCATAATCTTGTGAGAAGAAGAGATTGGAACCTTGCCACAAGATTCTACCTTTGGCTTTAGCAGCTTGTAAAACTTTTAGCAGATCTGTATATTCCAAAAAGTACAGTATCACTCCTCGCGGTTTAGTTGATGAACTTGTCGAATGTAAGATATGTCCCAAACGGTGAGCACGTTGGATGTTCAGAGGTGGAGAGTTGGGGATATCCAAAGGTTTTGGAAGAAAAGATTGAAAAAAGGAGAGCGGATTCGTACCTTCAAGTCCCTCTTTCAAGCCATAAATGCGAAGGTTATTGCGTCTGTTGCGATTTTCAAGGTTTTCAACCTGCTTCTGAAGACTTGAAATCTGCGACTGCATTGAAGGAACTTGAACCACAGTAGAATGAAATGATTCCACTTTACTCTCCAATTGAACCACTCTACTCTCCATATGAGACCATTTATCATCTAATTGGTGAAGACGTATATTGGTCTCCTCCATATAAGGCTTAAGAGCCCGAATTTCTTCCAGAATTAACTCCATTGAAATAGGGGGAGGAGACACTGTTGGTGAGGGAGGATCTTGTTTGACCCTCTTCACAGGTGATTGCGTCGACGTGCCAGGTAGCTTCGATAAAACTTTAGAAGTAGGCAAAGAAACATTAGAAACAGGTGGGCTTAATGAGACCTGGTCTGACTCAGCCATATTTTCCTGAAGAACACTGAAGGGGTTGTAATCCACCACCGAAGTAGAAGACATTGCCTTGGAGCGCTTAGCAGATTTTGTTCTCCCCATACATAAAGGACACAAAGTATTAGAAACGAAAAAGAATTTGAGGAGAAGTCCAGGAATATAGTGGATATCCATACAAAAGCGACCAAGAGAGACCAAAAATATCAGAGGATAATAAACATGCCTCAAAAGTCATTCAGGAGGAGTACAATAAATGTATTAGAAAAAATTAGCCTTAAAAAAGCATGAAGAAAAGGCAATAAATTCTGATTTCCATGTCGTTGAAGCCAAGCTGCCTCATTCTGTGAGGAAAAACGCCGCTCGCGGCAAAACAAAATGGCGGACACGAGTCTCAAATCCCTCGCGCCAACACACCAAAGTTAAAATAATCAAGCCGCTTACCGCGGGAACCTCACAAGGCGGATTAAAATGTGGTCGACATATTCAGCGAAGCAGCAGCTTATTTCCAAGCTGTTCGCTGCGATGTAAATCGTCGAAATTAGTGAAGAAGCTCCCGCTCCGTCACGGAGCTCACGGGAGAGCGGCCATCCCTGACGGCGTCCAAGCCACGCCCCCCTACAAGTCCATTTATAAATAGGCAGAAAAGGGTAGGGGCAGGTACACAACCTTGTCGGACACCTCTATCTATGGGTATGGGGGCAGTGAGTTCTCCGTGTTTGCCAAACCTGATTTGGGCATAGTTGCCTTCATGCAACCGCTTCATCAGGTGGCAAAGATAAGCTGGGGCCCAGAGTTCCCTTATTGTTGCCCACAATTTATCTCTCGGCACTAAATCAAACGCAGATTGTAGGTCCACAAATATTAAATAGAGGCTGCCACCCTCTATAGACACTGTCTTCTGGTGTAAGAGTTGGAGCCTAGAGATTTGATCTATAGTGTACATCTTTTCTCTGAAGCCGGCTTGAAATGGACTAAGGACTTTGTGCTCCTCCATCCAGTTCTGGAGTCGGCCCAGCAATATACGGGCAAATATTTTTTGGCTGACGTCAATAAGACTTATAGGTCTATAATTTGTGGGGAGCCCTTTTTGTATACTGGGAGGATTTCTGCGCCAACCCAAGTAACAGGGATCGCCATTCCCTGTAGAATAGTGGTGAAGTAGGGGGCCCAAATGGTGGGTTCACTTTGAAAAAGATCCTCTGGGATCTTGTCTAGCCCCGGAGCTTTAGACGGGGCTACTTTTCTTAAAGCATTAGTAATCTCTTTGAGGGTAATCTCGGGGGCCAGGATACAGTTTGCCTGTAGGGGAGGAAACTCATTGCCTATGCTGCCGCCCTCATCCTCCAACCTCGAATAGAGGGATTCAAAGTGTGACTTCTAGACATCTGCCCCTATATTAGGCTCTATGGCCTGTTTTCCCTCAGGGCAGCCTGTGATTACCACATTCCAAAAGTCCTTCATATCACGGTTGGCTAAGGCCCTTCTTAGGGAGTCCCACTTGTCACATTCCCACCTTTTTTTAGCATTGGCAATAGTGCTTTTGTAGAGCCCCCTATTTTTTCTGATTAGGGGTCTATCCTTAGCTTTGATTGCAACAAGAAGGGCTAACTTAGCCATTCGGCAGCTATCACTAAACCATGTGTGTCGGGCCTTTTTATGCTTGCTTATTCTCTTAATTGAGAAAAAGATGTTGGCTAGTGTGGCCGTCAGTGCTTTATGGTTCTCAGCAGCTTGCATAAGGGAGATGGATGTGCCATTACTAGTGATTGAGTGTTCTGCGGCCATTAAATACTGGATGATGGATTTATATAAAGTGGACAGCTTATCATGGGATTGGTATATGTCCATCCAACGAACTCTCCTCCTACAGTTAATGAGTGTTAATTTGTCATCGGGTAAAGATTTTGGGTCAGATGCAATCTCAGCGGTTGGCATTACCGCCTCTAAAATCAGAACATTATGGTCGCTGTCAAAGCAGGGCACAATCCTAAAGTCAACCACCCTGTGCCAAAACATCATGTCTACCAGAATGTAGTCTAAGATGGAGGAATGCCCTGTTCTATTAAAAGTATGGTTCCCAGGAGATTCCGATTTGGTGCGGCCGTTACATGCCCTTAAGGAATGCTTCAGAGTGAGGGAGTTAATCTGGCGCACCAATGGGGGACAAACCCTGACTGGCGGGATATTCGGATCGGGGATTGCCCAGTGTAGGTCCTCTTCATTGGGGTTTCCCCCATTCAGGCCATCCAGGGGCTCAAACTGACAGTTGAGATCACCCCCAATGATCACCTAAAATTATTTGGGATAGTGGATATAAAGGAAGTCAACTGGTCAAGGGTCGATGATTCTTGGCTATGGCATACTGGCCGTGAATAGACGTTGACAAGGGCGAATCTGATCCTTGATGTGAAAGTGAGAAGGATGCATAAAATGTCATTGGAGGTTCTTTGCTGTACACCCCAAATGTGAGCCAACCCAGGGGCAGAGCCCCCCTGAGGGCCTGCCCTTTCCCCCAAAAGTGGCAGCTACACTGAACGCCACATATCCCAGCCGTCGCGAATCTTCCCTTGCCCAGGGTTCTTGAAACATACAGACATCGTATTGACTTATAAATACCCCCCAGTCAGGGTTGTCCAGTTTAGAAATAAGCCCCGCAACATTCCATGATAGTACCCGCATCCTAGAGGGATCCGAGTGACTACCTGGGCTTAGGGACTGGGTATCCATCGCAGATGGACCTGCTTCCCACTGGTAGGCGCTATCCCTCTTCGCCCTCTTTGTCCTGGGACCAATACTGGCATCAGTTTTACCACCTAAAGGAAATAGAGAAAGTGGTTCCACTAGAGTGGAGGAATGAAGAGTCTGGACTGCCCAATGGGGTGAAACTATCGAAGATGTATTTATTGAAACCCTGGACAGCTGGCCCCTTTCGGCTCCTCCCTCCATTACAACATGCACATTCATTCCATCCCCTCCCAGCTAAGATGGCGCACTATGATAATAAAGTTCCTTAGTTGGCATGGCCCTCCCGGGGCCTCCCCCTGCTGGTGAGGTTTCTCTTCCATATGGCACAGGGATCCAAGTCAATCAACTGCTTCTAGGGCCCCAAATCTATTTGCTGTTGTATACTATATAATAAAGGACTGGGCTGTTCCTGACCCATACGGGTGGGCTGGCAGTGGTGGTTCTAAACCCCATTCTGGAGTTCTCTCTAGTTGGAGCTTTACCCGCAGAATAAAAATATTCCAGTGGCAGAGACCCGATACCCCCTTCCTGCCTATGGTAGTTCCTGCCTAGGAGGATTTGGACAAATGTTGGGTTTTACAAGTTCATCACAATACAGTCCCCTTGCACATCTTTTGGTCCGTTTCTCACCCAGCCAACTCTGCGTGTTAGGAGTAACTCGCCTGCATCTTTATAGGCAAATTGCCTCTGCCTGGCCAACCAGAACATGCACTTATTTCTTAGTTCATGATACGATTCCCTTTGTCCCCTTTTAAGCTCGAGTACACCTGCTAGAATAATTACATACGGGGATGAAGCAGGAGGTAAAGTGATACAGGGCAGTACTGACCTCTCCTCCCTAGCCTCTAAGTCAAGTGCAGGGCCATCCCCCTCCCTACGCCTACACCCCTGACGGTGCATATGATCTTGCTCAGACGACAAATTGTGGTGTGCCCCGCTTCTGTTTCTGTCTTCATAGTTCGCCTGGTTTAGGTCAGTGATAGGAGTTGGTTTTTGGGCAGGTGGGGGGTCTGACCTTACTCTAAGTGAGGCAGCAACCAGATCTACCTGGCAACTAGCATCCTCACCCCCTCTTGTGGCTGTTGTTAAGCCGCCTACCCTTGCCTCAAGCAGTGCAGCTATTTTGTCTACCCGTGCAACCAAAGAACTAAGCTCGTTCTTCACAATAGACCTAAGCTGTACCTGAAGATCCACCACCAAGTTATTCACCCATATTGGATGGCCTGTTAATCCCCCTCCATAATATCTCTGGAGTCCGGTGGCCTATCTGCGCACTTTTTCCGTTTGGCCCCAGTCCTCACAGCTTGCTTGGCTTTCCCTTTTTTTGTAGGGCCTGGGATGGCGTCTCCTTGGTGCAGGTGGAAGTTGGAAGCTTCACGTGCCATTTCAAGGCCCGTCGGTGGGTCCTTAGGAGAATTAGTGGCCATGGACAGGGAGGTACATGGGAGGTCAATACCCATCAGGGAGATATCTAAATCCGGGGTTAAGGACAGCCACCTTTCAATTAGCTCGATATCCGTGGCCAACCCACCTATAGCCCTCTGTAGCATCCAGTCGATGGAGGTTGGGTGCAATGATTAAGAGGGAGGTGGAAATGGCGCTTGCTTTTTGTCACTACAGGTTCGCTTCCCCACAATTACAGTTGCGCCCAGATGTGGCACTTTAAGGCGTATAAATCAGGGAGGAGCCTAACAATGGCCGGGAGGACTTGATTCCTCCCGGCTCCCGGTCCGCGTCTGTGCACGGAGCACACTAACGCCTTTAAGAACCGCCAAACCGGCTCCAGAGACGGCGGAAACTCGTCCGACTCGGGGGAGGCTGAGCGAGGGCCGTCCACGCTAGGGAAAAACCCCCTTTGGAGACTCCCCGGGCCTCCGTAAGAGTTGCGGCAGTGCGGCGCAAAATGGCGGCTGCCGTGTCCGGAGGACGAAGGAGCCTCTAATCGCCCAGGCGCCTTACCGGAGCAAAGGGGAAAAGTCCTGTGGCGCTCGCGATCCCTTCGCGTCTCTCAGGAGGAGCGGTGTGCGGGAGGCTATGCTGTAAGATCGGAGCAGCTTCAGACCATGTCTGGTGGAGCTCGTGGAGAGTCTTTGGCGCGCTCACATGGTCCCAGGGAGAGCGCAATACTGTACAACCGGTGAGGAAGGGACGCGCTTCATAGTCTTGATTTGAGCAAGGGGCAGCGGGAGCAATTTACTAGACAGGTCAACCAGCCCCAAGCTTACAACTGCGGCAATACGGACTCATGCCTGGCCGTGCCTGACTCCAAAATGGCGGCCGACACTCTGTCGAAGATCGCATAATTGAAAGGGGTGAGGCTGCGGGACTGCATCAAAGAGCCTGAGCAGCAACAAACTCCACAATGCAGCAGGAGGGATATAATGAAGGAGGTGATTGGTGCCTCCCACGTAAACCATTAAACACTGATAACACCCAGCATTTGGCTGTGCTAGATAGGAGCTACCAAGATGGCCGAGGCCTCACTGCGAGTGCTTGAGCCAGGTGGCAGACCAGACTTCGTGGCACAGTTCCGCCTGCCCTTGAGCGCCCTCCTCTATCCACAAGATGGAGCCCAGCATGACCTCAAGATCAGCCCGGGGATCCAGCATGCTGCTTCCCCCACCACCATCCGGCCTTCTACCCCTATGGACATCTCCAACTCGGGGATCCCTCCAGACCCAAGACCACCACCCTTGAGTGCAACACCACCTGAACACCTGGCTGAACGATGGCAAGAATTTCCTGCTCTGTAAATATGTAATATATAATTGTCCAAGCCTAATCGCTGTTAAAATGTAATCCTGAGTGAATTTGCAATTTGTATATATATATATATATATATATATATATATAACTCTAACCACTAGTATATGTAGTAGACCTTTGTACTTACTACCATTCCTATGTGATTTTAGAGTTTATCTGTTTGTATCTCTTGAGTGACTTTACAACTTGTACATTTGCAATTTTTTTCTGTTTGTATCTCTTATGTAACTCATGTAATCCAAAGTCCTTATGTAACGCAACTGGTTCTTTTGTAAAGCGCTCTGACACCTTCGGGTAATGTTCGCGCTATATAAAATCGCATTAAATAAATAAATAAAATAAATAAAAATAAATGCTGCATGCTACTGGCACTCCTTGCCGCGTGTCACTCCCCCTGCAGGTATGGGCGAAGACCCGGTATGGAGTGGAAGATGGTGGAGGCTAACGCTAAACAGTACAAGGATATTAAGGTAAAAAATGTGGAGCGTCAGACAACAAGATTAACAAGTGCCAGGGGGCAAAAAGCACTATACCTCAGAACAAAGTAGCGGCTTGACTTCGTTGCCAACTTGCTCCAATAACAGATCTCAGAGGGGTGGCCCAGCCCAGCCTCTTCCAGGCTAAGACGGGTGCAGAAGGGCCGGCCCTTGGCCTGGGCTTTGCCCGGGCGCGTCCCGCAGGAGCTCTGGTGCAGCTAAAAGCGCCTCCTGGCATGGTGACGTGGCGGCGTGCCTGCCGCGATGTGATGCGGCTGCGGTGCTGGCTGGGGGCTGGAGTTGCTCTCCTTGGTCGTTAATCAGTAGTAGGCTCCCGCGCTGCGGGAGCCCTGGTGCAGCTAAAAGCGCCTCCTGGCACGTGACATGGTGGCGTGCTGCCACGATGCGAGGCGGCCGCGGTGTTGGCTGGGGGCTGGAGTTCCACTCCCCCGGTCGGTAAACAATCAGTAGTAGGCTCCCCCTTGTGAAATTATCTCCAATAGATGTGTGAAAGACTGGGGAGCAGCAGAGGAGCAAGCCTGTTATTGATACCGATGGTGTTGTTAACTTAGGGGAGGATGGAGGCACCTGCATGGGGTTACAAGAAGGACCCTAATGATACCCTCAGAAATCATTCCCTACAAGAGAAATGTGGAACAGAGCTCGATTCAACTGGTAATCCCTCATGCCTCCACAAAGTTTCACTTGGACATGGCTGCTTCAATCAAAATGTCCGGGTGCAAAGAGCTGGATCTGAAGAGTAACTCTGGATATTATAATTCTGATTGGGTTGTTAATTGCCATTGTGGGCCCTATTGGAATTACAGGGCCAATCGTAAGGAAGGTGTTAGATTTCTAAGTCAGTGATTATATTAGCTGTGCAAAGGATCCTCCTTCACTCTGATCTCTTTCTGTCCCTCTCTTTAATCTCTTGTTATTGGTGAATCTTTCTGCCTCCATCTCTCTTGGGTGAGAGACTGGAGCGAAGGAGAGAAAATCAATCTAAGCGTGTAGAGAGAAGCACAATGGTGTGAAGATTCAGAACACAAGAAATTTACTCAGTGATCTTCAGAATAAGTCAGTGCTGTTTTAGGGCATGAAAAAAGTGGGCAGTTACCCATCTCGCCTCCCAATCCAAGAGCCCCTTGTTGACTTAACCCTGTTATCAAACATTTAACAGAAACTTTGGAAATGTCCTTCACAATAGGTGTGTAAGTTGTCAAGTTATGTTTAAAATGTGTGAAGTTTTCTGTTTCTCTTACTTTAAATGGTAGCGTGTGTCTGGCTCACAGGCTCTGCTGCCTCGGAGGCTGCTCTCATGGGATTAGGCTGATCCAGGCAGAGTGCAGTGCAGACTGAAAGCTCCGAGCCCGGAGCAGGAGGGTCTTGTGGCATAACCCAGGAAGCCCCCCCATGGCTTCCTTCTGGCACGTGACCCTAGTCTGCAAGGCTGGTTCCTGTCTGAGATGGCATGGTTGGTTGGAATGTGGCCCAGAGCAGTTATCAGTGGCTGGGAATCATTCAAGCAATCCACCCGTCACTTTTTGTTGTCTTCAATTCCAAGATGGCACCTTGTTTACACCGCAACAGGAAGAAGCACTGAAATTGTAGCCCAATGTAGAGGCATGAGTCTTTCAAACATTTTACAATTCAATTTACTCCCGCGTTGTAAGGGTGTGCAGCTATGATGCATTTGGATTTTCCACAAGTACTTGATGAGATAATAATCCGGACTACTGCAATACAAAGTTATGTTATGTGTATTTGTAAATCGCACTATCTATGAGTATATCCTGGCGCTGAGCAGCAGGTGTTTGCCTAGCCCTGTCTTTGGTAGGTTGGTTAATTGAAAAGCCAGGTTTTCAGCTTCTTGCGGAATTGAAGAAGAGAGGGGGTGGCTCTGATGTGGAATGGGAGGCCACACTTTAGGAGCACCATAAGAGAATGTCTGTCCCCCTCATCTGGTTTTGTGTATGCGTGGGATGTGTGCACGTAGGAGTCCTGCGGAGCAGAGGTGTCAGGGTAGTTGGTGAATGGAGATGAGACTGATCAGATAGGTGGGGCCTAAGTTGTGCAGGGACTTAAATATGTCTGTGAGGAGTTTGAAATGAGCGTGTTTGTATACTGGGCCCTAGTGGAGCTTCGTGAGGTGGGGTAGGATGTGAGTTCTGTGTGGGATGTTGAGGATGAGCCTGGTTGCAGAGTTCTGTACGGTTTGTAGTCTTCTAGTGAGTTTCTTGGTGATCCCAGCATAGAGGGTGTTCTATGACGTGACGTGACAGTTTTCCTAGTGTTGGTTGGGAGCCATTTGTAGATCTTCCTCAGCATCTTCAGGGTGAGGAAGCAGGATACAGTGATGGTGTTGACCTATGCAGTCATGTTCAGTTTGCTGTTGGTGATTATTCTGAGGTTGCTCGTGTGGGTGCTAGTTCAGCTGGCCACCAGTTGTAGTCACAAAGTGAGGTGTTCTTGCCAATGATCACTACTTCAATTTTATCGGTTTTGAGCTTCAGACAATTGGCTTTAATCCAGTTAGCAATTTGAACATGCAGTTGCTGAACTTGTTTCCTGTGTTGGGGTTCTTATCCGAGAAGGGGAGTATGAGTTGCGTGTCTTCGGCATAGATGTTTAAGTTGTGTGCGCAAATGACATTGGCCAGAAGGATCATGTATGCATTGAAGAGGATGGGGCTGAGCGAGGAATCTTGGGCACACCACAGATGAGTTTGTGGGGTTCCGAGACGTTTGGTGCCAGGTTGACAGCTTGTGTTCTATCAGGTTTTTTCTTAACTTGTTTTTATTTAAATACTGCACAGACATCACATTACGTGTTAACCCTTCAGTTCGCAGTGCGTCAGAGAGAGTTAATGAAAAGACCACAAGTTAACATTTACTCCGAAGTAGACGTATATAGTGTCACAGCAGTCTGCATGTATGCCCATATGCTCCGCAGCTTCATTGCTGGTTGCATGGTATCTGTGTGTCATACAGAACAGTCACCACAAAGAAGGAATATGTACAGCATTGGCTAATATAACTTGTAGTAAAAGAAACAAGTAAAAAGAAAAAGAGAACCTTGGCAGCGACTGGTGGGTGTTCTATTAGTTAAGATGGAGCAGATCCAGCAGAGAGCGGGTCCCTGGATGCCAATCTCATGGAGGCGCCTGATGAGGAGGGGGTCTGAGACTGTGTCAAATGCTGGAGAGTGATCCAGGAGAATGAGGGCTTCCGTGTCTCCTCTGTCAAGCATCATGTTGCTGCTGTCTGAGGTTATGATGAGTGTTGTTTCTGTACTGTGGTGGGTGGGCCTGAATCCGGACTCCGTGGTGTCGAGGAGCTGGTGGTTGCTAGGTGGTCGGTGAGGCATCGGCTGATTAGTTTCTCAAAGACCTTTGCCAGGTATGGTAGGAGGGACATGGGTCTGTAGGTGGAAAGCATGGCTGGGTCATCCAGTGGTTTCTTGAGCATGGCCAAGACAGTGACATGTTTCCATGCGTCAGGAAATGTGGCTGAGTCAATGGAGGTATTGAGAATAGGTGTTAGTGTTTTGCTGATTGATAGGGGTCCTTTGTGTAGGTGTGGCGGTGGCCATGGTCAGATTTGGCCCGAGTGGATGGTCTTCATGGTAGCAGAGCTTTTGATGGTAGTGACGGCAGGCCACAAGATTAGGGCTTGTTCTTCGGCTCTAATAGAAAGTTGAGTTGGGATGGTGACAGGGTCCGGTTAAGGGTCAAAGGTGCTATATAAGGAGGTGATCTTGCTACAGAAGAATTCCAAGAGCTTGTTGCAAAGGTCTTGTGAGGGGGTGATGTTGATGGAGGCGGCAGGAGGAGCAGTGAAATATTTGATGATAGTGAGGATTTCTTTGCTGCTGTTATTGCCAGTGTTGTTGCAAACTGCTAAAACTGTGTGCTTTGTTTTCCATATCTGTAGTGTTCTGTGATCCATAGGGCTGATTTGAAGATGTCTTTATCTGTAATGTCTTGTTCTTCAATGAGACATCATATAGAAGATGAACACATTTTGGAAACAGGAAGCAACCTACCACAAAGCCATCCATCATAAAAGGAACATACCCTAATTGACGTCTTTAAATTGTTCATACTTACAGACCTCTTGTATAACCTCTTAGCCCTAGGGGCCACCCCCATGAAGATAATATTATGTTCCAACTCCCTCTTAGTAGGAGCACTCACACCACTTCTTAAAAGAGTTGAGGTCTTCCTCACACAATGCATCTTTCCATACACTCTCAAAAAGTGTGGATCATCTCACTGCTAAAGAAAGCCAACTTAGACCCTGAGAACCTAGCCAACTGTTGACCCAGAGGTAAGGTATGCCATTTGTCACGATTAGAGCTGAGTAACTCCTGATTGCCTAAAAATGCCTCTGAATCAGTTCCAACATTCCTAAATAAACTGCAAAGAAAGGCACATAGTTTTTGCCACTGCGTCAAAGGGAACCTGGCCTACTACTGCCCACCTCCCCAGTACTCTCTGTTGTGGCACCAAAAGCTCCACCAGGTGCAGTGCCAATCACCACTGAAAAAAGTGCAAAATTGCATCATGTTTCATGTGCCAGCAGCGGGGCCAGTAGAATGCAGCATGATGCGCTCTGGATTCCTTACTCCTAAGATGGTCTCCACATCGAAAACTCCTATTTTTTGTCACCAAGAATGGTTGTCTTTGAAATAGATGTTCCAAATATACCCTGTTATGGCTCTTGATAAGACTCTCACAATCTCCTGCCTCCTAATAATGAATGCCACAACAAGAAGTATCCTCTCTTCTCAGGCTGAGATTTAGTTAAAGTATAGGGCACTCATTACATGTGAAAATTCACTCTCTGGTCCAGTACCAACGGTGCCTTGTACGCATAATTACCCTCCACTGTGCTTGTATAGGATCAGAGTGTCTTGAGCAACGAGAGCACCTCCCTAATTTGATGCACTCTTTAAATACCCTGCTAACTTTTGTCCCGAAACCCACACATCATTCTTAACAACTCAAGAAGGATATAGGCTACTCTATGCTGAGCCAGCCATCACTTGGAAGCACTCGCCCTCTGCTGAAGCATGTCGTGGGAAACTGTCATGCTTCTTCTCAGATCATACATGTCAGTTCACTCGCATTTGGCAGGTGTCACCCTCTTTTCACTTCTATTCACTGTATGACGAACAACAGGCCTCCATAGACTTTAATGGGATCATCCAATGGTCAAACCAATGTCATCCTCCAAGGAAGTATTAATTTTCCATTCACTATAGTGGGATCACTGTAGTGCTGCTTTTGTGGTGTAAATGAATCAAAAAGCCAGCAGGAAGTTCCATACACGTAATCCTAGTAGACGACCTGGACATCCAAACCTTAGGTCATCAACATCCAGTTCTGATCTAGTGGACGCTAAGTAAAGATCCTGGAACTAGAGTGAAAGCAGTAGAAGGTAGGCAAGAGACAACACTACACATCCTCCCTCTGACAAAAGAACACAATAAGAGAAACATAGCGAAGGAGGATAAGAAAGCTAAACGTGGAAATGAAACATGCCATAAGGAAACTCTCTAAGGTTGAAGGACACAGGTTAGTAAGATCTAAATAACAAGAGTCTAAGGACAAATAAGAGTGAATGATGATAAGTGAAGAAAACCTGATAAAGGTACAAGCAACAAAATAATGAAGAACCATATATATGTCACAATATACATTAAGACAAACTCATAAATGGCTACAAATAAAGAAGATACCTACATAAAGGCCCCTGGGCTCAAGTCTCATCCCAGTCACCACTACACACGTAATCGTTCAGCCACTTGGGAGGTCTTCTATTCCTTCTACTGCCAGCAAAGATTCCATCAGCCTTGATTACTCTGTCTATCTCACTACTATCACATGACACAAGTTGTTTCCCAAACTTATGAGAATGAATATTTGGAGGCATGCATGTGCTGCTCTCAATTACTTCAATATCTATACCTCACAACTCACTCTTCCTGCATACCAAGGCTTTGTCACCTCATGCCGTGAAACCCGCTTCTTGACCAGAACCATGTGGATCACAGAGCGTGGAAAGAAATCCTCCCCACACACACACTCCTACCATCCATTCCCCCAAATCTCTGGAGCTCCACAACCCCCCAGTCACTTCCACACCGCGCAGCTATGTGTTTGAGATTGTATACTCTCCCATTGCTCAACTGTTCCGAATTGTGCATAACCTTAATCACTTCCATAGGTTCATAAAACTGACTCTCATCCTTGTGTACCTTCCAAGGCTTCTCCACACTCACCCATTCACCAACCTTAATTCTAACAGGTCTAGTGCTGTTCATAGCGCTTATATTTACCATGCGGCGCCTTAATTCTGTTTCTCACCACATCCATCCACCAATGTTACACTGCGCTTCAAACATCCACCCAGGATTATTCTTAGTTCTCGGACTTCTCCCTCTCCTTATTTCCAATGCGTTTACCCGGTGCCCTCATTGACTGTCGTCATATACATCCATACAGCCATGAAAACTAGCACTTCCCAGCCCATGTTACTCCTCACAGCTACCTGGATGGCGCCCATTAGCACATGCTTAGATCTTTCAGTCATGCCATTAGCACTAGGATTATACAGGGGCGTGGTCCTCACTCCCAGTCTGTTCAAGTACACTTTCGCCTTGTGAGAAAAAAACTGAGCGCCACTGTCGCTTAGTAACACCGCAGGCAAACCCTGGTTCATGAACACATTTCTAGGAAGCCTAGAACTGCATCATTATCAGCCTTTTCCACAATGGGAAAATGCGTCTATAATAGCAATGGCATCCCTTGGGACACCCCAGCTGGTGCCATATTATCAACAGCCACAGATTCCTTATGGCTTTTCGGACTTCACGTTCACACATAGGTGGCTTGTGAGTTTACAAAGGTTTCTCTGCCATCGCACTCTGCATACTCTCCAACCACCCTTGATGGCTGCATCGACTCCAGGCCTCACTGCGGTTTCCTCACAGCTCGTTTGGTTTTAACGAGGCCTAAACGCCCCTCCTGCTCTTGCCTCACAAGCAGCTTCCTCGGGAGGTACCAGTGTCTCACCCTCCGTGACTTTCTTATTTGCCGCCGTCACTTCAATCCCCCTCTTAGATGTCCGAGTCAGGAGGTTGACAGGTTTGTCGATCCGGTCTGTGCGTCTTCTTTGTTTTGCGCTCTTTAGAAGCGCGGTCCTAGGCTGGTGACTGTGGCATTGATACTGGTGGGGCACAAGGTGGCGCCCGAGATTTGGGAGTCTTGTGGGAGGTCCAGCAGGACTCGGCGCTGCTGTGGAAGGATGCTGATGAACCCCAGGAGCAGGAGCTGTTCTTATGGCTCTTAGGGGTCTCTCCTCTGCAGTGGGCGCAGTCATTTTCTCTCTATGGTGCGAGTTGTGTGCTATTTTGTTCCGGGCACACGGATGTGGTCGTCTCCTGGTGGGTGGTGGCTGGTTACCATCGCCGAGACTAGAGTAGGCACATGCTGCGAAGCACAGGAGGTCAGGATGCAAGCCGAGCCCCCATTTCCCTACCTAGTCCTGATAACTGTGTCAAACTTTCACACTACTGACAGCACTCTCACACCGCTCACAGAGAAGCAGGCAGACATTGCTGATAGCACTCTCACAGTACTCTAATCCATGACACCTCAGTCTGTCCTGACTTTTTAGCTAACAGTGAATTGCATTCTGGGACTTCTAGTGTTGCTGTTCCCATTCAATCCCAGTGTGCAAGGTACAGTTTATAAAAAGCCAAGACTGTAAAATGTCAGGCTAATGATGGTGGCACTCACAGCAATCATTCAGACACTCCCAGCGTACAGGCAGACACTCCTTGCTCTGCTGCTCTCGCTCCCCCATGTTGCCCGTCTTCTGTTGCGTTCGTTTTCTTCCTAGCGCCAAGTTGCCCACTTGGGTGAACGTTGTGCAGGGGCGGCTTTACTGCTGGTGGCGCCCAGTGCGACAATGTTTGTTGGCGCCCCCCCAATAACCGCCTCCGCCATGGATTCCCTCACTACCACCCTTTAACAGTGGCCCCTCAAGTCTCTATAATGTCTCAGGTGTAGGAGTGACATGTCATCCATACTGGTGGGCAGGATAGTTTAAGAGTGCTTGGTCTGGAGAAGCACAAACTAAGAATGTAAAATGTAACACCATGGTTGGGGGTTCTCTTTAATAATCAGAATTGATTTCTATCCAAATGAACCCTTTTCCCAACTTTAGGAGAACCAAAGACTCGGGGGAAAAATCATAACGCCCTAATCTATACCCTGCAGTTTGCATTAAGCTCTTTGATGACACTTAATTGCTCACTGTTCTATGTTAGGATTGTAACTTATAAACTGCACGTAACAAAAAGAATCTCTCAGACAAAAGCAGTAACCCACTGACCTAATTACATTATATGCACTTTGTGATCTGCATGGTACACTTTCTTTGCAGCAGGCACATTAACCCTCTGTGCTACCTTATGGTGAGTCAAAACGTCCACTACACAAACCTCTCAAATCTCTCTAGGAAGAACATTAATCACCAGAGTTATCTTTACATTTTTATTGTTGCCGGAAAAGTTCGAGGGGGAGGGGGGGGGGCAGGAATGCGGCAGCAGGTGCTTTTAAAACCATAATATACTTCTAACACGACGCCCCCACCCGAAGTCAGCGCCCGCCGGTGCGGTCGCACCACGCTAGAACGGCCCTGCACGTGCGGTCATCTCCTGGTGGGTGGGTGGGGGCTGGTTACCATCGCCGAGACTAGAGTAGGCACACCCTGCGAGGCACAGGAGTTAAGGATGCAAGCGGGGCACCTAGTTCCCTACCTAGCACTTATAACTGTGTCAAAATGTCACACTATTGACAGCTCTCTGACACCACTCACAGATAAGTAGGCAGACATTACTGATAGCACTCTCACACTACTCTAATCCTGAACTGATAAGCAACCCCATGACCCCTCAGCCTGCCCTGACTTGTTAGCTACCAGTGGATTGCATTCTGGGACTCGTAGTTTGCTGTTACCATTGAATCCCGAAGCGCAATATACAGTTTATTAAAAGCCAAGACGGTAAAATGTCGTCATAAATAACATAGGGTCAGTAATCAGGGCGGATGCAGGCTTCGTGATGGTGACGCTCACAGCAAACATTCAGACACTCCCGGCGCACAAGCAGACGCTCCTTACTCTGTTGCACTCGCTCCCACCTCATGCTGCTCCGTCAAGTTAGTTTTGTTCCTAGCGCCAAGATGCCCTCTTGGGGGAACGTTGCATTTTCATAAATATGTTGTACTCCCTTACACCCACAGTACGGACCCCGATACTCTCAGAGGTGGACACCCCCAGTACAGGCTCAGACATTCTAGGGCCACCAGTGGCGCAGCGCAAACTGATGCCGCCTATGGAGGCGCAAAATGCGAAGACTAGAGGCCACCGAGCCTCTCATATGATATCGGACAGATATTCGTCAGCCTTGGGCTGAGCTCATCCACAGACAGTCTCTGCTGCAGGAGGTCTCAGGGCAGTTCTGTGCAGGTGCAGCAGCTAGTTAAGGTGGGAGGGGTGTAAGGTGGGAGTGTCAGACACTCCCACTTTACAAACTGCGAGAAACTAAACTTAACTTCACCACTTCCTCTCGGGACGGGCAGGAAAAAGCATGGCTGCAGCAAACCAACTCCGGAGCCTGAAGGAGGAGGCCACGTGCTCCATCTGTCTGGAATATTTCACAGACCCCGTGTCTTTGGAGTGTGGACATGCCTTCTGTCTGTCCTGTATCACTCGGTGCCGGGAGGGGCTTCAGACAGACTTCCCCTGTCCTCAGTGCAGGGAAATATCTAAAAGTAAAACCCTCCGACCCAACAGGCAGATGGCGAACATGGTAGAAATCGCCAAACAGCTTCAGATACCGAGTGCGACCCCCGAGGAGGGGAATCTGTGCCGAGAACACGAAGAGAAACTGAAACTGTTCTGTGAAGATGACCAGGAGCCCATCTGTGTGGTGTGCAGCGTGTCACGTGATCACAAGCAGCACAGGGTGCACCCTATTCGAGAAGCTGCCCAGGAGTACAAGGTATGTGTGCTACAGAGCTCGGTCAGGGGTAGAACTAGGATACACGGTACTCCCATTCGAGAGGCTGCCTAGGAGCACACCGTGTGTATATTATAGGTCTGGGGAAGGTGTTGACCCGCCTCCCAGACTCTCCTTCAGTGGTGCTGGAACAGTTTTCAGAGTTGGGGTGCTCTTATCAATGTTACATCACTAAAGTCAGGGGGGTTTGAAAAATCCACGCGTCAAACAAGTGTAGCAAATGAACCACGCCCATTCAATAGGGGCTGGTAAGGGAGCTGCTGGTGCACTTTGGAGCACATTGTCGCAAATATATTACTGAAGCATGGTGAGGTAGCTCGCTGTTGTTACTAGACAGCTCATTTTCTATTGAAATGGCCAGTAAATTTGCACAAACATGCAGTTTTACTGATAAAACTATATAACGCACAAATGATGATTTGCAGAAATCGAGTTTCAGTGAATTTTTTATTTCCTCATCACCAAGTAAAGTGTCTTGATTTGATCTTATTAAAATCTGTTTCCATCACTCTTCAGAATTTTTAAAAAAGTGCTTGATTTTTGCTTTCCGAACTGCTGATATACTTTGAAATATTTGTACAGTTAATTTACATGTATTTATATTATCTTATGTGTTAGAAAAACAATTGACCTTTCTACAGCCTTTCCTTTCACACCCCCTTGAACCACAGCAAGATTGTCAGATAGTTGATTTTACAAACGCCTCTCACTTTGTAGGCAGAAGAAAAAAGTAAACACCAATCTCCAAAGAACAGGGAGTGGGGTGGGGCCAGGCTTCCCATTCTAGAGGCTGCAGAGGAGTAAAGGTATGTGCACCGCTGCCAAGGTTCCCAGGTCCATGCGTGACTGGTCACTAGTCCTTGACCCAGGAAACGTGGCAGCTATGTATAATTTGTGCTGGAGGGGTGGTTCAGGGGCAGGAGAAGATTCAGAATGTTCTCTTCCCCATGTGTTCAAATGTAGAAACAAGGCAACATAATTTTTTTTTTTTAAATTGTATTCAGAAATCTCCTTCTAAAAAGGATAATAGTATTTAAAGCAACGGAAAGACACTGCATTGTGTACTGCAACACCTTCCTCATGGACTTGCTGTGCACCAGTGGGCTTTAGAGGGCGCCCCCTGTGCCTGGAGGGCCTGAAGATACTTCAGTGGGGGCTCCAGGCGTTGGCTAAGAGAAGTATATTATCAGAGCCCCTTTCAGTGGCTCACGGGGCAAGGAGGAGTCACTGGGCCCACCCGTGGTGGCTGAGGCCTTTGCCTCCTGATGTCCCAGGGCCTGGCCTAGTATGGATCCTGCTCACCTGTGCCAAGCACCCCTTCTGCACCTGACCGTCAGTTACGTAGTGTCGGACAAGCAGTCAAGGCTCCTTCGAGGGGGAGCGCAGATACAGATCAGAGAACACGACTCCTAACTCAACGTGCAAGCAGTGCAAACAAAAAAATCAATGTCCAATTAAATACTTGTTTCTATATAAAAATAAATATTTTAATTCAAATTCTACACATGTAACGATAAACGACATTCAAAAGCAATAATACAATCCTATTCTAATCTAGTAGTTCTCAGGCTACTGTCTGTCTGACTAACTTTAGTGCAGTGGGGGGTTTGATGTTATTCCCCATTCACTGATGACCACATCCAGGGAATGCAAACTATAAGGCGTACTCAAGAGTTTTCCCCTCTAACTCCTTACAGAAGTTCTGTCACAAGAGTCTAGAGGGTCGCAGTACCAATGGCAATATGTCCTCTGGGGCCCCAAAGGCCCAGTTCATGGCTTACCTACCCCAGGACTATGGAACCCTTCAGCGGTGCAGCAAAGTCCTGCTCCGGATCGACTAAGTCGGGCTGCACGCGGTCACAAGAGGCAGCACCCGGCAGGCACTGGCTCTCTCCTCTGAGCCACGCTACCGGCTGGTTCTAGCGATCGGGGCTGTTCCTGCTCCGATGATTGCAGGGTAAGTCACACTTCCCTTTGCAGGGCGAAGGTTGATCTCCTTGCTCTGCCAGGGCTCCCGTAATGTTCTGTGGTCCTCCGGCTTCCTTCGGTGCAGTTCGCAGTATGTGGACCCGACTCCCTTGGTCACAGGAGCAGTTTCTTGGTCCCGTGCAAGGGCCCGAACACTTGGCATCAGCATCTAAGGCAGAATCTCCTAGCATACAGGGTCACCGCCACAACACACACAAGACCGTTCACACTGACCTAGATTTGATGTTCGTGGTGGACACCTCTCTGGCACACGGGGCCACACACCATGGGGTCATGCAGGCCTGGTGCCTTCCACACAACCCTCGCTCCTCGGCTTAGTCCCCAACGGTACCTCCTTGCACATGGGGTTGCCGAAACAATACAGCACACAGGCTATTGCCCGATTGGTGCAAGAGTGGATTCCTCATACCTTGCACAGGGAGTCTCCACGATAGGGCTTCTCCCTGGACCTTGCTCCTTGCGACGCTCTTCTCTTTCTCACAGGGCACACTGGTCTTGGCGAGCCGCCAAGCGCTGGTCCTCCAGGTTCAAGGGCAGGTGGTCTTGGTTTTCCTGGGTGATGTCCCCTCACCCAGCAGGTAGACTAGTAGGCCTGGGCCCCCAGCACTGGTCACAGGCTGAAGTCTTGCAGATCCTCCCCTCCTCACACAGCCCGTCTGGCTGCTTAGCAGATGACAACCTTTGGGTTCTCAAACTCCCCTACTTATAGTCCTTTTCCAGACCCAAAATGTAATTTAGTGTCCGAGTCTTGAAGTTTTGGGGTCCTGCTTCTTTGAAATGGATGTCTTTCCACTTTCTTCTTCCTCCTGAAGGATGTCTGTCACAGCAGGCAGGACTCCGACAACCGACAAGATTCATGGGAGTGACCAGAGTTCACACCTGGATGTCAACTACAGTGATATGTTCATCAAAAGGTTAATCCTGGGCTCCCAGCCCTACTCTTTATGATTCCCTTATCAGCCCCATCTCTCTCATCCTGAGATGTCTAGGCCCCTTCCTTGTGATCTATCATTTAATCAAAGAGCTCTTTGAATGAACAGAGAGAGCGTGGCTCTCCCTTCCTCCAGTGCCTGTCCCTCCCAGCTTACAGGAATGCAGCAACACACAAATCTGTGTGGGGGGGATTCCATTGCTCCTCATGTCTTCACCAGGCAGGCCTGGGCTTCCCAAAATGGAACCCAAGGTCCTCCATGTAATGTACCGGTGCAGGCACACTTGCACGTACTGTACACCCACAGCACACTTACTGCACAACACTGTCATCCTCGTGTTATGCCAACACAATCAAAACTGCATGCAGCAAATGTATTCAGTCTGTGCACACTGTTCAGTACTGCAGCCTTTCTGTATTGTACAAGTGTTATTTTAAAAACGCACACTGCCTGCATACACACATTTGCCATGTGCTCACTGTACCACACTTCCTCCCACTTGTGTAGTTCTTGCGAGCACACATACACTCAGCACGGTTCCATCACGCATGTGCTTACACATGTATATGATGTAGGCCAGGAGGGAGTTAGACACACAGCAGCGGAACTTTTAAAAAGGTGAGTGAGCCTGTAGACCTCACTCCAGTGACATAGGCTAAAAAAGTCCTTTTCACTTCTCCCCACACGGAATGCTGCCACCAACGCACTTGTGCTGCTTAACTCCTGGGGAAGGTGGTAGCCTTCCACCTCTGAGGGCAGTGCTTTGGGTGCCCCTCCCAGTCCAACAAGACTGCAATTCGTGAGACGGGCCTATGTCATGAAGCACATGCATGATCCGTGTTCTCCTATGACAAAGAAATCAGTATTCTGGATCAAGACAACCGTACAGTTGGGTACACAGGGTAGGGGTACTCGTCTCTTACCATGGAGAGGACTTTTCCATCCCAACGCACATATTATAACTTCAAAGAAAACGGGCAAACGTCTTGGTGAACATCGCTGCTGTGATTCTAGTAAAAGAAAACAGTAGGTGTGATCCCATCTGTAATAGGCAATCAATAACCTCTTTAATCATTCATGTCCTGGCGCGGGTAGGTGTAAAAACAGGGAATTAATATAAATCCCAACTTTCCACTCCCTCATTTCTGATAAAAGAACTCGGTGGATCCTTTTAGTGTGAAAGATCTGTTAATAGTAGGTTACCAATCAAATATATTTGAGTGTGCTTTGAAGAGGGATAACGGAATATATCTGTGTTAGAAATGGGGATCTCTAGTTGGCAGCGGCTGGCGCCGAGGTCCAAATAGGGATCCTTCTTCCCAAGTCAGAGTAAGGGGGCTACACCCTTTGATAACGCCTGCTCAACCCTGTGGTAACGTAGCACGAGCAGAAAGGCCTATCTCAGAGGGTTCAGTGACTAAATATCGAGGGACAGAATATCGACTGTCCAGAATATCGATGCCAAAATATCGAGGGACAGAATATCGAGTCCCTATCTACAAACAGGTAAGTACTAAAATATAGAGTACAAAGTATCGATGTTTAAAATATAGTTAACTAAAATATCGAGTTTTTTAAATGTATTAAAAATAATATAAAAGTAATTAAATAATAAACACAATTAAATAAAACAGTTAAAATAATATAAAAGCTTAAAATGTAAAAAAAATAAATGTAATGTAATTTTTTTATATTAATTATATATATATATATATATATATATATATATATATATATATTTACTTAATAATATTATAACATAATTATAAATCTTGACTATAAAATATTTAAAACATTATTAAAAATATATTTGCATATATAAATAAACATATATTATATAAATATAAAAATAAATAATATATAATAATAATTAAAGTAAATTTTCTTATGTTAATTAATAATTTACACTACATTAAATATAACAAAATTAAAAACGTTGCATAGCTAAGGGAATAAAATTAGTATTCACACTCCCAACAACTGCAAAAGTAGGGAAATTGTTGGATAGCGGTGGGTACAAATTACTATTCGCACTCCAGTGAGTGGAACAGTAGGGAAAGTGTTGGATAGCGGGTGGGTCAAATTACTATTCCCACTCCAGTGAGTGGAACAGTAGGGAAAGTGTTGGATAGCGGGAGGGTAAAAATTACTATTCCCACTCCAGCGAGTGGAACAGTAGGGAAAGTGTTGGATAGCGGGTGGGTACAAATTACTATTCCGACTCCAGCAAGTGCAACAGTAGGGAAAGTGTTGGATAGCGGGTGGGTACAAATTACTATTCCGACTCCAGCGAGTGGAACAGTAGGAAAAGTGTTGGCTAGCGGGTGGGTAAAAATTTCTATTCCTACTCCAGTGAGTGGAACAGTAGGGAAAGTGTTGGATAGCGGGAGGGTAAAAATTACTATTCCCACTCCAGTGAGTGGAACAGTAGGGAAAGTGTTGAGTAGCATAGGGGAATAATTGAGTAGACCCACTCCTACAATATAATTAAAATTATTTAACAAATAATTAATTAATAAAAATATATTTACCTTCTAACATTTTCCCCTATAAACGTCCCCTCCTATAGTGTAAAATATTAATGAATGAACATAATTAATTAACATTTAAGTAATTTGCTAATTACAATTAACAATCAAATTAATAGCCATCATATCTAAATTAATTAACACAATTAACACTATAAAATAACTGAATAAATAATATTTAAAAATTATTAAAATTTGAATTAAATTTAACTTAATTCCCACCCTACTCCCCTATCAACACTCATCACACTACAAAGAATGTACATTATTAAAAATTAATTTATATATGTTAATTATTAATATTTAATAAAAAAATAGACAATTTACATAATTAATTAAAAAGGTTATTATTCACTTTTTATATATGTAATAATAAATTAATTGACTTAATTAACAATAGTAATAAACAATAAATAATTAATTTTTATAATTTACATTAAATTACTTCCCACCCTATTCCCCTATGAACCCACAACCCGCTACGGAACTAATATACACAAAAATTATTAAACCATAGTAATTATTAAACACTAAATTATTAATTAATTAATTATTAATTTTTATATTGTAAATTACTTCCCACCCTATTCCCCTATAAACCCACAACCCGCAACGGAACAAATATACACAAAAATTAATTCACATAAAATCCATTACCTTAAAAAAATTATTATATATTTTTAACACATATACTAACATATAAAACAATAAAAAAAATCGATATGACATTCGATATTACTTACCTATATGTCGATATTTTTTCCAACTATATTATGTCTTTTCTATATTCTGTCCTCTCGATATTTTGTACTCGATATTTTGTCCTTTCGATATTAAAAATTCGATATTTAGTCTCTACACCATCTCAGAGGCAGTGTGTGAAGCATTTATAACCATACACAATAACGCAGGAAGGACGCTACAAACGGACACCACAAGTAAGTATAGAAAAATAGTTATCTTTATATAGTCCGAAGCATTGGACGATGGCCTACCCATTGTAGACATAACTAGCAATTACAATCAACAATAGAACAAAATCAAACCATATGTGGTTGTGCCTAGGCCTACACTCACTTAGTAGCGTCACTAGTTATTGTATGTGGATCACAAATGCAAGTCCTGATCCTCACCGCTGACCACCAATGTTAGAAATGGGGATCTCTAGTTGGCAGCGGCTGGCGCCGATGTCCAAATAGGGATCCTTCTTCCCAAGACTACCTTAGTTCGAGGCCGGGGTCCACACGACCCGGTGATGCACAATGTACCTGGGGTTTAAAGGGGCACGGCACGCAGCCTCACAAGGAAGCCGCAGTGATGACAGCAGTGACTTCAGCAGGAGGCAAGCTCAAATCAGGCTCTTGGGTAGTTGCTTCAGCAAGATGGATGAAAGTTTCAAAGTCCTTTCCCTCTCATTACACGGACAGAGGTTCGTCTTGACATCCAGAAGTAACACACCCGGTAGGGGTTTTAGCACGGATCTTTATACCCCAAAAGTCTTTGTTCTCCTAAAGTCACAAATCACTGAACCCAGCCAGAACCAGTTTGGTGTCGTCCTGGAGCACTTTGTTTACAAGGCTGCATCCTGCCTTTCAGGAAGAGGGGGTCTGCCATCAGACGCACAGTGGGAGGTGGAGCCATCATTCACCTTGCCAGGCACAGCCCTGCTTAGATCAAAGGGGCACCCCTCCCCATACTCCGACTGCAGATCTCGCTATTCAATCCAGGTCGGGCTCAGCCTGCCCTGTCCCTCCAAAACCAGACAGCCAATACACATAACAGCAGAGCACACTGGAAGGTTTAAGGCAAGAAAATACCCACTTTCTAAAAGTGGTATTTTCAGCCACAGAATATAAAAATAAGCTTGACTACCAGATGTACTTTAATATTGTGAGATCAGGCATACTAAATTCGGCTTTCCTATCATGTTCCTTGGGTCAAGTAGGACTATAGAATGTAATAGTCAATTTACAATAGGGAGCATTCGCGCAGTGGCACTGAATGGCAGTGGCACAGCGCCCAGAGCATCTAACACCAGCAAACACAGAGGAGACAAAAGCGAAAAATGGAAGGGAGACCCACGCCAATGGTGCCAGGTCTAACAATCTGCAATAGTTGAATTGTTAAATGTGTTCGGAGCTGTCTAGTGGGCCCATGTCATGTGCAAAGCCTTGTGCCACCCCAGGTATTTTAGCCAGCAGCACATTCATTTTAGGACCTGTAGGTTTGTCTTTTGATTTGCAAGGATCAGATCATAAATTGGCTAATGCAAGCTCCTTTGGTTAAAATGCCAGGACTGGCTGAAACTTTCAAATGTGCTATCAGGCCATTTAGGAAAATTGCCAGCTACTTGGAAGAATGTGACAAGATAAAAAGGAACCATTTTTTTTTTTTTTGTATATTCTTTTTATTAACAGTGAACCATTAATTTTTGTCAACATTTCTTTGACACCCTCTGAAGTCCATCACACGCTTTAGCTTCTTTGGTTAAAATATATTTTCAGTTTAAAATATGGTTTTAATTTTAGGTTTAAATTTCTTTTATTGTTTTTATCCGGAAAAAAAAGTCAATGAGCCAACTTGCTCTACAATCATCGGGTTGCAACCCGGCACTTCACTGTCATAGGCAAATGTCTCAGGCAAAAACAACAACACATAAAAATACAACCCGCCCTCCCCCCACCCCCCTCCTCCTCTGTGTATAAAATAAGTGTTGGACCGCGAAACTGTTGCGACCCAATAGGTGAATCTCTGAAGCAACTAAGTGGCCGGAGCAGCAGGTTTGGTTGCCGGTGGAGGGTCTGTTAATCGTAATAGTCTAAGGTATTTGGGGCAGGTAAGTTCTGTGAATTCCGATGTTAAAAGCGATAAGAAAGGGGCCCAAAGTTCATGGAAGGAAGCCCCTGGGTTGGTCAAAGAGAGAGAGAGAGATCTTTTCCATCCCCAGAATGGACCAGAGCTTATGTAACCAGCCTAACCGGGTGGGTATTGTCGTAGTGCCCCAGTGTGTGAGAACGTTCTGGACTGCTGCCCCCAGGGTCAGGGCCATTTGTTTGCCTCTCCTAGAATGAAGTGGGAAGGTGATGGCATTGGGGAGGCCTAGGAGGATATATGCTGGGAATCTCGGAATCTGTGTGGCAAAGTGTGAGTCAATCTCATCCAATATTTGTGTCCACTATGTCCCCAGAGACGGGCATTCCCAAAGCAAGTGGGTAAGAGTACCCAACGCGCCGCAACCCCTCCAACACAACGGGCTACGCGAAGGATTGCCTCTATGAAGCCGTACTGGCGTTAAGTACCAGTAAGTGGCCAGTTTAGTAGCCGTTTCGATGGAAGATACGTTACGGGCTGTGCGACGGGCTCGATGGTAAATATCCCTCCATTCTTTCAGTGAAAGTTCCATTCCCAGTTCTCCCTCCCAACGCAGTTGCCCTGGGGATTTCTCCGCGGCTGTAGGGGTCCGCAAGAATTTATATAAATCAGACGTTAAGCGTGCATCGCTATATCTTGTGATTAACCACTTCTCGAATGGTGTCAGCAATCTCTCTGCGCCCTCCCGCACCCCCTCTTGTAACACCCAATGTCGTATCTGGAGATATCTGTATCTTTCCGTCTCGGGGAGTCCGAGCTCCGTACGGAACGCGACAAACGGTCGCAGGCCTGAAAGATCAAAGAAATGTCCAATAGAACGGGTAGAGTCTGTTGTCCAGTGATGGAATACCCCATAGTCAAGGCCGGGCGTGAAATCTGGGTTCTTTACGATAGGCGTAATGGGGGATGGGAAGGTCGTGAGTCCTCTAGCGGTCGCCATTCTGTCCCAGGCTGCCATAATGGGCCGGGTCACCTCTGATAAGTATAAACTGCGATGTCGCCCCTGCCGAGGGAGAAAGGGGACCCCCCATAGCGATCGTCCTGCAAGAGCCCTGTCCATGAACAGCCAATGTTTCTCTGATTCAGGGCGAGACCACTCTACTAGAGCCCTCAGCTGAGCCGCCCACCAGTACGCCAGTAGATCCGGAACCCCTAGTCCCCCCTCCGCCGGTTCCCTATATGCAAGCTCACGGCGCATCCGAGCTCTTTGATCACGCCAAATAAAGCGTTCAATGTCTCTCTGCATGGTCCGGTTGACCCCGGTGGGAGGTAGCATCGGAAGAGTATGAAAGGTATAAAGAAGTTGAGGTAGTAACACCATCTTTACCGCTGCTATTCGTCCCAGCCACGACAGACTGTGAGGCCTCCATCTGTGAAGGGAGTCCCGCACTAGTTTTACAAGCCTAGAGTAATTCAACTGTCTGGTTAGAGAAATATCAGGTGCCACCCGGAGGCCAAGATATGTGATAGCATCCGAGGCCCAATGGATCTGTAAATTTCGCTGAAGGAGTTCCAGCGTCTCTGGTTCTAAGGACAAATTAAGGGCTTGTGACTTGTGCACATTTATCTGAAAGCCCGAAGCCAGGGCGAATCGCGCTAATTCTTCCAGAAATGCCGGTAAAGAATCTCGAGGATGTTCCAGGGTCGCCACCACATCATCAGCATAGAGACAGAGTTTGTGCTCTGACCCTCCGAAGAGAATCCCCCGGATAGATGGGTCATCCCGAATCCTCTGAGCCAGCGGCTCCATGTAGAGGGCAAAAAGAAGCGGTGACAGCGGGCAACCCTGTCTGGTCCCCCTCCGTATTGAAATGGCCGCCGACGCCACACCATTCACCCGTACCGTGGCGGTAGGATTCGCATAGCTCAAAAAAATCCACTCTATGAAGCGCTCAGGTAGCCCAAAGTGTTTCAACGTCGCCCGGAGATACGGCCAGTGGACCCTGTCGAATGCCTTCTCAGCATCGACCGAGAGGATCATGCGTTCCGCCGGAAAACGCTCAGAAGAGCGGTCCATCAGGTGAAACAGCCGCTTAGTATTGTCTGAGCACTGACGCCCCGGGACAAAGCCCGATTGATCCGGGTCTATAAGTCCGGGTAGGTGTCTAGAGAGTCGGGCTGCTAGGATGCCCGTGAAGATCTTTAGGTCTACATTGAGCAGGGATATTGGGCGATAAGAACTGCAGAAACTAGGGTCCTTCCCTGGTTTGGGAATCACAGTAATTAAGGCCTCTAGCATAGAGGAGGGGAAGGAAGAAGCTGTAGGTGACCCAGCAGAGTTGAAAACCCGCGTTAGAAGCGGGGCCAGGACCCCACAGAATTTTTTATAAAAACCAGAGGTAAATCCGTCAGGGCCAGGTGATTTATTGTGTTTGAGCCGGGCTATCGCTGAAATAACCTCCTCCAGCTGAATGGGGGCTTCGAGGTCCGCGGCATGAGACTGCAACAGTTTGGAGGTGCCCACCCCCTGTAGGTATCGAGTAGGCTCAGTGTCCGGCAGAATTTGGGCTGAGTACAATCTTTCGTAGAAGCGCCTAAATGCTTCCACAACCTCATTGTCGTCGCTATACTTTCCTCCCCCCTCTCCAGGATCCTGTATCAGCGTTACTTTATGTGCTTGGCGTTGTGCCCGGAGGCGGTTTGCCAGGAGGCGCCCGCTTCGGTCGCCTCCTATATAGAAAGCATGTTTGAGGCGGAGGGCTGCATACTCTGCTCGGTCAAGATCTAACCCAGCAAGCTGTGCCCGCGCCGTCTTCAGCCGTCTCCAGACCCTCGGTGCTCCGGTACGCTGATGGATACGCTCCAGCTCAGTAATATCGTCCATCAAACGCTCACGCTTCTCCCTCCTAACTCTATTATCAACTGACGCAATACTGATGAAGACCCCTCGGATAACTGCCTTCATTGCCTCCCAGAGGGTCGTCGTGGATATGTCTGGAGTGTCATTTAAAGCTAAATAATCTGTTATGCTTCCCTCAACCTGTTGCACTACTGAGGGCCGCTGGAGCATGGTCTCCCGCAAACGCCAGAAGCGACGGGAAGGACGCCACGGAGGAAAAGTCAGGGAGAGCCGCAGCGCAGAGTGGTCGGAAAGAGGGCAGGGGAGAATCTCAACTTCACGAGTATGTTGTGTTAAGAAGTCTGAGGTGAAGATGTAATCAATCCGATTGTAAGTTTTATGAGGGTGTGAGTAGAACGTGTAGGCCTTCGTGTTGGGGTGCTGGAGTCTCCATATATCAGTGAGCCCGGCTTCGGTCAGCAACCGCCTCCCCGCTTTGGATAAGGTCCCCGTCTGTCCCCATCGCTGTCCAGAACGATCCATATCCCCATCTAAAACCATATTGAAGTCCCCTCCTAGCAAGACTGTCCGCTCTGGCAAACTCGTGATCTCCTGAATGGCCGTTTTTATAAACCCCTCCTGACCATTATTGGGGACGTATACCGATGCTAATACAAACGTGTGTGTGTCTAAGGTAAAGGAGTGGGCCAACAATCTCCCCTTAATTTCGGCCTGTTTTGTTCCCAACATGCCCCGGAAATCGAGAGGAAACCAAAATGGCAACCCCCGCAGTTTGGACATGGCCGACGAGAACATCTGTGTAGGGAACGCATTTGAGCGTAAACGGTGAATGTCAGCTGCGAGAAGGTGCGTCTCTTGAAGTAAGCAGATATGGGCATCTGACTGCTCAAGGTATGAGAGAAGAGCCCGCCGTTTAGTGGGGCTGTTGAGGCCCTTCACATTTAAGGAAACAACGGTAATGTCAGGAGCCATACTGGTGGGAGATCAAGTGCACTATGGTTAACAACAGCTGACCAGCGAATAGGTGGGCATGCAGGAGTCGACATGAAAGGCCTGCCATGAGAACGAAGGAGGAGGAGACAGCCCCATGAAAAAGAGGAGAAAACAAAAAAGGAACCCCTTTAACTAACATAACAAGAAAAACAATCCTTAACAAAGTTCACAAATGTCCCAGGCAATCGGCCTGTGGCGAGGCGTGGGATGGTTAGCAGGGGCCCCCGCCGCCCCCCCCCCCGCCCTAGTCCCAGCCGCCAGAGTTGAATCAATCCCACCGGCAGATGGAGAAGCATCGAGGATAGAGAGCACTTCCATAGGTAGCCCAGGTCAATCTGCAGAAGCGGAGTCCCCCGAGAGGGTCCGGAGGACTTCCGAGCGTTCCTTGGCTATGACCTCCAGGTTTGGACGAGAGGCCGACGACGAGCCTCCCACTCTCTGCCAGCGGCCCGCCTCTTCCCTCCGGTGCGGGTTGGCCTGATTCGCCGTGTCCTCATGGTCTGCCCCCGGGAGGTGCAGAAGGAAGACGCCTCTTCCAAAGAACATATCTGGCGGAGCCTGCCCTCCCATTTAAAAACAAGCATTTGCAATGCAATAGGTCTCGCATTTACGAGAGTTTGAGCTATTGCCATTGTAAATGACACAGCCTTTTATTTATGTGCTGTTTTTAAAACAGATAAATAAAAGGCATTGTCACTTACGTCAATAGCTTAAACTCTCGCAAATGCGAGACCTATTGCATTGCAAATGCGTGCTCTACAAATAAAAAAAGCGTCCGGAGAGAGAATGTCCTGCCTGCAATGGCAGTCTGACACACAGTACCAATCTTTGTTATCAGTTGGGGAAGATAGCACGGTTCTTGAACCACTAAAATGCGGGTAGAAACATTATGAGAATTTTGGCTGTTGGGAAATTATACATAACGCAATGCACATTACCTTCACCCACGCTCAGGCATGGGAATCATCACAGGTTGCACCACATTAATTGGACTTTAGGTAGTGGCAAACTAAACCCTGCCCCCTTGCCATTATTCCACGAAGAATTCTGGCGGCGAACATAATTTTAGGATAACCCTGTCCAATACTGGAAGGAACGAGATTTTGAGCTATTGGTGTTGTAAATGACAATGCTTTTTATTTATCTGTTTTGAAAATTAACACATAAATAAAAGGCATGGTCATTTACGATGCAAATAGCTCAGAGGCTGTGATAGACATTCATAGAACATTTGGGACTACTGTGGCTAGGAATAAATGTGACAGTGGATGTTTCCTGGATGATTTTGGCCGTGGAATTACTATTTAAAGATGTTTCTGGGATTAATTGGGTTCCAGTGAGACTGGCTGTGATTGAGATTCGCTGAAGTAGCACACCCATTTAATATGATGATTGGCAGCAGAGGATGACACCAGTACTAACATCTGGAAATTCTTATTCACTGATGGCTTTGGAGTCCCTGGATCGAACGAGCCAGCTGGATTCACTGACATGCATTGTAATGCACTGTAGATAGTCTGGGATGTTTGCCTTTGTACCACTGCGCGCGCACACACACAGAACATCACCAACCACCACGGCTGTGGGTGTGAGCCCACTCCTCCTCATGCGACAGCCTCCTTATGCACTGCACATGCAGAAGGATGCCAACAGGGAGGGGCCAAGGGCTACACAGCTAAAATGTAGTGTACTCTTGTTTTGTAGTGGATATTTATACATCAGTTTCCAAAAATAAATCTTCCACAGCTCGACACCTCAAGGTGAGAAGGTTGTGCTGATCTTGTACACTGAACAGCACTTGCACAATCTCCATGTCACAATAGTCTGGCCCCGCAGACTGCGTTCACACTATGACATGGCTGAAAGTGAACTCATTGTGAATTCGTTTCCCACAGAGGATTCCTCAGGTCTTCATTCCCTGTGCTGTATTTACATCTGCTAACACCAGAAACTTGTGCATGAGGTCTCTTGGTAAGACTACACTTTGGCACCTTCTGACCATTTGAGTCTCAACAGCACTTAGATTAGCTGCTGGGTTTAACCCTGCTTACTGAGGGAGACTGTGCAGCACACACAGCTGCGTCACACTTATGGGCCTTATCTGAGAACACTTTAGATAAGCTGCCGTTTTTAGGGGTGGAAATACATGACAACATGCTATCATCAGGCTCCTCAGACGCGCGCACACAAACAAAACGCATTGAAGTGCACTTGGATAACCCAACTAGACACGAGACAAATAAAAAGATGGCATGCATTAAAAACATCTCAATTTCGTCCCGATGGCGTTTAAACTGAAAGAGGCTGAGAGTATGCTCTTTGGGAGGTAAAAGCACGTACAGAAACGGAAATTGTTTTTACTGAATATTATATAACACACTAAACAAACCAAGAGTAAGTTCCTGCCTGTACTTTTTAAAATGAAAGTGAATTACCTTGAAATGCACACTTCGTCATGTGTTAGTCTTCTTGGTATGCTGCAGCAGCGGCGCTGCCTATCCACTTCTTGGCACTGCACATCTTCCTTGCCGTACCTCTCAACATGGTAGGCTGTAACATCGGGGGCACGGGGGCGGTGGTTTAGCAGCTCCCAATGATGCAAAACACTAAGTGAAGAATATAGTATTGCAATGGAACCCTCTCCACCTACTTCAAAACTTGAGAGCGGAGGCACTGTAAAGACGGAATGACTGTCACTCCCACGCCCGGGTGAGCCTGTTTCCATTTGTAGAGCTGCGGGTACCTCGCCTGGTCGACGGCCACCGGGTCCGCAGACAGTGTAAGCTCTAACACTACCAGCAAACCGATTGACCGGCTCGAGCCCCCGCCGTGTGCCGTATTCTGTCACCAAATTCTCAAGGAGGGCTAAGCCCCGCGAATGGGGATGTCATTGTAACCCTGTGAATTGCATTAAGACTGCATGCAGTATTTTTCCCCATGTTTCCATTCACCTTAATGTCACGCCCACTTTAGTGTTTTGCACCTCCTCATTATGGTGCTGCGCTGAAACAAACCGCGCGCCTAACAAAAGTGGGCGTGTAAAACGTACACGCCCACTTTTGTTATTTTGTAACTTTTTATTAGTGTGCCATGCTAAAATAAACCACGCACCTGTGTCGATAAAACATACACGCACACTTTTGTTATTTTGTTACTTTTCATTAGTGTGCCATGCTAAAATAAACCACGCGCCTGTGTCGATAAAAGGCATGTGCGCGGCTGAGACTGAACTGGCGGTGGCAGGCTGTTGTTGCCGCCCAGAGGGTACAGCCGCCTAATGGGAACAAGGCATGACCCGCAAGGACGTTTCGCAACCCTCATCTAACTTAGAAAAGTCAATAGTCACAACGAAACCTCGCTCACTGGGCTGACAGTAAACCCATGGAGGCGTGTGCCTCGCTAGTCTCTGCAGAAGGCAAAACCCCTAGGCATAAAATAGAAAATTTCTAGAAGCACTCAACTCCTTACCTTCAGCCTGTAACCGAGCTTTCTCCTTGCCTGAGGAATAACAAGGGAAAGTGAAACAGCGCCATGCGCGCATTGTAGGCACGCCGTGAGCGTGCACATCGGCGTGGCCTGCGGCTGGCTCGTGCCCAGTGGCGGCGCCTGCGGACTTCGCCGCACTTCGGCTCGTGCGGCCCAGGGACGGGGCCGCCAAAGCAAACAAAAATAAAACCAGTAGAGGAAGTCCGGCGGGAGCCCACCCCGCCTTCGTGAATGTCCATGGTGCGGCCAAAGCAGGAGTTTTACCCGGGGCTCCTGGGAGCAAGACGGAGCCCCGCGTGTTGCTGCAGTGACCGGCTGAAGACGGAGACCAGCCGAGGAGCAGCGCAGAGTCCCCACAACAGCAGGTAAGTGGAGTGAGGCATGCTGTGCATGTAAAGCGCGCCGCGCTTGGAGCTTGCGTGCGCATTTAAAAGTGCTATTGCATGAGGCTTGCAAGGACGGAAGGGGGACAGGAGATGTGCACAGTGCGTGTTCACGGGCGCGTTCACATTTCCAGTCCGTCCTGCGCGTGCACAGCTCCTGTCTCCCTTCCGAAGCAAGTCAGCAACAATAAGTCTCGCTAGCGACAGCGCTTCGCGCTGCGTCGCTAGGTCGAGACCTAATGAGTCGGAATGGATGCCCCCAGGAGTATGCAACGTCTTTGGAGCGGAGGAATGCAATGACTGGCCGGAAATCACGCCGTTTCTAAAGTGTGGAGGCAGCTAGGTCTTGAAATAGGAGAGGCTTACAGGATCGAAATTCGAGAGGGTGCTTGGACCGTACCTCGCGCAAGATGCGCTCCTTAAGCTTGAAATCATGGACGCAAGTCAGAATATCGGGCGGTGGCGCCGTCGGCGACCTCCTGAGTCCCACCCGGTGTGTGCGGTCAAGCCGGATCTCCTGGTCCGGGGGACTTCCCAAGACATGGCGGAATAAATCCATAACAAAAGTTTCAATGTCCTGTGCCTCCGCTCCTTGAGGGACCGCCCGGATCCGGATGTTGTTCCGGCGAGAACGATTCTCCAAGTCCTCCGTATGGGACTGAAGGTCCAGCTGCTGTTCACGCAATCGAATCACCTCTTGCTGGAGTTGAGACACCTCCTCGTCTCTGACTACTGTCTGATTCTCTAGATCGTCGACTCTCTCACCTACTGAGTCAATGTCCTTGCGTAGGTCTCGTATTTCAGCCGTTAGGTCCTTCTTCATATTATGGAACTCCCTAGTGAGATCCGCAAATAGCGATTCCAAGACGCTACGGGTGACAGGGCCGTCAGGGTCCGCCATGTCTCGCCGGTCACCGGCTCCACCCGATTGCGACATTGCTGCTGTTCCACCAGCCCCTGCTTTGAGTAGTAAGTCTTTAACTGACCTATCCTTTCGGCCTCTGGAGGTTGCGATTGAGGAAGGGTCAACTCGGCGTAAGCGATCCAGGCAGTGGTAGCACGTGGCGCTCAGCACAACGCAATACAGCCCCAGTTAAGCCCCTCCGTGTGCAAATTCCGCCGCTGACGATCCCTTCGGAAGTGCCGCTATGATAGATTCCCGGGTGAGGTCTTCAGCCAGCACAGCCACGCAACAGCAATCCACTTTTACCGGGCGGGCACCGTGAAGCGGCCAGCGTAGGGACAGGTGCTTAGGCGTCTGATTTGAGTCCCATCAGGTGCAGTGCTGTCTGGCCAGGCTCCCAGGTTATTGCATCCCAGGGCGCTCGGCGTAGGCTGCAGGTTGGCAGGCGGTGCCCCCTCCGGATCAGTTGCGTCCCCGTGTGGTCCCAAAAAGTGCAAAGCGGGTGGGCCGAGCAGCGCCTGGACACCCCCGCCAGTATATCCTCGCTTCTCAGGCCCTCGCTGTATGGCTCAACACAGATCCACCCCCAGTGCACGGCAAATGGTTAAGAGAAACGGGGGGGAGCCCCAAGCGCAGGCGGGTGTGTAGCCGGCGTCCCAGAGCCGGCGCGGCAGGTCGCTGCTCACCTTCTGCAATGGGGCGGCGTTCCAGCCCCCTCCGCGCTCCGCTGCCGGAATCCTGCGGAGCAGCAGTCACCAGCTCCAGGCAGCGACGGCCCCACTCCGCTCAAGCCAACGCGGCCCCCGACGCGGGTCCGCGGGTCTCAGCGCTGATGTGCCTGAGAGATTGCGGTGTGCAAGGGGAGACCCGTTCCTCCAAGTCGGTCCGAGTGCAGGATCGCTCAGACAGGCGGATAGTTCAGCACGGAGGCCGCAGTACCCCCGCGGAATCAGGCCAGCGCCGCCATCTTGATGTGGCCGGACGGCGCTCCTCACGACCCCAGCTCTCCCGGTGCTACCGCTTCGGCACCGCGCGGCACCCCCCACCTCCGCCGGGCTCTCGAGGTCGTTTGCTGGCCTCGGCGGTCCCCACCACTTATCGCAGCTCGCCTCTGTCGACTCAGCACAGGCTCTGGGCGTGCGCGGTCACCCGGTCTCCTACGCCGCCAGGATCAGGGTTGGAATCCGGCACTCCCCTTGCCCCAAAGCGGTCCCAAAGTAAGTGCAGAGAGCTCCACTGCTGTCCGGGTCCAAAACTACCGGTAGGTGTGTGCTATAAGGCGCTGTGTTGGCTAAGCACGGGTCGCGGGCGGGAGAGGCGAGTGTATGCGACCTACTCGTCCGCCATCTTGGACACGCCTCTGGTTTTAATTTTAAGAAAAAATACGCCAGAATATTTCTCTTGGGTAATTATTTTAATATAGTCCTGTCACTAGAGTTGATGTATTTCTCACTGCATACATTTAGTGTGATGACTTTAAAAGCACTACTGCAGGCAGAGCTAGGATGGCAAAGATGGCGGACACTCATTTTTGAGCTCCTGCTCCTCTCCTGGGATAATACATGCCACACGGAATCTGAGCACTCGACATCTTGAAGAAGGCGGCGCAGGGCTGCAGAACACCACACCAACGACCCAGGCAAACGCTGCATGGACTGGGAGCTTGGCGCTTGCAACAAGATGGTGGCTGGGGCCGCATGCTGATTCCTGGCTTTGTGTACTGTGGCAGACTTTTTTCCTGGTGCTCCAGAGCTGTGGGGGCTGGCGAACGCATGCCGGAGAATGCCCCTGGCTTTCTTTTGGCTCATGTTGCTCCTAGCAGCACCTGACTCTTGGCTTTGGGGGGTGGGGTTGACCAGCCTGGGGTGGCATCTTGGAAGCGGTGGCAGTAGGCTGCAAAACACCAAATGAATGACCCAGGGACACCCCCTGTGGGGACTGGGAGCTCGGTGCCAGTAAAAGGATGGTGTCTGGGGCCGCACAAGCAGTGGAGGTCTCTTTTCTTGGTGCTACCAAAGCTATGGGGGTCGGTGAATGCCTTCTGTGGTATGGCCCCGACTGCCACCCACTATTTTTGCTCCTGACAGCCTCTGGACCCTGGCCTAGGGAGAAGTGGACGGGCCTGAGATGCTTGACCGGGGTTGGAGGGCCCGGGACTGGCAATAACTAAATAACAGAGCTTGTGGAGCATCAAACAAAGGGCCTTGCACTGTAAATTGACTTTCAGCCGCTTGTGCAATAGCGGAACCTTTCTACTGATGCTGCAGGATCTGTCAGGCCCTGGTTGCCGTTGTTCCTAGAAGCCCTCTGCTCTTGGCCACAGAGGACACAAATCGACCTTTGGGGCCCAGATGGGGCAGAAGGGCCTTTGTAGACCATAACAAGCACAATTCTTTTCTGATAAAATTGTTAATGCTCAAAACTGTCCTAAGACGCTCTTCAATGTGGTTAAAGAACTCTCCGACCCCCAGCAAAACATCTCCAGCACCCTTCTCTCTCAATTTCAATGCGAAGAGCTGGCCCAGTTCTTCATCAAAAAGGTGTCGGATATCCATCTCCAGCTTTCCAAGGACCCTAAGGGGGATGTACAGTCTGTTGTGTCTGCCGCCTATTGTTGCACCTCAAATGGTACCCAAAATAGGCATAATGACATCATTAATATACCGAGCTCAACCTCTAAATTGAAGCTGCGGTCCTCTTTGGATATCTCTACTCTCCTGGCCATTTTACAGTCAATGAAATCAGGCTCGCCTTTGGATCCCTTACCCCCCAGTAAGCTCTGCCTCTTGGATGCCAAGTTACTACAGGTGGTGGTGAATCTCCTTAACTCCTCTCTATGGTAGGGCTATGTTCCACAGAACTGGAAGCATGCCATGGTGCTTCTGCTCCTTAAAAAACCCAATCTTGATCCCATCAATTGGTCGAGGTTTTGACCAATTTCTCTGTTGCCTATTTTCTCCAGAATTTTGGAGAAGCATGTTAGCATACTGTTCACAACTTTTGTGGAGACCCAAAATCTTTTACATCCCTCGCAGTCGGGCTTCAGAGCTGGGCACAGTACTGAATCCGACCTCATAGGTGTCACGGAACACCTTAGACAACTTCTGGATGAGGGTGGAACAGCCGCGCTTATTCTATTAGATCTTAGCGCGGCCTTTGATACGTGTTCCATTTCATCTTGATCGAAAGATTGGTGACACTGGGCCTTGATGGAACAGCTTTGGCCTGGATAACATCATTTTTAAAGGATCGGACATTCCAGGTCTTCTCAGCCGATGTCCGGTCGGAGTTGCGAGCTTTCACCTCTGGAGTGCCTCAGGGTTCAGCGTTGAGCCCAATGCTGTTTAATATCTATGTTCGCCCACTGGTAGAGGTAGTGGAGAGTTGCTGCTTGTCCCTATTGTCTTACACAGATGACACCAAAATCATCTTTTCTCTGTAATCTGCACAGGGTCATGGACCAGCCGCTGTTAACCTGAACCCGAGTCGAATCTCCTCATGGATGAATAATAAATCGCTCAAGCTCGATGGTGTCTAGACGGAAGTCATGATCCTGGGTAAGAATCCTCAACTATGTGGTCCACAACATTGGCCAGAATCGCTAGGGGATCTTTCCGACTCTTCCCCAAGGTTTAAAATCTGGGCTCTCTGCTGGATGAGAACCTTTCCATGAAGCACTAGGTGGTTAGGGTGACCTCCACATGTTTTGCTGTGCATAAATGGGTGAAAAAGATCATCTGAATGATTCCCCAATCTGCCCAAAGGATTGTGATTCAAGCTCTAATCTTATTTTAGGGAGAGGTGTTGCGCAGCGGCCAGGGCAGCTGACTCTGGAGCGCAGGGCTCACGGTTCGATCCCCGGCGGCAGTTCAGTTCAGCACCATGTGACTCTGGGCAATAGCTCACTTAATCTCCCCGATGGCCCCCAGCGCCTTGAGACCCTTATGGGTGAGTAGTTTGCGCTTTACAAATACCGGATTTAGATTTTATCTAGATTATATTAAGGCAACATTCTATATTTAGGAATTGATAAGGCTTCCACCCATCGATGACAGTCCAGCATTCAACTGTTAGACTTCTGTATCAGCTCCCTAAACATGCTTCGGTTTCACATCGCTTCCTTGAGCTTCACTGGCAAATCTTCAAAAGCAATTCACCCTTTATAACAAAAAGAATACAACTAATTCAATTATCGCTACATAAATAATGAGACAAAAGTGAATGTTAGATAGCATCGATTCTCCACTCAAAATCCCCCTAAAATCCCATCTGTCCCTACACCACTCTAAGGTGGCAATCCTAACTGAGGTGGAATTATAGCAAAAGATAAAAGGTGTCAGCCGTCCAGTCTTCCATAGAAGAAACTCCAATGAATGAAATAAACACTTATAAAGCGCATAGCTACCCTAAGGCATCCCAGCGCTATCTACGGACACGGACCTAGAAGCCAACTCTGCAAGTGGTAGATTAAAACAGCCAGGTTTTAAGTTTTCCTGAAAGACAGATGATTAGTTTCCTGTCGGATGTCAAGGGGGAGGGTATTCCATAATTTAGCCACATTATAAGCGAAGGAGCGACCACCGCTTCTGGCCCTCTTTATTTTAGGAACTGTAGCAAGAAGCATGTTCGATGAACGAAGGTTTCTGTTTGGCTGGTAACGGGTGATCAGGGGCTCATTAATTACTGGTCCCGTTCCCTGAAAAGACTTATGGGCAATACAAAGCGCCTTAAATTTGATCCTTTCTGATATTGGCAACCAATGCAAAGTCTTCAGTGCGGGTTTGGCTGATTGCCTATGGGAGAAACCCAGAAGCAAACGAGCTGCACAATTCTGGGTGATCTGAAGTCTGTTTATCATGGCCTTAGGGACTCCCAGATAAAGTGCATTTCCATAATCCATTCGTGAAAGAATGAGGGCCTGAATCATTATCTTTCTTGCCAGGAACGGAAGGACGGGGAGCACTCTACGAAGCATCCTCATGATTCCATAGCATGTGGCTGCCAATTTGGCTATTTGATGTCCAAAAGTCAGTGAGCGATCCAGCCATATACCCAGACTTTTAATCTGATTTTTTTTTTTTCCGGTGGAACGGGGCCAAAACATTTTGGCCACAGTGGCCCTATGCCAGAAATAGAAGAGTTGCCTAGGAGCATGAGCTCGGTCTTATCTCCGTTCAATTTTAAACAGGAGAGCTCCATCCATTGTGCGACCTTCTCTAGACAGGGGCCTAAACTTAAGGATGAGTTTTCTGGAGTTTTCTGGACGAATGTGGGTCATGTAGCATAAGCCACAATACCCAAAAGGAGCTTTGTACCTCACTGCACCCTAAGACGGAGTGTAAGCTACCCCTCTCTATGTTAAATTATGAATCAAGACATTTCCCAAAACTTTGCTAGTACTTTTCCATAATTCCAACACCCTTCGGCTTCTTTCTCCACCTCTCCGTTCACGTGATTAGTTATTTCGGCCGTCCTTGGTACCATCTCCTCCCACGAGAACTTGCCTTCCATACGTTATTGCGTTTCTTCTCCCCAGGCCTATCCATCTACTAAGAACAATAACTCTTTCTCTAAACTAATGAAGCCTTCTCCCTCTGTAGTGGGAACACAAAAGACATGCAACATTTCCACTGTACTAGCAAAATATGAATTTAAGTGTTAACTGGAACGTGAGTTAGAAATGCATCTCAGGCCCACAAGTTAGGCTAAGTTAACACATGCACGAGTTACATTATGTGCACTCTCCTACATGCAAATAAACCCATTCGATTGACATATTCTCTAACATTAATAAGTAGTTGAACACCTATATAATTATCGTGGTAAGTATAACTCTATGGCACGTTTATAACCCTCTGCTAACATTTTGATTAAAGATTAATACAAAGCACCACAACTACGCCAGTTACGTCTCTAAAACATGCATGTGATTGCACTGGTCGTAGGGATACTTTAAATATGCAATACCCCCTTCATTTTTTAATGCATTAGTCACACAAAATATATGCGAGTGGAGAATACCAGTGATTATAATGCACTCCTACTGCTTCTCTCAAGTGGGATTGAATCTCCTCTCCTGCAATCCCCCCTCTTACGGCGTATCGAGCCATCACTTAATCTCCTCATCTTATCATATGATCTTTGCAGATGAATCAACCAATTGTATCTCTCCCTTTTTCTGAGCCATTCCTTTCCTTTCCTTGTATCCTTTGACCACCACCATTAAGATCAGGGCACAAATGCTGATTATGAGCAAAGGTTTCAGGATAGACCCAACTATACCATTTCCCAAATTTGCAAACCACCTACTTAAAGCACTAGATCCATTTCCAACTGAATCCCAGACACCTTCAGCTGCCAGCCCACCCGAATCCTTCTGGATGTTAGTAATGTTCTTTATATATTTCTGTAAGCCCCTACTTTTAGCTGGAATGTAAGTGCAACACTGCTGGACCTTTAACATCTGACAAACTCCGCCTTCCTTTGAGAGCAGAACATCTAAAGCAAGCAGATTCTGCAAAACCATGGCTCTAATCGCAGCCATCTCAGTATTTACAAGCAACAAAGCTGCAGCAGTACTAGTAGATAACTTGTCAACTACTGTGGACAACTTTCAAATCTTAATATCCTTCAGTACCACACCTATATTTGGTATTATGGCTCCAATAATGTCTCCCACAATTTCTCCAGCACTCAAGCCACGTTTGTCTCGACTTCTCCTCCCAAAACAGGGTGATCAAAATCTTCTACATGATAGACCTTTGTAAACACTGCACCTAAATAACAAGTACCATAACACTTGCTAGGTAACTTAAAATAAGCATTCTTCCCACAAACAAAATAAACCCCAGGAATCACCGGATCAGTTCCATCCACAAACAACTTCCAAGATCCTTGAAACTCAAACATGTGGTCACATTCACTCTTTCCTATGAATATAGAACTGTAGTCACTTCTGTCCTGGTGTACACACAATCTCCCCTTGTATTGCAAATCTAGTAATAATGCTCCAGTGTTCCATGCTGTCCGATGTTCCCTCGCCTCTTGCTACCACTCCTGAACACGAACCCCCTTTGCAGCATCAGTTAACACCGCCTTATATCTATTGTCTACTTGATCTATAAATTTATTTTCAATGTCAGTAAGGGCACATGTTAAATTATGTTGATAAGCATAAGCTGTATCTATTGTTTTGGTTGAAACAAAATATATACCAGCAATTTCAGCAGTCTTGGCATATGAATGTCTGTTCACGAGCTTAAACATTGGGCACTTCTAAAAGGATCAGATCATAATTTGAAAAGTAATTCTCAAAGTGACCCTTGGCATAAAATATAGTAAGAAGCAAACCACAGCTAATACCATATGTGAAAGGAAGATGGTGGTAGGTAATACCCTCGGCTACTGAAGCAGATAACTGCATGCAAACATAACAATCTCTCGCCTCCATAGTATCTACATATTCATAGAGCAATCTAGAATGGTAGAATAGTTGCAATCTTTCCCCCACTCTGGTATAGTCACTTTTATGACTTTCCTGGATCCTAAAGAGTGTCCATGGATCAGAATTTGGTGGTGAGCTCAGCCCCAGACCACGGGCTTGGCCTCAAAAAGGATGCAATGCTTGTCCTGGTAGAATGGTTGTTTAGTCAAAAATAATTATTACCCATTGTGAAGCTTGAAGTCACACAGGATCTTCTTTTCCTCCACTGCTTCTGTACCATCATATCCAGATCTCCTCCAAATAATTTGGGCCTAGTGAAAGGCAGTTTTTGAAAAAGAGATCTCTGTGCTGCCTCCAGTTTTCAGAATTTCATCCAAAGGATGCAACGCCCCGCGATGTTTGCACCTCCAGATGATGTAGACGCCCATAAATTGTCAAAGGGGACATCTGAAAGAAATTTCGACAGCAGTTCCATATGTGCTATCAGAGTGGTTGGTTCCTCACAAACTTATATGCAAACAGCTGCTGAGCGTTTTTCAAAAGATCTTGCGTAGTGTACGCTGTGTAGGAACTCACCCTCATTGAAAAATTGGCTGCAGCATTTGATACTTTAAAGGCAGCTTCTAACTTCCTGTCCACTGCATTGGGAAGAGATTTGCATCTTCAGAGGCCAGGTTTGATGATGATGCCAGAGATGCCAATATGGGTTTCACTTTTAGGGTTGGAAGAAATTCATCCTCAAAACCTTGCTGTAGATACCGCTGATTCAAAAATCGAGGTATAGAGGCTATATCAATGTCCTTCCATTTTTTTCAACACCAAATGTTTATGGAAATCATGTATAGGTAAATCATCCACTGGTGTTCTACTTTATTGGGAGTAGAAACCTTCCTCTACTTAAGGTTTCTCTTCAATCCCCAGTGAGTCTCTAATGTGCTTGAGGAGATCTTTCATCTGAAGACCATGAACATATTTTCCCCTTTAATCGGTATCTTGATCCTCCTTCTGGTGTTTGGCTCGGCCTCCATCAAAGCAGAGTCTACTTCTTCTTTTATTAGATTTTGCAAATCGGATCTCAAGATTTGCAGAACCTCCGCCTCGACGGTATGTTCAGTATTATGCTGCTTTTCAACAGCTTTCTTGTTGGCATTCTGTCTGAAGAAGCTGCCCTGCGCAAGGAGATATGCCATAAGACAAGCTATAACAGCATCTTTAAACGGTGTAAGGACTAGTAAAAAAACCCTGCTCATGCGAGATGTCCCTAAATATACACCGGTGCCTCCCTCTGCCTGTCAAACAACACCAACGTGGGGTAACAACACTACTGGAGTGCCTCAATGGCCTGGCCGCTGACACCTATGTAAGCTCCAAGCCCAGCACATGAGCGAGGAGGAGCGCATCGATGGACTGTAATATGATGGCTCCCACTTCCCCCAGGTAAGAGCAGTGAAAACTGTACCACTGTAAACAATTAAATACATTGCAACAAAACAGAAGGAAAACACGGTCCGAAGACAGAGAAAAGGACAGGAGGCGGGGAAAGAGGATCTTTAACACCACCGTAGATATAGAAAGGGACAACAAAAAACTGGGGCATGTAGATGCTCTGATTGGAGGGGAGACGCCTCACTAAGTAAGGACTGGGACCAGGAGGACAAGATGAGGGGGTAATGCAGAAAGGCAGGTGCCCATGTCAGCTGAGACCTGGACAGCCTCTTGTAGAACTCTCCACCATTTGGGTTGCCACAGAGCAGTGGAGTCAACATGGAATCTGAAGTGCACTCTCTCAGATAAGCACACATACCTCTCACTCAACATATTGACACACTTTCTTTTTACATGTTCCACACATAAGGAAAAGGTCTTGTTTAATGAAGACTGGCGAATCTGCATGGATGGGACCAGGATATGCACTACTCTCTGGAGGGAACAGGGGAAAAGGTCTAACTCTTCACTACTTGTCACACTGCCATCACCACCAGTCCCACAGCGCCCCAGTAGAGAAATGGTAGCCCCTCTAAAAAGGACTTCTCCAGGGTCTCACGTTGTTAAAGCAGTGAGTACCCTCTTTGGGCATGCGCACTTTTCGTGCTCACTGAGTGAAAACAAAAAGTGACAAAACCCTACAGGGTAGGGCAGCACTTCTCTCTAGAGTTATGCAGGGTAATTTCTGTTTGTGAGAATGTAAGTAAAAGGCAGGCAGTAACGCACATGTACAAGTGGTAAAAAAACGAAAAGGCAGAATAGTGTCAAAGGCATGAAAACAAGAGTGAAAAATATGATTTTAAAAAAACTAAAAAGAATAGTAACCAGTAGCAGTTTAGGGGGGCGTGGCCAGCCATCATGACCGCTCGGACGTGAATCCGAACGGCTCCGTCCTAGGCCCCGTGAAAACCTCTAATACAGGGTACTAACTACACCGCCGAACCCGGCCTGTGGGAGAAGAGGGACTCTCCGGAATGTTGAAAGGAGCCTCCGGAATTTGCAGCCTGTCTTAAACGAGCGGAGAGGGAAGCGGACTCCGACGCGCCGCAGTGCCTCGCAAAATGGCGGTGGGGAGCGGACGGAGGTAACGGCTGAAGGGGAGCCGCCGAAGCACCCCAGAAGCTCCGGCCCGTAGCCCAGGTGATTCTGGCTGAGGCGAACATCAGGGGGCATCCCCAAGGAGCAGTGACTCTCCCCGGCGCTGGACGCCAGCACCAAGCCCGGATCGCTCAGCAAGTAAGATTGGGACGTGAGGGGGCTCGGTCAGCGGCTGGGTTATGGCGGATGGCGGACACTCCCCGTTCTGACGGGGAGCCCCTCCATGAAGGCAGAAAGAAGCGGAGGGGCTCCCGGCGGGACGCCTGACCCCAACATGGCGCCGTCTCCCTGCAGCGCTCTACCAGTCGGGCGCAGAGAAGAACAACTACCTGTGAACACAGCCCACGCCTAACGTAGTCCCCTGAGGCAGCACGTGTGGTCTCTCCCCCCGGTGGCCCCAATACCAGAGGAGATCCGAAGGGAGGAGGCGAAGGGACCTGACGCCCAGAGAAGATTGCTGAGGCCCAGTTGAGACACCGGGCCAAGCGTGCACGTGGACCCGGGCGAGACGCCCCACGGGAGGAAGGCTCTTGGCCATTGCATAGTCCACTGGTGGGGAGGGCCCGGGGCGGCCGATCTTCCAGCCCCCATATGCCACCCAAAAAAGTCGCCACCAACAAAGTCTCCAATTACTTCGCCCAGCCGGGCACAGGATCAGCCAAGGAAGGAGAAGGGCATCATGGCTCTCACCCACGAGGATCTGTTTGCATCCCTCAGGGACTTCAGGAAAGAGCTGAGAGAGGACATCAAGGCAGACATGAATGCCTCGTTTGAAGCCTTCAGAGCTGAGATGAGGGAAGATGGTGGCTTTAGAAGCGGACGTAGACTCAGTGGGGTCGCGCACCTTAGACTTGGAAGCGAAATGCCAAGAGCTAGAAGAACGAATGGGGCCGCTGGAGGAATGCACGACGGAACTTCGTGACCAGCTAAGGGCATCCGCCCTCAAGTGTGAAGATTTGGAGAATCGCTCTCGGCGAGACAACATTAGGGTCAGAGGCCTGGAAGAACGCTGCGAGGGCCCTGACCTGGAGGCGTTCCTAGTGGCCTCTTCTCCACAGTCATCAGGGAAGGAGGCCCGGAGGTGAGGCTGGAGCGGGCTCATAGAGTGGGGCCGAAGGTGCCTGGATCCAACAGGAGGCCACGAGACGTCCTCGCGAAATTTTAGCTCCTTCAAAAGAACTGGTGCTTGAAAAGGCAAGAGGAACGGATAAAGTTACTTTCCAAAACGCCACTTGTTCTCTGTTCCAAGACGTGGCACAAGCCACCCTGGCACGGCGGCAACAGTTCCGGCCGATTACAGAAGCCCTGCGCGAGAGACATATAAAGTATCGCTGGACCTTACCCTTCGTTATTGCCTTCCAAATGGACAACAAGCAGCTCGACTACACAGAGATGGAGGAAGCGGCGGATCTCTTGGGAATCAGACCCCCCCCCCCCTCCATCAAGAGGGTCCACGTCAAAGAATGGTGAAGGGGACCAGCCGAAGGAACGAAGAGGCGGTGGTCCATGGAGAGTGATTGGGCGTGGGAGCAAAAAAGTACCAGACTGAGGGCGGGAGACCTTGGCATCTCAGGCTCAATTCCACACTGTCAGATCGCCCAAAGATAGCCGGGTTCAGAAGGCAAGGTAATGGGGGTTATAGGAGGGGGAACGAAGGGTTGGTGCTCCTCTACAGACACAACACGAACTGAGACTTTCAGTCTGCCGGACATCTTGCGTCCTGGGTTCCTGACACGGAGTAGGGGGGGGGGGGCAAACAAAATAAGCAGAGGTTAATGCGTTAGTACCCTAACAACATGCTATTTGGGGTTTCTGGGAGCGGAATTGGGCTCGCTCCTAGAGTTGAACATAGTGAGGCCTTCCTCTGGGATGGAAGTCCCCTCAACTCACAGTTTTAGTTCTTATGTTATATTTGTTGTGTATCATGCTGTTTTTAAAATTTGATTTGGCGTGCGGGGGCGGAAAGGGGGTGGGAGGGGTGGGGGGACGAGAGAATCAAAGGCTAGTCCACTGAGGGGGGGGGGGGAGGAGGTCCACATCCTGAAACATGGCAGTTAATTGCCTTTCTTGGAATGTAAGGGGGCTTAACTCCCCCAACAAGAGACCATCCCTATGGAAATACCTAACGGACCACCAGATTCTGATAGCCACTTTACAGGAAACCCACCTAAAGAAATGTGAAGAGCGTAGGCTGAAACACAAGCGATACCCCCAGATCTTTCGTTCCTCGGCCTCTACGAAGCAAAACGGAGTGGCTCTTCTCTTCCACTCCTCGATCCCCTTTTAATCACCAAGCTACTAAATCCGATGCGGCAGGTCACTTTTTAATGGTACCGGGGGCGAGCTTGCACCATTGCCAGGATCTATGCACCTAACACGGGGCAACTGGACTTTCTGGAATCCGTTTTAACTCCACTGGAGGGGTTTTTCTCGGGAGATATTCTACTCATGGGGGACTTTAACCTCATATGGGATCCCACACTGGACACGACCCACCCTCAGTGGGAGGGACATTCCGTAAGGCTCTCAAAACTGCTCTTCAGCGCTTGGGCCTACTGGACACTTGGAGGGAAGCCCACCCTACGTCGAGGGATTACTCCTTTTTTTCCCATTCCCATAGAACCCACTCTAGAATAGATAATATTTTTCTCAGTCAATCCCTCCTCTTCACAGTAGCGGATGCAAAGTTTCACCCGATCTGCCTTTCAGACCATGCCCCCCTGGAGTTATTACTAAACTGGCCAGCGCCGCGCCCAAAACATAGGAGATGGTATTTTCCCAACTTTATCAGCAGGGATAGACTCCTTGGAGATGAACTACGATCGGCAATCACGGAATATTTCAAGAATAACGACCCCACCCTTACCTCCTTCGCCAACAACTGGGATGCCTTCAAGACGGTTAATAGGGGCAAATGCATAGAACTAGCCACTACACTTGGAAACCAACAGAGGGGGGAGAGGCTCCTATTGAAAAAGGAATTGCAAATTGCGGAAAAAAAGCCACCAAGAGTCCCCGTCGAGCCAAACTCACCGCACTGTCACTTCCCTGAAGGGTAATCTAAAAGCCATATATACTAATAGAGCGGAGCACACCATTCTGAGGCTTCAGGCCAGAGGATATGAAAGCGGCAACAAGATAGGCACCTTATTGGCGCGACAATTAGGGGGAAAACAAGAATGAAGAGAGTAAAGCGAATGCCTTTGGTCGGTTCTATAGAAATCTATATTCCGCGGCCCCAGTTGGTGCCCAAGCTCAAGAAAGCTACTTGTTGTCCCTGAATTTACCTCAGGTATCTGCCCACTCCAATGAGGAACTGGGCCGACCCTTCACTAGGGAGGAGGTCCAAAAAAGCGATAGATGCCCTGAAACTGCAGAAGGCCCCTGGCCCAGATGGGCTTAATGCCCACTTCTATCGTACGTTTGCTCCCGAACTGACACCCCATCTGGTGATCCTGTTTAACGAAATTGCGAGTGCCCAAAGGGTGACAGACACCATGGGGAGGCATTAGGTCACAGTAATTCCCAAACCGGGAAAGGATCCAAAAGCATGCGCCTCATATAGGCCTATTGCACTCTTGAACCTGGACGCCAAATTGTACTCTAAAATCCTGGCCACTCGCCTTGAAAATCTCCTCCCTGCACTGATCGACCCTGATCAGTCGGGGTTTATTAAGGGACGGCAGACCCATGACAATTTACGTAGAATAGTGCACATAATTGAAAATGTGCAGAAGAAAGGCATCCCCGCGGCCCTCCTCTCATTGGACGCGGAGAAGGCCTTTGATTGGGTAGACTGGGCCTTCCTATCACGAACTCTGAGAAGATTTGGTTTTAACGAAACTTTCATTGGGATGGTGCAGGCCAACTACCACTTTCCCAGCTCGAGAGTTCTTGTAAATGGGGCAGCTTCCGACGCCTTTACACTCTCGCGGGGGACAAGACAGGGTTGCCCCCTGTCCCGCGTTATTTGCTCTTCGCATCGAGCCTCTAGCAGAGAGGATCAGGGCGAAACCTGACATTAAGGGGGTCGCCTTTGGCACCGACGCCCACAAGATCTCCCTCTTTGCGGATGACGTGCTCCTTCCTGTCACCGACCCGCAGAACTCGCTACCTGCAATTCTAGAGGAGCTCAAGCGCTTTGAGCGAGTATCCGGGTTTAAGGTGAATAGCGCAAAGTCATTCTTGCTCAACCTAACCCTACCGGGAGAGGAGTGGTAACAAATAAAGGAGACTTCCCCTTTTTGTTGTACGGGCAAAGACATTACATATCTAGGGGTCAAGCTCACTCCCAAAATATCAGGTCTTTACAAGGCCAATTTCCCGCCTTTGGTGAGACAGATCAAGGCGGACCTGATTCGGTGGAAAACGGCCTACACCTCCTGGATAGGGAGAATAAATGCAGTGAAGATGAATATCCTCCCTAGACTACTATACCTATTTCAGGGCCTCCCGATCCCAGTGGACAGGGAACTATTCACTGACCTAAAAAAGGCGATCACTAAATTCATATGGCAGGGACAAAGAGCCCGACTCTCATACCGGGTCTTAATCAGGCCCCGAACAGAAGGAGGTCTAGCTCTCCCAGATTTCAGGAGTTACTACCGAGCGACACCGCTCCGGGTCATAACGGAATGGGCTCTTAGAGAGTCCGAAAAACACTGGCTCCATATGGATCGACAGATAATGGGCAGGACCATATGGAACCTCTTATGGTTAAAGAAGCAACACAGGCTGCCAAACGCTTATATCAGCACCCCCACGGCCGCTACTCTGCGGATGTGGGACCTACTTACTAAAGCACTCTCCCTGACTACCTTCCCCTCGCCCTACACCCCCATACATTTTAACCCAGATTCACCACCCCCTCCCCCACCCAGCAATGCAGGATGGGCCCTTTATGCAGTGGAGAGTGGGGGGATGCCTCATGATCTCCCACCTACCCACCTATACAGGAAAGGGGAACTCCTGACTTTCGCGGTATGCGTTAAAGCATTCAATTTATCGCCTTCTGAGGGATTCCACTACACACAACTCAAACACTGGGTGCAGCAACCCCAGGAGCGGCAGGCTGCTACCAGGGACCTGCTCCCAATTGAGAAATTTGCACAATCGGGGGCATCCATCCAGGGAACGGTTTCCTTTCTTTACTCTCTCATTCGGGCATTGAGCCCACAGGCGCCGCCGAGGCACAGGGCTTTCTGGGACTCTACTCTAACTAGACCAGTGGAGGAGAAGCAATGGAGCCGTTTATCAGGGCCGTTTCTACCATTAGGCAAGACTAGGCGGCCGCCTAGGGCGGCAAAAGGGCTAGGGCGGCAAAAGGGGGAAAGAAATTACATAATAAGTGTTTACTTTCTTTGCCCTGAAGCTGCCCCTGCGCGGGCGCCCGTGCTTAGCGCAGGCCCTCTGCCCACAGGCCCTTGAGCTTGTGTCCCCGACTTTTATACCACATTATGCTTGTACAAACCCATTCCACTGGTCGGATCACCGTGTAACCCGACGGACTTGGGTACGGCTTGTTTTGTTGCTGCCTCGGAGGGCCCGCGCATACAAGTGTCCTGCCCAGCAGGGACACTCCTCTCCACAAATAACCAGAGAAAGCCTGAGCGTGGAAATCATAGTCCACACACCGGGCTGGGAGAGGCCGCCATGGCCGCGAGCGCACCAGCGGCCCCCGGCGTCCAGCAGCCCTCGGCCTATCTCTGCACTGGGTACTTCCCCGACCCAGCAGCTGCTCTCGGTGACGACGCTTCCTGCGTCATTTGCTTGGAGTACTTCACAGATCTGGTGACCATAGAGTGCGGGCACACCTTCTGCCTCTCATGCCTCACCCGTTACATAAAGCAGCAGGATTTAACCAGCTCGTGCCTGAGGTGCCGGCACAAGTTCGGCCAGAGGAGCAGGCCCAACAAGGAGCTCTCAGCCGTCGCGCAGGCCTTATGGCAGATCAGGATGGAGGCCTTGCAAGGCCGCAGATGAGTTTTTGTGAAGGCCACTGTCAAATAAAGAAGACAAGTGTGTGTCCGGTGTGCTGGGAATCCCAAAATCATAAACGTTACACTGGGGGATCTGAAGAGGAAGGCGGCAAAGAATACAAGGTACAGTAAAGTATGTCATCACTTAGTCAACACGTGTTGAAGTAGTCAATGCAAGCAAGATAATAGTACAAGTACACAGTCTTGGGTTGTGGAATTCTTCCCTATGTGCCTAGGTAATGAGGAGCCCTCTGCCACCAGGCCCCCGTAGAGCCCTCCGCATAGGCCATCCATGTGCCACAACCCACTAACTGTGCCCTGAAGCTGCCGCGCGCCGTACTGCCTCCCAGATGGAGACTTCTGTAAAGCACAAATTATTAAACGCCAATCCCCGGGAGAAAGATTGTAATGAAAAATGTAGCGCTCTCATCAAAGCGACGGATAATTCTGCTTTCGGTGACCTCGACCCTGCGGTGTTGGGGGTGGGGAGGTGGCGGGGGAAGGGACGGCACTGCACAGAATTTTAAGTGCAGTGAAAAGGCTTGTTTCCTTTTACGCACAAAGAAAATCAGCGCCTCTGTTTGGAGTACTTAAAAAATTGCACCATCAGTAATACGTGTGCGCCCACACGTGCATCACGTGCAGTGAAGCATAGCAATGATGATGTCATTATAAAGCACCTACAGCCAAGGACCTGCAGCTTAGAAGCGCACTGGCTCATGGGTTTTTATTTTGATTACCACAGCTACGTGTTACATAAGTTAGCTGCCCAGAACGGCTTATAATCTGAATAGGCCCTAAATGATTCGTTGCTAGTACATTCTAGTTATGCAAGCGCCCTAGCAGGAGGCGTTGAACCCACTGGATTATCCTTAGCTGGTGGGTTGGTAGAAGGCTACTCGAACTATCAAGGTTCTCTTATTTTGTCGTTTTTTACGCATAGCAAACGATTTGTAATTTGGCAAGCGTTACTTGCGCTTGAGGCCACACTAATGGAACAATATGCGTTATGTAAATGACTTCTAGCATAAATAAATGGGAGGCGGGGAATCCTTTTATATTTGCCCTCTCAACTAAACAAGCATTTTCAAAGCCAAAAGGTTTCACCTACGCGAGAGCTATTGGCTTTGCCAGTGTCTTTTAGCCATGTTGTGCAGCAGCGTGGAATGGAGAGGAGGGGCATAGAGTGGTGTGGCGTATTGTTGAGTAGAGTGGAATGACGTGGAGTAGAGTGATGTAGAATGGCGTGGCATAGAGTAGAGTCGAGTTGTGTGGCGTGGCATAGAGTTGAGTTGAGTGGAATGCGGTAGACTAGAGTGACGTGGAGTGGAGCAGAATATAGTGAGTGGAGTGGCGTAGAGTATAGTGGAGTGTCATAGAGTACAGTGGCGTAGAGTAGGGCGATGTAGTGTGGTGCAGAGTAAACTAGAGTGGCACTGACGTAGAGTGCAGTGTTGTGGCATAGAGTGCAATGGCCTTAGAAAACACCATTGAAGTTAGAAGAGAGAAATTTAAAAACGAAATAAAATATCATGAACAGTGCTTATTTAGTTATTTAATGTTTGATGTGTTTTATTGTTTAATGTTGAATACAAGTTCTTTTATATCTAATGCATTAATTCTTCTACCCTGGATGACAGGGGAGAGAGTGATGGTAGTAAAAGGGAGAGGGCGGCATTTTCAATTCTCGCCTTGGGCGGCAAAACACCTAGAAACGGCCCTGCCGTTTATACAAGGACATAACCAAACACAACCGTTCTCTGCCTCTCCGAGAGGCTCACTACAAAATAATGTATGATTGGTACTTGCACCCCCAGAAACTACATAAAATATTCCCTAACACTTCGGACAGATGCTGGCGAGGCTGCGGCCTGTGGGGAGGCTTCCGACATATCTGGTGGGACTGTCCCTCTATCAAGCCATTCTGTAAAGAAATTCTCTCGCAGATAAAACAGATTTTAGGATACCCCGTCCCGGAGACCATAGAACACACACTCCTGGGGCTCTGAGACCCGATACTGAAACGACAAACAGCTGGAGATCGCACCATCATGTGGCTGTGCCTCGGCGCAGCCAAGATGGCGGTCGCTGCGGCCTGGAAAAAGGCTGAGGCCCGTCCATTACGCAATGGCACGCTAGACTTTGGCGAGCATTAGCGCTAGAACGTCTGACTGATATTACAGAGGGTACAAGGAAGGGATTTGACTACATCTGGTCTCCGTTGGTGGAATACCTATCAGAGGGACTACCCCTATTTGCATGCAGCCCTGCACTGCGGGCACTCGCCTATTCCACATCTAACCAAGGAAAGAGCCCCCCCAGGGGTACCTAGTATGAGAGACACCTGACCCTGGCACCCGCCCGCCAAGCCGCCCCACAAAGGAAGCCACACTGGAATACACCCACCATGATACACCTGTTAATCTTTCTATATGTTTTCTTCTCTTTCTCTCTCTCGTTTTTTCAGTTTTTCTTTTTTGGTTTTTCTTTCTGGTCTTCTCTCTATGCCCCGCGTGGGGCTCACAGTTCGGACAGAACACATCAGTACACCTGAGTAGAGATCCCACAACAGGGCTGTTGAACAAAGGAAACGCTATGCGATGCTGAAGGTTTAGAATGGGACGTAGAAGCACAGGCACCTATTGGGCGAGTCCTCGTTAACCAGCTGTGTATACCTGGAAGCTATCTGTAACACTTGACCTGTGTGATGTACTGGATGTGTCTGCCCTGTTCTTTCTTGTATTGATATAAAATTCAATAAAAAGATTTTGAAACAAAAGTAGCAGTTTCCAGTTTAAACAGTGTGTGACCCTAGTGAAAAGATGACCAGCAGGCTAGAGCTAAGTAGAGGAAGTAATGGAGAGCATAAATCACTATTCACCAGCGAATGCATGAAAAGAGTGAGTATCATAATTTGCAAAGCAAGCAGGGAATCCAACAAAAATAAGTAATTAGGTAAAATAGTATGATAATACATAAATGGGGAAGCAAGAAAGGGAGAGGGAAGGCGATGAAGCAGATTAACATACCTCCTCGGTAAGAGTGGTGAGAGTCAGCATAACATCGAAAAAGGTTTGTGGGAAGTTCAGCATTACCCCTAAATGTCGGCCAAAGGGGTAATGGAAAGGCAGAATTGAACCATTACTTATCACTGGAGCATTTTAAAAGATAAAAATGTTAAAGAGAACAAACCCATCATCAGAATTCATGTGCTGGAGAACATCTTAATCATAAATCTAGTGATTGCTAAGAAGCCACCGCAGAATATCACAACATGAGTCTAGTCATAAATGCAGTGCCAGCTACCGTGCCCATCAGCATGAATTGTACATCTGAGAACATGCCACTCCTCACAATCCCATTGCTAGAAAACATGCACAGCATCATAGACCCCATGCTATCTAACCCGATCATCATAATACCTTTGGTAACAGACCAATCCTCATAACCTCTATGTAGAACATGCCAATCATAGACACTCTCGTCCCAGTGACTATACCTGTCATTGTAAATCATGTGCCTGATAAAATGGCCATCACCAGCATTCAGATGCCAGAAATATAAAATTTTCCCAATATGGCATCTAAGCATGCCGGTTATAAAAAAAAAAAACCTGTTCTGGTGAATTTCATTAGTCACTTGCCAAGAAGAACATGCCATGAGAAGTGTTTGTCCAGAGACTATGGCTTACAGAATTACTGCCCAGATACAATGTTGTAAGATTTACTGCCCAGATAACATGCCATAGGAGTTACTGCCCTTCTAGCGTTCCCTCTGATATGTTGCTCTGATAACGTACAAGAGGAATCTTCATGTACCTTTGGCAGTAATGGACAATTTTATTAAAAGACCAATATAAAGTATGTATCTCAACCTCTGAAGGACAGTTGCACAATATGTTTATGGTTTTTGAATGTTTGGACTTTCTTCTTTTAGGAGAAGTTTCAGAGTTATCTAGACTGTTTGAAGAAAGAGCTGGAGACATGATAGAACTGCATCGCAAGGAAGAGACGAAAGTGACAGAACTGGAGGTAAGAGAACAGTACCTGATATACCAGTAGCATGGAGTGAGGACTTCAAATATTGCCTCGCTTTACAAGTTTCCAGCAAGACCACAGAACTTGTATCAGGAATTGACCATACCTAGGTTAGGGTTTTCCTGACTGTGCTTTGAAACTATCACCTGCAGCGTCCACGAATATAAAGACATAAAGTCACTTTAAGACCCTGGGGTTTTCCAGAGTTTTTGTTCCGATGTTGCATAAAGGTGATCAACTGTATCCCCGTTTTGTGCTTTGATGTCCTCTCAGGGGAGGTGACCACAGTCCAAGGGTGATGGTAACAAGGATATTATTAAAGTGCATCACTACATGTTAAGGCAGGGTCCTGTATCCTTTTCTATAATGAGAGCTACTTCTGATCAGTGAAAATAGTCCAGAGCTGCTAATGGCTTTGACCATTGTTGCATTAGTGACCACATCAAATACAATCGCTATAGTGGCAACTCCTTGTAGGATTACTAGTAGTGATCAAATGTCATACCGAAATATCATATCCAGAATACTAACTAATACAATAGCATGAAATTATGTAGGTATAGATGTACTATTCTTAACTCCGTCTACATATATGTGCAAAATACATAGATGTGGAGTTTAGAATGTAAATAAAATTATACTCATCTATAAATAATTACCATTCATAAAGTGGCTATACCCTCTGAATTACTTACTGTGCTGGGCTGCACTACAGGGAGCTACTTGCCTCCTGAGCTATGTGTTTGTGACCCACTGTTTTAAGGAATCTTAACGGGGTGTCTCGTCCAGTATCCAGTTCCCCCTGGTATTTGGTGGATTTTCCTGCTTGTGTAATGTCAGGGTTTAAAGGCCAGTTACGCGCTGACTGTTATAAACGCGGAAACCAGAAAGCAAACCCATCACGAACTACAGTGCCCGGCATGCCTTGCGAAATCACGTCGCACATGATGGTAACGCAACGTCGGATTCAGGGTAAAGGGCGGCCGGTAACAGCAAACGCTGCCAATTATCCTGACGGATAGATTCGCAGACTACTCCTACTATCTACAGGGATTCCAGGCGGTAAGAGTGCCTAGTGCACAATTCTACGAGCCGTCTTCTCGGGAGAGAGGCAGCGGGGTACAGATACCTCGTCCACCTCCTCCGTACATATCTCCTCCGTTGGTCGAGACCGGCATTTCGTGGTCTCTTGCGGGGGAGGTTCTTTGCCTTACGAGCACGCTTGTTCTTTGATTGCGCACCTCCTCTGTTGGTCGAGACCGGCATTTCGCGGTCTCTTGTGGGGGAGGCTTTCAGCCCACACGGGCTCTATGACTATTTCTTGTCTTTCCTCCGTTGGATGAGACCGACTTCTAGCGGTCTCTTGCGGGGGAGAGTGTCATTTCTTAAATTTACGTCTTTGATTCACGAAGCGATTATGTTCCTTGTTTGATTACTTCAAAAGATCAGTTCGCGCTTGGATGGCATTGTGAAGTACAACAGTGTGATAACTTTAAGTGATAAGAACTGTGCTCTACTCCCTTTTGTGAGGCAACTAAGGGAGCTGTGATCATTCTAACAATCCATTGAATCTTTTGCATACTAGGCTACTCCTAGACTGTTCACATTAGCCTATCCTTACGTTGTTCAAGTGGTTGTTCCTTGTTCTCTGTTTTTTTTATTTCCCAGGAGAGAGATATAGTAACTGGGTGTTCAGTCGGTCACGGCCTTGCATCTACAGTTGCTTCCACATGTATACTTAGGTATGTGATCGGAAGAACTACTGTATATAAATATAGACGAGATAAGAGGAAGGATTTGTTTCACCAGTGTGTTCTCTTTTCTTCGTAGTTTCATGTGGGGAACTTGCATCCACCCTACTCTCTTCTGGCAGCAAACTCTCACCCTTTTTTCCTTACAGGTAGGGTGTGTGAGGCCCTGTATTATATGAATGTGGTGACCTCTCTTGCTTGTGGTACATGTATAGTGGTTTTATATTTACCCTGTGTTTTCTGTGTCGCCCTCAGATCTCCCTCCAAGCTGTCCCTACCCTTTCCTTCCCTTGCTTGACTATCCCAACAGTCTGTGTGTATTCACATTCCAGACTTGGGGCCGTCGAGAGGTGGACCCCCTTTGAGCATCAGCACAGTCCCGAGGATTCTGGAAGGAAGAGTCTGACAGAATAATCGGCCCAAGAATTCTTTCCTCCTGATTGTGCTGAGGTCAAGGATGGCCACCTTAGAGGATGTTATGGCGGCTCTGGTGTTGGTACAGTCGGAGCTTGCGGCTTCGCGCCAGGAGACGGCGAACTTGCAAAGCAAAGTAGACAGAATGCAAAGAAACCCGTTTGATGCAGGGGGAACCCCACACCCTGCATCGGTTGTAGTTGAAGGGCCAGCACAAATACCATTGGCTCCCCCTGAAAGGTTTTACAGGGATATAAAGAAGGTGCAGGTATTTATGACTCAAGTGCTGCTCCACTTCACGTGTAAGCCTAAGATGTTCACGAACAACCAAGCCCGGGTAGCTTTCTTGATTTCCTATCTGGGTGGCGAGGCAGCACAGTGGGCAGTCCCTGTAGTCAGAAGGGACGACCCTCTTCTCTATCATTGGGACGAATTCAGAGTGGAATTCGAGAAAACATTTGATCGTCAGGCAGAAACCTTTTCCGCAGACAGGGACTTGTTAGAGCTTCGACAGGGCACCACAGATCTGGTTACATACCTCAATAACTTTCGAAGATTGGTTGCAGAGACCGACTGGCCTGAATCTAAACAGTCGGCCATCTTCTATCAAGGGCTCTCGGAAGAGCTAAAGGACGTCCTTGCCCAAATCGACCCCCAACCTCGCACTTGTGCCAATCTCATCGAGCTTGCGCTGCGTCTTGATCACAGACTGAAAGAGCGGAAAGGGGAGCATAAGAGGAAGGAGAGAAATGCCCCGCTGAACGTCCGCGCGTTCACTACAGATAAGGCTCCAACATCGCCCGAGCCTATGGAGATCGGGGCGGTGAGAGCGTCTTTAACGCTCAGTGAGAGGGACCATCGACGCAAACAGGGCTTGTGCCTATATTGTGGGAAAAGAGGACACTTCCTCCGTGACTGTCCGGTCAAACCAAAGTACGGCCGTCCTAGAACAGGACAACTGGCCACAGTAACAGCGGAAAAGGGAGCGGAAAACTACAACGCTTGAAGGCAGCTGAAGGGAAACCCTCAAGTAGATGTACCATTCCTTCAATAAAACCATATGCCGTTACAGAATCAGAACATTTCTTCATCTCTTTGGAAGTGGGTATTGAAGAGCAGAAACAAATAAGGGCCATGGTGGATTCGGGGGCCACAGGATGCTTTATGGATAGGGAAGAAGCTCTACGATTAGAAGTACAACTCCTATGTCAACCCAACCCTGAATTGGTGTATGCTGTCGATGGCAAAGAGCTGGAATCAGGACCCATTAGCCACTTCACCCCGGAATACGAACTCACCTTTGGCGGCTACCATCATGAATGGTTATCCTTTAACATCATTCAAGCCCCGCAATACGGGGTAATATTAGGCCTCCCGTGGTTGCAGAAACACGAACCCACCATAAACTGGGCAACGAAATCTTTGCAGCTGAAATCCCCCTACTGTCAGAGCCATTGTACTCAGTCACTTACCAGGCCTTCACAAGCATTGGCCTCGAGGCACCACATTGCGACGGCTGCAGAGAAAGAAGTGACACTACCCAAGTGCTATGAAGCCTATGCCGATGTTTTCAGCGATACCCAGGCGGAAGTGCTCCCTCCGCACCGAGAATACGACTGTCGCATTGACTTAACTCCAGGAGCAGTAATCCCATGTGGCCGGATATACGCCCTTACCGTACCAGAGAACATATTTCTACGGACCTACCTGGATAAACACTTGGTGTTAGGATTCATCCGTCCCTCCAGGTCTCCAGCAGCATCTCCCCTCTTTTTTATCCCGAAGGCGAATGGAGACTTACGATGCTGCATAGACGATAGGGCACTGAACGCCGTTACCATAAAGAACCAATACCTGCTTCCGTTAATCCCGGTTCTTCTGGAACAAGTAAGAGCGGCTGGCGTCTATACAAAGTTGGACCTGAGAGGGGCGTATCACCTGGTTCGGATCCACAGAGGCGATGAATGGAAAACCGCCTTCAAGACGCGGTATGGGCTATTTGAATACCTCGTTATGCCCTTTGGGTTGTGTAACGCCCCTGCGGCATTTCAGTTTTTTTTTGAACGAGGTACTCTGGGAGTACCTAGACCACTTCGTTGTGGTTTACATCGACGATATACTGATATATTCCGTCAATGAAGAGGAACATGTCGTCCATGTGTGCCTAGTCCTGCAAGCCTTACGGAAGCACCAACTATTCTGCAAGATCACGAAATGTGAATTCCATGTGACCACGGTTGAATTCCTAGGGGTCATGCTCACCCCGTCTGGCCAGGTGATGGCAGAAAGGAAAGTCAAAGCTGTAGTCGATTGGCCACGCCCCCACAATGTTAAAGACATCCAAAGACTGCTAGGATTCGCAAACTGCTACAGGAGATTTATACGACAGTTCTCAGACCTAGTAGCACCCCTGACTCGATTAACTAGAAAGAAAACACCTTTTCTATGGACCAAGGAAACACAAGAAGCTTTTGATCTCCTAAAAAAGGCCTTCACATCAGCCCCTGTTCTCACTCATGCTAATCCCCGATTGCCCTTCATTGTAGAGGCAGACGCGTCGGATGTGGTGCTAGGGGCAGTCCTATCTCAACGACATGAAACAACAGGCTACCTCCATCCCATCGCGTTCATGTCTAGGAAATTAAACACGGCGGAACAAAACTACACAATAGCCGAGAAGGAGCTCCTAGCCATCAGGGATGCCTTCCTGGAGTGGAGACATTGGTTGATGGGAGCGGTCCACCAGGTGACGGTTTATTCGGACCATCGAAACCTACAGTTCATGCGGGCCGCACTGCATCTCACCCCACGGCAACTCCGTTGGATGCAATTCGCTGAGGAGTACCATTTCGTAGTAACCTTCTGGCCCGGAGTGGACAACAAAAGAGCTGACGCTCTTACGAGACAAGAAAACCCAACACAACAATCGATCGCCCCCGAACGAGCGATCATAGAACCGAGTAAGGTTCTATGCGTTGTCCAAACAAACGACTTTCTGCAAAAAACCAGAAAAGGGGTGCAGACCTTTGCCTGGAGAAATTGGCTTAAGTATCACCGGGACTGGCAGATACATCAAGGACTCCCCATGAAAGGCTCGCATGTGCTAGTTCCTACCCGAAACCTACGCAAGACTGTGTTTTCATGGTGTCATGATCTCCCGTGTGCCGGTCACATGGGGGGGTGAGAAAACATTGGAGAAGGTGCTGCGACAATTCTGGTGGCCGACTGTTCGTCCAGACATTCTGAAATGGGTGAGAGAATGTTCCACATGTGCCCAGATGAAGACTGAGCACAGATGAGCCCAAGGTCTTCTACAGCCGATGCCCACACCCGATGCCCCGTGGGAAAGAATCTCGGTGGACTTCATAGTGGGGCTATATAGGATCAGGGGAATACAGCGATAGTGGTGGTCATCGACTACTTGACCAAGATGGGCCATTTTATTGCATGTAAGCAAGTACCGTCGGCAGGCCAGCTGGCATGGATTCTTTTAACCAATGTGGTCCGGCTTCATGGTCTTCCCAAAACCATAGTATCGGGTAGAGGGGCCCATTTCACCACCCGCTTCTGGAAAACATGGTGTTCTGAGCTACAAATTGCCTCTTCACTATCCACAAGTTTCCATCCTCAAACAGACGGCCAAACCGAAAGGTTAAATCAGACACTCAAACAGTTTCTTAGGTGCTATGTTGATAACAATACCGATACATGGGTACATGGGTAGACTGGTTGTGGGTGGCAGAGATTGCATACAATAGTGCAAGGCACTCCTCCACACAACATACTCCTTTCTTTAGTAACTATGGGTATCACCCTAGGTTCAACCCCTTGATCCTCCCCAGTACCAATGCCAGACTTCCGGACCTCTGTGAGGTTGTTGCGGGTACGCAAGGCCTTGCTTGCTACACGTGGCAATCTGCTCCGGGCCAAAGAACGGTACAAGGCCCAAGCGGACAAACACCGTAGACCTAGTCCTTTGTTTAAAAAAGGGGATTTGGTTTGGCTATCAACGAAACCTATCCGTTTCAAGAAACACTGTGTGTTTAACCCTAAATTCATAGGCCCATACCGAGTGATCAGGCACATCAACCCTGTAGCTGTAAAATTGCGCCTCCCGGCCCATTTCCGAATCCACCCTGTCTTCCATGTTTCTCTTTTAAAGCCTTCACACAGTCCGGTAAAACGGAAGCCCATACCCATATGGGTTCATCAAGATCAAGAGTATGAGGTTAAGGGAATCCTAGATGCGAAGAGGGTGCGTGGGAGGCTGTGGTATTTAGTTGCCTGGAAGGGCTATGGGCCTGAGGAGGCCTCTTGGGAACCAGCGGGGGCAGTGCACGCCCCCCGTCTGGTGGCCAAGTTTCATCGTTTGCACCCTGGCAAGCCACATGCCAGTCGGCGTCCTCCTTGAAGGGGATGTCCTGTCAGGGTTTAAAGGCCGGTTACGCGCTGACTGTAATAAACGCGGAAACCAGAAAGCAAACCCATCACGAACTACAGTGCCCGGCATGCCTTGCGAAATCACGTCGCACGTGATGGTAACGCAACGTCGGATTCGGGGTAAAGGGCGGCCGGTAACAGCAAACTCTGCCGATTTATCCTGACAGCCTCGCAGAATACTCCTACTATCTACAGAGATTCCAGGCGGTAAGAGTGCCTAGTGCACAATTCTACGAGCCGTCTTCTCGGGAGAGAGGCAGCGGGGTACAGATACCTCGTCCACCTCCTCCGTACATATCTCCTCCGTTGGTCGAGACCGGCATTTCGTGGTCTCTTGCGGGGGAGGTTCTTTGCCTTACGAGCACGCTTGTTCTTTGATTGCGCACCTCCTCTGTTGGTCGAGACCGGCATTTCGCGGTCTCTTGCGGGGGAGGCTTTCAGCCCACACGGGCTCTATGACTATTTCTTGTGCCTTTCCTCCGTTGGATGAGACCGACTTCTAGCGGTCTCTTGCGGGGGAGAGTCATTTCTTAAATTTACGTCTTTGATTCACGAAGCGATTATGTTCCTTGTTTGATTACTTCAAAAGATCAGTTCGCGCTTGGATGGCATTGTGAAGTACAACAGTGTGATAACTTTAAGTGATAAGAACTGTGCTCTACTCCCTTTTGTGAGGCAACTAAGGGAGCTGTGATCATTCTAACAATCCAGTGAATCTTTTGCATATTAGGCTTCTACTAGACTGTTCACATTAGCCTATCCTTACGTTGTTCAAGTGGTTGTTCCTTGTTCTCTGTTTTTTTTATTTCCCAGGAGAGAGATATAGTAACGGGGTGTTCAGTCGGTCACGGCCTTGCATCTACAGTTGCTTCCACATGTATACTTAGGTATGTGATAGGAAGAACTACTGCATATATATAGACGAGATAAGAGGAAGGATTTGTTTCACCAGTGTATTCTCTTTTCTTCGTAGTTTCATGTGGGGAACTTGCATCCACCCTACTCTCATCTGGCAGCAAACTCTCACCCTTTTTTCCTTACAGGTAGGGTGTGTGAGGCCCTGTATTATATGAATGTGGTGACCTCTCTTGCTTGTGGTACATGTATAGTGGTTTTATATTTACCCAGTGTTTTCTGTGTCGCCCTCAGATCTCCCTCCAAGCTGTCCCTACCCTTTCCTTCCCTCGCTTGACTATCCCAACAGTCTGTGTGTATTCACATTCCAGACTTGGGGCCGTCGAGAGGTGGACCCCCTTTGAGCATCAGCACAGTCCTGAGGATTCTGGAAGGAAGAGTCTGACATGTAATTTGACCATGGGCTCTGGGGGAGTCTGCATTCCTCCAGCTTCCACTGCAACCTCCCTTCATTACTGTTCGTAACCTCGAGGAGATCCAAAGTTTGTCTTTGATGTTCAGCAGAGCTGGGATTTTAAAAGATGGTTTTATCCTCATTTGGTGTAAATCCACTCACGGTGCTAGTGAAGGCAGGTGGCCAGTCATAAATCCCAGATTCAGTAGTTACCTTTTCTTTTTCAAAAGGTAAGCAATCAGGGCATATTTCCACGTTGGTATCAAAAAAAGAAGGGGACTGGGAGCTGATGAAGGTCCAGTGCCCGTGTGCTATTGGGAACAATTCAAGACCGGGGGGTCACTGTTCCTATAGGAAAGGTGCGGACAAAGCACGGGGGGGGGGACAGTCAACAAGACTATTTCTTGTTGCCCTCACACATCCCTGGGGATGTCATGCTTCATCATCGGGCGGGTGTTCCTCGTCGGGATGGCGCTGCAATGCCCTACGGGTCCCCCAGACGGTCACTTTGGCGGAGATCTTTTTAATTTGGTTGCCATCAGATGAGTGCGAGGGTGTCCAAAGTGAGGTGATGAGTGAAATATGGTGGTGGTGAATTAAAACTGACTAGGCGATGTCAAACACATCTTTATTCTTTAGACTCACCTGTCGGGTTAAAAAAAACAAAAAACAAGGATTGTGAGTGCTACTTCAAGGGTCAATGATCGGCCCAAGTAGCTAGTGTGATTTCAGTGTGGGTCAACATGTTTTGCGCCTCTCTGGTCTATGCAAGATCTGCGACGCTAAAGGAAATGGTGAAATAGTTTACCCCCTTTATATCAACATGCTAGGTTCTCCCTACATGGGTGGTACCTGAATGGTCTGTGTATAGAGATCGTCCCACCGTGAAGGTGGGCAACCAAGCCTTCTGGGTAGAGACAGGGGATGTTCACTCTATGCGGGCTGTCTGCAGTGCTGTTTATGCAGTGCACCAACCCTGTCCCTCTGCTCTCCCGGGTTCCTATAGGAACAGTGACCCGCCCCCCCACCCTGGTCTTGAATTGATCATATTTCCACATCACCTTTTTCTTTCAGTGAAAAATATTTCTAATTATCTTGTGTACTATTATTAGGCATTTGAGATTCATCAGCTATCTGCTCATATTAGTTATCATGTATTCAATGGTGAAAAGTTACTTTATAAGGACTGGACGTTTTTCAGTAGTAGTAATAGTTGTTTAGTCGACCAATATATGGCCATAAAACATATTAATAAAACAAGTACATCAAAGTATTTACAAAGAAAACGATACATACATCATCAGTTTAAAACACATTTCCGAAAACCAAATCATGAAACTCTCACTAGAATTTCCTATCTAAAATGTAATACTTTCCTACCATTATAGTGCTCGTGCTTAAGGTAGATAAAAAAGAAACCGTACATCAATGGTCAATAGTGCATGAGGAAACATAGTAAACATTTTTAGAACAAATAGTTAAAAACATAAAAAACTTAAATACTAAAACTGGGTTACCAAGAGTCAAGTGTCCTTCTATACAAAAAGTGTCTCCCTTATAACATCAGTTAGAATTCTGGCACATTGATTCAGTCTCTGCTTTAAACAATTGACCATTCTATGTCAACAGTGCCTAATACTCAATGTGAATATGGTTGAAGCAGTCAACCTGTGTCAGTCATATAGGAGCTTACGACCACTTGACTGGAAGAAGTGTAGAACTGTACTGTACAGAAGTTACATATGTACCGAACTGTCATCATGTGTCAGTCAACCTATTCAGTCTTTAGACCAAGTAGTAGAAACCATCCTGCTCCGACTGCCTTGTATATAGGTTCAGCATAGGGTGTGTGACATATATAGGTTCAGCATAGGGTGTGTGTCTGCATTACTGAATTGTTAAAGATGAAGCCTTCTACAGGACCTGGTTGTGAACAACAGCATGAGTGCAGTGTAAGTGCTTTTTTGCTGCTGTGTTCCTGTAAAAGAAAGAGCTACATTGGTGTTTAAGGCATAAGAGAAGATATCAGAGTGCAGTGTTCATAGTGTAGGAATTTAACCTTTAAATGCCCATGCATAAAGCCAGGAATATGAACATTTGTCATGTTTATCCTTTTTTAAAAATCTTTATTTCATAATGTCTTTTAAATGTTTCAGTAGCAGGTAATGGTTGATTTCTGGTATTCCATTACCCTAGTGGCTGACACTTAGGGGTGATGCAAGTGGGAATTTGTTTATTAATGTTAAGATGTTTTGGAAATCTAGTCCATGAAAGATACTCAAGATCCTATTTAGCAGAGAAGACGGCAAGTGCTTACCATACATATTGATTACTGTGGGTGGGAAGGATTTCAAAGTTCATTATTCATGAGACATTTGTATATATATTGTGCCTACTACCCCCTGAATAGTTGTATGTGTTTTTATGCACTAATACAATTATTCTTTCAGGGTTTGGCCAATAGGCACTGGATTAGAAAAGTACGAGCCAATCCAAGCAAGAACTATTTTCACATCATGCAAAATGTTGACAAAGGAGTCAATCCTGAGTATTTTGGTTCTTTCTCTTCTGCATCTTGTCAAAGGAGGCACCATACCCATTAATGGCTTTGAATCCATCCTTTTGACTGTACCATTGCGAGAAGCGTCATTGTGTGCGTGGCAGTGGCATTAGCAGGATGCAGCTCCTTGAGCCTCCCTGTCCTCATTGAGGTCTTTCCTGGGGCCTGGACATTTTTTTTCTACATTCTGCTTTAAAACAATTATTCACGTTTTGTTGGACAAATGAACGGTGTCTAATACTTTGTGTGAATGTGGTTGAAGCAGTCTGTCTTTATCAGTCACATAGGTGTTCGTAGCTATGTGTTTGAAACGAGTGTAGAACTATACTGAACAGAGGTGACATATCTACCAGGCAGTGATCATATGTATGTGGTAGCCAACTGATCCAGTCTTTACCCGAATAGCAGACCAAATCCTGCTGCAACTGCCTTGTCCAGAGCCTCTCTAGTGGGTGTAAAAATTGGATTATTTATTGAAGGGGTGAGAACCCATTTCAAATAATAATTTCAGGGTGAAGGACAAAAGCCACTAAATAAACCTGAGCTCAACCCCCTGGTAGTGATGGCGCAGTGCAGACAGGCTTAACTTTAATAGGTAGAGTGTAAAGTATGAATGCAGTATCTCTAGATAATAAGATACTAAAAACCCCAAACGATATAGAAAACAGAGTAAAATGTAATAAACAAAATTATGCCAAAATGACAAAATCCAATAAGTAGAACTGGAGTTATGAATTTTCAAAGTTTTAAGGCGAAATAGCGCCAAGAATCACAAAGTGCCAGTAATAGTCAATGATCATGGAAGAACAAGACCTAGGCGCTATTAGACACCGACTGTGAGGGATCACATGTCTGATACACTAACTGGGTTCACCCAGATTTAAGATTTTACCTTCAGATTTAGTCCTTTAAGTGCCAATCCACCACAGGAGTGTACTTCTAAAAAGCCCCAGGACCTCGGGGGAGGCACTAAGAGACTCACAGGGTGTCAGACCGAGACCAAACAGCAGTGTTAAGTCCTGGTCCAGTTGTCGCTGGGCAGCTGCAGGGAAAGGCCTATTATAACTTGTATCCCTATAGCTCATACAGGTCAGCCAACTGACCCTTTGAGTCACTTCTAGGGCCCCGTCGTCAAGGCAAGCAGGTCCAGCCTTCCTTCAGGGCTTTCAGACAGCAGGGCTCAACCCCCAGCCCATTCTGCCATGGGAACACCAACACCTCTACGGACCAATTCCCTTTGTCCTCGGTCTAGAAACATAACCAACAAGCATTGGCATAGCCAATAGGTCTCGCCTTTGGAACCTTATAAGTGTTTAGCCAGAACTATTGGCTTTGCCAATGTATTTAAGCTATGCTGTAAAGCAGCATGGCTGCTGTGCAGCATGTTGAAAAGTTATAACACTTTTTTTATTATAAGTATTTTTGTTACCTTCTATGTAACCAATAAGACATTATATAGAACTGAACGACCCTATTAAAAAAAGAATTAACATAAAAAATGTCTTCTAGTTTTCTTGTTCTTGCAATGCTTATTGAGAAGAAGTGGAATTAAAAGTATTATTTTTTCTAATATTACAAGTACTTCTCTTTACCTGTTTGTAACTTCCGGTGTCACGCTTTAGACATCAGTAAGACCAGTAACCTTTCTCATATGGAGGAAAAACGTATTTGTAGTCTTCCATGGTACTCCTTGGGGGGAGAGAGGGGGGCTCATTGTTAAATCTCCTTGCATGTATGTATAAGTGAAACTCACAAGCGCAAATAGGTATGTTCACAATTGCAAAACCCTTTCGAAATTGGGAGAAAATGGTTTTGTGCTTGTAAATTGCCTCTCTTTTTTTTGCATTTTTATATAGCACATACTCTGACTCAAAGGTATTGGAGTGCTTTATGTGAGCACCAGTTACATTGCACAAGTGCACATTTATTTTTGGTAGGCAAGGGGAGATTAAGTGATTTTCCCAGAATAGATAGATAGACACTACAATAGACACATTGAAGTATACTTCCATATTCACACAATCACGTACAAAGGATAATACCAGGGCCACTGGAATTATACGGCACGGCTAAGTAAATTATGTGGCAGGAGAAGGCAAAATTACATCAACTCACCACAACTCAAACAGACTAGGTATGGAGATCGGTTGATAAACACAAGACCTCAAACACACTTACAGTCACATATCACAGCCTAAACAAAAACACGAGAACACACTTACGGAGGTCGAACACAGATACCTGAAAACAAACACTCTCGGAGAGAAACGCACACACAAAAAGTTAGACAGGGAGACATACTAATGGGCACAAGCTTGATCTAAAAAACCTGTAAATGTGTCTCGGCAGCATTGATGACGCTGTAAGTTCACAGTGCCTCACTAGTATTCTTTTAAAATTGACTAGCTTTAAGAAAAATGTCCCAGCGCAAAACAAACGACAAACCTGTCAAAACTCCGGTAAAATCAAGAGTATTTCGTGTCCCTAAATGTATGGCTTTATTGACATTAAAAAATAGGTTTAAAAAAAAAAAAAAAAGTTGTCCTCAAGTGAGTATTCGAAGATACATAAGATTATCTGAAACATAAAAGCGTTCCTCTCGCTTCTTGGGAGCTGCCATATGCGGGGGCTGAAACGGCACTGCTTGCTGCTCGGCTGGTGAGTGAGTAACCACAGCAACTTTGACACTGCGGTGGTACGGCGTCAACTGCCTGTGCACGACGGTGAAACTCTCACATGTCCACTTCTCACCAGCTCAGTTACACACAGTTACACACGCATCTGGGGCACTGCCCTGCACCCCGCGCGCCCAGAGCCGGCATGTGTACCTACAAGCATGTGCACTAACATACAGCACCGATTCAAATGCGCCTCGAAGTATATCAATGATCTATGAGCGAGGAGGCTTTCCTATTGATGTAAAATAGTCTTACGTCCAACTACCCAGCCATCTCCAGAAACTAGATGAACATGTTCCAGGTATCATTTAAAGTGTACCGGAGACCTATCCTTCAACCGAAAGTAACACAAACCGCCCAAAAGTGTAATAAATATTAAGTTCAGTTAAAAACAACAAATATGTAGCATTGCTCCTCAGCAAAGCACACTGCTCCCGAAACATCCGGGGAGAGCTACTCCATACACCACCAATAGTGCTATCTTAACTGGCGCCAGGTGTTTCGTAACATAAGGATCAAACATATTTTTATAGTAGGAAAACTGCACCCGAAAAAAAGGAATTTGTCCATCTGCGAGCACTAAAGATAACAAACGCCAAGGCTGCGGAGCACAAGGTTAAATAAACAAACTGCTCAATAGTAGTGGGGGAGACAAGGAGGCACTGCAGCTGCCGCCATGCGCGCCGCTGCTCGCTCCCGCAAGCAAAACGCTGTGGGAGTCAACATTTGCCCAAAAGGTGGGACATGCGCCCGCTTTTACCCATTTGCAGCCTCCTATTTCAAATTGACACGGGCAAAGGCCAATCAAATGTGTGGGAGGAGTCCGACCGACACAGAGAAGTTTGGAGTGATTACATGAAGCCTCCCATAGAGCAGCGCATGCGCGCTGCGCTAGGCTCGACCTAAAAAATAGGGGGAGGTGGAGGTTTCGGTTAGGTTTACCCACCTTAATGTATCTAGTTTCACAAAAATTGAATTTATCGAGGGGGGGAAAAAAAAAAACCTAACCCTTTGGGAGATGAAAGAGAACAGGATCCAACGAAAGTTCGTTGCAATCACTTATCTAGAAAAAAGACTCTTTTTCTAGAGACCCCTCACCCACCAGGGTTTCCCCTAGGTGGCATGCTTCATCATTGGGGTTCCTCTCAATCCTCTGCGGATTGAGGCGTGCTGCGACTTGCGAACTACGTAGGAGCACTTTGTTAAGGACTATGTGAGGTGCAGTGATGTATTGTATTGTAATTGCATTTATATAGCACTTACTACCCCTGACGAGGCTTTGAAGCGCTTTTTTGGCGAGTAGCATGCTACTCCGGAACCCATAAAGGATTAGTGTCGAATTAGTATAGTGAAATATGAAAATTAATTTGAGTGGTGGGTAGGTTAGTCAGTTATTTTGATTCAGAAGGATAGCGGAGGGATAGAAGAGCTTTTTTGGCGAGTAGCACGCTACTCCGGAACCCATAAAGGATTAGTGTTGAATTAGTATTGTGAAATATGAAAATTAATTTGAGTGGTGGGTAGGTTAGTCAGCTATTTGGATTCAGAAGGATAGGGGAGGGATAGAAGAGGGAAAAGGTTTACATTTTATATAGCGCTTGTTACCCCCCATAGGGTGTTGAAGCTTTTTTGCCGAGTAGCACGCTACTCCGGAACCCATAAAGGATTAGTGTTGAATTAGTATAGTGAAATATGAAATTTGGGAAGTGGACATGTTAGTCTGTTATTTTGATTGAAAAGGATAGTGGAGGGAAAGAAGAGTGAAGGATTTAGACTTGCTTTTTTTGTGTGTAGGTTACAGCAGTAGGAGGAGGCTTGGGATGAGTAAAAAGGGATGTGGAGGGAAGAGTCGGAGGGAAGAGTTTAGAAAGGCTTGTTTTGGGGTATCGGTATAGTAAAAGAGGTGATGCAAGGAGGAGTAGAGTTGGGGAGAGTCTAGAAAGGGTTATTTTGGAGATCATAGTAGTGGTATGGGGTTTGGGATGAATGAGAGTGGAGGTAATGGATACATTGATGGAGGTATACTGTGAGAAATAGGGTTGTGCATTGGATATGCTGATTTAGAAGAAAGTAATAAATATATAGATCCATAAGTACATGGAAGGTTTATAGATGCATAAAGGAAGTAAGTATATGCAGATTGAGGATTTTGATAGAGGTATAGGGTGAGAAATAGGGTAGTGCATTGAATATCCTTTTTTTAGGAGAAAAGTAATAAATATATAGATCCAAGTACATGGAAGGTTTATAGATGCATAAAGGAAGTAAGTATATGTAGATTAAAGATGCATTAGATAAACTCTGGTTTTCAAGTGTTGTACTTAATTTTTTTTTTTATAAACATAATTATTCTACATGTTTATACATAGCAATACATATAGGTACATATCTATAGTACAAATAAATGCTTATATACAGAGGGATATGCTGTATATTTCTGTTTGCGTATGGTGCTTATGTGGGGAAGAGCCAATTCTTGAGTAGTTTTCTGAAGATAAGGTCCGTGGATTTTATGTTGGGTGTAGAGAGTTCCATAGTTTGGCTGCTCGAACAGAGAAGGATGTGCCACCCATGTTTTTTTTTACTTGTATCTTGGGATTTTGAGGCGAGGTGCCACTCTAGAGCGGAGGTTCCTTTGTCGAATGTGTTTGGTGATTTTATTCCTGATGAAGACCGGTCCCATTCCATGTATTGCTTTGTGGGTGATACAAAGCAGCTTGAACATGGATCTTCTGGCAACTGCTAACCAATGCAGGGCTTTCAAGGCAGGGGAGATGTGGTCTCGCGGTTTGATATGCAAGAGTAGTCTGGCAGCCGAGTTCTGAATCTGTTGTAGTCTTTTCATGGTTGTTAACGGTGATCCGTGGTAGAGGCTATTGGCGTAATCTAGTTTGGACAGAACAAGGGAGATGGTAGCTTGGACCTTGTGTGGAAATCCCAAATGGGGGAAGATTCGCCGCAGAGTTTTTATGGTAACAAAGCTTGATCTTGCTAGTTTGTCCACTTGGGCATTCATCGACAGCTTGGAGTCCATGGTCATTCCGAAGTTTCTTACTTCCTTCGATATTTTAGGCGGTGATCCCAGTTCATCAGGCCAGGCGGAAAGCGGGTCATACTGTTTCCAATCGCCACACATGAGTATTTCTGTTTTGGAAGCATTCAATGTGATTACTATCTTTCCGCTACTCATGATGTGATTGAGGTACTATTTTCTTCTTCCCCAGTTGTCCTTGTCCGTGCTGCTTCTCCTACTCCTACGCCACCTTGTCAGCGTTGCTTCTTCCCCCTCCCACCCCACCCTTGTTCGTGTTGCTTCTTCCCTCCTGCCCTCTCCTTGTCCATGTTGCTTCTTCACCTATTGTGTTGCTTCTTTCCTCTCACCTCCCGTTGAGCGTGCTGCTTCTTCTCTCCCATCTCCACACCCTCCTGTTGTCTGATTTACATCCCCCATCCACATAAGAAAAGAAAAAAATCGCTATGATGTGTAAAGCACTGCCCACATCAGTGCTATTTTTACCATCCCGTTGTCCGTGTTGCTTGTTCCCAGCCTCTCATTATTAATGTATCCCATTCTCACCCATCCTTCCTCCCATTGTTTATGCTGACCTCGCAAAAAAAAAAAAGCGCCATGACTCGGCCAGTTTTCCAGGCAGTGCTGCAAATAATATGTAATAAAAAGCCCTAGGACCTTCATGTCTTACTTGAGACTCAAAGCACTTTGCTGGAGGCTCTTTATTTAAAGGCAGCAATTTTACAATTGATGATCAAGTGTAAAAGAATAGAACGAAGCAGCACTCAATGGGGGTGGACAAAAAGTAAAACTAGTGATTCCCTCAACAGGAGGTGGAGAAGAAAAGACCTCAAAATGTTTTTAAAAGGATAAGAATTGCCTGCCACGTACAACATACTTGTCTGTCCCAAAACAATGGTCAGTGACAATATTCCAAATACTATTCTTTATGTTTTAAAAAAAATAAATAAATAATGGGTTTGCTGCTCTTGGCATGAATCTGAGACTTTTTAAGAAATCCCCATGCTCTATGCAATGGCACTCATCCTCTTACAAGAGGCAGTTTACCAGCTGTAGTTTACCTAGTGGATGTTGCATTTACAGCTTGGGGTGATGAATCTAGACTAGGGAATGATTCTATAGTGCAGCTGCTTCTCCCATGGTGAGGCTTAGGGCAAAAAGAAAGTGCCACCAGGACCGCACAACGGTCATGATTGAATTGGGTTGGTGGATACATAAACCGTGGTGAATTTGAGGGGAAAGATGGGGAATTCATAACTGGAATACAAAAGCACATTTATAATGGGCAGGAACATTAAGAGTGCATAAAGGGTAGAAATAGAGTAATTTATGATGAGACAAATTTGCAATAAGTTTGATAACATTGTGGAAGTCGTCAAATATTGGAAATCTTTAGTGAACAGTAATATGGGCAATGTATGCAATATCTTGTTTCATTTATGAGTTTTTTTACTATCATAGAGTGTGGCACATTCACCACACTTCGGGAGGAGCACACAACATAGACCTTAAGTGCACCCATCATATACGAGTGCATGGATCGGTGGAAGGAGCTGCATGTATCTACAAGCTCTTATGGCCTGCCAGCTATCCTGACAGGCTGCTGTTGTTTTTAATGTATCTTTTTGCTTCCTTTTCAGATACGAAGTACCATTTTAAAAAACGTATGTATTCTGTGTATACACATTAGGTGTGCACGTCGCAGCGTCCTAAGAATAGGATTAACTGGGAGTGGCACGCACGGGCTGGACCCCGTGTAGTCCTGATGAAGAGCTTTTAAGGGGACAGCTCGAAACATGTTGACACACAATACTAGGGAAACCAGACTCATCAAGGTCTGGTCTCTTCCTGGTATCAACCCCTGATTTTAACCATACCAACTAGGGGCGGGAATAAAATAGTAGCTCACTAGTTGGGTATTTTGAATTCTTTCCCTTCCACATCATTGCACCTCACATAGTCCTTAACTAAGTGCTCCTACGTAGTTCGCAAGTCGCAGCATGCCTCAATCCGCAGAGGATTGAGAGGAACCCCAATGATGAAGCATGCCACCTAGGGGAAACCCTGGTGGGTGAGGGGTCTCTAGAAAAAGTCTTTTTTTCTAGATAAGTGATTGTAACAAACTTTCGTTGGATCCTGTTCTTTCATCTCCCAGGGGGTTGGGTTTTCTTTTCCTTCAAATTTGATTTTTGTGAAACTAGGCCTAGAAACAACACACACTTCCTTTTGGGGGAGCCATCAACAGTCCAGGGGTAGCTGGCCCCTCACAAAAAAGTTCCAAAAACTTTAGGCAGGGAAATGCCAACTTTTTAGAAGTGTAATTTCCAAAGTAGTAAATGAAAACCTTACTTTACCATTAAAGTAGTTTTTTAAAATTTCGATTGAAATGAGTACTTGAAATTTTTTCCTAGTTGCTCCCAAACTGAATTTAGCACTTATTAAATGTGATAAGATAAACCAGTGTTAGTCTATGGGAGAGCCAGCCTTAACACAGTGAAAAACGACGTTGGAGATATTTCACTGCCAGGACATGTAAAACATTAAACATACATGTCCTACTTTTGTAAATACAATGCATTCTGCCCTATTGAAATTTAGGGCCTACCATAGGAGTGACTTGTAAGTATTAAAAAGGCAGGCTTAGGCCTGGCAAAAGGTATGTTTTGCCACGTCGAAATGACAGTTTTAAACTGCACTACAGGCTGCAATGGCAGGCCTGAGACATGGTTTACAGTGCTGCTTTAATGGGTGGCACAATGAGTGCTGCAGCCCACTAGCAGGATTTCATTGGCAGGCCTGGGTACATGTAGTACCCTATACTAGGGTCTTGTAAGTAAATTAAATGTATAAATCAGGGGTATACCAACTGTACCATATTTGGGAGGGAGATCTCAAGCCCTTTACCACTGGTTAACAGGAGTAAAATGCAGAGTTTTACAGCCACCAAAAAAAAACAGGTTCAGCAAAAGAAGGCAAAATTGAGATTTTATTAGCTTTAGGGAACAAAGGGACACATGCATCAAGCATTTTACCGATCGCAAACGGAAAAAATGCATTTTTTCAATGCAATTTGTAGCGGGCATGTGTATGCTACACATGTGCATACTTAGCTTTTTTGGGGGTTCCTGGGGGGCTTTAGGCCCCCAGGCACCCTTGGATTTGCATTCGCAATTTGCGATTACCAATTTGGTAATTGCGAATGCATTCCCATTCATTCCTATGGGCCTGTTGGCCCATAGGAATGAATGGGAATGCATTCCCTAATAGCAATTCGCAATTTGCGAATTGCTATTAAAGGAATGTTAAGGATTCGCAAAATTATTTGTGAATCCTTCATTCATAGGCATTTGCGATTACCAAATAGCGAATCCTTAAAATCCGCTATTTGATAATCGGAATGATTACCTTGATACATATACCCCAAAGTCTTGATTTTTATTAATGACACTGAGTCTCCTCTTATGCTTTCTTTTCATGCATTTATTTAAATAACAGTCCAGATACGCTACAGTTCCATCATACTTAGAGAAAAACTACAATATGCAGTCACAAATGCACCAACAAATCATTTAAGAGCAACCCTGTAAATCTCTTCTCTGGGAGCAACAAGTTCTCTTTTATCTGGCAGGAACAGATCAAGAACTTTGAAATATAGGAACAGTAACCATGACAATTGCTAAATCTATTAGTAGAGTAAAAAGGTCCCTAGTGAAATCCACAAGAAGACGACTATGCAGGGATTGCACAGAAGAGCCGTCAGTAGCGCCAAAGTCCTCCTGATTGGAGAAGAACTGATCAAGAGTTGAACAATGGTGACTTCCTAGGGTATTGATGGAACAAGGTAAATGAAATAATTTTAACCTCTCAGTATTTTTCATTAAAATAATTAATAATATTAATGGTGTGGAAAATCATAATCAACCTTTGCAATTTTGTTAAACACCTACACGTGGGAACTAAACAGCCTTATATGTGCAAATTTAATTTACTCATGTGAAGTCAATCTAATTAAGTTATTAGTTTGCGTACTAATACGAGTGAAATTGCATGATTTGTGCTATTAGTATGTGTTGTTTTGTGGCAAAACGAAATCATTGGTAAGTAAAACCGCTTTAAATGTCGCTTTTTGCTAGGTAACACCTAACATGGGTACATAGATGGGTGGGAAACACTGAAATTTATTTTCTTTATGATTAATTATGATTTTGGTTGTTTTATGGTAGTTAATCGTGCCTTTCTGAGCTAAACTAACAAAGAAAATGGCTGCCGAGAGAAATGAGCTTTGTGCGCAGAAGCAAAGATGGCTTCCAGGCGAGCGAGAAATGAGGTTAACATCACGTGACCTGAAGCTCGAGTCCAGAGCGAGGAAGGCCAAGGTCATTGTGGCCTGGCAGAAAGAACTTTTGCCAAGGAATGAAAAGGAAGATAACTGTATGCGTGAGAACGGTGTTTCTCCTATGGACAATTGGATCACAAAATCACGGGATGTGCTAACTGTTGCATTATTGACTGTCACACGGAACTGCATTTACCCAGGCCGATGGGAACCATTCGTTCATGTAACTTTTCTGAAAAACCAGTTTGGGGCAGGGAGAAGCAATGGGGCAATCATTACTTCATACACCATGGACCAATCAGAATCATTTCAGTTCCTAATTTGTTGCTGTTTTGTGATTAGTTAGTCAGAAATAAGGTATAAGGGGAACCCACTTCACCCCGAGATTCAGAATTCATCATCATTTTTCATTCCATCTTCTTACTATTTTGACGTTGTTCTTTTCTGAGAGGGTGACTTTATCGCTTTCTGGGAGGATTTTTGAACCTGATGCTGTTATGCTGCTACTCTGAACTTTATTGCAGAAGACTTTACCTTGGTAGATTTTTCCTTTTTGCCCAAACTTTAAGCTAATGCTATTTTTCTGTAGATATTTTTCTTTACTTAAGGACTTAGACTAGACTGGGGAAAAATAATAAATGTGGGAAGATCTGTAAGGGTAGTCCGTTGAGGAGGCCCTAGGGGGACAGTCAGTCAGTCTTGGGAGACTTGATGCTGTGATCTGCAATTTTCCGCTGAGATGACTCCTATAAGCAACTGAAATAGGTATGCATAAATTCTCTTTATAATCTATTTTCTTTGGCATTGCAATGTTTATTTGATTAATAAAACTGAATTCTCGCTATTGCACTAAAATTTTAGATAAAATAATTATATTTACAATTAAATGAGTCTGTGGTTCTTTAGCTCAAATAAATTAAAATGTTTGAATTTAAAGTGATTGAGCTGGTCTTAATCATCGCCAATTGATCATACTAGTTGGTCCATCGACCGAAACGGGATACCTTTGGGTTATTAAAATCTAACAGACTTGAGAAATGATTATGTTGGTGCATTCTGTAAAGGTATTCCGTCCTTCCAGCGATTCATTTCTTTTCTAGGATATAGGTGTGAAGAAAACCTAGGGATCGGTTTGTATGAGTGTGTGATGTGCGGTGTTATGGGCCCCACCGTTGTGAAAGTGGTGATCGATCCGAGTCTAGGAATTGATGTCCTGGAAAGAGAAATTTATATTGTCTGCGCTGGATCAGATTTCATGGTAGCAGAGTTATGGTTACTATAGATTAGTTCGATGATTTATTGATTTTATTTTCTATGTCTAACACTTTATGTTGGGTGGCGTTATGTTATATGTGAGTCAGAATTTTGAAGCTTCCGGGAAGTAGGAAGTGGACACGTGTGGCAAGAGAAGTCACATGGAATCTTACATTGTCTGGTTTTCAATTTGGTGATAACATGGAAATTGTGTTATGATAGGGACATTTCAGGTATGAAACGTGTGTGAGTGAAATAGCAATCAGTTTTCTTGTGAAACTCTGGCCTTAATTCTCAGGAGAAGTATAGTCTCTACATGTGTTTTATCCCCAGAGAAACGGGTTCACTTTTTGTTTGAAAGAAGGGTAAGGTAGAGGGAAGTGCTACTTTATCGGCGAAACGAAATTCTGTGGTAGGGTAGAGGTAAGCGCTGCCTACTGGAAAAACAGAGATCTTGTAAGTTTGAATAAAGCTATCTCCTTTGGTTCAGCGAAAACAGGCAATGGAAATGTATTTTATATTGTAACTAACCAGAAAAGTCGAAAAACAAATTGCCGATTAATTTTGTAGAGGGGCAAGAGCAGAATTTACGTCAGAAAGACCGCGCTGGGATTGGCCAGTAGGCAAAAGACGAAGGGCGTTCGGATTGGTGTGTTGGTGTGAGACGCGCTGGAATTGGTCCGTAGCAAGTGACGTAGTAGCTCACGGATTGGTGCGTTAGTGTGAGACGCGCTGGAATTGGTCCGTAGTAAGTGACATAGTAGCTCACGGATTGGTGCGTTATTGTGAGACGCGCTGGGATAGGTCCGAATAGCACATAGCGATCAGAGTTGAGTTGTAAAGTTTAAACGAAACGAGAGAATCTAGAGAATGGCTTATTACGAGTATTGCAAGGAGAAACCGTCATTTAGACAAATTAAGAATTTATTCACGAAGGACAAGAAAGTATTGACGAGGGAAGGACAAGTGATTCCCCCGCCGAAAACGCCAGCTTCTCACATGATGTTGAAACATGGTTATCATACATGTATAAGGTTGGAAAATTGGGCGAAGTAAACGCAGAATGATGGAGTGTTGGCTTTTCCGGAACATGGTTCCTTTAGCATAGCGGTGCTTTGAAATTTGCGAGAGAAAATGATAACTTGAGCCGAGACCTAGACCGACGCAGTTTGAGGCGTTAAGTGAATGGGAGGACGAGATGTATGAGAAAGAGAGACATAGAGGTGCAAAGAATTACAACATAGTCCCAGGAAGAGTATGGGGAGTAAATCATGAATATAGAATGAGGCGATGGAGGTATGCGAATATGACAGATGGTTTGTTTCCAGCATTTACGAGTAAAGAAGGAGCAGGGAAAAAGTGTGCAGAGAAGAGGAAGAATAGAACCATAGAAAGGTACAGGAGTGGAGGTAGTGAAACCGAGGATGAATTGCTGGAAGAGATGTTAAACAGAAAACCACCTCCATATCAACCAAGTTCTGAGGTAGTGACACCAAATGCTCCACCGATTGAAATTGAGAGGAATAAAACCCCAGAAAGAAGGAATGAGGTAAATGAATCCAGAGTGGCTAGAACAGTCGCAAAAAGAAAAACCTGAAAGTAATGATAATACAGCAGAATTAGCAAGAACCACAAAAGAATTGACTGAGAAAATTAGAGAATTAACAATGAATATGGAAGCAGTAACTGTGCCAGTAACAATAGGACCAGTAATACCGGTATTTGAAAATCAAAGAATAGATGAGCACTCATTAACAATTCCAATGAACTCAAATATGCAGAGAATGAGAGAAGGAATAAATACAGAAAGTAGAGAAATGAAAGAGTTTACTAGTTCATACAGACCAAGCCCACCTACCAATTTAACGGTAAATGAGAGTGAAATAAAAAGAATTCCTATGGGAACAGAATCAGCAAGTGAAACCCCAGAAAGGAGTGTAAATTGGATAGAAATGAGAAGTACTCCTGTGGGTCCGACTCCTGATGAATTAAATGAATGGATGAGGACATTACAGAAAAAAGATGCTGAACCAAAACCTTTAGATCTAATTAGATTGAAAATTGATATGGAAGAGTTAATTTTAGGGACCATTGGTTCAGAAAAATTAAAAACATACCAGGATGAGGAGATAATGTTCTTGTGTAAGAGCATTACATGGAGAGCTAGAAATTTGCACGAGAAATTAGAAGAAACAGCAAATGAACTTGGAGTAGTATTTGGAAAGGTCAAAACTTTACAGAAACAGTACAGAGTAGACTTTTGTGAAAAGGACATAGAAAGTTTGAACACATCAGGACGAGTAACTCAAATAAAGGAACTGATTGTGTTATTAAGAAAATGGGGTGATGTAGACAGATGGAGGAGCAGATGGGTTAAAAAGAAGGAAGTGGTGATTGATAAAGCATCTTTAGCCTTTGCAGTAACTGAGAAAGAACAGAAGGTGTTGGAATGCCCTATGAGGGAAACACCAGGAGGAAGCTATGTACATGTCCCATGGTCCAGACAGGATATATTGTCATTTACAAATGACTTTCCAAAATTAAGAGAAAAACCCGTGGAATGGTATAGACAAGTGGAAAGATTTGTTAAAGTTTCCAAGGTATTGTGGGTGGATTTAGATGGATTATTTGATATTGTAGTACCAGCAGATTTATGGACAGAATGTAAAATCCCCATCGATTGGCCATCAGAAGAGTATCCTAGAGATCCAAAAACGGGAGCACCAGGTCCCGAAGTAATGCGAAAGTATGAGCAAGTCGTGACATTCTTAAAGAATAAAATTCCCCCGAAAGAGACAGACTGGGTAAAAATTGACAGAACTAATCAGGAAAGCAAGGAAAGTGTACATGCCTACTATGAGCGACTACTTTTGGTATTTAAACAGTATAGTGGTTACGAGACACTAAGTGAAAAGGACATGAGTCATTTTGTCTACAGATTTAAGGATTAAAACCAGAAATTAGCGAAATGATAAAGCAGCACTTATTGTGCTGGCAAAATAAAACCATCAATGAAGTCCTACGATATGCAAAATATTGTAGTGATGACATTGAGTGTAGACAGCGGAAATTAAAAGAAAAAGCAATGTGGGCACAAGTAAAAGTTGCTGAGAAACAGGAAGCACAAATGAATAATCAATCTGGAGAGACAGGACAGGTTAGGTCTAAACCAAATATAGGTAAAGGAAAAGGACAAATGAGTATAGATGAAGCTAAAAAGAAGTGGCCTTGCCACAATTGCGGAAAAATAGGGCATTGGAGAAACGAGTGTAAATTCCCTCCGAAAGCTAATACAGAAGATCAATCATTAAATCCGCAGGTGCAGAATGAGGTGAGTTACCAGCAGGTGCAGCAACAGCAGGTAGTTACTCAGCAGATTCAGGTGCCACAACCACCTCTTCCAAAGAGTGTAAACCCCCAGAGATACAGTGCAGAATCGGGATTCTACGGAAGTGAGCAGGTAACAAAATTGCCGCGCGCAACTGCGATACCGCAGTATTGGTTCCAGCCGGATGGGAATGAATCAGACGAAAGTTTATGACGGTGCCTAAGAGAGGAGGAAGAGTGCGTGCTTGGCGCAACTCTAGAGGTAGATCAGTCAGGTCCATTTGTGGATGGAGAAGTGAATGGTGCAAATGTTACATTCCTTGTGGACACTGGAGCTACCCGTTCTACTATTAGATCAGTAGAAGTACCAAACCTCCCTCTCTCAGGTGAATTTATCCAGGTAGTTGGCGTTTCAAATCAGCAGATTAAAGCACCCCTTACCAAAGCAATAGAAGTAAAAATTGGACCATTTAGAGAAATGCATCGATTTGTAGTTTGATTGCAGTCCTGTAAATTTACTGGGACGTGATTTATTATGCAAGATGAACTGTACCATTTACTGTACTCCAGATGGTATTGCTTTTCAAACACCAGATGAAGATGTACTATACAAAATGACAATGGGAGAGTTAGAACCAGGAGTAAACGATATGTTTCCTGTGTTTGATGCAGACAAAATCCCAATTGAACTAAAAGAACGGTCAGATCTGAAGTATGGGATTTTACAGGAGAAGATATAGGGTTAATGAAAGGAGTAGACCCTGTAAAGATCACTGTAAGGGAAGGAGCAAATTTCCCTAATACTCCACAGTATAAATTGACACCAGAAATTATAGATGGAATTACCCCAGTAGTTGAGAAAATGATTGAACAAGGAATTCTAAAAGAAATAATGAGCAGTCCCTGTAATTCGCCTATAATGGGATTGAAAAAGCCAAACGGAACATATAGAATAGTTCAAGATTTAAGAAAGGTGAATAAAATTGTCATTCCGTGTTGTCCAATTGTGCCAAACCCTGCTGTGATATTATATCAGATTCCTCATGATGCAGAATGGTACACAGTTATTGATTTATGCCATGCATTTTTCTCCATTCCATTACATCCAGATAGCCAACCATTATTTGCTTTCCGGTTCGGTGAGCGTATTTTGGCATGGTGCCGAATTCCTCAAGGGTATACAGAAAGTCCATCAATCTTTAATCAGATATTAAAGAAATCTCTCGAAAGTTTAAAAATGCCTGAGAAATCTGTTCTGGTCCAGTATATTGATGACCTACTAGTGGCATCAAGGACCAAAGAAGCATGTGTTACTGACACAATTGCTTTATTGAATCATTTGGCAGATGGAGGACATAAGGTATCACCATCAAAGTTACAGTTTTGTCAACAAGAAGTACAATATCTAGGTCATAAGATTGAAAAGGGAATGAGGAAGGTGACAACAGAGAGAATTAAGATTATAAAAGGAATGAGGGCTCCAATGACACAGAGAGAGGTGAGAATGTTTCTCGGAATGGTTGGATATTGTCGACAGTGGATAAGTGGGTTTTCATTGATTGCAAGACCTCTACAGAGATTGACTAAAAGAGATATAAAAGATCCATTTGAGCTGAATGACGAAGAAATGAAAGCTTTCAAAGAATTAAAAACAAAACTGTGTGAGGCTCCGGCATTGGGGATGCCTGACTATGAAAAGGAATTTGAGCTATATTGCAGTGAAAGAGATGGATGTGCTTTTTCAGTTCTAGTCCAGAGACATGGAAGAATGAAAAGACCAATTGCTTATTTTTCAGCAGTTCTAGATCCAGTAGCGAAAGCTTTGCCTGGATGTTTGAAAGCAGTAGCTGCAACTTGTGAGAGTCTGGAACAGAGTGAAGGTATCGTGATGGGATATCCTTTGAGAGTATATGTCCCACACTCTGTGGAAATTTTGTTGACCAGGATAAAAACTCAGTTCATGACCCATAGTCGGCTGACTAGGTATGAAAAGGTAATTCTGAGTGCAGACAATGTGACTATTGACAGATGTACAAATGTGAATCCATCTACTTCCTTGCCAGATGGAGAAAATACATGTATAAAAGATGAAGTGGATCATCAATGTTTGGATGTACTTGAATTCTGTACGAAGCCTCGTCCGGATATTAAGGATGAACCTTTGAAAGAATCTGATTATGTGATGTTTGTGGATGGATCATGTCTGAGAACAGGTGAAGGAATATTAAGTGCTGCGTATGCTGTATGTACAGTAGCTGCCATAATGGAAGCATCTTGTTTGAGAGGGATACGTTCAGCCCAAGTAGCTGAATTGATTGCTCTGATTCAAGCATGTAAATTGGGAAAGAATGTCCGAATTACTGTGATCACGGATAGCCAATACGGCTTTGGAGTTGTGCATGATTTTGGGCAGATCTGGTCCCAAAGAGGTTTCTTGATGTCTGCAGGGACTCCCATTAGGAATGGAGAGTTTGTGAAAAGATTGCTTGAGGCGATACAGCTGCCTAAACAGATAGCTGTGGTGAAATGTGCTGCACATAAAAATGGGTCAGATTACATTGCTGCCGGCAACAGATATGCCGACGAAATAGCTCCATACTGTGCAAGAAATCTGTGCGCCATTAATAAACATAAAGAGAAAGAAAATGTTTCATGTCCATTGCTATTTACTAATGTTGCTGAAACCTGGGATGAGGTGAGACAATTACAGGAAAAAACAAGTGAGGAAGAAAAGGATGATTGGATAAAAGCAGGTTGCAGGAAAAGAGAGGAGGATGATGTGTGGGTTTATAGAGATGAAAGACCAGTAATGCCTAATAGCATGATCTCTAGCATGGCACGGATGTACCATGGACAAGCTCATATTGGAAGGGATTCGATGATCAGACTCTTTAGACAAACGTGGTACAATCCAAAGTTCAGAGCAATAGCTGAAAGCCTTTGTCAGAGGTGTCTCATTTGTCAACAAATAAATCCAGGAAGGAAAACAGTAGTGAGTTTGGGAGCAATAGGACGGGAAGGAGGTCCTTTTACCAGGATGCAACTCGATTTCATTGAGATGCCTCCGAGTAACCAGCTGAAATATGTGCTGGTGTTTGTTTGTTTTCTCGTTGGGTGGAAGCCTATCCGACAAGAAGGAATGACGGAATCACTGTAGCAAAACTTTTGTTGCGAGAGTTCATTCCCAGATATGGCTTTCCGGTCACGATTGAAACAGACAGAGGGACACATTTTCAAAATGAACTGATGCAATTGATATGTGAAGCCCTTGACATTAAACAAAAGTTGCATTGTGCTTACAGACCAGAGGCTTCTGGGGTGGTAGAGCAAGTGAATGGAACAATAAAGAATAGACTAGGAAAAATGTGTCAAGCCACAGGACTCAAATGGCCTGATGCCATACCTCTTGTTCTAATGACTATCAGAAGTATACCTGACAGGAGAACAGGTTTAAGTCCTCATGAGATAATCATGGGTCGAGCAATGAGACAAGCGCATGTACCTGTCAACAAACTGCTGACTATAACTGATGATCTCATATTGGACTATTGCAAAGGATTGGCTGATGTGGTACATTCTGTGTTTCATCAGGTTGGACCACATGCGACCACCCTTGAACGAAAACAAGCTCCTGATCTGAATCCAGGAGATTGGGTCCGCATAAAAGTCCACAGGAGAAGAAATTGTTTGGTTCCTCGCTGGGACAAACCACGACAAGTGATTCTGGTAACGACCACTGCTGTCAAATGTGCTGGAGTGAAACATTGGGTGCATGCTAGCCACACAATTCGAGTTCCAGATCCTGAAGATCGACCTGTAAGTCGACATTTGGAGATAACTGACACAAGTTCTGCATCTGATGCTGAGCCAGAAACCAGCAGAGTTCCAGATTCTGAAGATCGACCTGTAAGTCGACATCTGGAAGAGCGCAGTGCAAATGTTAATGGGGAAAAAGAATCTGAACAAATCGAAGATCCAGAAACTGAAGATCGACCTGTAAGTCGACATCTGGAAGTATCTGATACAAGTTCAAAGAGTGTAGCTGAAGAATCTGATATTGATGAGAAGCAAAGACAAAGACTACATGCTGCTATAAAAAGAGAATCTGAATGGAAAGACTATGATGGTGAACAACCAAGTACAAGTTATGGTAAAACTCCTCCAGAGATAATTGAAATTAATGAGGAAGGGTTAGTTATAGATAGAGAGACAGGGGAAGCGGAAGAACCCCGAGGAGAAATGGGGACAGATCAAATATCTACTGAGACAGAGGGAAATTTAGTGAAAGACAGAAAAGTAAGAGAAAACTCGGAAGAACCTCGAGGAGGGATAGAAATTAACCAAAATTCTGGAGAAATACTAGAAAATTCAGATTCGGACAAAGAAACAGACATTATAAAATTCAAAATAAGAGGAAGTGAAGGAAAATCTGAAACAGAATCAGAAGAAAGTGATGAAGAAAGAAGAGACTAGGTTTAAGAAAAAGAAATTGGAAAACTGAAAGAGAAGCAAAATATAGTGATTTAAAAAGGCCAAGAAGAGGAGATAATTGGCCCAACAGAAACAAAAGACTGAGATACAAGATAATAAATCTGAATAAAGATGATGCTGAACAAGTGAATGAAATAACAAGTCAAGAGGAAAAACAATCACAAACAAACAGGCGAGTGAAGAAGCCTAACCAGAAATATAAGTCACCTGAGTGGTTGTACCTCAAATTGACAGATTCCAGAAGAAGAAAACACTCACGAAAAACCCGAAGAAAGCAATCAACCGATGGGTGAAAGTGAAGTGCAACAAACCTGAAAAGGAGAAGCGACCGGACAAGACACGGAAGAGTTCTGAAAAGAACTAAAAGAAGGACCAAACGTGACAAAAAGGATAGAATTGGCTGAAAAGTCATTCTGAGGTGTGGTGAGACATTTTGTATAAAATATAAATAAGTAGGTGATAGAGTAGAAATGGCAGATAATAGAAATTCTAGGTGTGGATTTTTACGTAGATGGTGTGGAATGTGTTTCTATTGTACAGGGTTATTAATGTTTATTTGGCTTATTTTAGCAATAACGATTCCAATAACATTAGTAGTAGAGAACATCACTAATGAAGAATGATACGAAAAATGCAAAAGACAAAAACACAAGGTAGTGCAACATTAATAGATAGTACTGATTTACATAGGGATAAGTCTATAAATGATTTCTCAAAGAATGTCTTTACGAAACTATTATATGAATATGTAGAAACAATGGATGTGAGGGATTGTTATGTTTGTATGCAATTACCTGCGTCTGTCACAGAAGGTGTGACTTATCATCACCTTCCATTGACGTATGGAATAACATGTAGTGTATTAGCCAGTTTATTTTATAAGACAGGTAGATTAGAATATTATTATACTGATATAGTGTGTTTGCTAAAATTCCGATTATTCCTGAACTAAATAAGGTGAAGGAAGCGAAAGTGTTTGGTGAATTTTTCTTAGAAACTGAAAATTTAACATTAGAATATGTAGTTAGACATAATCTCACCTGTGAGTTACAGAAGGAAGAGAAGGTTTTCTTGGAGATGGTCGAGAATAGAAGAAATAAGTTTCAGAGAAAGGCCGTAGAAGAGAAATTGAAAACACCACTATGGGCGTTTGAAGAGAAACAACCTAATGAAGGGAAACCGAATGCAGCTATGACATTGGATTGGCCTCAACAGGGAAAGTTGTGTATAAGTAGAAATAAAACTAGATATGATAACAATTTTGTAGGTTTGAGTGAATGCCAAGACAATTATAAAATTTTAGGTGGTTGGGGATTTAAAGGAGGAAGGGATCCAATATTTCCAGGGATCTATTATGTATGTGGGAATAGAGCTTATTATAGGTTGCCAGACCACTGGTATGGCTCTTGCTATTTAGGTTTGGTTTTTCCTAAGATTTTTAATGTGGAGAAAGGGGAAAATGGAATGCATGAGATAGAACAATAACACGCGGAAGGAGAGAAAGTTTTGCAGAAATAGTGGGTGATATTTTTGGGGCAATGATACCAGCAGTGGGCGTATCTTTGAATGCATTTAAAATTCGGAAATTGTCAACAGTAGTAGATTGTTTATCAACGGATACTGCTGGAGGGTTCTTAATGGTAAATACCGAAATGGTTGCCATGAGCGCTATGGTGATGCAAAATCGACTTGCCCTTGATATTCTTTTGGCAAAAGAGGGTGGAATCTGTGGAATGCTGAAAGTCCAACATTGTTGTACTTACATTCCTGACAAAAGTGAAAATATACGGACGTATATAAAGAATATTACTGATTTGCACAGAGAAATTGTTCCACTGGAGGTTGAAAGTGTCTGGGAGAAACTTGGTAAGAGTTTTTCCTCAATGTTAAATTGGTTTAGTGAAATAGGTAGTTCTCTTTTTGGGAAAATATTAATAATAGCAACAGTGATAATAATAGTGATGTTGATAATAAGATTAGTGTATGTCTGTATTAAAAAGAGAAAAGCACAAAATAAGATAAAGAGAGCAGAAATTAAAGAAAGAGAGAGAGATGGGTGAAATTGAAATGGAAGAATTAAAAGAGAACATGTATAAAAGAACAAGAAGACAGGATGAAGACGAAACTAGTATATAAATTAACCAATGCATATGGACATGAAATATTAATGACAAATTGTGTAACTATGGGTTTTATGGCGATGTTAAAAATCACCAAAGGGGGGAGTTGATGGAGCAAGGTAAATGAAATAATTTTAACCTTTCAGTATTTTTCATTAAAATAATTAATAATATTAATGGTGTGGAAAATCATAATCAACCTTTGCAATTTTGTTAAACACCTACACGTGGGAACTAAACAGCCTTTTATGTGCAAATTTAATTTACTCACATGTGAAGTGTCAATCTAATTAAGTTATTAGTTTGCGTACTAATACGAGTGAAATTGCATGATTTGTGCTATTAGTAAGTGTTGTTTTGTGGCAAAACGAAATCATTGGTAAGTAAAACCGCTTTAAATGTCGCTTTTTGCTAGGTAACACCTAACATGGGTACATAGATGGGTGGGAAACACTGAAATTTATTTTCTTTATGATTAATTATGATTTTGGTTGTTTTATGGTAGTTAATCGTGCCTTTCTGAGCTAAACTAACAAAGAAAATGGCTGCCGAGAGAAATGAGCTTTGTGCGCAGAAGCAAAGATGGCTTCCAGGCGAGCGAGAAATGAGGTTAACATCACGTGACCTGAAGCTCGAGTCCAGAGCGAGGAAGGCCAAGGTCATTGTGGCCTGGCAGAAAGAACTTTGCCAAGGAATGAAAAGGAAGATAACTGTATGCGTGAGAACGGTGTTTCTCCTATGGACAATTGGATCACAAAATCACGGGATGTGCTAACTGTTGCATTATTGACTGTCACACGGAACTGCATTTACCCAGGCCGATGGGAACCATTCGTTCATGTAACTTTTCTGAAAAACCAGTTTGGGGCAGGGAGAAGCAATGGGGCAATCATTACTTCATACACCATGGACCAATCAGAATCATTTCAGTTCCTAATTTGTTGCTGTTTTGTGATTAGTTAGTCAGAAATAAGGTATAAGGGGAACCCACTTCACCCCGAGATTCAGAATTCATCATCATTTTTCATTCCATCTTCTTACTATTTTGACGTCGTTCCTTTCTGAGAGGGTGACTCTTTGTCGCTTTCTGGGAGGATTTTTGAACCTGATGCTGTTATGCTGCTACTCTGAACTTTATTGCAGAAGACTTTACCTTGGTAGATTTTTCCTTTTTGCCAAAACTTTAAGCTAATGCTATTTTTCTGTAGATATTTTTCTTTACTTAAGGACTTAGACTAGACTGGGGAAAAATAATAAATGTGGGAAGATCTGTAAGGGTAGTCCGTTGAGGAGGCCCTAGGGGGACAGACAGTCAGTCTTGGGAGACTTGATGCTGTGATCTGCAATTTTCCGCTGTGATGACTCCTATGAGCAACTGAAATAGGTATGCATAAATTCTCTTTATAATCTATTTTCTTTGGCATTGCAATGTTTATTTGATTAATAAAACTGAATTCTCGCTATTGCACTAAAATTTTAGATAAAATAATTATATTTACAATTAAATGAGTCTGTGGTTCTTTAGCTCAAATAAATTAAAATGTTTGATGAATTTAAAGTGATTGAGCTGGTCTTAATCATCGCCAATTGATCATACTAGTTGGTCATCGACCGAAACGGGATACCTTTGGGTTATTAAAATCTAACAGACTTGAGAAATGATTATGTTGGTGCATTCTGTAAAGGTATTCCGTCCTTCCAGCGATTCATTTCTTTTCTAGGATATAGGTGTGAAGAAAACCTAGGGATCGGTTTGTATGAGTGTGTGATGTGCGGTGTTATGGGCCCCACTGTTGTGTAAGCGTGAAAGTGGTGATCGATCCGAGTCTAGGAATTGATGTCCTGGAAAGAGAAATTTATATTGTCTGCGCTGGATCAGTATCTTCAGATTGGAAGTCTGTTTTAATACGTCTGGTTTGTGGTTGAGAAAAGCACTATAGGAAAGAAAGGGGGGGTTAAAAATGCAAATGCGGTGGGATAATACTTGCCTCTTTAATAAAATCAAGACATTCTTTCACTCAATCAAACATCCGACTCCTGAGCAGACTATCTCTCAGCAAGCACACAGGTGACACCTGGACTGCACAATTCAAGGGGTAAAGTCAAGTAAAATATCTATTAACTAACGCACAGCACAAATTTAAATTGAAACGGAAATATAAACACAATTAAGTTATATTAGGAAATTAAGGATGATAAGTACTTATCTTGACTGCGAGCAGCAAGAAAGGAGGACTTGTTGCTCCCAGTCAAGGATTTTAGTGTTGCTTTTACATGATTGGTTGTTGCCTTTGTGAATGCATACTGTTTGTTTCCCTCTAAGCATGATGGGAACTGTAGTTTATCCTTGGCTGCTATTTAAAGAAATGCAAGAAAAGAAAGCATAATAGTAGCCTTCTGTCTTGTAATAGAATCTGGGCGAATACCACACCAAAGATGGTAATTAGTAACAGTTGCTATGTGATATGGTTCAAAGTCTGTTCTAAGCCGCTTGCTCTTTGACGGGGTGGAGCCTTAGCTTTAACCTTACAATCACCTTGATATTGCCTTCTTGCTCTGCCCCACCCAGTAGCCTTCCTGCCCCTCGGAGGTTATCACCCTCACTGTGTAGTACAGCCAGGTTTCTGAGGACTGTCCTATGCCAACCATCTGACCAGTATGCACTTGCTCCTTTTATTCTGCTGCTCATTGGTCTAGTCCTGCTTGGTGGCAAAGTTATGTGTGTTGCATCTGGACATTTGAGAGGCAAGATAAACATTCTGGAGGCACACAAGGACAGTATGTAAGCAGCATTCTAAAAGCAAAGTTAAAAATCAGATTACTGGCCAGATTAGTAGAGTTATGGATACTGTCTAACACGTGTGAATTCTGATAGTGTTTGACATCTTTCCCACTAAAACACCCTGTGTTTCTTTAATAGACTCCTACATCCAATCCAATAGCTATCCGTGTTGAATGTCTAGTTCTTTTTAGGCCTACATACATGCCTATGCGTGAAGTGTACAGCATTCTCTCCAGAGGCTCCAAAACATAGACATGCTGGTTCTACCAGTTTCTTTTGCGGGACCTGTCATGCGAAATTTTGAGCGATCAACAAGACTTATAGCTCGATAGGCAGTGGTAAGTGCACTGAACAGTCCAGCCTTAGAGAATGTATAAACACTGTCGGATGTGTATGCACTCATTCTCTAAATGATACCAATAGTGTAACTGAATTCATTGAGAAAAATTATATTTCTTCACTCATAGGAAATGGGTCTCCATATCAACGATACAAGATATGTCATGTTCCCTTCATACATACTAAGTGTGTAAATAGTTTTTTCCATGCAAAAAAATGAATGGTTTTTGAGGCATTTACTATGTTTTACCACTTGTCTGTAGGTTTAAACCTAATGCCTTAAGAGTCTTCCTAACAAAGAGCGAGAGGCACCAGAAATGCGTTGAGGCGATATTTAAATGGAAAAAAAAGAATTGTTGGTATTTTTTTTGTTACAATATTTAGATTGTCTCTTAAACTCCCACAATAAAATGAAGATTATTGAAAACACATTGAACAATCAACATAGGAGTATTATTGCTACAAAATAAAGACACAAACTCAAAACAAGATTGATCAACACTAATAACAATTACTAAGCACTTTGCTGTGTATGAGGTGACACAGCACGCAGGGTTGTGCTGTGTTACGATTTACATCTTGCCTACACACTTGGCACCAGTGTGTTTGTCCGTGTTGCAGGAGCCAAGTAGAAAAAACTCTTTCAACTCAAGGAACCACACAGACAATTCAAGAAGGGTGTGCATGAAACAAAGGATGACAATCTAGTTTACTCTAAAATATATTAACCAGTCCACTCTCATTGATCGGTGAATGACTATTGCTGATTTGTAAAATGTTTCTTATTGAAATGTTATTGTTGCTAAATTCTAAGCAGCCATAATTTCTTCGGGGTGCACCATCGAGGGACACCTCCAAGAGACTCCACCATAGCTGGATTCACCTCTGTTCCATTCTCTAGAGATGGTATCAGAGTAGAGAATTGTAAGTGGCATTTGCCCAGAGACCGCATGAAGCCTTACATCTTCAGGCTTCTGAGAAACTATACACAGTATAGATAAGTTTACATGTCTGGGGCACAGCACCTTGATGCTGTTCTTTGGGCGAATATTATGGTTGATCCATCAGGGCCTCGCCCACATTAAATTCACCAAACTGTAAGACCTTGAATGACCCATGATTACTAGTATTTGGGGGACTTCGGCTGCCCCAGCCCTACCAGACTTAGTGTAGCCCTCCCTGACTTGGCAAAAACTAGACTGGCAGAGGCCTCATAGTTTTACACATGAAGACTTTGTATTACAGCAGTACAGGAATAGGACTGTGGAAGCAGTAGCTGCATAAAACACAACAATTCTCTTGTGTCTTCTACTGACTTTGGAATGCAGCAGGTAGGGTTAGAGGTCGGAGTAAGCATGGCACTGCCTGGGCTGCTCCGTGCAGGAGCAGTATTGAAGATGGGGCAGGGAAAGGAGTGAGATGTTTAACCTTCAATAATAAAGAGACTCTTCCATGATGTGAGTTAAGCTCCTTGATATGGAACCTGAAGGCCTTTATTGTAAGTTGAGCATGGAAAGAAACACTCACACTCTCACACACACTCACATGCATACACACACTCTTTAAAGTGAAGGACCTATAAGCTTTGTTAATGCTTGCCTCACGAGCAGGTGCTTACGTTTGTCTATTACATGGATTTGCAGATGGACATTTAAGGGATTCATATTGTAGCCCATCTGGTTAGAAATAATTTCTTTACTGTGAGATCTCTGATGTTTTGCCAGGCATGGATGAGTGCAAATTCATAGACTGTGAGGTTTTTAGGAAACAGATTGCTGTCTCAAGTCAGTTTTTATCTGGTATTGTATTTATCATGTATTGTAAAGTGTGTATCAAAAGCAGAACAGCTGAGCTTCATCTAGGGAAAAACTTCTTCTATGTCTTCTGCTGTCCTACTGGACACCCCTGTCTCTGGTATGACTCATATGATGGCCCTCAATCACCCAGTGAATGACAAGAAAACCTATGTCGGCCCCAGAGTCCCTCGATAAATGTATTACATATTTCTGAGGTGCTAGCAACTTGAATATATGATTTATTTTTATGTTGCAGGCCAAGTTCAAGACCCAGAGAGAGCAAATGACTAAGGAGTTTGAGAAGCTCCAGATGTTTTTGGAGAAGGAAAAATCTCGTCACCTCAGCAACCTGGAGGAGGAAGAGAAGAAAAGTCTGCAGCGCATCAAGGAGAGAGTAACAAAATTAGAAGAACAGCAATTTGTCCTAAGAAGTTGGATTACGGAGATTGAATTGAAGTGTCAGCAGCTGGATGTGGAGTTATTGAAGGTAAGAAAAGGTTATAAATCTAGAGAACAAGAAGATCAGCAAACCTTCGTTAGTGTCAGAAAGTACCAATATTGTAAGCCTGATCTAGTGGGAGCGATGTATGCTTCCACAACTCTCTGAACCCACTACAAAAAATACACAAAGTAATATGTTGGTTAGAAGTAAACCGAGGGAAAAGGGTCTAGGATAAGAGATAAAATGGAGACACAGGATATTGATACTCTGACATGTAACACAGCTGGGCACCGTCTTCAACTGGAGCCGCATTGCAATCTGAAGATGAGAGGAAGTCTTTAGCAATTTTATCAATAATGCTACAGCACCTGTTATATGGTATACCTTTAAACAACCCATATCTCCAGATAAGGAAACTCTTGGCTCAATATACATTTTGGCAGACTGAGTATTCTCCTTCGGCCTGGCGGAGGAGTTAATGACCACCAGGACGAGCGTACTCCACCCACCAAATTTAGACATGACCACCAAGCTGGCGGTCATTTTTAAAACATTAGTAGGGCCCTCTGTCACAGCGGTTCCCATCAATGCTTTTTTTTTAATTCAAGCTTGATGCACAGCTCCAACATGACAGAGCCATCCATCAGACTTCCTCTTTTTTTTACTCTCCCTTATATTAGATTTTCTTTTTGGAAAACAAAAAATGCTCCCCTTGCCACGGGAGTTCTCTGCCATGGTGGGGGAAACATAGAGCAGTTTTTGTTGCCTCTTACTGCCAGTTTTTTCCTGGCAGTGACGGGCAGTGAAAACTGACCTGTACACCCGGCCATCTAAATTCGGTGGGTGGGCATAAAGGTCTGCCTTCGATGGCCCTTACCCTGTTGGACCATCGAAGGAGCATAATCAAGGCAGAGACGGAGTAGTCTCCTCTGGGGTTACACCAATGATCTGGTCGCTTCTAAATCTGGCAGCTATAGTGCCAGGGCTTCTGCGCTGCAGAGTGAAGCCAGGTGGCTACATGTATCCTAACGTGGACTTTGCCTGACTACCACAGTGGCTCCTGGCACTGTCTTCACTCAAGAATGTGAACTGAGTTAAAGGAGTGGGATTAGCTGGTGGGGGCTCGACAGATGTAAAGCCACACGGGAGAATTGTAATCAGATCACTGGCGTGCATATCAAGTTACATTTTGTAGTATTTAATACTACTCTGTGATTAAAAAGTATTCTCTTTTCTTTAAAGACAAGTACTGGACCTATTATGTCTCTGACACCAGTGGCAGACAACCTCAACCCCTACAGTGAGACCAAGTAGCCCCTGTCTGCATTGTGACCTTCCCGAATGGGTCTGAGAACCTGTAACAGAGGCCTTTAAAAAAGAAACTAGGTAAAAAGTTTAATAGTCCAAATGAGAGGTCTGAGGCTCTCGATGGATTCCTGTTCTTTCCTAGGTTCAGCGGTATCAGATTGTGTAGACTGATATTGGGAGATGAAGACAGTCTGTGGTCTGCTTCTAGCAGAACATCTAGCTAAAGCAGAATAAAGATTCAGAAGTCAACATCATCATTCTGCTTACAAAGCACTGCTATCATCCTGACCATAGCCTTGGTTTAATCCAGCAACAAAGAGATAGCAGGCAGATATATTAACATCAGATTCTTGGTTGGGTTGGCTCCTACTCTAATCTGACTTTCAATTTTCATGAAACTTTCCTGTCCATTGGTCACCTCCTCCAACACCTCAGTACACACAGGCAACATTGACATTAGTTGATGTTAGATGGGGCATCTAGTTTTGTTTATTTAAGAAGTAATATCACCCTTGCTCATTCCATTGTTTCTAGTGCGATGCCTTTTCTCATTGAAGCATTGACTACGGTAATAGCATCCGGTCCTGTTGACTTCCATGAACCAGGCTAGACAAGATCATGCAGTGGCGAGGAAACTTTGAAGGAACAAAAAAGTAGCAAAACTTGTTTAATGATTAGCAGAGCACTCACTGATTCCAGAGCACCAGGGTTCAGGATTTGTAATGGATCTCATCAATTTTCTGATCCAAAGATTCTGCTACCCCTTCGCAAATCCTGGGGTGGATTTGTCTTTTAGCTGCATTCAGGACTCTGATTAGTTTTGAGTTAACTAGCCTTTATGCAGCCCTGCCAAGTACCACGCAACATGCATTAGACTAACACATTTCAGTGTGGTGGTCCGCATCACCCCACTGAAGAGCTTGTCTTGGCTGTCCAGTCTTTACTAGCGTAAGAGCTGCTATGCTGATAAAGTAAATCTGGAGTGGCAGCGCGCCATGGTGTGCACTGCTACCGATAGGCTGCTGCTAGCTCAGCTAGCCCCAAGCCTATCTCACTGGCTTCTGCTAGTAGCCACAATGTATTAATAGAAGGTTCCCGGCGCGGTATTACATATTTCTGACTGACGTCACCGGCAGTGCCCAATGGATACTACCGAGACATGAAGTCAGTGACTTTAATCGGTGCCGTGCCACGGGACGTAACGTTACGTCCTTCTGCAGTTAAAAGTTTGTGGGAGGCTCAAATCAGGGCAGTGCTGCTCGCACGGCACCGGCGGCGGTAAATTAAAATCAGCGGTGACCCCACCGGTCCCAACCCCACGGGACCGCGGCGGCCGCTAGAGCCTACTGTGCAGCTCAGATGTGCGTGTCTGCAGCTGAAAGTGAGACTGATGCCCAGTTGGTGCACCACATGTTTGCCGAACTAATGGTTTGTGCAGCAGACAGGACTTTGAGGAGGTGGCCGGCTGGCCCGTAACCAAATTGCCATGGCTTGCCTGAGTCGTAGGTAAATATCCACAAGCAAGGGGTATCCCCTAATTCCCCTAATTCCCCCAACACACCTGGGCAAAAACACACCGGAACAAAAACACAAAAGGATGTGTGGGGATCAATTGAAAACAATGCAGGGTAGGAAAAAAATATATTATTTCCTCCAAGTGGGAACCTAGTCCCCGGGTAATTGCTTTAAACAATTCAACCACTCACCGAAATTTCCACACCTTTTTTCACATCATTTTTTAATATCACTCTTTTTATATGTTTTATATGACACAACCAAAAACATTACACAAAAACATAAACTCCAGATTACAAAAATAATCCTAATCCCTTCCTACCCATCCATTCTAACACAATACAAATATATGGGCAATCCGAGGGGAGGTAGTTGTTTACACAAGTGTGAGGGGAATTTTTCTCCACTCAGTCCATATGTTGTCTTTTATACATTATTATATAGCATTTTTTAATCCATTGGACTCCTCCTCTTCTTCTTGTCGACCCGTTTCTGCCCACTAATTCGGGCCTCCTCAGGACATGGGTAACAAAGGAAAACAAACCCAAAACACCTACTGTGAGAAGTTGGCCAGGTATATGCTGTTCACTAATTAAAGTGGACACCTTGCACCAAGGCAAATCGACTCTTATGGTAGATAGGTTTAAGACAACCTTTTAAAGAAAGCTATCCTAGTGGTAGCTGTGGAGAGCAGCCTTCAGGCTAAGTCTTGAAGGAATGTAAAGCAGCTTGTTTTACCATATAATCTCTTGAATCACCAAATGAAAAGACACCACACAGGTATATATATCAAATATATATGTATTTATTTCTAAATAACTCTGCTAATCTCTTTATGAGATTAGAAGACAAACATATGCACAAATCAACGTTTCACAATAAGTTAAGCACAAAATATGGCTGGGGCCCTAGGGGCGTACCAGACCATATACTAAAAAGGGACTTAGCAACAACGACTTGCAGGGAGACAAGGCCTAGGGCCTTCAGAAGTACTGGGGCCTCACGAAACCACCCAAGGCAGGTAAGTAAAGGACCCACGGGGACGCGTGCAGTGTGGATACACAGGCGCGGATCGCCGTTAACTTCAATGGGGCAAGTCGCGGTTGGAAATTAAGAGTTCTAGGAGACTTCGGGAGAACCTACAAGCAAGTCACTTACAGGGTAAGTAGTTCTAGGGCCCACACCCACAGGAGCACCGTAGTGCTGGAGTTACCTCACCCAGGAAGCCGGGTGCATAGGTGTCCTTTGGTGTCGGGTCGCGGCGTCGTTTTCAATGGCGAACAAAGAAGACTTGCTGCTTGCGGGAGCTGAAGAAGTGTCCGGTGGAATCCAAGCCTGGATTCTGAAGAAGGATGACCTGAAAGCAGAGGGGACAGTGTTCAAAGTCACTTGGCAGTGACTCGGGGCAAGGAAGATGGATGCCCACCGTCGTCGGTTGCGGGTGCCTTGACTCTTCAGCCACGAGGTCCAGGAGGCGTCGACGACGACCAGGAGCTGGATTCTGTGGGTCCCACGAAGTCTGCAGCTTACTGCGGTGTCGGCAACTCGATTGGAGCCAACAAGCCTTGGCAACAGCAAGTCTCGGGGAGATGAAGAAAAGTCGATGGCACAGACCAGCAAGGTCTGAGGGACTCACCCAGCGAGGGTAAGTCAGGGCAGGCCTGGAGCAACCAGGGGAGCCCTTTGGTTTCTTTAAGAAGTCTTCTGGAGACCCACGAGCCGGCTGGCAAGGGATCGCAAAGACACCTCGGGCGGAATCACTCAACAGGGGCCCACGGTCACTCGGGACGGTGTAGGCCTCTGATCTTCGGAGGGATTCCTGCTAGAGGTCGGGACCACACGTGGTCCAAAGCACAAGTTCGGGGAACGTTGTGAAGGGGTTGCACTCGACAATAGTGCACGGTACCCAGTTGTCGCGGTTCCTCGTCACTCGTGGGGTCCACTTGCCTCAGCTTCGCTGGGGACTCACGATGGCCTTGGAGAAGTCAGGAAATCCACTTCTTGGGCTGCAGGGACTTCGGACTCCGGCGGGAGCGGCGTAGTTTGCGACCGTCGTTGTCGTTTTGGTGCCTGCCAAGCAGGGGAGTCACTCCTTGACTCCAAGGAGATTCTTCTGTCTTCCAAAGGTAGTGGAACGTCGAAGGGCCAGGATTCTTCTGTAGAGCGTCGTCCAGGGGTTATCTAACTAGCAAGTTCAAGGGTTCCCCTTCTTATACTGAAAAGAGGGGATGGACTAGCTCTATGACCCCACCTATGGGAGGGTCAAGGGAGGGGTGGCTACACCCACTTCCCTTTGTCCAGCTTCGCGCCAGAGCAGGGGCAGGTAGCCCCTGAGCCGGTTTGAACTGGCATATGCACAGAGGAGCCTTCTGCTCCCCCAGTGCAGGACTTCAAAGCACTCTAGGAGTGCACCCACCCAGCCCCAATACACTAAACCCTGTCTGGGAGGTGGTTACACCTCCCTGTGACAGGATGCCCTATTGTTGGGCTTCCTCCACTGCGAGTTTCGGTCATCAGCAGGAGGGCAGCCCAGTGTCTGTGACTGGTGGCATCCATTTTGTGATGCCAGGGCTCTTTAGGATTCTACCGCATTTCCACAGCAGGTACATGTCTTATCCCTCTAGAAGGGTGGAATGCTACTCATGCCGCCAAGATTGGCGGGGGGGTAGTATTCCAAGATGTTTGACACCAAACACGACATGTTTTGATGCAGCCATTCCAAAGTTAGCATTTACCACGAGGATATAATGCACTTAATAGTATATGGTTTAACCGCATCCACAAACAGCACCAGAGAATAGACTCTGAGAGCTGCAGAGGGGCCCTGCTCAGGCAGAGGCACCCCCTCACATAGAAGCCAAGCACCCTGCCCTCCACGATTGATAGGGCCTGCCTTAGGGGTGACTGATAGGTTTATATGTGTGTGCAGGAGAGATATAGGAAACCTATATCTCAGTGAGGGATGCTAGCACCACCTCACCCAGGCTGCAGTAGCAGGCCTGTGGTGTCAGATTTAGACTGCTTCCCAGGGGTGGCATAATACATGCTGCAGCCCCTGGTAGGCCTGTGAAGTACCTATGCCCTTGGCACCTAAGGTACCATATACTAGGGACTCATAAGGCACCACAGTATCCAATCACTAGTGCACCTAGAGTGCACTCCATGTCGTTTAGAGAGAACAGAGAGGCTGGGGCCCTGATTGGCAGGGACCCAGCCAGACTATAGCCAGAAACCAGTGCTAACATCAGAAAAAAAGTGGGGGCAACATAAGAGGCAGATCCTACTCTCCTACACAACCCCCCCAAACGCAGGGACACTAAACTAACCTTGACCAGTTGAGTCTTCGTGCTCTAAGTGGAAATACCTTGAGAGTCCATCTGCATTGGCATGTTGGGTCCCAGGCCTATGTTCCACTGTATAGTCCATCCCCTGTAGGGAAATGGACCACCTCAAAAGTTTTGGGTTTTCACCTTTCATCTGCTTTAGCCATAGGAGGGGCTTGTGGTCAGTCTGAACTATGAAGTGAGTACCAAACCAGTATGGCCTCAGCTTCTTCAGGGCCCATACCACAGCAAAGGCCTCCCTCTCTATAGCTGACCAACGTTTCTCTCTAGGGGTCAGCCTTCTGCTAATAAAAGCTACTGGCTGGTCTTGACCTTCATCATTCAGTTGAGACAGTACAGCTCCCACACCCAGCTCAGAAGCATCTGTTTGGACAATGAACTTTTTGGTGTAGTCTGGACTCTGTAAGATGGGGGCAGTGCACATGGCCTGCTTTAGGTCTTCAAATGCCTTTTGACAGCTAGCTGTCCACTGAACCTTTTTGGCATTCTCTTTGAGGTCAGATCATTCAAGGGGGTCACTATAGATCCATATCCCTTGACAAACCTCCTATAGTACCCAGTCAGGCCTAAGAAGGCTCTCACCTGTGTCTGGGTGGTTGGAGCAACCCATTCCATTATGGTTTGGATTTTGCTCTGTAAAGGCTGAACCTGGCCTCCACCTACAAGGTGGCCCAGGTACACAACCTGACTCTGCCCTATCTGGCACTTGGTGGCCTTGATAGTGAGGCCTGCTTTCTGCAGGGCCTCCAAAACATTTCTGAGGTGGACCAGGTGATCCTGCCAGGAGGAACTAAAGACAGCAATATCATCTACATAAGCTGAGCAATAAGTTTCCATCCCTGCCAGAACTTTATTCACCAACCTCTGAAAAGTGGCAGGTGCATTTTTCAATCCAAAGGGCATCACCACAAAGTGGTAGTGCCCACCAGGGGTCGAAAATGCTGTTTTGGCTTTTGCATCATCAGATAATCTGATTTCCCAGTAGCCAGCTGTTAGGTCAAATGTGCTTAGATACTTGGCTGAGGCCAAAGTATCAATCAGCTCATCTGCCCTTGGTATGGGATAGGCATCAGTCCTAGTGACTGCATTGAGGCCTCTGTAGTCTACACAAAACCTCATTTCTTTCTTACCACCCTGGGTATGAGGCTTGGGTACCAGGACTACTGGGCTAGCCCAAGGGCTATCTGAAGGCTCAATCACGCCTAACTCCAACATTTTCTGGACTTCAGTCCTGATACAGTCCCTGACATGGTCAGGTTGCCTGTAGATTTTATTCTTGACAGGCAGACTGTCCCCAGTGTCCACCTCATGGGTGCACCAGGTAGTCTGACTAGGGGTCAGGCTAAACATATGTCTAAACTGTTGCAGAACTTGTCTGCACTCAGTTTGCTGATGGTCAGTGAGGCTGCTTGCCAAAGCAACACCATCTACTGACCCATCATCAGGGTTCTGAGAGAGCAGGTCGGGGAGAGGGTCACTCTCCTCCTCCTGGTCCTCATCAGTGGCCATGAGCAAGCCCATGTCAGCCCTGTCAACATATGGCTTTAATCTGTTGACATGAAGCACCCTTAGGGGGCTCCTGGGAGTTCCAAGATTCACCAGATAGGTGACTTCTCCCTTCTGTTCAACTATTGTATGGGGGCCACTCCACTTGTCCTGGAGGGCTGCTGGGGCCACAGGTTCCAACACCCACACTTTCTGTCCTGGCTGGTATACAGTCAGCACAGCCTTTGGTCATGCCAAGCTTTTTGCAATTCTTGGCTGGCCTCCAGGTTGTTGGTTGCCTTTTTCATGTACTCTGCCATCCGGGAGCGGAGACCAAGTACATAGTCCATCACATCTTGTTTGGGGGGCTTGAGAGGTAACTCCCAGCCCTCTTTTACCAAACATAGTGGATCTCTCACAGGATGCCCAAACAGAAGCTCAAATGGGCTGTAACCAACCCCCTTCTGTGGAACCTCTCTGTATGCAAACAACAGGCAAGGAAGAAGAAGGTCCCATTTCCGCCTAAGCTTCTCTGGGAGTCCTTTAATCATTCCTTTCAAGGTTTTGTTGAAGCGTTCAACTAAACCATTGCATTGTGGGTGATAGGGGGTGGTGAACTTATAAGTTACACCACACTCCTTCCACATTGCTTTCAGATATCCTGACATGAAGTTGGTACCTCTGTCAGAAATGACCTCCTTTGGGAAACCCACTCTGGAGAAAACTCCAATGAGGGCTCTTGCCACCACAGGTGCTGTGGTGGTCCTCAGAGAATTGCCTCTGGGTACCTGGTGGCATGATCCACTACCACCAGGATAAATCTGTGCCCAGATGCAGTCTGAGGGTCAAGGGGACCAACAATGTCAATCCCTACCCTTTCAAAGGGTACCCCCACCACAGGTAGTGGTATCAGGGGGGCCTTTGTTGTGCCACCTGCCTTACCACTGGCTTGGCAAGTGACACAGGAGCGACACAACTCCTTTGTGTCCTCTGACATATGTGGCCAATGAAAATGTGGAACAAGCCTGTCCCAGGTCTTGTTTTGGCCCAAGTGACCTGCTAAAGGGATATCATGTGCTAAGGTCAAGAGGAACCGCCTAAATTTCTGTGGTATTACTAACCTCCTGGTGGCTCCAGGGGCTGGGTCTCTACCCTCAGAATATAGGAGTTCCTCATCCCAATAAACTTTATGGGACCCACTAGCACTTCCAGCAGCCTCAGCAGCAGCCTGCTGTCTGAGGGGTTCAAGAGAGGGGCAGCACTGTTGCTCCTTACTCAGATCTTCCCTAGAAGGGCCCCCTGCCCCCAAGAACTCAACCTGGTCAGGTTCAAGTCCCTCTGGGGCAGTTCCTTCTTCAGGTTCTGCTTCACCTTCCTCTGGAAGTGAATCTTTGATCTGAGACAGAGGGGAAGGCACTGCCTTAACCCTACTGCTCCTCCTCTTGGGAAGCATCTGGTCCATTGTTCCAGGATCCAGAGCTGGTTCAGTGTTATGCATTCTTGCTTGTGACCTGGTCACAGCAAATACCTCTGCAGGGATGCCCAACATCTCAGCATGAGTCCATAACTCTACTTCAGACCAGGCTGAAGTCTCTAGATCATTGCCCAACAGACATTCTACAGGGAGGTCTGCACTGACTACAACCTTTTTGGGGCCAGTTACCCCTCCCCAGGAGAAATTCACAACTGCCAGACTATGGTTGGTCTGGACATTGCTTGCATTGGTCACCTGGTACATTTCGCCCAGGATGATCTGTCCAGGGTCCACTAGGTCCTCTGCCACCATGGTGACACTAGCACCTGTGTCCCTAAATGCCAAAGCCTGTTTGCCATTTATCAAAGGCTGCTGTTTGTACTTGCCCAGATTACTGGGGCTTACTAGGAAGGACATATCAATGTTTCCATCACAAATCAGCATTGCCTGAGTGGTCACTCTGACTAGGTCAGAATCCACTTCAGAACCCAGGGTCAACCCTACTACACCCTTATTCTGCGTACCACCTCCACCAGTAGCTGAGCTAGGGGGCACATTTGCCTTAGGGGCAGGAGTGGTGGTGGTTTGGTCTTTGGACTTGGTACAATCAGAAGTCCAGTGCCCTTTCTGTTTACAGAATTTGCACCAGGGCTTCTTTTGGCCTTTTCCCTTGTTGGACTGTGACTCCCCACCAGATGCAGATTTTTGGGGCCCTTGTGAAGACTTCTGGTCTTTTGACTTATCCCCACCTTTCTCAGAGCCTTTAGGATCTTGCTTCTTAGTGTCACCCCCTTGGTTCTGGGTTTTCTGCCTCACCCTGGTTCTGACCCATTTGTCTGCCTTCTTTCCCAATTCTTGGGGAGAGGTCAGATCAGAGTCCACCAGGTACTGATGCAACAACTGGTTCTGGCAATTATTTAGGATCTGTTCTCTCATCATCAGATTATACAATCCCTTGAAATCTGTAACCCTACTGCCAACCAGCCAACCCTCTAGAGCCTTGGTTGCACAATCAACAAAGTCAGTCCAGTCCTGAGTCTGTGCCTTCTGGGTATCTCTGAACTTCAACCTGTACTGCTCAGTGGTTAAGCCAAACCCATCTATCAGTGCACTCTTCAGGACCTCATAATCATCAGCATCCTCCTCTCTAACAGTGAGGAGCTTGTCTCTTCCTTTATCTGAAAAGGAGAGCCACAAGATTGCTGCCCACTGCTTTTGGGGGACCTGCTGTACTCTACAGGCCCTCTCCATAGCAGTTATCCACTTGTGGATATCATCCCCACTCTGGTAGGGAGGAACAACCTTGCTCAGGTTCCTATGGTCAGGAATATATTCTCTGCCTCTAGGGACACTGTTGCTGCCACCAGGGGTTCTAACCCCTCTTTTCTAGAAGCTCTCTGGATCTCCAGGGCTTCCCTATCCAGTGCCAACTGCTTGGTTCTGAGGGCCACTTTGGCTTCCTCATACTGGAGCAGTTTGCTCCTTCTCTCAGAGGAGGTCTCTCTTAAGGAAAAGTATGAGCTCCTCTGCTGGACAAATTCTCTGCCAGAGTGATAGGAGTGGTCAGATTCCCTGGAAGGGGATCTGTGCCTCTCCTCCTCTCTGTCAGTTCTCTTAGGGAGAATTCCTCTGTCCTTTTCAGGCCCCTTGAAGCCTGGCCCTTCAATCACAGAGTCTTGGTCATTCTGACTTTCATCATCTGACCCAGATACTATGACTGACCCACCCACTGATTCAAACCCTTTAGCTCCTAGAGCCAATCTAAGGTCATCTGCTGTCAGCAGATCTATCAGGTGTAGTGTTGAGGGACTCTGTCCTAGCCTCAGGTGTCTGTCAACACACATGGCTCTCAAGTCAGAGAAAGCCATGTCCTTATACTGAGGCTGAGTGGATCCACTGGGTCCACCCTTTAAGGACATTCTAGTGTTGTGCAGTGTTGTACTACCTACACTAGTTTGTGGCCTACTGATCCTAGCTTGAGCTGTGGAAAGGGTGTGCTATCCCTTGGCACACAGCTCTAAGTTCAGTAGAACTTATTGATACTAAGCTTGACTTTATATGTACCTTGAGTACCTATAATGGTTTTCAGTTAGTAATTCAAATAGAGATTTTCTGGTAAAACAATGGCAAGCTGGAATCCCACACGCTGCCCACCAATGTGAGAAGTTGGCCTGGTATATGCTGTTCACTAATTAAAGTGGACACCTTGCACCAGGGCAAATCGACTCTTATGGTAGATAGGTTTAAGACAACCTTTTAAAGAAAGCTATCCTAGTGGTAGCTGTGGAGAGCAGCCTTCAGGCTAAGTCTTGAAGGAATGTAAAGCAGCTTGTTTTACCATATAATCTCTTGAATCACCAAATGAAAAGACACCACACAGGTATATATATCAAATATATATGCATTTATTTCTAATTAACTCTCTGCTAATCTCTTTATGAGATTAGAAGACAAACATATGCACAAATCAACGTTTCACAATAAGTTAAGCACAAAATATGGCTGGGGCCCTAGGGGCGTACCAGACCATATACTAAAAAAGGGACTTAGCAACAACGACTTGCAGGGAGACAAGGCCTAGGGCCTTCAGAAGTGCTGGGGCCTCACGAAACCACCCAAGGCAGGTAAGTAAAGGACCCACGGGGGACGCGTGCAGTGTGGATACACAGGCGCGGATCGCCGTTAACTTCAATGGGGCAAGTCGCGGTTGGAAATTAAGAGTTCTAGGAGACTTCGGGAGAACCTACAAGCAAGTCACTTACAGGGTAAGTAGTTCTAGGGCCCACACCCACAGGAGCACCGTAGTGCTGGAGTTACCTCACCCAGGGACGCCGGGTGCATAGGTGTCCTTTGGTGTCGGGTCGCGGCGTCGTTTTCAATGGCGAACAAAGAAGACTTGCTGCTTGCGGGAGCTGAAGAAGTGTCCGGTGGAATCCAAGCCTGGATTCTGAAGAAGGATGACCTGAAAGCAGAGGGGACAGTGTTCAAAGTCACTTGGCAGTGACTCGGGGCAAGGAAGATGGATGCCCACCGTCGTCGGTTGATTCAGGTCGGTTGCGGGTGCCTTGACTCTTCAGCCACGAGGTCCAGGAGGCGTCGATGATGACCAGGAGCTGGATTCTGTGGGTCCCACGAAGTCTGCAGCTTACTGCGGTGTCGGCAACTCGATTGGAGCCAACAAGCCTTGGCAACAGCAAGTCTCGGGGAGATGAAGAAAAGTCGATGGCACAGACCAGCAAGGTCTGAGGGACTCACCCAGCGAGGGTAAGTCAGGGCAGGCCTGGAGCAACCAGGGGAGCCCTTTGGTTTCTTTAAGAAGTCTTCTGGGGACCCACGAGCCGGCTGGCAAGGGATCGCGAAGACACCTCGGGCGGAATCACTCAACAGAGGCCCACGGTCACTCGGGACGGTGTAGGCCTCTGATCTTCGGAGGGATTCCTGCTAGAGGTCGGGACCACACGTGGTCCAAAGCACAAGTTCGGGGAACGTTGTGAAGGGGTTGCACTCGACAATAGTGCACGGTACCCAGGGGTCGCGGTTCCTCGTCACTCGTGGGGTCCACTTGCCTCAGCTTCGCTGGGGACTCACGATGGCCTTGGAGAAGTCAGGAAATCCACTTCTTGGGCTGCAGGGACTTCGGACTCCGGCGGGAGCGGCATAGTTTGCGACCGTCGTTGTCGTTTTTGGTGCCTGCCAAGCAGGGAGTCACTCCTTGACTCCAAGGGAGATTCTTCTGTCTTCCAAAGGTAGTGGAACGTCGAAGGGCCAGGATTCTTCTGTAGAGCGTCGTCCAGGGGTTATCTAACTAGCAAGTTCAAGGGTTCCCCTTCTTATACTGAAAAGAGGGGATGGACTAGCTCTATGACCCCACCTATGGGAGGGTCAAGGGAGGGGTGGCTACACCCACTTCCCTTTGTCCAGCTTCGCGCCAGAGCAGGGGCAGGTAGCCCCTGAGCCGGTTTGAACTGGCATATGCACAGAGGAGCCTTCTGCTCCCCCAGTGCAGGACTTCAAAGCACTCTAGGAGTGCACCCACCCAGCCCCAATACACTAAACCCTGTCTGGGAGGTGGTTACACCTCCCTGTGACAGGATGCCTATTGTTGGGCTTCCTCCACTGCGAGTTTCGGTCATCAGCAGGAGGGCAGCCCAGTGTCTGTGACTGGTGGCATCCATTTTGTGATGCCAGGGCTCTTTAGGATTCTACCGCGTTTCCACAGCAGGTACATGTCTTATCCCTCTAGAAGGGTGGAATGCTACCCCCGCCGCCAAGATTGGCGGGGGGGTAGTATTCCAAGATGTTTGACACCAAACACGACATGTTTTGATGCAGCCATTCCAAAGTTAGCATTTACCGCGAGGATATAATGCACTTAATAGTATATGGTTTAACCGCATCCACAAACAGCACCAGAGAATAGACTCTGAGAGCTGCAGAGGGGCCCTGCTCAGGCAGAGGCACCCCCTCACATAGAAGCCAAGCACCCTGCCCTCAGGATTGATAGGGCCTGCCTTAGGGGTGACTGATAGGTTTATATGTGTGTGCAGGAGAGATATAGGAAACCTATATCTCAGTGAGGGGTGCTAGCACCACCTCACCCAGGCTGCAGTAGCAGGCCTGTGGTGTCAGATTTAGACTGCTTCCCAGGGGTGGCATAATACATGCTGCAGCCCCTGGTAGGCCTGTGAAGTACCTATGCCCTTGGCACCTAAGGTACCATATACTAGGGACTCATAAGGCACCACAGTATCCAATCACTAGTGCACCTAGAGTGCACTCCATGTCGTTTAGAGAGAACAGAGAGGCTGGGGCCCTGATTGGCAGGGACCCAGCCAGACTATAGCCAGAAACCAGTGCTAACATCAGAAAAAAAGTGGGGGCAACATAAGAGGCAGATCCTACTCTCCTACACCTACAAAATAATTTCGCACAAATCAATGTCTTATATACTCTGCAAATCATATGTAAAGAGCCATATTTCTCTCCTGCATGCAACCATGCACGTCCTTAAAATCCATGGTGTCATCTCACCTTAACCCCCAATAAAAACCTCAGACAGAGCATCGGAAAGATAGTATCACCTCAGTGTTCTACATGCCAAAGCATGCTGCAAAAATACAAAAAACCAAAACACCAACCGCATCTCCTTTTTCTGTGGGTATCCATGTCATTCATGCGATCTAGAAATTTCTGTGTGGACACCGTGCTTATCCCCAAAGTGTTAAGTATCAATGGGGTTACCCGAAATGCTACCTGACCCGGGTCAAAACTACAGTACAATAAACAATTGGTCACAGTAGCAACATTTTAACAGTACGAAATAAATGGTGGCATTCCGCAGATGTTCTTACATGTGGAAAATGATTAGATTTGCAACAATGGTGCTCTAGTGCGGGAGGAGGGGTAGGAGTGTTCTGGATCAAAGTGAGTGAGTGAGGGTAATAGATGAGGGAGAGGTAATGTGACATATATACATTATATTTACATAGTGAAACCTGTCAGGCCTATAACAGGCCAAATATTAGAGTATATACACATAGCACTGTAAAGACACTGATAATACATTTCAGTCGTCAGAGCTTGTATTAGGGTAGGTAATGGTCAACCTTTCGACCCCTTAAATGTTCAAGGTAGTTCAATCCTTAGTGTGGGGTCTTCATCAGGACAGTGTGAGAGAGCACCTGTAAATAATTGAATACTCAGTATTAGAAGGGTGTCCTAATGGCAAGGTGTGAATGCTCATAATAACAGATATAAATTACCCAATCTGGCAACAGCACGAAGAATCAAGCTGTGAAGTCAAGGTGAGTGGGCTCCATAAAGCTCCTATGTCAGAGAAGACTAACATTAGCGTACGAACTAATTTATCAAAATGAGACAACGAATGCCTATCCTGGAGGGAAACATTTACTTACTAAATAACTGGAAGAGGTACGGTCATGAGTACACGTACGGCTATCCGTGGTATGACAGTGGGTCTGCAGATCCCACGCAGTCAAAAGGCAATCCTAACAAGCAAAGTAGAGAACAGAAGTATGGTATGGGCGATCCATCTGACACAAATACGTAGTTATACTCAAAATCAAAACGGTGGAAAGTGGTGTTGCGTCTAACCAAGAATGGTATAGCGCGTTATGAGGAGGGCTGATATTTGACCCAGTACGATCGTGTTGATGGGAAAAGAGGTGCCAGCCCCTTCATGCATCCCCTCAGCGCGTTGGTGAAGCTGAGATAGTCGAAATGATCTAGAAGGCGTGGGGGTTTCTAATCACCATAAACAATAAAAGCAATCCAAGTCACTGCAGCGGTAAATCCCTAATGAGTGTGTTACTGGGGAGCGCCGTGTTAGTAAACATTAATGTGAAGATGCTGAGCGCGTTAGCGAAACTAGAGATGCACAATCTATCCCAAAGCCGATAAGATAAATACTTAAAAACAGACATGGGTTTGGATGTAACACATACCTCAACCTGCCGTCTCCAATCCGGATGTGTAAGTGGGACCAGGCCAGATGGAGGAGCTAGATAAAGACGCGAGCGGTTGCGTGCACGTCGGGTGCAGCCGCTCGCTGCCAGCACGTTCAGAGCCGTAAATTGTGGTTGTGGTAAACCCAGGCAGAGACAAAAAATGCTGAGTAAGAGAGTCATACCCATGACTCGAGGGTAACGTATACAACCGTTGGATCTCTAATGCAATATAGTGCGTGTCGAACATAGTGACAGATGTTCACAAAAACTCTGGTGTCAATACGGAGTATTCAACATTGTATTACTCATGTACTCGTGAACGTGTCTTATATATATATATATATATATGTAACAATGGCAGAATAGGCAACAATCTGCTCAAGGGCTGGGAGGACTCTGCTTCTAAGGGGCCATAATTGTGGGCATGTTCACAATGTCGAATAGCTTAAATTCCAGAGACGTATAACTGCGATGAAAAGGCACATAGTTAAAACAGAATAGGTCCAGGTAACCTCATATGATTAAAAAATTCAAAATGGTCGATCACATAGGTGGGCACTTATGATGACACAATATGGTGTGTTAACCCCAAAACGGCTAATGAACATTATCTGGAAAACATAAATAAACACTCATAATAAAGTGGCAAAATATGTTATGTACACAGCAACATAAAACGCATTGTGGTATCCATGAATCATAGAGGGAGACAGTTGTGTTGCAGTAAAAGGATGAAAGGGCACTATTCAGTATTCAAAATGAAAAGTTGGGCATTAGTGGCATCAAGTTCGTTCAGGCCATTACTCACTGTATCCATAGTATACATCCACTTACATTCTCGTATGTTCAGGATGGAGTTGATGTCACCACCCCTTACTCCCAGAGACACCTTTTCAAGGACCAACCACCTAATCGACTCTGGTTTGTGTGCCTTGGCTTGAAAGTGTTCAACCAGGGGTGCTCCCACTGTGCCACATCGTATCCTGCTACAATGTTGCAAGATCCTAGTCTTGACTTTCTGTCTTGTTTGACCTATATACATCTCATTGCAGGGACATAAAATGGCATAAATCACATCTGTCGAGTTGCAATTCGTATGTACCTGTAGGTCTATGGTATGTTGCTTATAGCAGAACTGCTTTGTTTCGATGGTAAGTTTGCATGCTTTGCACTGAGCGCATTTGAAATGGCCCAGAATCTCTGGAAGTTTCCACAGTGTCTGAATAGTGGGCTGGGGGGGGTGTTTCAAGAAGGGATCGAACCACATGGTCTCTGATGTTTCTTGCCTTTTTGAAGGAATGCATGGGTGGATCTGGAATCTCTAGGCCATCTGAAATTAATTTCCAATGTCCATCAATAATCTTCTTGAACTCGTTACTGCGAGTACAGTATGTGGTCACGCATATCATCCTTTTGGCGTCTGTCGGGCATTGTTTGGGTGTGAGCAGAGCCTCTCTGTCATAGTACCAGGCCCTCTTCCTTGCTCGTTTTACCATTCTTTTTGGATATCCACGCGGCGATTGATAGAATCTTCCGATTCTTTGAAGTAGTTATACTTCCGGGAACAGTTTCTCTGGATCCGAAGAAATTGACCGAAAGGCAGGTTGTCGCGTAGGCCCCTCGTGTGGTGGCTAGAGTATCTTAGTAGCGTGTTGCGTTCCGCTGGTTTTCTATATAGGGTGGTGTACAGGTGATCATTCTCTGTTTTTATGGAGATGCCCAAAAAGTCAATGGTGTTCATATCCCAATGGACGGTAAACTTGATAACCTGTGATCTGGCATTCAACCATTCGAAAAAGCCTTGTAGTTCGGTCGCATCACCTGTCCAAATCAGGAGCACATCATCTATATAACGTCACCAGTGTGTCACGTTATTCTTGTATGGGTTGGTATGGCTAAAGATTAATTGTTCCTCAAAATCATCCATGAACAGGATAGCCAAATCCGGGGCGAAGGCCGCCCCCATCGCCACTACCTTGGTCTGTAAAAAGAACTGGCTTTGAAAAAGGAAGAAATTCTTCATCATTGCCATCTCAAGTAGCTCCACAATGAATTCAGTTGGGGCAGGGACTGGATGTGGTCTTTTTTCCAGTGCTTTAGTCATCGATTCCAAAGCTGGTCGTTGGGGAATACTAGTGTGTGTATATAGTGAAACTATATCGAGTGTTACCAGTAATTGGTGTTCAGAATCAAAAGGCATGTTGTCGATCAGATTAATGACTTGCATGGTGTCACGTAGATATGCCTTGGTCGATTCCGCTAGCGGTTTGAGAAAAAAATCAATATATTTGCATACCGGTTCAAGGAGGGAGCCACACCCGAGATGATGGGCCGTCCTGGAGGATGCTGCAAGTTCTTATGCACCTTCGGTAGTGTGTAAATCATTGGGAGCCGTGGTTGTTTGGTGTATTAAGGTACTCAAATTCATGGTCCGACAGAAAACCTGCTTTCTTGCCTCTTTCAGTGATGTTCATGATCAATTTCCTAATCTCCTTAGTCGGATCCGCATTCAGTGTGGCGTAGCTTATACCATCGTGGAGTTGTGAGTAGATCTCAGCTTCGTAGTCTGGGGTATTCTGGACTACGATTGCTCCGCCCTTATCTGCTGGCTTGATCACTATCATCTTGTTGTTCTTGAGTGTATCCAGGGCTTCACACTCTCCCTTGGTAACATTGTGCTTGGTGTACTGCTTGGTAGAGCACACTTGTAAGATGTCGCGAAGTACCACACTCTCAAAGGCCAGGATTTTGTGTGACATCATATGAGCAGGGGGCATAAAAGTGGATGGTACTCTTAATCCGGTATGTGATGTAGAAAATATCATTTGGGAGTGTTTTAAATAGTGTCTTAACCTAACCTTACGGAAGAATCTGTGTATTTCCGTTTTGATGTTGAAACGATTAGGGTACGTAGTCGGCACGAAGGAAAGTCCTTTGCTAAGAACCCTGGTTTAATTTTCAGATAGCACGTATGACGACAGGTTGATAATGGGACTTCTCACATCCCTTACCATCTGTAGGTCCGTCGGTGGGTCTGGATCTCCTCGTGGTTCTCCTGGGGGAATCTCACTTGTTTCTGGTTCTGTCTCTGTTGGCGCCCTGCGTCCCAGTTCTGTTGGTTCTGTCCTAGTCGTGTGGTTCTCTTCCATTTGTAGCCTCTGCCTCTCGGTGGTCTCCATTGGGTATCCTCTAAAAAAAGGGGGGGTCCCTGTGGTGGTTGATACCAGCTATCTTGGTATTGATATCCACTGCTGGTGCCTGCTTGTTCTCCCTCGCTTCCGGCGCTATTGGAACCAGATGATTCGGAGAAGGTGGTGTAGCGTCTATTGCCTCTGTATCCTCCTCTGCTCGTTGAAAAAGCGGCCTTGCGTGTCCTGTTTAAAGTAGTCTTCCTGGAGGTAAGGATAGGTGATCTTCTTGTTATAAAAACGTATATCCTCGGCCAATTTATCAATTTTTTTCGCTTGGGTTTTTGTGTCAAAGTCTTTCACAGTCTTTTTCAATATCTCTAAAGCCTCCTTCGCGTTGGTTAATGCAAGTGCTCATCACAGAGTCCAAGTGTCTTTTTGATGACACCATGGATTTTAAGGACGTGCATGGTTGCATGCAGGAGAGAAATATGGCTCTTCACATATGATTTGCAGAGTATATAAGATATTTATTTGTGCGAAATTATTTTGTAGGTGTTTTGGGTTTGTTTTCTTTTGTTACCCATGTCCTGAGGAGACCCGAATTAGTGGGCAGAAACGAGTCGACCAGAAGAAGAGGAGGAGTCCAATGGATTAAAAAATGCTATATAATAATGTATAAAGACACACAACATATGGACTGAGTGGAGAAAAATTCCCCTCACACTTGTGTGTAAGCGACTACATCCCCTCGGATTGCCCAAATATTTGTATTGTGTTAGAATGGATGGGTAGGAAGGGATTAGGATTATTTTTGTAATCTGGAGTTTCTTATGTTTTTTGTGTAATGTTTTTGGTTGTCATATAAAAAGAGTGATATTAAAAAATGATGTGGAAAAAAAGTGTGGAAAGTTCGGTGAGTGGTTGAATTGTTTAAAGCAATTATCCAGGGACTAGGTTCCCACTTGGAAGAAATAATATATATTTTTTCCTACCCTGTATTGTTTTCAATTGATCCCTACACACCCTTTTGTGTTATTGTTCCTGTGAGTCATAGGTAAGTCACCTCCAGTGAGACAGTGAGTGCCAGCGAGCCAAGTTGTAATCGAAGTTTGCTTTTAAATGCTTAGCGCGATCAGTTGTTTGCCGTTACTGCAAGTTCGGCCCTGGCTCACTGAGGCTGCAAAAGATAGACCTTCCTTGTGCAGCAGAATGGAAAATTTGAAAACACGTCCTGTTCAACAATGGCAGGAAAAAACATCTAAGAGGGAGTCAGTGTTGTAGTGCATTGTTGTTTTCAGGGGGAGGTATCAGAATTCGCTCTAAAACCGAAAGAAGTTTTCAAAGAAAAAAATGGTTGTACCATTCTAAGCCCAACACGCATAAACACCCGCACATGCTGCAAACTATGGGGCTTATTTACAAGCCCCTTGCGCCACTTTTGCGTCATTTGTAACATGGGAAAAGTGACGTACGGGTGGCGCAAGGGGCTTGTAAATAAGCCCCTATGTTTTTCTCTAGTTAGGAGTGCCTTTAGATTATATGTCAGGGTTTGGTCTATGCCTTCCCAGGACATTGTTAGTCAATGGACTGGTCCCTGATTTCGGCCTTCAATTCAATTCAGGGAGCACTTTCTGCCATCACTGACTGTGGGATTACGCTTGACGTCACAACGAGTAATACTGAGCCCGCCTTTGCAATATTCCCAAAGAAAGAACTTTATAACATGAAAAATTGATTGCTGTTTCTTCCAGGGGGGACGGGGAGTGGCGGTCGACTGAAGAGGGCCACAGGTCTTTGCTGAGGAGGCGATGCAGCTGAACGGCAGTGCCTTACCTTGTAGTTGGAGGTCTGTGCGAAGTAATACCCTAGGGGTGGCAACCACATATGGTGGGTCAGTCAACGCACCTGCAGGAGGCTGTGGTTTCATAGGCCAACTGGGGCCTGTGGCACGTGGAGAGTCCCTCTCATGCTAGAGGCACTGCGGTTGAGCTCCGCCACTGGAGGAGGGCTCTTACGGTGGTGTAGCTCAGGGAGAGTGCAGGAACAGTCAGTACAAGTAGTCCAAAGACACCGTAGTGGACATTCCAGGAAGGGGAGAGTCTCAATTTGCTTGCGAGAAAGTGTCACTCATAGTCATTGAAATGTCAGTCATAATTACACTGAAATTATGAAAATGTCACACACAGAAATCTCATACCTTGGTAGCTATGTTTATGGACTGATATTTGTTGGGACCTGCAGATCCAGGCCTGCATATGCATTGTTTTTTTTTTTTGTTAACTTTTTATTAGACATCATCGACAAAATCCACCATCTACAATCACGAGCAAGGAACCATACAATGTTCAAGATTGCAATATGAGACACAATAAATCAAATCACAGTATACTATTCAGAGTATTTCAAGGGGTTTTAAGAGTTTCAGTATCTTGTATTGGAGCCGGTGGAATACAGATATCTCCTCTGTAATGATTCCATGACCCCCACACTCTACTCCATTTCCCAGGGCATCCTCTTGCTACATAAACCGATTTCTCCCAGAACATGCACCAGTCAAGACCCTCCTCCCATTGTCTCAGTGTAGGTGACTGGCGTGCCCCCCAGTGTTGCGCTATGTTCCTTTTCGCAATCATTAAAGCTAGAGTAGCCCACAGTGTAGTATAGGAGGTGAGGTCTGTAGGTTCCCAGATATTTAGGAGGCATCTGCGGGCCTCCGGCTGTATGTCGATATTCAGAACCTCTCTTAGAGCTCGATGTACAGCTTGCCAATAGGACTGTATGTGTACACAGTTCCATATGATGTGCATAAATGTGCCGATCTCCCCGCACCCACGCCTACACTCCCCCGTTTCTGCTCTACCCATACGAACCAAGCTCGGCCCTGTATAGTAAATTCTGTGCAGAATTTTAAGCTGCACCAGTCTTAGTCTTGCCTGGATCGCCACATTTCTTGGGGAGGAGACCGCCTCCTGCCAATCTTCCTCATCTAGTTCTACACCTTCGCTAACCCACTTCTCCTTCAGCGATTGCAAGGGATCTTCCATGTTATTGATCAGCTTTTTATAAATCAGGGAAATGGTTTTCTCCGGGAGGTGGCCATCGAGTATCCTGTCCTCCAATGGAGATGCCTCCCGGTAGTGTGGATTTGCTCGTGACCTGCGTGTGTAGGGCATGCCGGACCTGGAGATACCGGAAATATTCAGTACCTGCCAGACGGTATTGCTGTTGGAGGGAGGCAAAGGGAAGAATAGTCTCCTTACCCCAAATGTCCTTGATCCGTGAGAGTCCAATCAGATCCCATTTGTCAAAGCCCTTGGATTGCCACAGGCTTCCAAGCCTCTCAGAGTTCCACAATGGAGTTGCCAGGGTAAGTCTGTGGTCCCATCCCAGCTGCTTGTTAGCCACATGCCAAATATGAACCGAATGTGCAGTAGGTCCTGTGAGGGGGTATCTGCGGGGCCTGGCATAGAGCGTTCTGGTATATTCACCCCCAGGGAGCAGTCATTTATCCATGGCGTACCCGGGGTCATTCGGGCGACCATAGATCCTGTGATTGATAGCTGCCAAATGGGACGCCCAATAGTATTTTTTAACGTCTGGAAGGCTGATGCCCCCATCATACCAATTAAGGGTCAATTTAGTTAGGGCTATGCGGGGTTTACCATCCCACAGGAGATCTCTTTGAAGATTCTCTATTTCTTTGAAATAAGAAGGGGGAACTGGGTCCATTGAATTCTGGAGGGCATACAGGGCATATGCATTGTTGCACAAAGTCTTGCCATTCAGTTGGCACCACTGAGGTCTGAGGGACCTAAGATGTGTGGATTAGAATAGGTATGATGTTTCTTTATTTCCTCACAGGATCGAACATTTGAAACTGTATTTTTCATTTTTGGAAATGCCAAGTAGATATAATGCACCCCAGGGGAACTGTGTTAAGCAGAGTAACGGGTAACGTATTTCCAGTATTCCTATTGCAATAGATCTGGAGAAAATAGAACATTTTAGAGAGGTCCGAGTTTCTTCAAGGTGTGAGAGAGTGCCTGGGTCAAATTTTTAGCCCACAGAGAGCCCTGTAAGTTTTCTGATTGAAGAGAGAAGAGATGTGTCTGGCCTGGAGCAGAGTAGGCACTCACAGCTGTTGAGAGCCTGGACCCAGCAGTAACTGTGCGATCATAGGCCCTCTATAGCAACACCATTCAGGTAGAGCATCACAGATAAGGAAGTTACTTCTCAGCACATTTTGTTTTGAGAGTAAATTGAAGCAGAGAAGTTGTGGGACAAGCAGAATCTCGTAAATCACAGAGAGCATCCAGCTGCCTAGAACAGAGAGACTAGACATTCAATCCTGTCTGGTCACTTGTGTCCAGTGGCCTTAAAAGTTAACCCCTTCCTGTTACGGGCTGCCAGTAAGGGAGTTTAATTGCACATGAAGGCATGTGCACATATTTAGCTAACTGAGGAAGTATATATTTTTCTCTCCCTCACATTCTAGAGATTACATTCTTTGCCCCTCAAGTGTCTGTCGCTGAGAATGCAAACCCTTCAGGTTTCTACCTAAGAGTTATTAGTGTAAAGTGACGTGTTATGTTCTTTTGTGTTCTTTTGTGCTAAATTACTGAGATGTCATTGGCTTTATTTGCATAGAGAGTATCTCAATTCACCTGAATTGCATTACTGTCAAAGGTTTGTTTACCCTTTTATTCCCACTGTGAATGTTCTTCCTGGGACCATAGCCTATGACATTTAATGGTATAGTCTGGTGTTTTACCCCACTGACCAATGTGGCACAAACATTGAGTAGTTCGGTTTCAGGCCAGTCTCAAAATGTCCACAGTTGATCACCACAAAGGTATTGACCATTCCTACTGCAGGATCGTGAGTCATGCCACCTGGAGAGGCATTGAAGGGTTTAGATACCACATGCATTTATTTCCACAATCCATGCCCGCTCCTGTGCCCAGAGAAAGAGGTGCCCTGCTCTATACTGCGTCCAAGGGTCATGCTGAGAAACTGATTACACCCTTTAGAATTTACTTCACCTCCATATAATCATCTGCTCTTTATGTATGTGGTCTAATCTCATATTCAGGAAGGATGATTTATCACTTTTGTTATAGTAGTGTACTTTACTATTATTGTAGAGCTCTATTGGATTGAATGCATTCATGGGCTAATCAAGTAAATCTGTGCTTCATGCTTTATCTGCCAAGGTCAGTAATAGAAATGTGTGTTCATTATTAACAAATTTCTTTATTTTTGTATATAGTTACTTGTAATTAGTTGTCCAGTCAAGAAAATATTTATTCGCAGCATTTCTGCCGTATAAAAGAATAAATATATAAATACAATTCACAATAAAAGCATACATTAACATTTAAAAAAAAGTTAGTCCCTTATGATCAGTACAATAGAACAAACCCAATCAAACAGTATCTTATCATATAAAAAATGTTATGTAATTACTGCACTCGTGAGTAACGTTTTTTAAATGTTAATTTTACTGTGAATGTTATTGTAAACTCTGTTGTCACGTGTTGATCTGTTTGTTTCACTCCCTAGAATGCGAAGACCGTTTTGAGCAGGTACAATTATCTTCTTTGATTAGCTCACAATATCAAAAAATTAAAGAGGAGTCATTAAAATGTATTATATCACACTGCAGTCTTCTTTATGTATTTTTGCCCCTCGTGTGAGCCCATTTTTCAGTAGCTCACTATCTTCTGACTAGGTGCAAAGAACAAAGCGAGCATGCTTACTTGGAAACAGGCTATTCAACTGGGAGATGTAGGATGATATATATATTTTTTATTTTATTTATTTTTTAAATAATTTTGCCGTCCTACATAGTTTTTTGTTTTCTCCATCTTATTCATTTTCGTTTTTCAATTTATTTCCCCTTTGTGTGTTTATTTTTCCATTTATAATGTTCCTTTATTTTTTCATAGTTTCCTCTACTAGTTTATATTCTGTTTTACTGTCTCCTTTATGTGCCTCTGGTTGTTTTGGTTTTTTGTTGCTTTCTGTTTCCTTTAATTTCATGCACTCATTTCCATTCTCTTAATGTGGCCCATATCTTACTTTTTGCCCATTGTTAATATTGCTTTTTTAGTTCTGTCTTTTTCAACCTTCATTTATACACCACTCTTTTTCTTTGTTTCTAGTCTATCTTTTGCCATTGTATTTCTTGAACTTTCTTTAGTTTTTCTCTTTTCTACATTAATTATCCCCTTCTTGGATTGTGTTTTTCCTCTCCTCAATTTGCATATTTTATATTCTAAAGCAGTATTTTAAAATTCATTGCATGGCTTACTGGGTTCAATGGTTGCTGCTGAACCATGCAGTATTCTAAAGACCCGCAGACTAAGACTTCCCGGCTTTGGGAAATTAAATAACATTAAAATGGTTTATAACCCTAATTTTTATAGCGCCTAGAAACAGTAGAAGTGTTGTATGATGTGCTACATAATGACACGTTATTAACAGTAATATTAGTCAGTTTTCTAACACATACTTTTTCTTTACTGTTTAACTTTCAGAGCATTGATATATTATTTACTCACATTTACTAAATATCATATAAATTATTAACATATTCGGTGTTGTACATAACAATTGACAGTTTGATTTTTCCCCACTGTATACATTCTTTGTCCCTTTCTTATCTTTGTACTGTAATGAAATGTAATGTGGATTTGTAGAGCGTGAACTTGTCACCCGTGAGGGTATGCAGGCGCTGAGTAGGTGCGGGCTATACAAGATGGTTCAGTTGAAGAGCCAGGTTTTCACTATTTTGCAGAACTCTGTAAGAGACGTGGCTGTCCTAATGTGCGGGGGGAGGTCATTTCAGGATTTGGCTGCCACGAAATAGAAAACCCTGCCTCCTGTCTTGCTTCTGTGGTTTCATGGGGGTGGGGGATGTGAGAGTGATGTCAAGTGGAGGTTCCTGGTTGGTTGGCGAAAGGTAGTCGGTGGTTGAGGTAGGTGGGACCCAAGTTGTGTAGGGCCTTGTAGGCGTGGGTGAACATCTTGAACTGGCAGCGTTTCTGGATGGGGAGCTAGTTAAGTTGTTGGAGGAGAGGTGTGATGTGCACGCAGCGAAGAAGGTTGAGTACTAGTCTAGCTGCGGCGTTTTGGATGGTTTGCAGCTTTTGCCGGAGGTGCCATAGGAGAGGGAGTTGCTGTAGTCCAGTCGGCTTGTGATAAGGGCCTGGGTGACGGTCTTTCTGTTGTCAGGAGGGAGCCATTGATGATTTTCTGAGCATTCGGAGTATGTGAAAGCAGGCGGAGGTGAGGGCAAGGATCTAATGTCTCATGGTAAGGTTGATGTCCAAGATGAATCCCAGGTTTTGGGGGTGGAGGGAGTTCTATGGCTGCATCTCATTTCTTTATTTGACAGTATAGATTCTCAGTCAAACACTTCCCTTTGGGAGATCCTTCAGTTTATTCCATTGGCCTATGTGAACTCCTTGTCCGGTCCTTTATAATCAGAGGTTGTATAATTCTTATTTATCTCGCATTACAACCAATATCCATGCTTATCTTGCAGAAAAGCTGGTCATCTTTGGTGGTTCTCAACACACCCACAGCAGGACACCATCAGACTACAGATTAAAAAGTGCAAAAAACTTTTTTAAAACAAGGCACTTTCCATAAGTGCACACAGGTTCTGGAACAACATCTCTATATTCTCCTATTCCTCATTGACTTTATTCTTGTCCTTGACTAAGTACCGCGTTTCGCTGCCTTTTGGCTAGGATCGTGCTATAGAAATACCATATACATACATACATACATCTCTTTCCTTGGTATTCCACTCTTCATTTTTCTCTGAGTGAATACTCCCTATCCTCTCCCTACCCTTTTTTTATTTCTTCATATTTATTTGACTCAATGCATAATTACTCTCCTACCTGTACCTTCTGAGCAGATGTGAATTTCATAGCATCTTCACTTGTCTCCTTCTAAGGTATGAAAATATGAAAGATCAGCAAATGGATGTCTATACCTTAGCGGAGAACAAAGAGGAGGAGGAGGAGGAGGAGGAGGAGGAGGAGGAGGAGGAAGAGGAAGATATGGAGGAGGAGGAGGAGGAGGAGGAGGAGGAGGAGGAAGTGAACCTCCAGAAAAAGATAATTGAATCATTGGGTGAGAAACCACAAACTTGTCATTAGTGTTAACTATAAGAATGTCCAGTAAACTGTGAATGTCTAGATTTACCAGCTCACCAATATATTTAGATGGCAAATGTGTTGTTACTAAGACACTTAAATCCAAACCTATGAAAGAACTTCAGAGCTGCTAATGAAAGTAATGCAGTAATTATTGATGACTTTATAAAACAGGCAGGCATCTTTGAATGTTTCTAAAATACTTATAGATTTAATTGGCTATCTTACGAAGCAAAAATCCAACAAAAGATGGCATGTATCACACACAAAGCGATACACTACAAAACGCCACTATACCTAGCCCAGAAAATCACATTATTTGGAGGCAGCAGATTCTCTCGGAGCACCGGAGATCTTTTACTGAATCCTGCACTCTTCCGGAAGAATAGAACTTATGACAGAGAGTTCTCTGGAGCTGCACCAAGAATGTGGAACTCGCTCCCCCGAACATTAGAAGAATCTCGTCCACTTCAGTTTTCAAAAAGGAAGATAAGACCTATCTTATGAGCAAATTCCTCCCATAATAACAGCAGAACAAGCACTGTTAGGGTATTATCTAAGTCACGTACTATTGTAATACAAGTCGATCTCTAGTAATCGTTAGGACATGTATGTATGTTTTTGTAAGCACAAATGTCTCACATTCAAAGTTGAATATTTATGCTTGTTAATTTTGCTTAAAGGTCGTGTCAAACCGGCTGTCGAATGTTTAAGGCTATGAAACTGTGAAGCGCTCTGATACCCTAATTGGGTCATGTCCACACTATATAAAACACTGAATAAATAAAATAAATAAATGTACCCAAAGTTATGCACTTTGGAGTGCCAGCATCATAAGGAAAAGAGGAAGGGTGGACCTGCTGTGATAGGATTAGTGGTAAAGACACCAGGTGGTCCTGACGTCCCTTTTTGGATGAACCAAGAAGGCTGTGACCCCTAAGTTTAATTGGGTCAGTCACTGAATTGCTTACACAAAATAATTGTTATACAAGAGAGAGAAAATATTCTTCTCAACACACCAGAGAGAAAGACACACATACTACGTTTTTAGAGAAAAAATCTCCTTTATATTCTCTTGTTTTAGATGGTGCATTTTGAGGAGAATAGCATCATCTCTCGAAACAGACGTGGAAGAATAAGATAAAGCTGATTTGAAGACCGGCCCATGCACACTGGTTTACTGTTCTTCATATTATTCCAGCCAGTGTCCACTGTGCAAAACTATGACATTATGGTGAACATATACTTTTCTCTGAAATTTCTTTTTCTTATTCACCTTGCACACAAGCACTTTTTCTTAGCACTCTCTTTTAGAGCAACCGTTGATTGAAATTTCTTTGGCATTTACATGTATTATCTATTTTGCTATTTCATAAAATAAGAGAATATAAAGGAGATTTTTTTCTCTAAAAACTAAGTATTTGTGTCTTTCTCTCTGGTGTGTTGAGAAGAATATTTTCTCTCTGTTGTATAACAATTATTTTGTTTAAGCAATTTAGTGACTGACCCAATTGAATTTAGGGGTCACCGCCTTCTTGGTTCAACCAAGAAGGGACGTCAGGACCACCTTGTGTCTTTACCACGTCATACCCAGGTCCTTTGGCGTATCATGGGTTCCCACATTAGTTTGGTATGGTGATTTGACTAGTGACCTTTTTTTTGTAATCAAGGTAAGGCCCTTGTAGGTATTCAGTCCAGTAGTGTAGATTTTACAGGTAGGTTTATTCAGTTACAAGTAAGATGGTAAGTATTGTGCTCCACCGGGAGCAGCATCCTGCTGCTCAGCCCCACTCATTCCAACTGACCACTCATTCCAGCTGACCACTCATCCAAACCATGCACTCATGAACATTCTATTACATCACATTCACACAGGCTGAGCAGCAAGGAACTAGGAGACCATAGGATACAACACATCTCCTCCCTTCAGGAAACGAAAGAAACGACAGGAAGCTAAGTGGAAGAAAATGCACATTCAGTTCACATTCCACCTTTCATGTAAATATAAGTAACCAATCCTTAAATTACAAAGAAAGATCACATTACATAAATTTCCATTCCTTAGTTTGTAAAATAAAACAACGTCGATCACATTATATGAATTACACTCCTTGAATTGTAAAGTTAGATCACATAAGATTTCATTACATAAGTCATTACCCTCCTTTGATTGTAAAGGAAGATCACACTTATAAAGATCACATACTATATATCTTCTGCTCCTGCAAGCGAACACCAGATATATAAATATAGCAGGATACAACCTGTACATATATCCACCTCGCACCTCACAGGACAAAGGAACTCTCACATCCCCACTTCTGCACACACTGCTGGACAAAGGAACCCTCACGTTCCCACTACTGCACACACTGCAGGAAAAGGAAGCTGCTCACTCCTACTACTGCACACACTGCAGGACAAAGGAAGCTACACACTCCTACTACTGCACAACTTGCAGGACTAAGGAACCCTCACGTTCCCACTACTGCACACACTTCAGGACAAGGAACCCTCATGTTTCCACTACTGCACACACTGCAGGACAAAGGAAGCTACGCACTCCTACTACTGCACAACTTGCAGGACAAAGGAACCCTCATGTTCCCACTACTGCACACACTGCAGGACAAAGGAGCCCTCGCGTCCCCCACTACTGCACACCCTGCAGGACAAAGGAGCCCTCATGTTCCCACTACTGCACACACTGCAGGACAAAGGAGCCCTCATGTTCCCACTACTGCACACACTGCAGGACAAAGGATCCCTCGCATCCCCACTACTGCACACACTGCAGGACAAAGGAACCCTCGCGTTTCCACTACTGCACACACTGGAGGACAAAGGAACCCTCGCGTCCCCAGTACTGCACACACTGCTGGACAAAGGAACCCTCGCGTCCCCAGTACTGCACACACTGCTGGACAAAGGAACCCTCGCGTCCCCACTACTGCACACACTGTAGGACAAAGGAACCCTTGCGTCCCCACTACTGCACACACTGTAGGACAAAGGAACCCTCGCGTCCCCAATACTGCAGACACTGCAGGACAAAGGAACATTCATGTTCCCACTACTGCAAATTAAAGGTATTGTCCAACCAGAGACATTTCTACTAAAAGGAAATCGTCACTCGGGGTATCTTCCAGCCCAACCCATCCCCACTCACAGGGAATTATGCAATGGGTATCTCCCAACCCACTAGCCACACACTGTCACAAAATAAGACCTAACCCAAACACACCCCTACACATAAAGAAATTTCACCATGCACCTCAAATGTAATACCCACTCCATACTGCAAAAAAAACATGCACTCATCCAGAAGTGCAACCACATCCACTTACTGCCTTCATTCATCACTCACCACAGCAGACAACAGCCCTTAAGCCTGGTAAACACCAATACCACAAAACGTTTAAGAATATGCATCAGAATCGGCATTGCTTTGTAAAATAATTAGTTTGGTATGTGACAGTAGCTTCTAAAACCTGTCCAAATATTCGGCGAGCGACCTCTTACCCGAGCCCACTTTCAACACAACACCTGTATGCGAAAAACTCCAAAGCTCCTGACTCAATGTGCCTCAAGGAAGAAATGTGCATTTCAACATAACATGTCAAATAGTCATGATGAGCTTGCCATCAGGTTGCATTCTAGCCATCCAGTTCATGAACATTTCAGCAGAGTAAATTATTCTTGCACATTAAATGACTCTCCGGTGGCAGTGCCGCGTCACCACTCGCAGTCCCAAATTCTGTAATGAAGAAACACTCACCCGATATCTCGCAGTCAAGTAGGGCTTACTCTGCCCGCAACACCCAGGCTTGTTGTTAATCTTGAGCAAGCATGCGCCTCAGCACTGGGATGCAGCACAACCAACGCGGAATGGCTGGTGCAAACGCGCTGCGTCAACTCAGCGCGACTGCACTGAGCTTGCACTGCCTTAAGTGACGTCACAGCGGTTACTTAGCTGAAGCTTGTTCGGCTCACAGAAGCTGGATTGTTGAGAAACTCCACGCGCAGACCGATGCAATGGCTCGTGCCCTCCTGAGCTTGCGGTCGTCAGCTTGCTGAAATTCCCTTGCTCGTCAACTCCAACCTTGCGGCTCCACAGTTAAGCAGCACTTGGCGGCTGTTAGAAATGGGATCTCTAGTTGGCAAGGGCTTGCACCTTTGTCCAAGTAGGGACCCTTCTTCCTAGTCAGGGTAAGGGTTGTTACACTCGTGAAGTAACCCCTGCTCACCCTCGTGGTAGCTTGGCACGAGCAGTCGGGCTTAATTCAGAGGCAGTGTGTAAAGCATTTGCACATAACCAACAGTAATACAGTGTAAGCACTACAAACGGACACCACACCAGTTTAGAAAAATAACCAATATTTTATATACTCAAGACAAGACCAATTACGACAAAAATCCACAATACTGTACTTTACGAATGAATATTTGATACGTTAACTTCTTCTTTGCAGGAATAGCACAAAAGCAAAGTTCGTACGAGTCGGTAGCTCCGTCCGAGCCTACCGTGATGCTGAAAACCACAGAGTCTAACAGTTCCAGCCGACCGCGTCGATACGGGCCAGCAGAGTCATGAACAGACTCGGTCACAGTACCTTTTCTCGTTGTGGCTGGTACGGAGTGTACGAGCCGGTCGGCGTTCGTCGCGGTTGCGGTGCAAGACGGAGCGATGCAAGGTGCGTTGTCCCTCGATGCGGTGCAGGCAGCGGCTCGATGAGCGTCGTGCAGACGGAGTCGGTGAGTCCAAGGCGTGCGATGCAGGGCGAGACGATGCTCGATGCGGTGCTGACAGGTTGCGATGCAGGCGACCTAGCCGGAGTGCGGGAGCTGGCGTCGGACAGCGGTGCGAGTCGGAGCGGTGCGTCGCTGACGTGCGAGCGGTGCCCCAATTGCGGTGCGGTCTCGACTCTTGAGCCAGTTGCAGCGACAGTGTCGGTCTGGTCCGGCTGGCCCAGTGAAGCGATGCGATGCGAACTGCGGTGCCCACAGGTCACGGTGCAAGCAGCGGCTCGATGTTGGCGGCGTCGGACGTCGCCCACGGTGAGACCAGGGTTGCGATGCGAAGCGGGGCGATGCGGTCTGCGGTGCAAACAGGTCACCGGCCAGGGATGGATTCGGTTGACGGAGTCGGTTGCAGTTCCCTTCCTCTGTGGCAACTGAAACAGCGTTCCAGAAGCGGTACCCAGAGGCTTGTGAAGTCTTTGCAGTCCCTGAGACTTCTTAACAGGAGGCCAGCTCGGTTCCTGGCCCTTGGAGATACTCAGCACAAGTTTGTAGAAAGTTCAGTCCAGTCCTTTCACTGCCCAAGGCAGAAGCAGCAGCTGCAGGCCAACCCAACAAAGCAACACACAGCAAAGGGGCAGTACTCCTCCTGGCAGCTCTTCCAGCTCTTCGTCTTGGCAGGTTCCTTGATTCCAGCGAGATCTAAATTCATGGGGTCAGGGCCCCAATATTTATATCCCAAATTCCTTTGTTCTCTGAAGGCAGAGAGGCCTTTGCCTAGTCCAAACCAGTTCTGGAGCACTTTGTTGACAAGTCTCCGTCCCTTCTTTCAGTGAGCAGGCCAGGGACATCAGACGCACCACAGGAGGTGGAGCCAGCATTGTGGAGGGAAGGCACTGTCCTATTCAGGGCCCAGGTGCGACCCCTCCCACCCATCTACAGGTCGATCTGGCTATTCAGCCCTGCGCTGACTCACCCTGTCTCCTGGCATCCCCCAGCCCCTGTCACTCACATTCCAGACACGGAATACACAACCTCGCAGAGGCAGGCTTGGATGGTTAGGCAAGAAAATACCCACTTTCTAAAAGTGGTATTTTCAAACCCAGAATGGTAAAACCAACCTTACTAAAAGCTGCATTTTATCATTCTGAGTCCAGGCATACTAAACTCGAATTTCTACCATGTTCCCGGGGTCAGTTAGGATTATATACTGTAATAATCAAAACCGCCCGTTCTGGCCTAGGGGGAACAGGTAGCCTTGCAATAGTGAACAACGAACTAGGCTGTAATTCACTATCAGGACATGCCGCACACACCCGGGCATGTCCTACCTTTCGCGTACAACGCACCCTGCCCACAGGGGTACCTTGGGCCTACCTTAGGGGTGACTAACATGTAGCAAAGGGAAGGTTTAGGGACTTGCAAGTGTGTGCACTTGCCAAGTCGACATGGCAGCCCCAGGCTGCGCACAGGCTCTGCGGTGGCAGGCCCGAGTTACACTTTACGGGCTGTTTGCGTGGGTGGCACAATCCAGTGCTGCAGCCCACCAACAGCATTTGGTCTATAGGCCCTGGCACTCGCAGTGCACTTTACAAGGGACTGACAGATAAACCAAATAGGCCAATCATGGAAACACCAATCCATAACACATTTTATACAGGAGCACTTGCACTTTCCCACTGGACCGCAGTGAGGAAAGTGCGCAGAATCATCACACCAGCAAAAACAGAGTCAAAACCGGGAGGTCAGAAAGCAAAAAGTCAGGGGAAACACGCCAAAAGATGCCAAGTCTAACAGCGGCCCAATGCGTAACAACGTGAGCGTTCTTTAACACCAACAATAGCTGCCTACGAGCACGTCTCTTAAATTTCAAAAATCCACAACACGTTTTTTTCACCAGTGTATCACATCGGCTCACCGGGGCCCGACCTGTGCCCCCGCATGCCTAAACTTGAAACACAACAAACAGCAACTTACCGACCATAATGTTGCCAGTTCAGATTTCTTGAAATTTGTCCTTGGCCCAGCCGAAGCCCACATAGAATGGTGTAGCATCACCCGGTGGCTTCAAAACACACGCTGCCGGTTCACAGTAAATGCAACTTCCAAGTCAATGCCGTTGGAAAATTTGAATGTTGCAGCTTGCTGTCAAAATAACGTTGCCAGCTTCAAAACAAACGGTGCTGATCCATCATCTGCGCACCTCTCATTCAATGATGCCAGAACATTTGAATGCTGCCGCTTGCTGACAAAATAACACCGCCAATTCACTCAATTAGAACTGTAGTCAACAACAATAATAAACTTGCAAATAAGATGACTAGGCTTCTTTGACTTCAAGGCACACATGTCAAACGCCCAAAACTTCAGTTCTGTAGACTGTCTGACAGGTTAAACAACCAAAACTCAAATTCAGTAGGCTGTCTGTCTTCAAACCACACAGATCAAGTGCCCAAAACTTCACTTCTGTAGGCTGTCTGCATTGTAATCACAAATATTAAACGCCCAAATGGTCAATTCTGTGGCTGTTTGGCTTCAAGCCACATATGTCAACATCATTTCTGTAGGCTGACAGTCTTTAAACCACACAGATTAAATGCCCAGTACTTCTATTTTGTAGGCTGTCGGTTAGACACCAGTGGGGCATCCAGGGCGTTGGTCAGCTTTCTCTTCAGACTCTACTAGCTTCTCTTTGGCTCTTTTGTGGTTTCTTGGCTTCTCACACGTGGTTCTTTATTTCCAGTCGTTGTCACTTTTGTAATCAAGGTAAGGCCCTTGTAGGTAATCAGTTCAGTATCCAGTAGTGTAGATTTTACAGGTAGGTTTATTCAGTTACAAGTAAGATGGTAAGTATTGTACCCCACCGGGAACAGCATCCTGCTGCTCAGCCCCACTCCTTCCAACTGACCACCAATCCAAACCATGCACTCATGAACATTCTATTACATCACATTCACACAGGCTGAGCAGCAAGGAACTAGGAGACCATAGGATACAACACCTTTCAACACAGAGAGTTCAGTGACTGATTTAACTTTCTCTGCTGTCATCTTAAGGAAAAACATATTTAACTAACGGGAATCTATAATAAAAGTTAATGTTAGTCATACAAAGTATGCATAATTCACCCTTTTCCACAGTAGGGGGTTTCTTGATTAGGACTATGGGGCGCCGCCTCCTCACCTCATTTGCAACCCCATTCTCGTTTTTTCGTGACTGTAACTCTGACAGTGAGCATATGAAAGGTAATGATGAATGCCTTCTGCCTGAGCCTCGCTTGTAGTAAAGGCTGGGCGGCCAGGCACTCCCTCGAGGTACAGGAGTGATGCAATGCCTTTGGGTTATATTGTGCAGCCCTTCCCTTTCACATCAGTAAGAAATCTAGGCTACAAATTTGATTCTAATCTGTCTTTCGAACCGCAGGTTAGAGCTGTTTCCGCTAGTTGTTTCCCCTACATTACAATCTCTCAGGAAGATGCTCCATCTGGTTCCTGAGGACAGTTGCAAGACCATCATCCATGCCTTGGTTACTTCCAAGTTAGACTTCGCATTAGTCTGTACCTGGGTCTACCGGCTTACTTCCTGCATCGCTCGCAGATCATTCAAAATACGGCAGCACGTCTGATTTTGAAGGTCCGGCTCGCGCATCTGTAGCCGCCTCCTTACGCAGTCTACATTGGGTGCCCATTGTCAGCCGCATTAAATTCAAGGCATTCATCTTCGCTTATGGAGCCTTTGAGCAAAGAGACCCTTTATATTTAAGAAGTAGATTGTCTGCCACCGGGGCAGATCGTTGCGATCCAACGCTGTAAAGCTTCTGGGCCTTCCCAGGGTGGCCGTTCCTTTTCGTTTCTGACTGCCAAACTCTGGAATTTCCTGCCGACTGCTCTGTATTTCGCTACTTCTGAATCCGTTTTTTATAAACTATCGAAGACTTTTATTTTTGATGCATAGGCTTTCTGTAGTGGGGTCTGTTAGTTCTTGTTTGTTCCGCACTCATGCCGCTAGCCCCGAGACCCTTCTTCTGAAGCAGCCGCGTGCTTTACAAATTATATGGGATTGCATCAGTGGGTGGTGCAAGCAAAAGCAGCAATGCATCAACTAGATATATGCTTGGCAGTTGCAGGGAGAACTAAGCCTAGTGTGTGGCTTCATGTCATATACATCAGACTCTTAACAAAGTTTCCCTCTCAGCACAATGTGGGATAGAATCAGCAAGCTTCACTGAACCCACCTCACACTGTCATAAAGTGGTCCTGTGTCATCACATTTTGTACTGCGAGGCTCCGCCTCCAACGAGAGGAGAAGGATACTAGTGCTATGGACGTCATATTGGAGCAGCTGCGACCCTTGGTGGCTCCCTGCGACACCTGCCTTGCTCCCTGGGACCCCTGACACTGCCTTTTCGACCCCTGGTGTGAGAGATCCCGAAGGCAGTGGCGAGAACTAAAGGAAAACATGGTTATATGTGCCCTGTTTACTTTTTATCCTAAACTGGAACATTTTAATTCATTTGTTTATATCCTCAGTGTCTCTAGAAGGGAGTTTCTAGGGGGCACACAAGGAGGCCACTGATAAAACTGATGGGGGGGCCCCCTACAACGTGCAATCATGAGGATTGTGCGCATGTGTATTTCATAAATATATTAATTTATAGATCAATAAAATAATGCAAAAGATTTCTAAAGCAGATGCAAGATATAAAAATCTGTTTTTGTACTCTGTGTGGTTAAAAAATAGATTTATATCTGCTTTAGACTCCTGTTGCATTATTTTGTTAAGCTTGCACTTAATATTTAATCTTTCATTTATTGTTGGTTCTGCTGTGTCACTACTTTAATGCCATTATGTCAAAGGTCATCCAGCAGCCCCTTCTCTAACATCACCAGGGTCAAAAATAAATGTGCTCTCGCTTCCTGTAATGTCATCAGCAGCTGAATGTTTGGATGATGTCACTTCCGGTACTCTTGGCATATTGGTGAATCGACGCCAATGATTGATACGTGTGAAGTCTGAAATGAAATGAAGAAACACAAGTGCTGTGAAGCGGAAACAAAAGTCTTACTGCCTGCTTGAACGTAGAGACAGCGGGCTGTAATGATTCTTGGCTGCGGAGAGACAAGAGTCAGAGTTGTATCAAGACTAGCTTGAGACATCTGCAGCTGCTAACCCGTGCTAAGGTATGGAAAATGAAATGCACAGTTGACCGATAAAAAGTAACACATTTTGCAGCAATTGCCATTGGCTTCGCATAGACAGCAAAGTTGTTCTGTCACACCCGCGCCCTCTGTGATATGGCAGGATTATTAAAATACATAAAGAATAGGCAGCCCCATGATCATGTATTACAATGTAATACTGTCCATGTCTGTGTATGCCCCTTCCAGAGTTTACCAGCCGCCACTGCTATGACAAGTGATGCGTGACTTCAGTTCCCATAAATAATAAGGACATTGCACTGAATCTCTGCATCTAAAGCCAGATTTAGAGGAGGGCTGTCCCATCACCCTTCTTTCAGTGGCTCGCCTCATTGGTCTTGGACAGAAGACATCCACAGATATCCACCCAAACTGTGGATAAAGCCGGCGTATGGTGGATATTAGTTATTGGGTTTATTTCCCTTAAAGTGGGAACTTCTTTGGCGCCGGCTAATCTTTAAATTATTCACTTATAGCCTGATGCATGAAAGAATTTCGCACTCACAAAGCCTACAGTGCACCATATCTCTGGCCCTAGTGCCAGGTTTGGTAACCCAATGGTTGCACAGAGTGACTTGCAGGATTGACCCTTCGAGGCCTCTCGGCGGGAGCTGAGCAAGTTCTGGAGGGGCCCAGACTGACATATTCCTTCCTGGTTGTCGACTTCTATACAGAGGTCCTAGAGGATGCACGGAGAGGCTGACGGTTGTTCAAGAGTCGTACAGGAGATGCACTTCTGCTGAACAGTAAGAAAACTGTCACCCATTATCTAGTGAATCTGAGGAGTGTCATGTCTTGCAGAGCCCCTAAAAGATCTTCTGGGGCCCTTCTTCTGGATTGTCCCACTCATTTGCACTGATCTAGTCCACCTGTACTTGCGTGTTGTGCCTGTAAAAAGTACACATCAACCATGTTCCTCCATGTTCTTGGAGGCTGTGTCCTAATTATGGAAGGAGTTTCTGGAGTAGGTCACATCTACTTGGGCTGGAATAAGGTGCCATAGTTCGGCTTGTTCCTTTTGTTTGTTTGCCTCACAGGTCATGCAGTCCCACCTGTTGTTGTTCTGGGGTGACCTCCATGGGGTCCTGTACCAGGGTTTGGGGCTACTGTTTTTCTGCCCTGTTGAGGTAAATGACTGGACAGATGATTCCTGTTTTGATTGTGGTGCTGTTCTTCAGTCATATCCCTGGTACTACTTGTTTTATCCTTCAGTAATTTCTGTCTGGCTATAGTGGAAGGATGTAGCTCATCAGTGCTGATGTGATATACGGTGTACTGCTTACCCGTATTGGGCTCCCTTGCTGCTTTCTAGCCTCTTTTTGCCATCTGGTCACTCGAAGCCTTCTTGACTTTCTTCTGTGGAAAACTGGACAGTTGTAATTGATGGCTGCTGCAGTTTGTACCAGTAATGTTAGGCTAGGCAGCATTGAGTCTTGCTCACTGACATGTAGTTACTTCAGAGACCGCTTTAGTTTGGTTCTGCTGCCTGTTGTTCCTGATTGATGCCTTCTGTCTTGGAGGCTGATAACCTCGAAAGGTTCACTCCCCTGTGTGCCGTGTGCTTCACCTGTGGATGTATGGTGTATTAGACATTCAGAGTTCAGGCTGCTTTTTAGTAAGAGTTTGGTCGATGATCTCATACGCAGTTGCATCTTTATAATCTGCTTCCTGTCTGTCAGTGCCTTGGATAGGTTGGTTAGATAACTTACTTCCTCTCCTCAGACCTGTCTCCAGGGTGTACTGCTTGAGTATTTATTCATGAGGCGAAGGATCTGCAGGTCCCTCGCAGCTCCCCTGCCTTACATGAAAAAGTTACTTATTTTTAGTTACAAACTTTCTGGTGGCTGCTGTATCTACATTCAGATTTTTTATCCATCCGCCTGTGACGGAAGAGTAGTTACTGTGCTGGTTTTGTGTATTGCATTTCTTTAAGTTTGTTAGGTTTGTCTCTGTCTCTACAGGTGCGGGGAAAAGGGCCGAAAACTGATATCAGCTTGCTAGGTGGCACCATACATGGCTCTGTGACTTCTCGTCCAGGGAGGTGCAGGGGTTGGCATTGAGCCATGGTGCCACTTTTGGTGCCAGAAGCCTGTTGCAAATTTTCTAGATCGAATCTGGCACCCGGGGAAGACTCATAAGGTGAGGAATCTGTAGGTAGGTAGAGTATCCACCAGAAAGATAGTTGCCAAAGGTAAGTAACATTTTCTTCAGGTTCTGAGGAAGTTTAAGGAGGCTGAGCTTAGCTTCCATTGGTGCCCTAGGAAAGACGAAGAAAGAAGCTGCTTAGTGTCCTGGTCTACTCTGGTATCTTCTGCCCACACTGGGGGGAATTGTCATAAACCTCTAGGGCACCAGGCCAGGACAGTGGTATATTATGTTAGCTGCACATGCCGGTCAGTTGGGCAGACACTGTGTGTCTACTCCTGTCATCCCAGACACTAGTTAGGAAATCCATTCTCATATGCTTGATAGGTTATGTACTTCAGGACATCCAAAGAATGTATAATCTCAGAACTACATAAAAAGATACCTTTGTGCATATTTAATATTTTGTGTACTGCAATTGTAGAACGTCGGATACAGGATCCAGTCTTCAGATTAGACTCGCCACCGTCACTTCACTTATCTGTATGTGGTCAGCTGTGAAATACCGAAAAGCAGCACACAGCACTATACAAAACTCACTCTAAATTAATACTAACATTGTTGCATTTAGCTCTCAATGTTGCAATAGATTTTGAAAGACAGTTGTCTCCTAGGTATGGTACTTGAAGTTACAGCAACCTTACCTTATGTAGAAGACATATTTTCCAAGAAGTAATGGCATTAGATGTCACTTATACTGTAGGATACATATCTTAAGCATTTCAGATGGAGACCAGCTATGTACCAGGTAAGCACCGGGAGTTAAATAAGAACGTGTTATTTTGCTCTGCTGCTAATGAGACTTTGGGTGCAGACATCCAGTGGAAGACTATTCTAGAGGCTTGGTCTGTGGCAGTGCTGTTTCTGTCTCCTCTCCTCTTGCACCTGCTTCCAGAAACCACTTGGAGGTTTAGTTGGACTTAGTGGTAAGTGATGAAGCCCGGGAGTAATGTAACTTATCCTGAAGGGATGGAGGTGTTCCGCCTTCCAGGCACTAGTATGTGATGCACAGGATCTCAAATAACATTCTAGGCTTGATTTATATGTTGGCGTCAAAGTACCACCTTCACCTCAAAATTCCTACGAAAATTAGGACATAGATAAGCCCAAAAACAGAGAATTCAAGGGCTGCTCTATACGGCACAGCGGCCAGCTGGAGTGCCAAGGAGCAGCCGTGCATCCGCGTGTAGAGAATTGAAGCAACGCTGCTGCCCAAGAGCCCCGCTAAAGTTAAACAAGCCTCTTGCTGATCGGGATCTTACTTCCAGGTTTGGCAGAGGTTTATTCACATCGGGCAAAAGCCTAACAAGAATAGAATTAGACTAGTTTACGTTTATGGATAAATTTAGATTATGAATAGACTAAGGGATTGGGAGCTGTAGAAGTTCGGGAATAAAGTATTGGGTAGGGGTGATTCCCTTTTTTAGTTAATTAGATTTCAGGACATTTCCACATAAAGTATATCTTTCTAATTGTAAACCCTGATTGTAGATCCGAATTTGTGTATTTTCCTTGTGTTTATACCGTTTTAATTTCCTATATTTTTCTCCTAGAGTGGAGATGGGCCCGCCGCTTTGCAGGTAACTACAGATTGTCCTTCCTTTTGGTTTCCTCACTTCTTAATTCTCTTTCTCTTCTTGTTATGTGAGTGTTTTCAAGGAGCTGCATGTAAGAGTCTCTCTGTGCATTCATTTGATATCATTCAGTTATTAACAATGTGCAGCGTGTCTGAGGGTCTCTGTTGTTAGTTAGATGGGCTCTTTTTTTTCTTGCTTTGGCAATATTCATGCTTTGGCAATAGAGCACATCAGAGCACACCGCAGCTCTTTGGGAGAGAACAGACAATGAACACTGATGCAGGGGTCTGTAACTGCTGTGGTCTGTGCCACGGCTGCTGGGATCTGTACCACTGCTGGGATCTGCAGTATTGCTAAGGACTTTGCCACTGCTGGAATCTGCACCCCTGCTGGGATCAGTAGTACTGCTGCGGTCTGTGCCACTGCTAGGATCTTCCACTCTTCTGGGATCTGCAGCTCAGCTGGTGTTGGCAGGGGCGGCTCCTCCATGAGAGTGGAGGAGCATCGCCCGCTAAAAAAAAATGGGCCAGAGCAGCTGAAAAATAAAATGGTAACAAAGTTTATTTAATTCCATTTAAGTTTTTTCCGCAACCCATTCTGAACCGAGTGTCGGGCGGGGTCATTGCTGCTGAGTGGCAGCAGGGGGCTGGGCACTTATGTTTGAAGTGCGCATGTCCCTTTGGCTGGCCGTCTTACAATGGCCAGCCAGGCATGCGCATTTTGAACTTCTGTAACCTAGCTGTCTTACTCTGCTGGGTTAGAGAAAGCACAGGCCTCCAGTGATCTTAGGAGCACTGAGAGAGGCTACTCTCTCCAATCCTGATGGTTCTCTCATGCTGTTTAACAGCATGAGAGCAGCACCAGGATTGGGTAGTGCAGGTTCTTTGGTCCGAAGCTTCTAGGAGAGAAGACAACCGGACAAAGAGGACGTCATGCAGCACGTTAGAAAGGTAAGTGCCATTTTTTAAAATTATTTAAATATCACCTGTATTTTGTCCGCCCCACCACTCTAAATAGATGCCAACCGGGGGGAGGGGGGGAGTGCAAAGCTGAATGCAGATGGAGTGAGCAGCTTTGCTTGGAGCTCCATCGGGCGATCCCCATCCAGTGCCATCCTGCAGTAATATACCCAGCCCGGGGGCCCTAACTGCCCCTGAGGATAACGCTGCACAGGGGAGACAGGCAGTGCTACTGCCAGCCATAACCGCAATCGAAAAGATACACTTTGTGTGGTCGACTGGCATAGCTGTGAGGGCGCAGCTCAAGATGGCAACGGTATCGCATTGCGGAGACCTCGAGAGGATGACAGATCCACTGCTAAGGCCTCACGCTGAGTTACTGACCAGGGGTGCATGTTGCTGAGCCCTCCCCCCCCCTCCCCCCCGACCACTGTTCTGGCGAGTCTTTTATTTACACTGCGGTAGATGGCCTGGACCCACGAAATAGAGCCCTGCTGCTGGAGGTGGCCAGGTGGAGCGGCCGTGATGAGAAACTGCACATGCCAGACTGAAAGAGGGATCTGGGAGAGAGAGACCCCTGGAGCTGCAGTAAAAGAAGGTACCTGAGGTCGGGAGAACAGAGGCAGAGGTCCGGCTTCTAGCCCTGGTGAGTGCCATGATTATGGTTCCAACTGCAGCGGAAGCCGGGGCTCAGCACTGCCTCCTGTTTCCCGACTAGGCGTGACCCTACTGGAAGGAAAGAAGGCTGCTGTCCTGTCCGCAGCTGAGAGAGGCGGTGAGTGCGAGCCTGGGCCAGGACTGCTCAGCCTGTGTATCGGCAGGAGCCCTGGGGGCGAAAGGGCCGATGGTGGGAAGGAGCCCTCATGGAGTGGAGGCAGGGTGAGAGAGTATTTTATATGAGGGTTACCAATTTAGACAGTGCCCACGATAAATGATTATACCTCTGGTCTGCTGGGCTTTTGAAGATCTTGGCCTGTAGGAATAACTGGGCTGTAATCTACACCGCAATGCAGGATTGAGTGACTGCCTGCGGTATACTTAGGAGAACCTATAGATAAGATGCCACGCGGTGCCTGGGACCAAAGGGCTGATTGAGAACTGTACATTCCATAGGGACCTACTGGCGCCAAGCCACGGGGATCAGTTGGACCATACGAGTACTGACACAATTCGTACCGGCAGCCTGCGCTGCAATGAGACGAGAGGTCCTGTGGCTGACTGAGAAACTGGCCCCACTGAGACCCATGTGAGGTGTCAGGTCTGCGGTCCCCTGGTCTGACACAGGGCCCTGAGAAGTGCTAAGGAGTGGCTGATTTGTGGGGACATCTGCTACCTGAACCACCCACTGATAATTTGATTACCCGCATTTCCGGTGCTGCAACCTTTCCCTTGTGACGGATCATCGTGATTGGTGGCCACGGACAAAACCTCCTGCAGGAGAGACCCGGACCCTGAAGGGGCCAATGGATCTGTTCCAGATGACGAAGGAGCCCCCCGACAGCGAATAAGGACCCCTCGCTGCATGATATACTTCAGGCTATCGCAGCATCTAGAACAGTGCTTGAAACTGAAATTGACAGCCTAAGCTCTGACCTGGGCCTATTATTTGATGACCATAAACACCTGGTGTAGGGAGTTACCACTACTGAACGATCAATGGCAGAAATCCTGCCTACACTTGCCACGATAGCGGATGTACTTTAGAGCTCGGAGCAGAGGATGCTGAAAACCACTCTTGTAGTAACAACATACGAATACTAGGCCTGCCGGAGAAAATGGAAGGATCCAGTATATTCTACCTGGAACAGTGGCTATGAACTGAAGTGGTGCAGGAGGGGCTCTCTACATTTTTTGCCCTTGAGTGAGCTCACCGGGTGTCGACTCACCCATCTATGCCAGGACCCCACCAAGGCCGGTGGTGGTCCGACTACTCTACTACAAAGACCGGGACCACATTCTAGCCCAAGCTTGCGTAAAGGAGAACTCCGAGTGGACAATGCCATAGTTCAGATTTTCCCAGACTTCTCTCCAGAGGTGCAACGACAGAGAGCCACATTTCAAGAGGCCAAGAAAAAACTGCGCCAACAAAACCTTCCTTATGCAATGCTATTACTGGCTCGATTGCAGGTGGCAGTGCCCCCTAATTTCTTTCAATCTCCTCAGGAACTGTGGGACTGGCTGGAACAGCGCCCGCAGCTGAAGCCCACTGAAATCCCAAATAAGCAGCAGAGCAGTCACTCTTGCTCTGGTTACAGTAAGTCACTGCGTAGCTCTGCGGCTCTATCACAGACTGAAGTGTAAATAAGGAGGCAGGATGTGGTAGAAGTAGTGGTGCAGATCAGTGGATGCGACAGCGGAGATGGAGACTACAGCAGGTCATTTGGACTCAGACTGGGGCTCCGTCTGCTCCGCAGTTTCGAGCTTCACGCTCCCTAAAGAGACCCCGAGATCATCTGACGACCTTATCTAATTACCTGAACAGCCTTATACCGAGAAAGGGGAACTCATCCATAGACCTTCATTGTATGCTGTGGGGCAACGACTGCTCTGTCACAACTTCTCCCCTGTGCTGCTTCAATCTATCCTTAGATTAAAGGGTTGTATGACGTTACAACGCATTCCGTTGCAACGCATGCCTTTACCACGCATAACCTTTACCACAAAAATGCCTTTACCACGCATACCCTTACAACGATTTTCGTTGTAAAACCATGCATTGTAAGGGCATATTCATGGTAAAGGTTATCTCAGACCCCTGCCCCAATTCCTATAATTGCTTCCGTTTCCTCTAACGACGCCGATAGCCTCCACATCTTTCACCAATAAATGTTTTGTGTCTGTGAAGGCGACGGAAAGAGGTGACATGATCATATTGTGAGGATTTGAATAGAAGGGATTATTTAAAAACGTAACGGACAATAAACACCATGCTGGTGAGCTGCGTTTTTTTAATGGAAATTCTTTTTAATGATCATTTCGAAGTGAATGAAAGTCCGCATTTTTTGGCCATTAGCTTGTTCAGGAAGTGAAGGTTAGGTGTTACATTCTAAATGAGGGCGAGCTGATAATTAAAGGCAATCATTCATTTGTTAAATGTCGCAGGTGCACTCGACATCGCTGTCATCCAAACGAGAGCTTATACCTTTAACACACATGCCTTTACTACGTATCTCGTAGTAAAGGTATGCGTGGTAAAGGCTATGCGTGGTAACCACGCATGCGTTGTAATGCATGCGTGGTTAAGGGTATGCGTGGAAACAGCCGCGTTGTAGTGGCTGTTTCCCAGATTAAAGCTGGTTGGAGGGATGGGTCCCTGAGAGGATCTCTTGATCACCCCCCCCCCCCTCTGAGAACCGCGGGGGAAGTCCTATGGCTTTTCTAATTGTAGGTTACTTGTTTAGATAGGTCGACCACCTACTTGTCCTGGGCAGTGGGCGTTGGGGAAATCGTTTTTCGTTTGCATGTTGGGGAATTTTGAGTTGTACTACACTGAATGCATTGTCCTTGTTACACAGGGGATTGCTGATCGCTGGCGGTGGGCGGAAGACGGGAGGGAAACAAACCTATACCCTACTCATACTTTGTAGATGGCAGTACCACTAACCTACAAATGTATGTCCTGGAACATACATGGTATGCACACTATGTCAAAACGACACAAGGTCGTTCCCTACCTAAACAGGAGAGGGGTACAGATAGCGCTATTACAAGAAACGGATCTCACGGTGAAAGAGGGGTTGGCGCTGCAATGGAGATGGCGAGGCCAAGCCTTCTACACCACATATTCAGCATATGCCATGGGAGTCTTGACCTGTGTTAGGGCACTTTATCAGAACCAGATGGTAGGTTTGATGTGGTACGGGGTCGCAAAGAGGCACGTGCCCTGTCCATTGTAAATGTATATGCTCCGAATGTGGACCAAACTGACTTTTTTGAAAATCTGTTGCACCCCTTAGCACCTTACTTAACGTTTCCCAGTATAGACTTTAATTGTGTAGAAGACATCCAACTAGATAGATCTCACTCCCCAATGTGGGATTCTCAAAGGGTGCATATGGCCCGGGCCTTTGGAGACTGGCAACATTCTTGGAGAAGTGTGCACCCGCAGGGACGGGACCATTCATTTTTCTCTAGCCTACATGAGGTTCACGTCCTCTTGGACACATTTCTCTGCACTGTGGACATTCATTGCTTAGTCCACACTATTGAATACCCGGCTCACACAATATTCAATCATAATCCTGTTCTCCTCTGTTTGCAGTCGATCCACCCCAAACCCTCTATTCCTACTTAGAGATTTAAGCCAGAATCCTTGGAGGACCAGGCTTTCAGAAAAGTGATTAGGGACAAAATAACGATGATACGGCCTCCTCTCCCCAGGTAGAATCCGATGCCTTTAAGGCAGTCCTACAGGGCCGGGGCATTGCGGAGTCAAAGGGGGTTAGACGTACTATACTGACAGAGGTGCTTGCTGGTGAACAAGGCCTAAGAGATGTGGAAACTAGGAGATTGTGACACCCGGAATTGCAGCCTGCGCTACTGTAAACTAAAGAGACAGTGGCGGCGCAGATAGAGCGACTTGGATGCTTTGACTTTAAGCAATATATGGACTGAGCACATGCCAAATTAGACCAGTCTGGGCCCCTTCAGACGTGGCTAGCGAACTCGACCAAACGTGGCTCTCCTATAGTCGAGCTGGAAGATTACGGAGATGACAAAATATACACCCAGGAAGGGATTAATGATCTCTTCGCTCAGTATTACTCCACTTTGTATTGTAGTGTTCCGACACATGACATCACAGCAATACGGATGTACCTGGAGATGTTGCGCCTCCCACGTCTCTCGTAAGAAGAGGTGGAGAAATTGCGAGGGGATATAACCCCCCCCAGGAGGTGCTAACGGCTATTAAAAACATGGCCTGCAATAAGACCCCGGGCACGGATGGGTTCCCAGCAGAATTCTATGATGCCTATCCCACAGAACTAGCACCTAGACTAACCGCCTTACCTGCTGCAGCCAAGGCCACGAGGCCCCTGCCAGCCACCACCAGGGAAGCGCTCTTAATACCTGTCCTGAAGCCTTGGAAACTAGCGCATGATCACACAGCCTACAGGCCGCAATAAATGTTAAATATAGACTACAAAATATTGAGTAAGATACTGGCGGCCAGATTACTGCCCCTCATCCCCAAATTGATTCACCCAGGTCAGGCAAGATTTATACTAGGCCGGAACATGGCTCTCAACGTCGGATGACTACTGGCTGTCCTGGACGCTGAAGACTATGACCGGGCGAGTGCAGCAGTATTTGCAGTGGACATAGAGAAAGCATTCGACAGCCTAGAATGGCACTACCTCTATGAAGTGCTGAGGCACATGGGGCTGGGTAGGATTTTCCTGTGTGGATAAGACTCCTCTATACGAACCCAACTGCCAGAGTCCCCACAGGGAAAACCTTCTCTGCGAGCCAGAGGGTGGAGTGCGGAATGCGGCAGGGGTGCTTTCTGTCCCCCCTTCTGTTTGCGTTGGCTTTGGAGCCTTTGGCCAGCTATGCGCAAATGGGTCGTAGTTATCAGGGCTTGGACATTCGGGGTTCTCAACATCACATTGCGTCATATGCTGATTACCTCCTGATTTTCCTCTGCGATACCAAGGGGGACCTGAATGGAGCCAGAGACATGCTGGAGAACTTTGACCTACTATCTGGCATGAAGGTAGACTGACAGAAGTCCAGGTTTTTCCCTACGGCACCTAACAGAGGCCCACCAGAAGATCTGGAACACTTAAGGTGTGAACCCCACTGCTTAGCATATATGGGGGTGAAGATCGACCACAACTCCGCAGATCTTTTGGAAGGCAGCGTAGGTCGAGCAATCCGTTCCCTCTGATCTTCTGTGGATATTTGGAGGGCGCTGCCGCTCTCGGTGGCTGGCCGTGTTGTTCTCCTGAAAATGGTGGCCTTGATGCGTCTCCTTTACTTCTTTGGCATGCTCCCCGTCTGGATCCCACGAGCAATGTTTCAAGACCCTTATATGGGGGAACGGGCCGCAAACGGGTAACATTGGCCACGGGCCAGCGCTCCACGGCGACTGGGCGGGACTGGAAGTCCCTGATTTCGTGGTATACTATATAGTGGCTCAATTAAACTGGCTGGAGGCCGGGAGAAACCTGGACAGGACTCCAAGCCCATTTGCGGCAGCGACATCGGATCTTACTTAGGTGCTGTTACGAGTGCGGCAGTCCACCACTAGGGAAACTGGGGAGTTCAGGGTAATTACTTGATGCTGGACTAGGTGTATGCAAAAAACAAGCAGCTAGATACCATACTTCCCCGATTTGCTGCTCTCCATGCTACAATCAGTCAGGGAATTGTAAGCGCACTACTCACCCGTGAGGGTCTCAAGGCGCTGGCGGGGGGGGGGGGGTCCGCAGTTCCTTTCAGTCGAAGAGCCAGGTCTTGAGAGCCTTCCTGAAGGCGTTCAGGCACGTCTGATGTCGATCGGGAGCTCGTTCCAGGTCTTGGCCGCGATGTAGGAGAAGGCTCTTCCCCATGTTCTGGCTCTGCCTATGCGTGGGGTTTCGGCGAGGACGAGGTTGGCGGATCAGAGGATTCTTTTGGGTACGTGGAAGGTGATTCTCTCATTGAGGTATTGGGGTCCAGTGTTGTGGAGGCATTTGTAGGCGTGGGTGAGTATCTTGAAGGTGATTCTCTTCTCGACAGGGAGCCAGTGGAGGTTCCATAGGTGTTGGCTGATGTGTTCATGTTGGGGGATGCCGAGGACGAGTCTGGCGGCAGTGTTCTGTATTGTCTGCAGCTTGCGGAGTAGAGACTTGTTGATGCCGGCGTAGAGGGCGTTTACCGCTGCTTCTTGGCAGATGCTGGGGAAGACTTGATGCTTGGACTGCTGTGGGAGCAACAAGGGTGGGAGATCTCTTAAGGAATTCGGAACTGCTCCTGTTTGAAGAGGTTAGAGCAGAAATTGACTTGCCAAAGGAACATTTCCTCTTACACAGAGCTCTCGCTTCGGTGCTAAGGAAGCACTAGGCCACTGGCTCATCTGAACCACTGGCTCTTAGATGCTACCAATACGTGGTCTTATCAGCGGGCACCATTAAGACAGTCTTATGCCTCTATGAAGCAATACGAATGGACCTCCAGCACCTGAGGACACAATGGGAGGAGGACTTGGGTACTCCAATCCCTGTCAAAGACTGGGACATTGTAGTGGAACGAATGCCAAAAGTCTCCAGAAACGCGTGCTTTAAATTAATTAACTACTATATCCTGCACAGATCATATTTTACTCCTGCGGGGATCAGGAGGTATTTTCAGGTAGATGAGGGGGCCTGCCCTAGGTGCGGGGAGAAAGAAGCGCACATATTGCACATATTGCACATGTTCTGGGAGTTCCCCTCCCTGTGTACTTTTTAGGAGGCAGTCACGACAACTAATGAGACTGTCATTGAGAGGGAGGTTCCCTGTTCCTCGGGCCATTTCCTACTAGGGTGGTTTCCACATACAGCTAAAACCAAAGTTACTGGAAAGTTTCAAGACCTAGCCTACGTACTAGCCAAACGTGAAATTGCCAGACACTGGAAGTCACCGGGAGGGCCCCGAATAACCGCATGGAGGTGGGAAATGGAAAAATTGGCAGGGTGTGAGGGAAGGTTGCTACTGAGGGAGTCTAGACGCGCCATTGGCAAACTAGAGACCGCCAGGGCCTGGGAAGTTAGTGGACGGTTTTGTCACCCCGGAATTTGAAACCCCCATGACATCGCCTGGCCGATCGTAACAGCTGGAACTGTGACAGGACGCACTAGGCCGTCATTGATGGTCTGGTGAGCCCCCTGCTACTTCTGCACACTGCCAAGCCAGCCATTGAATACCATGCCCGTTAAAATACATTACCCTCTAGAGTGCACAGATATATTACCCATACTACCAATTTCGTGATGTTGTGACTCACTGGAGGGTAGGGGGAGGGGAGATGGGAACGTTTGATACAGTAAGGGTCCAGAGGTACAATGCATTGTTTTAGTGCTATCACCACTTGAATGTGCCAAATGTATCACTGCACTATGATGTATGTTCAATAAAGCCCTAATAAAGTTTGTTTAAAAAAAAAAAGAAAAGACTTGCTAGCTGCCATTGAGTATTATGTTCTGTAGTGCTGCTTGGGTCTCTGCCACAGCTGAGGTACTACACTGCTGCTAGCACGTGCACCAGTTCTCATGTAAAAATCTTTGCTTTCAAATATGTCATAAGGAAGCGAAAGTCACAGTGTCACCTGAATACTTTGTCTTAAAATGTTATGGTTTTATTATGGTCAAAACAAATTAAGCTTTCTTTATGTAATACATGCAATTTTAAAATCATGTTATGTTTTTCTCCATTCTTTTTTCAGGTCTGCGTTAGCCTAGACCTTTTGGCTTTACTACAATTTTATGTATAACATACCTACTCAGCCAGCCAGCTCTCTTCATCATGTGTCTGTTGTTGTCATTCACATTTTTTTTCCGCCCACTACATCGTACAGCACTGGGCAGTGGGTCAGCCTGCTTTAGTTACTGGCTTCACTTTGAAAGGCTGCATTTTGCTCTTTCACAAGGAGCACATCCACACACAAGGGAGTTCCCTTCAGTGTTTATTGTTTTTACTTTATTATTACTTGAGTGTTGCCTCTGTGTTTAGAGGCTGATATGATAGCAGGACACTTTTGATGTGAGCACAGGGTACATTTCAGTTTTCAGTTTCTGTCTCCTACTAACGCTGCTGTAAATTCCTTTTGGAGTGGCCTTTGTTTATCTTACTGCTACTATTTCATTTAGGGCGTTAAAATCATGGTGATAGATGGAATGCTTGAATTAATGTCAGCCACTGTAATCTCTCAGGGCCGCATCCCAATCGTTCACTTTTTGTCCACTATGTCACCTTGATTTGGAACCAGTCATATGCAAATCAGTCTACACCTTGTGCCAATGGGAACAGTTCAGTCCGAAATGCCAGGTCCTCCCTAAACCGGAACACAAGCAACCCAGACCGGTTTCTCCCTTATTATGGCTCATCAGCCAGCTATAGCTTGGTTCCAGTGGCACAGTGAGCACGGGACCCACATATGGGCATACTCTGAACACTTAGGGCATCAAAAACAAGGTAATGGATGAAATGCTTGGATTAATCTCAGTCACTTGCAGTGGCTTAGGCCGCATCCCAATCCATAATTTTTACCTACCATGCCACCTCAGTTTGGACCCAGCCATATGAAAATCAGTCTTGACCTTGCTCCAGTGATAACAATCCAGCCCACTTAGATACTTGCAATCCAATTTAGCCTGTATGTCCAGCTTCTATCGTATTCTAGTTTACTTTCAGTGCTCTTGTATGAACCATTGTATTACTAATTCAAGGGGTGCCATTTATTCCAGTTTCCTTATCGGTCTGACTGACTGACTGAATTATTTGTTAAGCGCACTATTGCCGAGGCGTCTTGGCGCTGGGGCGTGAAAGGGGGTGGGAAGGCCATACCATTCTAGGATTTATCAAATAGCCAGGTTTTTAAAGCCTTCCTAAACAGAATCCTGTTGGATTGCTGTCGCATCTGGATAGGAAGTGAGTTCCAAAGCTTAGCGGCTTGGAATGAGAAACCCTTTCCTCCCCATCTGACTCTTTTCGTCCTGGGGAGACATGCCAACCCTAAGTTGCATGACCTGAGTGCCCGTGTTGGCACATATCGAGGAAAGAAGAGTCCAATATCAACTGCTCCTCCATAAAAGGCTTTGTGTACTAAACACAGGGCCTTGAAGTCTACTCTTCGTCGAACTGGTAGCCAGTGTAGGTCCCTAATGGCCTTTGATGTAGGGTGGTGCTTGGGGAGACCACACAGTACCCTTGCGGCAGCATTCTGCAGTGATTGAAGTTTGGAGAATTGTCTCACACCCGCTCCCAAGTACAGAGCATTACAATAATCTACTCTGGATAGGATCAAGGCTCCTACAACCGTCTTCCTTAAAGAGAATGGTATAAACGGGAGTATTTTCCTCAGAACCTTGATCATAAAGAAGCAATTTGAGGTAACTTGGTTGATTTGGGGACCATACGATAGATCTTTATCTATCAAAAAGCCAAGGTTCCTTTCCTTAGGCACCGGGATTGGACAGGTGCCCGATACTGGGGGCCACCATAGATCATTCCAGATGGAAGGTTTTTGGCCAAACTCAACCACCTCCGTTTTCTCTGTATTAAGTTTTAAGAAATTGGTGCTCATCCAGGCCATTACTCCAGTAAGACAGTTACGGAAACGTTCCGCCGTTATTTCAACGCTGTGCGTGAGTGACACAACTAACTGTGTGTCATCAGCATACGAAACTAACATCAGGCCATGGTCTTTTATAAGATTTGCTAATGGCGTGACATATAAATTAAACAGCGTGGGTGACAACGCTGATCCCTGGGGGACTCCACAAGGGAGGTAATACTCCTCTGAATGGAGACCGTTCCAGTGTATTTGTTGCACCCTAGAGGCTAAGAAAGACGAGAGCAGGGTTAGTGCCATATCATTGATCCCGACTGTTTCCAGTCGGTGCAGTAACACCCCATGATTTACGGTGTCAAACGCCGCGTTAGGTCGAGTAGGATCAGGACGGCTCTCCCACCTGAATCCATCACCTTACGGATCTCTTCTGTGGCCATGATTAAGGCCGACTCTGTTGAGTGACGTGATCTAAAGCCATGCTGAGTGGAGTCCAGAATATTATTTATTTCCAGATATTCCATCAGCTCCAAATTCAAGGCTTTCTCAAGAACCTTAGCGGGCAGGGGAAGACAAGATATGGGGCGATAGTGTTTGGTCTGCAAGGGATCTAATGAGTCTTTTTTTAAGATGGGTTTGATGTATGCCTTTTTCCATAACTGTGGAAAAACCCCATGTGTGATAATATTATTTAAAAGAGGGGTCAGAAAGACGCTGATCTCCTCAGGGGCCAAATGTAATATAAATGGGGGGCATGGGTCCAAAGGGGAGCCTGACTTGATTTGAGTCAGCAAGTCGGTGATCTGGTTCTCATGTACTGTGGCAAACCGTGACAGTCTGGTTTTGATTAAGGGAGGATCCCTTACACTTGTGTTATCCTCTAATAAGTTTAATCGTGTGCTCTCCAGTTCATTGTAGACTGTCTGGACTTTATTTTGAAAAAATAGTGCCATATTGTCAACAAAATTTTGGTCAGGAGCAAATTCCGTGTCTCGAGGACATTTGGCAAGGGCCGAAACCGTTTTAAAAAGCTCCTTGGAGGAATTCGTGGCCTTGAGGATTTTGCTAGTAAAATAATGAATTTTGGCCTGTTTTATAGCAGTTTTATATTCTTCCAAAGTGATATTATATTGCGTCCTGTGCTCTAGGCTATAGTCAGTCCTCCAGACGCGTTCCTGACGTCTGCATTTTATTTTAATGGTCTTGAGCTCTATTGAGTACCAAGGCGAGGTAGCTCGCCTTTCCTTCGGGTGATTGGTTTCCTCTGGAGCCACCTCATCGACCGCCTGACTAGGTCTGACTAGGTCTATCGTTCTATCTATCATTGCACCCGATCTGTCTGTCAGCGTTAACTACCTGTCTGTCTATTGACCTGTCTGTCTATATCTGTCGACTATCTGTGTACCCGTCGGTCTGCCTACATACCTGTCCATCCCTCTATTTGTCTGTCTATCTAACTGTCTGCCTATCAACCTCTCTATCTATTTACCCATCTTTCTAGCAACCTGTCTGTCTATAGCCCGGACTGTCTATCTGCCTGTCAGTCTGTCTATCTATCTTTCAGTCTATCTTTATATACATCTAGCTATCCATTCAGCTATCGTTGCAATTCTATCTGTCTGTTTGTCTGTCTGTCTAACTATCTATCTGCAACCCTGTCTATATCTTTGCAACTCTGTCTATTTATTATCTATCTTTGCAACCCTATCAATCGATATCATCATCAAAATAGCTTTTATTTCGTTTTTTTTCTCTAAACCCATATAAAGTACATACATCATTTAATACAATACAATGCGAATTTGCGTATCACTACAAAATACTTGCAGGTCAAAATCATGCTAAAATTAAGTGCTACTTGGAATTAGACATGTTAAAAGCAGGATAAAAGTCATATTAAATCATCACATTTAAAATTTCAAGCCCTCCTTCTTTTGTACTAAACTCATGGCAAAAAAATATCTACTAAGACAAAAAAATTGTGAGCTGCGACGTGTCGGATTTTAAGATTCTCAATGCCTCTAAAAATGTCCTGGTCCCCATGTTACAACGTAGTGGTTTGATCCACTTCCTTCTCGGGTTAGCATAGTATGCAATTCGCTTCCCCTTCAACAGTCGGACAGGATGACCATCTGGCCGTGTTTGAATTGATCTTAAGAATATGAAAACCAAACTTCATGAAAAGCGTCTGTGCTAGTTGCGGTTGTACAATGTCCATATAAAGTTCCAAACTTCCGGATTAAAATTAAAAGAAATTGTGCTGAAAGCCTCCTAAATGGGATTATACTGGACGCTGTTTAATATGTATTCCCAGTAGGTTTGTATCAAGATCTTCTTGGAATGGACTGTTACTGAAGTAGGGTTATTCCAGAAGCAGCTCAAAACTAGCTTGTTAAACCAGGTCTGTACATGGCGAAACCATGGAAAAGTGACACGTGCATCAAGCTCCAAGAGTTCCCTCAGTCACTCTTTATAACAAGTGAGTTCACGTGTGACCGAGAGTTTTACCCAAAATAATAGGGGTCTTAAAGCGGCTCGATGTTCTAATCACCTGATATCATAATACACTGGTATCATTGGTGTGCACTTAGGGAGGGATAGTTGCATCCTTACAAATTTATTTCCGCCCACAGTGAGTGTATCCATATTATTCCCACTCCACAGTTCCACCCCATAAAGGGCCACCATTTGGGCCCTATATTTGTAAACCACCAAGGCTGGTGACACTGCCTTTGATTTGGTTTGGTGCTTTTTTTTTTTTTTTACAATTTCCATGGAATTCTGGAGCAAAACTGTTTGGATTTGTTTATTTGGGGCTTCCATGACAATTTTGAGTCTATTGTAATACCCAGATAACTAAAATTAGTCATGTAGGCCAGTTGTTGCTGGTGGACAGCAATAATTTTTCTAAAGCTGTTATGCGGTCTGATAGCCATATATTTTGTCTTATAGGAGTTGATTTCTAGACCCTTTAAGTAACAGTAATTGTTAAAGCTATCTAATAGCCTTTGCAACCCCTGTGGTGTCTGAGATAATAAAATTGTATTATCGGCAAACAATAATGCAGATATTGGGACTCCCCGTAATTTCAGGGAATCGTGATTGCGTCAATGACGTTGTGCAATATTTACAGAAGTGCATAGTGAAAAAACAGGTGCCAACTCGCATCCGTGCCTCACACCCCTATTAATGGGTATAGAATCAGCGAGTTCACCTCCATGTCCCCAGCGAACCCTGGCATATTTATCTTGGTGGAGTCGGACTATCTGTACCAAAAGGTCATTTGGAACACCTTGGGTTCTCAACGAGTCCCATAAAGAGCCCCTTGGGACCAGGTCAAAAGCTGCTTTTAAGTCCATGAAAGCCTTGTACAAGTGTCCTCCTCTCAGATTAGTGTATTTCCATGCTATGCATAAAAGTCTAAAGACCTGATCAATCGTGCTGACTCTCGATCTAAAGCCTCCTTGGTATAGTGAGTGGATGTTTTTCTCATATATCCAATTGCTGAGTTTAGTTAAAACTTGTTTTGCATATACTTTTTGCAAGGTATCAATTAAACTGATCGGCCTATAGTTAGCAGGGTCTTGCTTGTTGCCCAATTTAAAAATGGGGACGATTTCAGCTCTTCTCCATGTATCTGGTACTGGGGCTCCCAAGGCCACTGCATTGCATAGCAAGTTTATATATGGGGCCCACACTGCCTTATCTTGTCTCCGAATGCATCCCAGTATTTTGTAGGGACCAGGGGCCAGATGTACGACCATTGCATTTTGCGACTCGCAAATTGCGTCGCTTTGCGAGTCGCAAAATGCAATGTACAACAGTGTCTCAGACACTGTTTGCGATTCCCAATGGGGTCGCAAATTACATACCTCATCAATATTCATGAGGCAAGCGCAATTTGCGACCCCATTGGGAATGGCCAGCACTCACAGGGATGGTGGCCTGCTGGGGTAAGCAGACCACCATGTCTGTGACTGCTTTTTGCAATAAAGCAGTTTTTTTTTTTTTTAAATGCAGCCCGCTTTCCTCAAAAGAAAGCAAGATGCATTTAAAAAAGAAAAATGAAACTCTTCAGTTTCATTTTTTAAGGGCAGGCAGTGGTCCCTGGGACCATGCCTGCTCTTAAGAAATGTTTTCGCACCCAGTCACAAAGGGGAAGGGGTCTCCTGGGGACCCCTTCCCATTTGCGAGTGGCTACCACCCTTTTGGAAAGGGTGGTAAACTGCGAGTGTCTTGCAATCGCAAATGCGGTCACAAAACAATGGTCCATGCCATTTGCACTCGCTATTAGGAAGGGACGCCCTTGGCACACCCCTTCCTAATAGCGAGTCGCTAACCATTATTTTGCGAGTTGCAAAATAGGGTTAGTACATTGGCCAGACCTTTTTTGCGGGTGCAAACTGGCAGAATTCCCCTTTGCGACTGCAAAGAACGGTCGTACATCTGGCCCCTGGTGCTTTCCCTGGCTCAGTTGCATCCATTGCTTCTCTGGTCTCGACTAAGCTAAAATAGAAGACGTATGCTGTGGCCCGTTTTACTTCAACTTAAGTTAGCCCTTATGATGTATGTGAGGACCCAGATACTTCAGAATATAAGTGAGTAAAATGCCTACTCCAGGTACCAGGGTCCAGGTAATGATCTTCTCTTGCATAACCTTATTTACTAACATGAGCTATTATTTTCCAGAATGTGGCATGATCTTTGTTCCTTGCTGCGGAAATCAAATCTTTCCAGTTGGCCTCATCCCATTTCTTTTCAGCAAACACTAGCACTTTCTTATACTCTGCCCTGGCATCTCTCACTAACTTCATATTATTCGTCTTCAGGGCCCCTAATAACCGCTTCTTAGCTGCTCGGCAATCCTTAGTGTACCAGGGTTTATTCGACGGGCACCTAGATGTACCTGTTTTCAAACATCAATATCTTTGCAACTCTATCGATCTATCTATTTTTCTATTTTGGCAACTCTCTGTATGTATGCAACCCTTTCTATGTATGCAGCCCTGTCTCTTTAGCTCTCTATCTATGCAACTGTCTATCTATTTGTCTTGTCTCTCTATCTTTCTCTCTGTCTGCCAGTCTATCTATTTAAACAACCCTCTCTATCTATCTTTGCAAGCCTGTCTAATTTTTCTGTCTTTTCATCCCTCTTTATAAAATTGTCATGAAGATTTTCAAAAACATCACAAAAAAGCACAAGCAAAGTGAAGAGTCTGGCAGCCAACTTCTGACCAAATGTTTGTTTAGCTGTAGTGCTATCAATGTAAAAAGAGTTTCTCTTGGGTGGTAAATAACAAATGTCAAAATCCACTACATACAACCATATACAATCACTAGAAGCATTCAAATTTACTAAATATATTTAGAATTTAAGGCTCATAAATCAATTATAAACAGATGAACAAACACTAATTCAAATATCACAAAAGTTCTTTTATTAAAATCACAAGTTCATAAAAATTAAAAACCAAAAACCAAATTTAGACAAATTAAAAAATGTGTATCACAAATACATACATATGACAATCATAATGCTTAAAATGTACGAGAGACAAGAAACAAGTGAAACATTAAGAAAACATCATGGCTAGGTTAGTTCGATTGAATCAATTTTGTTGGAGTCTATCAGTTCTAATATGATTAGACTCAGATGTTCCTCGAATTTAACCATACAAAAGAGGGCGTCGACGCGTTTCGGTGGGCTCAATCTATTTGTAAACCACCTTCTTCAGAACATTAATTATTATTGTCTCTCCTAACTTTGGCACAATGTCATATATGCCTATTTAAAAAAAAAACAAAAAAAATGTCAAACATCATATTATTCTATATAAAATACGTCAAAACAACATATGGGACATCCAGATTAAAAACATTTTTTCTTCTATACATATAATCAATGCTACAAAACCTATATATCATAGACAACCACTCTCAATAGTGTGATATTATAACTGTTTTAAGGGCCCCAAAAAGATTTCTTTTTCAGTCTTAAACACATTCAAACTGCTGGGTCTACATAACTACCATTTACTCTACACACTTTCTGTTAAACAAGTGCATCATGTTGGAAGATGTGTATAATATATCTTTCCAACTAACGTTTGTACAATAAAAATATATATGTACAACATGATCCCCATTTAAGAAATATATTATTATGAGGGAATCAGCCTAAACAGTCTCCTAAAAATTATGTCCTTATTGAGTCAGGATGACTGTCTGGTGTTGTTATATACCAGACTATTTTAACACACTCCAGTTATAATTGTTTTTATTCAAAGTAACTTGATATACCTCTTATTATGCTGACGTAGTATGCCTTATGATGAATACAACTCGTCAGGGTGGAATGGCAATTTTCAATCCTTATTCATAGTTAAAAAGGGGTAGTATATCCTCTGTTTTATGAAAAGAAGACATCAAAGGTTAAGAACAAGTAAACAGATTTAGAGTAATACTATTGGGAAGATAACTCTTAAAAACCCACCTCTAGTGCTAATCGTGGATAATAGTCCCCAACGTCGGTTCGGTGTGGGATCACTGAGGGTTAAAATCAAATTCCAATAATATAAGGATATGGAGATCCTTTGAAGAAAATATATATATAGAGTAGGGTTATTAAATACCAAATTGCCGAAGCTGTAGTGCTAGCCAAGACATTTTGTTTTTACTAAAACTATGTGTTCGAGGCACATGAGCTGCAGATCACACACTATGCATAGATCGCCATCTGGTGTTGGGCTCGGATGTTTGCACTTTGTTGTTGTATTGGAATAAGTCTTTGGAAGTCACGAGATCGGTGACTCCTCCTTTGGACAATAGTGCGCATGGGCATCGACTCCATCTTCAGATTGTTTTTTTCCGCCATCGGGCTCGGATGTGTTCCTCGCGCTCCAGTTCGGTGCTGCCACCGTTCTAACTTTCGACGCACTATCCTTCACCCTTTCGTCGGTATTGTTTTCGATCGCGTTTCCCTTTTCGACGCGCATCTCTACAAACTCCAATCCTTCGATTCCGGTCGTCGCCGCAGGCCTTCGGGCCTAACTGCGCCATCAGGTCTTCTTGGCTCATGGAAAGGACTCCCTTCAAAAAGTGTCCTCAATGTGGGTCCAAGTTCCCCCACGCCGATCTTCACGAGGTGTGTAACCTCTGCCTTTCACCCGAGCACGAGGCCAAAGACTGTCCAGCTTGCGCCTCTTTCCGCTCCAAGAAAACCAGAAGGGATCGTCGAGCTCAAAGAAATATGGCTCGATCGTCGACATCCATACCAGACGATATCTTCCAGGAAGGCGTCTATGTACCCGAACAGGAACAACTCGAAGAGGGCCTCATCAGCGCCTCCGAAGCCGACGATTCCGATGTCGAAGACATCACTCCTGGGCAACGGGTCGTAAGTACTGATGTCGTCCCCTCCCCACCATCCATTCCGGCAAAGATTTCGGTAACACCTTCACCTTTGGGCCTAGGTGCACACGGGACAAAACTTCCCACGCCCCGCCTTCCGGCTCGGCCAAGAAGTCGACAAATAAGCCTTCAGGCCGCTCGGGCTCGAGCCAGCCTACCCTCGGTGCCGAAACCCCATCCCCGGCACCGAGACCAAAAGTCAAGCCACTGTCTACGCCCGCACCAAAGCCGGGTTCCACATCAGCGCCTTCGGCACCGAAACCCACCGGCACTGAGCCTTCGACTCCGAAAAAACCATCGGAATCGAGCAAACAACCAGTTCCGAGAACAGCTGGACCTCAACCTTCGGAGCCGAAAAAGTTACCGGTACCGGCTCCAAAGACCCCAACGGAACAGACTAAAACTCCCGTTTCCAAACCTAGGGAGGTCAAAACAACTCCAAAATTGGTGCCACACAAACATTCGGACCCGAAAAAATCAGCGCTGAAACACCACACTTCACAGGAGGAGCTTTTCCAACCCAACAAACCCTGGAAATAGACCCAAATACAGGTCGCCTTGTGGTTAGTCCTTCCAGGAAGAGGAAATTGGACAAACCTGCACCAGCTCCAATCCCTCTCAAGAAAAGAGACATTGCCACTTCTCCTTTCAGGATCCCTTCTCCACCCCCTCCTCCACAACACATCTCTCCTATTCCATCTCCAGTACCCTCAGAATCTCCTCCACCTCAGGATGATGAGGACCCTTCTGAGTACGAGGGTGATGATCAACCCTTAGGAGAACCTAGCCCTCCTAATATCCCAACTGACCCATGCAACAATTATGGCACACCAGATGTTCCTGACACACCACAGGATGATGTCTACCCATCTAGGCCATCCCCTCCAGAGGACACTATAGGGTTCACTCAGCTCATACATAGAGCCGCAGAATACCACGGTGTAGATTTACACACAGACCCTATAGAAGAAGACTTCCTTATGGACACTTTCGCACCATCTCAAAGGTCCACTTCTATTCTCCCAATGTTGAAAGGGGTAATCAAACACGCTCCTGAAGTCTTCAAAGGTCCTGTCAGGGCTAGAGTCATTAACCCCGGGGTAGAAAAGAAATATAAGTCTGCCCCAGCTGACCCTGTTTACATTAAAGGGCAACTTCCCTTAGATTCTTTATTAGTTTCTAATGCCAGGAAAAGGGCTAATTCCCAAACCTCAGGCGATGCTCCACCTCCTGATAAGGAGTCAAAACTCTTGGACGCATCAGGTAAAAGAACAGCGTCCCAGGCAGCTAACATTTGGCGAATTGCCAACACACAGGCGTTGCTGGCTAGGTACGATAGGGCACACTATGATGAACTGGAGACCCTACTACAACACCTTCCAGATCAATACAAAACAAGAGCCACTGATCTCATACAGGAAGGCAAGATTATAACAAATACCTCCATTCGGTGTGCTCTAGATGCTGCAGACACAGCCTCACGAGCCATTAATACCAGTGTCCTTTTGCGTAGACATGCATGGCTCCGTATTTCAGGGTTCAAACCTGAGGTTCAAACTGCCATACTAAATCAGCCGTTTGACCAAGAACATTTATTTGGCCCTAGTGTGGATTCATCTTTAGAAAAGATGAAAAAAGACACCGACACAGCCAAATCAATGGGAGCTTTGCAATCCCAAACTCCCAGAAGTTCCTTTCGTCGCTCCTCTTATAGGGGCGCCTCTAGAGGTTTTACCACGGATAACTCCTCCACATCCTATAAAAGTCCCACACAGACCTCCTCTACCAGGGGTTATTACAGAGGAGGCTACAGGGACAATAATAACAAGGGTAGAGGCAAAACCGTCAATACCCGTACTGCCTCCACCTCCAAACAATCACTTTCCTCCACTCCCCCCAGACCATTCCACTCCGGTCGGGGGAAGATTACTACAGTTCCTAACTGTCTGGAACACCATTACCACGGACAGGTGGGTGAGACAAATCATCCAATCCGGTTATTGCCTGGAACTCACTTCAACTCCTCCAAACATACCACCCAAACAGCGTCCAATGTCAGTAGACCATTTAACGTTTCTCAAGCAAGAAGTAATTTCCCTCCTACAAAAACATGCAATAGAACCAGTTCCCCTGCATCAACAAAACACAGGGGTCTACTCACTGTATTTTCTCATTCCAAAGAAGGACGGAACTCTGAGGCCCATCCTCGACCTCAGACCATTAAACCTCTACATACAGTCAGACCATTTTCATATGGTCACTTCAACAACTCCTTCCTCTACTCAAACAAGGTGATTTCCTTGCCACCTTAGATCTCAAGGACGCCTACTTCTACATTCCCATTCACCCTGCTCACAAGAAATATCTTCGATTTGTAGTGGACGGTTAACATTATCAGTTCAAGGTGCTCCCATTCGGAGTCACCACAGCACCCAGAGTCTTCACAAAATGTCTGGCAGTCGTAGCAGCCCACTTAAGAAGACAACAAATTCACGTCTTCCCATACTTGGACGACTGGCTCATAAAAGCCAGGTCGCATACCCAGTGTGTGAATCACACACACACCACAATCCAACTACTTCACGACTTAGGGTTCACAATAAACCTCACAAAGTCTCGCCTCCAACCGTCCCACGTCCAACAATATCTAGGTGCCACAATAGACACCTTAAGAGGCCTTGCATACCCCAATCCAGCCAAGATAGCAAGCATGCAAGCCCTTATAACAAAATTCCAGCCGCAACACTCACTTCCAGCTCGAGTGTTTATGCAACTAATAGGGATGATGGCCTCTTGCATATTCATAGTACCGCATGCAAGACTCCAGATGCGCCCCTTACAGGAATGCTTGGCACGTCAGTGGAACCAGGCTCTAGGTCAGCTAACAGATCTGGTGTTGGTAGACGGCCACACACATCGCTCTCTGCAGTGGTGGAACACCCAAAACCTTTCCAAAGGGCGACCGTTCCTAGAGCCAGTTCCACAGATTGTGCTAACAGCAGACTCATCGCTCACCGGATGGGGGGCTCATCTACTACATCACACCATACAGGGCACATGGACACCTCAGCAAAAGTTACTCCACATCAATCATTTGGAGTTACTCGCAATCTTTCTGGCATTAAAATCATTCCAGAATCAGATATCAGGCAAAGCTGTCTTAGTCCGGACGGACAACATCACAGCAATGTATTATTTACAAAAACAGGGGGGGGACGCACTCTCTACAGCTCTCTCAACTAACTCAGAGCATATGGAGGTGGGCTATTCCTCAAAACATATTCCTCTTAGCCCAACATCTTCCAGGAATTCAAAATCAGATCGCAGATCTGTTAAGTCGTCAAACACAACAAATTCACGAGTGGGAACTTCACCCACAAGTTCTTCAACCATTTTTCCAAATGTGGGAGCATCCAGAGATAGATCTCTTCGCCACACATTACAACACAAAATGCCCAAGCTTCGCCGCCAGATATCCACACCCATTGTCCAAAGGCAATGCGATATGGATGAATTGGTCAGGCAGATTTGCGAACGCTTTTCCGCCTCTCCCACTCATTCCATTAGTGGTGCGCAAGCTACAACAGCAGTCACTAACACTGATTCTAGTTGCTCCAACATGGGTCAGACAACCATGGTACACAACATTGCTGGAACTATCTGTAGTCCCGCACCAAAAGCTACACCTCTCCCCACATCTTTTAACACAAAACCGTGGAGAGATCAGACATCCAGATCCAGCACAGCTCAACCTAGCGATCTGGCTCCTGAAGTCCTAGAATTCGGTTACCTCAATCTTCCACCTGATTGTATGAACGTTATCAAAGAGGCTAGGCGCCCCACCACTAGAGCCTGCTACGCAGCCAAGTGGAAAAGATTTGTTATATACTGTACCAATAACTCAATCAATCCTCTAGATGCGTCCATTCAACACATCATATGTTACCTGCTGCATCTTCAAAGATGTAATCTAGCATACACATCCATTAGATTGCATCTCGCTGCCATAGCAGCTTACCTACAAAATAGACAACATTTGTCATTATTCAGGGTACCAGCCATTAAAGCATTTATGGAAGGTCTCAAAAGAATAATTCCTCCCAGGGTACCACCCTCTCCAGTGTGGAATCTAAACATCATCCTCACTAGGTTAATGGGCCCTCCATTCGAACCTCTACATAAATGTGAGCTCCAATTTCTTACATGGAAAGTTGCTTTCCTTGTAGCTATCACATCTCTCAGAAGAGTCAGTGAGTTACAGGCACTAACTATTCAAGAACCATTTTTGCAACTCCATCATAACAAAGTGGTTCTCAGGACAAACCCCAAATTCCTTCCTAAAGTTATTTCTCCCTTCCATCTCAACCAATCTGTGGAGTTGCCAGTATTCTTCTCGCAACCACAGACAGTAGCAGAAAGAGCTCTTCATACACTAGATGTGAAAAGAGCCCTCCTTTACTACATTGACAGAACAAAACCTTTTCGCAAAACAAAACAACTTTTTGTATCCTTCTCACCACCATATAAAGGCAATCCTATATCAAAATCTGGCATTGCAAGGTGGATTGTCAAATGTATACAAATTTGCTACCACAAAGCAAAACGTACACTATCAATTCCCCCTAAAGCCCACTCTACCCGTAAAATTGGGGCTTCCATGGCATTTTTAGGGAACATTCCCTTAGATGACATCTGCAAAGCAGCTACATGGTCTACACCGCACACATTCACAAAACACTATTGTGTAGATGTGCAGGCAAAACAACAAGCTAGGGTGGGCCAGGCTGTACTCAAAACACTATTTCAAACTACTGCAACAGATACTGGTGGTCGCCGCTAAAGGGAGGTACTGCTATGCAATCTATGCATAGTGTGTGATCTGCAGCTCATATGCCTCGAACGGAAAATGCTACTTACCGGTATGCATCTGTTCTTGGCATGTAGAGCTGCAGATCCACACACGCCCACCCACCTCCCCGGCTACCTTTACCTGTTCCAGTATTATCTTAATTAGATACAACATACATGTACATCTCTTTCTGTTTCTCACAAAACTCTATTTCCCTTCTTGGCGAAAAAACAATCTGAAGATGGAGTCGATGCCCATGCGCACTATTGTCCAAAGGAGGAGTCGCCGATCTCGTGACTTCCAAAGACTTATTCCAATACAACAACAAAGTGCAAACATCCGGGCCCAACACCAGATGGCGATCTATGCATAGTGTGTGGATCTGCAGCTCTACATGCCAAGAACAGATGCATACTGGTAAGTAGCATTTTCCATATACCTTAGCTATATGGATTGTCACCCAGACTTCATCATATGGCGAGGGGTCTGCCCACTTCACTTTGAGATATGGTATGTTGTCCATTCACCCACACACAAAGTAGTTCTCCTTGGTGCCAGGGACCGCTATAGTAATGTGTGAGTTTTGGAGACCCCTCAAAATATTTTGCCGTTGTCCTTTTTTGGGGGACGGGGGGTTGAAGGCAATGCAGCTTTCCCAAGAATAAATTTTGCTAAAACCATGCAAGAAAAAAACAAGAACTGCCAAAGCCCAAAGGCTGCCTCCAGACCTATTAGCTTGGCCAGTGATTGTTTCATTTAAAATGGACACAATAAAAAAAACTGGTATAATATACTAGTATATTTGTGTAACTGTCCAATTCAAAATACTTGTGATGTCATTCATCTTTTATCATACGCATTGCCTCTTACTAGACCTTGGAGAAATGTGTGTAGAGACCCTATTTCTGAAGCATTATAGTTTGCGATCAGTGAGTTTAGAGACAAAACCGCTTGTATGACACATTTGTCCCATACAGATTACAAGGTAAAGCTGTAACACAGCACACGAACATCTGCATTACCATCTGCAAAGGCTGGAAGTGATGTGGAGTTAAACATGTGTAAAATTGTGTACTGTGTGATTGTGTGTCATGCCTCGTTTTGCAATTTTCTGATGTCGGTTAGTGGCTTTTACCTCCTGATTTAGCACTGTGCAGTAAGTAATAAGGAACCTTTGAGTTTCTTACAGTTTCAATTTATCCTAGGTTATGTGTTTTTCTATTTTTTAGTGTTTTACTCTATTTGGGACACTATGCAGCAGGTGCATTATGTTATGTTATGATATTTATAGAGCGCATGGCTGTCCCAGCAACGGCACGTCCCAGCACTAAGACAGCAAGGAGGGTTAAGCAAGTGGAGTGGACTAACGATCAGCGAAGAGCCAAGTCTTTACCGCCCTTCCGAAGGCCAAGTGGTTGGAAATGCTTCTGGTAGAGAGGGGCAGGGAGTTCCAGAGGGCCGGCGCAATCGCCAGAAATAAGCGCCCTCGGTCTCTGGCTCTGCGAACCCGGGGAACCCGAGCCAGGTGGAGATCAGCAGAGCGTGGCACGCGCGTGGGGGTATAGGGAAGACACAGATTGCTCAGAATCGCTGGACAGGTGCCAGAGAGAATCTTATGAGTGAAGCACAGGGCTTTAAAGTGCATTCTCTGCTCTATGGGAGCCAATGTAGATGGCGAAGGAGACCAGAGACCGAACAATACCTAGGAAGGGCAAACCGAGTTCGTGCGGCGGCATTCTGGGCACGCTGGAGCCTTTTAATCACTGACTTATTGGAACCAAGGAACAACGCGTTACAGTAGTCCAGCCTTGACAAGACAGTGGCTTGGACAATCATCTGATGGGTATGGGGATTAAAAAGTCCTAAAATGGGTTTTAGGCCCCGGAGCAGGCCAAAGCAAGTTCCTGCCACTGACTTGGCATGAGCGTCAAAAGAGAGACCGCTATCTACCCAGACGCCCAAGTTCTTGACAACAGTTTTCGGCAGGGGGGGTGCGCCGAGCTCGAGCCGCTACCAGTTGCTACCCTTAAGATGGGGGTCTCTTCCTAGGAGAAAGCTCTCTGATTTAGTGGAATTCAATTGGAGACAGTTGGCTGCCATCCAGTCCGAGATGGCGGTCAGGTCCTCCTAAAATTTTGCGGAGTCCTGGCTAGGATCATTGGTAAAGGAAAGCACCAACTGCGTGTCATCAGCGTACGACACCAAGGAGATATTTCGAGCTTTAGCTATCGGAGCCAATGGCCGGATATAGACATTGAACAATGCTATACCCTGAGGGACGCCACAGCGTAAAGGATGTGTGTGGGAGTGAAAAGGGGGAGCAATGACTTGATAGGTCCTGTCGGACAAAAAGGAAGAAAACCAGGAGGGGGCTTTGTGAATGATACCGATCTCCCGCAGCCGGTGCAGCAGGATATTATGGGAGACTGTATCGAAAGCTGCACTTGGGTCGAGTAGAATCAGTGCCGAGGTTCTGCCCTCATCCAGGTAGGCTCGTAATTGCTCGGTGACCGCCAACAGAGCTGACTCAGTGCTATGACGAGGCCTAAAACCATTTTGAGAAGGGTCCAGTATAGAATGAGATTCCAAGTACTGAGTCAGGATAGTGCTGACGTGAGATTCTGTTATTTTAGCTAAAAATGGGAGTAGAGAAATCAGGCGGAAATTCTCTGGCCTGGTGGCATCTAGTGAAGGTTTTTTCAGCAGGGGAATAACCTTGGCATGCTTCCATAATTTCGGGGTAACTGCTGAAGATAAGGAGAGGTTAGTAAGTTCCAAGCATATGGGTAAAAGACAATCCTGGAACTTCATAAAGAGGTGGGGTTTAAGAGGGTCATCTGGGGACCCGGATTTTATCTTAGTAAACAGGACTTCCCTCTGAGGGCCGGGTCGATTGGGGCCTGCTCATCATGCCTGGGCGAGCAGGTTGACGGCAACGTCGGGGCCCCGGAGCCTCTCAGGAGCGCTCTGTATTTTGAGCCGCACCCTCCCTCCTCCTCATGATGGCCGACCAGCTGTGCCGGAGCCGCAGAGAGGTGTGGTGCAGCGGCCAGGGCGGCTGACTCCGGAGCGTGGGGCTCACGGTTCGATTCCCATCGCCAGAGGCAGATCAGCTCAGCATCATGTGACTCTGGGCAATAGCTCACTTAATCTCCCCGACGGCCCCCAGCGCCTTGAGACCCTTAAGGGTGATTAGTTTGCGCTTTACAAATACCTGTTTTTTTTTTACCCTAGAAGCTTCTATTTATTTAAAGCGCCCGCCCTCCTCCTCTTGAGTCCTGGTTGGCCTGAAGTCGTGTCCCCTGCAGCGGGAGATCTGTACTCTTTAGCCCGGCGCTGCTGCTGACAAAGGGGATCACAGATTTGTTTAGTTTGTTTGATATTGGGGAGGGGTGATCCCGGAGGGCCTTTTCCACCTGCCCTGAGCACAAAATGTCAGAGCCTGCAAAATAGTAAAAGAGGGCTATTCATCCAGGAATAATAGATCCAACAAGACTCCCTCTGTTGCTGCCTACAAAGTGGCAGCCATCCTGGGCTATCCTGGGCCATTTTCCCCCTGCCCAGTGTACAAAATGTCGGAGCCTGTAAAAGTAAAAAGTAACAGAGGACTATTCACCCTTGCTTAGAAAGGCCAACAAGACATCCTCTGCTGCAGCCTACAAAGTGGCAGCCATCTTGTAACGACATCCAACCCACTGTGATACTTGGCCCATCTGACCATTCTGCGATGCATTCTTCTTTAAATTCCCACTGAAATACATTGCTCCTACACAGGCCTAGTCTTGTCTCTATATTTCCCTCTGAAATACATATTCCTAGCATTTCCTCAGTAGGATTGCAAACTGGTCTTTCCACCCAAAACAAGAAAAACCACATCATGGCGGGAGTAACTATGAAACCTACAGGAAGCAACTCCTATTCTATACTATACCCCTCCAATCTGTCTAGGAATGCTACAAAAACCTTCAAACACAACCTTCTTAGAAAAAAAACCCCGAAACTCTGTTCCTTGACCCCTCCTTCAACGTAAACAAAGGTATAATAATCAATGACCTTATATTTTTCACTAGAAAAATGGCTAAATGGTGAACTTCCTTTACTAAGCTACTAACCATCCAGGACAAGAAAAATATTCCTTATGGAACCAGGATTATAACGGCACCCTCACAAAACCTTAGAGCTACTCTGAACATAACCTCCTACAAAAACGACACTGTTCTTATCCAAGCAGCCAATAAGGACTTAGAACAATTCGACAAATACTTTTCCACACTAAAAGCTCACACCTTCACTCAACCCATAGACCACTTGGATCAAACAGATTCCTCTATCTCTCTAGAGTCACAGCAACCGACACCCTTACCTAGAACCCTCGAAAGAAGCAATAGCAACTCACCTCCCTTAGAACTCAACTCACGACCCTTGTCATCTCCATACCTTGCTCCTAGCCCCATCCCCAGAAGCAGAATTTCTTTTAGAACTAACTCCCCACCCCCCCTCAACCCTTCTCTGACCTCCGGTGAAGTTCACAGCAATGAGGCCGCTGTAGCGAATCGTAAAAAAGCCTCCCACCCGTGCCAACCCCGCTCATCTACGACTACCACTAACCCAGCCGCTCAAACCTCCCATACTGCGAGCACAGTTATTGGACCACCCAGCAATCCTAACCCCAGCCCTACTTGTGTGCTGCTCCTTCCTTCTCCCTCATACCAATTTGAACTAGACACACTCAGAACCCACACGGACATTACATACCGGAACCTACAAAACTTTATATCAGAAATTAAAAATATCTTACAACTCTCAGAAAATTCTCTCACAAAATTCGACCACTTTCAAAAATCATTAGCCTCAGCTAACAACAAGCTAAATACTATCCCACTGCCTCTGTCAAACCGACAATTCTGTACTCGTAAACACCATACCTACTTAACTGACTCTGAAATCCAAACCTTACTACTATCCTATGAATCAACTCCATGTCCCCTCACCAATAAGGATGAATTCTCTATTCACCCAGTCCCCATCAATCCAAATAGAACCTCACAACCGAATCACAGAAAGATAAACCCTAATAACCTACAAAGAATTACCCTAACCACTGAAAATCATGACCTTACTTTAGGAAATGCATCAAATCAGATCTCCTACCTACTACTCAACTGCCGCTCAGCAATGAACCCCGCCTCTGACATCGCCGACCTCATCCTGAACCGGAAAGTGGACGTAACCATCTTAACGGAAACTTGGCTCACGGAATCATCCTCCCCATGCCTAGACCTTCTGGTCCCCCCCCTAACTACACCATTATAAGACTAGACCGACCACATAAAACGGGCGGAGGCATCGCTTGCATATATCGATCCAACATCCCTATCTCGAAGTTTCACTCCGAACCCCTTGACTCTTGTGAATACCTCGGGCTCTCCATAAAATCTTCAGATAACCATCCTTACAAACTACATATACTTTACCATTCCCCTGGTAAAAACGCCTAATTCATAGACCAACTAATGGAAATCATTACAACAATCTCGACCCCTCGCTCTAGTGACATATTCCTAGGGGACTTCAATCTGCACTGGGAAGACCCCTTAGATAAGCAAGTCAATGCTGTCAAAATCTTCCTAGCAGACCATTCCCTGATCCAAGCCTGTTTACTACCAACTCATTCCAAAGGTGCTACACTTGACTGGATCATCTCTAAAGAAAAAATGGTTGAATCTATCTCGATCATCCCATGTGATTGGTCAGACCATCACATTATTACTTTCCAAATACCCACCACTAAAAGGAAAACTTCCTCACAGCAAATCAAGCCCAGACATTGGATTACAGACACGAAAAACCTTAACTGGAACAATCTAGCTTCCTACTGTGAGAAAGTACTCCTTCCTCCTAATAACTTGTTAGACGTCAATGAACTCACTGATCACTACAACTCCACGATAACCAAACTATTTGACCACGTAACCTCACCAAAACTCAAAAGAATACCGGACAAAGGCAAAAACCTGTGGTTCAATGGAGCCCTGAATGAGGAAAGATGTAAACTGAGACTAACTGAACGGAAATGGAGACAACATCCCTCTTCCCATCAACTCAAACTGTTAAGAAAGTCTAGAATCTCCTATAATAAAAGTATTCTAAAATTTAAAAAACACTTCTTTAGATCGGAACTAGACAATGCCAAAAATAGACCGAAGAAACTCTTTGAAATGTTAAAACAACAATCAAATAAATTGGGCAAAACCGCACTCATGACTTCAAAATCGCAGCTAAGTAGTGAAGAAATGTCTTCCTTCTTCACAGCTAAAGCCAACTCTCTACAAAATGAGCTCAGGACAGCCGCAAAGAACTCTCAAGTTGAAGGTCCAGTCCAACCTGCTCTGCCTATGCCCAAAAATAACGCTCATTGGTCAACCTTCAAACTTTACGATTTCAGTGATATTACAAAAACCTTAGCGACTATCAAACCTAATAACCACTTCAATGACCCTCTCCCTTCAAATTGCCTAGCTCTTGCCTATGATATGGTAGATATATCATCTCCCCTCTCTGGACCAAAATAATCAATGAATCGCTCTCGCAAGGTTCCATCCCGGATTTCCTAAAAATTGGTCAAGTCACCCCCATCTTAAAAAAACCTACAGAAAACCCCTCAGACCCCAATAGCTTCCGACCAATAACCAACATTCCCATGCTAGCCAAGGTTTTGGAAAAATGTGTTCAACAACAATTGAACCAACACATCATGGATTTCAAGCTACCGGACGATTGCCAATCAGGTTTCAGACCCGAGCATAGCACCGAAACAGCAATTCTTCATATAGTTGATGACGCCCTACTTGCTCTCAACCATAATGAAACCTGTCTACTAGTCCTGCTTGACCTCTCGTCTGCTTTTGACACTGTGAATCACGGCAAAATCCTAGAGAGGCTAGAAAACAGGATGGGTCTATCAGGCACTGTCCTTCAATGGTTCAAATCCTTACTAGAAAACAGAACGCAAAGGTTTATAGTGAATAAAAATCTTTCTCCATCATCCCCAAATCTACTAGGAGTACCACAAGGCTCAAGTTTATCCCCTGCGCTATTCAACCTCTATGTTGAACCCCTAACTGAACTATTACAGCAGGTGAATATCTCCTTCCACATATAAGCGGATGACACACAGTTGTATATCAAGATCACTTCATTGAAGAGATCAAGATGATGAATCAAGCTCTGAAAAAGACCGTCCACTGGCTAACGACTAACTTCCTCAAGCTAAACTCGCAAAAAACTGAATTTCTTCTAATTTTCCATCCAAAAAACTCTTCGGTGATAAAGGAGTGGACCAAGATGATCACTGCTCTAAATTGTACGCCGATCCTTGTGGACTCCACCAAATCGCTTGGAATCACGCTGGATAAGAACCTTTATATGCAAACACACATCAACATGTTGGCTAAAAATGCCCGCTTTCACCTCAGCTATCTCAGAAAAATGAAACCATTCATCGAGAACCTGGAACTCAAAACTGCACTTCAGGCATTAGTCATCTCGAGGTTGGAATATGGATGTACTACTCTATCGGGGCTTCCCAAAATCTCAACAGCCCCTAAAAGCCTGTCTCAGAGCAGCCGCAAGACTCCTAACGGGATCTAGAAAATTTGACCATATCTTACCACACCTGAAGGCGCTCAACTGGCTACCCTATGAAGCGAGAATACACCTAAAGATGGCCTGCATTACAACCCCCCAATATCTAGCCCAGAAACTTACTATATCTGGAGGAAACAGACACTCTAGGAGCTCCAACAATCTTCTCCTGAAACCTTCATGCTGCAGCAAAAAAAAAAACATTTGACAGAGCATTTTCCGGAGCTGCACCAAGAATCTGGAACTCACTCCCTCCAGGCATCAGAAAAATCTCTTCGTCGACATTATTGAAAAAGAAAGCTAAAACGTTCCTGATGAGCAAATTCCTCCCTTAACTCCTTAGCAATCTTCACCCACCTGGGCTCTATAAACTGCAAAAGATAACCTTTCATCTTGCCCCTCTCTGGGAGTGACTCTCCCAACTTTGGCGATCACACGATCCGACTCCGAAGGAAGCTCTACTTTCGATATCACTCCTGCTTGCAATGAACCAATCTGCTTCTCTAAACTCATGCCCGTGATGACAGCCTCACTAATATGATTTGTTTGTACTTGAACTTGTTCCTACTGCACCAAACTGAACAACCTATTTCTACTTATTATGTTCATTATCGATTTGTACTCTTCCAAATCTCATATATGCCACATATCTATATATATATATATATATATATAGGACCCTACTAAAATGTTCTTGAATTTGTTGCTCTGTGCTGTGAAGCGCTCTGATACCCTACTCAGGGTCTTGTTCGCGCTATACAAAACACTAAAAAAAAAAAAAAAAGGGTTTCGGAGGAAAAGATGACAGGGAATGGTTAGTAGTTCTTGAGTGGTGGACCCCCAAGGGGTCCGGATCCGTATTGTCCGGGCAGAAACTGTCATAGATGAGTTTGACCCTATTGATGAAGTAAGTGGCCAATGCCTCACATTGAGAGTTGGACAATATAGTGCTTTCAGGAACCGAACAAGATTTCACCATATCTTTTAAGAGAGAGAAAATAGTTTTTGTGGGGTTGTTACTCATGTTAATTTTGTTCACATAATAGGTGGTCCGGGTCTTCTGAACCAGTTAATGGAAGGTTTTAATAGAAGTTCTGTACTGAAGTTTGGCTATGGGGTCGTAACAACGCCTCCAGGCACGTTCCAGAACCTTGCAGTTCTTCTTCGCTACTGTTAGCGTCTCGTCAAACCAAGTGTTAGCTCACGCTTTCTTAGGGTAGGTCAACTTGGCAGGGATACACTTATCCAGTGCCTGACTGACCCACCACTTAAAACAATCATTGGCCGCCTATATGTTAGTCGGCAATGCTATTGTCAGAGTGCCGAGAACAGCTCGGAAAGTGGTGGGATCCAATTTATGCCACGGACGTTTGCTTAGAGGGTTGCAGTGGAGCTGAGATTTAGGGATATATATATATATATATATATATATATATATATCTCCAATATCTCGTCCCTAGAGGTCCAGGCCCCTTTACCCATGGGATGGACCGAATATATATATATATATATATATATATATATATATATATATATATATATATATATATATTCGGTCCATCCCATGGGTAAAGGGGCCTGGACCTCTAGGGACGAGATATTGGAAAAACCAGGGTCAAGGAGTTGACCAGCCAGGTGCGTAGGTCCTGGAACCCATTGTGACAATTGGCAAGCTGCCATGTCGCCTAAGAAGTTATAGATGTCAAGGTCGCCTTGGGACTCCCAATGGAGATTCAGATCACCTATGATGGTAAAATTGGCTGTTTTGAGTGCCATTGAGGTAACAGCATTGGCTAGCGCTTCTCTAAATGTTTTTAGACGGACCAGGTGGCTGATAGATAAGCAGTCCAGAGAGCGTAAAGTTATCAGTCAGTGCAATTTTAAATAGTGCGCTTTTGCAGTCAGGGAGATTTTCCAGGGTGAGAGTACAGGCGTAGATGGTTCTATATATCATTGCAATTCCCCTGCCTCTCCCCTCCCTTCTATTCAGATTGTTCATGGCGTATCCGGTGGGCTAAGCCAGGGCCGGAATAGCAACAGAATCCTGAGAGAGCCAGGTCTCTGTGAGAAATAAAATATCAGGGGACTGCTCATGTAGAGGTCAAACACCTCTGCATGGTGTTTCGCCAAGGAGCGACAATTCAGGCTGCAATTTTTATATTCCTTTGTGCGAGGAGATGGACGCAGGCAGGGGCTGATCCTAACAGCACACTGATTGCAGCACGGGAAACCGGCGGCTGGGGACCAGCTATGACTACCACAAGGAGGGACGCCCAATTGCAGGGCGAGAAGGGCCTCGCGCGAGTAAGCCAACTTGTGGGGAGACAGCCGGGCAGAGTGCCTGGCTCCTGGCGACGTCCAGGTGCGGACGGACTCAGACGGGCTTGCCTTTGGCGCATTCGGTGCGCCCGTGGCGTGCCCGCTGCATTATCCCACTGAACTATTTTAAATGGCCTTGTTCTCGGTTGTAAGTAGGGTGGTGAAGGTCTAGTCCTTACCAAGCTCACACTGGTAGGTGCTTCGAAAAAATTAAAACGCATTTCATACCTCACTCTTTAGCAAGAAGCAGGGAGTAGAGTTTACAATTTTATTATACTAATTAATAGCAAATCCTCAGTATAGATCACAATCTATAGAAAAGTGCATGAAGCTAATATTCTACATTTATCACAACTCGTTTGTGATCAGGGAAGGCTGAAGAAGTTGGTAAGTATCAGGCTGATGTCAGCACACAGGAGTCTGCCCCTGCTACCAGCCCTGGCTCCTGTGCATTGACAGTCATGAAGCAGTGGTGCTGTTCAGCACAGGCCGGGCTCGGCATCAGCTCTGCCCCTGCTACCAGCCTTGGCTCCTGTTCATGGACGGTCATTGAGGCTCGGCATCAGCTCTGTCCATGCTTGGCAGAGTTAGGGTTGGCAGATCTCCCTTTATGTCCCATGTCAGTAGGGCGCCCTGTTAGTAGTCCTGGATTTACCTTTAAAAATTAGGTGCATTGTGGGAGTTGTATGTTCATTTGCTTTCAGTGAAACCACGTGACAAACACACCTGGCATTTAAATTCTGCAGCAGGGAAGAACTGGAAACGTGGGGCCCTGCTTTAAAGGATCAATTTTGCAGCTTTATGGGGGGACACTTGGGTGGCCAGTTTTGAGGGCCACTGCTTCCCCTGACCCAGTATTCATGCTCTGGTTCAGTGTTCCCAAATTAAACTATTTTATAAACTACACAATGGGTAGAAAATATTTCTATTGGAAATAAAGATGTTTTGGAGGCACCAAGAAGTGATTAGGTGCAGTAATACACAAATATGCGACACACACATATCACAAGTGGGTCTGAGACCACCTGACTCACTTCACTTCTTTACATGGACCAATCATTAGCACACAGGGCCTGTTCATGTCAGACACCAGGATCTCCAGCCTTAACTTTAAACCAATCACAGCCACTGAAAGTGATCAGGAACTTGCTTCTCCTGAGTCACAACTGAGTTTCCAGCCCAGTGATTGCTTTGGGTGATTTAGTTGCACAAAAGTGTCATTTCTAAGGAGTCTGATGACATTGATATATCACATTACTCTACCACACCACATTTAGTAATATATATGCATCAGGAAATACTATCTGAATACTCCACTGGATCCTGCACCAGGGAAGCTCTCTGCCATACAATGTAGTGGAGCCATTTTCTACATTCCCTCCGTGGGTACAAGTTGGATTTTTCACAGACCCTGTGCCTTCATTGAGGTGACGTTAATTGCCAGCACCCCCACATTGAAAATTGTTCCTGCAACTCTGGCTCTCTGTAAGCCTCTCTGTGTGAAGAAACCCCCCAATCACTGCACAGCCACACTTTCCACAGCCCTCAACCCCCCGTTCCATAGACAGACACCCTCACTCTCTGCACAGCCATCACACTGCACAAGATTCATCATTAGACAGGCCTCAACCTAGTTGAGAACAACATTCCAAGAACAGGTAACAGGCTACTCTCTCCCCACTTTCTGCCCAGCCCTCCACAGCCTTACTCTGTACCTCCACTCTGCATATTCTGACCCCACGGACGGAACTACACAAAAATTGACAATTTAGAATTTTGCATTTCTACGAAGTTTACGCTTTTTCATATGCTGTTACTCCAGCTGATATACTCAGTCCTGCACTTCACCAGGCACACACCTTCTGCTCAGCTTTGCACCGTTTGCACCATCTTCTAGCCATGGCCAGTGCTTTGTGTAATATCCTCCCAACACTGCACATCCCCAGTACCAGTACTGTCCACAGTCCTACACAGGCAGCATCCACCCACACACACCTCCACTCTTTGTGCTGCTCTGCCAGCCGCACAGCCCTCTGCACTCCCACCAACCCACCACTCTGTACATAACCTCACTTCAGGGGCGGCTTCTCCGCTAAGGCGAAGGAGCATTGCCCTACTGCTTTATGAGCAGTGCAGAGGAAAAATAAAGTAATAACGAAGCGTTATTATCATTTTATATTTCCTTCCAAGGTACCGGAGGGGCGGGCTGGCCAGAGCAGGGGCCAGGGAAGGAGTGGTGAGCACACTCAAAGCCTCATGAATGTTTGACCGGCTGTCTTGGTGTGGCCAAACATTCATGCGCACTTTACATGTTCCCAATGCAGCCTGGTGGGGAACATGCACAGTTTCCCTGTCCCCATCTGAGCGCCGAACCGTGGCGCTCAGACCAATCACAACGCTGCGATGCAGCATTGTGATTGGCTTAGGGGAACCAATCACAACGCCTCATTGCAGCGTTGTCATTGGCTTAGGGAGCCCGGGTGTTTCCTGCGGCTGGGATGCGACCGGCAGGTAAGTTTGCTTTATTCTTTCTTTCTTTTTTCATTTTCTTGCCCCCCACATTCCCCTGTCCCCCACCACCGTTCCCTACCAGCCGCAACTGCCTCACTCTGCACCTTCCTTCACTCTCTGTAAAAACGAATCTCTTCCCAGCCCTCAAACCTCTTCACACTTCCTTCAGTCCACAAACCTCCGCACTCTGCACAACCTTCCACTCAACATAGCCCTCCATACTCTGTACAGTACTCCAGTAATCAAACCTCTGCACACTTCCTTCAGTGCACAACTTCCTCGCTCTGCACAACCTTCCACTCTATACTGTCTTGTCTTCTTTCAAATTTGTGTTTTGCTTTACAGCCACCGCATATCCAGATAGTTCAGTAATTCTGTTAATGTGTGAAACGTCTGTTTAAACTGATGTAATTGTGTAATTTGTTGCTGTACTCCGTAACCCAAGTAGCTGTTCTGTAGTAAACTGCTTGAATGCAGTAGCAACTGTTAATATGTGAACAACTCGGGAACACTTTTGGGCTTGTTGGCGCTATATAAAAATTGTGATTAAATAAATACACAGCCCTCAAACCTCTGCACACTTTTTCAGTGCACAAACCTCCACACTCACTCAGCACTGCCTTCTACTCACAGCTGAGCCCTCTCCACTGTTACCCGATCTTCACTCTGCTCATCTGTCTCCCATTCTGAGCACAGCATAGTCCAATCTCTGCACCGCCTCCATCCCTACACAGCATAATCCAGTCTCTGCACAGCAGCAATCTCTGCACCAACTCAATCCCTACACAGCATAGTCCAATCTCTGCACAGCCTCAATATCTACTCAGCATAGTCGTCTCTGCACATCCTCAATCCCTACACAGTCCAGTCTGCACAGCCTCAATCCCTACACAGCACAGTCCAATCTCTGCACATCCTCAATTTCTACACAACACAGTCCAATCGGCAGAGCCCCATTCCCTGCACAACATAGTCTAGACTCTGTACTCTCAATCCCTACACAGCATAGTCCAATCTGCACATCCTCAATTCCTACACAGCATAGTCAAATCTCTGCACAGCCTCAGTCCCTACACAGCATAGTCCACTCTCTGCATAGCGTCAATCCCTACATAGCAAAGTCCAATCTCTGCTCAGCCTCAATCTCTACATAGCATAGTCCAGTCTGCACAGCATCAATCCCTACACAGCATAGTTCAATATCTGAACACCCTCAAACCCTACACAGCATAGTCCAATCTCTGCCCCGCCTCAATCCCTACAGAGCATAGTCCAAGCTCTGCACCGCCTCATTCTCTGCATAGCATTGTCCAATCTCTGCACGCCTCATTCTCTGCATAGCACATTCCAATCTCTACACCAGCCCAGTCCCTATACAGCGTAGTCCAGTTTCTGCACAGCGGCATTCCCTACATAGCATAGACCAATCTCTTCACTGCCTCATTCTCTGCATAGCATAGTCCAAGCTCTGCACAGCGGCATTCCCTACACAGCCCTCAGCCTCATACAATGGCCGCTGCCTCCTCCCCGCGCTCCCAGATTTTTCCTCACACAGCCTCACCAGTGCTCCACTCTGTGCAGTAACCTCCCCGTGTTCAGGTTTATTCTGTTGTGGGTCGATAAACCCCATTCTGGATTCCCTTGTCAAGTCTCAGGTGGCCCCCACAACCCAGGTTGTTCCAGGGGTTCATATTTGAGAGTCCAGCGCCCCACTGCTCCTGGCTATATCAGATGTGCCTGCTAGCAGTATCACATTGAAATAATCGGATATTATGTGATTAAGAAAGTGCAATCTAGAAGTAAAAACAAAGAAGTTTGCGTTTCAGTATATAATTAAATTAAATAAAAATTGTTAGCCGGAGGCAGCTCTTTCCACGTAGACGTCTTTGTTTGTAACATTTTACCTTTCCATATTTCTCTCATATTTTGGTTTTCCATTTTTAAAGAACAACCTGTTTTTTCCTGAAAAGTTGTATCATTGTCAGCAGAGAGTCCAACAAAAACGCGACCGTATGGTGCTTATGGCCAACAACGTGGATAAGGAAATTACTATTTCCCTAGTAAAGAGGGGAAATTGGGTGGAGTGTTGGGATGGTGGTGTGAAGGGGATGGTGGGTTATGGCGCTGAGGGGTTCTCGTTGTTTTCAAACTCTTTTTATAGTTTACTTTTCATAAGACTATATAATTAGTGGCATTTATTGATATTAGTTACTTGCGTTGATAATACTGAGAACCTGTCCATTAACATTACTTGTGATCCAGCGCTAACAATAAAAATAATTCTCCTATTATGCTTTGGTCATCCAGGTGCAACTATTCCTCTAACACACACACACTATATCCATATGACGGTGGGGCCCATAACACCGCATATACATTCACTTACTCATTTATTCCCTGGATTTCCTCCGTCATTAACCTAGGAGAAAACGATTCGCTGGAAGGAGACGGGATACCTCTTTTATCATGTCATAATATTTCTCATTTTGCTTTTAAGGTATTCCGCTCATTGGTCGATGGACCAACTAGTAGGAATCAGTTGATGGTGATTAAGACCAGCTCAATCACAATAAACTCGTTAACATTTCATTTTTAATCATTGAGCTAAAGAATCACTGAGTCATTTGTTTAAAGAATAATAAAGTTTATATAAAGTTTTGAATGCAGGAAATGAGGTTAAGCTTATTATTCAGATCATTACATTTATCATCAATATAAGAATAATTTGAAATTGCAATGCATATTTATTAGACGGAAAAATAAGGTTATCATAATAAGAACTCTATAGATCAATCTATCTATCTGGGGAAAGTCTAATAATTCTAATAAAAATCTATCAGGAAAAGTTCTCCTAAAGCAGCATCTTTATACTCAACTGGAAAAGGAAAATAACAGCAGCAGCATCAGCTCGTCAGCATCAGCAACCGCAACTTCTCCCATCTACAGCATCTAACTCACGCAGCATCTAACTTCTGCAGCATCTCCCGCAGCATTCTAACAGCATTCTAACCCCTCCCACCAGAGTAGGTCTTCTTATACCCTAATTCTAGCTTACAGCATAAAATGTTTCTTCTTCATGGCGCGATTCTTTCTTATTGGTCAAAACTCAGGCCCATATACATTTTAATCAAACTTCCTGGTCTTAACTAGTTCCGTGTGGAATGTCCATGCAAGCATAGTTTCCCACAGTTCATGCAATTGCTCATCCGTTTCGATCAGTCCAAATTGTATCTTTTTCTGTTACATTTTGTGTAAAACAGTTCCGTCTATTGATTCAGTCGGGCTTCTCACGCTTCTTCCTGATCATCTTGGCACACATCTGCTCAGAAGGGTCACAACAGCCTTGACCATACTTCCATCTTAGCCTCTCAGCATCAGCACGTGATCATCCCTTTTCCACAGCCTCTTGCTTCTATCACATGGTCCCCCGCTCATGCGTACTCTAACAACTGGCGGCCATTTTATATTGCTGCTCGACAGGCCTAAGCGCACTATTTTCAAAGATAAACAAAATATTGTTAAAACAAAGAAATATAAACCCTTTCGTTTCCCTCCCGTCTTTCTACGTACCCCAATTAGGTATTACCTAGCAAAAAGCAACATATAAAGAAGTCCCTTACTTACCATCGCTTTATTTTGCAACCACACGTTTTATTTAAAAGCACAGATCATGCGTTTATTATTGAATTAGTACGCAAAATATTATGTTATGTTAGACACATAAACAATTATAAGTTGATTAATTTGCACACGGAATAGCGTGTTACCTTTAACCCTTAACATGTAACATACATTGTTGGTTATTTACTTAAACGAACATGTTTATTAATTATTTTACGAAAATAAAAAAATTTCATTTACCCTGCTCCATCAACTCCCCCTTTGGTGATTTTTAATATCACCACAAAACCCAAGTTATACAATTTTCTCAGACAGCATATATCTTTTATCCATTTGCTTTTGTTAGTTTACACAACTGTATCCCTTTCAACTTGTCTCTTCGTTTTCTTGTACATGTTCTCTTTTATTTCTTCTAACTCTATTTCACCCATTTCTCTCTCTCTCTCCTTGTTTATCATGTTTTCTTTTTCTATTTTATTTTGCCTTCTCTTTATACATGTTATTGCAAGCTTCAGTACTAATATTATTATCATTATCACGGTTGCTATTATTATTACTTTCCCTATTATTAATCCACTCATTCTTGTTAACCAATTTATTACTGAAGAAAACCCTTTACCAAGTTTTCCCCAGGCACTTTCAACATCCAGTGGAACAAGTTCTTTGTGCAAATTTGTAATATTTGTTATATACTTCTGTATATTTTCGCTTTTATCTGGAATGTAAGTGCAACAATGTTGGACTTTCAGCATTCCACAGACTCCGCCCTCTTTTGCCAAAAGAATGTCAAGGGCAAGTCGATTTTGCATCACCATAGCTCTCATGGCAACCATCTCGGTATTTTCCATCAAGAACCCTCCAGCAGTATCTGTAGATAAACGATCTACCACTGTGGATAATTGCCGAATTCTAAATGCATTCAAAGATATTCCCACTGCTGGTATCAATGCTCCAAAAATATCACCTGCTATTTCTGAAAAACTTTCCCTTTTTCTACGTGTAAAGGTATTTATCATTTTGTGTGTTCCTTTTTCTTTTCTATCCATATGAAAAATCTTTGGAAAGACCAGGCCTAAGTAACATGACCCATACCAATGGTCCGGCAACCTATAATAAGCCTTATTTCCGCAAACATAATAAATCCCTGGAAATATTGGATCTTTTCCCCCTTTGAATCCCCATCCACCTAAAATTTGGTAATTGTCATGGCAAATACTGGAACCCACAAAATAATTGTCATATGTTGTCTTATTTCTTCTAATGCACAACCTTCCCTGTTGGGGCCAATCCAGAGTCATAGCTGCATTTGTCTTTTTCTTGTCATGATTGTCTTCCTCAAACGCCCAAAGAGGTGTTTTTGTCTCTTCTATCACTTTTCTTTGAAATTTCACTCTTCTCTCTTCAACCATCTCTAAAAATACTTTTTCTTCCTTCTTTAACTCACAGGTAAGGTTGTACCTAATTATACTATCTAATGTTAAAATCTTATCTTCTAAAAATATTCACCAAACGTTTTTCCCTCTTTTATTTTGTTTAGCTCGGGAACTACAGAAACTTTCGCAAAAATCTTATTTATGTCAGTGTAATAATATTCTAATCTACCTGTTTTATAAAATAAACTTGCTAAAACGCTACATGTTATTCCATACGTCAAAGGGAGGTGATGATAAGTCACACCCTCTGCTACAGATGCAGGCAACTGCATACAAACATAGCAATCTCTTACATCCATCGTTTCTACATATTCATATAATAATTTAGTAAAAACATTTTTTGAAAAATCTGTTATTGATTTGTCCTTGTGTAATTCTGCACTACTCTTTAAAATAACTGGTTCTTGAGTATTAGCTCCTCTTTCTTTCTCAGTGTTATTAGACTTTTCTTCTACAGCTAAACTAATTGGAATAGTAATTGCTAAAACCACCCATACTGTCATTAATAATCCTGTACAAAAGCAGCACATTTTGCACCATCTACTTAAAAACTCACATTTACATTTTCTATCTCTAGTATTCTCCATTTTGTTTTATAACCTTATTTATTTGTTTTCCAGAAAATTTGTGTCACTACACCTCAGAAATGACTTGTTTGCCACTCTGTACTCCAATGTTTTGTCTTTGCTTGGTACTTTCTTTTAATTCTTTCTCAGAATTCTTTCTTTGTCACATCCGGTAAATTCGTCAGATCCAGTGTTTTGTCAAATCCGGTAGAAACTATTTAAACTTCTTCAGGTCTGTTGCACTTCACTTTCTCCCATCAGGTTTCTCTGTTCTGGGTTCTCGTGAGTGTTCTTTTCTTCTTTGTGACTAGTCAAAGCAAGATACAACCATTCAGGCGATCTATACTTCGGATTTACCTTCTTTATTCTTTTTGTTTTCTGCAAGTGTTTTCCACCTTGTTTTTCTAGCTCTCTTTGACTTGTTATTTCATTCACTTGTTCAGCACTTTTTCCATCCAACCTTATGATTCTGTATCTTAATTTTCTTACTTCGTTGGGCCAATTGTCTCCTTTTCTTGGCCTTTTTGCCTCTCTTCCTTTTTCCTCTCTTTCTGTTTTCCAATTTCTTTTTCTTGACTCTAGTTTTTGATTTCTTCTCCACTTTCTTCAGACTGTTTCAATTCTTTCGTCATTACCTCTTATTTTGAAACTTATAATTTCATTTTCTTCTACTTGTGGTTATTTTCTTATCTTCCTTCGTTCACCTATTTCTGTCCCTCCTCGAGGTTCTTCCGAATTTGTGTCAGTTTTCCTTTCTGCTTCTAAATTTCCCTGTTCTCGTGTTTGACTATTTGTCCCTATTGCTCCTCGGGGATCTTCCGAATTTTCCAGCTTTTTGTTTGAAACTCTCCCTTCTTCATCTATCAATATTATCTCCGAAGGATTTTTGCCACAACTTGTACTTGGTTGCTCACTGTCACTCTCTTCTGGCTCAGTTTCTTCTCTTATGCTCTCAAAATTCCAATTTCTTTTTAGAATTTCTTCACAATCCGAATGCTCTGTATCAGATTCTGAACTGGTATCTGATATTTCCAGATGTCGACTTACAGGTCGATCTTCAAGATCTGGAACTTCAGCTATTTCTTCTATTTCTTCTACTTGCTCTGTCGTTGCACTTGTAGTTGGGTCTTCCAGATGTCGACTTACAGGTCGATCTTCAGGTTCTGGCATCCTGTTTGTTTCTCCTTCTGTTTCTGATGCTGAACTGTTATCCAATATTTCCAGATGTCGACTCACATGTCGATCTTCAGGTTCTGGAACTCTGATGGTGTGACTGGCATGTACCCAGTGTTTCACTCCTGCACACTTGACTGCAGTGGTCGTCACCAGGATCACTTGTCGTGGTTCGTCCCAGCGAGGAACCAAACAGTTTCTTCTCCGGTGGACTTTTATACGGACCCAATCTCCTGGATTCAAGTCGTGAGCTGGTTTTCTTTCAAGAGTGGTCGCATCCGGTCCAACCTGATGAAACACAGAACGCACCACATCAGCCAATCCTTTGCAATAATCCAGCACTAGATCATCAGTTATAGTCAGTAGTTTGTTGACAGGTACTTGTGCTTGTCTCATGGCTCGTCACATAATTATTTCATGGGGACTGAGTCCAGTTTTCCTTTCCAGAATACTTCTGATTGTCATTAGGACTAATGGCAATGCATCTGGCCATTTGAGTCCTGTAGCTTGACACATTTTTCCTAACCTGTTCTTGATTGTTCCATTTACTTGTTCTACGATTCCAGAAGCCTCTGGTCTGTATGCACAATGCAGTTTCTGTTTAATACTAAGTGCTTCACAAATCAGTTTAACTAATTCATTTTGGAAGTGCATTCCTCTATCTATTTCAATCGTGACTGGAAAACCATACCTCGGAATGAATTCTCGCAGCATAAGTTTTGCTACTGTAATACCATCATTCCTTCTTGTTGGGTATGCCTCCACCCAACGGGAAAACAAACAGACGACCACTAGGACATACCTTAACCCCTTCGCTGCTAGGCCTTTTCCCCCCCTGGGCTAAGCCTTTTTTTGGCTATTTGGGGTAGTGCCGCTTAGGCCCCTGTAACTTTTTGACCACATAAGGTATCCACGCCAAATTTGCGTCCTTTTTTTCTAACATCATGGGGATTGTAAAGGTACCCAGGGTTTGTGGATTCCCTGGAGGGGACCCAGAAATTAGCCAAAATACAGCAAAATTTTGTTTTTTTGGGAAAAATGCGAAAAAGGGCTACAGATGAAAGCGTCTTGTTTTTTCCTGCAAATGGCATCAAAAAGGGGTTGTGGTGCTGAAATCACCATCTTCCCAGCTTTCAGGGACAAGCAGACTTTTGTCAGAAAACCAACTTTTTTACAGTTTTGGCATTTTTCTGGGACATTGCCTATTTTTGCTATTTTTTGTGCTTTCAACCTCCTTCCAGTTAATGGTAGAAATGGGTATAAAACCAATAATGGATCCTGAAAAGCCATACATTTCTGAAAAGTAGACAAAATTCTGAATTCAGCAAGGGGTCATTTGTGTAGATCCTTAAAGTTTTCCTTATAGAAACTAACAGTTAAATGAAGGAAAAATTGAAAATTAGTTGAAAAAAACAGCCATTTGTGTCAACGTTTTCACCTGTAACTTCTTCTAATTATGACAGCTATTTGAAAGCAATATACCGTTATATCCGCTGGACCTTTCTGGTTGTGGGGATATATAGGACTTGTAGGTTCACCAAGAACCAGACGAACCCAGAGCCAATAACTGAGCAGCATCTTGCAATGGTTTTTATTATGTACCGGGTATATAGCAATTATTTTGGGAAAATGTATACATGGAAAAATTGTTATGAAAGACACCTATGTATTTCTGAAATGGGAACAAAATGTAGATTTTAGAAACAGTAGATATTTGCACATTTCCGAAATTGGGAGTACCCATACTAGCATGAGAATTATAGGTCATTTTTCAAAATGACTTATTTTTTACACATTGTCTTTCATTTGGAAGGCAGAAATGCATCGAAAGTCAATAGGTAATAACAGTTGCTCTACAATTCTGTGTTACCCTAAGTCTCCCGATAAAAATGGTACCTCACTTGTGTGGGTAGGCCTTGTGCCCACAACAGGAAATGGCTCAAAATGCAACGTGGACGTACCACATTTTCACAATGAAAAATTAGCCTTTTTTTGAAAAGTGCCTAGCTGTAGTTTTTGAACCCTAGCTCTGCGGGCACTTAGGGAAACCTAGCAAACCTATACATTTTTGAAAACTAGACACCCAGGGGAATTCAGGACGGGGTGACTTGACTGGCTCTCACCAGGTTCTGTTACCCAGAATCCCTTGCAAACCTAAAAATTGGTTAAAAAAACACATTTTCCTCACTTTTCTGTGGTGGAAAGTTCTGGAATCTGCGCGGATCCACAACATTCTACCCACCCCGCGTTCCCCAAGGTCTTCCGAAAACAATGGTACCTGACTTGTGTGGGTAGGCCTAGTGCCCGCAACAGGAAGCAGCGCAAAACGCAGCGTGGACGCACCACATTTTCACAGTGAAAAATGACCCTTTTTTTTGCAAAGTGCCTAGCTGTAGTTTTTGAACCCTAGCTCTGCCGGCACCTAGGGAAACCTAGCAAACCTATAAATTTTTTAAAACTAGACACCCAGGGGAATCCTGGATGGGGTGACTTGACTGCCTCCCACCAGGTTCTGTTACCCAGAATCCGTGGCAAACCTAAAAAATTATCAAAAAAACCACATTTTTACCCACATTTCTGTGGTGGAAAGTTCTGGAATCTGCGTGGATCCACAAATTTCTGCCCACCCCGTGTTGCCCAAAGTCTTACGAGAAAAATGGTACCTCACTTGTGTGGGTCGGCCTAGTGCCCGCAACTGGAAACGGCGCAAAACGCAACGTGGTCACACCTCAATTTCGCAGTGAAAAATGACCCTTTTTTGGCAAAGTGCCTAGCTGTAGTTTTTGAACCCTAGCTCTGCCGGCACCTAGGGAAACCTAGCAAACCTATACATTTTTGTAAAACTAGACACCCAGGGGAATCCAGGATGGGGTGACTTGACTGCCTCCCACCAGGTTCTGTTACCCAGAATCGCTTGCAAACCTAAAAATTGTCCAAAAACACATTTTCCCCACATTTCTGTGGTGGAAAGTTCTGGAATCTGCGTGGATCCACAAATTTCCGCCCACCCCGCGTTCCCCAAAGTCTTACGAGAAAAATGGTACCTCACTTGTGTGGGTCGGCCTAGTGCCCGCGACGGAAACGGCGCAAAACGCAACGTGGTCACACCTCAATTTCGCAGTGAAAAATGACCCTTTTTGGCAAAGTGCCTAGCTGTAGTTTGTGAACCCTAGCTCTGCCGGCACCTAGGGAAACCTACCAAACACACACATTTCTGAAAAGTAGACACCCGTGGGCTTCCAGGGAGGTATGGCTTGCGTGGATCCCCCAACGTTTCCTTACCCAGAATCCCCTGCAAACCTCAATTTTAGCCGAAAAAATCACTTTTTCACACATTTTTGTGTGGGAAAGTGTGGCATCACTGGCCTCACACAAATGTCCTACCACCCAGCGTTCCCCAGGTCTACCGATAAAAATGGTGCCTCACTTGTGTGGGAGGCCCAAGTACCAGCGACAGGCAAGGGCCCAAAACGTAGTGAGGCGACATCAAAATTGCCTATCTCAAAACCACCTGGTTTTGCAAGGTCACCTGGGTCTTTGGCACCGTGCTCGGCGGCCATCTAGGGAAACCTACCAAACCCACACATTTCTGAAAAGTAGACACCCGGGGGCTTCAGGAGGTATGGCTTGCGTGGATCCCCCAACGTTTCCTACCCAGAATCCCCTGCAAACCTCAATTTTAGCTGAAAAAAATCACTTTTTCACACATTTTTGTGTGGGAAAGTGTGGCATCACTAGCCTCACACAAATTTCCTACCACCCAGCGTTCCCCAGGTCTCCCGATAAAAATGGTGCCTCACTTGTGTGGGAGGCCCAAGTACCGCGACAGGCAAGGGCCCAAAACGTTTTTGATAGGCAATGTTGATGTTGCCTCAAAGCGTTTTGTGTCCTTGCATGTCGCGGGTACTTGGGCCTCCCACACAAGTGAGGCACCATTTTATCGGGAGACCTGGGGGAACGCTGGGTGGTAGGAAATTTGTGTGAGCCCGGTGATGCCACACTTTCCCACACAAAAATGTGTGAAAGAGTGATTTTTTTCAGCTAAAATTGAGGTTTGCAGGGATTCTGGGTAGAAACATTGGGGGATCCACGCAGCCTACCTCCCTGAAGCCCCCGGGTGTCTACTTTCAGAAATGTGTGGGTTTGGTAGGTTTCCCAAGATGGCCGCCGAGCACAGGGCCAAAACCCAGGTGACCCCCTTGCAAGACCATGTCGTTTTGTGAAAGGCCATTTTGAGGTCGCCTCAATACGTTGTGGGCCCTGCCTGTCGCAGGTACTTGGGCCTCCCACCCGAGTGAGGCACCATTTTTATCGGGAGACCTGGGGGACGCTGGGTGGTAGGAAATTTGTGTCAGCCCTGTGATGCCACAACTTTACCACACAAAATGTGTGTAAAAGGATTTTTCAGCAAAATGTCAGGTTTGCAGGGGATTCTGGGTAAGAAAACGTTGGGGGATCCACGCAAGCCATACCTCCCTGGAATCCCCCAGGTGTCTACTTTTCATAAATGTGTGGGTTTGGTAGGTTTCCCTAGGTGGCCGCCGAGCCCCGGGCCAAAACGTCATGGGACCCCCCCTTGCAAAACCAGGTCGTTTTGTGATAGGCCATTTTGAGGTCGCCTCAAGACGTTGTGGGCCCTTGCCTGTCGCGGGTACTTGGGCCTCCCACACAAGTGAGGCACCATTTTTATCGGGAGACCTGGGGGAACGCTGGGTGGTAGGAAATTTGTGTGAGCCCGGAGATGCCACACTTTCCCACACAAAATTTCTGAAAAAAGTGATTTTTCAGCTAAAATTGAGGTTTGCAGGGGATTCTGGGTAAGGAAACGTTGGGGGATCCACGCAAGCCATAACTCCCTGGAAGCCCCCGGGTGTCTACTTTTCAGAAATGTGTGGGTTTGGTAGGTTTCCCTAGGTGGCCGCCGAGCCCCGGGCCAAAACCCAGGTGACCCCCTTGCAAAACCAAGTCATTTTGAGATAATGTGTTGTTTATTTCTGCAGCGTGAAAATTTTGGCACAATATTGCAAGGAAAATGTGACAGACATTTTGAGGTTTGCAGGACATTGTGGGTACCATAACTTGTTGGGATCCACAAGAGACATATCACCATGTACTCCCATGGGTGTTTCGTTTACGACAATATCTACAGTTGGTAGGTTATTCTTAGACGGAATGTACACCTTGGCAGACAGACTAAAAAGACAAAGATTACTGCACAGCCATCTATTCCTCAAGCACACACACATACTGGTTGGATTTGGCACGAGGGCAAGTGATGGTTCAGTATATACAATTTTATTAACAAGAGATTTCACAAAAATGAAATGCACTGTCAATAATTGAAAGGACAAAAAACTGAACCAGTGACTCGCAGCTCGTGAGCTGTAAAGCCACGTCAAGGCCCCAACCGCTTTACAGGCCATTCACACACCTTTCATACGTGATACACACAAGACCATTCACACCACCAGGCACGAAACAAACACATTACAACATTCACAAAAAGGGACAAGGTACACCCTGCTTCAGAAAGACAAAAAAAAAATATTACTGCACAGCCATCTAATCCTCAAGCACACACACATACTGGTTGGATTTGGCACGAGGGTGAGTGATGGTTCAGTATATACAATTGTATTAACAAGTGATTTCACAAAAATGAAATGCACTGTTAATAATTGAAAGGACGAGAAACTGAACCATTGACTCGCAGCTCGTGAGCTGTAAAGCCACGAAAAGGCACCAACCTCTTTACAGGCCATTCATACACCTTTCATACGTGTGACAAATACAAAACCATTCACACCACCAGCCGCGGGCCCATCACATTACAACACTCACACCAGCAGACAGCGCCATTCAAGGGCCCATCACTTTCACACACCCACATTCCTAACACAGCAACCACACAAGCTGATGGATTGCGTGGAGTGTCGCTTGGCTAGCAGTGTGTGTAGTGACCAGCAGCAAGTCACTACTCACACACTGCCAGCCGAGCGCCAGTCCACGCACACCGCCAGCCAAGCGCCACTCCACGCACACCGCCAGCCAAGCGCCACTCCACGCACACCGCCAGCCAAGCGCCACTCCACGCACACCACCAGCCTAGCACCACTCCACGCACACCGCCAGCCTAGCGCCACTCCACGCACACCGCCAGCCAAGCGCCACTCCACGCACACCGCCAGCCAAGCGCCACTCCACGCACACCGCCAGCCAAGCGCCACTCCACGCACACCGCCAGCCAAACGCCACTCCACGCACACCGCCAGCCAAGAGCCACTCCACGCACACCGCCAGCCAAGCGCCACTCCATGCACACCGCCAGCCAAGCGCCACTCCACGCACACCGCCAGCCAAGCACCAGCCTACACACACCACCATCACATTTAGGATTTTTTTATACAAAAAGAAAACACAAATTGCAAATAGATACAAATCTACTAACACAAAATCAGAAACTAAATACATTGCACTAATGCCAACCTTGAAACAGAACAACAATTCTTAAACATTACAGACCAGGCAGTTCACTTTACCACTCATGGTTGCTCCCAATAATTCTTTTGCTTGTGGTACGCTCTATAACAAGCAGGCACACACAGCCCAGGGTTAGAAGGACACTCAGGGCAGTACATACGAGTCTCCTTCCGCGTACCTCTTCGCCAACAGACTCTACATCTCCTAGTGGGAAAGTCTTTTGAGGGTGTAGGAGGAATGTGATCAGGAAAGTGGCGATCTTTCAATCGAGCCACATCCTCCACCACTCCAACTCTAGGAACACTTGCCTGTTCCACAACAACAAGGCTGCCTATGACAGACTGCTGAAACTGAACAAAAGTCAACTTTGACGCAGGAGAACACTCCTTGAACACAACAAAAGCATTGAAAGTTGCTAAATTGAAGAGATGGATGGCCAACTTCTTATACCAAATGTAAGCCTTACGAATAGCAGTGTAAGGTTCCAACCTCTGATCTACTCTATCAACACCACCCATGTGCTTATTGTAGTCTAAAATGCACACAGGTTTGCGCACTTCAGCAATCTGACCCCAAACAGCCACAGGTGAAGTACTCTCATCATGGATGGTAGTCAGCATGTACACATCCCTCCTGTCCACAAATTTCACAGCTAGCAGTTCCTCACTACGCAAGGCACTGCACTGTCCCCTCTGAAGTTTTTTGCAAACAAGCTCTTTTGGATAACCTTTACGGTTAGAGCGGATTGTGCCACAAGCAAAAGTGTCCACTTTGAACAATTCCTTAAACAATTGCACAGCAGTGTAGAAGTTATCAAGGTACAAATGGTGGCCTCTGTTAAACAGTCCTCTAGCAAGATCCAACACAATTTTCTCTGAAACTCCAAAAGTGGACGGACAACCAGGGGGTCAATAGTGGAATCCCTACCAGTGTACACACGCAAATTAAAAACATATCCTGTCCTACTCTCAGACAAAATATACAGCTTAATTCCATAGCATGCCCTCTTGCTAGGAATGTACTGCCCTAAAAACCAAACGGCCCTTGAACAGGACCAAAGACTCATCAATAGATATTTCTTTCCCTGGAGTATAGATCTCTGAAAATCGATCTACAAAGTGATCAAGAACAGGCCGAATCTTAAAAGACGGTCACATTCAGGGGGATCTCTGTGGCAACGCCAAACCATTATCAACAAAATGCAGCATCCGAAGCAAAAGTAAATACCGATCACGAGTCATAACTGCAGGAAATATGGCCGTTGACATCAAGGGACTGGTAGACCAATATGAACCCATGGACGGCTTCCTTATCAAACCCATCAAAAAGTCAAACCCAAAAACTTCTTCATCTCTTCCAGATTTGTGGGACTCCACCGGGTAGCTCTAGAATGGGGCCTAAGTCTGGCACTGTTGTCCCTCAAAAACTGTTCAGCATACAAATTAGTCTGCTCAACAATCTCACCCAAAAATACATCATCCATAAACAACTGAAAATACTGTATAGGCAAATAATGTTCACAATCCACTCTACACCCTGCATAACCACTAAAGGCAGGCAACACCGGCTGCACCATGTTTGGATCAACCCAGAGTCCAGCACTTCCAGTAGGAAGCCTAGCAGCCCCAGGCTGCAATCCAGATGCCTCTTGCACCATCGGCACAGTAGTATCCTCCTCTAAAACAGGCACTTCATCTGCACTGAGAGTACCTTCATCATCCGATGATTCCATGTGGAGAGAAAACTCACTGCCTGAATCTTCCCCTCCCTCCTCTCCCTCAGACGCACTGTCAGTCTCATAATCCTGCTCAGAGGAAGATTCAAGAAGCAAACCAACCACCTGCTGAGCAGTAATTCTACGGCTAGCCATAATGCTTACTAATAAAGGTTACTTGTCAAACAAGTCAACAACAACAAACCCTTTGTAAAAAAAAGAAATAAACAAAATGTAGCTTTATCACAAAGACCTATATACTCCAACACTATACCACTCACGTGACAGAAGCAGCTAGACTCACCACCACCTACTCTGCACAGACACAGTAAGGATCAACAATATCCCACTAAAAAAGAAGAAAGAAAAAATTACACATAAGACAATGCAAAACATCGCAAAGAATTTCATGCTCTGAACACTAACAAATATGCTGCCATTATGACACCACTTACAAAAAATTCATTCATGCATGACAATAATACTCATTTGGAGTACACACAACAAACATATTTTTCTTACCAAATAAATGCAATTACGCAAAACTGCAGAACAACCACTGCCGAAACCGCAAGCCGGGAATCAAAAGCTTTACACTAGAATAAAAAGGAGAAAAAAAAACATTACAATCACATATGCAAATAATGCACCAATCCACACACAATCCACCAGCCAAGCTAATGGGTAGGTGGGCCAAAGAGTATAAATAAAATATTCACCCCGTAAAAGGGGAGCAACCCTTGCCCTTTTGGCCACTCCCCAACACAAAAATTTAAAAAACCCTGGTGTCTAGTGGCTTCTGCCCTCCTTGGGGGCAGATGGGCCTAAAAACATACTGCTATTCTGCCACCCAAGGGGTCACTCTCCACAAATAAATGCCTGGTGGACTAGTGGGAAGATACCTTTATCTTCCGCACACGATCTCTCACTACTCAACTCTACTCTCAACTCTATTCACAACTGGATGTTAGCTCACCAACTCATTCTGAATCCCGCCAAAACTGAATTCCTCCTCCTCTCTACCTCTCTCTCACCTCCTCCTGTTCAATCTTGGATGGATCAGCAGAACCTACTCAACAACAAACCCATCATTGTCGACAGCGCTAAATCCCTAGGTGTCATTCTTGACAAAAGACTCAACCTAATCTCCCACATCAACTCTATTGCTAAGAACGCACGTTACCAGTTGCGCCTACTATGGGGGATCCGTCGGTTCTTCCCGGAGAAAGACTTAAAAACCTTGGTACAATCTCTGGTTCTCTCAAGACTGGATTATTGCAATTCTCTTCTGACGGGCCTACCCAAATCCCACCTCTCCCCTCTCAAATCCATCCTCCATTCAGCAGCTCGCTTCATTCAGGGTCTAAACGAAGCGACCACGTCACTCCTATCCTGTCCTCTTTTCGATGGCTTCCGATCGAGGCAAGATCCATTTACAAAACTGCCTGCATCACACACAAAGCCTTACACACGTCCTCCCCTCGTTACCTGGCGAATAAATTGAAATTGTCCGGTGGCTCTCGCCCTTCTCGCAATGCGAAAAAGCTTCTGCTTGAGCCCCCCCCCCCGTCTTCAAAAGGGAAAGATCGATGGCGCAATCCTTCTCAGGCAATGCGGTGAGAATCTGGAACTCGCTTCCCCCCATTGCTCCGTACCACCTCCTCTACCCGGATCTTCTAAGCTGACCTCAAATCTCTTCTCTTCCAAAGACACTTTCAGAACTAATACTTTCACTCTCAGCCCCCTCTAGGAAGTTCGCTCTTCATTGTAAATTTGTACTTTTTCCTGTACATTCCTCACCCTTGCGTGCTGTGCTGGATTTGTGTACCCTTCATTTAATTCACGCCCTCTCTACTCCCTCAAGGAAGTTCTTCCACTATAGGAAATTCTGTACTCCATGCCTATAGAAGTGCCTTCCCAGTGTGTTCTGCCACTTATTGCAGTATTATACCTCTATTTGTATTTTGTATCTCATGTATCATGCACAATTGTCACTTTTTCCTCATGTAATGTAACGCTTGCTTTTGTATTATGCTCACTTGTAACCTTCTCATCATGTAATGTTACTGAAGCGCTCTCACACCTTCGGGTAAAGCCCGCGCTATATAAATAAACTGCCTCCCCCAGAGGGCAGAGCACCAAAAACATAAGGCCCCCAAAAGGGAGCGACCCTTGCCCAAGGGGCCGCTCCCAAAGCAGTATTTCCCGGTTTTAAAAAAATTCCTGAGCGTCTAGTGGGCATTCCTGCTGCACGATCGCATGATCGTGCAGCAGGAATGCATAGAGGCATCGAGGAAAGGAAAGGGTTTTCCTTTCCCTCGATGCCTCTTCTGTTTCAAATCCCCCTCCCCGGAGCCAAAACTAACCTTATTCCCCGACGCGCTGGAAGCAAATGGCTTCCAGCGCGTCGGGGAACAAAGGAAACCCCAATGACGTCAGCGCGCCTCGCGTGCTGACGTCATTGAGGAGGAGGCGGGGGAGGCAGGGGAAGCCCTTCCCCTGCCTTCCCCCAAAAACCCGACGATCGGATTCCCACCGGGGGAGTGCCAGCGCTTCCCCCGTGGGTGGTCTTATGACGAGCTGGACTCGTCATGAGCACACGACCACTGTGTGCCATGACGAGTCCAGCTCGTCATGAGCATTGAAGGGGTTAATCTGTTGCAAGGTGGCATTTCAATAAAATCCATTTGCATTCTAGTGAAAGGACCTCCTTCTCGTCCTATTGTTCCTAGACTCACTACTGTCTTCCTTCCTGAATTTAACTGTTGACAAATAAGACATTTCTGACAAAGACTCTCAGCTATGGCTCTGAATTTTGGATTATACCATGTTTGTCTAAAAAGTCTGATCATTGAATCTCTCCCAATATGGGCTTGTCCATGGTACATCCGTGCCATGTCAGAAATCATGCTATCAGGCATAACTGGTCTCTCATCTCTATAAACCCAAACATCATTTTCTTCATGTTTTCTACATCCTGCTTTTATCCAGGTATCTTTTTCCTCATCCTCTGCAGCTTCTTGTAACTGTCTCACCTCATCCCATGTCTCAATAGAGTTAGTAAAAGCAAAGGACAGAAATATGCTCTCTTTCCCGACATTTATTCAAAGATACCACATTCTTTGCACAGTACTGTGCCATTTCGTCAACATATTTATTACCAACAGTTATGTAGTCTTCCCCATTTTTATGGGCATTGCACTTCACAACAGCTATCTGTTTAGGCAGCTGTATCGCCTCAAGCAGCTTTTTCACAAAATCTCCATTTCTAATGGGCGTTCCTGACCAAAATCATGCACAACCCCAAAGCCGTACTGGCTATCTGTCACAATCGTAACCCGTACATTTCTTCCCAACTTGCATGCTTGAATCAGAGCTACTAATTCTGCGACTTGGGCAGACCGTACACCTTTCAGACAAGATGCTTCCATTACAGTTGCTACTGTGCAAACTGCATATGCTGCACTTAGAACTCCATCACTCGTTCTCAAACATGAGCCATCCACAAACAGAATATATTCTGATTCTTTCAAAGGCTCATCTCGTATGTCAGACCTTGGTTTTGTACAGTATTAAAGCACATTCAGACAATCGTGATCTACTTCATCCATTTCAATCACACTCTCTTCATCTGGCAATGATGTCGAAGGATTCACATTCATGCATCTATCAATGGTCACATTATCTGCACTCAAAATTACCTTTTCATACCTAGTCAGCCGACTGTGTCATGTATTGGGTTTTTGTTCTTGTCAAGAGAATTTCCACAGAATGGGGAACATATACTCTCAGTGGATACCCCATCACTATGCCTTCACTCTGTTCCAGACTCACACAAGTAGCAGCAACTGCTTTCAAACATCCAGGCAACGCTTTCGCTACAGGGTCTAAAACAGCTGAAAAATATGCAATTGGTCTTTTCATAGTTCCATGTATCTGTACCAAAACTGAAAATGCACATCCATCTCTTTCACTGCAATACAGCTCAAAATCTTTCTCATAGTCAGGCATTCCTAATGCTGGAGCCTCACACAATTTCTTTTTCAACTCTCTGAATGCTTTCATTTCTTCATCATTCATTTCAAAAGGATCTTTAACATCCTTCTTTGTCAGTTTCTGCAATGGTTTAGCAATCAGTGAAAAACCGCTTATCCATTGTCGACAATATCCAACCATTCCCAAAAACATTCTTACCTCTCTTTGTGTCATTGGAGCTCTTATTCCTTGAATCATTTTTATTCTTTCAGTCGTTACCTTTCGCACTCCTTTCTCAATTTTATGCCCTAAATACTGGACTTCTTGTTGACAAAACTGCAATTTTGAAGGGGACACTTTATGTCCTCTTTTTGCTAAATGATTCAGCAAAGCAATTGTATCTTCTTTCGTTTTTTATGCCACCAGTAGGTCATCAATATACTGAACCATTACTGACTTTTTTGGCATTCTTAAATCTTCCAATGATTTCTTTAGGATCTGATTAAAGATTGAGGGACTTTCTGTGTACCCTTGAGGAATTCGGCACCATGCCAAAATACGCTCTCCAAACCTAAACGCAAATAATGGCTGGCTATCTGGATGCAGTGGAATAGAGAAAAATGCATGACATAAATCAATTACTGTGTACCATTCTGCTTCACGTGGAATCTGGTATAGAATCACAGCAGGGTTCGGTACTATCGGGCAACAAGGCACAACAATTTTGTTTACCTTTCTCAAATCCTGTACAATTCTATATGTTCCATTTGGCTTTTTCAGTCCCATTATTGGCGAATTACATGGACTGCTCATGATTTCTTTTAAAATCCCTTGTTCAATCATTTTATTTATTACTGGCGTTATTCCTTCAATTATTTCTGGAGTCAATTTATACTGGGGCGTATTTGGGTAACTCGTTCCCTCTTTCACGGTTATTTTAACGGGATCTACTCCTTTCATTAATCCTACATCTTCTCCTGTAAAGTCCCACACTTCCTCTTTCACTGTCTTTTTCAATTCAATTGGGATTTTCTCTGCATCAAATACAGGAAACAAACCATTTACTTCTGGTTCTAAATTCACCATTGTCATTTTATACATCACATCCTCATCTGGAGTCTGAAATGCAATTCCGTCTGAGGGTACAATAGATCGTGCAGTTCATCTTGCACAATAAATCGCGTCCTAATAGGTTCACGGGACTACAATCGCATACCACAAATCGGTGCATTTCGCTAAATGGACCAATTCTTACCTTTACTAATTTAGTAAGAGGCGTTTTAATTTGCTGATTCGAAACTCCAACTACTTGGATATGTTCACCTGAGAGAGGAAGGTTTGGAATTTCCACTGACCTAACAGTAGAACGGGTAGCTCCAGTGTCAACAAGGAATGTTACATTTGCACCATTCACTTCTCCATCCACAAATGGACCAGACTGATCTACCTCTAGAGTTGCGCCAAGAACGCACTCTTCCCCCTCTCCTAGGCACCGTCAGGAACTTTCATCCGTGTCATCCTCATCCTGTCGTAACCAATATTGAGAAATTGCAGCTGCACGCGGCAACTGTGTTACCTGTTCTCCTCCGTAGAATCCTGTTTCTGCACTGTATTTCTGTTGGTTAACACTCTTGGGAAGTGGTGGTTGTGGCACCTGACCTTGTTGAGTAACTACCTCACTCTGCACCTGTGAATTTAATGATTGATTTTCCACATTAGGTTTGGAGGAAATTTACACTTGTTTCTCCAATGTCCTAGCTTTCCGCAGTTGTGGCATGGCCACTTTTTCTTTGCCTCATCTATGCTCATTTGTCCTTTTCCTTTACCTATATTAGGTCGGGATTTAACCTGTCCTGTTTCACTACCAGTATTACTCAATTGAGCTTCTTGCTTCTCTGCAACTTTCACCTGTGCCCACATGGCCTTTTCTTTTAATTTACGCTGTTTACTCTCAATTTCATCACTGCAATACTTGGCATATCTCAAAACTTCATCCACTGTGCTATTCTGCCAACCAATCAAGTGCTGCTTAATCATTTCACTTATCTCTGGTTTCAAACCATACACAAACCTATATACAAAATGACTCATATCCTTCTCATTCAGTGTCTCATAACCACTATACTGTTTGAAAACCAACAACAATCTCTCATAGTAGGCGTGCACTGATTCTTTACTTTCCTGCGTTGTTCTGTCTATTTTTACCCAATCTGTTTCTTTTGGTGGAATTTTATTCTTCAAAAAGGTAACTACTTAGTCGTACTTCCTCATCACTTCTGGACCTGGCGCTCCTGTTTTAGCGTCCCTTGGATATTCTACAGTTGGCCAATCAATAGTAATATTACATTCTGTCCACAAATCAGCTGGCACTACTATATCAAACAATCCATCCAGATCTATCCACAGCACTTTTGACACCTTAACAAATCTTTCCACTTGTCTGTACCATTCTACTGGTTTCTCTCTTAATTTTGGGAAGTCATTTGTAAATGACAGTATATCCTGCCTGGTCCATGGAACATGCACATAACTACCACCTGGAGTTTCTCTCATCGGGTACTCCCTAACAACTGGTTCCCTATCTGTCACTGCAAAAGCCAAAGATGCTTTATCTGTTGTTTTCTCATTCCTTTTTGACCATCTATTTCTCCATCTATCCACATCACCCCATTTTCTCAATAAAACAATTAACTTTTATTTGGGTCAGTCTTCCTGATGTATTCAAATTCTCTGTCTTTCTCACAAAAATCTACTTTATATGGTTTCTGCAACGTTCTCACTTTTACAAATTCCACTCCTAGTTCACTTGCTGTCTCTTCCAATTTGTCATGTAAATTCCTAGCTCTCCAAGTAAGACTTTTGCACAAAAACATAATCTCATCATCCTGATAATTTTTTTATTTTTCTGTACCAATTGTTCTCAAAATCAATTCTTCCATGTCTATTTTCAACCTAATTACATCTAATGGTTTCTCTTCTGGTTCTTTTGTTTTTAGCGCTTTCATCCATTTCATCCATAACTCATCTGGAGTCGGACCTACAGGCGTACTATTTAATTCTATCCAATTGCTACTTCTTTCTGGTGTTCCTGATGCGGACTCCGTCACCATAGGCATTCTCCTAATTTCATTCTCATTTATCGTCAAATTTGTAGGTGGGCTTGGTCTATAGGTACTAGCCAAATTGTGTGCACCTTCATTATTCAGCTCCATTCCTTCTCTTTTTCTTTGCAAATGTGAATTCATGGGAATCACCAAAGAATGTTCATTCATTTTCTGATTCTCAAAAATTGGCATTACTGGACCTAACGTTACTGGTACAGTTACAGCTTCCATATTCTTTGTCAGTTCTCTTATTTTCTCAGTCAATTCTTTTGTCGTTTTTGCTAATTCCGTTGCATTGTCACTTTCTATCTCTTCATTTTGTGAAGTTTTTAATTGATCTTGTGACCTATTTGTCTCATCTCTTCGTTCAGGTTTTTATTCCTCCCAGTTTCCATTGGCGGTGCATTAGGTGTCACCACCGCAGAAGTCTGTTGGTATGGAGGTGGGTTTCTGTTTAAAATATCTTCCAGCAATTCGTCATCTGTTTCACTACCACCATACACATACTTTTCTACCACTACATGTTTCTTTTTCTCGGTACACTTTCTCTTTGCTTCTTCCTCAACTGTAAAAGCTGGAAACAAACCTCCTGTCATGTTAGCATATCTCCAACGCTTTACTCTGTCCTCATGATTTACTCCCCATAACCTTCCAGGCAAAAACTCATGATTCTTTAATCCTCTGGATCTCTCTCGTTCATACATCTCATCTTCCCATTCCGTTAAAGCTTCAAACTGGGTCGATCTAAGTCTAGGTTCTAACATTACCATCTTTTCTCTCAAGTTCCGTAGTACAGCTACATTAAATGAACCATTCTCAGGGAAAGCCAATGCTACATCATTCTTGGTGTATTTTGTCCAATTTTCTAACCATATGCATGTATGATATCCATATTTCAGCATCATATGTGAAGCTGGTGATTTCGGCGGAGGAATTATTTGTCCCTCTCTAGTCACTACCTTTTTGTCTTTCTTAAAGAAGTTCTTAACTTTCGACATCCATGACGTTTTCTCTCTACCATACTCATAGTACGACATGATTCACAACCTTTTTCTCCTTAAATGATCCGCAATTCAATACTGTTCTCTATGCGTTATTTCAACCAATACTAGCGCGACTCACACTAACACTCCAATCGCTAACTTCCACGTCACTAGATTATTCGACCAATCCTAGCGCGACTCACACCAAAGCTCCAATTAGAGCGATTTCTGTCTAAGGCGCACTGTCCAATCCCAGCGCGGCTTCTGTCTACGTCAGTTCTGCTCCTGTTTCCATGTGACTAGCGCACTGTCCAATCTCAGCGCGACTCTTGTCTGTCACTTCTGCTCTTGACCCCTCCTTTACAAAATTTATCGGCAATTTCTTTTTCAACAATTCTTTGTTAGTTACAACATTTAAAACACATTTCCATTGTCTGATTCGCTAAACCGAAAAGATAGCTTTGACCATTTACACAAGTATTCTGTATTTTCCAGTAGGCAGCGCTTACCTCTACCCTACCACAGAATTTTCAGTTTCGCCGATAAAGTAGCACTTCCCTCTACCTTACCCTTCTTTCAAGCAATCAGTAAACCTGTTTCTCTGGGGATAAAGCACATGTGGAGACTATACTGCTCCTGAGAATTAAGGCCAGAGTTTCACAAGAAAACCGATCACTATTTCACTTACACACCTTTTATACACAAAATGTCCCTATTATAACACAACCTGTGTTATTACCAAAAATGAAACCAGACGGTGTACAATTCCATGTGACTTCTCTTGCCACACGTGTTCCACTTCCTACTTCCCAGAAGCGTGAAAACTTACATATAACATAACGCGACTCAACAAAAAGTGTTAGACATGAACTTATCAATAATCACCAAACTAATCTATAGTAACCATCCTCTGCTACCAAGAAATCTGATCCAGCGCTAACAATAAAAATAATTCTCCTATTATGCATCCAGGTGCAACTATTCCTCTAACACACACACACTATATCCATATGACGGTGGGGCCCATAACACCGCATATACATTCACTTACTCATTTATTCCCTGGATTTCCTCCGTCATTAACCTAGGAGAAAACGATTCGCTGGAAGGAGACGGGATACCTCTTTTATCATGTCATAATATTTCTCATTTGCTTTTAAGGTATTCCGCTCATTGGTCGATGGACCAACTAGTAGGAATCAGTTGATGGTGATTAAGACCAGCTCAATCACAATAAACTCGTTAACATTTCATTTTTAATCATTGAGCTAAAGAATCACTGAGTCATTTGTTTAAAGAATAATAAAGTTTATATAAAGTTTTGAATGCAGGAAATGAGGTTAAGCTTATTATTCAGATCATTACATTTATCATCAATATAAGAATAATTTGAAATTGCAATGCATATTTATTAGACGGAAAAATAAGGTTATCATAATAAGAACTCTATAGATCAATCTATCTATCTATCTGGGGAAAGTCTAATAATTCTAATAAAAATCTATCAGGAAAAGTTCTCCTAAAGCAGCATCTTTATACTCAACTGGAAAAGGAAAATAACAGCAGCAGCATCAGCTCGTCAGCATCAGCAACCGCAACTTCTCCCATCTACAGCATCTAACTCACGCAGCATCTAACTTCTGCAGCATCTCCCGCAGCATTCTAACAGCATTCTAACCCCTCCCACCAGAGTAGGTCTTCTTATACCCTAATTCTAGCTTACAGCATAAAATGTTTCTTCTTCATGGCGCGATTCTTTCTTATTGGTCAAAACTCAGGCCCATATATATTTTAATCAAACTTCCTGGTCTTAACCAGTTCCGTGTGGAATGTCCATGCAAGCATCGTTTCCCACAGTTCATGCAATTGCTCATCCGTTTCGATCAGTCCAAATTGTATCTTTTTCTGTTACATTTTGTGTAAAACAGGTCCGTCTATTGATTCAGTCGGGCTTCTCACGCTTCTTGCTGATCATCTTGGCACACATCTGCTCAGAAGGGTCACAACAGCCTTGACCATACTTCCATCTTAGCCTCTCAGCATCAGCACGTGATCATCCCTTTTCCACAGCCTCTTGCTTCTATCACATGGTCCCCCGCTCATGCGTACTCTAACAACTGGCGGCCATTTTATATTGCTGCTCGACAGGCCTAAGCGCACTATTTTCAGAGATAAACAAAATATTGTTAAAACAAAGAAATATAAACCCTTTCGTTTCCCTCCCGTCTTTCTCACGTACCCCAATTAGGTATTACCTAGCAAAAAGCAACATATAAAGCTGTCCCTTACTTACCATCGCTTTATTTTGCAACCACACGTTTTATTTAAAAGCACAGATCATGCGTTTATTATTGAATTAGTACGCAAAATATTATGTTATGTTAGACACATAAACAATTATAAGTTGATTAATTTGCACACGGAATAGCGTGTTACCTTTAACCCTTAACATGTAACATACATTGTTGGTTATTTACTTAAACGAACATGTTTATTAATTATTTTACGAAAATATTAGGAGGTTTAAAAAATTTTCATTTACCCTGCTCCATCACTTGCATTTCGGATTCTGTTTCTCTTGTGATATGCAAAGTTTTCCCACAATGTTAGAACCAAGAACCGGCAGTCTAGAACTAGTCACAGAGAACCGGGTACTCCAGACCCTGTGTTGTAATGAAGACAAACCAGAGATGGTACCAACATAGAGCATTTTATTTCTGGCTACAGAAGCCGGCCGAGGAGGGGAAGAGCGAGGACTGTATGATCTATTGGTAGAATGTGTATGTATGCAAGGCTGAGAGTTGCCTGATCTTTGCTGTTATTGGTTGCTGAGCACTAACCTCTGCTTTTGTTTCTTACAGCTGCGGTGACCCTGGATCCGGACACTGCTCATAGGAGGCTCATCCTGTCCGTGGACGGAAGGAGCGTGAGGCTGGGAGACAAAGACCAGGATCTGCCCAACACGCCCCAGAGATTCACTAAATACATCATTGTCCTGGGGAGAGAGAGACTGAGCTCCGGGAGGCATTATTGGGAGGTGGAGGTGGGGGACAAGACAGGCTGGGCCCTGGGGGTGTGTGACCAGGCTGTGCGGAGGAAGGGGAAGATCGTAGCATCTCCTGAGAATGGATTCTGGACAGTGTGTCTCAGAGATAGTGAATACCAAGCCTTTACCTCCTCTCCCACCCTCCTGACCCCCTGTGTGCCCCCCAGGGCTGTGGGTCTCTTCCTGGACTATGAGGCGCGCAGGCTCTCGGTGTACAATGTGGATGACCGGTCTCTGCTCTTCACCTTCTCCAGGGCCTCCTTCCCCCCCACCCTGCGGCCCTACTTTATGCCAGGACTCAATAATGGAGGGGGGAATGTGGGGGCGCTGCGGATCCTGCCGGTGGCAGGACGGGAGTGAAGAGACTTCCGTTGCTGGAAGGTGAGAGAGAGGTGTATAAAGTCACTACCTGTCACCAGGTAAAGGAGCTGTGTGTAATGTAATTGATGGTCTCCAACCTCAATTAAGGTTACTGTGTATATTGTCATTACTTGCAAGCAGTGGCGGCTGCTGAGATTTGAATGTGGTGGGCGTAAAAATTTTAGCTGAGTGGCCTGTGACGAGCGAGCACAGCGAGCGAGCCTAACTGCCCTAAGGTAGGTTTGAGGTGGGATTTTTTTTTTTTTTAAGTGGGGAAAAAGGTGCATTTTCAAGCACCCATGCAAAGCACTCCAACACTCAAATTTGAGTTGTAAAAAAGGCTAGAGACCATTAAGTACACTGGGCATCGGGGAAACGGGACAAACGGACCTGCCTGTCTACACCTATAGAGTCATATCCCCTGCGTGATCCTCACCACTCCTCCATAACATCTTTACAACAAAACCCTCATCTGAGCCATCGCAGGTGTAACATGAATTCCTAAAACCAGGATTCCTCAAAGTAATAGGACAAGGGGCCGGAATAAGTGAACAATACCTCTTATTTGACTACCAGGATTATGGAGGCAGCACATGGACCATGGAGCTGCGCATAAATAAGGTGTCCCTAACTAAAATACATTAGAGGGGTGATAAAATCATCGCTGCTCCATAAAAATCGGCGGTGTTATTGTCACGACTCAGTGGCACTCATTTTATCCACCACAGACAAAGCAAAGACTGAGTCAGCCATTCCGAGCACGAAATCATACCTGTTCCCTGCAGGTAACTGCAGCAAATGCATTAACCCGAGCGGTCTTACTGCATGAAGACGATTCTGAGGCAGGGCCCGTCCTTTTCCGAAGACGCCAGGGATACCTGCTACTTTCATTGGCAAGGGTTCCCCTCGGTATCATCCTAGGGTCCAAGGAAAGCATTTTTAGAGGCCCTGCGAGGCTCTAATCCGTGGAATCATGTAGCCCGGTTGGTAGCCGGACTCTGCAGTTACAGTCAGCTGCACCCCAAACAGATATCCGGGGAGTCCCAAGCGGCAATCGCCGAGGTCAGGGCCGGTCGGAAGCGGCCAGGAGACGTAAAGCCCCCCAACGGCCATGGGTCCCAAGTCAGAAAGCTCACGCGCTGTGTCTCATATGTGAAGTGCAGGATCTGTATCAGTTTGCGCACAGTGTAAAACACGGATCCTGCATGTGAGTGTGCAAGTTGTTTCGTGCTCTTTCCATGGCAGTGAAGGTGTCTATTAAATGCCAGCTTCTGCATTTACAAATAAACAGACATGATTCGTGCCTGGTAAAGAATCACACTTTTAATACCACAACCCTCCTCCCCTCGAGGTAGCGTAATAAATGTAACCATCGAAGAAGAGGGCGTGATATCACCAGTCATGTCCAGTGCCTGGGGATTAGTGTAAATTGTAACCCGTCCTGCCGCTAAGTTCCCCAGAAGAGATAGAATTCACTACTCAGTCGCTCACACATGAAGGGGTGGCTTTTCTCTTGGAGGGGCAGCCATGTGGATCTCTTTAGACACGTGAGGCCTCAGGCCTACTGCAGTTGAGGCCGGCATGACGGGCGGGTGGGGATGGAGGGGGTGGAAATGGGGTCGTCGCGGTGGGGGGAGGGGAGGGGTTTAATTAAATAAAATAAAACTCACCGTCCCGTGCCACCTCAGCTCCTGGCTCCGACTCCCGCAGTCCCGCGTTTTCTGCTCTCAACAGGAAAGCCACCCACAGGCAGCCTCCCTCCCCTCCACCAATCACAACGCTACAATGGCAGCGTTGTGATTGGTGAGGCGCAGCGGAGAGCGCCCCAGCCGGGCCATTTTCTCTATGTAGGCTGCATGCAGCAGCCTACATAGAGAAAAAGGGGGAGTGCGCATGACTTTGTTGGTCGGCCCTGGGGCCGACCAAACAGTACCCACAACAGTGGGCAAGCCACTCCCCCCTGCCCGCGAGCAGGACCGCCCACCCGCCCGCCCACAACCAGGCACTTCTGCTTTCTCGCACTGCGAGAAGCAGAAACATAAAATGGTAGTTTTACCATTTTATGTTTCTGCCTTCTCGCACTGCGAAAAAGCAGGGGGGCGACGCCCCCATGGAGGAGCCGCCACTGCTTGCAAGTAATAATATCACAGAGGATGTGGGGCTACGGCCAGAACTACTGAGTGGGGAACCAGGTTCAAGTCCTGACGCCGGTTCAACATCCTGTGACTGTGGGCAAATAACTTAATCGAATCGACACGTGCCGACAAAAAAATGAATGTGTGTATGTTTAATGTAACTGGAGCTCATGTAAAGCGCTCCAGTGCCCTTGGGCCGAGTTCACGCTATTTAAAACTGTGAACACAAACTCAGTTTATGTGCACTGCGGGGAGCAGTTGAGGAAGAAAAAAACACACTCCTGCTTCAGGAGCTTAGAGACTGAGGGAAGGATTCAGTCCGTCTTGGAATCTGCCTCAAATAACCTGATATAAAACAATTTGGCGCTGTGATTTCGTGTTACTAATTTTGGAAGGAAGTTTGAATTGTGAGCAAACGTGACTCGGTGAAACAAGAACGTAGCTGTGAAATGTCTTGCGTAACATTTTGGAAGTCTTGGATTTTCTTTACAACAAACCAGCAAAATTGCATTATAGGACATGTATTTTTGTTTAAAAGGCTCAAAGAAAAGAACATATAATGTCATTTTTGCTAAAAGTCTGCATTGGCTGAAGATGTCCATGTGACATGCTGTCACTTAGCAGTTATGGAACAACTAGTATTGGCAAAGCCAATAGGTCTGGCATTGCTAAACTGATGTGTTTTGTATTTTGTTGGGGTGACAGACATCAAACTTTCCGGCCCTTCAAGCACACACTCTTCTCGTGCAGTAATGTGAATTATTTTTATTTGCTAATACTTCTCAGATGTTTAAGATTCCCACAGCTGCCACCGAGATGTTTTAAATGATCTCACGTGTAAACTTCGATATCGTATTTAAATAAAGTTTAGCTTAGAGACACAGTGACTTACTTTTATGGTCTTGGGGGCGGTGTGAAGCGCGTGGACAGCCAAGATTTCGGAATACTGAAAACAGTTATTTTAGTGTTCAGAAATCAGATCCAAATGGTAAATAATTTTGTCCAAGGACTGGCAAAACAACCTGCAAAGAGATGACACAAATTAGAAACATGAACCTTCTATCAAGCATCATCAACATTGCGAATATAGCGCCAACAACAGTCCGACTTCCATCTCCTCAGTCTTCTGATTTCTTCCACCCATAAGCCAGGGACCATCCTATCCTGAAGGAGTGAGCACCGAAACACTGAGGGTCCCTGTGCAATTGATGAAGAGCTTTCTGCAGACCTGCCAAAAGCTGGAAGGAAGCTGAATGGTTTTTGTCCTGCAGGCGAACATCGCACCTGTTGGGTGCTCTACCTACTGTTTGGACCGAAGCCAGATTGCCGCAGGGCATAGAGGACCCCTTCCTTTCCTCAGCAACACATCTTTCCTCTGTAACTCAGGTCTGTTGTTGACTTTCTCAGCTAAAAAATTAGCTTCTCTCCCCGCCTCTGCTTTTCAAATGGTATACCCAAGAAATTGGAATAACCCAACAGTTTGGAAACTCTAAATCCCCCAAAGAACATCCAGGCAATGCATAATTTGAATAAGAACATTACAAATACCGAAAAACATACAGGTTCGCTGATTTTGGATCCCTGTCTCGCTGTGACCTTCCCTGCTCTTTTCCCCAACCCTTTAAAATGTGGCTGCCCAGTTCGCCCGCTGATGATCCCAGAACATCTTTCCATAAAGGCAGTACATGCTAGTTTCCTTGCTAAAGCAACAGCAGACAACCCCTTATCAATCAACTGCAACTTAAAAGATAATACATCCTTGCACCTTGCCACCAAACTTTGTCCATCATAACCTGTCCGCCATGCCTCTCCTGCAGTAAATTCCTCCCGAGCCTGTCTCTAAGCTCTTGTTATAGAGGTTGCTAAAGACTGCTCAGTCTGCTAAATAATTCTTTGTTTCTAGAGCCCGGACCTCTAATGGTTCTTCCATATTCTGAGGTACGCTGCCATTGCTAGTCTACAGAATCTCTGCCATTGGAAACGAGACAAAGCATCCACTGTGATATTGTTCACACCTGGCACATGTCTTGCTCAATTCAATGTTGAACTTTGAACAAGCTGGCATGAATCTGTGTAACATATGCAGCAATTGAATGTCTCTAACTTTTGTTGCATTTGGGATAAAAAATGGATGAACCACAGAAATTCATCTTTCAAGGACCAGGAGGTCACACCATTGAAATGTTTTTTTTTTTTTTTTTAAATCAGCCAGCTTTCTAAATGCTGATGTAATGTGAATTCTGTGATATGGCAATGAAGCACCAGATAGAGCAAAACCCAGCCATCTGCAGTAAGTTCTCCCTGCTCTCACTGCTCTGCATGCAAGGTTTAGATGACCTAGCAGATTTTGCATGATTCTTAACTCAAATTCCTTTGCCTCTGGCAGACGAACCACCATAGCTACTGAGTCAATTTCAATGCCCAAAAACATTAGCGTGGCATTTAGTCCTTCTGTCTTACCGGAGCTAGAGGGATGCCCAAAGCGTCTGTCAACAACTCAAACTCACTAATTGCTCTAGCACACTCATCCGAATGGGCATGCCCCATGAACAGAAAATTGTCCAGATCAAGAGTCGCTCCACAATGTCCTGTTCTTGAAGAACAGCACCACTGTAAGAATCAACAGAAACTCTCAAATTTGTTACATGATACGGCCATTCACATGGGGAACATCTTATCTACAACAAATTGGGCTTCAAAAATATTTCTTGAAGCTCAAAGTCCAATGTTCACAGGCAGTAATCTAAATTTATGTCAAACTTAGCTAAGGGTGCATTCTCACCGCTATTCCTAATCAAGCCAAAAGCCACATCCACTGAAGCAAATTGCAAAGCCATGTCTTCCCTAGCAATAAAAATCATTCACCAACTGCCCTTTGGGACACGAAAGATGATGAATCATACGAAATTCATCTGCCATCTTCTTAGGGCCACACCTAATGGAGAGACCATTAAATTCTCCAAGGCCAGGTAATAAGTGGACCCACCATTCTGCCCTCCCTCACTTCTTTGAAAGTCTTGTCTCTTACAATGCGTGGCATTTGCTTGGCAGATTTGAGGTTCTCAGTGAAACATCACACTGTAGGGCCTTCATAACCCAGGTGAAAACTCTTCTTAAAACCCCAATATAGCAGTGTTGCATCTTTGTTGGGAAAATAAGCCACAGGAGTAAAAGCAATTGTTACAAAATTGTTGTCCACCTCTTAAGCCCCTCTGTGGTGCCTGCCTTGTAGCTGTGAGCTCCCTCAAGTACTGTACAATTAGATGCCCATCCTCCACAACAAGAGTAATTATGTTTGTACATGCATGGATTCTTGTTGCAATAACCCCAGTTTAATCTCTGCATGGTCTGGAGTGAACTCCTTATCACCTGCCTACCACTGCAACCCCTCCCTCCACCCCCCTGTATGGGACACCCTAGAAAGGGCCTGTAAGGGAGCATCAAACTACTGGCTGTGTGTAATTACGCTGATGGGACAATTATCTGTAGCTACAGCTCCTTATCCTATCACTCCCAAGTCTTCTCAGGAAAATAGTCAACCTACCCCCGAACTCCTCGTCATATCTATACCATATGAAACCCCACAGGTCATCTTAGCTTTCCTCTCAATATCCATATACTTAAAAATGGCAATCGCCCTCTCGGGGAACTTATCTTAATAGACACTCGCAAATATCAAAAATGCTGAGGTACAGGTGTCCACTGTAATTTGTAATTGTTGACTGTGAGCAAGTTACCACACCTCTTTTTTCGACGAGTCTTTCACCTGTACGTTCCTATGCAGCAACTTATTGACATTGATGAAAACCCCTTTCCAAATGTTTTCTTTTGTGGTGTAAATGAGCTCCTAGTGGCATTGATATACCCTTGTATGTCATTTTCTTCACCTGTTTCTTTGACAGATTTATTATGCTTTTCTAAAATCTGCCCCTTGTCATCTTTGACTGATGCCCCTGTCCCGCTGTTCTTTCCTCTTCAACTGCCCCAATTTGCTGAGCCTTATCCCCTTTCGTTAATTCTGTGTGAAGTACCCCACCCCCGTGGCAACCGTACCAACTGACTTCTCAACCTCTTTGGGGAATCTGTGTATTCCCCAATAATCTTTACCCCACAGCAACAGAACAAGTTTTACCTTTTTTTTAAAAATTCTTTTCCCCTCCTGATGTCTCCCAAGAGTACCACCATTTACACCCACCTGGGGCCGTATTACGCATTGTCGTTGTTTGCGCCCTGCGCACCTTTTAAAAGGTGCGCCAGGTGCAAACAATGACAATGCGCCCCATTATAGTGTAAGCGCTGCCCCGAGGGCAGCCGTAAACTTGCGCTGCCCTCAAGGCAGCGCATTCATGTGAAAACACGGAGCGGCTGCTTGCAGCTGCTCCATGTTTTCACAGTGCAGGCGGCAACCCGCCTCACTTTCAAAGGCTATTAGAGATCACCTTGCAGGCGGGTGCAGTCAGTGACTGCACCCGGCTGCAAGGGTGTGTCTGGGGGGTCCATAGGATCCCCTTTCTCCCCTCCAGAGGGCTGCTCTCAGTGGGCACACTCGCAGTGCGCCCCCTGAGAGCTTCTTTGCCTCTGGGCCCACGTCTGTAATATGGCGTGGGGCAGATGCAAAGGATTTCCCTCATTTGCATAGGGCACGCCCCTATTCAAATGAGGGAACGCTCCCTGATGGTAGCGCTGGAGCTTTAAGTGCGCCAGTGCTATCGGTATTACTGAAGGGGACGCACAAACGTCTGCGTCCCCTTCTGTAATACCAAAGTGCCCCCGAGGCGTGCAAAGTAGGTGCAAACGCCGGGGCACTTAATGTAATATGGCCCCAGGTTGAAAACACACTTCTCTCCTATATGTGTCTTCCGCTGCATCAACAACCCTTTTTCCATCTACACTGGGGCTGCTCCAGGTGCCAGGTGTGCCTGTAACATTAAAGACTGTTCCCCATTGTTAGAAACCCCACCCTTCTCTTTCTCAGAGCCAGTCCCCCGATCCTTGTTCACTTTCTTTCATTTGCACCCACTGTAGTCCCCCCTCTTGCTGTTCCTCCTCATAGTCTAGTTCCAGCAACTTCTGCACTCTCCCCAACTGTGCAAAGGTCACCTGCACCCGGTCTCTCTCCATCAATCACTCCACCATCATAATCCTTCCAATCATTCCAAAATTCATTTAACGTCTTCTTCTATAATGGCTGCTCCCTCGTTGTCCAGAAGGCAGCATTCTGCCTTTCCCTGTCTTTTGTCTGGTGCTCTAAGGCAGCCTCCGACCTGACTAGATGCTGCTGCATTGCCCTGGCGTCTACGGCCAGGCTTTTTCCCCTGTAGTCCCCCAAGTCGTCAGTCCCCCTAACTTGGGAGGGATGTAGTACTGTCCCAAAGGAGGGAGGGGGGGCCCCTAAATGTGTCCCTTTGGGCCTGCGCCTTCTCTTCTGCTGGTATCCCCACCCATTCTCCTCTTTTTTTTTATCTCCCTTCCCACTCTCCACAGCTCACACCTCCATAAACCAAGTGCTTCCTTTGGTAGCCTAAGTGCTGGCTTTCAGAAAAGGGGGTCCCATCCTCTTCTTTTGATCTATTTTACACTTCCCCTCCCGGTGAAGCCCGCAATTCATCCCGCCACGCTCTAATCAGAGGGGTTAAAACTTGTTTTTGTCGACTCTGTGCTCCTTCTGAAAAGCGGGGACAACCTGACACCTCCTTGCCTGGGGTTGTAAGAGGAGGCATCTTGGCATCTGTCTCAGTAACTTTCTTTTTTTATATTCTGTCCCTTAATGTTTGTCGATCATCATCGCTTTGAGCCACTCTCTTTATCCCTGGCTGACATAGGCACTCTTTAATACACCTGCTAATCTTGTCTCTGTTCCTGTAAGTCTTGTAGTCGAGCCAGTGCACCTTAAGGCACAACCTATCAATCATGGCTAGCGACCAAGCAAGTCCCGGAGAGCTGGAGGGGCTCTATCCTGAACCCCATTTACAAGAAGGCTCACAGAAGCAATCCATCTAATAATCGCCTCCTCGCTCTCCTGGATATTGAAGCTAAGGCTTACGCCTCAGTCCTACTGCAAGATCTGGAACACTGGGCAGAATCAAACGTAAAAATACCATTTAATCAAACAGGATTTAGAGCCAATTCCTCCACTCTACACAACGTAGTGACCCTGTCCTACCTAATCCACCGGGCAACACGCAAGAAACCACTCCCGCTCGTTGTCTGTTTTATGGACTACTCATCTGCCTTTGACCTGGTCGACAAGAACATCTTATGGAGAAAGCTTTAAGACTGAGGTATACCCAATAACTTACTCCAGGCCATCATTTCTCTTTACACCTCTACTTTGGTACGGGTCAAGCTAACACCGACAGTGCTGAGCAGGAAAATCCAGAAAATCAACGGCCTTAAGCAAGGTTGCGTGTTAGTGCCTCTGCTCTTCAATCTCTGCACTGCTGAGATGGGAGAAGCTTTGAAACACGCGAACCGAATTCAACCCAATTTGGCACTACTAATTTATTTATTTATGCATTTATAGAGCGCCTGGTTACACCAACTGGTGTGTCCCCGCGCTATTTGCTCTATCCAGCAACTCCGGAAATCAGCACATCTGAGAACATGGGAAGCTACAAGCTACTTACAGTTAAAGAGCCATGTTTTTAACTTTTTGCGAAAGAGGCTCTCTGATGGTTCCTCATGGAGGAACAGGGGTAGGGCGTTCCAGCTTTTTGCTGCCAGGTAGCCAAAAGAACGCGCTCCCATTCGTGCTTTCTTTATCCTGGGGACTTTCACCAGGTGGGCCCCTGTGGATCTAAGATGCCTTTCTGGGTTGTATGGGGTCAGCAGATCCCGCAAATATATTGGGCCTTTACCCTGCAAGGTACGGTGGCAGAAGCATAGTGCCATAAATGAGATCCGTTTCTGAATGGGTAGCCAATGAAGTGAGTCCAGGGCTTTCTTAGAGGATGCTCTTCTCGGCAGATTCAAAACCAAGTGAGCTGCTGCATTCTGGATGCACTGCAGCTTATGGAGTCCCTTTTAGGTTGCACCCAGATACAGCACATTTCCGTAATCTAGTCTTGCTGTAACGAGAGCGTGAGTCAGGGTTTTTCTAGCCGACATAGGGAGAATGTCTAGAGTTTTCCTTAGAGTCTTCAGGATTCCGAAGCATCTGCCTGCAACTCTCTTGATGTGAGTCTCAAAGGAAAGTGTGGAATCTATCCAGACTCCCAAGTTCTTCTCCTCCGTCTTAGGGGTGGGGACCGGGCCTAAGATTGCTGGCCACCAGGCCGAGGACCAAATTGACGGAGTGTTCCCTACAATCAGTATTTCTGTCTTATTACCATTTAGTTTCAGGCAATTGCCTGTCATCCAAGAGGCCAGATCTTTTAAGCAGTCTGCAAAGGTGCTGGCTGCTAGTACCGAATTTGGAGCCAGGGTGACCACTAGCTGCGTGTCATCTGCATATGACACTATTGTGACACCATGTTTTTCCACAATCCTAGGTAAGGGGGCGACGTATAGATTGAAAAGAGTAGGGCTCAAGATTGAGCCCTGAGGCACCCCCTGCGCTAAAGTCATGTGTTTTGAGGTGTGTGGAGATTGTGACACTTGAAAACTACGGCCATGTAGATAGGAGTCCATCCAGTTAAGGGGAGTTCCGTCCAAACCCCCCCTTCTGAGTCGGTACAACAACAGCTCATGGGACACCGTGTCGAAGGCTGCGCTAAGGTCCAAAAGGACCAGCGCAGTCGTCGGACCTTCATCCACTCTCCTGCGTACTGTCTCAGTAGCATAGAGCAATGCCGTCTCAGTCGAGTAGGTTGATCTAAAACCTGATTGTGTGGGATGCAGTAAATTATGTTTATTGATGTGTGCCACCAGCTGTGAGTTTACCACTTTTTCAGCTATTTTTGAGAAGTACGGAAGCAATGAGACCGGCCGTAGGTTCTCCAATAGATTCCCATCTGCTGTTGTTTTTTTTTTCAGGGGGAGAACAATTGCTTTCAGTACCCGCCCTTCCCTAAAGGAAATTTCTAGCAGCTGTTGAACATAGAGGAGTATAGTCTCTAGTCCTGTGCAAAGCACTTTCGGTGTAGATGGGTCTTTTGGGGAGCCTGATTTTATGCTTAGAGCTACCTTTTTCAACTCTTCTAGAGAGGGAAGATGAAATTGTGAGAGACAGTTTTCCCCCCATTCCAGTGTTTGTTCATTTTGGCATATGGAGCCATTTCGAGCATCAGTGGGGAAGGTGTCATAGATTTTAGATACTTTTTCAGCGAAAAAGTCTGCAATTTGATTGCACGACTCTTCCGAACTCGAGGCTGGCGCTACTGTTCTCTCTAGTGAAGATAGCTCTTTGAAAATATCAAAGAGTTCCCTAGAGGAGTTATCTGCTAGCTCAATTCTCTCCGTGTAGTAAGCAGCCCGTGTCTTCTTTATAAGTGAGTGATAGTGCCTTAGCTTAAGCTTGTAGGCCGCTTTATCGGAGTCTAGGAAACCCATCCTCCATTTGTGCTCTAGACGTTTGCAGGCCTTTCTAGCCAACCGCAAAGTCTCGTTAAACCATGGCGCGGTCTTGGTGCGTCTGCGCGGAGTGCTAGAAGACCATGGGGCAGCCACATTAAGTGCCTCTGTGATCCATCTATCGACTACTTGACTTGCCTCATTAATGTCATTGCCTATGGAGGGATGATTTGCTTGCAGGGCCCGTGTGAAGCTGCACCCGGTGAATTTAAACCATTTCCTATGCGTCCTGTTGGCCGATAAACTCATTGTAGGGGGTGGTCTTGATAGGGGGATGGAAAAAGCCACGAGATAGTGGTCGGACCAAGGGACCGCCATTGAAAGTTCAACTGTCAGCCCTGGGCAGTTGGACAAAATGGGGTCTAATAAGTGCCCTAGTTGGTGTGTTGCATGCGACGATTTGAGTTCTAACTGGAGCCTGGCGAGCTCCTGACACAGGGCTTGTGCCTCCCCACACATTTGGTTGTCAAAATGTAGGTTTAGATCTCCGAAGATAGTTAGGTTGTTGTAGTGCAATGCTGGTTGAATCAGTCGTTCCATAAGGCTCTGCTGAGATGGGAGCAGCTTTGAAACACGTGAACCGATTCCACCCAAAATTGGCACTACTAAGGTTCCACTACTACAATATGCTGACGACATTATCCTCCTAGACCACTCTAGAGCTGGCTACAGAGGGCCCTAAATGCCCTGTAAAAGCACAATTAGGACAACAAGATGGTGGCAAATGGTACCAAGACCAAAGTATGAGTTTTTGGTAACTCAACCCAAAGAAATATATAACTACACCTGGAGCCTGGGCTCATTAAAATTTGAAACAGTGGCCAGCTACAACTACCCAGGTGTTTGGGTATCAACCAAAGGAGGAGCCAAAAAGCATCTCACACACACAGTCACTTAGGCGGAAGCTATTATAATCAGAATGTGCAAATTAAATAATGCCCTGGAAAGCCCTTCCACCATCCCAATAAGAGGAGTAATTGCTAAAACCCTCTTCTCAACTATCAGGTATGGCCATGAAGCCTATCCGGGCAACTAGTCAACATCATGGACAAGTATCAACTCAAGGCATACCAACTGGTTTTTAGACTCCCTACATATCTTCGGAGTTGCTTCATAAGGCTGGAATTTGGCTTAGAGGGGCAATCCCGGGCAAGTATGGAGTCCTTTGTAAATTATTACTATATGATCCAAAAGGCCCCAGCCAGCACCATGAAAGCCATTTTCCAGCACATTTTCCATCAATAAGGGAACCCACGCTATACCTTCACAGATCCATTCCCACCCTTCAAATACCCCAACTCTACCTCAGCTGCGCCATTCGGAAAGTGTGCTTGAAACAAATAATGTTTGCAGGGCTTATGGAATTACAATCCAGAGAAGTAAACCCTAAGTGGCAGTCACTCGCCAAAATCTCCACCTGCAGACTTTGTGCCTACAGGGAAGAATCTTTTAGCCACCATTTATGCTTTTGTCCGGCACTAATGAATCCATGCTGCATACTACTAAAACCACTTGTTCTGGCGTATAGAATAAGAACATGAAACGAGGCCACAAACCTGGTGTTCACCTTAACTGAGCCAATGGAACTTGGGAAATTCGGCAAATATATCAGCCTCATGCAACGATGTATCAAAGACGCACTCAAGGGGTCACACTGCCCGGGAACTGGTTGATTTCAGAAGTGCTGCTGAGTCTTCCGCCGCCGTGCAACCGCCGGGAATATAAGACCTGTTCTGGTGGTTGGTAGAACAACCCGCGGAGTCCGCTACCAGAACTCCCCGAACCAGTGGCCTCTAACTCTTCCCTCGGAACCTTGTGTCAGTCCGGGCCCAAAGGAAGTTTTTATAGTAGCACAGCCCTGTGACCACCGGACCGCTTTAGTCCATACCGGCCTGTGATAATGCACTTTAATGATGAGTTTGCCCCCCCCATTTTGTGTTGTGTTCCATGATTCAAAGCCATCTCTACTGCCCCTGCTCCCCTGGCTTGTCATCCTAGTTATCCCCTAAAGAGCTTCTGCAACTTATTTTTAAATCTCTAATGAATTATGTAATTATGGGTTTTATGTATAATGGGTTTTTATCAGTCTAATGCTCACCAATGTTTCTTTTTTAATACAGTTGTAAAGATTTTAATTAATCATACAATAAAGTATTACCTTCTGGCTCCCCCCGTAATATAAGGCTGCTCCCTAATGGCAAGGGCGTCTCCTAATGGCCCCTGGTGGCCTGATGCTGTCTCCACATCACAACCCATTGCAGCTGACAGCGCCAGCCCTCAGCTATCCGGGTCCCGCCCTGTTTCCTACGCACGCTCGCGCTGGGGGCCTCATCTCTTTGGCACTTGAGGGGAACATTGAAGCTTTGCTGCCCCTCCCAGGTCCACCTACTCTACTGCTTTCAGCATGAACTACTACCGGTAATCATTCCTCCATCCCTGCTCCCCCCACCTCATCCAGCCCTGCTAAGGGATAGTTCCTTAACGGTTCCTGCCATCTCCCTTCTGCGCCTCTCCATACCCACCAAAGCCTGAGAATGCACACCTAGCTTCATTAGATCCTCCCGCTCGGCCTCGCAGATAGTACAAAGGGCGTCTCTCACCTCCTCTGTTGACATACCTCTAAGCCGGCCACCAATACAACTAAAGCCACTGCCAGACAGAAAACGACCCTCAAAACACTTGACACTGCCTGAGAAAAGAGCCAGAAAGTCTACAGGGCGTCTTCACAGAACCACAGCTAACTGCAAGTGAGGTCAACGTGACCGCACAACAGACGCCAACTTTCAGTACGCTCAATCCACGGGTCCTACTAGTCCCTGGAGCACCCCAACACGCCTGAAGACCCCACGTCTCCATTCTCCTGATATGCATAGTCCGCCATTATAGAGATCACATTTGAAACACATTAGAGCTCTGCGATCATTCAAAAGCAGCGCTGGCCATCTTGTGTGTTGAAATAACAATATCACTATGTGAAGGAAATATCTTCTTGTACATAAACAGGTAGTTAATTTAAAAAAAAAAATGGAGCTAGTTGTCATTTTTCTCTGCAAAACTCTGGCAATCATGCCTGGAAGCGAGTGTATCTTTCGTTGCAGTTATGCCAAGTGCTTCATTTGAGCCAGTGGTTGGCAACATTTACCATCACCAGCCACGGGCTTCTTAGCACAGCTTTGGACACTGGCACTCATTGTTTGACAAATCAAGCACTGGCTATGCCCAGAATTAAATAGCATTGATATCTCGGTCACGAGTGCGCCTCAGATGCCTCTCCGATATCAAGTACCATAAACACTTAAAACATTTCTCCTTAATATGTGATAGGGGCGCACTGATGTCTCTCACCACCTGCTTCTCTGAAGCATCTTCCAGAGGGCTGTAGTGAACAGTGCGCTGCAGAACATGGTGGAGTTGGCCTTGTTTTTGTCTTATAGCTCCCTATGCAGTGTAGCTATGTGCAATGCTGCAAAATGCCATCACTGCCTGAAAGGCAAACTATAGGCTGGCCCTGACTACTTTTAAGGCAGTGATGTACATTGTGCAAGAGTAATGCCTGCACTCAGAGTGAAGAGAGCCAAAAGCTCAAGTGGGTTGACCCATTGTCCCTTGCTGATTACTGTGATATGTGAAAGCAAAATGTAAATGATAATTTAAAAAAAGGCTCAGTCTATTCTATTCTTTTCTACGCAAAAAGAAGGAACACAAGAATAGAAATTTAGAACAGCTCTCTAAACTTCTCGGATGAGGTGCATACACGAGCTTCATAGGGAGGGAGTTCCACAATTTAGGACCCAAAAAGGTAAAGGAGAACCATCCCTGTCAATCAGTTTTACTTGGGGAATTGCAGCAAAATTCTGATTGCCTGATCGTGGCGCACGGCTCGAGGAGTATGGATGAACCAGCAACCTTAAGTAAGTCCATAACGAGTCATAGTTTTGTGTATATAGCACAACGACTTCAACTAGATGCGTTTATCAATAGGGGGCCAATGCCGTTTCCGTAGATGAAGAGAACCCAAAACACAATTTTGGAATATGACATAGAAGGCAGGGCTACTGCACTCTGAATAATCTGAAGCCGGTTCACTGACTACTTGGTATCCCCTAAATAGAGAGCGTTGCCATAATCAAGTCACAAATAATCAAAGCCTGCACAATCGTCCTAAGAGTAGAGGAGGAAGAGCCAGGCTATTTTCCTCAGACATCCATGGAGGCCAAAGCAGCTACCTTATTTATTTGCTAGTCCATAGTAAGCTTATCATCCAGCCAGAAGCTGCACCCGACTTGGACTTGAAAAAGATCCCCAATTGATCCGGCAACCAGTGAGGGCCCCAAATATGAGGTCGATTGTCAACCAGTAACACTTTTTTTTATTACCTTTCAGTTTTAAATAACTGTTCCTCATCCAGCTCGCCACCTCAACGAGACAGAGGCTTGGGATTAGGGGCTAGATGTACAAAGATCAGAATAGCGATTTCATAATTGCGATTTTTTGCAAATCTCAATTAGGAAATCGCTATTCTTAATGTATGAAACTCTATTGAGTTTCATTAGCGATTCGTAGTGGTTCGCAAATAAACCTACCTCCATGAAAATTGATGAGGTAGGTCGCAATTTGCGACCCTCTACGATTTGCTGCCATCATTTAAAGGAAAATGGGATGCTTTTAAAAAGGAAAAACTTTGAAGCTTCAGTTTTTAAGAGTAGGCAGTGGAACCACTGTGTGCTCTTAAAAACCATTTTGCCAACCATTCTCAAAGGGGACCCCTTCCCATTCGCGAATGGGTGACCATCCTTTTTCAAATGGCAGTAAATTGCATTTTGGTCGCAAAACATTTGTAGATACCATTTCAATTTGATATTAGGAAGGGGCGCTCTCAACACTCCCCTTCCAAATACCGAATCGCAATTTGGGCTTTGTACATCCCCAAAGCATTTTGTCTTCACACATCTAGCCCTCGGTGTTCCAGAACCATCCATAGCAAAAAGTGGCACAGTAAGTTGTGTGTTGTCCATAAGAAAATAGTGTCAAACCATAGATTCCACTATGTCGCACAAGGGTCGAACATAGATGTTAAACAATGTGGGGCTCAATAAAGAGCCCTGCGGAATGCCATATGGCAACTGACGTACAGAGGCTTCATAGATTTTTTAATTGGCTTGAAAAGAGCGATCTTGTAAAAAGGAGCACAGGATGGTAGACTGGATCAAATGCTGAGCTCAAACCCAGAAGTTTAAGAGCTGCAGTTCCCCCTCTGTCAAGATTCAGTCTGAGGTGCTCAGTTACACCTAGTGGTTTACATGCCATATTCAGGACGGAAACCTCATTGCGAAGTATGAAGCAAATTGTTAACCTCTAAGTATGCCAGTAGTTGGCGATTGATGTGCTTTTCAAGGATCTTCGCGGAGATGGGCAGCAGCGAGATCGGGCGATAACTAACCCATTATGTTATTTCTATATTGGGTTTCTTTAGCAGGGGCACAACCATCACATGTTTCCAAGCTAGAAGAACCATGCCATTAGCCATGGGGGTGTTGAGAAAGTTTACCAGGCGTGAGCTGGAGCTCACCATTCTTAGTATTCCAGGTGGTAAGCTATCTAGCAGAGAGAACAACTTGGTGGCATCCAAGAGAGCTGAAAAACTGATGAGGTGCTGTCGCATTTGTGGTGTCCTTTTATCGGTGGTAGGTTAAGCATGGTACTCAGTGATGGAGTTTCAGTTTTTCTCAAGGTATTTTCTCCGACAAGACTGTTTTGAATATTCTTATTTCTTTTGAGGGCAAACAAAGGTACTTCTTTGAACTAATCCAGCCAATTAACTATTCTCCAGTTCTTGCGGATGGAATCTTTGAACGCACTGGTTGCTCCAGGGACGGTAGTTACACATACCATTAGATGATTTATTGGGCGATTTTCCTGGTTCCTAAAGAGTCTCACGTGGGGTATACCATGCCAGTTTCATTGCTCTTTTGAGTAATTCCCTAGGTTAATTCCTCTGTTCTTGGTTGTTCACTAGATCGCCCGCATTTGCAAGGTAATCATCTCTCTTGGAGCAATTCCTTCTTCTCCTTAAGAGACAATCTGCCATATAGTCAATTCCTAAGTTCCGTTGGTGTAAACTTGAATAGTGTAGAAATGTGTTTCTATCAGTCTCCTTTGTGTACAAAGTGGTGTAGATCCGGTTCATCTCATGTTTCAATGTTATGCTTAAGAAATGTAGTTCCTTTTTAGGTCTCGCCTACGCAGCGCACATGCGCTGCATAGGCAAAAAGACCTTTTGGAATCGCTTCGGCTTTTCAGCCCAAAAACGTGCACGCGTTCCATTGCCTTCAATGGCAACGCGTGCACGTTTGGCGATTCACTTGCGGGAGCGAGCGGCGCCATATGGTAGCAATTATCGCTCCTGGCGCCGCTCGCTCCCGCAAGGGAATCGCGCAGGCCCCCTCCTTCCCCCCCCCCGCGAGGCGCAACGGAAGTAAGAAACCTAAAGTCAGTTGCATCTGTTTGTTGTGCACTAGTTATAGTGCTACATCACACGAAACGAAGACGATGTGCACGGAATGATTAGTATATGACCTGCAAAAGCCTAACCAAAAGTGTAAGTAAGTAAGTACCTGCACTTCTAGATTTCTAATTCAAGAGCTGCCCTCACCTGATCTCATCGGCTGAGTAGATCCCAAAAGAGATCCCTTGCAAGCGTCTCCAAGGTATGTCTTTGCCGATTACCATGGTGGCATCCGGTGTTACACTACCAAGATAGAAGTCACCGATTTACATGTTGAAAGTTAGCAACACCATGCCCAGGGCACATCCACATGGAGCTATGGTGCTGGACTGCTCCATCCTGTACATGACCCGCGGGGGCGCCTGTTATGTCCTCTGATACCAGCAATGAAAGTAGCGAGACGATAGTATCAAAGGTCGTGCTGTACAGTCAATTAATCTACTTTGGGGAGTAATGTTTATAAGCTGTGAGACTCTCGTGTTATGGCATCATATATCATGCGCTCGTTCACTTCCCCCACCCCGCCGTTAGAGCAGATAGTTGCGCCCATGTCTGTCACTGTCCATGGCCCATATACCGAATCATAGACGTAGACAACTTCGCCTAAGGGCGAGGGAGTAATAAGCTACCCTCGGTTTAACGGCCATCTTTAAATATGTCAAGATCAACTGCAAGTAAACTATGTTGAACTTCTATTGAAAAATATTTGATTGTAACGTTGCTGATTTAAAAAAAGTGCACATACTGTGATTTTAATAATTATTGACACAGTTTTTGTAGAAGTAATTTATTTCTTATATTAACCTTTAACTGGGAACATTAGGTATCTCAATTGTATATATTTGTTTGTTTTTAAAATACATTAAATAAATGATTGCATTTCTCCTCAAATAGCTAAAAACATACGTTCTCTAGGACGATTCCGATATTTACGCTCAGTGGGTCCACTTTATCCAATCGTTTGTCTACGCAGCTATCTGATAGGTTGGACAATGTTTCCCGAGAGGCTGTGCGGCGACAGGCATGGTGGCAGCTGGTGCAGTTCGCTTCAGCTTGCTGCTGAGCGGAGGTTACAAGCCTAAATATGGGTACACTGCCCATTGTGCATATCCAAATAACATATGGGTGCTACCCATTGTGCACTTCAACTTTATGCATTTACTAGGGGTAAACGACAATCCCCACGGCTAAATAACAATGTAAAGGGTAGGGGAGTGGGATTGAAACACTAATGCTAGGCACAAAAGAAAACCCTGTAGGGTAGAATCAGTGTATAGGGTGTGCACTACCCACACTGAAGGTTAAAATAGAGTGTGTGGAGACCAGCTCCAACACAACGAATACCCTAAGAAAACAAATCATAGCCTAGTACCCTCAAAATATCTAGAACGGGAAATCAATTATAGATAAAGATTCCGCTTAGTGAATGCAACGTGAGTAAATACCCCTAAAGTATGAATAGATAGCATACTGGCACAGTGCGCCTACTCCCCAAAACCGTAGTACATTTCTTTTTAGCAAGCTAAAATAAACACATGAACTGTGGGAAATGAGAAAGTATAAATCTCCCATACTTCTTAAAACTGCGCCCAGCTGTCAAGGCGAATGAACTTTAAAGTTCTGCACACCAAGAAGAACTGGTCGTGTTCTATTTAGAAGTTTTTTTTTTTTTTTTTTTGAAAAGTTGCTCTTGAGGAAGGTTGACGCTGCTGCTGTTGCTCTGAAAGAAAAACAAAACCACAAAAAAAAACGTGGTTGGCACATAGTGAAGTAGAAAAGGAAATCTCGGCTTAAAGTGCTCCGGTGATGCCCCACCTAAGATGGAGGCACGTAGTACAGCGCTGGTGCCGGGAGGTTCACGGTGCGTAACGTGCACCAAATCGTCAGAAACTAAACAGGCGTCACAGAAGATCCGATGGAGATTCCCACGTCACTGTGCTGGTAAGAGCGTGCTGGTAGTGACACGCGCCCCTGCTTATTTTTAAATCGGTAAGGAGCGGTTCAACTGTCATGGCGCAGAGTTGAGTGTAGGCAACCAAAAACAGTAAAATAAAGTACGCCAACTCACCAGACATCACTAAGTTGCACGACAAGTTCCTCTGGGAAAGCCCCACATCACCGCAGATTTCAGCATTAAATCCAAAACAAAAACGAGAGGCTGCAGATTAACACAGGGCGCTGCAGTTAAAATAGGCAGACACAGTGCTCGGGGAAACGTTTTCCATAAAAAATGAAACTGTGCAGGCAAACAAAAGTTAAATATTCCTCCAGTAGATGGCAGCAAGTATCCATTCACTCCCGCCGGTAAAGTCAATTAAAATTACACCATAGTTTAAATTGTAAAAACAATGGAATTTATCCTTCGTCTCGGCTCATGAGCCTCCCAATCGGCCACCTGTCATACCAAAGCTTGAAACTGGATCTTATCCTCTTTCTCCGGTTTTAGCTCACCATCGCTGACTTTGAGCTCCGGATCTGATTTTCGTTCAGGATTCCCTGTAAGTTGTGCGCAGACAAGAACTGGCACACTTCAGTTGTCATCGAGCAGCGACACACTTCAGTTGTGTGCAGGCAGGTAGCAGGCAGCAGGTCAGTAAGTAGAAACTGGCAGGAACAGGCACACTTCAGTTGTGTGCAGACAGAAACTGGCACACTTCAGTTGTGTGCAGGCAGGAACTGGCACACTTCAGGTGTGTGCAGGCAGGAACTAGCACACTGAGGATGTGTGCAGGCAGGAACTGGCACACTTCAGTTGTGTGCAGGCAGGAACTGGCACATTACTGATGTGGGCGACCGATGGAAGGTCACTGGTGGGGCTCAGAGGGTGCCAGTATGCCATTTAAATGCGTAGATGTAGGAAACTCATACCTAGAAGTTGCTTCCTGCGTTTCAAAATTTCCTTAGACCATCAGGTGGCAAGGCAGGTTCTTTCCAATCGTCGCCAAATGTAATAAGTGAGTAAAACCAGGACCAGTTGGATTTCCATGTAGGTTTATTGTATATTTAGTAGATCAAAGAATCACAACATGGAGTAGTACAGAATTGGATGTAGAGTAGGTCTTCTCTACAGAGCGAGCCCCACCAGGAGCAGCTTCCTTGCTGCTCAGCCCATCCTCTCAACTGACACTCCACACACAGTCAAACCAGCATTCTATTACCTCACCACACATACCAACATTCCAAGAACATCCACACTGGCTGAGCAGCAAGGCAGAGAAGCAGGAAAGGTGCAATACACTAAATACCAGTATACTACATCGGTGCTGGTCGCAGGCTTTGAGGCTCGGCACTAGGTGAGCTTTGTAACTGGAATAGCGGGATCCGGGGGCATTGTTACGGAACATTCGCGGTGACCCTGTTCCGATGTGATCCCATTGGACAAACTCCATTAAAAGGGTGACCTTTGAGTTACTAGCCCCTCGGCTTACCTCGAAGTCGGGTGCTGAAACTTTTGTCTGCTGTACCGTGTAGGGTGTGTGTTTAGAGCAATGCTTTAAGTGGTAATACTGAAGTGCATCTTCTCACTATCCAGTGTACTTGTCTGCTTTTAGGAAGTGCCTGTACTTTAATTGTATTGTAGCATAGCTCAGAAGTCTAGGTTCTCTCCCTTTCAAATTAAGGAAGTGGAGGTACTCAGTGTCTGTGTAACAAAATGAATGAATGCTCAGCGTAGGCAAGATGATTGAAGAGACCTTACTTCAAAGGGGTCAGAAGGGTGGGGAGTGGGGGTTAAGTTTGTTTATAATGTATTGCAAGCATCGTCTATGCCTTCACCCCTGCAACGCCGTAAAAACGTACAAGTAAAGCTGCATGCTTAATTCACGCCAATAAGCAGTACAATCACGAGGTAGGCAGCGCATTACAAAGCAGAGAAAGTTATTTGTTTGCACGTTATTTTTAAATTCGTTTCCTTTCTTTGCCCACAGTTGTTGCAGGATTAACACGTCCACAATAGTAAGTACCTCATCAGAGTAGTATTTGTCAGACAGCAGCATGTTGCACCAAAACCACCATTACCAAGACATCCATTTACCAGAACCACATGGAGTGCGAGTTAAACTTTTAACCCCGGTGCACAAGAATTTAAAAAGCTTGAAAATAACTTCTTTTAAACAACATTGCATAACTACATGTATAACGCAAGGCATTAAAAAGAAGTGGTTGGTTCAAAATCAGTACTATTTTCATTATGTCATTCACACCAACCACCTCTGCAAATCTACACAGCTCAGAGAAAATATAAGCAACCAAAAAAAAACACTCCTAAGAAACAAAATCGCCAGCAGCCCCAATAGTAGCACTTCATACTGTCCCTAAGGACCAGACTTGAACATGCATGTGTCACAAATATTGGACCCCTGAGCCCCTGGGCTATTATCTAAGGCAGCTCAGTAGGCGTATGTGCCTACTGCCTGAATACTGTATGCTGCTTCTGGGACATAGGTCTAGACCCTTGTGAGGCCAATCAGCCTTTCATCATTCTGAGATTAACTACTTGAGCACACCATTCACTTATTTACAGCTCTCCATCTACAATTGTGTGTTGTTTATGGGTCCAAAGAGGACCACTGTTGTGAACGGGCCTTTTTGAATTGTGGTATTTTAAACAATGAGATAAACGTGTATTGCAGGGGGCTGGCGCCAGCTCTGGGGTTGAGAACTCCTACTTCAGAGCAGTGGAAAGCAAGCATTGTTTCTCAGTCCTGGGACATAATTACAGCATTTTGAAAGCCTGTTCGGACAGCTATAGGTCCCAATTATAAGAGATCAGTTGATTATAAGCAATTGTTATTTTAAGCTCTGGAATTAATATATAAGACAATTGATGTAAAGTGTAAGTACACTTCATAGGAAAGGCACACAAATATTCTCCCTAGAGTTGACTATTGCAGCTGTCCCACCCTCTGGTGTTTCCTTCTTTCTTAAAAAATGTTACCACTGTGTTTTTTTAACCGTGCTAGCACTAAAGACTCTCTACACTTATCATTGTGCAAGACTCTGAGCATGCAAGGATTCTATTGATGTACTTTTTTTTTTAATATTCTCGTGCTCTTTCTAGGCACAGGCATTGTTTCTAACGTGACTCTGTTTAGGCTAGTTTTCTTATGTAACCAGTTATAGTTTTTATTAACTAATAATAAACAACTAGTATTCTTATCAGGATGAGGCTCTGTATATTTCAGTGCATTTATTGTGCCGGAGTTTTGATTTATAGCAGAGTTCAGAATACATAATTTTGATGATTGTACCAAAGCTTTTTTCTTACTTTAGTTTCTAAGGAAGCATCTTGTAAATTTATCTGGCAAATTTACCTCTAAGTATCCACCCAGTTTCTCAAAATGTTCCTGTTAACACATGGGTAAAAGACATTGTCATTTACAATGCCAATAGCTCTAACTGAAACAATTGCCAGGCCTATTGCATTTTTAATGCTTGTTAAAATCTTCCTTTCACTCTTCTTGCCTGCGTCCATCAACTCTGTTTCATTGTGTGCTCCCATTTCCAGTCACCTTTTTCCTCTACTATTTTTCAATAACCTTCTCCATCATTTTCTCAGTTTTTCTTTTCTCCACTTAGTTTTCCTTCATTGTATTTTACCATTCCCCACTATTGCCTTATGGGCATTTAATTCTTTGTTTCAGTCTGTTTTTCCTGCTCCGCCATTCCATTTCTTTGTCACCTTTCTTGCTGCATTTTTTGTACTATTTTCAGTTCCACTCACCTTTTTTCCTCACCTTTTTAATTTATTTGGGTTTTTTTTCAGAGCGATTCATTCCTGCTCCCTAAAATCTGTTCCTTCCATCTTCTTATACATTCTTTCTATTTGAAGCAGCCCATTGCAGTTCACACAAGTAATTACGACAGCTGCAAAAGCTTCAGCCTCCAAAGTTTACAAATCTGTCGTTTTCTGGCATAATGCTCTAGGTGACAGGGCTTGACAATGTTGGTTCAGTGTAAAAAATAGGAAATCGATTCCTGCCAATGATTCTGAAAATTAATTCCCATTTAGTTACCCTCTGTCACGGTGGCAGATTAAACGAGATGCCTATGAGTGACATAATTCGGGCCGGGCAGCCAATGAAAAAGTGGCACACATTCGCAGATCACAACCTTTTGTAATACAGTGCTTGGTTAGGATAATGGAGCTAAATAATGGCAAACATATGCGGTAATAAATTATTTTAAAGCTTATATGTCCGGTGCACCAGTTTAACACCACCTTAGCAACAACTCAGCACTACCTCAGCATCAGCTTAGCGTCACTTCAGCACAACTCAACACAACTTCTGCATCACTCAGCAGCACCTGAGCACCACCAAAACACCACCTGCGCACCAGCTCAGCACCTCTTCAGCATCACTCAGCCCCAGCGCAGCACTACCTCAGCACCAGCGCTACACCATCTGAGCACCAGCACAGCACCACCTCCACATCAGCTCTGCCCCATGCAGCACTACCCCACTACCAGCGCGGATTATATCCCCCTCCATAACAAAAAAACCCTTTAACAAACAAGCGTTAGAATAGTCAGGAAGAATTTGCCAGCTGTGCGAGGAGAAAAAACTAGAAGGCATTTTTATGATAATTCTGTTTTTTATTAGGGTCGTTCAGTTGTCCATAATATCTTTTTGGTTATATATAAGGTAACAAAAATACTTAAAACACTTTTTATTAGAACTTTTCAACATGCTGCACTGCAGCCACGCTGCTGTGCAACATAGCTTAAAGACATTGGCAAAGCCAATAACTCCGGCTAAACACTTATAAGGTCCCAAAGGCGAGACCTATTGGCTATGCCAATGCTTGTTATGCATTGTCATGGAGAACTGGATATCCGGACATCTCTCGTTGAGCCAATTGGTAAATTAATTGATCTTGTCATCTGGCACCCTCCACACCATCAACACGTCGTCGATGTATCTTTTCCATACGTGGATGTTTTCTTTGATGGGGTTGTTGCTGTAGATCTATTTTTCCTCGTAAAGTGCCATGAACATTATGGCCATCTCCAGTGTGAAGGGCCATCCCATTGCAGTCCCCTTTGTTTGTAAGTAAAACTGTTTGTTGAATTTGAATAAAATTGAACTTCAGGCAGATTTTTGCAAGTTTCAATAAATATTCTGTCGGGACTTCACATGGTTGCTGTTTTTTACTGAAAAAAAATTCCATGGATTCCAATCCACCCTCTTGGGGGATATTAGTATAGAGGTAATATCAAATGTATCAGTTGACTCATCAAACAGCATGCCTTCCAAGGTATTCATCGCATGCTTTGTGTCGCTGTGATAACTGGGGATATCTAAGATCAGAGGCTTAAGTAATATATCCACATACTTGGCTAAGCGTTCCAGTATCGAGTTAACGCCAGAGATGATGGGTCTTCCTGGAGAATTCTGTGGGTCTTTATGGACCTTTTTGGAGGATATAGATGAGGGGTGTCCTTGGATTTGTATTGTATAAGTATTTTCTTCTATTTGTGATATCCAACCCCCTTGTTTTCCTTCATTAATCAGTTCACAGATCATACCGGAAATCGTTCTGCTTGGATTCTCCTGGATGGCCTTGTAGTGTTCCTCATTCTGTAGTTTTCGTAGTATCACTGCTTCGTACTTGACTGGGTCCATAATAACAATGCCTCTGTCCTTATCGGCAGGCGTTATGATGAAAGAATAAGAAGCTACCATCGGCTATTACAGACACGTATTAATGACATGGTCTGTGACAAGATACAAAGAATCTGGTGTAGGGGTATACACATTTTCAACACATTAGCTTTTTTGTAATGTGGCATGCTTCTTCCGGTGCGCTTCAGGCAGACAAAACTGTCTGTTTCTACTTTTCCCAGCTCACACTGCAGTCAGATCCTTGACTCTTTGTTTCTGATATGACCTGCACCGCCAGTCTCTGATCGTTCAGTCTGTATTTGGTGATCATTTACTTGTGGATTGTGTTTCAGACCACAGTCAGCCTGTAAAACTGAAGTCTTGCACAAATGTTCTATAGCATTGCACGTGCTGTGTCTAACAGTAGACTTTCCTTGGCCTGGATTCGTGAGCGATACCTCTTCCTCTAAGTTGCACCCATAATATTAGCTAAGTTGCAGACATTTGAAGTTGTAAACAAAAAACAGTGGTTCTGTCGGGTATGCACAACTATTTCTTAGTAAGAACACTTCAATTTTCTGAATAGTTTTATGCAATTCTTAGAACATTAAATGGCATAAGGAACACACACAGGACACACATAAAAGATCGACAACAAGCATATGGGGTATTGCGTTATTTTATATAAATTGCATCATTTATATATACCCACATGTCGATATAAAGGCTGTCAACAAAGTGTAAAAATACAAGGTGATACGTGAGTAAGCGACATATTGTGCTCAGTGATAAAAGTGTATGATGTACAAGGTGATTAGAGTATGTACAAGGGAAAAGGAGGGCCAAAGTACACAATGTCTATGCTGCTATATCCAAGTTTGTTCGTTTGCAAGCAAAGCCTTGAACTGAACCGGAAAGTGTCGTCGACGTTTCAACCCAAATATATGCACTTTTGATTAGTCAATGCGGGTCTTCTTCAGGACAGGGGGGAGGGGGGAGGACAGCCTATGGTTAATCAGAATGAATCCTAGTTGGTATATCCTTATAGGGAAATTGAGGTCGGGTCAGCGTGATCACCGCCCCATCATGTTAGTTCCAATGATGCTGGCACCGCAAAAGCGGGTGAAATCTTAGACACCGCTTCTTGGAATATTCATAAGCGCGAGGGTGAGGACGATGGATCGGGTGAAATTCTAACGTCAGCCGGCTGACGTCCTGCACCGCGTTGGACAGTACTATTGCCTGTCATCGCCTTTTATAAGTAGAACAAGCCACGAAGGATATCTCGTTAGAATTTCACCCGATCCATCGTCCTCACCCTCACGCTTATGAATATTCCAAGAAGCGGTGTCTAAGATTTCACCCGCTTTTGCGGTGCCAGCATCATTGAAACTAACATGATGGGGCGGTGATCACGCTGACCCGACCTCAATTTCCCTATAAGGATATACCAACTAGGATTCATTCTGATTAACCATAGGCTGTCCTCCCCCCACCCCCCTGTCCTGAAGAAGACCCGCATTGACTAATCAAAAGTGCATATATTTGGGTTGAAACGTCGACGACACTTTCCGGTTCAGTTCAAGGCTTTGCTTGCAAACGAACAAACTTGGATATAGCAGCATAGTCATTGTGTACTCTGGCCCTCCTTTTCCCTTGTACATACTCTAATCGCCTTGTACATAATACACTTTTATCACTGAGCACAATATGTCACTTAATCACGTATCGCCCTCTATTTTTACACTTTGTTGACAGCCTTTATATCGACATGTGGGTATATATAAATGATGCAATTTATATAAAATAACGCAATACCCCATATGCTTGTTGTCGATCTTTTATGTGTGTCCTGTGTGTGTTCCTTATGCCATTTAATGTTCTAAGAATTGCATAAAACTATTCAGAAAATTGAAGTGTTCTTACTAAGAAATAGTTGTGCATACCCGACAGAACCACTGTTTTTTGTTTATAATTTATACCCAGGTTCTGAGGGACACAGGGTCGCCCCATTGTTTTTTGTACGACATTTGAAGTTGGCCATAATTAAGAATTACTTCACTCGCTGGCATCATCGAGTGAAGGTATCCAACCAGAATGTGGTCTTTAAAGCTTTTCACTGAATCTGAGGAAGAAAGATTAAATTTTCTGGCAACACTGGTTAATGCGGAGTCACCGGTAACCAGAGGGACAGTGCCATGCTTTGAGACATAAGATGGTTGCTCTAGGGAGAATGTATGGAATGCCTATCTTGAACATCAAGAGCCTTGTTGCCAAATGAGAGCTAACTACCCATATGAAGAGGCAACTACTCCCATTATATCAGGCTGACAAACACCCTTTTAAATAGATGTTAACATTAGCCCTTCTCTTAAAGCATAAAGAAGAACCTGGTCTGTCCCCCTTACACAGGTATTTTTTGGTAGGATGTGACAGGACGTACGAATGTTGATGGAATGTGCCAAAGATAAAACTTCTTATGCCATTAAGGCAGTGCTCAGGAAAGTTAGGCCTGCGGTAGACCTGTAGATTAAAATGCAGATCGTCAACATAGCTGTGGCTGTCAACTGATGTTTGATAGTAGTTCTGGCTACTGAAGTAATTGTATACAGCTTAGACAGTAATGTAGGAGAAGGTAAAAGCTGGGATGGAAACGGCTCTCCCGGTATTATTTTAGCAATACACCTGCCATGGAGTAATAGACATGATCTACACATTGATCTAAAATTTAATAACAAATTGCGCCTAGATACTATGTGAGCTCCTGAGTAGACATGTGCTTCTTGCACGGATCATCACTGATTGTCATAAACACTATATCATCACATCAATATTATTATTATTAAAATGAGTTTATGACTTATAGAGCCCAACAAAATATGAACACCATATTACCACTTTTTTTTTTTTAAAGATAAAGTTATTCATGAACCTATTTCTCCATCATGGGAAATTTCATCTCAGTCACAACACTGATTAGGCTCAGGAGCGGTGATACTCCTGTCCGCTGCATTCTATACCATGAATTATAGGACCTTGCTCCAACGACTACATAGACTTGACATTAAAAACACAGCATTTCAGTGGATAAAGCCATTTATTTCAAATAGGACCTTAGAAGTCCAACAAGGAACTTCTGCATCAACACTGCTGAGGCGTTCTGCTAGGGTTAGGTTTGTTCCCGCTACTGTTTCATATCAATGTTCAACCCTTGGCGATCATACAAGAAACAATTCAGTGTGATTCGTACCCTGTGATGATGACACACAAATTATAGTCAATCTAAATGATGACCCTGGAAACCCAAGGTCAGGCCACTGACACAACTTAGAAGCTCTATGTGCTTGGGTGAATAAAAACTGTCTCAAATGAAATCCCTCCAGGCTGGTGATTCTTTTGGTTTATAACAAACTAAAATGTTGGGTAGTGTCTCTATGATGGGCAAATGTCCTCTCTCTGTCTCCTCAGTCAGAGACCATGGCCTAATTCTGGATTCAGAGCTAAATATGGAAAAACAAATTGCCATCATTGCCAGGACATGCTCATATCAGATTTGCACTCTTCAACAAATCCTTCTTCATCTTTCCTTCAGCCATATGGTAACCATGGCATGTGCTTTTATCAATCACATGGAGATTATGGCAACTCAACATATCTTGGGCTGCCAAAGGAAAATATCAATTGGTAGTAAAAAAAATCCAAAATTCACAAGTTAGAATGGTCTTCAATCTAAAAAAGTTTGAATCTGTATCTAACCAACTATGCCAGCTTAACTGGCTACAAAAAGAGAAGCGCTTCGCTTTTAAGGCCTTGTTTGATGTACAAAATCTATCATGACAAGACTCCTAAGTTTCTAATTAACAAATTAAAGGAATACATCCGTTTTGAGAACCTCAGATCGGGCAACATTTGAAATTCTTCCGACAAGTGGTACTAGATGGGGTGTGAGAGCTTTTTGAGTTCAGAGACCCAATTATGGAATAACATCCCCTTGGATATTGTCAGTCACCTTCTCTGTTAAAGTTAAGGAAAAGCATTGAAAATCTAGCTTTGTGCAATGTAATACTCCTCTATCAATAGCAGGCACTTACTCAACACCAAGGGACTCCTCCGAAGTGTATGCTGCCTATGACAAATGGCAATAAATAAAGAAGTAGTCCTATTCTTGCGCTTGCATCTATATATTGATTTTTATAAAAAGACAACTTCAGATTAAAACATAATTTTATAACTCATCTGTGGGCTGTAGTGGATAAATTCCCTTCATTAAAAAAAGAGCCGACTAAATTTAAGAAATGCTTTTAGTGAAAACCAAGGGCCGACTGTTATTTTTAACAAACCTTTTCTAAATGAAAGAAAGGGAGGATAATTGAGTTAGACTGGCTGCAGCCTCATGAGGTTGAAAAATGATACTGCTGCTTTATGGGAGTCAGCAGTGTCTTTGGCAGGGTCCTCAGGAACGTCACCTTATCGACAGTACCATTGAGTTGTTTACCTGGGAGTATAGTGGGTTGGAGAGTTGTTTTTGACTTCTTTGAAGATTCCTATGAAGGAAAAGTGAGATAACAAGTAGGTTACTTTCCTACTAGTGTTATCAATTGTACAGTGCTGTTATTGTCAGTAATTAAGTGGTCAGTATCATTAGAGATCAGCGACTCGATAAAGGACCCGTTATCTCTGGGACATGTGGTTCTTTCCTATTTCGTGGAGAAAAAATATAAACTACTAAACTTTGTGTTGATACCATCCAGCATTGGGAATTTCTACTCTCTAGCATGTTAACTTGAATACAGCTAAATAAACCTATAAAATAAGTTCAGCTTCTTCTCCAAATGTCTCCTCTCTGCCTTAATGGAACTCCCAACATTATAATGATCCAATAAATGTCAGTATATTATGATAGATCCAAGTGAAGAGATTAAGTGCATCACATAATTTAAATATTGGAAGGGAACAAAATAAGAAAAAAAGCTTTGATCCTTTACGTGCTAATTTTAACCTCAGTGTATTTTGTCTTTCATATTTTTGCAGAAGAGAAAATGGCAGCTATCAGGACTGGAGTGTTTTTGTTCACAAAATCAGGAATCTGAGAGACGAGAGATTCAAAGATGGTGCATCTGCCAAAGACTCGAGATTTTCCTTTTGTTTAAGAAATGATTGCAATTTTGATGAATAATACTAAACAATGAGGTGCAATTCAGAAGCTACATCTGAAGTCAGTGCTTTAATAAATTCATATGCATAAGTGTACCATGCTTTCGTTATTCTTATGTGCGCTTTACATTGAAAAGGCCTTTTTGATTTGCTATTTTGCTACTAACTTTGATGAATCTGTCAATAATTTGACAGAAAATTAGGATGTCTAGCTTAGTTTTACTATAACAAGTTTCAAGCGGACACAGCTGGGAGAGTAAAGGGGAGGCAGAAAGAAGCACTTTTGCTGTCTGCTACAACCAAAAATATCTCACTGGAATTAATTCAAACTTGGCATAAAGATCTAACTTGACTCTGGTGTAGTGCAAAGCCACTCTTGAGTTTTGAGCTATAAATGTGTTAAAAAATAAGTGAGTGTTTGAGAAAAGTTCAAGAGTGCTGGTTCAAGACCCGCGTCTGAATACTAAATACAAATATGATTAACTGAAGCATTGAAAATTCTCAGTTTTTCTAAACAGTTCCCTAATGTGAATTGTGAAAAGAATCTTGGGGACCAAGAGGTGGGGTGGCACATGTGAACCCCATTTAGGACTAGGGCACCTCCCAGAACAGTATAAATGCCCTTACTTTGAAAGACCAGTCTTGGGTTACTTGTGTTCCAGTTCGGGAAGGACCTTGTTTGGCAGTTTAGGCTGGACTATTCCAACTGGAGTAGGACCAAGGCTGATGTGCCTATGGCTGGGTCTGATCTGAGGTGGAATAGTGGGCAAAACTAAATGATGAACAGGGATGCCAGTGGCTGAGGTAGGAAAGATATCTTTATTGTTCGGTTAATCAAAACCATTACAATTTTTAAAACCTTGTGCATGTTAGCAGCCTTTTCAACGCGCATTACAGGTGGAAGGACGGTGCACAAGTTCCGAAGGTTAAAATTTGGCTGAGGTTAATTCAAGCATTCGATCCAACACTTTTATGTTTACTTAGTTTGAAAAAAAATCTGGAACCGTAAAAAAGGAGGGATTTACAAAAAGGCAAAATATGAATGTATTTAAAATGCCTGTTGTGAATATTTGTGTCCAGAAGATGTTGAAGCCTCTGTAGCCAGTAGGTGTGGGTGAAGCGGAGTGGAGTGGGTCACACTATAGTCGGCTGTATGCCCATAGATTGTGGATAGTAGGCTCTAGGCCTGTGTGTGAGTGACAGCCAAAAGGCCTGCATTGAAGGCAGCTACATATGACCAAAGACTCTGCCAGTACTATGGCCAAGGGCGCTGCGTGAATTCGTTGGCTGCAGGTCTCGCCCAGTGACTAGAGCCTGGTGCACGTGGCCAGAAACTATATGCAGGCTGTGGTGGTGCATAGACCGGACACAGAAGTATAATGTAGGAAATTGGGTTATTAGTTGTGTAGGATGTGAGGTCTAGACAAGTAATAGGTCCACAGTTTACCCTTAGTGGGAAACAAGCACCCTATTGTAGCACTGACTCTCTTAGGGTGGGGAAGCAGAGCAGTTCAAAGCCTGCTCGGGCAGGAGCTAGTAATCACCATTCACGAGCATGTAATAATGACAATAAATGACTGTCCAATCAGTGCTTTTCCTATGGAAAATGAAAGTACATTTATTATGCACCGCTAAATACTATGCATTAATTTACAAATATATACATAAGGCAGATAGAAATACCTTGGTGACAATCTGAAATCACATTTGACCCCTAATGGGCCATGACCCCCCAAAATAACAGTGCCCCCCCCCACCCACACCACCTAGAACATCACAATATAAGGGGGTATCACGTTAAATAAAGAAGGCCTATAGGCTTTGTCAAGGGGTCACCACATTAAAAGACCATTAATCCACATTTTAAAAGCAACCATCCTGGTATTCAATAACCATATTTCAAAGCAATCATTCGTGTCAATAAAGTATTAGCAATAATAATAACAAAATGACTGTGAACAACATATTGTCAATAAAGATTTGGAAACCAACATTACATGTGTCTGTGTCTTTACTTTTTAAATACCTTCAGGCCACAATAAATGCAGCCATAGAACCAGCCCCTAGAGGATAATGCACTGCCAGACAAAGAACAAAAGCTCCAGCCTTGGAAGTATTTGAAAATAGTGGTGAAAATCCTGGGGGGTCATGGATTCTGTGCCACCAGAAATATAGGCTCACTTTTGAATATTGATCGGGGGCTGCTACGTTTCTGCAGCCCCCACACACCTCCATAATCATGTAGTCATAGTGGCGGTGCCCCTGCTTTCCTTGAGGCACCACAAAAACCAGAAAAGTATGCAAATAAGCCTCTCCTGAGGCATGATAGGCTGCTCCCACGTGGGAACCCCGATTTGGCTTTAATTTGGGGGTGGGGGCGCGGGGAGCCCACCCCCAGCTGCCGCAGTGAGATCCCTGCCCAGCTGACTCCTTTCACTGCCAGCGCAGAAGCTGGCAACTTAGATTCTTCCTGCCTGCAAACTGTTGCACTGGAGGGCACCTCACTGGTCCCCCCAGACATGGCCAGGGGGAGAGCCCACCACTATGGGGGTAGAGGGTGCAACAGTGCTCCCCCCGATTTCTCCCACGTCTGGGTACCGTAGATGGGGTCCCAGGCCACTATCTTCCTCCTTGGGTGGATGCAGCAGCTCTCCCCCCTCATCTTGTCTGGGACCCAGAGATTGGATCCCAGGCCTCTTCTTTGAATGAAGTGGCCCAGGTTTCCTGGACCTTGGAGAGCTGTGGGGAGGGGACCCCTCGCACGCCTCTCCCGGGCTCATGAATTTTTTTATGAACCCTTTGCAAAGCCCTGTGCTCTGGCCCACCCCAGAGGTAATCTGTACCAGCAGCTGAGCCCCGCAAAGTCTGTTTTAAGGAGGTGGGGGGCGGGTCAAAGGTCACACAGTTTTAAATGAGCATATCTTGATGGGTCGATTTGGAAAATCTTGGGCTCATTTTTCTCCTGGTGGCGAATTCTAGCATCCTGAAGCAGTTTTAGCAGGCCTTCTTGCCTAACAAGGGTGCACTTTGCAGAGAGCTGTTCTACTGGCTCCCTGTGCCAGCCTTATTCATTTTCCTTGTGCTTTGGTGCTCCTCTCGCCTTGCTTGGGTGCAGAAGTTCAGATCTTGTCCTAACTGGTCCCTGCCGTAGTCCTGGAGAGACCCACTGGTCCTAGGTTCAACTTTAGGCATAGTCCTTAGACCATTAGGGCATCAGGTGGGCATGTCCTTCCAGTTGCCCTCTCCCTCTCATTAAAGCACTGACTAGCCCCGTCCACACCTTGAATCCTGCAGCACTGTTATCAATACTTTATAATAAAAACTTCTCCTTTTCATTGGAGCATTCTGTATATTAAATCTTCTATATCCTCAACAAGGATCCCCCACAAGGGCTTTGGGGCGATTCCACCACTGAAAGGTCACTTCCTCAGTGTTGTCTCACAGTGTTCTTGTGTTGGATATTAACTGAGCTGCAACATGGGCTTTGGTCCACCCCTTCAATAGGCATTACTATCTCGACCCCCAAAGTCTGCAAAGCTGAGCATTTTACCAGCTCCGCATTGCAGGACTCCTTTGTCTTGGTTTTATCGTACTCTGAGACCCACCACCTGGAAGGTACTGTCTGGGATTTGATTCAAGAGGTGAGAAATCTGTGAGTAAAACTATCCATCAGAAAGATAACTTACCTTTGGTAATGATCTTTCAAGTGATACTCGATCTACCTGCAGATTCTTCCTCATACTGACCCGCCTCCACGTTCTAAGAAGTGGTCATGTGACTTTTAATAAGGTCCCAAGTTAGTTTTGGTGCAATTTCTCTCATTCTGTCAGCCTTGACTCTGACTATGTGGAAAAAAGGATGGGCAAGTGATGTCGGTGCCTGGATGGCACTTATACGGCTCCATATTGTCCTATCTGGGGTGGGTCTGTGTTGAAGCCGCTGTTACCACAAGTTGGCGCAGGAGAGCTATTTCACATTTTGTGATCAAGTCTTACACCTGGAGGAGATTCAAGAGGTGAGGAATCTGCAGGTAGATTATTTGTCCACCATAGAGACTGTTATTGGAGGTAAGTAACATGTTTGTTATCTACAAAGGGGATCATTTAGAACCTGAGAAGGCCCTATGGTTGTGCTGTCTGTAAAGGCCCTAACCTCAGGACCCCTCCACTCCAGCACTGCCTGCCATATTGTGGTACCTGGCAGGGATCTCACTCACTTGAGGGCATCTTCCTGTGGGGAACACATCAGTCGTAAGTTTTTTCTTTTAAGATACTGACCTTGTATAAAATTGCAATCTCTTTGGTTTAAATCTGTTGTTCAACAAAAGCAAAGTTAGACCTTCACCAATACATTCATCAGAAGATAAAGGAAACCGTCCTCTGCCACCACATATATGTTTCATTATAGACCTTTCACACATGCGTTATCCAGCCTCAGGCACAGCAGGCATTTGCAGACCTCAAGAGAGGAATTGGAGAAGTCCAGAGGCAAAACATGAAAAGTACAGAACAGCTTTATTATAAAACCTACTCCAGAGCTAGTACTCATTCCTCGATGAAGATTAGGTCCAACTACTGCATCACACACACCTTCTTCATGGTATAGGAGTGTTACAGGGACTCACATTGGGCACTAAGGGGGTTATTTAGAGTTTGGTGGATGGATGCTCCATCACAAACATGGCTGATATCCTGTCCGCCATATTATGAGTGCATTATAGCCGATGTCACTTGTAATACTGAGGATGGGATATCTGCCATGTTTTGATGGAGTATCTCGTCGGCCAAACTCTAAATAAGCTCCTTAGTTTCCAATGTGAGTCCCTGTAACACTTCTATACTATAAAGAAGGTGTGTGTGATGCAGTAGTTGGACCTAATCTTCATCCAGGAATGAGTACTATCTGGGGAGTAGGTCTTATAATAAAGCTGTTCTGTACTTTTCGAAATAAGGCCCTGATTACAAGTGCATTTCTCTTTTTGCACAGTAACTGTTATTACGAGTAGTGATAATAATTATCATGACCTCTCAGTTTTCCCCTGATAAATTCTGGTAGATCAAACCTGCCAACATTTATTAGTGGAAAAGGCCCCAAAAAAGGCAAAACGTGGAATTTGGTGTGATAAATACCAATTCTGTATGTTAGGCCCCGTTTTCCAGTTGAAAACACAGAATAGGAGGTATTTACCACACTTAAACACGTCACACTGGGGTAACGGTATTTACCTCATGTGGTAAGGTAATTATTCTACTCTGTTCCGACAAACTTGTAATGAGAGCCTTAGAGTCCTTGCTTGATGAAAGCTGTCATGGCAGGTGGAATTACAGCTTCTGCATCTATAGGATACTGTGGGATAAGAGGTAACTTCTTTCTAGTGTTAACTGTATTCTTAGCAGGATCAGCTGAGAGCAAACATCCTATATCATTGTCATGCTTAGACCGCAAAGACGAAGGCCCTTGTTTGAGGATATTCTCAGTTAATTATACATTACAAGTTTTTGTTATCTGCCAAACCCCCACCCCCTCATTCACATAACACAAACAATCCCTCATTTTCATTTCTCTTGGGCACGGTAAGAAATACCCTGTTGGATGTGTAAGTCACAGTGCAATTCAGTTTTCACTGCAAATCTCAATCTAATTGATTTGTAGGTGAAGTTGGACTCAACAGCAAAGCACGTCAGTCAGTTATAGGTCTTAAAGTGATAAAACAGGATCATTATTGTGAAGTGGGACATGGCTATTGGAAATGGCAACTGCACCAATAGACAAGCCCGAGAGAGGCAAAGAAGGGAACTAGGAAGTCAATCAGATATGTTGTAGGGTTATTGTTAATTACACACTTTATGGATGGGCCATTTTGATCAGACAAAATCAGGGCATTCATGGGCGAGTTGGCGCCTCATACTACAAGTACTGAGTCTGAGTTATTGGGTGAATGCAGGAACATCTGATTGAGGGGCAGCACAAGAGATGAAATTAGGACAATCAGTTTCCAATGACCAAACTGATTACCCCTGGAAGGGTCTGTGCCTTACCCTTTTCCCTGTCCCCCCTTTCTCCTCTTCCTCTCCCTTTTACCATCTGTTGCATAGTTTACATCTGCAAAGACGTGTTTTATTTTTTTTGATTCTTTATTTCTCTTTTGCACAGACGTGCAGTGATTGGCGACTGCGACTAGTTCTGCGTACCCCATCATTTGCTACCCAAAAGAGAGAGTGCCAAACTATTCCCTGCCTTCATTTGCAATCCCTGCACAGAAACAGCACCTACAGCTTCCTGAGCCTGTTCCGCTTGGGTGTGCAATGTCTGTATATCTCTCAAATGCACTTTATTTGAGCCTATCTAGATACTGTGCAGGCAGGTAGAGATTTTAGTCCAGTCTGTTATAGGCAGACACACATCCATTACGGCATTCAACAATCTGTCCTAGTTTGCAGCCAGGGCAGCCTCATGCTGCAGCCAATTACCTTTCTATATTAATTGATCTCTCACTTCACTCAGCACCACCAATCTTAGCAAGTGGTTCACAAACAAATTGGGCTTGTAGCAATAAAAATGCAGTCTGCATCTCCTCATGGGATCTCCAGGGGATTTTCCTGATGTTGCGGAATTGTTTCTTAACTTTATTGGGGGGACCAGGGAATGTATATAATGTTTCTACAACCTCCCTGCCCAACAGCCAGCCCTGGGCATTCTCTCAAAGGGATAAGGGACTTCTGTGGATTCATCTTTGTCAATGTCACTGGAGAGTGGTGTGTGCATTCCCTTATGGGCGTTCAGCATAAAGCCTTTGCTATCCAAGGCTATAGCGGGGCTGCGAGCCCTAGTTATTCTAGGTCTAGCTGGAAATGAGCAGACATGAGGTCTTGATCTGGAGTGTGGGATTATTCAATCTGCCGCTCATCTTGCGTCACTCACTGTCCTCTAACGCATTGCGATCAGACACCTCACTAGCCACTGCGCTTATTGCACAATGCCTAATTCTGCCCCCTGACAGTTGGATAGCCGGTGCGAACCTGTCCAGGTGCTTCATCTGGAGCATCCCCAACGTCACCCGCTGGCATAATGAGACTTAAAATATCCAATATATTCACATCCTTCTCTTCCTCTGCTTCTGACTTGTCAGCTGTTATTTGGGTAAACAAGCGAGGAGGATGGGCTGCAGGTGCGCATCCTTAACCCTGTCCCTGAAATGGCTAATTTGGTACTGTGGTCTCTCGGCGAAGTTTCACTCCATGCATCGAGACTAATGTATTTTTAGGTTTGCTTCCTGATACAAATTCAAAAACATCTGCCATTCCTCATTGCCTGTTATTTCTAGGATCCCTTAATCTCCTTCTTAAGACCACTCTAGATCAAAGATACATTCCTTCAGAAAGGACTTGTTCACATCTTTGAAAGTGAGTCCCACCTACTTTTTCAGAAGCCTGCATTTGCTTTTTCCATAGTGGTGGTCCACGGAATGAGCAAGAGTCCCTTTTGCAAGGTGCTCTTCTTTCTTAGATTTTCTTGCCCACAGATACATTTATGCTCAGGAACAAGTACACGTGTCTGCAAGCCTTGTGCTTATTCCATGGACGGAGCTAGGGTAGAAGAGTAAAAGCGAAAATAAGGGTTTAACAGTTATCCGCTTGTTGCTCTCATGGATGGAGGGTGGGAGGTATCTCACACTCACACTTACTGACCCCTTTTGTTCATAAGTTTCCAGTCTCAACCGGAAAGCTCACCGATATGGTCTGCGCTAGGGTCCTAACACTCCATGCTTTCTGATAGAGACTTCTAGCTGCAGATTCCTCACCTTTTGAATACTCCCCAGTCATCAAACAGCATTTCTGAAGGGCGGCTAATCACCCGCGAGGGTATCCAGGCGCTTCGGGCCTTGCTGCTTTGGGTGTGTTCAGTTGGACAGCCAGACTTGAGTCCTCTCCAGAATTCTAGAAGGGAGGATGAGGTCCGGAGGGAAAGGGAGGGTTGTTCCAGGATTTTGCCGCAAGGTAGGAGAAGGAGCATCCTCCACTTTTGCTTGGCAGACGTAGGGTGTGTGAGAGGGAGGCAGGATGCAGAATTCAGGGGTGTTGGTGGAAGTGCAGGCGGTGGTTGATATAAGCTGGTCCTGGGTTGTGTATGGCTTTGCAGGTGTGGATAAGCATCTTGAACTGGCATCTCTTCTGAATGTGGGTCTGTTTGGGGAGGTCAAGGATGAGTCTGGCCGCTGAGTTCTGTATGGTCTGCAGTCTGTTCAGGAGGTGAATGGTGGTTCAGACGCAGAGTGCGTTGCCGTAGTCCAGCCGGCTGGTGACTAGGGTATGAGTGACAGTTCGTCTGGTGTTGACGAGTAGCCATTTGAAGATTTTCTGGAGCATGCAAAGAGTGAGGAAGCCGGCGGATGAGACTGCATTGATCTGGCTTTTCATGGTGAGCTTGCTGTCCAGGATAATGGCGCGGTTGCGGACGTGGTCTGTCAGAGTGAGTGAGGGTCCTAGTTTGTAGGGTCACCAGGAGTCGTTCCATGGGGAGGTGTTGTTCCCGAAGATCAGCACTTCAGTTTTGTCTGTGTTGAGTTTTAGACAGTTGATTTTCATCCAGTCGGCAATGCTTGTCATGCATCTGTGGAAGTTGGCTCTTGTGGTGGAGGGCTCTTCTGCTAGTGAGAGGATGAGCTGGGTGTCGTCTGCTTCACATTTGATGCTTAGTCCATAGGTTCTGACGGTGTTGGTCAAGGGAGTTATGTAGGTGTTGAACAGAGTGGGGCTTAGGAACGAGCCCTGAAGGACACTGCAGATGATGTTCTGGGGTTCAAAGGAAAACGGTGGTAGGCAGATTCTCTGGGTTTTTCTGGTGAGAAAGGAGGCAATCCATTTGAGGGCGTCTCCTTGGATTCCGATGTGATGAAGCATCTTGATAAGGGTGGTGGGATACAGTGTTAAATGCTGTTGAGAGGTCGAGGAGGATCAGGGCTGCTGTTTCTCCCCGATCCAGGAGAGTTCCGATGTCATCAGTGGCAGCGATAAGGCTGGTTTCAGTGCCATGGTTGGCGCAGACTCCGGATAGGGAGGTGTCCAGAAGATTGTTGTTCTACAGTTATTGAGTGAGTTGGCGGGTGATGGCTTTTTTTGAGGACTCTGGCAGGAAAGGGGATCAGAGAGATCAGACAGTAGTTCTTGAGTTTGCTGGAGTGGGCGGATGATTTCTTGAGAAGGTACTTGACTTCTGCGTGTTTCCATTCATACGGGAAAGTGGACGTGGTGATGGATGCATTGAAAATGACGGTGAGCTCACTGCTGATCTTCTTGATCCTGAGGTTGAAGATGTGGTGGGGACAGGGGTCCGGGGGCTCCTTAGCAGACGGAGTACATGATGGCTGGGGTGTTCTGTGCGGTGAGCTGGTCCCAGGAGGTAAGTAGGTGGCCGGTTCACATCTGTGGGAGCGAAGCAGCAGTGGAGTTCAGAGGAGGTGGGTTGGGATTCGAAGTGTTTCTAGATGGTGGAGATCTTGTCATAGAAGAAGTCCACCAGGGTGTCGCAGGGTTCCTGGGAGGGGGTGATGATGTTTTCGGTGGCTGAGGGGTTGGAGAACTCTCTGACGATGTTAAAAAGTTCTTTGCTGTGGTTGGAACTGGCTTTGATGCAGTCAGCCAGGGGGCGCCTTTTCGTCTCTTTCAGGAGTTGGTGGTATTGGTTGAGGGCTGTCTTGAAGGTGACTGTCTGCTGGATCCTTGCTGGTGCACCATTTCCTTTCTACTTGCTTGCAGTTGCATTTCGTGGTTCTTAGTTCCATGATGTACCAACTGGCCTGCTTGGTGGATCTCTTGACTTTGGTGGGTTTGATGGGGGCAACTCTGTAGGCGCAGTTGGCGATCTAGGCAGATAAGTTCTTGATGGCCTGATCTAGGTTGGTTGCGGTGTCAGGGTGGGAGGTTTTGAGGGTGTCGATCCACTGGCTCTCTGACGCTTAGTTCCAGCTGGGGTCCTGTGGTCTATCCCAGTGACATGACTGAACTTGACTCTGTCGCTGGCCGTGAAGATGGGGTCCAGCGTGTGTACAGCGTTGTGGGTGGAGCTGGTGACTAGTTGGGTGAGACCGATGTTGCTAATGATTCAAGGAGGTTGGTGGGGTCGTCAAGGTGGAAATGGAGGTCTCCGAGGAAGATCTAGTTTTTGGAGTCAATGGCGAGCGAGGCGATGAAGTCGGGAATGGCGTTGAAGAAACTGGAGCATGAGTCCTGGAGGTGTGTAGTTGAAGGTGCCTCTGATGGTGGTTTTGCCATCCATATGGAGTTGGAAATTGAGGTGTTCATGGTCGGGGTTGTGTCTTCAGCAGTGGTGGTGCAGTAGATGTTTTCTTTGTGGATGATGGTGGTTCCATCTCCGCGATTGTTGATACGGTTCCCTGTGGGCTACTTGTAGCCGTCGGAGTTACTGAGGCAATGTTGGGAGCGGATGCCAGGTTGAGTCATGTCTTGTGAGGAAGATGATGTTGGGGTGAGGGTGGTGATGGTGTCCCAGATTTCGGTTATGTGCTTGCAGAGTGATTGTGCATTGAGCAGGAGGCAGTGGTGTTGTTCCGAGGCAGTCGCATTCGTAGTGGTTGGCATGGTGGCAGGTAAAAGGACCTATTGTAGATTGAGGCGAGGTGCGGCAGCAGTTGTTGTTGCGGAGTCTGGGGTCCAGGGCTTGGAGCTCGGTGGCAGTGTTTCTTCGAGTGGCGGGAGAGCCAGGGTTCCTGTCGCAGGGTGTGGCCTCCATTAAGTAGATCCTAGGAGAAGGGATGGGCACTGGGTGGCAGTGGGCGGGGCTGGCTTGAGGCGGGAAGCACGAGGGACTATGGCAGCAAAAAAAGTGGGAAAAAGCGAGCAGACAGTGAGAGTGAAGCCAGTGGAATACAACAGGAAGAAAAAAGGCAACACGCAAATTGCAAGACTAGAACAGGCGCACTGTAAAGAGAAACTATAACAACGCAATGCAATAGACTAAACACACAGTATATAAAAGTAAACTGAACAGTAATGGACTCTGAATTAGAGTAAAGAAAAATTAGATAAGTGAGGAAGACAGTAAAAACGACATAAGTGAGGACTAAACAGTGGGCACAACAATACAATTAAAACAAGCAAGACAGTAAAGGGGACAGAAGGCATGAAACAGCACAGGCAGGAGACTTGTTGGGCCAGCATCAAGGGGTAGCTGGCACGAAGGACCATCAGACTCGATCCGGAGACTTTTCAGCAGTACCTTTGCATGCCGGCAGGTGGAGCTGTGCCGTTCAGTACTGATGCTATTATGGTCTGGAAATAATGTGCTGAACCTATATAGGTGCCACTTCTGTGCGCTGATGTCAGTTCATTTATTTCTGTGCCAATTTTCTGTGTGCAAGGGAAATATCACTTTCCAATATGACAGGTTTTAGGCCCTGTACGGACTGTTGCTAATAAATGTCTATGACAGATCCTCATCAAATTTGCCTGTGGTGCCTGGGGGTCGAGTCATGACTCAAAGGCCTGTAGTGATTGTGAGTCAATGACCCCAAAGTACAATGAAGACTGCGATGCGAAACTTTACATCGCCAAGCACCGGACGACTTTGTGACAAGACCGGTCCAAATCGAAAGTTCAGTCCTGTTCCAGATCCACGGCTCGCAGTAGTCGCTCCTAGAGGTCATTCTTTGTCTCAATCAAAGTTGACGGGCAAGTAAAAAAAAAAAAAGCACAAGAAGTCTAAGTAGAACTTGGTGCCTTCTCGCCATTCACGCTTTCCTGAGAAGGCTCGGTGCGGCACAATACATCTTGATCTCACTCCCAAAGTCCCTTGACTTCGAAGCCTATCCAGCTACTTATCCCGGCACAGCCCAAGTTTCTGTGGTCATCTGCACTCTGAATCAGATCAAAGAGTTCCACAAGGCTATTCGCCAACTCTTTGGAAACTGGCCAACTCCTTCTGGCACGCTTTTAGGTCCCATGGAGCTGAGAGGTTCTCCAGCTGAAATACTGCTGGCAGGTTCACCCTCGGTGCCAATTGGACCGACGCGCTCTCCTCAGTGACAGAACCAGGGGGTGAGATAAGCCCTGACTCAAGGGATGTATCAGGGCTACTACCTTCCTGTATGTCATCATACCAATTCTCTTCGAAGGTATGGCTGTCCAATCTCATTGCTCACATCGTAGTTATTGTCCGAATCCGTGCCGAACAGGGAATGCAGGGTATGTGTTCTTCCCTGATGAGCCCTAAATAGGAAGAAATCGTTCCTGGGTTACTTCAGGTTCAGGGAGGACTTGGCCTGACAGTTCAGGCTGGACTGTTTCCACTGGCGCAGAGTCAAGACTGATTTACAAATGGTTATGGGTTCTTTCTACTCTTTCTACGTTCTAAATAGATCCTACAAGATTCTGGTTCATATTTACCAATGTGTTGCGCCGCCTTTGCACCAGCAAAGGGTGGCGCAAGGGCGACACAACACTGAAGTAAGATGTATCCAGCCAAGCAAGGCCACCATGCGTGACTTGATACATCTAGAGTAATGAAACACAGCGCAAATTGCTGTGTTGCGTTACTCTGCACCAGGGAGGCGTTCCATGGGGTGAGCGTGGGTGTTCCTATGCATCCACCCATGAATTTTGGCTCTTTCCCAGATTTACCATTACTGGTAGACCTGGGAATGCGTCAAAATGCTACGCCTCCTCAGGTGAGGCGTAACAAGGAGAAATATCTTTATTTCTCCTCGTTTTTTCCTCTTTCTATGTGTGCTGCATTCAGAAGCGCATACAAAAAAAGGAAAATGCCTCAGAGGATTGGTTTTGTGCAAGAAGGTGCCCCTTCCTGCTAAAAAACAATCCTGTCTGCAATGCAGGCACCCATGCACCACAGCGCAAGGGTGCCTGCGTTGGCGCTAGGAAAGGACAGGAATGCGCTGTATAATGACGAATACAGCACATTCCTGCCCTTTCACACAGTGCAGCAAGGGGGCTTTCAATTTGCTGTGTGAGAAATATGCCCCTATGTTTCTGTCACACCAATAGCAAAATATCAAAGAGTAACAAACACATGTGAAAATGATGAAAACAGAGACAAGTGTGAGTTTCATAAATGACCACTTCTGGGCCCTCAAGAGTTGAGTGGATTCAAAATCACTTGTGTTTGATGAAGAAACAGCGCATGTGCTCATGAGACCAATCGTGGAACTGACACCCCATTATAGATGAGTTGCTGTCAATAACATGAGGTTTTTCACCTGAGAACATGAAGAGACAGCAAACTCCAACTAGTGTTTCGCATGATAGAAAATTCAACAATAGCATGCACTACTGCAGGGTCCTGGGATAAATACTACAGTATTCTCTTCCTGCGACTAACAACTACTCTTCAGATATACCAGGCTCTATGTTTTCACCATTGCTTTCATCAACTCAGATGTACTAATGTGGAGCATTTGCAGTATGTCTGAGTGCGGGGAGACAGGTTAGGGAGAGTACAGTGGTTGTCTACTCTTGGTTTAGAAATACTTGATGGGTGTGTTTAGTAGAAGTGATATAAAGCATCCACTCTAGCTTCTGTCAAAAGAACATAGAGAAAAACCAACAAACAATACATGCATAACCGATAGGTTAGAATACTGAGAATAAGTGTTTAGATAGGTAAAGTAAAGCATACTTCTAATTAGTAACTTTACATTCTTAGCTTCAGTTCTAACCTGCCACAGAGCACACTTAAACAGTAATGTTCAAAGGATGTTTGTGGTGACTGGGTTGTGCCCCATGATGTTGTGAACACTTATGGGTAGGATGTGTATTGTGTTCTCTTCAGTCAGTTACTGGTTGCCAGGGCTGAAGAGATGATGTTCTTTCTGTGCCCCAATACATTTTTCTAAGGACATTGTGTGATTTTCTCACTTTATTGTAAATCTTCCATTTTGTAACGTCGTCCTTCTCCTTGTCTTCCAAGCATTGGAGGTATCATTCTCCACTTCTAGGATTATTCCCAGCCTTGCTCGAAATAGCAACAAACATTTGTTTGTTCCATCGCCGACTCTCAGCTGATGCTGCTGAGATCCTTCTAAAAAGCCATTAATGCAAACAAAATATGTGAATCTGAGGGACAGTAGTTATCTGAAACTGGGGGAACGGGCAGGGGCTTCTTCAAAGATGAGAGATAGCATCATTGCCTTCATCGTTCTGTAGAGAACTACCATATTGTGCTTGAGGCACCACACTCTTGCAGACAACCTCATACACAAAGTACATGAATCCACTCATACGATACACTGCACATGATTCAGTGAATACCCACAGTTATGAGGGAGATTGAAGCTGTGTCCAGGACATTGACAGTAGTTCGCTCTCCCAGGAAAACAGGTAAAAGGATCTTGACTCCTCCATATTATTTACTTGCTTTGAACCCTCATCCTCCCCATAGCCTGGTGACACCTCTGTGAGTGAAGGTATTCTGGGTGTAAACTCGCTCCAGCAGAGTCTAAGACTGTGTTGGGGGTGCATTAAAAGCAACGTAGAGCCCACACAATGGTCTTAAAGATGTTGAGGCTACTGTAGAAAACCATTTAGAGGAGAAACAAACTCAGGAGGTCATTTAGAAACATTATCAGCATGGCACCTGGGCAGGATCCTCATCGAACACTCCTTCAACCTGAGAATGGTAAGAGGGTTATGAGGTGTCAATTGCCCCCTTGGAGGTTGGAGCAGCCCGGGAAACTGTTTACCAGCTTCCCCAGATAGTTGTAGGGCTTCAGGATTCACATAACAGCTTCACTTATTTGGGTGTCTCTGCAGATCCCTTCGGTGGTACAGATAGCAGGTTGTGAAATCATGGAATCATTGTGAGATCCCAGCCCTGACTCAAGCACTGTGTTCCCTTCTGATGCGAAACCCAAATAAAATACCATAAAGGCAATATTGCATCCCTGGCAGACATATAGTGAAGGAAGCCGATGATCGAGGGATGGTGCTCCAGTGTACTGTACTTCAAGGTTACCCTCAGATTTGCGCACAGCTGCCAGAGGATGGTGTATAAGCTACAGCCCGGGGATTTACTGAGGGGTGCAATGACCAGCTTTGAGCTTCATACGTGGAAACTCACCTGACTGATGACACTGTCCTAAAGCAGAGCAGTATCACAGGGCATGGACAGAGGAAGACAAGTGCCCATTCGATACGACAACGTTAAGCTCATAGCCCAATACGGTCTTATACCTGAAAATGCCTCGAACAGCACCAGCCAGCATATCCTAGTTGAAGTAAATAACCACCGCCTCATCTCTTAAACTGAACTCCAGCCAATGATTGATCTGCATCAGATTAAGGACATTGATTGGTATGCCCAGGTGGCCACCAGTTTGACAAGTATTTACAATAGGCATCAGTGGCGGCAGCTCGTCACTTGGATGATCAGTTCTTTTCCCTCTCAAACACCTACAATAGGAAAGACACTGCCCTAAACCTAAATGATGAAGGCACACTTATTCAGATTCACCATTCAACTTATTCTAGCCAGTCTAACAGGTGTTTTTATTACAAATATCTTTATTAAACATTTTCAGCTAAATTAACTTGGAGTATATATTGCCACTACAGTGAAAAGGTACAAGACATTGTAAACTTGAAAGAGCACCCTGTGGCCCAAGTTACAGCAGAAAACATAAAAAACTGGAGAAAACCCTCCTCCTCCCCTACCCCCCCCCCCCTTCCCAGGGGAAGAGATCAAAAGAATGGAAGGTACAGAGCGAGAACAGAGACAAGGACACAAAGTGCGGCGTAAGAAGAGAACTACTTCTGCATCAGCATCTTGGTGGGATGTAGGGGGGTGTCCGTCCAATGCATTTGAGATTCTGGTTGATCAATTACACTTTGTTGGGAGGGCTCTGCCCTCTAACTCAGAGAGGCAGGATAGACATCTAGTCAGATGACCGTGAACAAACCAGGTCTAAAGCCAGCTCTGGAGACATGTTTATTGTGCGATAAAAATACATTGGGATACTACTCCAGAGGAATTCCTCTCTATTAGAAGTTCTCTGGGTAACACATATGTCACTGAGATAAATCTATAAATGCCTTAGAATGATCACCGAGTTCAAGGAGTGGGCTACTGGAAACCAAAAGGGGACCACGGCTGCTAGGCAGTCAGTGCAAAAACATACAGACCACAACAATATTGAAATAGCGTTGAAGCGCGGCCATAGGGCATAGATGCCAGGGGTTTCTTTGCTGAATTGCTTGTACAAGCTTTCCCTGGTTTAAAGTTGTGGAATTGACCCTGCACGCAGCAGGATGTGCACTGTTTATTGTGTTAGGATGTTTTGTTACTGAAGAACTCTGGAGGAAGCCTTCAGTTCCTTTGCAAGGTTCTTCCATCCAGCCCACTGTAGACAATTCAGTCTTTTCATGGTCTACGTGATACATTTGAAGTATCATATTTCAAGACTCTAAATGCCGCCATACATTGCACAAACCCCAGATTCCTACACAACTGTACAAGCCAGCTTTTCCTTGCTACTTTGTACCCAGGGCAAAAGAATAAAACATGCAGTTCAGTCTCCTCGTGGTTGTTGCAGGCAGGACAGCCACGAGGGGGCAAATGAGCCCATTTAGAAGTAAAAGCCCGGAGGGGTAAAATACTATATCGGAACTGCACATATAATTTCCTTGCTATGGGAGGTAAAATGTCATCCAAAAAAGGTTCAAATTTGTAGTCCTCCTTGACTGTGAGGAACAGTGTAGTTAGAGGACCTAATTTCGGATTTACCTGGATGGCCTCGAGCTTTTTTATTCGATACATTTTCACAAATTCAGCTCGTGAAACCATGAAACTGGTTTCTTCAGGATTAGTCCAAAGTGTTGGTTTACCTATCATTGCACATAGATGCCTCACATGCACAAACCAAGGGACTTTTTTTAGGACCCCTAGATGGACTAGAAGATCCTTCGTTTCTGCTTGGTATTCAACCAATTCTGGGGTCACCCAAAGCCTTCGCCAAAAAGTTAGGGGTCGTAGGGCAGCCTCATCTTCGATCGGGGCAATACCTATGTCTAGCCGCAAGGGGGTTAACGGTGTACTAGGCGGGAGGCCCAAAATTTGCCTGAGGAAACTGTTCTCAATCTTAGTTAAAAGGACAGAAGAGCAATGTCCCCAGAGTTCAGCCCCATACAACGTAGCTCCCCTCGCTTGCGCCCTATAGATCTCAATGGCAGGGGCAATGGGCTTCATCGTTGATTCCCTTACCAGTTTAGCTATTCCCCGGCGGTCTGGGCGAGTTTTAGCTTGGCTTTAGCTATTTGGGGAGCCCATTCCATATTTTCAGTGAGGGTGACACCCAGATAATCAAATACGGAAACCCTTTCAAGTTGAAAGCCATTTAATTTGGGATTTGAATGTATTTTCTTAGGCGGATTAAGCACCATACATTTTGTTTTTAAGGTGTTTATCACCAAGCCCCTATTATTACAAAAAGCGACAAACCTATCCAATATCCTCTGAACCCCCTGAGCGTCTTAGATAATAAAAGAGTGTCGTCAGCAAACATCAATGCCGGTATCTTTGAGTTTGCTAACTTGGGGGCGTCATTATCCTCAACCTCAGAAAGGTGTGCAATTAATGCGTTGACAAAGAGGCAGAAGAGGGTTGGTGCAAGCACACAACCCTGTCTCACTCCTCTGTCAACTGGGAGTCTATTAGTTAATTCTCCACCCCTGCCACATCTTACTTGGGCGTAGGTGGCCTCGTGCAGCTTAATAAGCATACTAAGCAGATGGGGAGGAATCCCCAGTTCTCTGAGCACCCCCCAAAGTTTAATTCTGGGAACCAGATCAAAAGCCGTTTTCAGGTCCACAAAAATCAAAAAGACGCTGCCACCCTCAATTGATACCGTCTTCCAAACTATAAGTTGGAGTCTATAGATTTGGTCCACGGTAGAGGTGTTTTTCCTGAATCCGGCTTGGTAGGGGCTTATGATGTGATTCTCGTGCAGCCAGGTCTGTATTTGGTCTAATAAAACCCTTGCAAATAGCTTTTGTGTGACATCGATCAAGCTGATCGGTCTATAGTTTGCAGGGTTTAGAGGAGAGCCCTTTTTAAAAACTGGGACAATTTCTGCCCCTGCCCAGGTTTCAGGGATTGGCATGCCATTCATAATGGCGCTAAATAACACCCAAAGATAGGGACCCCAGATATGAGGTTCGCCCCTGAACAAATCCCCTGGCAGCCTGTCCAATCCAGGTGCTTTACCTGCTGGTAATTTCTCAATTGCCGAGACAACCTCGCGGAGAGTTATCCCGGGAGTTAGGAGATAGTGCTAGGATGGTGGGATTATATGATGTTTTAAAATGCTTTTTATTTACTTGCTTTGTTGTTGTTTTGATACAGTTGCTCATCCGCTGCAGACTGTGATTTTCATTACTTTCTATAGTGAAATTAGTTATAAACGACACTCAGATTTGTGGGTGAGCCAGACTCTTTTCTCAGCCTCTACGGATGCTGCCTGATTCTCTGTCCTTTCGCTGCACATTTTCGACGTATTCATTTTTTGATATATATTTTGCCCACTGCTGCATGTATTTAAAATGCTAAAGAGCCTTTATGGCAACTGAGTCTTATGTCCTAGGAATGATTTGAGCTTGATTATATATTTTTGTCCTCTGTATTGCACTTTAAAATTTTTTTAAACGTTCATGGTTTTCCTAAATTATCGATTTATAAGTCCGTTTTATTTATTGACTATATTCTGAAATGTTGTACCAAAGATAACCCCTACACAGAAATATACTATTTCTACTTAAAGCACGGTTTTCTTTTATCAATGCAGACCGGACAGAAATAGCAAGCTTTTATATGGTCCAATGTGGAAGATTTTTTACTATTTGTATTTTTGATGCTACACGGCGTAATTTTAACCAAAGACCATTTTATTAAGTTACAAGCTGCTTATCCAAACGTATTTTAAATTATTAACAGTACCACCATTTAATTGAACCTACATGAAGATGTTGGTTTTTCTGTCTAATCGTCCACATTTCTGTAAAAAATGAGGTACCGTTCATTATTTTAACTCTATCTGGCACTTTCGCACTTTGATAGACTCGACTGTCCAAATAAAGTATTTTGAAATTTGAAATGTTGTTTTGAATGTTATCTTAGGGTCACATTGCATCATCTATTCTTGAGCACAACACCATCCTTTACCCCACACTGGACGCTATTATTGTTCAGATTTTCTAAGGGACAGTGCCCACAATTCTAAGCAGTCCAGCACTGGTGGCTGGTGAACTTTGAAAGTGGTTGGGCGTAAACACTTGATTTCAAGTGAGAAAGAGAACAAACCTGACCTCTTTTACAGAGGTTTGAGGAGGTTCTCCTCTTAGAGAATTTTGAAATATAATTTAACAAAAGAATGTATTTTCTAGTACAATATTCATATAAATTAGATGAAAAATGCAAAGGATTCTGAAAGAGCACTAGCAAAATATTCCAGTACTATGATATGCCATGGAAGCCTTACCTTCCACAGGCCTGCTGGTTCTTACCTTCCACAAGACCTGAAAAAGTTTTAATATGGTAGCAAAACAGTGGATATTTCAAAATAGTTGAAAAAATGTTGCCTAGAGTGCTATATGTATTCAATGCAGTTAAGAAAATCTGATTAGTCAGTCCCAATTTCTGTTTGCCAACTGATGGCCAGAATTGTGAAAACTTTTTGGTGGTAACAGCACTCAGTGGCTGGAGCCGAAGCGAGAATTTTATTGTTTAAATCTAATTAATTATTTTCAAAAATCCATATTTTGGGACCTACAGCCCAGAGTCTGGTGCAAACTGGTAAAACTTAGAAAAACTGCTCCTCAAACTTGGGGCTGAAAGCGAGGGGTTTAAAGCCATGAAAGTTCTGAAACACTCGGCACTGATGGACACACCTATGTAAACTTTTTGATACATCAGTCCAGCGCCTGTTTTAATATGCGTGAGTGGAGATTTTAACTCCCTGAATCCTTTGTGTGAAGCACTCATACTTTACTTTTGTTTGACCTTTCAGAACCGCTGTAATGTGGCAACAACCTGCATTGAGAAATGAATTTCTTATAATGGACCATGCAGCCTCCAGTGGGCCAAGCAAGAGTTCTTTTATCCTATTGGTGCACTTGAATATTACACGGTAGGTGAAGACCTACCTATGAGTCGGCAGTGCTGCAAATGTGCTCGATTTACATGAATCACTTGGCAAAGATGTAGATTCTTGCAAACACTGTGTCCTGAAATGACACTCGGGCTGACCTTTGCTCCCAAGGGTGATGAGCTGGAAAGGCTAGAATAGAAGTTCCATGAGATGTGAGCATCTTGAGGTAGATCACTCCATCCACAAGAGTCCCTCCTTATTCCCATCTTGTTCCAGTGCTAAGTGTTAACCCACTGAGCCACCTTTTTAAGTGGATAACCACAGAGAGCAGAAGTACTTAAAATAAATAAATGCACAGCTGAATGTGTGCCGAACATGCCTGCTAGGACAGGACAACATGTCAAAGGTCACTGCATCAATGCTGTAGAATGATTTAAAGCTGCCTTCTTCCTTCTTAGCATGTGATTCATTTGCTTTATATTATAATTAAAAAGGAGACTATCCAAGCCAATTCACACATGAAAAATCTATCTTCAGTTTATGTCAAACAGCTTAGGCCAATTACTCTCAGCGACTGTTGTCTGATTACTTTGGTGGTAGAGTTGGTGGTTCATGGCTGAGGGTCAAGCAAGTGATTCAAGGTAAAGTGTGCCTGTAAATGTACAGAACCCAGGAGTAAAATGTGGGTGCCCTTCTTCAGCACCGGTTGACCCCCCCCCGGTGCCTCTTTTCATGTGCATTATGACATGTTCATGGGTTCAGATTTTATTTCCCGATTGGATTCAACTCCTTCAAGCCACATGTTCATGGTTTACATTTTTTGTGACCTATCAGTAATACTGTAAGCTGCACTGAGATTTTCTTTCTTGGTGCAGCCAATGGTGAGCCAAGCACGAGTTCACAAGCTGGTTATGTCTGTGCTTCAATAACAGGTAGGTATGGACCTATATATGAATTTGCAGGGTTGTGGCCTCTCTAAGTATAACTTACCAGGACCAAATCGGTGGATCCAAGGAGCCCAGAAGAAAGCAAATGACAGGTGTTCTCTGCATCCCCACAACTGAAGCAACCAGTCCCGGCCAGTCCATCCCAGTGACACGCAGATATATATACTTACAGGCTTATACACATCCAAACATACAGTCACAGAAAGTATAAAGATATGCACCTAGACAGACACTGATTACATGAAACTTTCCTACACTCAGGGACTTCACTTCTGTATGTCACGTGGTGCTGCAAACCGTGCCAGAAGAAACCAGGAGTTTGTCCCAGCCATGAGCTTCTGCTCAATCAGAAGTCAGAACAGAGTGGAAGGCGAACCCTCCTTCTCTATTCAGGCTTGGGTTTGGGCATAAGGGCGCATGATTGACAGGCCCCTTATCTTCTTTTGCTGACTGGCTGTACAGCTTTCGGCTCAGCAATGTATTGTAAATGTGTGAGGCCGGGCTGTACAGCCGGCGCCTGACACACACTGACAGTGGAGCCCCCTCTGATGCTGACAGGAAGTTGCACTTTTACATGAAAACAAATGCTTGTTTGTTGTCTTGTGAAAGCTCCAACATCAGGAACAACAGCACTAGAAAGGACTTGGTGAAGTAGGGCCAATTGTCGGTGAAGCGGTGCCCTGGTGCTCTTATGGACCAGCCGCCACTGCTCCAGGTGACATTAGGATAGACGGGGCAGAATAATTACTCATGCAGTGGGATAGTGCTTAGATGCTGAGGCCATATGACGTCTTATAAGACTGTGCTCTGATGTGGTATGAATGTAACATTTTCAATGATACCATGATGATTTGCAGTCCTGTTAGATTCATATGCCAAAATAATGTATAAAAACCTCGAATTGGGGGGTGAGCCAGAGACTTTCCTGTTCTACTATGGATGCTGTCTGTTTCTCTCCTGATTTTCCTACTCACTTGGGACTTAGAATATTTTTGATTTTGCCTTCATGGCCACCAACCTGTACCGTATTTTACATTTTTGTGATTGTACTTTATTGACTGTACTTCTGATATGTTTAATGTGTTGGTAGGTGTCTTGGCTCTGCGGGACATTGCCTCATGAAATTGAGGTTTAACACCGTCTCTGATTCATCGAAACCGTGGGCGTCCTGTTGAGGTACATTTTGAGGTGTCAAAATTGCGGGGTCCCATGTGCCCACATTATACATAAATGTGTGGGAGTGGATTGAAGACCTGACAGTCAAACTGCAATCTACTAGTATAATCAATCCTCCATGCTTGCTCATAAAAAGGTGCCAATTTCTTGCAGAAGAGTCAGAAGTGACCCATGAAGGCGGGGTCAATAGCTGTTTTTATTTTCACGGTTCTAAGTGGCAAGGTTAAAGCAAGAGATTAATGGTTGCACATGAAAGCGCATGTCTACTTGAAGAATGGAATTTTACAGAGTAAATTTTCAATCATTTATTTATGCAGTGGTAGAGTTCCACAGAGATGAACTTTGCACATTCATGGTCCTTCTTCCAAATATCTTGTAGCAGGTCGGCCATGAAGAAAGTAATTTATGATTGCCTGACCTCAGTCTTCTATTTGGAAGATACGAGCCACACAACATGGCCTGGTACATCACCCATGAAACACTTTGTGGCTCTTTTCTGTATTTGGCGACAGTGAAAACAATTCACAACGTGTTGTGTGGTTCTACTGTTTGTACCCTTACCAAAACTGAGCGTCATGGATTCACACTACGGAGTTTGTGGTTTGATTTTCTGGCGCGTCCGTTGCAATAATCAAGGTGTGAAAAGACCACAGCAAAGATTAAGTGTATTTTCTGACAGAGGTGAAGGACAGAGGAGAAGGAATGGTAACACATGCCCAGATTTAAATGGTGGAAAGCTGATTATGAGACAGTGTTAATTTCAGGTTTGAAGAAGAGCTCAGTGTCACACAACAAATTAAAATGTACAATATTGTGGGGGGTCACAGATTCTCAGACCATTAGAAAGGCAAGCAGCTTGCTTGACAGTCACCAAAAGCAGGATTTCAGTTTTCTCATAGTTCAAGCATTGCCATAGCCTGCAACTTAAGAAAGATATCTGTGTGGGTGCTAAAGACAACCTATTGGTTGCAGGTGTGATGCTTACATCACATTAGGACACTGCAGGGGATGCACCACGAAATGCTAAAATTTCATAGTTCATTTGAGCTCAGCCCCTAAACCTAGAGTAAGCAAAGGGGGACTGGGAATCTGTCTGCTCACATAGCTGTATCTCCTCCTCTGAGGTGCTGATTCAAATTTCCTGAATTCGGGTAGTAACCAATTCTTTCTAGGATGAAAGAAGGGGGCAAAGGAGAAAACAACAGCATTGTTACAGGGTAGTCACTGTTCCATAGACAAAAAAATACACCCACCTAGGCAAAGATTTCTCAATGCAAAATGCGAAAAGAAGGACCTCATGTGAGGAGGGTATAGTCTGGGTAAGGCTCACATCCAGAAATATTTTAGGGGAGATTTATCAACACTTCACTTGCACTTGTGCAAAGTCACAAAACATGACCCAAACCCGCTCAAAGTGTTCATAAAAGATTTGCTTTGAAGCGCATAAGTTGCCTATAAAGTAACACAAATAGTGCTTTGCGCTTCGTTGCATTCGTTGGCATCAAGGGGACATCCCATGGCCGGTACATAGGTGCTACCACTGGGACACCCATGGTTTGTGACGCAAATCCCGTCTGCTAACAATGGTACATTGGGCTTTGAACCAAAAAAATACTATCTTGAAGCAGGCGCTTACAAGGAGGAATGTTTTAATTTCTACAAACTTTCCCCCGAATGTGTGCTGCACTGTGCAGCACACGTCCACAGTGGGAAAGTTTTAAAGTATGAAGATGCATAGCATTTGGTACTGGAAGACTACACTTCCTTTACACAATCTATGCTACACATCACCCACAAACATTTGCACTATGGTGTATTCCGTTTGGTAGACTCAAAGAGCACCAGAGTTGGGGAAGAGAGCAGCAGCACCATATCTTTGTAGATATGAAAGTTTAGGATACGTGTTGCAAGGGTAGGTTGGTTCCAGGGTAAAAGTATTTTGCTCTGGAAAGATGCCATTTTTCTTTGCACAGGTAGCACTTTGCACTGCCTTGCTTTACTTTGTGTAAATGGGCTGTCACTTGTGTATGACTTGGCAGATCAGTGCAAAAACTCATAGTGTTTCATGCAAAGCCTGATGTACTAAGGTACACAGACCGGGTGATGTGTCAACACCTCCTTGAAGCAGGTTTTAAGAGGGAGAAATGTTTTCAGTGCACATATAATGTGTGGAATATTTCAGAATGTGTGCAGCACAGGATTTGGTACTGGAAGAATCTGCTTCCAGGACTGATCCTACACTGGACATCATCCAGCACAGGGGGTGACAGCAGCAACAGGCAATGTTTCATAAATATGGCTGGTGCCAGTTCCTACCCCCTTGTGCAACCCAGTACAGGAACTACAGTTATGAGAAAAAGAATACACGTGCCCAGGAGGTGTAGAAAGCTGAAATGGTGGTTTATACTTATGCTTGTGACGGCCGACAGAACTACATGTATTGATGTGTAGTGAAGATCTCATTGTTTAAGCATTAGTAAATATTCTATGGTGGCTCTAACAAGTTGGGGGCATATTATCAAGGACGGCGATAATGGGCTTGATAATATGCCCTGGAGAATTCCAATAGAAGCCCATGTTCACACCAGAACATGGACTTCTATTGGTATTCTCAAGTTCATATTATCAAGCCCATTATCGCCGCTTTAGCGGCAGTTTTCTGGCGATAAGTTTTAACGCCGTTCTTGATAATATGCCCCTTGGTTTGATATCTCGGGCTATGCACTTTGTTGTATAACCAGTACATGTGATTGAACATCATTTCTCATTAAAAATACTTGTGCGTTCTGGGGGCATATTTAGGTATTGAATCTTTATCATTCCAAGGGCCATAAAGCTAAGGCCAATGACTTAATCTAGATGGAATCCTGCTGAATGAAAAGATTGTATTAAAGCAGTAACTTCTTTGATGTGTTTCATGAAATGCGAGTACCGTGGCCGTCTGACCCAAGTAGCAGCAACGAGGAGCATTATCAATGGTACCCGAAACATCTTCTGCACTACATACAACAGCTGAGGAAATCCTCCACAGATATTCCTGACCATCTATCCACAGACCATTCTCTTTGAATTAAACTTGTTCATTGGGTAAAGATATCTATGTTTGGTGGTTGTGTGTCTGAAGGACTGGTACATCAGCTGCCACATGTGCCAACTCATGATGTCTGACAGATCATTGACCAAACCAACTAATCATTCTGTTTGTGGGGTGAATGCGCTTTTTCAGTGACAACCGCTTTGTCTCCTGCACTAACCATTGCAACTGTTATGAGTGTGTCGCCTTGATTTTGCAGGTAGTACACCACAATCATGTTTTCTGTACAATTCAATGGGGCTTTAATGTCCAAGTAAATCTGGAATGCCTTGAGAGCTAACTCCAGGGCCTTGAAAGGATGTTGATGTTTTTGAATAGCTTTATCTCAGGTCTACCAACCGTGCAGTTGTGGACTCACTCCCTCTGTCCGCCCGCCGTTGTCACCTCCTGGCGCCCGGGGTGTGATGATGCCTTCCGACGCCCACAGTGTTGACTCAGTAGAAATGTACTTGATGCACCCTGCGGAGGCACCCACCTGCTTCAATACTCGGCCAGTCAGACCAGCTCTTCCGTATTAACCCCCACGGGGATATCCCACCGGACGCCCGCATTGCAAGCCCTTCCTGAGGCGCTACATGCTCCGAGCTGTTCCTCCTTAAGGGCTCCTAGAACCGACCACAGCTCCCAGAACCGACCACAGCTCCCCAGGGGTACCAGGCTGTGCAGCATCAAAATTTGCCATTCACCCAGACAACCCTTCTGTGTAGGTGAACGGCCGGATGATTTCCCCAGATCCTGGACCAGTGGGGTCCAATCACTATGCACAATGGGCCACACCAGAGGTAAAACTGCAGACCCCCAAGGGCAGTCCCGATCCCAGTCCACTCTATCCAAAAGCTCCTCCACGCAAATAATGGAAGATTGTATACCTCCCACTAATGCGGTCCCACAGCAGGACAAACTCAACATCATCCTAAGGGAAATACGAGAATCCAGAGCAGTCATAGAGCAGCACCTGGAAACACTCCCCACCGATCTCAGCCTCTGTAAAGTTGACCATAGGAAACTGCCAGACAAGGTTAAGAATAACTAAGGTATCCACACTGGCAGTTGGAACAAACCTCTACAGTTGCTCGACTACAACGATAAGTAGATGTGGTATAAGAACGCGCAGAAGATGCTGAGGGCTGAGCTCGTCCTAACAACTTAAGGATCATTGGAATGCCACAAGGAATGGAAGGCCCCAACGCCATACAATATGTAGAAGACTGGTTCCATACTACGGTGGCACCTACCGGCCTCGGGCTATCTGACTGGTTTACAGTGGAAAGGGCACACCGGGCCACCAGTGGGAGCACCGCTGTTCCCCATCATGTCTCGTATCCTGAATTATAACGTAATGCTTGTCTCTGTGGAGCAAGAGAAACAGCACATATCCTGATGGAAAATGCCAAAATATCGGTATTCCCAGATTATATGCTTGCCGTCCAGCTTCGGAGGACCTCCTTTCAGGTGGTAAAGAGACAGCTGCGTACAGTACATCTTACCTATGCCCTGCTGTTCCCTGCTAGGCTCAAAGGAGTATTTTCTTTGACACCCCGGTAACAGCATGGGATTGGCTAGAACAGCATTTTCCTGAGTCTCGAGCACACAGGGTTTCACAGTCCTTACTACCCAAGACACAGCACCCACCATTTGGGGACTGGGATTGACTAATCAAGCACAGAACAGTGTGGTCCCTTCACCACAGCAGGATCTATAGGGTCGGAGGGCTGCAATTATCTCTGCGATTTCTCTCCGAAACACCCAGCCACCCTCCAGCACCAGTTCCTCACTGGGCAGTGCATCGGGCTCAGAGGGAAGCATTGCACTTTTTCCATTGATCACTCCACAGACAGCCAATGCTCTCCTGGGATAGAGACTTTGTAAGTACCACCACCATGAAGGGGCTCATCAGTCCTATACGAGATTGTCATAAGAGGTTACCTATTGCAATACCTGAGAAGAGAGACAAATTTGTATGCTGATGCATGGCGGGAGGGTCCCACGGGTGCCCTAGATGAGTTAATTGATACCACCGGCAACTTGTGCCATGCCCATAAGAACTCAGACGCTGAAGCTGCCACTACTGCCCACTGATCCTCGAGTACCCCACCCCTCTGAGTGATAACTTCACTTTTTCTTTGTGAGATGCCAGGTTCCGGGCCTGGGTAAGCACTGACTCCTAAAGTGGCTGGCCATTTCACCCTAGCAATGCTCACTGCCTTTACACCACACAACCCGAAGGCGACTGCACCAATTTTTATGTTTTCACATGTTTTCTTTTGTTCTTACAAGTTTGGTTGCGCAACTTTCAATCGCTGGACCTTATATTGGGAGTTAATGTTGTTTATGATACTAAGACATCGACCCGAATAGATGATAAGTATACTGTTAATAATTTTATGTGCATGCATGTTGGCTTGAGACACTATATCTCATGCATAAATGTCTGTTGCATGACAATATACCTTTAACACCTGGAATGTTCGGGTATGGGTTTCATGCAGAAACGTCACCGGATGTTGGCTCAAATACACTGCCAACAGGCACCTATCATCAGTTTACAGGAGACTCATCTCACTCCTTCTGAAGCATTCAAATTACGCAAAAAATGGAGGAGGCAATTATTCTGTATTACATATATTCTGCTTTCGTGTGGGGAGCTGCAGTGTGGATTTGTGCAGGTGTCTCATTCACAGCCCTAGACATTAGGATTGATATACACGACCATTGGTACAGGGAAGCATATATACCCCTAACACAGAACAAGACATCTTCCTAGCCCGTTTGTCCACGGTCCTCGTGGACTGGGCACAATACTCCTGGGTATTGGGTGGGGATTTTAACACCTTGCTTGACGTAGACCTGGACAGATCTCACCTCCCCTTTCCCGGGCACAAACTTGGTCAGACAAGCTAAGGCTCTTCAATGCTGGGTAGAGGAGTGGCTCCTAAGAGATGCATGGTGCAGTTTCAATGAAAGAATGGGCGAATACTCATTTTATTCACCCCCGCACATGCTTCATGCGTGACTTGACCGCATCTTATGCAGCACCTCACTCCAAGCAGGCGTCACTCATACAACTTATCTTGGTAAAACGGTCTCAGACCATAATCCCTTAGAGGTGACAGTATCATAGGGTCAAGTGCCAGCTCCCACACCCACCTGGTGCTTACAACCGAAGCACTTGGAAGACGAGGGGTTCTACAGCACCATTCCCAATGCGATAGACATGTATTTCACTGAAAACTCCCACACGGCCTCCTGCTGAGTTGGTAGAAAGGGAATCATTTAAAGTAGTGGTCCGAGGGACGTGTTTGAGCTCCATAGCAGGAGCCTGCAGGATAGTCCTTAATGAGCTCCCCCGTGCAGAGAATAGCTTATGGCCCTTACAGAAAGATGCCATAGCAGACGACTCACACATCCCAGCCCTACAGGCTGCCAGGATCGAATATGCCAAACTACTTGAGCGCCTGCAAGTCATAAACTATAGAGCATATGTGCAAAGGTCCCATATTGAGGCAGACAAGTCTGGTACGTTACTAGCCCCTATGATCAGACTGATACCTCCACCCACCCCTATCCTCACCATGGTTACTCCACAGCAGGTCCAAGTCACCATGCGATTTGAGATAAATAAAGCATTCCACGATTTTTATGAAGAACTATATTCTGCTCCCCCCATCCTCCCAAATTGACCCCTCGTGATCCAGTCTTTCTTGCAACTTGCAACAGCTGAAACTACTGGAGATTTAGGTCCCCAATTGGGACTCCTTGGGAGCGCCACTGACCACTCGCGAAATCCGTGGGGCCATTAAGGAATTAGCCCGTAATAAAACCCCGGAAACAGATGGACTTCCTGTGGAGTTTTACTCCATATATGCTAGTCTCCTAGTTCCACAGCTGGAGCGAATGTACAAGGCCTCACTAGAAGAATGTATGCTGCCTCCCACCACTAGACAAGCATTTTTAACATCTCTACTGAAGCCTGGCAAACCACCCTCCGAAATGGCCTTGTACAGACCACTATCGCTCCTCAACACTGAGTATAAAATTTTCAGCAACGTCCTGACAAAACGGCTTCTTCCTCTACTTCTCAGGCTCATACATATCGATCATTGCAGATTTGTCCCTAACCGTAATACCTCCCTTAATATACATCGATTGTATCCTGTCATGGACGCCGTGTGAGGCCAATACCCTTGGGTTGGCTGTTTCTCCTTAGACCTCCGGCAAGCATTAAACACGTTAGGTTGAGACTTCATGTTTGCTACCCTAAAATGCTTTGGGGTCCACCCTACTTACATCTGATGGGTAAGATTGCTAAATGCCTCTCCCACAGCGAGAGGCCGAAACAATTCCTATATCTTAGACCCCTACTCAATCTCCTGTGGTACTAGGTAGGGATGCCCGCTGTCCCATTACTATTTATATTAACGTTTGAGCCATTGGTGCAGCAGATCAGGCAAAAGGCAGGGATTGGGGGATACCTATAGGACCCACAATCCACGCAATATCACTATATGCCGATGACATGGTTTTATACTCAAAAGACCTCCGGATGAACCATGCTGAGACTGCTGAGACATTCTCTGACCTTGCAAATCTTTCTGGTCGCTCCGATAATATTGATAAATCATATGTGTTCTCATTTGAGGGCACATATTCTGGGACATCTCCGCCCTTCAGAGATGCAAATGTCCAGGTAGCACCTCATACGTTTAGATATTTGAGGATTTAGATCTACCGTGAGTCGATAGACCTCATAGAAGGAAATCTCCTGAAAGCAATTGCATCTCTACAGTCACAGATTAGTTTCTGGTCGGCTGGCACTAGCTAAAATGGTCATGCTGCAGCGTATTCTTTATTTGTGAATTTACCCGTATTGATGCTGACCCGTTACTTTAAGTCTTTGAACAATGTACTGACAGATCTAGTGTGGGGCACTGGCAGACGGTAGGTTGGTCGGCCCAAGCTACAGCTACCCTCCGATAGAGGAGGGACGAGTGCCTCTGACTTTAAATCCTACTGTCTGGCAGGCCAGCTGCAATGGCTCTCCTTCTGGTTGGCTGGCCAGAATCTCTGGGAAACTGACTATACCACAGATATGCTAACCCAAGGCAGACTACATAACTTACTGTACCCGGGATCTGCCCTGCCCGCTTCAGCCTTTTGTAGTTGCGCCTCGCCCTTGCATAGTGGAAATTGGCATTGCGATACACCACACCAGCGATACATATGCTCCCAACATACCCCTGCTGTGACTGCCCATGTCAGCTGGTGTCTTCCTTACAGAGAAAAGACTGCGCCCCTGGATAGAGGGTGGAGCTGCGATGGTTAGTACATTATTTGGGATAACACCCTCCTGAACCACACGGACGTCATACATGCACAGGGCCTGCCGCACAAACTATTTTCAACCCACATCCGCATCACACGATACATACGTCATCACTGGGCACCGGATGATACTGAACCCCCTACACACAAATTTGTTCAAGCAATACATACAGTAGGCCACGGCCATCACCAAATCCGATGGCTGTACCGGGGACTACGGGCACATCTCTCGACTTCTTTGGCCCCTTTACTTACTAAATGGGAGGAGGACCTAGGTCACGATCTTCGAGATAAAGAATGGACCTCCTTGCTGGAGCACTCCAAGAAGGTCTCACGAAATTCACAATTCAAATTTATTCATTTCACCATATTATACAGGGCGAATCTCACACCACATCGGCTCCATGCGATGGTCCCTGCCTTGTTCCCTACATGCGCACATAGTCATACCCAAGACTCTACACTGGTACATATGCTGTGGGCATGCCCTGTGATCTCTTACTGGATGCAGATTATTATTATCATTATTATTATTAATAATAATAAATTGAATTTGTAGGGCGCACAGCTACCCCAAAGGGTTTCCGGGCGCCCTCCCGGTAGGAAAGAAAAGGTAAAGAATGAAAGAAAAGGCATTAGAGGTTGAAAAACCAAGTACACGGTTTCCTCGCGTTCCGGGCAGATCCGGACTGCCCTGAAAGAGACTCTTGGCACACACTGGAACACTGTATCTTGGGGCTGTACCCGCAACCCAAGGACGCTAAAGTAATATCGTGATTCGCTGACTTAGCACTATTAATAGCCAAGCGTCTCTTAACACGGCATTGGAAACCCTCCACAGTGCCTCAGATATCCCAAGGGAGGAAGGAAGTAGAAAGGTGGGGACTGGCGGAGAGCGCAGCCCTACGACAAGTAGAGTTTAGCGGCTTAGGGAAAAACCCTCTAGCCATGGCATGGGATGCACTTTTAGAGTCCTTTAAATCCCAAGATGCCAACGACTCCCGATCCCCTACTCTAGAGACCCTCAGAACACAAGATACCTGTTTCCCATTAGAAATGATATTTCCTCCACACATAATAATTCATAAATCTTTATTCGATTTTATAAATAAAATCATGAAAGACAGTTCATTTAAAAACAACAGGACGATTTTTTGTATTGCCTCCACACATTATAACGCACCAGGATTGGAGTTCCCTGAAACAGGAGATGGGCCACAACACCTGCGAACACTATTACCCGTACACCAGGACACCTCCGGGGTAATTTGCATACATCACGTAGAAATACAACACTTTCCTTGCATGACACGATGTACACATTCGGAGAAGATATCTAGCTGTTGGAGGGGGGCTGTTCTGAGTTCGCAGCTTCAATAACACGGAATTTTCAGACCCCATATGCAATGTTATGCTTTGTCATATACAGGGCTCGAGTCGGGGTACCACGCGGGTGGACGGCGTCCCCCCATTTATTTTACCGGGAACTCGATAACTGGAGCAAATGGAGTCACATATTCACTCTTTGGCCTCTCTGGGGCGAGATCGGAGCTCATTCAGAACGCTGCTCACGCACTGGCTTCTCTGATGCAATCGCATCTAAGGGGTGAGCGAGGGGAGGCAATGAGTCTGATGGTGCAAGCCACCTTTCGTGACGTCACTTCCTGTCGTGACGTCAGCGTCCCCCCACTTCTTTTTTTAGGACTTGTGCCCTGGTCATATACATTAATAATGCCTTTATACTGATAGATTCTTTGTACAATTGATACAGCGATTACTGACACGATGCATTGATAATTCTTTATGTTTCTTCTAAATTGAGTAAGTTGTCTGCATGAGTTTTCCTCAATAATGAAAATGCAATAAAGTTTGTTAAAAAAAAATAGAATGTTAGTACCCAGCCTTATATTCCCCTCAAAGTAATTTTGCTTATAGTAGGCCATGCATTTAGTTTATAGGGCATTCATTTCCAGCCCATGTTGTTTGCAAAATATTGAAAATCTATCTATGAGGATTTGCAAGCCCAGGGCAGTCTTGGAGATTAGGAGAGTGACATCTGCAAAAAGTAACGCAGGCACCATTTGACCAGCTAGAACTGGGGAATCATCAACACAGTCTATCAGAAAGTCTATACAGCTGCTAATGAACAAGGGGAAGAGATTCAGGGCCAAGTCACAACCATGGTGAACTCCATTTTGGATGCTAATTTCTCAATAACGGTGAGTTCGCCACTAGATCCCCACCGTGTTTGGGCACAATTTCCCTCAAGAGGTTGCCTTATATTGGCATGAAGATCAATAAAGGCGACAAGAAGGTCTCCTCCACTGATATCGATGGTCATCCACTTGGTCAACAAGAAGTGAAAGACTTGGTCCAGGGTTCAAGTCTTTCATCTAAAGCCTGCTTGTAAATAAGTTAAGACATCTTGTCCACAATCCACTCTGATAGCTCCACGAGCACCTGTTTGCAGAACATATTTTAGAGGTTGGCAAAAGACTAATATGGCGATAGTTGCTGGGGAGATTATGACCTGGCAACTGGCCAGTTCCAGGTGCCGTGCAATACAGGCCAGGTGCAAACATACATGGAGAGGAATAGAGTGGTGCAAAATGGGCTGTCCGCTCACTCAACTGGAGATATACCTCGGGAGTCTTGGCTGGATGTTTTCCACCCTGGCTCATGATCTGCCAAAAGGATTTAGACTCTTGGTTTTTAGCAGCCTCAAGAAAATCTTCCCAAATTGCTTCTTCCCAATCGAATTTGTTATCTCGTAAAGCTTCCCTCTACAGAGCTCAAGCTTCCTGATATTAAGTCTGTCTCCTTGTTTTATAGTAGTCAAGAAAGCTTCCTTGGCTGCCCTACAAGCTGGAATAAACCACTCTGTGTTTTAGGGGACATGTTTGCTTTTTAAAATCATTTTGGTATTAATCTTTCAGTTTAAAAAAATAATGCATTACGTGCCTCAAGCATTGCATTGGGGTGGTCCCAGATTTCAATCGTCGTCCCAGGTGGGCAGCCACCATCTCATACATTTTTGGGATTAAATCAGAAGTGCAGATGGCATTCCACTTGACATTTCTTCGATTATTGCTTAGAACCAGAACATCATTGCACGCTGAGGGTGGTGGGGACCGGATGAGGAATAACAAGTCCTGGATGAAGAGTCAGTGGATCAGTGGCGTCGTGAACCCCCACTTTAGCAGCTTAAGCGGGGGTCGTGTCTACACTAGAAAGACTGGTTATTTATGAGCCTGTTCTGTCTGCAGCTCAGCAGACAAAAGCGCTTCAGCAATAACAAAGGTGAGGAATGCAAACTGAATCACAATAAAGGAGGCCTATAGGGAAAAAGGAAGAGAAAAAGACAGGGGAAAAGAGAGAGAATGGAAAGGAAGAAGGAAATCAAGGACAAACGAAAAGCAGAAAGAAACTGTTACAAGAAGGAAGGGCCTAAAAGTGGACAGGTTAAGTACAAGGCCGAAAGGTTTGACGGATGGAAGGTAAAAGAACATTTGCATGGCTGGGCGAAGGAAAGAATGGAAGGATTGATGAAAGGTGGGATGAATGGGTGGATAGATAGAAACCTAGACTGCAGGTTGAAAAGATGGATGGGTGAATTGATAAAAGGAGGATGAAATGATGGATCGATGAAAAAGAACAAATGGATGGATTGGTAAAACAATGGATGAATAGTTGGAGGTATGAGTGGAAGGATGGATGGAAGATTAATGATGAAAGGGTGGATGGATAGACTGGTAAAGGAAGGATGGATGGAATGTTGAATGGATGGATGAAAGTGGGAAGATGGATGAATGGATGCACAAAAGGCTTAAAGGATGGAAAGATAGATGCATGAAGGAGAAATGAGTGGACCTCTTCTAGGGTGGGTAGGTCCCACTCTCTTCGTTAACCCAATGGCACTCGAGTTATGGATCCAAGTGGGGGAATTTTACTTTTCTGGCTACTCCCTTGCAGTGGATCATGATCGCTCTCTACTCCGGGTGTAACCTTCATGTCCTTCATTGCGCTGTAAATCCTAACGTCAAGGAGGGTATCATCTATGTTACTGGAGGGATGTGGAAGCTCTTAAAACCACATCTTGAAGCATGTTCCCTAGCCCAAGCTTCCTGAAAATGCAGATTTCATGCCCACCAACGAAATGTCCCCACTCACTATCACCTAGTTTAGACTGTATCCCGCTACACTGCAGCTCAGTATTGATAAGGTGTTTACATGAAAAGCATGTACTGCCTGTATGACCAACAGAGATGGCCCCACCCGGGGCCCAATGATGTGGGCACCTGCCGGCTCCCCAACCACTGCTGCTGAGGAGGTATTTACATGAGGAGCATGAGACAGATGAGAGGAATCTATGCCCACTAGTGACAGCTCCATCTGGAAGGTAATAATGAGGGCCCTTGCCTCTGTTTCTCATTTACTTGATGTCGGTCATCAAGCTGGTGGAGGTGTCATCTCGAGGCATGTTGAAAGCTTAAGATTGTATTTCGGATTGAGGCTCATGGCTGTTATCTGACTGGAGGCTGTTTTTCTGGTTGGAGGTTGATGCTCAGGCTGGCTTTTGTCCCAAAGCTGTAACTGTGTTTGAGTGTTTCAGCCCTGTATTTGGAGCGAGGACCGACTGCGGCTCTAGGCTGGTGCTCGAGTCAAGTGTTTGATTTTTATGTGTACATTGTGGCTGAAGTGATTGGATGACTTGAGACCAATAGCACTGGTGTGACATCTTTTGAGACTTTTTTTTTTTTAAACTTTAGTAGGAAAAATGCAGCCCGCACCAAGTGATGCTCCTCAGCCTGGCACTGTACACCTCACCAGTGCCAGTTCATTAAATGCACAAAATAACCTGTCTGGAGGCACCTATAACTTACTGATACCTGGAGGTATAGCTTGAGTGTCATACTGTCCCACCCTTCCGAAGGTTCTTGTTTGGGAAGAGGTTCAAGTATGAAATATAAGACTCTAAAGCCTCTGGCTAGCTCCTTGTTCCTCCGCCATATAACCCAGGCAGCCACACTGAGGCTTCCTACTGCCGCGTGACCTGGGTCTTCATGGCTGGTTCCTCTCTGAGGTGCCATGGTGGGTTGGATTGTGGCCCAGAGTAGTTATCAGCAACTGAGATCAATTCAAACAAATCACCCATCAGAGTCGTGTCTTTGTCCCGAATTCTAAAATGGCGACCTTGTTTACAGCACAACAGGATGAAGCACTGGTGCTGTAGCCCAATGTGCAGGCATGAGTCTTTGAAGCATTTTACCATTCCATTTACTCCTGTGTTGGAAGGGTGTGCAGCTCTGATGCATTTGGGTTTTCTAGGGGCTTAGTAACACAAAGGTCTAGATTTGAAAACAAGTACTGGCTGAGGAGAAAACAAAAGAAGCAGAGAGCCTGGCGGAGATAAGCAAACCAAGAGGCTAATGCAACGCCCAATACAACAGGTTTAATCACACATGGACTCTAACCTCTCATCATTGTCATTGTAATTTGCTTATAGTTGATACCTTCACACTCATCCTGCATAAGTGAGTATACTGATACCTAAGACCGTTCCCTTATAACCCAGACCCTTCACTGACCCCACCCTCATTATTGGATTCGGATCCGCCCCACTGACCCTCGACACCTCTTCAGGATCCCTCACTGATCTCTCCTCTCAGCTCATAAAGGCGAATCCTGACTGATCACCACAGGCCTCTAAAGTGTCCAGATTCACAACCTACACCTCAGAAAAAGACCATGCCCTCCACCTCCAAAAGTGACGGACATTTTAAGTTTGTGGGTGGCCACGTGTCAAGAATGGCCCTGAACAGTTGTTATATCACATTAAAATGTAATATCCATTACTCTCCTGCGAACAGAAGCCCATTTGTCAGCAGCGCTGGGAGAAGCCCTTTAATATTCACAACCAATAAGCAAGGAGGAGACATCCTGTGAGTGGTGAAAACAGAGTGGTGGGATTGGACGGGGTAATGGGTATCGTTGTGTTCACAAATAGGTGGTTCATGAGTTTCCAAAGGTTTGTCTGCGACTGCACTCTCTCACCACTCCTAGTGGCTATATCGATTCCAGGCCCCACTGCGGTTTCCTCACAGCTCGTTTGGTTTTTACGAGGCCTAAATGCCCCTCCTGCTCTTGCCTCACAGGCAGCTTCCTTAGGAGGTACCGACGTCTCACCCTCCATGACCGTCACTTCAATCCCCCTCTTAGATGTCTGAGTCAAGAAGTTGACAGGTTTGTCGATCCGGTCTGTGCGTCTTCTTTGGTTTCCGCTGTTTAGTAGTGCAGTAGTAGGCTGGTGGCTGTGGCATTGATACTGGTGGTCTACAAGGTGGCGCCCGAGATTTGGGAGTCTTGTGGGAGGTCCAGCAGGACTCAGGGCTGCTGTGGAAGGATGCTGAGGAACCCCAGGAACAGGTGCTGCTCCTGGGCTCTTAGGGATTAGGGGTCTCTCCTCTGGAGTGGGCACAGTAGTTTTCTCTCTGCGGTGAGAGTTGTGTGCTATCTTGTTCGTGGCATATGTGATCCTCTTGTCGGGGGCGGGTGGTGGCTGGTTACTATCTCCGAGACCAAAATAGGAACACGCTGCGAAGAACAGGAGTTAAGGATGCAAGCGGTAGCCCCTAATTCCCTACCTAGCCCTGATAACTGCGTCAAACTTTCACACTAAGGACAGCTCTCACACCCTCACAGATTAGCAGTCTCACATCTCAGACTAGGAGTCACACTGCACCAGGAGCACTCTCACAAACCCCAAAGACTATCAGTCACACACAACTGGCAGCACTCTTACACCCCTTACTGATAAGCAGTCAGACTCTGCCGATAGCACTCACACTCCTCACAACTAGCAGCACAGCAAACTAGGCCTCTTGATTCATGTGTGAGTTGTGTGTGTGCCATTCTGGATGGGCGAGTGGGTGAATGCAAGACTGAGTCAACTGGTGGATGAATACAAGCATGAGTGCAGGCATGTGTGACTCAGTGTATGTACAGATGGATAAGTGTCTTCATGGATGGAAGCATCCCTTACAAGCGAAACCTATTGGCTTTGAAAGTGCTTCATTGGTTTCACATTCTCAAGTTGAAGACTCTTTCAAGTAAGCTGGTGATACTCTCAGCTACAACTCTTATCTCAGTCACAGACACTCCGATTACAGCGCAGAGACTGCAGACACTGGCACCCTCACACTACAGGGGCTTGTACTAGGAACCAGAGCTGACAAAGAGACCCCATGCCAAGCATGACACTGTCAGCCTGTTCTGACCTATTAGCTAACATTGCTTTGCATTCTGGGAAGTTTTGCCTTACCATTCAATCCCAGCGTGCAAGGAACATACAGTTCAGTAAAAGGTCAAGACTGTAAAAAGGTGTCACGTGACATGGTGTCAGGAATCAGAGCTGATGCAGACCTCATGATGGTGGCACTCACAGCAAACATTCAGACACTCCCGGCGCACAGGCAGACACTCCTTGCTCTGCTGCACTCGCTCCCACCTCCTGATGCCTCTGTCTTCTCTGTTAAGTTAGTTTCATTCCTAGCGCCAAGGTGTCCTCTTGGGTGACGTTACATTTTCACAAATGTGTTCCAGTCCTTTCCAGTCAAAGCACACACTCCGGCACCCCAAGATGCAGACGCCCCCAGTACAGGCTCATACTTTCGTGTGTCTCCTGCAGACACCCCAAGTACAGGCTCAAACATTCTAGGGTCACCTGCAGACACCCAAAGTACATGCTCAGGCATTCTAGGGTTATCTGTCGACATCCAGTGGCATTACACATAACGATGCTCCCCCCCCACCCCCATAGAATGTAAAGAGGGCCCCCGAGTCTCCCATACCTGACGGATATTCGGCGGCATTGGACTGAACGGGGCCCCTAAGAAAGTTTGGGAGGCTCCTAAAAAATCCCCCTGCACCGCAGTGGCCTGGCCTACACACCTGCCGGCACCCCCAGTGCAGATTCGTATGTTCCCAGGTAAACTGTTTTTTTTTTTTTGCAGATTTGTATAGCGCGAACTCGACCCGAAGGTATTGGAGCGCTTTACATGAGCACCGGTTACGTTACACAAGGACACATTCATTTTTTTTTCGGTAGGCACGGGGAGATTAAGTGATTTGCCCAGAATCACAGAATGTGGACGCGACCCCGAGGCTCGAACCTTCAATCAATCAATCAGGCGTTTGTAAAGCGCTACTACTCACCAGTGAGGGTCTCAAGGCACTAGGGGTGGGGGGGATGCAGGTTCCAGTCCATCAAGGAGGGGGTCTGTCGAAGAGCCAGGTTTTGAGGTTTCTTGTGAAGATGGGAAGCGATGTTGTCTGTCTGAGGTGGAGCGGAAGGTCGGTCCAGGCCTTGGCCGTGAGGAAGGAGAAGGAGCGGCCTCCCGATCTGGATTTTCTGGTGCGGGGACCTGGAGAGCTGGGCTGATCGTAGGGTCCTTTGGGGTGCATGGAATTTGAGTCTGCTGTTCAGGTAATACTGGTCTGGTGTCGTGGAGGGCCTTGTATGCGTGGGTGAGTATCTTGAAGGTGACTCTAGCCTCGATGGGGAGCCAGTGGAGTGTGCGCAGGTGCTGGGAGATGTGGCAGTGTCTTGGCAGGTTGAGGACCAGTCTTGCGGCGGCGTTCTGGATGTTCTGTAGCTTGTGGGTGAGGTTTGTGTTTATTCCGGCATAGAGTGCGTTGCCGTAGTCGAGCCGGCTGGTGACCAGGGCGTGAGTGACTGTATTTCTGTGTTCGAGGGGGATCCATTTGAAGGTCTTGCGTAGGAGGCGGAGGGTGTGGAAGCAGGAGGACGAGACAGAGTTGATCTGGCGGTCCATTTTGAGCTCGGAGTCCAGGATGATTCCTAGGTTGCGTGCGTGGTCCGTGGGGGTGGACGGGTTTCCGAGGGCGGGTGGCCACCAGGTGTCGATCCAGGCGCGGGGTTTGGGCCCATGATGAGTACTTCTGTCTTGTTGGTGTTTAGTTGTAGGCAGCTGTTTTTCATCCATTTGGCGACGGCTTCCATGCCTTCTCGAAAGTTGTGTCTGGCGGTGTTGGGTTCGTTGGATAGGGAGAGGATGAGTTGGGTGTCGTCTGCGTATGACACAATATTGAGTCCGTAGGTTCTGACGATGGGGGCGAGCGGAGCCATGTAGACGTTGAAGAGCGTGGGGCTGAGGGAGGACCCCTGAGGGACTCCGCAGGTGGTTGGTGTAGGGTCCGAGAGGAAAGGGGGAAGTCTGACCCGCTGCGTTCTGCCGGAGAGGAAGGAGCGGATCCAGTCGAGGGCCTTGTCCTGGATCCCTGCGTCGTGGAGTCTGCGTATTAGGGTGCGGTGGGAGACTGTGTCGAACACTGCTGAGAGGTCGAGGAGGATGAGGGCTACTGTTTCTCCTTTGTCCAGTAGGGTGCGGATGTCGTCTGTTGCGGCGAGGAGGGCGGTTTCCGTACTGTGGTTTTTTCTGAAGCTGGATTGGGAGGAGTCGAGGATGCTGTGCTCTTCGATGAATGTGGCGAGTTGGCTGTTGATGGCTTTCTCGATGACTTTCGCTGGGAACGGGAGCAGGGAGATGGGTCTGTAGTTTTTGAGGTCGGTGGGGTCCGCCGAGGGTTTCTTCAGGAGGGGGTTGACCTCGGCGTGTTTCCAGTCGTCGGGGAACGAGGCGGTCGCCAGGGAGCAGTTGATGGCATGGCGGAGCAATGGTGCGATGGTGTCGGTGGCTCTGTTGAAGATGTGGTGGGGGCAGGGGTCTGTGGGGGCCCCGGAGTGGACTGACTTCATCGTCTTCAGTGTGTCTTCGGTGGTGAGGGCTGTCCAGTTGTCAATCGCTGGCTTCAGGGTGTCGGGGGTGGTTGGTGGAGGTTCAGTGTGTTGGTTGTCTTTGTCGAAGTTGTCGTAGATGCTCTTGATTTTGTGGTGAAAGAAGGTGCTGAGTTTGTCGCAGAGGTCTTGTGAGGGAGGGATGTCAGTAGACTCGCTGGTGGGTTGAGCGAACTCCTTGATGATGTTGAAGAGTTCTTTGCTGTTGTGTGTGTGTGTGGAGATTCTGTCTTCAATCGCTTTTTTCCTCGTTATTCTGATGAGTTTGTGGTGGGCGTTGGTGGCGGCTCTGAAGTTGTGTGTTTATGTGGATTTGGTGTTCCTCCAGGCCTTTTCGAGGCGGCAGCAGGTGCGTCTGGACTCTCGAAGTTCGGTGGTAAACCATATGGCTTTTTTGGCGTGGGTGTTGTTGTTTTTCTTGAGGGGGCTATGGTGTTGGCGCTATTGGAGATCCATCTGTGCAGGGTTCGGGCTGCGGTGTTGGGGTCGTCGTTTTCCGCGATGGTTGGGGTGGAGTTGCTGAGTGAGGAGGTGAGCTGGTCGTCGGGATTCTGGTTCAGTTTCTTCGTGGGAGCAGGTGCTAGTGTCTGTGGATGGTGGGTGTTCAGAAGGAGAAGTGGACGCATCGGTGGTCAGTCCATGGGAGTTCGGTGGTATGGCTGAAGGTGATGGAGTTTCCTGTTGTGAAGAGGGGGTCGAGGGTGTGTCTTGCTGAGTGCGTGGGTTCGGTCACGATTTGGCGGAGTCCAATGTTGTGGAGGTTATCCAGGAGGGATGTGGTGTTGGGGTCCAGTTGGTTTTCGAGGTGTAAGTTGAGGTCTCCCAGCAGGCTGTAGTTGGTGGATGCGATGGCATGCGGGGAGATGATGACCGTGATGGAGTTGGTGAACGGTCTGCGGGGTCCAGGGGGTCAGTAGATGAGGGTTCCTCGGAGGGTGGTGGTGGGGCTGGTCAGTATCTTGAAGTGTAGGTGTTCCATCATGTCTGTGGGCTCGTCGGGGAGTGGGCTCAGGCAGAGGGTGGATTTGTGGACGATGGCGATTCCTCCTCCCGGGCGGGTGTGGCGGTCCTTCCTGGAGATCTTGTATCCTTGGGGAATGGCGATGGCGATGTCCGGTCCCGAGGTGGTGTTGGTCCAGGTTTCGGTGAGGAATGCTACATCCGGGGTGGTGCTGTCGAGGAGGTCCCAGATTTTGGTGGCGTGTTTGTGGAGGGATCGGACGTTGAGGAGGATGCATTGCAGGGTCTTCGGTTCGGGTGTGTTCTTGCGGTCGGGTTGTGCTGGGTCCGAGTTCCTGGCGGTGCTGTAGGTGTGCCGGCAGCGGTGACAGCTGAAGGGTCCGTGGGTATCAGCCGGTGACGCTAGCTTGCAGTTGTTGTTGCGGCCTGGGTTGAGTGCGTGGAGTGCTGCTGGGTCGTAGCGTTGGCGGTGCGGAGGTCCAGGGTTCCTGGCGCTGGTCGCGGTCGGGTCACGGACGGGCGCAGACGGCCTTGCCTTTGGCGTTCCTTTGGCGCGCCAGCAGCACGGCCGAACAGTGGCCGCCATTAAGTAGGGTCGGGGAGGGCTGGACAGCTGGGAGGCGGGAGCGGGGAGGGGAGCTGGATTGGGCCGGTCGCGCTGGTCGTGCTGGGGGGAGGGACCGCGGGGGCAGCAGCGGCGGGGAAAGGTAAAGGGAGGAAATAAGGAATAAAGGAAAAGGGAAAATAAGCAGAAATAAAGCAGAAAAGAGCAGAGATGCAGAAAAGTGCAGAAAGGTGAGGAATAAAAGAGGGTAGAAAAACGAGTGAAAAAGCGGAGCGAGAGGAAGGAGACAGAGGTCCACTGGACCACCAGGGATGAGGCGCAGGGAAACCTGCGGGTGGAGGAGGGCCTCGATCACCAACACTCGAGAGTGCAGGGGCAGACCTCACTTAATGGTGGAGCTGGGAGGGTGGGAGAGCAATTTCACTGACAATGAGTCAGTGGCCTTGCTCGCCTGTCCCCGCAGCGGCCGCCATTAAGTAGGGGTCGGGGAGGGCTGGACAGCTGGGAGGTGGGAGCGGGGAGGGGAGCTGGATTGGGCCGGTCGGGCTGGTCGTGCTGGGGGGGAGGGGCCGCGGGGGCAGCAGTGGCGGGGAAAGGTAAAGGGAGGAAATAAGGAATAAAGGAAAGGGAAAATAAGCAGAAATAAAGCAGAAAAGAGCAGAGATGCAGAAAAGTTAAAAATAAAAGAGGGTAGAAAAACGAGTGAAAAAGCGGAGCGAGAGGAAGGAGACAGCGGTCCACTGGACCACCAGGGATGAGGCGCAGGGAAACCTGCGGGTGGAGGAGGGCCTCGATCACCAACACTCGAGAGTGCAGGGGCAGGCCTCACTTAATGGTGGAGCTGCAAGGGTGGGAGAGCAATTTCACTGACAATGAGTCAGTGGCCTTGGTTTCCAGCACCAAAGTCGGCAGCTCCCAGCTGAGATACAAACAATCCGAGGTCATAAATTGATAATCTCAGCTCCGCTGCAGACACTCCTTGCTCTCCTAGGTTAAAAGCAGACAGTTCAACTCTACTGCACACCACCCCGTTTATCCACACACAGTCCTGCCAAGTATCACGCACCACGTGTGACACTCACGCATTTCAGTGTGGTGTTCCGCATCACCGCACTGAAATGCTTTGTCACGCATTTTAATGTCACTGAATTGGGTGCTAGCGCGTCGGCTCTGCTGTGCTGCTCCCAGCAGACTTGCCGCCAGCAGGCAGCTCTGGCTCATAACAGTTAAGGATCATGTAATACTCAGCTTTGGCTGAGTCAGAGTGCTCTGCTGCAGTGCTACAATGTAACAATTTGCGGCCTCACTACGCCGCGCGACGTGGCAGTCTGACAGTCACTAACTGACAGCCCACACTCTGCCGATTACACCAGGGCGCCGGGGCGTGTCCATTAAATCCCAGATGTGACCTCACGTGGCCGCCGTAATGATTAAATCCGTGACCGAAACAGCCGGGCCCAGGCAGTGCTGCAGTACATTGCAGCGGCTGAAACACACTGCTCCCTGCGGCGGCCAGCATAGAGATAGTTAATTCCTCGTGGCTCAGGACTGTGGGCGGCAAGTTAAAAGAATACGTTTGAAAGAATAACGTTTTCGGCTGCCCCGCGGTAATGAATCCTGCGACTGGATCTCTGTGATCCCCGGAGGCTGAGTGAACCAGGAACGGCATCGGCGGGCGCTGAAATGGTTCCTCACTCGCCAGTCCCCAGAGAACACCCCACTGTGCAGCCTAATTAGCTCAGCCTCAATCATGCCCAGCTGGTGTTGCCGCAGGCCGGTAGTCTGAGCAGACGTTGCGGCGGCCAGCTCCAGGTAGGCCCGTACCGTTCCGAACTGCAAAAATAAAGTAAGTGGCTAGCCTGGAGTGATGTAGCATTCCTAAATTGCTGATTCTAATGTGTTGTAGAATTAGGGCGCAGCGCGGTCATGATCGCCTCAGATTCTGAGCTGTCACACACTGCAGGGAGTCTGTCGCTCACTATACTTGTTCAGTGTTTGTCAGTCACACTCTAAGGTCCAACATCTACTTTACTTTCAGCGTGCCACCGAGCCGGAGTGTTACTAAGTCACAGCCTGGTTCTGTGACACAGACAGGATGCTGGGGCTGTGCAGGTAGCGGCGTGCCAACCCGGGCGGCCCGCACAGATCGGGGTAATGTGTTTTTTTATTATGGTTTACGCTGCTAAACTAGTCTTTTTGAAACCAATGCAGGGTGCCTGGTGAGTGTTCAGTTTGAGGGGGTAGATTTCTTTCTGCATGCAACCCCTTCGCATTTTGTTATCATGGAAAGGCTGAGTGCTCTGCCGACTCCGTGTTGTTTTCAGAGGTGCTCAACTCGTGTTCTTGTGATTCTGAAGTGTTTCCTGAAGTGTTTCCTCTGTGGCTAGTCACGTTACTGGGTTTTGAGAAGACTCAATCCAAGTTAGGCAGATGACATACCTTTAACATGACGGTCACCTATACACAATACTGTATTTGTCAAAGATCACTCCTGCTCTGTGAGCAGACGTGCACACACCTTTCACTAAAGAACACTCCGGGTTCATATAGCGCATTAGATACGTCTCGGATCAGTTTTACTTTGCATCTGAGTGGCATGTATGTTATGCGTCAGTGTCTTTCTAGATGACAACTAACACAGTTGCCAAGTGGCTCGTCGTGGATTGTGAGATAACAGCATCTTAGTGCACATCTAATGCTGCCGAGTATGAATGAGAAGGAAGCACTTCCTGCAAGTGCCAGTTCAGTGAGTCACTAGCACTACCTTCAGACGGCAAGAACACAGTGGCACAATAGCCCTTCTTCCAGCATTCACGTGCTCTAGATGACTAGAGTAGCCCTGTCGCTCCCACCTAATTGCTAGCAAGTGGGAACCAGTACCAAGTGACTATTTCAGGTTGTCTGGTCTGCCCTTAAAGAGCAGAAAAAAGCGACAGAGGCCTAGGGCGCTGGGGTGAATTCATTAGCCACACTAAATATATTTTGGAATCAAGGGGTTAAAGGGTAGCATTCAAAAATCATACCGATGATCGAAACAGAATGTACACTTCCTGAAGTTCACAGAATAGTGGACATTTCTGGAATGGAGATTTGTTTCGCTTTCAGCCATGCAATCCGTCGTAAAGGGACTAAGCACAGATGTAAATAAAACATAACTAATGTGGGGGTGCAGCACTGATAAAGGGTTCAAACTGCCCTTCATGAAGACAAAGGATTCCAAAGCGTGCACGCGGGAGACAGAAGAGACAGAAGATGTGCACGCGGGGATTGGATGCTTTACTGGCGGCGTGACACACACTCTGGGGACTTTTTTTTCCGCCGCTGTTAGTAGTCGCTCGCACTAACTCGTTTTGGGTCAGGTGACTGTGAGAGCCACTGTGGTGCTTGCCAACGTAACTTCTCAGCGCGCCAAGCATCACTGAGTCAGAAGAGCCTGTCGTGTAGCTCTGTGTGACAGGCTGCTACTGGTGTGATGGTGGCACCAGCAGGGCTTGGCAGGTAGTGGGCAGCATGCAGGACCGGGGCGCACAGCTCAGTAATACAGGTTGTGGCTTATGATGTGACTCGAATTAGAGTTCCTTGTTGCTCACATGGGTTTAATTTCTGATATTTATATGTTTCCCTCGTCTTCATTGCTTGAGTTTGCTTGAGAGAAAGTGTCACTCATAGTCCTTGAAATGTCACTCATAATTACACTGAAATTAAGAATATGTCACACATAGCAATCCGAAACCTTGGCAGCTATGCACACAGACACTCCCTTTTCTGCTTCAGACACTCCCAGCTGTTCTGTAGAGAGGGAGGGTGTGTAAGGAAGGAGAGACAGACACTCCCACTTCAAAAGCGGTGAGAAACGAAACTTAACTTCACCTCTTCCTCTCGGGCAGGAACATGGCTGCAGCAGCTCCTGTCCAGAGCCTGAAGGAGGAGGCTACGTGCTCCATATGTCTGGAATATTTTACAGACCCGGTGTTTGTGGAGTGTGGACACACTTTCTGTCTGTCCTGTATCACTCGGTGCTGGGAGGGGCTGCAGACAGACTTCCCCTGCCCTCAGTGCAGAGAAATATCTCAAAATAAAACCCTCCGGCCCAACAGGCACCTGGCGAACGTGGTGGAAATCTCCAAACAGTTTCAGGCACAGAGTGCGACCCCCCAGGAGGGGAATCTGTGCCGAGAACATGAAGAGAAACTGAAACTGTTCTGTGAAGATGACCAGGAGCCCATCTGTCTGGTCTGCAGCATGTCACGTGATCACAAGCCTCACACGGTGCTCCCCATTCGAGAAGCTGCCCAGGAGTACAAGGTATGTGTGCTACAGAGCTGGGTCAGGGGTGGAACAGGACACACTGCACTCCAAGAGACTGCCAAAGGGTACGTGCGTGGTAGGTGTGCTTTAGAGCTGGTCAGAGGCTGGGACAGGCTACGTGCTACTCTCCATTCGAGAGGCTGCCCAGGAGCACAAGGTGTGTATACAGTGGATCTAGAGATGGGGTAGTCCAGCCTCATATTTTATTTTATTTATTTTATTTTATGCGTTTTTATATAGCGCGGACTTTACCCGAAGGTGTCAGAGCGCTTCACAATTAGGGTTGCCAGCTAGCATGACCAATGTTTTAATATCCCAGCCGGTACAAAAATTGCGAAAATAACTTCTATGTGTTTTTTTACCCCGTATCTGTACACACTTTAACCAGTAAATATAAGAATAAAGCACTTTTAAAATATGTTGCACAGCTGCTGTAATGATCCCTGACTGATGATTAAAGTAAACAAAGACAGAAAGGCCCTGAACACAGACTATTTTCTATAAAGTTGTATGTGCGGGTCTTTGCAGAATATTAAAACGTGAACAAATGGCCAGAGTTTTTCTCTGGGAAAGGTGTCAACCCTAACTGTGCTCCCCATTGGAGCACCAGAGTACAAGGTATGTGAGTGTGTGCTTCTAGTCTGAGGTTGGGACAGGATACACAGTGCTCCCCATTCCAGAGGCTGCCCAGGAGCACACCTTGTGTATACAATACTTCTGGGGAATGTGTAGACCCGCTTCCCACAGTACTCCCCTTCAGTGGTGCTGGAACAGTTTTCAGAGTGGGGGTGCTCCCATCAATGTTACATCGCTAAAGTCAAAGGGATTGTGAAAAATCCAAGCATCACACAAAGAACAAGTGTAGCAAATGAGCCACGCCCATTCAGCAGGGGAGTGGTAAGGGTGTGGTGTGTAGCTGATGGTGCATTTTGGAGCACATTGTCACAAATATATATTACAAAAGCATGGTGTGGTAGCGCGCTGTCATTTGAATTCTGCACATTTTCAATTGAAATGGGCACTAAAATTGCACAGACATGCAGTTTTACTGATAAAAGTATTTAGAGCACAAGTTTGTGCTTTGTTTGTGCTTTCTAAACTGCTGATTATATTTTGAAATATTTGTACAGTTAATTCGCTTGTATTTAAATGTTATGTGTTACAAAATAAATTGAAATTGACATCCTACATCATTTCCTTTCACACTTCCTGTACACCAGCAAGATTGCCACATAGTGAACTATACAAAATCATCTAACTTAGTAGTCGGAAGAGAAACAAGCATTTGCAATGCAATAGGTCTCGCATTTGCGAGAGTTTGAGCTATTGGTATTGTAAATGACAATGCCTTTTGTGAGAAGTTGGCCTGGTATATGCTGTCCACTAGTTAAAGTGGGCACCTTGCACCAGTACAAGTCAACTCTTATGGTAGGTAGGTTTAAGACAACCTTTATAGAAAGCTATCCTAGTGGTAGCTGTGGAGAGCAGCCTTCAGGCTAAGTCTTGGAGGAATGTAAAGCAGCTTGTTTTACCACACAATCTCCTGAATCACCAAATGAAAAGACACCACACAGGTATATATATCAAATATATATGTATTTATTACTAAACAACTCTCTACTAATCTCTTTATGAGATTAGAAGTCAGGAAAATATGTACAAATCAAATGTTATAAAAAATAAGTTAGCACAATTAAATATCACAGCCCTAGCTTGACTAGGCCTGGGCCTAGAGCAGGTAGAATCGAGGGACCCCCAAGAACCACCCCAGGTAGTTGTAGGAGACCCACAGGGGACGGACGCGGTGTTCAGACACCGGTGCGAGTCCTGTACGAGTCTATGCGAAAGGACGCGATTGAGTTTTCAATGTTAAAGATCCCTTGCGTGTTCAAGGCGAACACACCGATCGGTCCCAGTACGAGTCGAAGGACGCGGTTACAGATAGAGTTGCAAGGGAGTTGGACGCGGTGTGTCTAACACAGACGCGAACCCTGTACGAGTCAGCGCGATAGTCGCACTTGGAAAATAAGAGTTTTAGGGCACTTCTAGAGTAGCTACAAGCAAGTCACTTACAGGGTAAGTAGTTCTAGGGCCAACACCCACAGGAGCACCGTAGTGCTGAAGTTACCTCACCCAGGGGAGCCGGGTGCATAGGTGTTCTTTGGTGTCGGGTCACGGCGTCGTTTTCAATGGGAGCCAGTGAAGACTTGCTGCTTGCGACGACAGAAGAAGTGTCCGGTGGAATCCAAGCCTGGATTCGGAAGATGGAAGACCTGAAAGCAGAGGGGACAGTGTTCAAAGTCACTTGGCAGTGACCCGGGGCAAGGAAGATGAATGCCCACCGTCGTCGACAGGATTCAGGTCGTTCACGGGTGTCTTGACTCTTCGACCACGAGGTCCAGGAGGCGTCGAGGATGGCCAGGAGCTGGATTCAGCGTGTCCCACGAAGTCTGCAGCTGACTGCGGTGTCGGCGACCCGATTGGAGCCAACAAGCCTTGGTAGCAGCAAGTCTTGTGGAGGAGAACAAAAAGTCAATGGTGCAGACCAGCAAGGTCTGTGGGACTTACCCAGCGAGGGTAGGTCAGTGCAGGCCTGGAGCAACCAGGGGAGCCCTTTGGTTTGGTTAGAAAGTCTTCTGGGGACCCACAAGCCGGCTGGCAAGGGATCGCGAAGACGCCTCGGGAGGATTCACTCTGCAGGGGCCCACGGTCACTCGGGATGGTGTAGGCCTCTGATTTTGGGAGGGATCTCTGCTGGAGGCTGGGACCACACGTGGTCTAAAGCACAAGTTCGTAGAATGTCGTGAAGGGGTTGCACTCGACAATAGTGCACGGTACCCAGGGTCTGCGGTTCCTCGTTGCTCGTGGGGTCCACTTGCCTCAGCTTCGCTGGGGACTCACGATGGCCTTGGAGAAGTCAGGAAATCCTCTTCCTGGGCTACAGGGACTTCGGGCTCCGGCGGGAGCGGCGTAGTTTGCGACCGTCGTTGTATTTTTTGGTGCCTGCCAAGCAGGGGAGTCACTCCTTGACTCGAAGGGAGATTCTTCAGTCTTCCAGAGGTAGTGGAACGTCGAAGGTCCAGGATTCTTCTTCAGAGCGTCGTCCAGGGAAATCTAGGTTGCAATGCACAGGTTCCCCCTCTTATACCAAAAAGAAGAGAGGGACTAGCTCTATGACCCCACCTATGGGAGGGTCAGGGGAGTGGGTGTCTACACCCACTTCCCACCCACTTCCCTTTGTCCAGTTTCGCGCCAGAGCAGGGGCAGGTAGCCCCTGAGCCGGTTTGAACTGGCATATGCACAGAGGAGCCTTCTGCTCCCCCAGTGCAGGACTTCAAAGCACTCTAGGGGTGCACCCACCCAGCCCCAATACACTAAACCCTGTCTGGGAGGTGGACACAGCCCCTTGGGACAGGATATCTATTGTTGGGCTTCCTCCACTGCGAGTGTCGGTCATCAGCAGGAGGGCAGCCCAGTGTCTGTGACTGGTGGCATCCATTTTGTGATGCCAGGGCTCTTCAGGATTCTACCGCGTTTCCACAGTAGGTACATGTCTATCCCTCTAGAAGGGTGGGATCATACTCCCACACCAGTTACTGGTGTGGGGGTATGATTCCAAAGTGTTTGACACCAAACACGACATGTTTTGATGCAGCCATTCCAAAGTTAGCATTTACCGCGAGGATATAATGCACTTAAGAGTATATGGTTTGACTGCATTCACAAACAGCCCCAGAGAATGGACTCTGAGGGCTGCAGAGGGGCCCTGCTCAGGCAGAGGCACCCCCTCACATAGAAACTAAGCACCCTGCCCTCAGGATTGATAGGGCCTGCCTTAGGGGTGACTGACAAGTCTCAATGTGTGTGCAGGAGAGATATAGGGGACATATATCTCAGTGAGGAGTGCTAGCACTTCCTCACCCAGGCTGCAGTAGCAGGCCTGTGGTGTCAGATTTAGTCTGCTTCCCAGGGGTGGCATAATACATGCTTCAGCCCCTGGTAGGCCTGTGAAGTACCTATGCCCTTGGTACCTAAGGTACCATATACTAGGGACTCATAAGGTACCACAGTATCCAATCACTAGTGCACCTAGAGTGCACTCCAAGTCGTTTAGAGAGAACAGAGAGGCTGGGGCCCTGATTGGAAGGGTCCCAGCCAGACTATAGCCAGAAGCCAGTGTAAACATCAGAAAAAAAGTGGGGGCAACATAAGAGGCAGATCCTACTCTCCTACACAACCCCCCCCCCCAAACGCAGGGACACTAAACTAACCTTGACCAGTTGAGTCTTCGTGTTCTAAGTGGAAATACCTTGAGAGTCCATCTGCATTGGCATGTTGGGTCCCAGGTCTATGTTCCACTGTATAGTCCATCCCCTGTAGGGAAATGGACCACCTCAAAAGTTTTGGGTTTTCTCCTTTCATCTGTTTAAGCCATAGGAGGGGCTTGTGGTCAGTCTGAACTATGAAGTGAGTGCCAAACAAGTATGGCCTCACCTTCTTCAGGGCCCACACCACAGCAAAGGCCTCCCTCTCTATAGCTGACCAACGTTTCTCTCTAGAGGTCAGCCTTCTGCTAATGAAAGCTACTGGCTGGTATTGACCTTCATCATTCAGTTGAGACAGTACAGCTCCCACACCCAGCTCAGAAGCATCTGTTTGGACAATGAACTTTTTGGTGTAGTCTGGACTCTGTAAGATGGGGGCAGTTCACATGGCCTGCTTTAGGTCTTCAAATGCCTTCTGACAGCTAGCTGTCCACTGAACCTTTTTTGGCATTTTCTTTGAGGTCAGATCATTCAAGGGGGTCACTATAGATCCATATCCCTTCACAAACCTCCTATAGTACCCAGTCAGGCCTAAGAAGGCTTTCACCTGTGTCTGGGTGGTTGGAGCAACCCATTTCATTATGGTTTGGATTTTGCTCTGCAAAGGCTGAACCTGGCCTCCACCCACAAGGTGGCCCAGGTACACAACCTGACTCTGCCCTATCTGGCACTTAGTGGCCTTGATAGTGAGGCCTGCTTTTTGCAGAGCCTCCAAAACATTTCTGAGGTGGACCAGGTGATCCTGCCAGGAGGAACTAAAGACAGCAATATCATCTAGATAAGCTGAGCAATAAGTTTCCATCCCTGCCAGAACTTTGTTCACCAACCTCTGAAAAGTGGCAGGTGCATTTTTCAATCCAAAGGGCATCACCACAAAGTGGTAGTGCCCACCAGGGGTCGAAAATGCTGTTTTGGCTTTTGCATCATCAGCTAACCTGATCTGCCAGTAGCCAGCTGTTAGGTCAAATGTACTTAGATACTTGGCTGAGGCCAAAGTATCAATCAGCTCATCTGCCCTTGGTATGGGATAGGCATCAGTCCTGGTGACTGCATTGAGGCCTCTGTAGTCTACACAAAACCTCATTTCTTTCTTACCACCCTGGGTATGAGGCTTGGGTACCAGGACTACTGGGCTAGCCCATGGGCTATCTGAGGGCTCAATCACACCTAACTCCAACATCTTCTGGACTTCCGTCCTGATACAGTCCCTGACATGGTCAGGTTGCCTGTAGATTTTACTCTTGACAGGCAGACTGTCTCCAGTGTCCACCTCATGGGTGCACCAGGAAGTCTGACTAGGGGTCAGGCTAAACATATGTCTGTACTGCTGCAGAACTTGTCTGCACTCAGTTTGCTGATGGTCAGTGAGGCTGCTTGCCAAAGCAACACCATCTACTGACCCATCATCAGGGTTCTGCGAGAGCAGGTCAGGGAGAGGGTCACTCTCCTCCTCCTGTTCCTCATCAGTTGCCATGAGCAAGCCCATGTCAGCCCTGTCAACATATGGTTTCAATCTGTTGACATGGAGCACCCTCAGGGGGCTCCTGGGAGTTCCAAGATTCACCTGATAGGTGACTTCTCCCTTCTGCTCAACTATTGTATGGGGGCCACTCCATTTGTCTTGGAGGGCTGCTGGGGCCACAGGCTCCAACACCCACACTTTCTGTCCTGGCTGGTATACAGTCAGCACAGCCTTTTGGTCATGCCAAGCTTTTTGTAATTCTTGGCTGGCCTCCAGGTTTTTGGTTGCCTTTTTCATATATTCAGCCATCCTGGAGCAGAGACCAAGTACATAGTCCATCACATCTTGTTTGGGGGGTTTGAGAGGTAACTCCCAGCCCTCTTTTACCAAACATAATGGACCTCTTACAGGATGCCCAAACAGAAGCTCAAATGGGCTGTAACCAACCCCCTTCTGTGGAACTTCTCTGTAGGCAAACAACAGGCAGGGAAGAAGAAGGTCCCATTTCCGCCTAAGCTTCTCTGGGAGTCCTTTAATCATTCCCTTCAGGGTTTTGTTCAAGCGTTCAACCAACCCATTGCATTGTGGGTGATAGGGGGTGGTGAACTTATAAGTTACCCCACACTCCTTCCACATTGCTTTCAAGTATCCTGACATGAAGTTGGTACCTCTGTCAGAGATGACCTCCTTTGGGAAACCCACTCTGGAGAAGACTCCAATGAGGGCTCTTGCCACCACAGGGGCTGTGGTGGTCCTCAGAGGAATTGCCTCTGGGTACCTGGTGGCATGATCCACTACCACCAGGATAAATCTGTGCCCAGATGCAGTTTGAGGGTCAAGGGGACCAACAATGTCAATCCCTACCCTTTCAAAGGGTACCCCCACCACAGGTAGTGGTATCAGGGGGCCTTTGTTGTGCCACCTGCCTTACCACTGGCTTGGCATGTGACACAGGAGCGACAAAACTCCTTTGTGTCTTCTGACATATGTGGCCAATGAAAATGTGGAACAAGCCTGTTCCAGGTCTTGTTTTGGCCCTAGTGACCTGCCAAAGGGATGTCATGTGCTAGGGTCAAGAGGAACCCCCTAAACTTCTGAGGTATTACCAACCTCCTGGTGGCTCCAGGGGATGGATCTCTACCCTCAGAATATAGGAGTCCCTCATCCCAATAAACGTTATGGGACCCACTAGCACTCCCAGCAGCCTCAGCAGCAGCCTGCTGTCTGAGGGGTTCAAGAGAGGGGCAGCACTGTTGCTCCTTACTCAGATCTTCCCTAGAAGGGCCCCCTGCCCCCAAGAACTCAACCTGATCAGGCTCACGTTCCTCTGGGGCAGTTCCTTCTTCAGGATCTGCTTCTCCTCCCTCAAGAGGGGAATCTGTGATCTGAGACAGAGGGGAAGGCACTGCCTTAACCCTACTGCTCCTCTTCTTGGGAAGCATCTGGTCCATAGTTTCAGGATCCAGAGCTGGTTCAGTGTCATGCATTTTGACTTGTGACCTGGTCACAGCAAATACCTCTGCAGGGATGCCCAACATCTCAGCATGAGTCCATAACTCTACTTCAGACCAGGCTGAAGTCTCTAGATCATTGCCCAATAGACATTCTACAGGGAGGTCTGCACTGACTACAACCTTCTTGAGGCCAGTTACCCCTCCCCAGGAGAAATTCACAACTGCCAGACTATGGTTGGTCCTGGCATTGCTTGCATTGGTCACCTGGTACATTTCGCCCAGGATGATCTGTCCAGGGTCCACAAGATCCTCTGCCACCATGGTGACACTAGCACCTGTGTCCCTAAATGCCAAAGCCTGTTTGCCATTGATTACAGGCTGCTGTTTGTATTTGCCCAGATTACTGGGGCTCACTAGGAAGGACATGTCAATGTCTCCATCACAAATCAGCATTGCCTGAGTGGGTTCTCTGACTAGGCCAGAGTCCACTTCAGAACCCAGGGTCAACCCTACTACACCCTTTTTCTGAGTACCACCTCCACCAGTAGCTGAACTAGGGGAACAGTTGCCTTAGGGGCAGGAGTGGTGGTGGTTTGGTCTTTGGACTTGTTACAATCAGAAGTCCAGTGCCCTTTCTGTTTACAGAATTTGCACCAGGGCTTCTTTTGGCCTTTTCCCTTGTTGGATTGTGACTCCCCACCAGATGCAGATTTTTGGGGCCCATGTGAAGACTTCTGGTCTTTTGACTTATCCCCACTTTTCTCAGAGCCCTTCTGATCCTGCTTCTTTGTGTCTGCCCCTTGGTTCTGGGTTTTCTGCCTCACCCTGGTTCTGACCCACTTGTCTGCCTTCTTTCCCAATTCTTGGGGAGAGGTCAGATTTGAGTCTACCAGGTATTGATGCAACAACTGGTTCTGGCAATTATTAAGGATCTGTTCTCTCATCATTAGATTATACAATCCCTTGAAATCAGTAACCCTACTGCCAACCAGCCAACCCTCCAGAGCCTTGGTTGCACAATCTACAAAGTCAGTCCAGTCCTGAGTCTGTGCCTTCTGGGTGTCTCTGAACTTCAACCTGTACTGCTCAGTGGTTAAGCCAAACCCATCTATCAGTGCACTCTTCAGGACTTCATAGTCATCAGCATCCTCTTCTCTAACAGTGAGGAGCTTGTCTCTACCTTTACCTGAAAAGGAGAGCCACAAGATTGCTGCCCACTGCTTTTGGGGGACCTGTTGTACTCTACAGGCCCTTTCCATAGCAGTTATCCACTTATGGATATCATCCCCACTCTGGTAGGGAGGAACAACCTTGCTCAGGTTCCTATGGTCTGGAATATATTCTCTGCCTCTAGGGACACTGTTGCTGCCACCAGGGGGTTCTAACCCCTCTTTTCTAGAAGCTCTCTGGAGCTGAAAGGCTTCTTTATCTAATGCCAACTGCTTGGTTTTGAGGGCAAATCTTGCTTCCTCATACTGCAGTAGTTTGTACAGTCTTTCAGAGGAACTCTCTCTTCTTAGGAAGTAGGAGTCTCTCTGGTGGACAGTTTCTCTGCCATAGTGATAGGTGCGGTCAGAGTCCCTAGAGGGGGACCTAGGCCTCTCTCCCACTCTGTCAGGTCTCTTAGGGAGAATTCCTCTGTCCTGTTCAGACCCCTTTGGGTCTGGCCCTACAATCACAGAGTCCTGGTCAACTTGATGTTCATCATCTGACCCAGACACTGTAATTGACCCACTCACTGATTCAGACCCATTAGCTCCTAGAGCTAATCTAAGATCATCTGCTGTCAGCAGATCTATCAGGTGTAGTGTGGAGGGACTCTGTCCTATCTTCAGGTGCCTCTCAGCACACATGGCTTTCAAGTCAAAGAAAGTCATGTCCTTATACTGAAGCTGAGTGGATCCACTGGGTCCATCCCTTAAGGACATTCTAGTGTTGTGCAGTGTTGTACTACCTACACTAGTTTGTGGCCTACTGATACTAGCTTGAGCTGTAGAAAGGGTGTGCTATCCCTTGGCACACAGCTCTAAGTTCAGTAGAACTTATTGATACTAAGCTTGACTTTATATGTACCTTGAGTACCTATAGTGGTTTTCAGTTAGTAATTCAAATAGAGATTTTCTGGTAAAACAATAGCAAGCTGGAATCCCACACGCTGCCACCAATGTGAGAAGTTGGCCTGGTATATGCTGTCCACTAGTTAAAGTGGGCACCTTGCACCAGTACAAGTCGACTCTTATGGTAGGTAGGTTTAAGACAACCTTTATAGAAAGCTATCCTAGTGGTAGCTGTGGAGAGCAGCCTTCAGGCTAAGTCTTGGAGGAATGTAAAGCAGCTTGTTTTACCACACAATCTCCTGAATCACCAAATGAAAAGACACCACACAGGTATATATATCAAATATATATGTATTTATTACTAAACAACTCTCTACTAATCTCTTTATGAGATTAGAAGTCAGGAACATATGTACAAATCAAATGTTATCAAAAATAAGTTAGCACAATTAAATATCACAGCCCTAGCTTAACTAGGCCTGGGCCTAGAGCAGGTAGAATCGAGGGACCCCCAAGAACCACCCCAGGTAGTTGTAGGAGACCCACAGGGGACGGACGCGGTGTTCAGACACCGGTGCAAGTCCTGTACGAGTCTATGCGAAAGGACGCGATTGAGTTTTCAATGTTAAAGATCCCTTGCGTGTTCAAGGCGAACACACCGATCGGTCCCAGTACGAGTCGAAGGACGCGGTTACAGATAGAGTTGCAAGGGAGTTGGACGCGGTGTGTCTAACACAGACGCGAACCCTGTACGAGTCAGCGCGATAGTCGCACTTGGAAAATAAGAGTTTTAGGGCACTTCTAGAGTAGCTACAAGCAAGTCACTTACAGGGTAAGTAGTTCTAGGGCCAACACCCACAGGAGCACCGTAGTGCTGAAGTTACCTCACCCAGGGGAGCCGGGTGCATAGGTGTTCTTTGGTGTCGGGTTGCGGCGTCGTTTTCAATGGGAGCCAGTGAAGACTTGCTGCTTGCGACGACAGAAGAAGTGTCTGGTGGAATCCAAGCCTGGATTCGGAAGATGGAAGACCTGAAAGCAGAGGGGACAGTGTTCAAAGTCACTTGGCAGTGACCCGGGGCAAGGAAGATGAATGCCCACCGTCGTCGACAGGATTCAGGTCATTCACGGGTGTCTTGACTCTTCGACCACGAGGTCCAGGAGGCGTCGAGGACGGCCAGGAGCTGGATTCAGCGTGTCCGACGAAGTCTGCAGCTGACTGCGGTGTCGGCGACCCGATTGGAGCCAACAAGCCTTGGTAGCAGCAAGTCTTGTGGAGGAGAACAAAAAGTCAATGGTGCAGACCAGCAAGGTCTGTGGGACTTACCCAGCGAGGGTAGGTCAGGGCAGGCCTGGAGCAACCAGGGGAGCCCTTTGGTTTGGTTAGAAAGTCTTCTGGGGACCCACAAGCCGGTTGGCAAGGGATCGCGAAGATGCCTCGGGAGGATTCACTCTGCAGGGGCCCACGGTCACTCGCGACGGTGTAGGCCTCTGATTTTGGGAGGGATCTCTGCTGGAGGCTGGGACCACACGTGGTCCAAAGCACAAGTTCGTAGAACGTCGTGAAGGGGTTACACTCGACAATAGTGCACGGTACCCAGGGTCTGCGGTTCCTCGTTGCTCGTGGGGTCCACTTACCTCAACTTCGCTGGGGACTCACGATGGCCTTGCAGAAGTCAGGAAATCCTCTTCCTGGGCTGCAGGGACTTCGGGCTCCGGCGGGAGCGGCGTAGTTTGCGACCGTCGTTGTAGTTTTTGGTGCCTGCCAAGCAGGGGAGTCACTCCTTGACTCCAAGGGACATTCTTCAGTCTTCCAGAGGTAGTGGAACGTCGAAGGTCCAGGATTCTTCTTCAGAGCGTCGTCCAGGGAAATCTAGGTTGCAATGCACAGGTTCCCCCTCTTATACCAAAAAGAAGGGAGGGACTAGCTCTATGACCCCACCTATGGGAGGGTCAGGGGAGTGGGTGGCTACACCCACTTCCCTTTGTCCAGTTTCGCGCCAGAGCAGGGGCAGGTAGCCCCTGAGCCGGTTTGAACTGGCATATGCACAGAGGAGCCTTCTGCTCCCCCAGTGCAGGACTTCAAAGCACTCTAGGAGTGCACCCACCCAGCTCCAATACACTAAACCCTGTCTGGGAGGTGGTCACACCCCCTTGGGACAGGATATCTATTGTTGGGCTTTCTCCACTGCGAGTGTCGGTCATCAGCAGGAGGGCAGCCCAGTGTCTGTGACTGGTGGCATCCATTTTGTGATGCCAGGGCTCTTCAGGATTCTACCGCGTTTCCACAGTAGGTACATGTCTATCCCTCTAGAAGGGTGGGATCATACTCCCACACCAGTTACTGGTGTGGGGGTATGATTCCAAAGTGTTTGACACCAAACACGACATGTTTTGATGCAGCCATTCCAAAGTTAGCATTTACCCCGAGGATATAATGCACTTAAGAGTATATGGTTTGACTGCATTCACAAACAGCCCCAGAGAATGGACTCTGAGGGCTGCAGAGGGGCCCTGCTCAGGCAGAGGCACCCCCTCACATAGAAACTAAGCACCCTGCCCTCAGGATTGATAGGGCCTGCCTTAGGGGTGACTGACAAGTCTCAATGTGTGTGCAGGAGAGATATAGGGGACCTATATCTCAGTGAGGAGTGCTAGCACTTCCTCACCCAGGCTACAGTAGCAGGCCTGTGGTGTCAGATTTAGTCTGCTTCCCAGGGGTGGCATAATACATTCTTCAGCCCCTGGTAGGCCTGTGAAGTACCTATGCCCTTGGTACCTAAGGTACCATATACTAGGGACTCATAAGGTACAACAGTATCCAATCACTAGTGCACCTAGAGTGCACTCCAAGTCGTTTAGAGAGAACAGAGAGGCTGGGGCCCTGATTGGCAGGGTCCCAGCCAGACTATAGCCAGAAACCAGTGTAAACATCAGAAAAAAAGTGGGGGCAACATAAGAGGCAGATCCTACTCTCCTACACCTTTTATTTATGTGTTTTGAAAACCTGCAAGTGGTGCGTAAACACGCACTTTGTACTTGTAGTCATTGCTTACAAGAAGAAAGGCTGGCAGTAAAAAAGGCGCAGTTACTGCCAGCCTTGCTTCTCGTACGCAATGACTATAAGTACAAAGTGAGTGTTTACGCACCGCTTGCAGGTTTTCAAAACACATAAATAAAAGGCATTGTCATTTACAATGCCAATAGCTCAAACTCTCGCAAATGCGAGACCTATTGCATTACAAATGCTTGTTGGACTCTGAGATGGAGGCGGCAGCAGCCATAGGGACCGTGACGCCAGGCTGTGCGTTTCAAAAGCAGGAGGGAGGAGGAGGCTGCTGCAGCCAAAACAGACCTCTGTCTTTGAATGCACAGCAAATGTGGCAAGATAAGAGCTTACAACAGAGCTCTGTAAACCACAAGCAGTGGTCTCCAGTGCTCCATCTTAAAGAAAGAAATAGTGCTCACAAGCTCTGAGTAACAACACATGTAACATGGGCAGTCCTTGAAAATGGGTGCATCATTTAAAGCCCATATACTGAATACAGCATGTCTCGCAGAGATAGCGCAAGCGCTGCTTAGGCGAGACCTAAAAAATGTAAATACCATCCTCCATGGAAAAAATTGTCATAAGATATAACCTGACATTTGACCTCAGTCTTTGAATGCACACCAATGTGACAAGATAAAATCAAAATTTAAAGGCATCTTTATTGCTCATTCACCTTCTGCACTCCAGCTTAGTTATTTTGGGCGAGCTGCAGCACCCCACATTTTGGGACTTGTAGGTAATTTTGCTTTTAAATTTATGAGGACTGGATCATACATTTCATAAGGCTAGCTCATTTTGGTTAAAATACCAGGGCTGTCTGAAACTGTCACACATGCCACCAGTCCAATTGGCAGCTATATGGGATAATATGGCAAGATAAAAGGAAACCATTTTTTATAAACATTCCTTTGACACCCTTTGAAGTTCATCACATGTTTTGGCTTCCTTGCTTAAAATATATTTTCAATTTCAAATATGAGATTTATTTTAAGAATAAAAACAAGAATATTTTCTTGGATAATTCTTTTAATATGCTCTTATTGATAGAAATGTGTGTCTGGCTTGATACATTTGTCACTGCAGACAATTATGGCTCAATTACGATCTCGTTAGGAACGGCACCAAACAGGATTCAGAAAAAGCAAATCCGATTCGGAGCCTATGTTTCCGAACGAATCGTCCCCCTTTCCGAACAACCAAGTACGATGCGAGGATGCCGTCCGCGCTGACCAAATCGGTTCCGAACCCGAATCAGTCAGTTCGACTCGTTCGGAGCCGAATCGTGCAGCTCAATGGGAACAGCTTCTGAACGAGCCAGTACGATGATCGATTCTGACAGCCGTACCGACTGGGTTCTGCCGAGACGAAACAGCTGTGGTAATCGGACTTTGGGGGGCCGTAGCAGGCCTCCCTTCACCTGGGGCCCGGCGAATCGGTCGCAGGGGGGTACCCAAGGGTCCCCCTTTTCCATGCATGCACAGTGTGGCGCACAGGGTGCACACTTTTCCCCACCCACCCCTTTTTCAATGGGAGCCTATGTTCACGTTGGGTACACAGGCTCCCATTGAATTCAATGGGAGTCTGACCGAACTGAGTCCGTACACATAAGGACACATATTACTCGGTCGGTGAGACTCTCGGAGTGCGATTCGTACAGAAAGCATTCCTAACCCGAGTCGGTAGGAATGCTTTCCTAATGAGATTGTAATCAGCCCCTTAGTGTATTGAATTTAAAACCCTACTGCACATTAGTTGAGAACATAGGCTTGTACTTTAAGGGCCCGAAGGAAATAATTTTACTTGAGGTAGGCATAGCATAAAAAAAGTTAGAAAAAACACTTCAGACAGATTTTTCAAAAGTTCAGAAAAACGGTGGAGCAAAATGTAAGACTCCCTTATGCAACTCTTTAGAAATAGAACTACTGGGACTGTTGAAAGTGTTCTAGGTATGTGTGCTGTAGGTGAGGGTTAGGGTTAGGGTGAGACTGGCCTCATTTTGCTGCCGGAGGAAGGGGGTTGTTAGATGAAACCATAAAGTGTGATACTGAGGCAGCTTTGGCACTTTCATGGAGCCAGTTATTCTGAGGGTTAGAAAAATCATAAACCTAAATTTAGGTTGTGTGCATTGGAGCCGTTCACAGCAAGCGTTATGTCACTTAAAAAACTACAATGGGTTTTGAGGAATGTGAATTGAAACTGTGGGCATCAGAGCAATAGTCATTGGACCATGCACAGCGGGAACAGACAAAGTCTGGGTTGTCATGACAGGAGGCATTGGCCCAAAAACAGGTGCAACAGAGACAGTAGTAACAGCGGCAGGCACAGTAATAGCTGTTGCAAGAGGTGCCTTTACAATGGGAAAGGTTGGAGGTGGTCCTCCAGTGTGAGTTGCATTTGGATCGACAGGGGCTGTCGCAGCAGTACTACCACCGGTAGCACCGTCATGATTAGTGGGCTGGGCAGCATTATAGGGTGGTGGATGAGAATACAGTAGGTGGTCATCGCTAGAGTCTCTATCGGCACTAAACTTTTCTGCGGCATCTGCATCTTTCTTTTCCTGCGTTCTTTTCTTTCTGGATTTCTCACTCATTAATGAGGTACATCCTATTTATTTATTTATTTAATTATTTATTTGTTGTGTTTTATAAAGCGCAAACATGACCATCATAGTTTCAGAGAGCTGTACAAAAAGCGAGCAGAAGAGGGTTGCTGAGTAGTAAAAACAACTATTACTTAAGATCCGCTGTATATAGAATTTGATAAGCTTGGTATAAACACAATAGGATACAATAAGGTGAACGACAGTGTCATAATAGTTCTATTTTGTAAATCTTTTTCAAGTAGTATGTCTTTAACTTCCTTCTTGAAAAGCCTCAGTGAGGTAATTGCTCTCGTTGACGGTGTTAGGTTGTTCCCTATTTTTGGAGCTGTTCCAGCGAAAGTTCGTCCGTGAGTTTTCTGTTTTTTTACTCTAGCTGGTAATAGTATGATGGATTTAAGACTTTTGGAATCCCTTCCACCTCATGATATTTTCATCCTATTTGTCTAGTATTTTGGACCAGAATTGTGTAGAGCTTTGTGTGTTATGCATGCAACCTTCAGTTGGATCGTAGCTTCAACTGGGAGCCAGTGGAGAGTCCTGAGTGAAGGGGAAATGCGATCATAACGACGTGTGCCTGTTAGAAGTCTTGGTGCATTTATTGTTGCTTTCATTGCAGCTAGGCTGGATTTAGGTAGACCTATGAGAGTAGCATTTCCATAGTCCAGTCTTGAGAGCACTAGAGATTAAAACGCTGTTTTGAGGTCATTAAGCAGTATCAATCAATCAATCAGGGTTGGTAAAGCGCAACTACTCACCCGTGAGGGTCTCAAGGCGCTGGTTTTCGTTTTTTCGGAAGGTGCAGATGTAGGTTGGCGCTTCTGGTTGCTGCTTGAATTTGAGCTTGCCTGTTTTGATTTGAGTCAAGTGTGATGCCTAGTGATTTTACAGAGTCTGGTTGGGATGCAGTTTAGCAATTTGAGTTGAAAAGTCCAAGGTTGCGGTTGTGGATATCTAAGGGGTGGGTAGAAAAGAATGAACTTGGTTTTCATTGGATTCAGTTTTAGCTGGTTGTGTGCCAGCCAGTCCTGTGTTTTCCTCAGGGTGTTAGCCGGTCTCCTGATATCGTCTTGAATTGAGAGTTTGATGTAAAGCTGAGTATCATCAGCATACATGTGGTAAGGGATTTTGATTGTTTAAGGAGTTCAGTGAAAGGTTCCATGTATAGAGTGAAGAGCATTGGTGAAATAGTAGATTCTTGCGAAACACCTTGTCAATATCTGTTACCTCAGGTAGGGTGGTGCCGATTTCAACTCTTTGCCTGTTCTGCAAGAAGTATGTGAACCATTTAAAGACAGCTCCTTATAGGCCCATTCGGAGTTCAAGAATCTCTCTGAGTCATTTGTGGTTTACCGTATGAAATGCTGTTGAAAACTTTAGAAGTATTAGTAGATAGGATTAGTTTTGGTCTGTTGATGATTGTATATCATCTAGGATGTTTAGAATGACGACCTCGGTATTGTGTCCAGGCCTGATGCTGGATTGGCGTTTGTCTAGTAGGTCAAAATTCTTGATGTGTTCGCAAAGCTGATCATGGGCGCATTTTTCTACCAATTAGCCAGGAAAGGTAGACTGGAAACTGGTCGGAAGTTTTGAAGTCATTTTGGTCAGTGCCCACTTTTTTTTTTTAATAGAAGAGGTACTTGGCCCATCTTCAGGCACTCTGAAAGGGATTCTAGCTGGAGAGATGCGTTCACGATTTTCATCCATGATGTAGTGCCAAATTGGTGGATCTCTTTCAGTAGATGGGAGGGAATGGGATCGTCTAAATGTTTTGTAGGTTTAATTGACTGGGTGATTTTCTGGTACACACGTGCTGTTCTGCATGCCACTAAGGGAGAGGTGTGGCGCAGCAGCTAGGGCGGCTGACTCTGGAATGCAGGGCTCATGGTTCGATCCCCGGCGGCGACAGCTCAGCACCATGTGACTCTGGGTATTACCTCACTTAATCTCCCGACCACCCCCCAGCGCCTTGAGACCACAAGGGGTGAGTTGTTTGCGCTTTACAAATACCGGATTTGGATTTTTTTTTTTTACTTAGCATCTGCATAGTTACAAACTTTTTTGTTTTTGTTTTATTCTCATACTTCTCCTGCACATGAGCAGCATGCTCCAACACATTCAAAGCCTCATACTGTGCTGGTCTAGGGGGAGGCTTCATGTCATACAGTACTCCCCTCAAGTTCTCAATGACTCTGCCATACTGTGGAAATTTCAAGGACCCCATGCCCCCCTTACCGCCTGCCCCCCCTCCCGAGCAGGGAAATTACCCCGACTAATGCAATAGGGTCTACCAGCATCAATCACTGTTCTAGTACACTCACAACAATCAGTTACAAGTCCCTGTATTAGTTGTCTGGTCGATGTGACCTCACGGCCCAGCTCCACAAACCATTAAGCCACAGGCATCCCTTATTACGCCGATTCTTATCTAATTATCTATAAGAACCTTCTGGTCGCCAAGATCTTAGTGTAAAGGAGAGAATCTCATCAAATTAGATATCAGCATTCATTTTGTCTGAAAGGACCACTGACTCCGAATTCAAGTTTGAGAATTTATTATCGCCAAAAATAACTGAACGTGCAAGCACCTCAACACGAGGTTAAAGAAATAGATGGGCACTAATACAAATAATAATCTACGCAGGAATCTCATCCGACTCAGGATAAGGAGAATAGAAAGTTCTAGAAGGATCAACCAGACTATGATTGCTCCAATTTCTAAGTTACTCTTCATTGGACTAAACAAGCTTAAAATCAATAGCTGTCCCTACACTAACGCTAAGTGACATCCCTGCATAACGATTTTCCCAGGCAAGAGTGAATAAAGGTGTCAGCTGTGAGGACTTCCTAAGAAGTGCAATCACATAATACCTAAGCTCAGCTCTGTCCTTCTCTCTGGTCTCCCCTACCTCTTCTCTGGCCTCCTCCCTCAGGGCACTATCCCTAATACAAAACCACAATACAATTGTACACGCCTTTGTCACGCCTCTTTGGCCAGGTCTTCTTTCTTGTGCTTTTCCATCGAAACGGTTACTTCATCCTGGACGGTTGCGATGACCTTGAGTCCCAGGCACCTTCTCCGCTGAAAGTATCATCCCTAAATTCCATTTCACTCCCCGTACCATGCCTCCCCTCTCTCTAGCTTTCAAAAACAAAGAGTTAGTCTTACTAACGAGACATGTGTCCTTGCACCTGCAACGAAAGATACTTTCAACAGAAACCTTCTACTGTGCAAATTAAATCTACCGGTTGTGCCCAGAGAGCCTTACCAAGAGAAACTTTTCTCGGCCTACAACCTAAGCTAACATAAAATAAACCAGGCCTTCCCCTTAGCATATATGTAGTCAGGCCTTTACATATGACTTTTAAACACACATCTTACATTTCCCTATAAGCATTTTCATTACGATTCTTATACAAACAATGAATTACATGTGCAACTTTAATATGGTGCACGTTTAAACTACTGCAATTACATTACACACACAAACTAATTCCTCTATGCATTATGTTCACACAATTCAATAAGCATTACATTACATCGTTATCCTAACACCATTATACTGCTGAGTTCACTTTGTCTCAGCGAACTATTAATTCTTTACTAAACATGCATGAATACACAACTGAATATACGAGTATATGTCTGAATACATGTGGGTGCGGCCTATCAGTGATTATGATGCACCCCTACAATTCACAAGAACATTTCGCTCTATCAGTTCCCCCCTTTGATGACTCCTGTCATCACATTTCATTCTACTCCCTCGGAGAAGGAACCGACCTAAACAGAACTTGTTGCCATCTTCCCTGATCTAACTTTCTCCATGCTCTTGAGCCTTTGATACTGACTGTCCTGCAGTCTTGCCAACCTCATGTCATTTTCCCTCAAAGCTCTCTGGACTCTGCCTGCTCGATACCACTTGTAGGCCTTGATCAAAATCCACAAGCCAACCACACAACCCACCAAGATAAGGAGGGGTCTCAGAAAGTATCCAAGGAATCCCTTTCCTAGGTTCGCAAACCAACCTCCCACTTGACCAAAACCCTTGCCGACCTTTTCCCAGGCCCCTTCTTCGGTCAAATCCGCTATCTTTGTGTGGATCGTAGTGATGTTACTTATATATTTCTCCAGATCCTTGCTACGGTCTGGTATATAAGTGCAGCACTCCTGAACCTTCAACATTTTACAGACTCCGCCCTCTTTTGCCAATAGGACATCCAAAGCAAGGCGATTCTGCAAAACCATTCCCCTTATCGACAACATCTCTCATTCCACCAACACCAACGACTTTGCTGTATTCATCGAAAATTCATCCACCACAGTCGCTAACCTCCGAATCTTCACATCATTCAAGACTACTCCCAGACTAGGTATCATAGCTCCAAAGATATCCCCCACAACGATTCCTGCACTTGCAGCTCTTCTCGTTCTTGAATGCTCTCCACCTTCCAGAAGATTTAAATCTTCCGTATGGTAAATCTTTGGAAATATTATTGCCAAATAACATGTTCCATACCAATTTGCAGGCAACATCACATAAGCATTTTTCCCACATACGTAATACACCGTTGGTATCACTTGTACAGGACCTTGGAGAAAATCTTTTGCTACATCTGCCATGGTGAAAACGTGATCACAGGTACTCTGTCCCACTGCTACCTTCTCGTAGTAAGTCTGATAACGCCTTATACACAACTTACCCCTCTGCTCCTTATCTAACGCTATAGGACCATAGCTTCCCTTGGTCTTATGCAACTGTTCTTCCTCTGTCCAATCAGTCCTGTGATGCCCCAAATCTCGGGAGTAGGTCAGCTTTCTATACCTATCCTCGACCTGATCTACAAACTTTCTCTCTACATCCGACATCAAACAAGTCAGATTGTGTCTGTGTGCGAATGCTGTATCCAATTCCAAACTCGGTATGAAGTACTTCCTCAGTCTGTCTTCGGTCTTATAATAGTCATACTTATTCAAATGCTTGTAAGCTGGGACTTCAGGAAGCACTGCGTCGAAATTGGAAAAGAAATATTCAAACTGATCTCTCTCATAAAACAAACTAAGCAAAAGACTACATGAAATACCATAAGTCAGTGGAAGATGGTGATACCTAATACCCTCATCCACCGAAGTAGGCAACTGCATACACACATAACAATCTTTCGCATCCATCACATCAACATACTCATACAACAACTTAGCATATGCATTCAACTTAAAATCACCTTTAGATAAATCTACATGTAATCTACGACTTTCTTCTAATAACAAAGCTCTATCAGCTGCCCTGTCTACCCCCTTCTGACTAGGTGTGATAGGTGTCGGTGTCCCTGTCACTTCCTCTACTTCTTGCTCGTGTGAACCAGTGTATGAGACTACAACTACTATGATTATAGAAATTATTACACTACTTATAAGAATGCCTACAATCCACTTTGATCTACGATTGGGATCTCCCGGCTCCATGGTTTCGAAAGTTCTCAAAAGTCTTGGTTATCGCAAAGAACTCTGAAAAAGTCTCTGTCCTTTATTTGTGACTTGCTTAACCAGCTCGAGCAACCATGAAATCTCCGGACTTTCCCTTTCCGATCACAATCTTATTTACACAGTCCAGAAAAAGACTTCCCTAGTTTTTCGTTCCTCTTCTATGGAAAGTCCCTAAGTTTATTCTTCTTCCACTCGGACCTAGGTTATCTTCTTCTTTTGGACCTTTATTTACAGTTTATAGTTGATCCACTATAAGATCCTCATTGAGCAATACCAGAACGTGATACAAAAGTTCAAGACGCAAAATCAGCACTTCATGTGAAAACGGCTCAACTCCAAAAGGCGGGAATTCGAGTCGATGCAGAACCAAATTTCGGACTTCACTCAGAAGCGGGGGATTCGGAACCGTGAGGGTCAGTGTTCCTTCTATCTCGAGCCCTGGCAACTGCAGCACCACCTTCACCACCACATTCGGGCTCCGACGGACCACTTGCACTGACCTCAGCCTTCCCGTGCTCACCACCCCCTGCATCAAACACAGTGTAAGTCCACTCAGGGGTAGAGTATCTGCGACAAGGCACTCTTGTTCTCCTTGACCTTCGCCGACTGTCTTGTGCTTGGTCTTCGTCACTTGCTTCCGTTTCAGATGCTTCGGACACTGGAGCAAGGTCTCTTTCAGGTGCTAACCTCAAGTTCAGTCGCCTCTGTCTTTCAGGCCAACTTTCTGCACTTCTGTTCGTTCGTCTGCCTTCCCCTTCTATACCCAGTGCACTACTTCCTCTTTCTGCTGAATCTGACTCTTCTCCGCCCACTGCACCGTTTCTGTCTTCGGTGTCTGAGTCAGGGTTCGAACTGTGGAAACCCCCTTCGGCTTGTTCTAGTGCACCACCAGCTGTGTCAGCGACCCTTACAGCTTGACTTGTCCTCCCATGTGGCCCTGCCACATCAGCTGGATTTTCATTTACGAGAGGAGCTGTTTCTTCCAAGGGTGCTGGAACTCTGCGGGTATGGGAAGCATGCACCCAGTTCGGCAATCCTCCACACTTCACTGCTGTGTTCGTGATAAGTATCACCTGATACGGGCCACGCCAACGGGCATCCAAGCAACTCTTCCTCACGTGCTTCCGAACGAGCACCCAGTCACCGGGACACAAGTCGTGGCACAGATCACTCGAGGCTGGGACCACTGCTGCTTGCACCTGCTGGGATACAGAACGGACCACATCAGAGAGTCCTTTACAATAATCGAGAATCAAATCATCAGTGATGCTTATCAAGGCTGTAGCTGGTACTGCTGGCAATCTCATTGCCCTCCCCATTAATATCTCATGGGGGGACTACCCGGTCTTTCTGTCTGGGACACTTTGCATGCTCATTAGCACGAGTGGCAAGGCGTCGGGCCATTTCAGGGATGTCGAAGAACACATTTTTGCCATCCGGGCCTTCAAAGTTCCATTAACTTGTTCCACCATCCCAGAAGCCTCTGGTCTGTAACTACAGTGGAGTCTCTGGTCAATGTTCAATGCAGCGCAAAGCAACTTCATGATTTTACTATGGAAGTGCCCTCCTCTATCTGATTCCAAAGAGGTCGGGATCCCGAATCTAGGGATGAGCTCCCTCAACAGTAATTTAGCCACTGTGAGAGTGTCACACCTGCGTGTGGGGTAAGCCTCCACCCACCGTGAGAATACACATACTAGCACTAAAATGTACCTCAATCCATTGCACTTAGGCATCTCCACAAAATCCAGCTGTATTCTATTGAAGGGCCCTCCTGACCTTCCAATGTGACTCAACGTAACTACAGTTCTCTTTCCAGCATTCATCTGCTGACACGTAACACACCTCTGACATACCGTCTCAGCCATTGCTCGGAATCGTGGGTTATACCATCGTCTGTCTAAACACTCTCATCATTGCATCTCTACCCAGGTGTGCCTGTCCATGTATCAGTCTTGCCATCGGACTCAGCAATTCCTCAGGCAACACGGCTCTCCCATCGTTGGATACCCACACATCCACGTCTCCTTTCTCACAACCAGCTTTGATCCATCCCTCTCTCTCCTGGTTTGAAACTTCATCCTGCAATCGCTTAAGCTCTTCCCAAGTGTCTGCCATGGTCAACATTATGCTGAGCTCGGTTCCTTCTTGGCTCTCCCCTATCTCTCTTTCTGTGAATATGCATCCTTGTTCTGCACAGAAACGGGCGACTTCGTCCGCATAATTGTTTCCCAATGACACAAAGTCCTCCCCTTTCCCATGGGCTGAACACTTTACAACAGCAATTTCCTTTGGATGCTGTAATGCATCTAACAATTGTCTTACATATTCTCCATTACGAATGGGTGAGCCAGATGATGTCAAAAATCCCCTCTGAGACCATAACTGCCCGAAGTCATGCACCACGCCAAACCCATATTGGCTATCTGTGTAAATCGTGATTCGAATTCGATCAGCGGCCAAACAGGCACGGGTCAAGGCAATGATCTCAGCTACCTGCGCGGAGCGTACTCCTTCTAGGCGAGCAGCCTCGACCACTCCTGAAATGGTACATACAGCAAACGCTGCTCTCAATTGCCCCACACTGTCTCTTAAGCATGAACCATCGACAAAGAAAATTTCATCTGGGTCTGCCAATGGTTCATCGACAATGTCAGGTCTCGGTTTGGTGCAAAGTTCGGTCACATCGAGACAATCATGGTCCGCACAATCTTCATCATCCGTGTTCGGTGTAGGCATCAATGTCGCAGGGTTCAAGACAGAGCACCTTTTCAGAGTCACATTCTCTGCGGCAAGTATGACTTGCTCGTACCTCGTTAACCTATTGTTCGTTAGGTGCTGTGTCTTGGTCCTGGTCATCAATAACTCAACCGAATGTGGCACATGTACAGTCAATGGATGTCCCATTACAATGCTTTCACATCTTTCAATGCTGACACCTGTTGCAGCAACGGATCTTAGACATCCGGGCAACGCAGAAGCTACTGGATCTAAAGTAGCTGAAAAGTAGGCAACTGGTCTACGGACACCTCCATGGTTCTGAGCTAGCACTGCTAATGCACATCCTTCCCTCTCATAACAAAACAATGAAAAGGCCTTGTTGTAATCAGGCATTCCCAGTGCCGGAGCCCTGCACAAATCCTCTCTCAGTTTCAGGAATGATATCAAGCATTCCTCGTCCCATGGTACCGGATCACTCACATCCTTGTGCGTAAGCCTCTGCAAAGGCTTTGCTCTGAAGGAGAAACTAGGAATCCACTGTCGACAGTAGCCAACCATTCCCAGAAACATCCTAACTTCTCTCTGTGTCGTGGGTACTGCCATGCTCATTATTGCCTCTATTCGATCTGGTGACACCTTCCTCTTGCCTTTTTCCAATCTGTGTCCCAAGTACTGTACCTCCTTCAAACAGTACTGCAGCTTGTTCGGGGACACCTTATGTCCGTTCTCTGCTAAGTGGTTCAACAGAGCTACAGTGTCAATTCTGCAAGCATCTTCTGTTTCTGAGGCAATGAGCAAATCATCTATGTATTGCACGAGAACTGAGTTCTGCGGCAACACAAGACTCTCAAGGTTCTTCTTCAAGATCTGGTTAAAGATCGATGGACTTTCCGTATACCCTTGAGGGATACGACACCATGTTAACACGCGATTTTCTAGCCTGAACGCAAAAAGAAATTGGCTTTCCTCGTGGAGCGGTATCGAAAAGAAGGCTTGACACAAATCGATAACCGTAAACCACTCGGCTTCACATGGGATCTGGAACAGTATTACTGAAGGATTCGGTACCACTGGACAGCAAGGGACAACTATCGTGTTGACCTTTCGCAGGTCTTGCACGATCCTGTATTTACCGCTCGGTTTCTGTAGTCCCATTATGGGCGAATTACAGGGGCTACCTCTGATCTCCTTCAAAATACCCTTCTCAATGAAAGTCTCGATCACAGGTCTTATTCCTGCAATCGTCTCTGGCGACAGGTTATATTGAGGTGTTCTGGGGAAATCAACATTCTGTTTCACCTCAATCCGCACTGGTTCAACCCCTCTGATTAGACCTATTTCGTCTCCTGCGAAATCCCACACCACAGACGACACTGCGTCTCTCAGATCAGGTGGAAGTTCTTCCACAGTCACCATTGGGTACAGATCTATACACAGATGCTGATTGGTAATTTTAAAGTCAGCATCGTCATCTCTCGTCTGGACCTCCACTCCCCGTGGTGTACAATAAATCGTGCAGTTCAACTTGCACAACAGATCTCTCCCCAAAAGGCAAACTGGACTCGTATCACACACTACAAACTGATGTCTAGTTTGGAAGGAACCTATCTTTACTAGGATCGGTTCTGTCAATGGGCTGCTTATTCTTTTGTTCGCTACTCCAACAACCTGGATTGATTGTCCCGAGAGGGGTAGGTTAGGGACTACTGCTGATCTTACAGTAGACCGGGTAGCACCAGTATCAACCAAAAGTGTGGCAGGATGACCCTCAATCTCTGCCTCCACAAAAGGTCCTCTCTGGTCTACCTCCAAGACCGCTCCAAGTGTGCAGTCTTCCTCCCCCCTCAGGCACCGTCAGGATAAAGGGTCTAAGCTATTCTCGTCGTAATCTTCCAACAGGGGCATCTGTTGGTACGTTCGTGTTCCTTGTGAAATCCTTGGAGCTTGGGGAACCTGGGCGTGAGAACTGTAAACCCCCCCTTTCATCGTCCTAGGTCTCGTTATTGTATTAACTACCTCTTGAGCGGGTGCCTGAGCCCCCTCTTCCTCTTCCTGCAACTGATTAGCTGGGTTCAAAGGGCACTCGCGTTTCCAATGTCCGACCTGGCGACAAAGATGACACGCTGTGGTCTTCTTCAATGTGGCCACGTCCACTCCTGTCTTGGGGTCTACTGGTTTTCCCTTTCCCATGGCTTGCCCACTCTGGTTTCCCTGGAAATTTCCTTGCTTTCTTCCTAAGGTCCCTCCACTAGGCTGACTCTGTGCTGTCTGCATCTGGACAAGCATCAATTTGTCTTTTAGCTTTCGATGTTTCGATTCCACCTCATCACTACAGTATCTCGCATACCGCAAAATTTCATCTAGTGGCTTGTTCTGCCAGCAGATCAAATGGTGCTGTATCATGAGGCTGATTTCCATTCTCAGACCCAGTACAAACTTTGAGACAAACTGTCCCATATCCTTGGGGTCCAAGATATCTAACCCACTATACTGTTTAAAAGCTTGCAGAAGTCTTTCATAATATTCATGCACCGTTTCCTTGGGTTCCTGTACAGTCCGATCTATCTTAACCCAATTTATATCCTGAGGTGAAATCTTCAGTTTCAACCATGTAATCACCTGCTCATACTTTTTCATGACTAGGGGTGATGGACCATTTGTAACCGCCTCTCTATCCGGTTCCGAAGTCGGCCACTCGATAGCGACTTTACAAGCTGTCCACAAATCTCCTGGTACCACTATGTCAAACAAAGTGTTCAAATCAATCCACAATACTTTTGAAATTTTCACAAACCGCTCAACCTGTTTGTACCACTCTACTGGTTTTTCCCTCAGCCGAGGAAAATCATTTGTAAAAGCAGCCAAATCACCTCTATTCCACGGCACATGCACGTACCCTCCATTCTGTACTTCCCGTAAAGGAAAATTTCCAACACCCGTCGCCCCTCTCCTGGCGGCGGCGTTTCCTCTTTGCTCTCTTTACTGGTTTCTTCTTGGACCATCTTTCTTCCCATTTGTCCAACAAAATCCATATTCTCATTCCTATAATCAGGTCTCTGGTGTGTGTCCTTAATCCTGTGATTCTTTTCTCCTCCAGCTCCTGGTCACTGTAATGCAATCTATGTGGTCCCTGCAACGCTTTAGATTTGTTCAGGTCCACCTCATATCTCTTGGCCAATTCCTTCAATCTATCATGTGCCATTCTAGCTTTTCGAGTCACATCTTTTGCTACAAACAGCAGTTCATCTGATCCATAAATTTCTATCCTTTCCAAAGGCAGACCCCCACTGATCATTTCGTCTACCTCTGCTTTCAGCCTCACCACATCTAGCAACCTTGCCTGTACTGCACTCCTCAGTACATCTCGACAACCCGAGCCATCCCGCTCATCACAGTTACTATTCTGTCCTTGTGACCTATTCCCTTCCATCATATTCCTGGAACTTGGTCTGTCTTCCGAGACGTTCTGTGCCCTATCTCCTTGCATCCTATCCTCTTGGTTCGTTACTGTTGGTGTCCACTCCCTCAAAGCTGACTTAGATTCCCGCAAAGACCTCGGTCTTTCTGGTCTCTCCTCTTCTCTTCTAAAGGAAGAGTCCGCAGTAGCCGGTAACGGCGTACTTGTCTCCATTGGTCTTGGGAAATGAACCACTCTTACTCCAAACCCATTCCCACTCTCACTGTTTCCTTCCTCCCTTCCCGCCGGTACGGAGCCCCCTTCTCTCACTCGGTCTGGGTCATATACCGGTACTATAGGGCCTATGGTAACCGGTACTGTCAAGGAGTCCGGTAATCTTGTGTTCCCCGCAGGAGGCTGTGTTATCATAGACGCCGTTGCCCCCTCCGTTCCTGTGGAAATCCTTCCCACCACTCTCATGCTAGTCTGGTTCTGGCTCTCATCAACTATTGCTACTGCTGGGGTCGTCTTTCCCTCTTCTGAATCTGGATTAAATGGTGGTGGCCTCTCTGCCAACAACCTATCTAACAAGCTGTCGTCTGTATCACTATCCTCTTCATCGATTCTTATAATCTTTCCGTCTCGTACTATTAGTGGGTATAACTTGTCCACTTCAACCGTTGCCACCCTCCACCGTTTCTCCAGTGAATCCCACTTTGCATCCTGAAATGCCCTGATCGATTTCTTCACCCTTTCCTGACTTTTGTCTCTATTCCTTTCGTGTGCTGCTCTAATCCACTCATGCAATGCCTCAAACTGTGTCGGTCTAGGTAGTGGTCGTAATGAGGCCATTACACTTTTTAGCTGGTACAATACCTCCATCCTGAAAGTACCATATCGAAGGAACGACAATTCTCCTTCTGCTTCTGTCATTTTATGCCAATTCTCAAGCCAAATTATAGTATGCAATCCTACATTCTTTGCCATATAATGTGCTGGTGTATCCTCGGGAGGAGCTTCCTCTCCCTCCCGAACAATCACATGTCTATCACCTCTACAAAGTTCCCGTAAAGCTTTAAAACATTTCATGATGAATCAACTTCGTATTTGCACTCAAAATGTCAGCTCTTGCTTCTCGATTTCACTCCACCAATACCAGTGCGGCTCACACCAACCGGCCTATCGCAGCGCGGCACTTGTCTGACGTCACTTTTCCTCCGCTCGCAGCAGTTCCCCTCCTTTCTAATTCACTCGTTCTCGCTCGCACCTGTCCCAATCATACTCTGAAATAATGTCCGTCCTACCGAACAATTACCTCTCTGACCGTCAGTCTTACCAATGACCGATCAGCCTCTTGAGCTTGTTGACCTCAATCTGGCAATCGTCTGTCCGCGAAACGACCGGACAATCGCCTTTAACACACTCGATAGGATTCAATCACTCGATGTTCTGCACACAATAACCTACGACCTGCGTTGGTTATTCACACACTCACACATATGTTCCCTATCTTCAGTGGGTCTGTCAATGACGTCTCGTGACCCCCACAACCTCTGGTCAACGTTCTCAACTCTGGGTGTATTCTACACCACAATAAATCTCCCGGTCCCGCGCGCGCTCACGGTCCGTTTCTCAATCACACAACTCTCTTTCCAACTCCGCAAGACATCACACAACAATAAAACACCGCAATCTACCAAACATCACTCTTTTCATACTCACTCTACTACGAACTGCTACTTCCGCCGCACCGGCACTCTCCGTCAGTTTTCCACGACCTCCGACATCCTTCTCCCGCGGTCCTCTGGATCTGCGTCACTCGGGCTCTATGGGGCAACTTAATCTCCTATCTTGCTCTAGATCTCCCCTTACCATCAAAGGTAACCATCCTACTCTGCTACCAACTGATTACGCCGATTCTTATCTAATTATCTATAAGAACCTTCTGGTCGCCAAGATCTTTTTACCTGTTGAATAGTGTAAAGGAGAGAATCTCATCAAATTAGATATCAGCATTCATTTTGTCTGAAAGGACCACTGACTCCGAATTCAAGTTTGAGAATTTATTATCGCCAAAAATAACTGAACGTGCAAGCACCTCAACACGAGGTTAAAGAAATAGATGGGCACTAATACAAATAATAATCTACGCAGGAATCTCATCCGACTCAGGATAAGGAGAATAGAAAGTTCTAGAAGGATCAACCAGACTATGATTGCTCCAATTTCTAAGTTACTCTTCATTGGACTAAACAAGCTTAAAATCAATAGCTGTCCCTACACTAACGCTAAGTGACATCCCTGCATAACGATTTTCCCAGGCAAGAGTGAATAAAGGTGTCAGCTGTGAGGACTTCCTAAGAAGTGCAATCACATAATACCTAAGCTCAGCTCTGTCCTTCTCTCTGGTCTCCCCTACCTCTTCTCTGGCCTCCTCCCTCAGGGCACTATCCCTAATACAAAACCACAATACAATTGTACACGCCTTTGTCACGCCTCTTTGGCCAGGTCTTCTTTCTTGTGCTTTTCCATCGAAACGGTTACTTCATCCTGGACGGTTGCGATGACCTTGAGTCCCAGGCACCTTCTCCGCTGAAAGTATCATCCCTAAATTCCATTTCACGCCCCGTACCATGCCTCCCCTCTCTCTAGCTTTCGAAAACAAAGAGTTAGTCTTACTAACGAGACATGTGTCCTTGCACCTGCAACGAAAGATACTTTCAACAGAAACCTTCTACTGTGCAAATTAAATCTACCGGTTGTGCCCAGAGAGCCTTACCAAGAGAAACTTTTCTCGGCCTACAACCTAAGCTAACATAAAATAAACCAGGCCTTCCCCTTAGCATATATGTAGTCAGGCCTTTACATATGACTTTTAAACACACATCTTACATTTCCCTATAAGCATTTTCATTACGATTCTTATACAAACAATGAATTACATGTGCAACTTTAATATGGTGCACGTTTAAACTACTGCAATTACATTACACACACGAACTAATTCCTCTATGCATTATGTTCACACAATTCAATAAGCATTACATTACATCGTTATCCTAACACCATTATACTGCTGAGTTCACTTTGTCTCAGCGAACTATTCATTCTTTACTAAACATGCATGAATACACAACTGAATATACGAGTATATGTCTGAATACATGTGGGTGCGGCCTATCAGTGATTATGATGCACCCCTACAATTCACAAGAACATTTCGCTCTATCATCCCCACAATGCACAACTTCAACACAACACTGCAAGCTTGACATAAATAATTGCACCCCACAACCCTATGAATACTCACTCCTCCACCACTGTAAGCGCCTTCAGAACCGCCAGACCACCATCAGTCTTCAAACTAGAGCCATTGACTTTGAGGACCTGGGCAAATTTAGGCTTGCGCAAGGTCTGGTAAAGTCTAGATATTTCTGGACATTTCTAGCTCCTTACTCTCCAGTGACAGAACCATTTGCTCTGCTAACACTTGATGGAGCCGAGATTCTTGAACGTCAGACACTAGGTGTAATCATCACACAAAGTCTGCAACTGGTTGTATGGACCTTTGTTCCTTGACGTGGAGAGAAATGTATAAGCTAACATTTGTATACATTTCCGTATAACGTGAAACAAATGTGGCTCCACAGTAAAAGACAAGGGGAGTAACAAATCAGTTGAAAAGACTTATTAACACAATTAGGTTGGTTAAAGTCAGTAGTTAACACAATCTTTAAGTCTCAAGCTTTTTCGTTATAGGTTCAGATTATCAGGAAATCTATATTATAGCATAACAAAAAATAAGACGTTCACCAAAACTACAGAAAGTATGCAGAATATCCTGAATATGTATTCCATAAAGGAAAGTTCCCTAATCTAAAGTTAAGCAAGAATGGGTCCAAAGAGACATTAAAGTGGGGAAAATAGGTAAGGTGTCAGCTTCAGAAACCACATTAAGGTCTCTTGCAAGAGAATAAAAGTGTTTAAGCATAAAGCACTACACTCGGACAGGGGAATTCAGCAGAGGCAATATCTGTCCTCTCAGCGCAAAGTCAGGAAAGCATCTCCCTCTAGATTAAGGAACAATTAATAAAATTCAACTAAGTTCTCTTTGCAACATCAATGTCCATTCCCACACTTGTGGGCCAATCAAATATAAGCACTAGCTGGGAGCAGGTGAATTTCCCTCCTTGTCGAACAGCAGAATGGTCCATGCATTACTATGTCCTTGGTTTTATCACTGGTACAACCAGCTCTTCCCACAATTCACTCTCCCATCATGGCACATCTTCTTCACGGAGAACCTCACTATCAGTCGTCTAATACAAAACAATATAGTAGTCACTGGCCAACAGAGGCATTTTAAAAACCGCACCTGCAGTGGCAAGACATGAAATGTGCAAATCAAGCAGAAATTAAACGTGCAGGCCTTTCAGCAGTCAACTTGAGTTATGATTCTTTCAAATTTGGCAATCAAGGAAATAAAGTTAGCATGAGTCAAATAAATCGCACATTTTCTAAAACTCGGGTTCCGCTTATAATAGCTAAGTTTAGTCACCTACTACAATTAATGCATATGCGGTAATAAAAACAAATCTCACTTTGGTTCTATAATGCGTAATTATGCAGAGCATTAAAATATGTCATCAATCTCAATAAGTGTATGTGGGCCTGAAGGATGATTCTCTTACCTGAACCTGCATCACCATAGCCTTCGAGCGCTGACTTGTAGATGTTCTGGGACTGCAGGATTTGTCCTGGAACATCTTTTCCTTTGACTCTTTTTGAAGGGAGGCACATTGTGATGAGTGCTGTAGTTGTTCTGGTCACAGTCACTGTGGTGTGATTACTTGTTCCTACTGTAAGTGGGTCTCATCAGTACCTGAGTGTTGGACATGAACCAGGATCAGATCGCCTTCCTGGATGAATCTCTGAACTTGTTCAGTCATTACGTTATTTGCACAGGGCAGGCACATTTCCACTTCCAAGGGTTGGCAGTTTGAGATAGATGAATGTGGTCAACGTCTGCATTAGATGAGCAAATCAGTGTGGAAGCTGGAAAAACCTTAGTGGATTCGTAAGGTATGGATCAGTACTTCCTCTTGATGGTCGTCTTCTGCTGCCAGCACAGGTAGCCCATTACCAAGTGCAGCTGGATGCAAGTCGCTGCGGAAGCAGCTGGTCTTGGTGTGCCCTCCAGCGTGGTTTGTGCTTCCTCATCTGGGCTTCGTTCTGCCTACTTGTCTCCCATCAGGACCCCCACCAAGGATTTAGAAGAGGAAAGTGGAGGTTTTAGAAAAATAATTGGTAGAATGTATTCCCTCATTGGCTTCTGTTGAAGCAGAGGCAAATGCAGATATGAGGTAGCAAAAATAAAGCCATTTTTCCTTAAAAAATTGGAAGTCTCCCCCCTGAATCCGGTCTATTGACATGTATTACGTAGGTGACATCTGGGTGGCTGTGGTCTTTACTAGGCTTATATTACGCACTATTAGCTTGAACAGAGAACTGAAGAAATATGGTTTCTAATACTGACACGAGTCCATAAAGTGCATGTTTACAGCACTTCAGTTTTCTCTATACTGGCGTTCAATCTTCAGCCTTGAGGGACCTAGAATGACAATATTTGAACTTGGCAGCCAAACAGCACATCTGAATTTAAACTATAGAGAGGAAAACAGCCACGATTGTCCACAATTTCAAAGTAAAGAGGTATATAATACTCAAGCATCCTTATATTAACCCAGTCACGATGTGACAACAACTATAGATTTCAGGACATGTTCCAAGCAACAGTACAGGCCTGAAGTTACCACTCAAATATGCTGGATACCCAGGTGAATCTTCAAAACATGCTGGCAATCTTTGTGTGAGTGACACCAGAATGGTAAATTTGAACAACCTTATATTAAGGGCAAGGACAGAGACAGAAGCCAATTTAACACATGTCCTTGCTCCCCATTGTTTGTCAAAGTTAGCACACTTCCCAGGGTCTTACAATCCCTAATAACAATAAAAAAGAAAAATAAACCCAGACACCTTAGTCCCAAATGTTTCCGCGTAGAAGACGAACAATCACAACTCAAAATAAGTAACTGCCCAGGGACATCATCTGCCTCATCCTGAATACTTCTAAGATGAACCTAACCAAACCAACAGATATACAATTAATGGAAGCACTACAAACCCACTTAACACAGTGAAAGGGTCAAATTCAGAATCAGGCAGAATTACACTGCAACATTTTGTAGTAACCACGCTGATCCAGAAGTAAGTAAAGTGGTTTATTAAGGCTACCTGGTAAGAGGAGACGGACAGGACCGACTCTAACAGCAGCTCCAACTCAACTGAATGCTTCCAGCAAAGTTGCTAGGAGCTACATAACATTCTAAGAACATAAGAACACAGAGATATCACATAAGGTATTACATATCTTCCTTTCTTCTAACAAAAAATAAATAAATAAATAAACACTGAAATGAAATCTAAAAAAACAAACCCTGAATTAAGATCTGAACCTAGCAGGTTTAACAATTGACCTAAAACTCCGTCTAACATTGGTCTGGTCAAGATGAGAAAATTCAGAAAACTGACCAGAAGAGGAAGAGACTTTGGAACGAACCTTAACAACCCTGTTGAGGTTCCACCAATGACCACCTCTGACTTTAACAGCATTGCCAACAATTTTAATCACTTCGATAGGCTCACTGAATTTACTGTCACCTTTTCTCGTATGGACTGGAGATGTCACCAACATTGAAAGCAGAAAACTTCACACCCTTCTTTGTATCGTACCACATTTTTTGCTTGGATTGAGATTCAGACATATTTTGCACAACAGTAGACATTAATTTTGAAATATTAAAATCAGACTTCACCCATTTAGTCATCCAACCAGGCCTGAAACTGGTATTGGCTTGCCTTCCTCTTACCAATTGAAATGGACAAATCTTTGTGGAAGAGTGAGGCGTCGTTCTATAAAACCATATCATACTGTCAAGAGCCTTTTCAACATCATGGTTTCCTGCTCTTGCCCACCTGACGCACTCCCCAATCACCCGATTCATCCTTTCCACAAGTCCATTTGACTGGGGATGATATAAAGAACTTTTCTTGTGCTTGACCCCAGATTCCAAAGAAAATTTTGAAATTCATGACTGACAAATTGAGTGCCATTATCGGAGACAAGAACTTCTGGGCAACCTTCTCTCAACCACACTTCCCTCAAAAATTGGATAATGCACTTGGTGCTGGCTTCTCTGACTAGCTTGACCTCGGGCCATTTTGAAGCATAGTCCATGAGGACTAAAATGAAGCGGTAACCACCTTGGAGACAATCATAGGGCCCCATGATATCTATCCCTAGTTTCACCCAGGGCCCCTGTGGGCACTCAATAGGTATCATCGGAGGAACTGACAGCTTGAGAGATTTATCAGCCGCACTACAAACACAGCAACCTGAGACAACATCATCAATCTCGGTGTCCATTCTTGACCACCAGTAAGTGTCACGAATGCGGCGCTTCGTGAGTGTGCTTCGAAGATGACCCTCATGAGCTTTCTGTATTATCTCTTTACGGAATGTATGAGGTGGTACAAACTTATCACCTCTAAGAAGCAAACCATCTTCCAGAGAAAGTTTGTCTTGCACTTTCCAGAATTGCTGAACGAGGGATGAGACAGACTTTTCCCTAAGCCAACCACTTATCACATGACCACAAACTTCTTGAAGTACACAATCTGCCTCTATAGTTCGCATCCATTCATTCTCCGAGCACAGATTCATGCTGGGTATTTCCATCTCTGCCACCAAGCAGTAATCACAATCCTCGCTAGAAAAAATCATCCAAATTGACATTTTCAAGATCATCTGACCTGACAGGGAAGCGAGACAAAAAATCAGCTCGACCATTGCTTCCCCCTGAGATATGTCTGACGTCAAATTGATACTGAAGAGGTTTAGAAACCATCCGCAAAATCCTGGGAGTGGGACATTTGCTCATGCTACCACCAAGGATGTTAACTAAAGGTTTATGGTCGGTTTGTAACAGAAAACGTTTGCCCCAAATATAAGAACAAAACTTTTCGATAGCCCGTGTACAAGCCAAAAGCTCTCTTTCTATGACAGAGTACTGAAGCTCTGCTGACCTCAGAACCCTAGATGCAAAGCACACTGTATTTTCCCAACCATTTTCTGACTGTGTTAACATGGCACCTAAACCTTCTTGGCTGGCATCAACAGTGACACAACAAGGTAGATTGTAATCAAAGGGTTTGAGCGCAGAACCACCCTTCAAAGCAGATTTGATGAAATCAAGAGCAGCATCACAGTCACTACACCATTCAAACTTGACTCCTTTTTTAAGGCGATTGCTGATTGGTCTCACGATTGTGGCAAAGTTAGGGACAAATCTCGAATAATATTCGCACAAGCCAAGCAGAGATTTGACCCCTGACTTGTCCACAGGAGGCGGGGCATCCATGATTGCTGTCAACAATCCAGGTTTGGGGCTAATACCTTCACTTGAAATCACGTGACCCAAATACTCTACCTTGGAACGTAAAAATTCACACTTTTCTTCCTTTAGCACAACACCATGTTTTTTAAAGAGAGAAAGGACCTTATCGAGGATAATGTTGTGAGAGGCAATGTCCCTTCCGAAGATCAAAACGTCGTCTTGAAAGATCAAGACACCCTCAACCTCTATGAGAATGTTAACCATGATTCTTTGGAAAACTGAGGCTGCCGACGCAAGCCCAAAAGGCATGCGACAGTAGCGGAAAGTGCCTAAAGGAGAGATGAAGGCAGTCAAGTGTCGAGATTCAGGTTCGAGTGCATACCTCAGATTCTGTTTGCTTCCTCTTAAAAAAGATGTGTCTTAAAACCATGAGACTTGGTTGTTTGTCAAATCTGTGTTTTAGTTTCAGCACTGTTTGATGATATTCGTCGAAGTCTCCAGACTGTTCTTGCGTCAATGGTGGTAAATGTTTGAAAATTGACCTTCCTTCAAACCCTAATGAATGTAATAATAAAAAAATTTTCCTTTCAGCAGCGAAACGAGAAGCACCAATGGCACCTAAGTATGTCTCGAAAGCATCATGCCAAATTTCCCAACAAACTGTAGGCTCTCCTGGAGAATCTAAAAATGCAGGAGGAGGATTGACGGATTGCATGGTGCACATTGGTATTTTTTTTTTTAAAAATAAGAAACTAGGGTGAAGGAAATTAAGAAAAGAAAAATACTATAGAAGAACAAAGATGTTATAAAATAAGTGTGTGCATCACTGTTGTAGAACAAGAGTGCACAAAAATGTACGACATTGCCGGAATGGTGTGTGTATCACCGTAAGCGTAACAAATATTGAAAAGGAGTACGCACAAGATTTATAATAATGTAGGTCTCACCGGACTTAAGCACAAAGTGAATAAAAAGGAAGCTGAAAAGGTGTGTGCATCACCGTGATGAACACTATTTAGTGGGGTGTGTGTATCACCGTGTGACACACTGTACAAAAAGACGCAAAACAAAAAGCTATAGGTAGAAACTGAAGTTGGTCCCAATCAAAGATGACCGCTGGTGCGTAGCGTAACGTGACGTCGTCAGCACGCTACAAGCACAACGTCAGAACAGAAGCAGGGGACAGCAGCGCGGAGCAGGAAATGCGCTCGCTAGCGCGAAGAGAATGTCAGCGCAGAATGGTTGCCAAGTGGGTAGCGCAGGCAATGCGTCAGGTGAGAATGTTTTTCATAAATGTTGAAGGGCTCGTGAGCAATTTAAAAAATGCCGGCGAGCGCGGGACGAAGACGGTGTTCCCAGCGGGGACTTAAAACGTTGAGGCAGAAGCAAAAAATAAAAAAATAAATAAACTGGGAACAGTAGTCGGTAGCGCAGGGCAGAAGCTCAAATTAGAGCATAGAAAGAAAACGCTCTACTGTCTTTGTTGGTAGTACGAGTCCATGCGTAGGGAGAAATACAGGGATCACTGCTCCACACTCAGGATGAACAATAGTCCACTGCTCAGTTTTCAGTTCAACACGCAGAGAAAACTTGCTAGCTTGAAGGAAGTTGTAGTTGTAGATGAACAGATGATATATGAAGTTCCTTGATAGACCTCGCACGCGAAGGTAGGATGACCAGGTAGCCTTAGATCGTCGCCAATAAATTTGTAGTAACCACGCTGATCCAGAAGTAAGTAAAGTGGTTTATTAAGGCTACCTGGTAAGAAGAGACGGACAGGACCGACTCTAACAGCAGCTCCAACTCAACTGAATGCTTCCAGCAAAGTTGCTAGGAGCTACATAACATTCTAAGAACATGACAACACAGAGATATCACATAAGGTATTACATACATTCTGAGGACAGACCAGCTTTGAAAACCCCAAGCACACTAGACATTAATCAGTCAGTCAAAGTTATCCAAATATAGCCATCAGAGACTAGAGGCGGGGTAACACAAACAAAGAGTATTCCACATCAAGACACATATCCAAGGGTTGTTTCAGCTCAGAAAACCGATAGTATAACAGACACTGGCCAAGGTGAAATACAATTTATATGAAATAGTAATACTAAGCCACAACCAAGCGTGAGTGAGAAAAGATCGCGTAAGAGAGGAAATAACCCCCTGAGTACAGTTACCACATAAGCCATTCCAGCTAATAAATCAAATTTCATGACATTGTTTCCAATATTTCATAAAGATGTAGTAAATCAGAAATGTCATTCAAGTCACTTGAGCGGCTGCAGCCAATAAATGAAATTACAAATAGAGGACGATAGGCAGAAATACCTATTACAAGTAACGTACATAACTCCACTATAGCACAGGTAGAAAAACAGACCTTACCCTTTAAACTTTTAAGCGTTCCAATACTAGGTGTTGCCAAACATAAATATCACTCAAATATCCAATGTAAAGATAAACACATACAGACAGGCAGGTAACAACCAGGATTACACAAGAAGGGACGGAACATCTATCAACTAGTGATGAAAATCAAGCCTGTGATAAGGATAAGGATCCATTTCCCACAATCTAGCTTCACAAAGAACCAAAACACGGGCACTTTAAAGCAAATTCGCAACAACATATATTTCAAGAATATTTGAGAGCAGTTGTAACTCAAACCCAGATAAACAACCATGAGATAGAGTTACGAGATAACATAAACACCAAGGGGCACATGCATCAACATAGACAATAGCGATTCTTTAATTGTGATTAAGGAATCGCAATTAAAGAATCGCTATTGCCTATTCATGTAGGAATCGCAAAATTTTTGCGATTCCCTCAAATTCCTTAATTGCGACTCGCAATTAAGGAATTGATTCCCATTCATTCCTATGGGCCTAGAGGCCCATAGGAATGAATGGGAATTGCATGCACAATTTGCGAGTACCCAATAGGTACTCGCAAATTGCGCATGCTATTTCAAGGGTGCAAAGGTTCCAAAAGGATACCCTGTTGCACCCCTGAAATTACAATTTAACCACATGTTGCGAACACACATGCCCCAAGGGCATGTGTGTGTGTAACATGTGACTTTGAAAAATGCACTTTAGTGCATCTTTCAAATGAGTCGCAAATTACCATCAACTTTATATTGACGGTAATTTGCGATTCATATTAGCGAAATCGCAACTTTTTTTGTTTAATGCATTGCATTTAAGGAATCGCAATTTGCGATTTCTTAAATGCAATCGCTATTTAAGTAATCGCAAATTTAGCGATTCCTTAATTTGCATTTGGGATGATGCATCCCAAATGCAAAAATACCAGTCACAAAGGGGCAGATTCTGTGAATCTGCCCGTTTGCGACCGGTTTTTAGGTTGATGCATGGGGCCCCAAGTTATTAATAATGCCCGAATATGTGAATGTCTCCAAGCGGCGCTATAGTATTCTTAATCGGACAATATTGTCAAATTATCAAAGAATTTCCCAGCTTTCTCCCATATAAAACCCCATAGACACAGTCTCAATAGAATTCCTAACACTGCAAGGGACCCAAACAAAGGAGCCAACTTCAGTGTCTTGGGTCTCCTCAGACGTCACTTTATAGGTAAGAAAGATGTGTTCAGAAATTGGTGGGAAAAAATTTCTAAATATACGGAGAACGCCTTCCCATTTTAGCTAGCGCTTCAGATTCAAAATCATTCACATTTGACAGTTCAGTCTCTATCATCAATCAGGGAGGCCCCCCAATTGATCCTGAGGAATGCAATAGGAAAAACTATGACCAACATTAAAGATAGATCTCGGTTTGTACCAGCATCTTCAATACTGCAATACGGAAATCAAGGTACCGAGCAGGCGAACTGCTCAAACCCTAAAAATGATTCTAACTGGCTCCCGGTAGCATTATTTCATCGAACAACGAGCTGAAACATGGATCAGACTCTGAGATTAGCTGCTTTGAAGCAAAGTATTGCGCTATTACAACTATGCTCCTGGAATGTGGGAAGGTTAATAAGGATGATCGAAGACCACAAAAAGATATTATATTGGAAACAATTTCATATCTTCTTACTGCAAGAGATGTGGACACAAGAGCCAGTCACTTTAATTGGATACATTGAATTTAATAACTTTACCTTTAAAGACAAATCAAAAGAACGACTAAAGGGGGGGCTATTTATGTCTTGACGGATCTTAATGGGAATGTGACTCCGAAACAAACAAATGCAACTTGGATCTTAGTAGTAAAAATCAAGAGGTGGTCATTGGGGCAGCATTTCCCCCTAGTTATAACTTATATTTACATTTATTTATCACAAAAGAAAAAACGGGATAATACGAGCAAACTACATTTGCTAATGATAGACCTAAAAGCAGAACATAATAATGCTGCTATACGTTTGTTGGGGGCCTTAACGCAAACCTGCTCTATCTAACACATGAAGAGGAACAAAATGACAGCCCAATACTTTATGTGGAATTTACCCAATGAGGTTGCACCGCCACGCAAGAGACAAGATGAAATCTGAGAAAATATTTTGACAGCCTATATCTCGACCGGCTTACATGTTATAAATGGAACAACCCTTGAGGATCAACCTCCGGCATGGGCATACATCTCCATTAAGAGTAATTCCATAATTTACTATATGTTAGTAACTCTTTCATTTAATTTTTCAAAATTGATTGCCGTTGAAAGATTGACCATTTTCCCCAGGTGACTGGTATCCACTAGAACTATTCTCCATCCTCAAGTAACAAACCAAATAACTCCCACATACACAGCAAATCATAAGAGATTTAAATAGAATGGTCTGCTGACCGAGGACATCGAGGGGCAAAGCGCACTCCTTCAAGAGAACCTCTGCAAGTAATCCTATGCAAGATAGGGAGAAATTCACCAAGAAACATTATCTGCTGTATCCTAACACCACTTCCCACAAAGCACAATATATTAGTACAAAGAATAATTAAATTCAATGGCTCACTCAGGCCCTCAAACAGAGCAAAAAAAAGATCAACTGAGAAATCAGACTATTAAAGAAAAATCCATGTGATTTAACACAAGTTGCAAAATGCAGGAAGATAAGACAAGACGATAAAAAAGTGGTTTGGGCAGCAAAAAAGGAATATTATGATCAGTTCAGGGTTAAAATGCTCTACGACAGCCACAGTAAATGTTTGAAGAAATTTTGGAAAACTATCAACCATACGGAAAAAGGTTATTTCACTGCAAACAACGCTGACATCTTGGAGCCAACATTGGGGTAATTACCTCAGCTCGAAATGCATTGGAAAGTATCAAGATACCAATGTTATTGCTGGGAGAGAAGAACAATTGTCTCACTTTCCACAAAATTTACAATCATCTGCACAGAGCACAATGACAACATCTTGACGGCTTTTAACCCCTTCGCTGCTAGGCCTTTTCCCCCCCTGTGCTAAGCCTTTTTTTGGCTATTTGGGGTAGTGCGCGCTTAGGCCCATGTAACTTTTTGACCACATAAGGTATCCACGCCAAATTTGCGTCCTTTTTTTCCAACATCATGGGGATTCTAAAGGTACCCAGGGTTTGTGGATTCCCCTGGAGGGGACCCAGAAATTAGCCAAAATACAGCTAAATTTTGTTTTTGGGGGGGAAAATGGGAAAAAAGGGCTCCAGATGAAAGCGTCTGGTTTTTTCCCTGCAAATGGCATCAAAAGAGGGGGTGTGATGCTGAAATCACCATCTTCCCAGCTTTCAGGTACAAGCAGACTTTTCTCAGAAAACCAAACATTTTTACACAGTTTTGGCATTTTTCTGGGACATAGCCTATTTTTGCAATTTTTTGTGCTTTTAACCTCCTTCCAGTTAATGGTAGAAATGGGTACGAAAGCAATAGTGGATCCTAGAAAGCTATACATTTAAAAAAAGTAGACATAATTCTGAATTCAGCAAGGGGTCATTTGTGTACATCCTTCAAGGTTTCTTCATAGAAACTAACAGTTAAATATAGGAACAATTGAAAATTAGTTGAAAAAAACAGCCATTTGTGTCAACGTTTTCACCTGTAACTTCTTCTAATTATGACAGCTGTTTGAAAGCAATATACTGTTACATTTGCTGGACCTTTCTGGTTGTGGGGATATATAGGACTTGTAGGTTCACCAAGAACCCGACGAACCCAGAGCCAATAACTGAGCAGCGTCTTGCAATGGTTTTTTATTATGTACCCGGTATATAGCAATTATTTTGGGAAAATGTATACATGGAAAAATCGGTATGAAAGACACCTATGTATTTATGAAATGGGAACATAATATAGAGTTTAGAAACAGTAGATATTTGCACATTTCCGAAATTGGGAGTACCCATACTAGCATGAGAATTATAGGTCATTTTTCAAAATGACTTATTTTTTACACATTGTCTTTCATTTGGAAGGCAGAAATGCATTGAAAGTCAATAGGTAATAACAGTTGCTCTACAATTCTGTGTTACCCTAAGTCTCCCGATAAAAATGGTACCTCACTTGTGTGGGTAGGCCTTGTGCCCACGACAGGAAACGGCTCAAAACGCAACGTGGACACACCACATTTTCTCAATGAAAAATGACCCTTTTTTTGCAAAGTGCCTAGCTGTAGTTTTTGAACCCTAGCTCTGCCTGCACTTAGGGAAACCTAGCAAACCTATACATTTTTGAAAACTAGACACCCAGGGGACTCCAGGATGGGGTGACTTGACTGGCTCTCACCAGGTTCTGTTACCCAGAATCCCTTGCAAACCTAAAACATTGTAAAAAAAAAAACACATTTTCCTCACATTTCTGTGGTGGAAAGTTCTGGAATCTGCGTGGATCCACAAAATTCCACCCACCCCGCGTTCCCCAAAGTATTCCGAGAAAAATGGTACCCCACTTGTGTGGGTAGGCCTAGTGCCTGCAACAGGAAATGGCCCAAAACGCAACGTGGACACACCACATTTTCACAGTGAAAATTGACCCTTTTTTTGCAAAGTGCCTAGCTGTAGTTTTTTAACCCTAGCTCTGCCGGCACCTAGGGAAACCTAGCAAACCTATACATTTTTTAAAACTAGACACCCAGGGGAATCCAGGATGGGGTGACTTGACTGGCTCTCACCAGGTTCTGTTACCCAGAATCCCTTGCAAACCTACAAATTTGTCCCAAAAAACACATTTTCCTCACATTTCTGTGGTGGAAAGTTCTGGAATCTGCGTGGATCCACAAACTTCCACCCACCCGCGTTCCCCAAAGTCTTCCGAGGAAAATGGTACCTCACTTGTGTGGGTAGGCCTAGTGCCCGCGACAGGAAACGGCCCAAAACGCAAGGTGGACACACCACATTTTCACAGTGAAAAATGACCCTTTTTTTTGCAAAGTGCCTAGCTGTAGTTTTTGAACCCTAGCTCTGCCGGCACCTAGGGAAACCTAGCAAACCTATACATTTTTGAAAACTAGACACCCAGGGGAATCCAGGATGGGGTGACTTGACTGGCTTTCACCAGGTTCTGTTACCCAGAATCCCTTGCAAACCTAAACAATTGTAAAAAAAAACACATTTTCCTCACATTTCTGTGGTGGAAAGTTCTGGAATCTGCGTGGATCCACAAAATTCCACCCACCCCGCGTTCCCTAAAGTCTTCAGAGAAAAATGGTACCTCACTTGTGTGGGTAGGCCTAGTGCCCGCGACAGGAAACGGCCCAAAACGCAACGTGGACACACCACATTTTCACAGTGAAAACTGACCCTTTTTTTGCAAAGTGCCTAGCTGTAGATTTTGAACCCTAGCTCTGCCGGCACCTAGGGAAACCTAGCAAACCTATACAATTTTGAAAACTAGACACCCAGGGGAATCCAGGATGGGGTGACTTGACTGGCTCTCACCAGGTTCTGTTACCAGAATCCCTTGCAAACCTAAACATTTGTAAAACAAAACCACATTTTCCTCACATTTCTGTGGTGGAAAGTTCTGGAACCTGCGTGGATCCACAAAATTCCACCCACCTTGCGTTCCCCAAAGTCTTCCGAGAAAAATGATACCTCACTTGTGTGGGTAGGCCTAGAGCCCGCGACAGGAAACGGCCCAAAACGCAACGTGGCCACACCACATTTTCACAGTGAAAACGGACCCTTTTTTTGCAAAGTGCCTAGCTGTAGATTTTGAACCCTAGCTCTGCCGGCACCTAGGGAAACCTAGCAAACCTATACAATTTTGAAAGCTAGACACCCAGGGGAATCCAGGATGGGGTGACTTGTCTGGCTCTCACTAGGTTCTGTTACCCAGAATCCCTTGCAAACCTCAAAATTTGTCCAAAAAAACACATTTTCCTCACATTTCTGTGGTGGAAAGTTCTGGAATCTGCGTGGATCCACAAAATTCCACCCACCCCGCCTTCCCCAAAGTCTTCCGAGAAACATGGTACCTCACGTGTGTGGGTCGGTCAAGTACCCGCGACAGGCACGGGCCCAAAACCGATTGAGGCGACTTCAAAATTACCTATCACAAAACAACCTGGTTTTGCAAGGGGGGCTGAGGGCAACCCTGTGGGGTAGGACATTTGTGCCGGCATGGTGATTCCACCCAAAAATATGTGGAAAATGTGTTTTTTTCAGCTAAATTTGAGGTTTGCAGGGCATTCTGAGTAGGAAAACGTTGGGGGATCCACACAAGCCATACCTCGCTGGACTCCCCCGGGTGTCTAGTTTTCAGAAATGTGTGGGTTTGGTAGTTTTCCAAGATGGCCGCCGAGCCCGGGGCCAAAAACCCAGGTGACCCCCCTTGCAAAACCAGGTTGTTTTGTGATAGATCTACGTTTTGGGCCCTTGCCTGTCGCGGGTACTTGACCCACCCATGCGAGTGAGGTATCATTTTTATCGGAAGACCTGGGGGAACGCTGGGTGGTAGGAAATTTGTGGATCCACATAGATTCCAGAACTTTCCCACACAGAAATGTGAGAAAAAAGTGATTTTTTCAGCTAAATTTGAGGTTTGCAGGGCATTCTGAGTAGGAAAACGTTGGGGGATCCACGCAAGCCATACCTCGCTGGACTCCCCCGGGTGTCTAGTTTTCAGAAATGTGTGGGTTTGGTAGTTTTCCAAGATGGCCGCCGAGCCCGGGGCCAAAAACCCAGGTGACCCCCCTTGCAAAACCAGGTTGTTTTGTGATAGATCTACGTTTTGGGCCCTTGCCTGTCGCGGGTACTTGACCCACCCATGCGAGTGAGGTATCATTTTTATCGGAAGACCTGGGGGAACGCTGGGTGGTAGGAAATTTGTGGATCCACATAGATTCCAGAACTTTCCCACACAGAAATGTGAGAAAAAAGTGATTTTTTCAGCTAAATTTGAGGTTTGCAGGGCATTCTGGGTAGGAAAATGTTGGGGGACCCACGCAAGCCATACCTCACTGGACTCCCCCGGGTGTCTAGTTTTCAGAAATGTGTGGGTTTGGTAGGTTTCCCAAGAAGGCCACCGAGGCCGGGGCCAAAAACCCATGGGACTCTCCTGGGGCGATCCCCAAGCAGGGATCCACTGGGGAGGGGTACCATTGGAAAGGGGAGATTCTCCCCTTTCCAGTGATACCTCTCCCGTCTTTCTACGTGCTCAGGGGGCTGAGATAGCCCCCTGAGCACGTAGAAAGTGAAACTGAAATGAGCCTAAAAGGCTCATTTCAGTTTCGGTTTCTGTGAAATGACGTCAGCGCGACGTGCGCGCTGATCGTCATTTCACAGAAACGGGGTGGGGGGCCTCGGGAGCTGGGGAAGCTCTTCCCCAGCTCCCGAGGCTTTGGGGGAGTGAAAGAAATCCCTCTGGTGCCTGCACCAGAGGGATTTCTTCTGTAATGGCATCGGACGCGCGGGAGCCGTCCGACGCACACAAGAACTTATGCGTCGGACGGCTCCCGCGCGTCCGACGCATGGAAAGGGTTAAAGAAAGACAACTGAACAAATTAATGCTAAAAATCCATACAGAGGGAGCTCCAGGACCCAATGGTCTACCTCAAGTTCTTTTAAAAACAAACCCTACCTACTGGTCATCAAAACTGATGCCGATGTATAATCGCATCTTGAAAAATGTGCAAATACTGGACTCCTGGAGGGGGGCAATCCTACACTCAATATTTATAAGTCAAGTCCATCAAACTATCGGCTAATCACCCTTTTTGATAATCATAGATTCTATGCTTTCTAACCCAGGCATCTCAGTACCTTTGGTAACACATCGATCATCATAACTTCGGTAGAGAACAAATCCTCAAAATTCCTTTCCCAATGACTACATGCCATGATAAATCATGTGCCTAATAAAATGGCCATTGGCAGCATTCGTATGCCAGGAATATGAAATCATCACAATATGGCACCTAAGAACATGCCAGTAATTAAATTTAAAAAATCCTGTTCAGATGAATCTCATTAGTTACGTGTCTAGGAGAACATGTCCTCAGAGGTGTTTGCCCAGAGAGTATGGCTTACAGAACTACTACCCAGATAAAACGTCAGATGTACTGCCAAGATAACATGCCATAGAAGTTACTGCCCAGGTAGTGTGTCTTTGTAGCATGCCCTTATATTTATTGCTCTCATAACATGCAAGAGACATCTTTATGTACCTTTGGCAGTAACAGACACTTTTATTAAAAGACAAATATGAAGTATGTATCCCAACCTCTTAAGGATAGTTGCTCAATATGTTTATGGTTTTGAAAATATGTACTCTTTTCTTTTAGGCGAAGTTTCAAAGTTATCTAGACTGTTTGAAGAAAGAGCTGGAGGATACGCTAGAACTGCATCGCAAAAAAGAGATGAAAGTGATACAACTGGAGGTAAGAGAAAAGTAACTGATATACCAGTAGGGTTGAGCAAGCACTCCAAACATTGTATCGCTTTACAAGTTTCCAGCAAGACTACAGAACTCTTATCAGGGGTTGGCCACCATACCTAGATTAGGGTTTTTCTGACTGTGCTTTGAAACTATCACCTGAAGCGTCCATGAATATAAAGGCATAAAGTCACTTTAGGGTTTTCCAGAGTTTTTGTTTGGATGTTGTGTAAAGGTCAACTGTATCCCCGATTTGTGCTTAGCTGTCTTCTTCGGGGAGGTGACCACAGTCCAAGGGGTGATGGTAACAAGGATATTAAAGTGCATTACTACATGTTAAGGCAGGGGCCTCCGTCCTTTTCTATAATGAGAGCTACTTCTGATCAGTGACAATAGTCCTGTGTTACTAATGGCTTTGACAATTGTTGCATTAGTGACCACATCAAATACAATAATATAGTGGCAACACCTTGTAGGATTACTAGTAGTGATAAACCGTCATATCAAAATATCATATCCAGAATATTGATTAATAAAATAGCATGAAATTAAGTAGGTATAAGTATAGATTTACTACTCTCAACTCCAAGACTACATATATCTGCAAAATAAATAGATGTGGAGTTAAGAATGTTTATAAAATTAAACTCACTCCCACGGCATCTGTGCGAGTGAATGGTTACTCCGCCGCCCCCTTTCCAATCTGTAAAGGTATGAGGCAGGGCTGTCCGCTGTCTCCCCTCTTATTCGTCCTTTATATGGAACCTACGGCTCAAAGGATACAAAGGATAAGTTACAGCCCCCTTATATCTGGGGTTCGCTTTGAGGGACACAGACATGCGATTAGTTTATATGCGTATGACGTCGTGGCTACGTTGGAAGATCCCTTGACCTGCCTCCCGGCATTCATGGCTGAACTATTCGCACAGGCGGCGGGATTTAAGGTCAACGTTTTATGTCCCAAGATCTCAATCTATCGCTCTGGGCCCCCACGCTTACCGAGTTACAATGCTCTTACCCTATCCAGAGAGCCTCGGCCTCGATCCCCCTACATCAGGTTACAGCTCACGGCAAATACTCAAAGCATGGTGTCCCTTAACTATGCCACCCTGCTTCAGCAAATACAATTGGACTTGCGCCGCTGGAGACCACACACCCTTTCTTGGCTATTTCGAATAGCGGCGGTAAAGATGGCCATGCTGTCGAATACTCTTCTTTTTTCAAGTCCTCCCAGTGGAACCCCCTCCCGGGTCCCTCCGCACTCTACAGCGGGAGATCGACCGCTTTCTATGGGCAGATAAGAGGCCTCGCTTGCACAGAGACCTCTTATCTCCCAAAGGAGGGAGGTCTGCAAGTACCGAATTTGCGATGGTACTAGTGGGCTTTGCAGCTTAGACCTTTGTGGTGTGGTCACGCCCCGAATCTGAAAAGCACTGTCTTTTTATGGATAGGGCGGTGATGGGACAATCTCCGCAGAAGATCCCTTCCTCCTCAAACCGGCTCGTCCCAAAAGCCTATATTTGTCCCCCATCACGCAAGCCCCTCTTGCTGCGTGGGACAAAGTCACTGAGTGGGGGGGTCTTACTTCGTTCCCATCACCCCTGCCCCACATAGCGGACAGTACCAATTTCACTCCGGGCCTCTGCTCAGTGACCTTTGATCAGTGGGGACAGGAGGGCCGTAGATCCATTGGACATCTTTTCGATGAGACCGTTCCCCTGTCATTCAAGGTCTTCCGCTCACAACAGGGTGTTTCTGAATTGAACGCTACCGGTACCACCAGATTAGACACTGGGTGATGCACTCCACGATCCGGCCCTAAGCTCAACGCCATCTCACCTCTTTCGAGAGGTGGCTGCTTTCCAAAACTTCAGATGCTCACCTCATATCCGTATATAACTGTTCTTAAATCTCCAGGCCAGAGAAAATGGGAGTCCGAACTGGGCCACTCCTTCACGCAGCAGGAATGGGGGGACATTTATCATCGCGCACGCCACACCGCTCGTAATGTGTCAAATATAGAAACAGCTACCAAAATTGCTACTCACTGGTATCTCACCCCCCCCTGACTGCACAGGGGGAACCCCGCTCTCAGCCCCATGTGTTGGCACGACTGTGGTTCCCTAGGTACCCTGACACACTTAATGTGGGAGTGTCCCAAGATCACAGCCTACTGGGTGCAAGCATTGGATGAAATTGATGCCCACCTCAACACACACAGCTGCCCCGCTTCCCAGCCTACACTATCCTATCCTCTTACATTTCCGCTCAAGTCCCGTAGGGGGTGACAGATTGGCTTGGCGTTGGTAGCGGCCCTTCAGAACATCCTCTCTCACTGGGTGTCGGGACGCGTTCCCACTCATTTGGGCTGGCTGCACCGCCTTTGGTACATCTTGGGCATGGAATGTCTTTCCCTCTCTTTATCAAACCAAGGGGCTTCATTTCCAGATCTCTGGCGCCCGTTCCTATCACTGCTCACCACGGAATTCCGTGAACTTTTATGCCCCAAATACTTGCGACTTTTGCGACTCACAGAGTCCCTGGCTGCTGCGCCTTAGAGTCGGCTTTGGTGTCTATACTCGTGAGCTGAGGTTGGATGGGGATGGCACGGATGGGATGGATCCTCGGGGGAATGGCGGAATAAATCAGGTTGGGGGAAGGAGGGAGTTCTTGGGGTTTATGATTTGAGTTATGTGTTCCAGGATTGCCTCCTGCATTGTCTTGATTTGTCTCTCTTTTGATAAACCAATAAAGAAATGTAAATCTAAAATTAAACTCACTTAAAAATAATTACCATCTTTAAAGTGGCTAGACCCTCTGAATTACTTACTGTGCTGGGCTTCACTACAGGGAGATACTTACCTCCAGAGCTATGCGATTGAGACCCCTGTTTTATGGAATCCTAATGCGCTGTCTCATGCAGTATCCAGTTTCCCTCCTGGTATTTGGTGTATTTTCCTAAATGTGTAATTTGACTGTGGTCTCTGGGCAGTCTGCATTCCTCTGGCTACCTCTGCAACTGTTCTTCACCACCAGGACATCCAAAGTTTGTCTTTGATGACAAGCAGAGCTGGAATTTCAAAAGATGGCTCTATCCTCCTGTGGTGTAAATCCGCCCATGGATGCTAGTAAAGGCAGGTGGCCAATCATAAACCCCAATTCAGTTGTTACCTTTTTTTCTTCTTCAAAATGTAAGCAATCAGGGCATATTTCCACGTCACCTGCTCTTTCAGTTAAAATGTTTTCTAATTATTTGGTGTACTATTAATATTAATTCCTGATTCATTCGCTATCTTTTCATATTAGTTAGCATGTATACAATTTTACTTATTGCAGTACTCTTCTTTGAACAATTATTCATTCTATGTCAACAGTGCCTAATGCTCAGTGTGAGTATGGTTGAAGCTGTCGGCCTTATAGGAGCTTACTACCACGTGACTGTAAGAAGCATAGAACTGTACTGAACAGAAGTTACATATGTACCGAACTGTCATCATGTGTCGGTCAGCCTATTCAGTCTTTAGGTCAAGTAGTAGATACAATCCTGCTCTGACTGCCTTGTACATAGCTTCTGTACAGGGTAGCTCACATATATTTTGGCTTAACTGAGTTATTAAAGGTGAAACCTTCTACAGGAATGGGTTGTGAAAAACAGCTTAAACTCAGTGTAAGTGTTTTTTTGCTGCTCTGTTGCTTTATACGAAAGAGCTACATTGGTGCTTGAGGCAAAAGAGAAGATTTCAGAGTGCAGTGGAGGAATTTAAGCTCTAAATGCCCATGCATAAACTAGGAATATGAACATTTGTGATGTTTCATCCTTTTTTAAATCTATATTTCATAATAATGTATTTAAAATGTTTCAGTGGTTTGTAATGGTTGATTTCTGGCATTCCTTTACTCTAGTGGCTGACATTTAGGTTGATGCAAGTGGTAATTTGTTTACTAATGTTAAGCTGTTTTGAATATCCAGTCCATTAAAGGGGCTCATGATCCTATTTATCAGAGAAGGCGGCAAGTACTTACCTTACAGCTTGATTACTGTGGGTGGGAATGATTTCAAAGTTCATTATTCATGAGACATTTGCATTTATATAGTGCTTACTACCCCCTGACAAGGCACTGACATTGCATTAGCGGAAAAACACATATAACTGTTATTCCTTCAGGGTTTGGCCATTAGGCACTGGGTTAGAAGATTCTCACAGATTCTTGGAGCACTAATTTGCTATTAACTTTTAGATTTTCTGGTAGATATTCTGCCTAAACCGAGACTTTTTTGTGAAGGCAGAAGTCCCAAATATTTTTGGCTAATGCGCCCAATGGTCTTGATATTGTACCTCTCAGACAGTTTATGTACCGAACTGCTGAGAGATTGTCCATAGAAAGAAAAAAATGGGGCAACATATTTTGTTTTTCACACCGGAACCTGCAAGCACCAACAGTTGATGTGCAACGATGATCCTCTTGCAACCACGTGCCGCCAATACAGAACTGATCATATTTTGAGCCCCAACCAGTCAGACTTGCATTGGATTCTAAAACAAGATCTGGTACTGTAGAGAAATGTGCGTTGCTGTTCGCCGCTCCCAAGTGGTCGAACCACCATTGGAGTTCGGAACAGGATTCTTGATATAACTGTAAGATATCACAATAAGAAAGACTATGTCAGAGATGGCAAATTGTTAACCTTTGCAAGGCCCAGTTATGCTGGGGACGTGAAAAATTTTGCTTGGATCGAGGATGATAGCAGACCCACAATTCATGCTAAAGGCCTGGGAAAAAAAGTAGATTGAGTTAAAACTTGAGTTATCTCCTTTTTTATGAGAGAAACTTTTTCTTTTGGAAGTTGAAGAATTGATTTGTCTGAGTCTATTATGAAACCCAGAAACTCCATCTATTGGGCAGGTTGTAATGCAGGTTTGTCTTTGTTGATAAGGAATCCCAGATTCTAGAGAAGAGTCACAAGCTTTGTTAGTTTAGGTAACAAGTCTTTGTCCTGAGCTAAAAGACGAAAGTAGTCTAGGTGTGCTCTGATGTGCTTTGTGACCGGTTTCATGACCATTGGTGAAACACCAAGGTGACGAAGAAAGACAGAAGGGTAGGCATTTGAACTGAAAAAATATCTCCTTATTCAAGGTGTAGATATTTCCTGAATGATTGGTGATTCAGAACCAGTAGAAAAGCATCCTGAAGATCTGAGCATACCGTCCAGTCTTTCTGTAGTAAATCCCTGATGTGGATTATCGTTTCCTTTTTAAGATGATGATAAACCACATGATTGTTGAAAGTTTTCAAACTAATGTCAGGCCGGATTTTTTTGTTTTTTCTTTTGAACCAGAAATATTGTACTTACAAACCCTGATGGGTCAAAAGGAGATATCTCTATTGCCTGTTTGTGAAGGAGAGACTGAACCTCTTGTTCTTTGGGAAAAGAAAGAGAATGAGATATTACATTTTTAACCGGCGTGGCATAAAGCTTTATATAGTAACCCTGTACTGTACAAAGTACCCAGAGGTCTGCAGGTATCATTTGCCATGCAGAAAAAACAGACTCAAGTGACCTCCCACTGGAGGATGGCCAGGAAGTAAAGTACTCACCTGGGTTTTGGGATCCTCTATTCATGAAACCAAATTGTCTGAAACCTCTATTTCTCTGAGGGTAAAATTGCTGTTTGAAGTCTTGTTGCCGTCCGAAAAAGCCTCTAGTTTGGGTGAATCCACCTCTTGAGGCATAACGGCCAGCAACGCGGCTCCTGTCTCTGCCGGCCCTGCCAAAAACCCAATGCCCAAAATATTTTTATAAGGAAGCCTGTGCATTTTCGATTGATGCAAAAGTGCGCACATATTTGCTGAGGTCTTTGATAAAGGCAACACCAAACAGTAATCCTTTAGCTTTCTGACCCACTTCTTTAGTTGCCAAATTTTCCAATTTGGGGTCAATCTTTAAGAGTAAGCTCTTGCGCCGAATTGGCATTGGCTAAGATACAGATCACTCTCTGCACACAATACAGTTGGTTAAGGATCCACTTGTGTGCCCTCAATTCCTGCATCCTCTGCTAGATCCAGGATTTTGGTAAGAAGACCAGTGGAATCCAAAATCCTATCTTAGCAATTAGTCCATGCTCTATCTACTCCTTTTTTTGGGGATTGTTACTAAATTTGGTGAAAAAAGCAGCATATTTGGATCTATTTTTGAGTAGCAGTTAAGTTATTTGGTAACAAGGGCAGTGGGCATTCAGACCAGAGTCTGTTAAGAGATATCTTATCCAAAGATTGTCGCAATTTAGGTAGCATATAGTGTGATAGATACTCATATGAAATTTGGGTGAGGTATTAGAATGAGGTAAACCAGAGGTTGAATTCAAGGTGCATATAGAATGACAATTAGAGGAAGAAGTAGACTCTCAATTCATTAAGAGAAGTTTTTCGCCCTTCTCCTGAGGCCCAGACCAGATCGTTCTGTCTAGATCATCTTTATCCATATCATTATGTGTATCACAGACATCGTTATCCATTGCATGTAATTGTACAACATGAATAGGTTATTTAATTTTGTTAGCCAGATTACCAACCTCAGAGAGAGGTTCTAAGTTCGAAGAGTCTTTGAGTTTATTCATTTGTTCTGAATTCGTTTTTTTTTAACCTTTTTTGAACAAATAGCTTTTGAGTTAGCATCTCTTGCCAACATTGTTTGCACGGAAGCTTCAACTGTTTTAGAAACTTTTGGCAGAGAACCAGAGACAGCTTGCTGTACAGCCTCTATTAATAAAGTATATTGCCTCTGAGGATTTGAGCTCCTCATCTTCAGAATATGACTCCATTATAAATAACAGCAACTGAAGTTGGAATTGAGGGCAGTTATTCTAAATTTGAGGAGTTTAAAAACCCAAGCATTTATTTTTTTTAAATTACCGGAGTAGTCTCGAACTCACGCAGTTGAGACCTCCCTGTGGAAAATCAAAGGGGGAGTGGCAGGCTCCAATAATGGGTGGGTCCCTGTGCGTGGTGCAGGGAGGGAGGCAGGTCAAGGACGAAGGAGACGGCTACCTGAAAGAGAGCTTCATGGGCGGAGGAAGCGAGGGAGACACACTCTGAAGGCCAGCTTCATTCCTACACATTGCCAAGGAAGAGAGAGGTTGAGTGGCCGCAGCGCACTGAGAAGAGGGTGGAAAGCAGCAGCAAGTGTGTGGGTCAGTGAGGCTCCTGAGCAGAATATCTCTCAGCAAGCGCACAAGTGACAGTTGGACTGCACCAATCAGGGAGAAGAGTCAGGTAAAAATATCTATTAACCACACAACAGCAGAAATATGAATTTAAACGGAAATAAGAACACAATTAAGTTTTATTAGGAAATAAAGGATGATAAAGTACTTATCTTGACTGCGAGCATCAAGAAAAGAGGACTTGTTGCATCAAGTCAAGGGATTTTAGGGTTGCTTTTTGATGATTGGTTGTTACCCTTGTGATTGCATACTGTAGTTTTTTTTTCTCCAAGCATGATGGGATAGTAGTTTATCTTGGCTGCTATTTAAATAAATCCAAGAATAGAAAGCATAATAGTAGCCTTTGGTCTTGTAATAGAATCTGAGCGAATACCGCACCAAAGATGGTAATTTCTAACAGGTGCTATGTGATATATGGTTCAATCTCTGTACTTAGCCACTTGCTTGCGAGGTGGTGGTGGAGCCTTATCTTTAACCCTACAACCACCTCGATGTTGATTTGTTGCTCCGCCCCACCCACTAGCCTGCCTGCCCCTCGGAGGTTGTCACTCTCACTGTGTAGTACAGTCAGGTCTCAGAGGACTGTCCTATGCCAACCGTCTGCCCAGCATGCACTTGCTCCTTTTATGCTGCTGCTCACAGATCTAGTCCTGGTTGCTGGCAAAGTTACGTGTGTTGCACCTGGTCCTTTCAGAGGCAAGAAATACCATCTGGAGGCACACACAGACACTGTGTAAGAAGCATTCTAAAAGAAAAGTAAAAAATCTGAAGTACTGGCTAAATCGTTTGAGTTGTGGATATACTGTCTAACACACGTGAATGCCGATAGTGTAACATCGTTTCTACAAAAACCGACTCCTTGTGTTTTTTATAGACTCCTACATCCAATCCAGTAGCTTTCCGCGGTTGAAGGTCTGGTTCTTTTTAGGCCTACATACATGCATGTGCAGGAAGTGTACAGCATTCTCTCCAGAGGATCCAAAACCTAAAAGTGCTGGTTCTACCAGTTTCTTTTGCTGGACCTTTCACGCGAGATCTTGAGAGATCAACAAGACTTAATTAAGCCTTGATAGGCAGTGGTACCACACAGTGCACTGAATGTGCCAGCATTAGAGAATTTATAAACACTGTGGTATGCGTATACGCTCATTCTCCAAATGATACCAATAGTGTCATTGAATTCATTGAGAAAAATATTATATTTCTTCACTCATTGGAAATGGGTCTCCATATCAACGATACAAGATATGTCATGTTCCCTTCATATATACTAAGTGTGGAAATAGTTTTTTTCATGCAAATACATGAAGGGTTTTTGAGGCATTTATTATGTTTTATCGCTTGCCTGTAGGTTTAAACTTAATGCCTTAAGTGTCTTCCTGACAAAAAGCAAGAGGCGCCAGAAATGCGTAAAGGCGATATTTAAATGAAAAATCCGAATTGTTGCTATTTTTTCTTTCAATATTTAGATTCTCTCCTAAACTTCCACAATAAAATGAAGATTATTGAAAACTCATTGAACAATCAACATAGGAGTAGTATTGCTACAAAATAAAGACCCAAACAAACTCAAAACCAAATTGGTCAACACTAATAAAAACTACTTAGTACTTTGCTGGGTATGAGGTGACACAGCACGGAGGGTTGTGCTGTGTTACGATTTGTATCTTGACTACACACTTGGCACCAGTGTGTTTGTCCTTGTTGCAAGAGCCAAGTAGAAACAACTCTTTCAACTCAAGGAACCACACCGACAATCCAAAAAGGGTGTGCATGAAACAAGGGATGGCAGTATAGTTCATTCTAAAATATATTAACCAGTCCACTCTCATTGATAGATGAATGACTATTGCTGATTTGTAAAATATTTCTTATTGAAATGTTATTGTTGCTAAATTCTGGCAGCCATAATTTCTTCAGGGTGCACCATCGAGGGACACCTCCAAGAGACTTCACCATAGCTGGATTCACCTCTGTTCCATTCTCCAGAGCTGGTATCAGAGTAGAGATTTGTAAGTGGCATTTGCCCAGAGACCGCTTGAAGCCTTACATCTTCAGGCTTCTGAGAAACTATACACAGTCTAGATACATTTACACGTCTGGGCACAGCACCTTGACCTGCTGTTCTATGGTAGAATATTATAGTTGGTCCATCAGGGCCTCGCCCACATTAAATTCACCAAACTGTAAGACCTTGAATGACCCATGATTACTAGTATTGGGGGACTTCAGCTGCCCCAGCCCTAGCAGACATAGTGTAGCCCACCCTGACTTTGCAAAAACTAGACTGGCAGAGGAGAATTTTACACATGAAGACTTTGTATTCCAGCAGTACAGGAATAGGACTGGGGCAAGCAGTAGCTGCATAAAACACAACATATTCTCTTGTGTCTTCTACTGACTTTGGAATGCAGCAGGGAGGGTTAGAGGTCGGAGTAGGCATGGCACTGCCTGGGCTGCTCCGTGCAGGAGCAGTATTGAAGATGGGGCAGGGGAAGGAGTGGGATGTTTAACCTTCAATAATAAAGAGACTCCTTCCTGCAGTGAGTTAAGCTCCTTGATATGGAACCTGAAGGCCTTTATTGTAAGTTGAGCTTGGAAAGAAAAACACTCACACACACATACGCACACTCTCTCACTCACAGGACCTATTAGCTTTGTTAATGCTTGCCTCATGAAGCAGGTGCTTACGTTTGTCTATTACATGGATTTGTAGATGGACATTTAAGGGATTCATATTGTAGCCCATTTGGTTAGAAATAATTTCTTACTGTGAGATCTCTGATGTTTTGCCAGGCATGGATGAGTGCAAATTCATAGGCTGTGAGGTTTTTAGGAAACAGATTTCTGTCTCGAGTCAGTTTTTATCTGATATTGTATTTAACATGTATTGTAAAGTGTGTATCAGGAGCAGAACAGCTGAACTTCATGTAGGGAAATAACTATTTTTATGCCTTCTGCTGTCTTGCTAGACAACCCTGTCTCTGGTATGACATATATGATGGCCCTTAATCACCCAGTGAATAGCAAGAAAATATATGTCAGTACCAGTGTCCCTTGATAAATGTATTACATATTTATGAGGTGGTAGCAACGTGAATATATGATTTGTTTTATGTTGCAGGCCAAGTTCAAGAGCCAGAGAGAGCAAATCACTAAGGAGTTTGAGAAGCTCCAGATGTTTTTGGAGAAGGAAAAATCTCGTCACCTCAGCAACCTGGAGGAGGAAGAGAAGAAAAGTCTGCAGCGCATCAAGGAGACAGTAACAAAATTAGAAGAACAGCAATTTGTCCTAAGAAGTTGGATTACCGAGATTGAATTGAAGTGTCAGCAGCAGGATGTGGAGTTATTGAAGGTAAGAAAAGGTTATAAATCTAGAGAACAAGAAGATCAGCAAACCTTCATTAGTGTCAGGAAGTACCAATATTGTAAGCCAGATCTAGTGGGAGCTATGTATGCTTCCACAACTCTCTGAACCCACTACAAAAAGTACACAAAGTAATATATTGGCTAGAAGTAAACCCAGGGAAAAGGGTCTAGGATAAGAAAAAAAACAGAGACCCAGGATATCGATACTCTTGACTGGTAACACAGCTGGGCACTGCCTTCAACTGGAGCCGCATTGCAGTCTGAAGACGGGAGGAAGTCTTTAGCAATTTTATCAATAATGCTACAGCACCTAATATGTTCTATGGTAAACCTTTAAACAACCCATATCTCCAGATAATGAAACTCTTGGTCCGATTTACATTTTGGCAGACAGAGTATTCTCCTTCGGCCTGGCGGAGGATTTATTGACCAACAGGCCGAGCGTACTTCACCCACCAAATTTAGATATGACCGCCAAGCTGGTGGTCATTTTTAAAACATTGGCAGGGGCGTCTGTCACAGCGGTTCCTGTCAATGCTTTTTTTGATTTAAGCTTGATGCTCGGCTCCGTCAACATGACAGAGTCATCCATCAGACTTACTGTTTTATTTTATTTTCCCTGATATGAGATTTTCTTTTTTGAGAAAAAGAAATGCTCCCCTTCCCATGGGAGTTCTCTCCTATGGTGAGGGAAACATGGATCAGTGTTCACTGCCTCTTACTGCCAGGGTTTTCCTGGTGGTGACTGGCAGTAAAAACTGACCTGTACATCCGGCCATCTAAATTAGGTGGGTGGACATAGAGGTCAGCCTTCGATGGCCCTTACTCCGTCAGATCATCGGAGGGGCATAACCATGGCAGTGACGGAGTAGTCTCCTCTGTGGTTGCACCAATGATCTGTTCACTTCTAAATCTGGCAGCTCTAGTGCCAGGGCTTCTGCTCTGCAGAGTGAAGCCAGGCGGCCACATGTATCCACACGTGGACCTTGCCTGACCACCACAGTGGCTCCTGGCACCGTCTTCGCTCAAGAATGTGAACTGAGTTCCCTTTGACTTGTGGGGATAATTAGGACTGCACCTGAGCTTGATTCATGCTTCTGCTTTAACTACTGGGGGAACCAGCCATCAAGGAGTCATCGAGGTTGGGATTAGAAGGAAGGGGCTCGACAGATGTAAAGCCACACGGGAGATTTGTAATCAGATCACTGGCTTGTATATCAAGTTACATTTTGTAGTATTTAATACTACTCTGTGATTAAAAAATATTCTGTTTTCTTAAAAGACAAGTACTGGACTTATGTCTCTGACACCAGTGGCAGACATCCTCAACCCCTACAGTGAGACCCAGTAGCCCCTGTCTGCCTTGTGACCTTCCAGAATGGGTCTGAGAACATGTAACAGAGGACAATAGTCCAAATGAGAGGTCTGAGGCTCTTGAGGGATTCCTGTTCTTTCCCAGGTCCAGTGAGATCGGATTGTGCAGACTGGTATTGGAAGATGAAGACAGAGACTGTGGTCTGCTTCTAGCATAACATCTGGCTAAAGCTGTGTTATCAGAATAAAGATTCAGACGTCAACATTACCATCCTGCTTACGAAGCACTGCAATCATCCTGACCATAGCCTATCAACCAAGGTTTAACCCAGCAACAAAGAGATAGCAGGCAGATATAGTAACATCAGATTCATGGTTGGGTTGGCTCCTACTCTAATCTGACTTTCAATTTTCATGAAACTTTCCTGTCCATTGGTCACCTCCTCCAACGCCTCAGCACACACAGGCAACATTGACATTAGTTGATGTTGGATGGGGCATCTAGTTTAGTTTGTCTAAGACGTTATGTCACCCTTGTTCGTTCCATTGTTTCTAGTGCGATGCCTTTTCTCATTGAAGCATTGACTACGGTAATAGCATCCAGTCCTGTTGACTTCCATGAACCAGGCTAGACAAGATCATGCAGTGGCGAGGAAACTTTGATGGAATAAAAAAGTAGCAAAACTTGTTTAATGATTAGCAGAGCACTCACTGATTCCAGAGCACCAGGGTTCAGGATTTGTAATGGATCTAATCAATTCTTCTGATCCAAAGATTCTGCTACCCCTTCGCAAATCCTGGGGTGGATTTGTCTTTTAGCTGCTCTCAGGACTCTGATTAGTTTTGAGTGTACTAGCCCTTATGGACCGATATTTGTTTGGACCTGCAGATCCTGCCTGCACATACACTTTTGCATAAAGTCTTGCCATTCAGCTGGCACCACTGAGCTCTGAGGGTCCTAAGATGTGTGGGTTAGAATAGGTCTGATGTTTCTTTGTTTCCTCACAGGATCAAAAATTTGAAACTGTGTTTTTCATTTTTGGAACTGCCAAGTAGATATAATGCACCCTAAGAGAACTCTGTTAAGCATTGAAACGGGTAACATGTATTTCCAGTATTCCCAGTGCAATAGATCTGGAGAAAATATAACATTCTAGAGAGGTCAGAGTTTTTTCAAGGTGTGAGAGAGTGCCTGGGTCAGACGTTTAGCCACAGAGAGCCTTGTGAGGTTTCTGATTGAATAGAGAAGAAGAGCTGTATCTGTCCTGGAGCAGAGTAGGCACTCGCAGCTGTTGAGAGCCTGGACCCAGTAGTAACTGTAAGATCATAGGCCCTCCATAGCAACACCATTCAGGGAGAGGAGCACAGATAAGTGAGTTACTTCTCAGCACATTTTGTTTTGAGAGTAAATTGAAGCAGAGAAGTTGTGGGACAAACAGAATCGCGTACATCACGGAGAGCATCCAGCTGCCTAGAACTGAGAGACTAGACATTCAATCCTGTCTGGTCACTTGTGTCAATTAGCCTTGAAAGTTAACCCTCTCCTGGTACAGGCTGCCAGTAAGGGTGTTTAATTGCACATGAAGGAATGAGCACATATTTTTCTAACTGAGGAAGTATATATTTGTCTCTCCCTAAGATTCTAGAGATTGCATTCTTTGCCCCACAAGTGTCTGTCACTGGGAATGCAAACCCTTTATGTTTTTACTTAAGAGTTCTTAGTGTAAAGTGACGTGTTAGGTTCTATTGTGATCTTTCGTGCTAAATTACAGAGGTGTCATTGGCTTTATTTACATATAGAGTATCTCAATTGACCTGTGTTGCATTACTGTCAAAGGTTTGTTTACCCTTTTATTCCCACTGTGAATGTTCTTCATGGGATCCTAGCCCATTATATTTAATGGTATAGTCTGGTGGTTTACCCCACCGACCAATGTGGCATAAACATTGAGTAGTTTGGTTTCAGGCCAGTCTTAAAATTTCCACAGTTAATTACTACAAAGGTACTGACCACTCCTGCTGCAGGATCGTGAGTGGGGCCACATTGAGCGGCATTGGAGGGTTTAGATACCTCATGCATTTATGTCCGCAATCCGTACCCGCTCCTGTGCCCAGAAAAAGAAGTGCCCTGCTCCATATAGAGTCCAAGGATCCTGGAGAGGCTGAGAAACTGGTTACACATCATTTGGAACTTACTTTGCCTCCTTGTTCTTTATGTATGTGGTCTAATCTTATATTCAGGAAGGACCATTTATCACTTTTTGTTAAAGTAGTGTACTTTACTATTATTGTAGAGCTCTATTGGATTGAATGCGTTTATGGGTTAATCAAGTAAATCTTTGCTAGATGCTTTATCTGCGAAGGTCAATAATAGAAATGTGTGTTCCTTAGTAACATATTTGCTTGTATTTGTATATAGTTACTTGTAATTAGTACACTTGTGAATAACTTTGTTATAATGTTAATTTTACTGTGAACCGTAAACTCTATTGTCACGTGCTGATCTGTTTATGTTTCACTCTCCAGGATGCGAAGACCGTTTTGATCAGGTATGATTATCTTCGTTGATTAGCTCACCATATCAAAAAATTAGAGAGTAGTCATTAAAATTAAGTATGTCACACTGCAGTCTTCTTTATGTATTTTTGCCTCTCCTGTGAGACCATTTTTCAATAGCTCACTATATTTTAGTTAGGTGCGAAGATGGAAGCGACCATGCTTACTTGGAAACACGGTATTCAACTGGGGAGATGTAGGATTATATTTTTTCTTTATATTTTCTTCTTTTATTAGTTTGCAGTCCTCCATAGTTTTTTCGTTTTCTCCATCTTCTTTTTCATTTTCTTTTTTCCATTTATTTCCCCTTTGTCTGTTTATTAATGATTTTATAATATTCTTTATTTTTTCATAGTTTCCTCTGCTAGTTTATATTCAATTTTAGAGTCTCCTTTATGTGCCCCTGGTTGTTTTGTTGTTTTTTATTTCCTGTAATTTCATGCACTAATTTCCATTCTCTTAATGTGGCCTATATCTTACTTTCTGCTTATTGTTTATATTGCTTTTTTACTTCTGTCCTTTTTAACCTTCATTTATACGCTACTTTTTTTCTTTGTTTCTAGTCTATCTTTTACCTTTGTTTTTTCTTTAACTCTTTCTTTAGTTTTTCTCTTTTCTACATTATTTATCCCCTTCTTGGATTGTGTTTTTCATCTCAATTTGCATATTTTATATTATAAAGCAGTATTTTAATATTCATTTTATGGGTTACTGGGTTGAATGGTTGCTGCTGAACCATGCAGTATTCTAAAGACCCGCAGACTCAGGCTTCCCTCCTTACGGCATTGGGAAATTAAATAACATTAAAATGGTTTATAACCCTAATTTTTACAGCTCCTAGAAACAGAAGTGTGATATGATGTGCTACATAATGACATGCTATTAACGGTAGTATTAGTCAATTTTCTAACATGTACTTTTTTATTACTGTTTAACTTTCAGAGCATTGATATATTATTTACGCACATTTACTAAATATGAAATAAATCATTAACATATTTAGTGTTGTTCAGAACAATTGACAGTTTGATTTTCCCCACTGTATACATTCTTTGTCCCTTTCTTATCTTTGTAATGTAATGAAATGTAATATGGATTTTTAGAGCGTGAACTTGTCACCCATGAGGGTACGCAGGCGCTGAGTAGGTGCGGGCTATGCAAGATGGTTCAGTTGAAGAGCCAGGTTTTCAGTGTTTTGCAGAGCTCTATAAGAGACGTGGCTGCAAAGTAAGTGAATGCCCTGCCTCCTCTCTTGCTTCTATGGATACTGGGGGTGTGTGCGAGCGCCAGTGATGTTGAGTGAAGGTTCCTGGTTGGTTGGTGGAAGTGTAGTCAGTGTTTGAGGTAGGTAGGACCCAGGTTGTGTAGTGCCTTGGAGGCATGGGTGAGCTTTTTCAACTGGCAGCGCTTCTGGATGGAGAGCCAGTTTTTAAAAATATATATTTTTAAATATATTTCTTTATTGCCATTTTAGGAACTTACACTGTTCATTTTACATACATCAGACATCTGCATATATTCATTTCAACATCTTATACAGTCTGCTTACATTTTTAAACACCGATACGTCAGGTTTATACTCGTTCCGATACGCCAGCTTGTTTCCTGGATCAAAGGATAACTATACAATTCCCCAATTGCCCCTACCTCTCCCTTCCTCATATTAACCGCAACTCTTACCGCCTCCGCCGCTGCCCATTCGCCCATATCTTTCAACCATGACTCAATCTTCGGGGGAGTAGTACCCATCCATGATATAGCAATTCGTCGTTTGGCTAATGCCAACCCAAGCATTACAAATGTTCAACTCAATTTCTTTTTCTTTGGAGCAGGAAGGAGACCCAGTAACACCTCCCGTATACCTTTGGGCGCGGACCATCCCGTCGCTTCCTTTATTTTTTCTAATATCGAAGTCCAATACTGAGACAGCATCGGGCATGTCCATACCATATGTATAAAATCCGAGTCAGCAGCTCCACATCTGGGGCATCTATCTGATCTTGTCGGAAAGATCCTACTAAGTGTTCTTGGGGAAAGGTATGCCTGGTTATACTGGACTAGCTTAAACCTAACATTCGAATTTATAGCTTTGACCCCTTTGTGTACTTTAATCCAGTCTTTTTCAGTCAGGGGCTCCCCAAGTGTCTCCTCCCATCTAGCCTGAACTTGTAGCGGTGTAACTGTCAAATCCTCTTGCAACGCCCTATTTAAGTGCGTAATAAAGCGTCTCCCCTGTGCCATATAAAGCATAACCTGCAACACCCTGGTTTCCGCAGGTTCTTCTGGGGCGGAAGTCCAGATCTCTCTTGCCACTTGATTTATCTTCCCATATTGAAGGAATTGTCCTGTCCCCAGCTCAAACATTGACTCTGCATCTGGATGGAGAGCCAGTTAAGTTGTTGGAGGAGTGGCGTGATGTGCGCGCAGCGTGGAAGGCTGTGTACTAATCTGGCGGCGGCGTTTTGGATGGTTTGTAGCTTGTGCCACAGGTGTGTGGAGATGCCATAGTAGAGGGTGTTGCTGTAGTGCAGTCTGCCTGTGGTAAGGGCCTGGGTGTCAATCTTTCTGTTGTCAGGAGCGTGCTATTTGATGATTATTTTTTTCTGAGCATGAGGAGTATGTGAAAGCAGGCAGAGGTGACGGCCTGGATCTGATGTCTCATGGTAAGGTTGATGTCCAAGATGATACCCAGGTTTCTGGTGTGGTCGGAGGGCATGGGGGCAAGGCCTAGTCCTATGGCTGCATCTCATTTCTTTTGTTTGACAGTATAGATTCCCCGTCGGATACTTCCCTTTGGGAGATCCCTCTGTTTATTCCATTGACCTAGCTGAATTCCTTGTCCGTTCCTTTACAATCAGAGGTCATATAATCCTTATTCATCTCGCATCACAACCAACATCCACACTTACCTTGCAGAGAACTCCTCATCTCAGGGTGTTCTCTGCACACCCACAGCAGGACACCATCAGACTACAGATTAAGAAGTGTAAAAATAAAATTTAAAAAACAAGGCAGCAAGCATATTCCATAAATGCACCCAGGATCTGGAACAACATCTCTGTGCTCCTAGTCCTCATTGACTTTATTCTTGTCTTTGACCAAGTATAGTGTTACGCTGCCTCTTGGATAGGATTGTGCTATAGAAATACCATATACATATATACATACATACATCTTTTTGTTTGTGCCTTGGTATTCCATTCTTAATTTTCTCTGAGTAAATGCTCCCTATCCTCTCCCTACCTTTTTTTAAATATCTTCATATTTATCTGACTTAATGCATAGTTCTTCTCCTACCCGTACCCTTTGAGCAGATGGGAATTTCATAGCATCTCCACTTGTCTCTTTCCAAGGTATGAAAATATGAAAGATCAGCAAACTGATGTCTATACCTTAATGGAGAACAAAGAGGAGATGGACGAGGAGGAAGAGGAAGATATGGAGGAGGAGGCGGAAGAGGAGGAGGAAGAGGTGGACCTACAGATTAAGATAATTGAATCATTGGGTGAGAAACCACAAACCTTTCATTAGTGTCAACTATAAAGAATGCCCAATAAACTGTGAATGCCAATATTTATCATCTCACCAATATATTTAGTTGGCAAATGTGTTGTTACTAAGAGACTTAAATTCCAACTTATTAAGGAGCTTCAATGCTGGTAATAAAACGAATGCAGTAATTAAAGACAACTTTATAAAACAGGCATGTATCTTTGAATATTTGTAATATACCTATATATTTGTTTACCCAATGTTATGCACTTTGGAGCACCAGCATCATAAGAAAAAGAGGCAGCGTGGACCTGCCGTGATTTGAATAGTGTCCTTTTCAACATAGATAGTTCAGTGACTGAACTAAGTGTCTCTGTTGTCATCTTAAGGCAAAACATATTTAATTGACAGGAATCTATTATAGAACTTAATATTAGTAATACAAAGGGTGCATAATTCACCCTATACCACAGTAGGGGCTTCTTGAGTAGGACTATGGGGCTCCCCCTCCGCACCTAATTTACTACCCCATTGTCGTTTATTCGTGACTGTAACTCTGACAGTAATCCTATGAAAGATAATGATGAATGCCTTCTGCCTGAGCCTCGCTTGTAGTAAAGCGATACAAAAGGGGATGATGGACAGAACGCTTGAGCCAATCAAACACTCACCCCCAGTCAACTGATCTGGGTTTAATCCATCATCATTCTTTAGCTCACTCCACCACCCCAGTTCAGACATGGCCATATGCAAATCAGTCTGACCCTGTGCCTCATGGGAACAGTACAGCCCGAACTGCCAAGCCATGTCTTCCCTGGACCGGAAACAAGCATCCTAGGACCGGTTTCTGGCATTTCAGCCGTCATCAGCCAGGCTTGCTTGAATCCAGTGGCAAAGCGAGCAAGGGACCCACGTCTGGGCATACCCCCGCCAACTTAGGGCGACCAAAGCGATACAAAAGGGGATGATGGACAGAACGCTTGAGCCAATCAAACACTCACCCCCAGTCAACTGATCTGGGTTTAATCCATCATCATTCTTTAGCTCACTCCACCACCCCAGTTCAGACATGGCCATATGCAAATCAGTCTGACCCTGTGCCTCATGGGAACAGTACAGCCCGAACTGCCAAGCCATGTCTTCCCTGGACCGGAAACAAGCATCCTAGGACCGGTTTCTGGCATTTCAGCCGTCATCAGCCAGGCTTGCTTGAATCCAGTGGCAAAGCGAGCAAGGGACCCACGTCTGGGCATACCCCCGCCAACTTAGGGCGACCAAAGCGATACAAAAGGGGGATGATGGACAGAACGCTTGAGCCAATCAAACACTCACCCCCAGTCAACTGATCTGGGTTTAATCCATCATCATTCTTTAGCTCACTCCACCCACCCCAGTTCAGACATGGCCATATGCAAATCAGTCTGACCCTGTGCCTCATGTGAACAGTACAGCCCGAACTGCCAAGCCATGTCTTCCCTGGACCGGAAACAAGCATCCTAGGACCGGTTTCTGGCATTTCAGCCGTCATCAGCCAGGCTTGCTTGAATCCAGTGGCAAAGCGAGCAAGGGACCCACGTCTGGGCATACCCCCGCCAACTTAGGGCGACCAAAGCGATACAAAAGGGGATGATGGACAGAACGCTTGAGCCAATCAAACACTCACCCCCAGTCAACTGATCTGGGTTTAATCCATCATCATTCTTTAGCTCACTCCACCACCCCAGTTCAGACATGGCCATATGCAAATCAGTCTGACCCTGTGCCTCATGGGAACAGTACAGCCCGAACTGCCAAGCCATGTCTTCCCTGGACCGGAAACAAGCATCCTAGGACCGGTTTCTGGCATTTCAGCCGTCATCAGCCAGGCTTGCTTGAATCCAGTGGCAAAGCGAGCAAGGGACCCACGTCTGGGCATACCCCCGCCAACTTAGGGCGACCAAAGCGATACAAAAGGGGATGATGGACAGAACGCTTGAGCCAATCAAACACTCACCCCCAGTCAACTGATCTGGGTTTAATCCATCATCATTCTTTAGCTCACTCCACCACCCCAGTTCAGACATGGCCATATGCAAATCAGTCTGACCCTGTGCCTCATGGGAACAGTACAGCCCGAACTGCCAAGCCATGTCTTCCCTGGACCGGAAACAAGCATCCTAGGACCGGTTTCTGGCATTTCAGCCGTCATCAGCCAGGCTTGCTTGAATCCAGTGGCAAAGCGAGCAAGGGACCCACGTCTGGGCATACCCCCGCCAACTTAGGGCGACCAAAGCGATACAAAAGGGGATGATGGACAGAACGCTTGAGCCAATCAAACACTCACCCCCAGTCAACTGATCTGGGTTTAATCCATCATCATTCTTTAGCTCACTCCACCACCCCAGTTCAGACATGGCCATATGCAAATCAGTCTGACCCTGTGCCTCATGGGAACAGTACAGCCCGAACTGCCAAGCCATGTCTTCCCTGGACCGGAAACAAGCATCCTAGGACCGGTTTCTGGCATTTCAGCCGTCATCAGCCAGGCTTGCTTGAATCCAGTGGCAAAGCGAGCAAGGGACCCACGTCTGGGCATACCCCCGCCAACTTAGGGCGACCAAAGCGATACAAAAGGGGATGATGGACAGAACGCTTGAGCCAATCAAACACTCACCCCCAGTCAACTGATCTGGGTTTAATCCATCATCATTCTTTAGCTCACTCCACCACCCCAGTTCAGACATGGCCATATGCAAATCAGTCTGACCCTGTGCCTCATGGGAACAGTACAGCCCGAACTGCCAAGCCATGTCTTCCCTGGACCGGAAACAAGCATCCTAGGACCGGTTTCTGGCATTTCAGCCGTCATCAGCCAGGCTTGCTTGAATCCAGTGGCAAAGCGAGCAAGGGACCCACGTCTGGGCATACCCCCGCCAACTTAGGGCGACCAAAGCGATACAAAAGGGGATGATGGACAGAACGCTTGAGCCAATCAAACACTCACCCCCAGTCAACTGATCTGGGTTTAATCCATCATCATTCTTTAGCTCACTCCACCACCCCAGTTCAGACATGGCCATATGCAAATCAGTCTGACCCTGTGCCTCATGGGAACAGTACAGCCCGAACTGCCAAGCCATGTCTTCCCTGGACCGGAAACAAGCATCCTAGGACCGGTTTCTGGCATTTCAGCCGTCATCAGCCAGGCTTGCTTGAATCCAGTGGCAAAACGAGCAAGGGACCCACGTCTGGGCATACCCCCGCCAACTTAGGGCGACCAAAGCGATACAAAAGGGGATGATGGACAGAACGCTTGAGCCAATCAAACACTCACCCCCAGTCAACTGATCTGGGTTTAATCCATCATCATTCTTTAGCTCACTCCACCACCCCAGTTCAGACATGGCCATATGCAAATCAGTCTGACCCTGTGCCTCATGGGAACAGTACAGCCCGAACTGCCAAGCCATGTCTTCCCTGGACCGGAAACAAGCATCCTAGGACCGGTTTCTGGCATTTCAGCCGTCATCAGCCAGGCTTGCTTGAATCCAGTGGCAAAGCGAGCAAGGGACCCACGTCTGGCCATACCCCCGCCAACTTAGGGCGACCAAAGCGATACAAAAGGGGATGATGGACAGAACGCTTGAGCCAATCAAACACTCACCCCCAGTCAACTGATCTGGGTTTAATCCATCATCATTCTTTAGCTCACTCCACCACCCCAGTTCAGACATGGCCATATGCAAATCAGTCTGACCCTGTGCCTCATGGGAACAGTACAGCCCGAACTGCCAAGCCATGTCTTCCCTGGACCGGAAACAAGCATCCTAGGACCGGTTTCTGGCATTTCAGCCGTCATCAGCCAGGCTTGCTTGAATCCAGTGGCAAAGCGAGCAAGGGACCCACGTCTGGGCATACCCCCGCCAAATTAGGGCGACCAAAGCGATACAAAAGGGGATGATGGACAGAACGCTTGAGCCAATCAAACACTCACCCCCAGTCAACTGATCTGGGTTTAATCCATCATCATTCTTTAGCTCACTCCACCACCCCAGTTCAGACATGGCCATATGCAAATCAGTCTGACCCTGTGCCTCATGGGAACAGTACAGCCCGAACTGCCAAGCCATGTCTTCCCTGGACCGGAAACAAGCATCCTAGGACCGGTTTCTGGCATTTCAGCCGTCATCAGCCAGGCTTGCTTGAATCCAGTGGCAAAGCGAGCAAGGGACCCACGTCTGGGCATACCCCCGCCAACTTAGGGCGACCAAAGCGATACAAAAGGGGATGATGGACAGAACGCTTGAGCCAATCAAACACTCACCCCCAGTCAACTGATCTGGGTTTAATCCATCATCATTCTTTAGCTCACTCCACCACCCCAGTTCAGACATGGCCATATGCAAATCAGTCTGACCCTGTGCCTCATGGGAACAGTACAGCCCGAACTGCCAAGCCATGTCTTCCCTGGACCGGAAAGGCTGGGCGGCCAGGCACACCCTCTAGGTACAGGAGTGATGCAATGACATCAGGCTTATATTGTGCAGCCCTTCCCTTTCACATCAGTGAGAAATCTAGGCTTCAAATTTGATTCCATCTGTCTTTGAGCCGCAGGTTAGAGTTGTTTCCTTACGTTAAAATCTCTCAGGAAGAGGCTCCATCTGGTTCCTGAGGACAATCGAAAGACCATCATCCATGCCTTGGTTACTTCCAAGTTAGACTTCGCATTAGTCTGTACCTGGGTCTACCGGCTTACTTGCTGCAACGCGGCTATTCCCATAACATAACATTCTGCATCGTGGCTATTCCCATAACCCTTCAGGCTTACCACTCTGACTCCGTCTAGCGCTGGGATGCTCCCGGGTAGCCACGCGCTCTACAAGTCCCTTTTCAATTCAATTAATCTCTTGCAGATCATTCAAAATACGTCAGCACGTCTGATTTAGAAGATCCCGGCTCGCGCATCTGTAGCCGCCTCCTTACCCAGTCTACATTGGCTGCCCGTTGTCAGCCGCATTAAATACAAGGCCTTAATCTTCGCTTATAGAGCCTTGGAGCAAAAAGGCCCTTTATATTTAAGAAGATTGTCTACCTACCGTCGGGCAGATCGTTGCGATCCAGCACTCTAAAGCTTCTGCGCCTTCCCAGGGTTCGCAAGACAAGAGGAGGTGGCCGTTCCTTTTCATTTCAGACTGCCAAACTCTGGAATTTCCTGCCGACTGCTCTGCGTTTCGCTCCTTCTGAATACATTTTTCGTAAACTATTGAAGACTTATTTTTGATGCATTGGCTTTCTATACTGGGGTCTGTTAGTTCTTGTTTGTTCCGCACTCATGCCGCTAGCTCCGGTACCCTTCTTCTGAAGCAGCCATGTGCTTTATAAATTCTATTATAGTGTATCGTATCAGTGGGTGGTGCAAGCAGCAATGCAGCATCTAGATGATTGCTTCGCCGTTGCAGACAGAAGTCCAGTGTGTGGCTTCATGTCATTCAGCTCAGACTCTTAACAACGTTTCCCCCTCAGCATAAAGTGGATTGAATCAGCAAACTTCACTGACCCACCCCACACTGTCATGATATGAGGATGGCAGACTTCAGAAAGTGGTCCTGTCTCCTCACATTTTGTACTGCAAGGCTCCACCTCAGAGAAGAGTAGAAGAATACTAGTGCCATGGATGTCATATCTGAGCAGCTGTGACCCTAGGCTTGCTCCCTGCGACCCCTGCATTGCTCCCTGCAATGCCTGGCACTACCTTTTTGACCCCTGGTGTGAGAGATCCCAAAGGCAGTGGCAGGAATTGAAGGAAAACATGGTTTTATGTGCCTCTTTACTTTTTATCCTAAACTGGGGCATTTAATTAATTTGTTTATATCCTCAGTGTCTCTAGAAGGGAGTTTTAGGGGCACACAAGGAGGCCACAAATAATACTGATGGGGGCTTCCTACAACCTGAAATCATGAGGATTGTACGCATGTGTATTTTATAAATATATTAATTTTTAGACCAATAAAATAATGCAAAAGCTTTCTAAAGCAGATATGTCACTACTCTGATGCCATTATGTCAAAAGTCATCCAGCAGCCCCTTCTCTAACATCACCAGGGTCAAAAATAAATGTGCCGTCACTTCCTGTAATGTCATCAGCAGCGGAATGTTTGGATGATGTCACTTCTGGTACTCTTGGAATTTTGGTGAATCGACGCCAATGACTAGCGTGTGTGAAGTGAATTAAATGAAAAACACAATTGCTGCGAAGCGGTAACAAAAGTCTTACTGCCTCCTTGAACTTAGAGACAGCGGGCTGTAATGATTCTTGGCTGCAGAGAGACAAGAGTCAGAGTTGTATCAAGACTAGCTTGAGACGTGTGCAGCTGCTAACCCGTGCTAAGGTATGGAAAATGAAATGCACAGTTGACCGATTTTATATTAGGAAGAAGTAACATATTGTGCAGCAATTGCCATTGGCTTAGCACAGACAGCAAAGTTGTTCTATCACACCTAAACCCTCTATGATATGGCAGGATTATAAAGTACATAAATATAGGCAGCCCCATGATCATGTATTACAATGTAATGCTAACCATGTCTGTGTATGCCCCTTCCAGAGTTTACCAGCCGCCACTGCTATGACAAGTGACTCCTGACTTGAGTTCCCATAAATAATAAGGACCTTGCACTACATCTCTCAGATAGTCTTGAAGCCAGATTTAGAGGAGGGCTGCCCCATCACTCTCCTTTCAGAAGCTCACCTCGTTGGTCTTGAGGAGAAGACATCCACAGATATCCACCCAAACTGTGGATAAAGCTCCCGGCGTATGGTGGATATTTGTCATTGTTTTTTTTCCCCTTAAAGTGGAAACTTCTTTGGGGCCGGCTAATCCTTAAATTATCCACTTGTAGCCTGATGCATGAAAGAATTTCGCACTCACAAAGCCTACAGTGCACAGTATCTGGCCTTAGTGCCAGGTTTGGTGTTCCAATTTTTGCACAGAGTGACTTGCAGGATTGACCCTTCAATGCCTCTCAGCGGGAGCTGAGCAAGTTCTAGAGGGGCCCAGACTGACCTATTCCTTCCTGGTTGCTGATATCTATACAGAGGTTCTAGAGGATGCACAGAGAGGCTGACTGTTGTTCAAGAGCTGTATAGAATATGCACTTCTGTTGAACATTGAGAAAACCGTCACCCATTATCTGGTGTTGATGGGAAGTGTCATGTCTTGCGGAATCCCTAAAAGATCTTCTGGGGCCCTTCTTCTGGATTTGCCAACTCATTTGCACCAGTCTAGTGCACCTGTACTCGCGTGTTGTGGCTGGAAAAAGTACGCCTCAACCTTGTTCCTCATGTTCTTGGAGGCCGTGTCCTAATTCTGGTAGAGGTTTCTGCAATGGGTCACGTATTCTTGGGCTGGAATAAGGTGCCCTAGTTCGCTTGTTCCTTTTGTTTGTTTGCCTCCCAGGTCATGCAGTCCCACCGCCTTAATGGTATGCTTGTATTTGTGGCCAGATGTTGTTAAGGGGTGACCGCTCTGGGGTCCTGTTCCAGGGTTTGGGGCTTCTTTTCTTCTGCCCTTTTGAGGTAAATGACTGGACAGATCAATCAATCAATCAATCACGGCATTTATAGAGCGCGCTACTCACCCGGGAGGGTCTCAAGGCGCTGGGGGAGGGGGTAAGTTACTGCTCGAACAGCCAGGTCTTGAGCTGCTTCCTGAAGGCGAGATGGTCCTGGGTTCGCCGAAGGTGAGTGGGGAGGGAGTTCCAGGTCTTGGCCGCCAGGTAGGAGAAGGATCTTCCTCCGGCGGTGGTTCTGCGGATGCGTGGTACGGTGGCGAGGGCGTGGCTGGTTGATCGTAGCTGGCGTGTGGGCGTGTAGAAGGACATGCGGTCGTTGAGGTACTTTGGGCCCAGGTCGTGGAGGGCCTTGTGTGCGTGGGTGAGGAGTCTGAACGTGATTCTCTTGCTGACGGGGAGCCAGTGCAGGTCTTTCAGGTGTACGGTGATGTGGCTGTGTCGGGGGATGTCCAGATGATTCCTGTTCTGAGTTTAGTGCTGTTCTTCAATCGCCTCCCTGGTACTACTTGTTTTATTCTTCAGCATATTCTGTCTGGCTATAGTGGAAGGATGTGGCTTGTCAATACTGGTGTGATATGCGGTGGGCTGCTTACCCATTATCGGACTTCCTCACTGCCTTTTGCCATCTGGTCACTTGAAGCCTTCTTGGCTTTCTTCTGTGGAAAACTGGACAGTTCTAATTGATGACTGCTATAGTTTGTAACAGTAACATTAGGCACGGCAGTACGGAGTCTTGCTTACTGACCGCGGGCAGCTTTAGTTTGGTTCCTTCCAGTTTGATGCCGTCTGACCTGGAGGCAGGTAACATCAAAAGGTTCACTCCTGCATGCCATGGGATTCACCTTGTAGAAGTATGGTGCATTGGACATTCAAAGTTGAAATTGCTTATTTTTTAGTTTGGTGGATGATGCTGCTCACACATTGTAGGACCAGCCATGGTAGCTGGTTCTTCTTCTTTCCTATTTGTTTGTCTCTTTTTGCTAATGTCCTTGGATCAGAGACTGGGGATGCGGGGTATGAGTTCAGCCTATGCTTGGCTCTTTTGCATTAGAGTGAGCAAGTGAATTATTTCAGATTGGATGCCCTTGTTTCTATTTTCTATCGGGCTGATGGTGGTCCATCACTGTTGTTGGTGGCCCAGCTGTCCCCAGGTTCTATAGTCTTGTATTCACTAGGTATTTGTTGCCATTTTCTGGAGTTGATGCTTATGAGTTTTGACATCATTTTGGCTATGGTGCAATTCCCTTTAAACATTTATGCAGGCCAATGAATCCCCATTTCCATGCACCTTTGAGGGAGCAGTTATCTTGACTCCGTTACCAGGTTGTTGTTTGCTGTGTGAAGGATTACGGACTTTGCCTGCATATTGCAACCATCCTTGACTTTTCGGGCTCTGTTGAATGTTTGAGGATCTAGCAGCTTTTGTATTGTTTTCCTAGGTGCTTTGTGGTTTTCCTTTCTGCTGGTATACTTCATGTTTGAACCTTTGTTTGGTCGATGATTCAGATTCCTTTTGTTGGTTGCTGCATTTCGTTAGCATGACAAGGCTCGTTGCTAGTGATATGTCATACCTAGAAGTAGTGATTGTGTTTGCCATTGACTCCTTCTGATGCAGAAGAGTTGGGGTTTTGAAAGTTCTGCTTTTCTTCCCTTTAGGTAACTTTTGCTTCATTATTGGCTTGCTGACTCCATCTGCTTATTATCTGCCGGACCATTGCTTCAGGTCATTACTGGAAAAAATGAAAAAGGACACCAATGTCGCAAAATCTATGGGTGCTCTCTGGTCTCCCTCCTTTTGTGGGTCCTTTCTTCGCCCCAACTTCAAACAGGGCACCAGATCTACATCAACAGAAACCTCAGGGTCCTCATATCAAATCCAAGGTCAAATATCAACCTCTAGAGGCTTCTACAGAGGTACTTATAGAGGAAATCATTTCAAAGGCTGCAGATGAGGAAATGCTACTCATACCACAAACACAACCTCCCAACAGTGACTCCCTCAGCATTCCTCCCGACCATCTAACACCTGTCGGGGGGCGACTACAACAGTTCTTCCCAGAATGGCAATCCATTACAACAGATCATTGGGAGTTGGATGGTATCCAATATGGTTACTGTCTGAAGCTCATTACAACTCCTCTAAATATTCCACCCCGCAAACACAAACTTTCCATACAACACCAAGCTCTGCTCAAACAAGAGATAACTGCTTTCTTACTCAAAGGAGCCATAGAGCCACTCCAACCTCAACATAAAGGAACAGGAGGATATTTACTATACTTTCTCATTCCCAAAAAGTGCGGCTCACTGCGACCCATTCTCGACCTCAGACCCCTAAATCACTACATTCTGTCAGAACACTTCCACATGGTCCTCCTTAAGGAAGTTAAACCACTGCTACAAAAAGGTGTCTTCATGCCTGCATTAGATCTGAAGGACGCCTTCTTTCATATTCATATACCCATCCGTCCCGCTCATCACAAATACCTACGGTTTGTCTTCCAGAGACAACACTATCAATTCAAAGTGCTTCCCTTCGAAGTCACCACCGCCCCTCGGGCATTCACAAAATGCCTAGCAGTGGTAGCAGCACATCTGCGCAAAAAAATCATTCACATATTTCCTTACTTGGACGATTGGCTTATAAAAGCAAATGGCTCCCACGTTTGCAACCAACATACACAAAAAACAATCACCCTACTACATCGTCTAGGGTTTACCATCAACTTGCAAAAATCGCACTTCCAACCATTACACATTCAACCATATTTAGTATGCACACTTGGGGTTAGCATACCCAAATACAGGCAGAATACAAAACATTCAAACACTAGCCCAACAGTTTCAAACCGGGTCTAAATCACAGTCAGGGCAGTCATGCGTCTTTTACTCATGATGGCATCCTTCATTGCAATAGTCCCACATGCCCGCCAACATATGAGACCGCTGCAAGAATACCTCTAACATCATTGGAATCAGTCACAGATTCAACTACACAATCTAGTGTTGATAGACAGCCACACACATCACTCTGCAGTGGTGAAACTCACAAAACCTGTCCAAGGGGCGGCCGTTTCTAGACCAGTTCCCCAAGCCATTCTTACAGCGGATGCTTCTCTGACAGGTTGGAGGGCTCACCTTCAAAATCTTATGATTGAGAGAGTATGGGATGCCAAACACCAGGGTCTCCATATCAATTACCTAGAGCTTCAAGCTGTTCACCTAGCATTAAAGCATTCCTAACTCACCCAATAGAGAAGGTTGTACTGATCCGGACGACAACATGACAATCTTGTACTATTTACAGAAACAGGTAGGGACCCACTCTCTACAATTATCCCGCCTAACCCAGACCATCTGGCGCTTAGCTTTACTTCGCAACATTAATCTCCTAGCAGAACACGTGCCAGGGACTAGCAATCAAGTTGCAGACCTCCTCAGCAGGATGCAGCAATAAGTCCACGAATAGCGACTCCCCACCCAAAGTCCTCCTACCATACTTTCACAAGTGGGGGTTTCCACAAATAGACCTCTTTGCAACCACACAAATCGCAAAATGCCCAAACTCCGCGTCCAAGTTCCCACACCCACAATCCTATGTCAATGCTCTATGGATGAAATGGTCAGGGTTATTTGCCTAGGCTTTTCCACCTCTCCCACTACTTCCGTTTGTGGTCAGAAAGCTCAGCCAATCCTCCCTCACCTAAGTACTAATAGCTCCAAATTGGGCTCATCAACCATAGTTCACCACACTACTGGAACTCTCACAAGTTCCACACAAGAAACTTTCTCTCAACCCGGACCTTCTCACACACAACCATGGTGAAATCAGAAATCCCAATCCCAGGGAAATGAACCTTGCCATATGGTTCCTGAAGTCATAGAAACTGGGTATCTAAACCTGCCACAGCAGTGCATGGATATTCTTAAAGAAGCTCGAAAGCCTACAGCTAGAAAGTGCTACGCTGCCAAATGGAAACTATTTGTCCTCTACCGTCAGCGTCAAAAAGTAAACCTATTAGATGCACCAGTACAAACCATCATTTGTTATCTCCTGCATCTCCAAAACTCAGATCTAGCCTACACTTCAATACGCTTACACCTTGCAGCCATTGCAGCCTATCTACAAAATATGTTTTTTTAAGATACGAGTCATTAAAGCATTTATGGAAGGACTTAAAAGAGTAAATCCACCCAAACTTGCACCAGCTTGGAATCTCAACATTATACTAACAAGGCTCATGGGGCCACCATTTGAGCCACTACATTCCTGCCAACTCCAATACTTATCTTGGAAGGTAGTATTTTTAATAGCTATCACTTCACTCAGACGTGTCAGTGAGCTCCATGCTCACTGACAACCAAGAACCTTTCTTCCAACTCCACAGAAACAAAGTAGTGCTCAGAATAAACCTAAAGTTTCTTCCCAAAGTAGTCTCAGCTTTCCATTTTAACCAATCAATTGAATTACCTGTCTTCTTACTGCAACCTGAAATTGTTGCGGAGAGAGCTCTTCATACTCTAGACATAAAAAGAGCTTTAATGTATTATATCGACAGAACCAAAACATTTAGGAAAACCAAGCAATTATTTGTTGCTTTTTCACCTCCCCACACTGGAAACCCAATCGCAAAACTTGGGATTTCTAGATTGATAGTCAAATGCATTCAAACTTGTGATGCTAAAGCTAAAGACATTTACATGTTCCCCCTAGGGCTCACTCAACTCGCAAAATAGAAGCCTCTACGGCATTCTTGGGGAACATACCCATTGCTGACATTTGCAAAGCAGCAACATTGTCCACTCACACACTTTCACAAAACATTACTGTGTGGATGTATTAGCACCCCAACAGTCAAATGTTGGACAAGTAGTGCTATGTACTATTTTTCAAACAACTGCTACTCTCACAGGCTAGCCACCACTTTGGAAGAGGGACTGCTTTACAGTCTATGCTAACCATGTGCATCTATAGCGACATGCCTCAAACTGATTGTTACTTACCCTATAAGCATCTGTTCTTGGCATGTAGTGCTGTGGATTCACATGCGTCCACCCTCCTCCCCGGGTGCCTGTGTAGGTCTCAGTTTACTTTTATACTTACCTTCGTTCACATTACTTGCATGGACATCACATTACTGACACTCTAACTCCATTCTCACCCACCTGTGACAAAACAATCTAACAATGGAGTTGATGCCCATGCTCCATATCACCGAGAGGAGAAGTCACACAGCCTTGTGACTTAAAAAGACTTCTTTGATTAAAAACAACTTGCAATCATCTGAGCCCAACACTAGATGGCAGACTTATGCTAAGCATGTGAATCTACAGCACTACATGCCAAGAACAGATGCTTACAGGTAAGTAACATAATCCTTTCTAATACTTGGTCGGTCATGTATCTCAGGACATCAAAAGAATGTATAATGTCAGAACTACTTAAAAAGATACCTTTGTGCATGTTTAATATTTTGCGTACTGCAATTGTAGAACTTCAGATACGGGTTCCAGTCTTCAGTTATGACTCTCCACTGTCACTTCACTTATCTGCATGCGGTCAGCTGTGAAGTACAGAAAAGCAGCACACAGCACTATAGAAAACTCACTATAAATTAATACTAAAATCGTTGCATTCAGCTCTCAATGTCACAACAGATTTTCAAAGACCTTTGCCTCCTAGCCATGGTACTTGAGGTTACAATAATCTTACCTTATGTAAGAGGCTCGTTTTCCAAGAACTAATGGCATTTGATGTCACTTATACTGATCAGTAGAATATATATCTTAAGCATTTCAGTAGGAGACCACCTATGTACTGGGTGAATACAGGGAGTTTAATAAGAACGTGTTATTTTTATTTGTGGCTCATAAGACTTTGGGTGCAGACATCCAGTGGGAGGCTATTCTAGAGGCTTGGTCTGTGGCAGTGCTGTGTCTGTCTCCTCTGCTCTTGCACCTGCTTCCAGAAACCACTTGGAGGTTTAGTTGGACTGAGTGGTAAGTGATGGAGGGCGGGAGCGATGTAACTTATCCTGAAGGGATGTAGGTGTTCCACCATCCAGGCACTAGTGTGTGATGCACAGGATCTCGAATGACATTCTGGGCTTGATTTATATGTTTGCATCAAAGGAACTCCTTCACCTCAAAATTCCTACGAAAATTAGGACATAGATAAGTCCTTGTTGCGCTGCAGAAATGTGCAACAAAAAAAAGCGGGATTCAAGGGCTGCCCCTTACAGCCATCCGGAGTGCCAAGGAGCAGCCGTGCATCCGCGGCTACAGAACTGAAACATCGCTGCGGCTCAAGATGCCGAAGAGCCCTGCTAAAGTTAAACAAGCCTCTTGCTGATCGGGATCTTACTTCCAGAGTTGGCAGAGGTTTATTCACATGGGGCAAAAGCCTAACAGGAATAGAGTTAGACTAGTTTATGTTTATGGATTAGTTAAATTTAGGAATAGACTAAGGGATTGGGAGCTGTAGACGCAGGGCCGGCTTTAGAGCTGGTGGCGCCCGGTGCGACAATGTTTGTTGGCGCCCCCCAATGACCACCTCCACCATGGATTCCCTCACTATCTCCCTTTAACAGTGCTCAAGTCTCCATTACCACTCTCTCTCAGATGCAAATATAGCACTCTCTCTCAGATGCATATATAGCGCCACTCATACCAGTGTAGGGTGTCAGAGCACTTTGCATCACACACACATTACACAGAGACAATCAATCATACGTGAGTAACTCAGCATATAGGATATCTTACATAAGACAGAGGACTACAAAGTGTAGGAGTCACATGTCATCAATACTGGTAGGCAGTATAGTTTAATAGTGCTTGGTCTAGAGAAGCACAAACTCAGAATTTGAAAAGGAACACCATAGTTGGGGGTTCACTTTAATAATGAGAATAGATTTATGCCCAAATTAATCCTTTTTGAAACATTAATCTTTGCTCAAATCTATACTGTGCAGCGTGCATGCAGTTCTTTGATAAAAGTTAATAGTTCAGTACAATTACAAAGTGCATAGAATGTAAATTGGTCAGTGGGTTACTGTTTTTGAAAGAGACATCATTTTGTTACTTGCAATTTATAAGTTCAAATCCTATATTAGGATTTTAACTTATAAATTGCTTTGAACTTATAAATTGCAAGTAACAAAATGATGTCCCTTTTAAAAGGAGTAACCCACTGACCTATTTACATTCTATGCACTTTGTAATCTGCTCGGTACTTGTTTTCTGCAACAGGCATATTAACCATCTGCGCCACTTTATAGTAAGTCAAACTCCGATCTCTCTTCAGGAAGAACATTAATCACAGGATTTATCCTGACACTTTTTTGTTGCCTGGAAATTGCTGGAGGAAACTAACGCGGCAGCAGGTGCTTTAAAATAATAATAAACTTGCAAACACAGCGCCCCCCTGGAAGCCAGCACCCGGTGCGGTGGCACCGGTCGCACCTCCCTAGAGCCGGCCCTGTGTACACGTATGGGATTGTAGTATTGGGTAGGGGTAATTGCCTTTTTTAGATTTCAGAACATTTCCACATAAAGTATTTCTAATCGTAAACCCTGATTGTATATCCAATTTTTTTTATTTTCCATACTGTTTTAATTTCCTGTATTTGTCTTTTAGAGTGGAGATGGGCCCGTCGCTTTGCAGGTAACTACAGATTGTCCTTTCTTTTGGTTTCCTCACTTCTTAATTCTCTTTCTCTTCTTGTTATGGGAGTGTTTTCAAGGAGCTGCACCTGAGAGCCTCTCTGTGCATTTATTTGATATCATTCAGTTATTAACAATGTGCAGCATGTCGGAGGGTCTCTGTTGTTAGTTAGATGGACTCTTTTTTTTCTTGCTTTGGTATTATTCATGCTTTGGCAATAGAGCACATCAGAGCATACAGCAGCTCTTTGGGAGAGAACAGACGATGAGCACTCCTTCAGGGGCCTGTAACTCTGCTGTGGTCTGTGCCATCGCTGGGTTCTTCACTGCTGCTAGTACCTACACGGCTGCTGGGATCTTCACCTCTGCTTGGAGCTACACTTCTATTGCGGCCTATATTCTTCTGTGGTTTGTGACACTGCTGGGTTCTGCACGGCTGCTGGGATCTGTACCACTGCTGGGGTCTGTCCGCTGCTGGGATCTGCAGTACTGCTAAGCACTTTGCCACTGCTGGGGTCTGCACCACTACTGGAATCTGCACTGCTGCTGGATCTGCACTGCTGCTGGAATCTGCACTGCTGCTGGGATCTGCACTGCTGCTGGGATCTGCACCACTGCTGGAATCTGCACCACTGCTGGAATCAGTAGTGCTGCTGTGGTCTGTGCCACTGCTAGGATCTTCAAAACTTCTGGGATCTGCAGCTCAGCTGGTACTGGCAGGAGCGGTTCCTCCATGAGAGCAGAGGAGTGTTGCCCGCTAAAGAAATGCCCCAGAGCAGTTGAAAAATAAGATGGTAATAAAGTTTATTTATTATCATTTTATTTTTCAGCAACCCGTCTTAAACTGATTGTCAAGATGGGGCGGGGCAATTGCTGTTGAGTGGCAGCAGGGAGCTGTGCACTTATGTGTAAAGTGTGCATGTCCCTTTGGCTGGCCGTCTTACGACGGCCAGCCAGACATGCGTATTTTAAACTTCTCTAACCTAGCTGTCTTAGACGGCTGGGATAGAGAAAGCACAGGCCTCCAGTGCTCTAAAGAGCGCTGAGAGAGGCTGCTAGCTCCAATCCTGACGCTGCTCTCATGCTGTTTACCAGCATGAGCAGCGCCAGGATTGGGTAGTGCCGTTTCCTGGGTCCAGAGTTTCTAGGAGAGAAGACACACGAGAGAGGAGGACCTCTTGCAGCAAGTCCGAAAGGTAAGTGCCATTTTTTTTAACTTATTTAATACCACCCGTATGTTGCCCGCCTCACCACTCTAAATACATGCCAGCCGCCACTGGATATTAGGTTCTGTAGTGCTGCTTGAGTCTCTGCCACTGCTGAGGTACTTCACTGCCGCTAGCACCTGCACCACCTGTCATGTAAAATTCTCTTTTCAAATATGTCACAAGCAAGCGAAAGTCAGTGTCACCTTGAAACTTCATTCTAAAATGTTATGTTTTTTTTTTGATAAACAGATTTTGAGTTTATGCATAGGAAAACAGTACAACACACGTTGCTCAGCAAGGAAAGTCACAATCTGCAAATTCCAAAGCGTATACACACAATTGGCATAGTACCCCACTACAAAGCAACAATAACATTGGCACTGGCATCCTCTGCCTCGAACAGTCCCATAGATTTATTGACCCAACCACTTCCCCTATACTCGGCTATGCTTAAGGGGGCAACCCCTGGCTTCATACAGTGATCACTCCTGCAGGGCACACCAATTCACCCCGACGCTATTGTGAAAGGGTGGGCAAAGAAGAGGACCTCCATCGGGCAGCGATGTCCCATTTGGCATCCATAAGAGCCGTCCCAAAGAATGAGCGGTCTGCCCTCGTACCCCCAGGACCTTCAAGGACACCCAATAGGAGCATTAAAGGGGAAAGGGGACGTCCCATCCCAGCACTTCATTTAATTCTCGCACCACTGCAGAACAGTATCTTTGAATTATGGGGCATTGCCAGACCACATGATAGAAGTTGGCAGGAACGAGGGCAAGAGGGCTCGAGGAGAATTCTCGCCTGATACATCCGAATCTGGGGAGAGATAGGCTCCTTATAAGTAGTATGTTTGGACCAAGTGTAACTTGGAAGAAATCGTGGTACTTCTTGGCATCATCAAGGCATCGCGCCAGTCATCACCTTCCATTGGACCTATCCATGCCTCCCTCCGGGCTGTAAGGTGGTCCAAGGTACCTGGCGTATTAATTATCAAGGTTCGGTATATTTTGGAGACCCTTCCCTTGCCCAAGTCACCCATATTATGGTTTTAGTATGGTCAAATTTTAAATCATGTTGATTTATTTATCCATTTAACTGCTTCTTTTTTCAGTCTGCGTTAGCCTAGACTTTTTGGTTTTACTAAAATTATATGTATAATATACTTACTAAAAGGGCCTTTCAGCCAGCTCTCTTCATCTATGTCTGTTGTTGTGTCGGTCACATTTTGTATCCACCCACTACATCATACAGCATTGGGCAATGGGTCAGCCTACTTAAGTTACTGGCTTCACTTTGAATGACTGCATTTTGCTCTTTCGCAAGGAGGGCATCCACACACAAGGTAGTTCCATTCGGTGTTTTTTGTTTTTACTTTATTATTATTTTAGTCTTGCCTTTGTGTTTAGAGGCTGATGTGATAGCAGAACACTTTTGATGTGAGCACATGGTACATTTCTGCTTTCAGTTTCTATATCCTACTAATGATGCTGTAAATTCCTTTTGGAGTGGCCTTTGTTTATCTAACTGTTGCTATTTTATTTAGGACGTCAAAAACAAGGTGATGGATGGAATGCTTGAATTAATGTCAGCCACTGGTCATCTCTCACGGCTGCATCCCAATCCTTCCCCTTTTGCCCACCATGTCACCTTGATTTGGAACCAGTCATATGCAAATCAGTCTTGACCCTGCTCCAATGGGAACAGTCCAGCCCGAAATGCCAGGCCCCCCATTAACCGGAACACAAGCAACCCAGACTGGTTTCTCCCTTATTAGGGCTCATCAGCCAGATATAGCTTGGTTTCAGTGGCACAGGGAGCACGGGACCCACGTCTGGGCATACCCAAAACACTTTGGGCATCAAAAACAAGGTAATGGATGAAATGCGTGGATTAATCTCAGCCACTTGTAATTGCTCGGGTCGCATCCCAATCCATACTTTTTACCTATCTGCAACCCTGTCTATCTATATCTTTGCAACTCTATCTGCCTATTTATCTCTATCTTTGCAACCGTAGCTATCGATATCATCATCAAAATAGCTTTTATTTCGATTTAAAAAAAAAAAGCACATACATAATTTAATACAGTACAATAGAGTGCAAATTCGCGTATCACTACAAAGTACTTGCAGGTCAAAATCATGCTAAAATTAAGTGCTACTTGGATGAAACATGTTAAAAGCATGATAAAAGTCATATTAAATTTCAATCCCTTCTTATTCCTTGCTAAAGAATGAGCTGCGACGTGTCCGATTTTAAACTCTCAATGCCTCAAAAAATGTCCTGGTCCCCATGTTACAACATAGTGGTTTGATCCACTTCCTTCTCGGGTTAGTATATGCCTGACAAAAGAACAAGACGTGCAAGATTCTCTTCAGTGTTTAAAGTGCATAGTGGGCAATTCGCTTCCCCCCCCCCCCCAACAGTGGGACTAGATGACCATCGGTCTGTGTTTGAATTGATCTGAAAAATATCAAAACGAAACTTCATGAAAAGCATCTGTTAGTTGCGATTGTACATTGTCAATCAATCAATGGCTTGTAGAGCGCGACTACTCACCCGCAAGGGTCTCAAGGCGCTGGGGGGGGGCGGGACCTGCTGGTCCGTCGAAGGCGCTGTGGTTCAGTCGAAGAGCCAGGTCTTAAGGTCCTTCGGCAGAGAAGCTCCCCACTGGACCACCAGGGATGAGGCAGGCAGGCGGGTGCCTGCTGTTGGAGGAGGGCCTTGAACACCAACCAGCAAGGGTCAGGGGCAGCAGCTACCGGGCGAAGCTGTTCGGGAAGGGAAGCAGTTCACTGACCAGGCCAGTGAGATTGCTCCATATAAAGTTCCAAACTTGGAAGCAGATTAAAACTTAAAAATTGTGCTGAAAGCCTTCCTAAACTGGGATTACAATGGACGCTGTATAATATGTATTCCTAGTAGATTTGTTTCAAGACCTTCTTGGAATGGGCTGTTAGTGAAGTAGGGTTGTTCCAGAAGCAGCTCAAACATAGCTTGTTAAACCAGGCCTGTACATGGTGAAACCATGGATAAGTGATGTGTGCATCAAGCTCCAGGGGATCCCTCTGTCCCCCTTATAACAAGTAAGTTAATGTGTGACCGAGAGTCTTACCCAAAATAATAGGGGTCTTAAAGCGGCTAGATGTTTTAATCTCCTGATACCAGTTTCATAATACACAGGTATCATTGGTGTGCACTTGGGGAGGGATAGGAGCATCCCTACAAATGTATTTTCGCCCACAGTGAGTGTATCCATATTATTCTCACCCCACAGTTCCGCCCCATAATGGGCCACCATTTGGACCATTTGTATACCACCAAGGCTGGTGGCACTGCCTTTGATTTGGTGGCTTGGTGTATTTGTACAATTGCCATGGAATTCTGGAGCAGAACTGTTTTGGATTTTTTTATTGGTGTGTCTATTGTAATACCTAGATAACTAAAATTAGTCATGTTCGCCAGTGGACAGCAATCTTTTTCTAAAGCTCTTATGTGGTCTGATGGCCATATATTTTGTCTTATGGGAGTTGATTTCTAGACCCTTTAAGTAACAGTAATCGTTAAAGCTATCTACTAGCCTTTGCAGCCCTAGTGGTGTCTGAGATAATAAAATAGTATTATCGGCAAACAATAATGCAGATACTGGGACCCCCCTAATTTCGGGGAATTGTGATTGCACTTCTGTAAATATTGCACAATGTCATTGATGTATAGTGAAAAAAGAGTAGGTGCCAACACGCATCCCTGCCTCACACCCCTGTTAATGGGTATAGCATCAGCGAGTTCACTTCCATGACCCTAGCGAACCCTGGCATATTTATCTTGGTGGAGTCGAACTATGTGTACCAAAAGGTCGGCTGGAACATCTTGGGTTCTCAATGAGTCCCTTAAAGAGCCCCTTGGGACCTGGTCAAAAGCTGCTTTCAAGTCAATGAAAGCTTTGTACAGGTGTCCTCCCCTCAGTTTAGTGTATTTCCATGCTATGCATAAAAGTCTAAAGACCTGATCAATCGTACTGACTCTCGATCTAAAGCCTGCTTGGTATGGTGAGAGGATGTTATTCTCATCTATCCAATTGCTGAATTTAGTTCAAACTTGTTTTGCATATACTTTTTGCAAGGTATCAATTAAACTGATCGGCCTGTAGTTAGCAGGCTCTTGCTTGTTGCACTTTTTAACAAGCATTTGCGATGCAATAGGTCTCGCATTTACGCGAGTTTAAGCTATTGGCATTGTAAATGACAATGCCTTTTATTTATGTTTTAAAAACGAAAACAAAAATAAAAGGCATTGTTATTTGCAATGTCAATAGCTCAAACTCGCGTAAATGCGAGACCTATTGCATTGCAAATGCTTGTAGGAAAGTGAGGTTTTTTTTCTTTTTCGCGCCCCTTCCTGCCCCTCCCCTTGTCTCCAGTGAACTTTCTTTGCTGGGTATGCTGACAAGCGTCCGGAATGCTCAGACACACACACAGAGCTCTCTGGTGAAAACAAACATGCACAGCCTACCCCCCTGACCCACGCTTGTGTTTACATTCAGCTGTGACGCCGGTGCAGCTTGGAAACGGTCGCCTTTTTAAAAAAAACATAATGTCTTTCCAGGAAATGTGCCACCTAAACCCAATACGTGAAAACAAGTGGCGCTGATCTCAGCAGCTCGACGGAGAGGAGCTCAACTTGCGAGGAGGAGTGAAAGGGGGTAGGATTGGATAGGGGATGGTTTTAGCACGTAGCGAAATGGAAACAGCCTTTTATTCTCAAGTTCCCCTGTTGCACACCACAAACATCCCTACCAGAACTGACACTGTGTGGTACATTAGTGAACGACGTTATTTGAATATTTTGCCATAAGTAGGCAATATGTCAGCCTGCTGAATCAGCAATGAAGTAGGAACATGCGTATCACCTTTCTGCAGTAAGTTAAATAAAACAACGAAAAAAAACACTTTTCCAGGAACTTTCTGTCTTTGGAGGCGTGATGCAGAGCTGTGGACATTTTCGATGTTAAATTTAACAAGCTCTCGCCATTGCGCAAAGGCAGCCGCTTGTTTATATTTGCATTGCGCTTTCACTTTAGCGCGATGCAAAAATAAACACGCGGTCACCCTTGCCAAAAGCGACTGAAAAAACATAGTGCCTACTGACTAACAAAGGAGACCGTGTAACGCCGCAAGTAAACGGTCTAGTCCGGATGGGCCGTCCAAAAAGGAGACAGGGCGGTAACAAAGAAGCCTCATTTTCAATCACAAGCCAGCGTTTACCATAAACGATGACGCCAGCCAATAAAAAAGATGGGCGGGGCTTCAACTCCACTTCTGAAATCTCCTCCAAGACAATATGCCTCGCAGAGCGAGCAGCGCATGCGCGCTGCAACGCTAAGCGAGACCTAAAAATGGGGATGATTTCAGCTCATCTTCATGTATCTGGTACTGGGGCTCCCGAGGCCACTGCATTGCATAGCAAGTTTACATATGGGGCCCACTCTGCCTTATCATGTCTCTGAAGGTACCCCAGTATTTTGTAGGGACCTGGTGCTTTTCCTAGCTTAATTGCATCCATTGATTCTCTGGTCTTGTCTAAGCTAAAATAGGAGAGGTATGCTGTGGCCCGGTTTACTTCAGCATAAGTTAGCCCTTGTGATGCAAGAGGACCTAGATACATTAGAATAGAAGTGAGTAAAAAGCCTGCTCTGCTCCATGTACCAGGATCCATGTAATGATCTGTGCTTGTATAACCTTATTTACTACAATGAGCTATTGTTTTCCAAAATGCGGGATGATCTTTGTTTCTTGTCGCGGAATTCAAATCTTTCCAGTTGGCCTCGTCCCATTTCGTTTCAGCAAAAACTAGCACTTTGTTATACTCTGCCCTGGCGTCTCTCACTAACTTCATATTATTAGTCTTCAGGGCCCCTAATAATCGCTTCTTAGCTGCTTGGTAATCCTTAGTGTACCAGGGATTGTTCGACGGGCACCTAGATGTACCTGCTTTCAAACATCAATATCTTTGCAACTCTATCTATCTATCTATCTATCTATCTATGTAACAATCGGTATGTATGCAACCCTTTCTATGTATGCAGCCCTTTCTCTCTCGCTCTCTATCTATGCAAATGTCTATCTGTCTTGTCTCTCTATCTTTATCTCTGTCTGCCAGTCTATCTATAAAGATGGGCTGAAAGTCTCCGTTATCGATTCCATCTCCGATAATGAAATGGAAATTTGTATTTTTAAAATCGACTTAACTCCTCAGAACAGCCTTAAGGGTGCTCTTATATATCGCCCCCCTGGGCCGACTAAAGATTTTAATTTAAAAGTGATGGAAAAGATAGCCACTCATACAATAATTTCTCAACACTTCTTGTTATTGGGGAATTTTAATATCTATGGTGAAGACAGTGAGAACAGAGATGCAGCTAACTTTCTCGCCGATATGGCGGCATTGGGCCTTGCAAAGATCAATATGGCCCCACCCATTGGGCGGATCATAAGCTGGATATCCTACTAATTCACCCTGTATATCTGCTGATCCCCCTCGCCCTGTGATTTGGTCAGACCACTGTTTGATTCCATTTCAGATCAAGGGCTGCGTTAAATCTCAAGCCCCTGCGAACAAACCGCACAGCCACAAAAGGCAATGGCACAAAGTTACTCTTGATGCCTTCAACAAAAACTTTGTCCCCCCAACATTTGATGGGCATATGGACATAGACAAAAAGCTTAGGGTCTTTAATGAGGCTGTAATTACGGTGATAGATACTCTCGCCCCCCTGAAATTACAACAAACCAACAGTCATAAAAAATGCGCAGCTTGGTACACCCAGGATTTATGTAATGAAAAATGGAAATGTAAAAACCTGGAAAAACTTTGGCGCAGAACCCATACGGAAATGGAGAAACTTAACTTTAAAGAAGCTCTTACTTCTTACCATAAGAATCTAAGAAAGGCACGGAAAGCCCATGATATTCTCAAGCTCAATCAAGTAGGCAACTCAACTAAAGAACTTTACAAAATTCTTAAGACTTTCTCCAACACTACCGCTTGTAATTTACAAATTCCTCCTTCCCAAGTACTATGTTATGTTAATTTGCATTTGTAAAGCGCCAAATCACCAATGGTCTCTAAGCGCTATTGATCCAGAACCCCAAAGTTCCTTAATTAATTGCTGGTCACACAGAGATTGGGGGAGGTTTATCCAAATGACTCCGTAAACAAGATGGTTTTAAGTTTCTTCCTAAATGGGAGTAGCCTGGCTTCCCCACGTAAGCTCTCCGGCAACTTGTTCCAGAGCTGGGGAATCACAACCGAGAAGGCACGCCCTCCCATAGTGGCTCTATTGAATCGCGGGCAGGCCAGCCGGTTTGTCTCAGATGAACGGGCACGTAAAGCTTCAGACGGTCTTTGATGTAGCAAGGTGCTGCTCCAAACTGGGCTTTATGTGCAATGCACAGGCCTTTGAACCTAACCCTCTGCTTGATAGGGAGCCAGTGTAGTTGTTGTAGCAGGGGTGTGGCGCGTTCTTCTAGGCAGTTTGAAAATCAGTCTTGCCGCATCATTTAAGACCACCTGAAGTTTCCCCAAGAGTTTCTCAGGAAGCCCTTTGTAAACTGCGTTGCCGTAATCCAGGCGTGACAGAATTAATGCCGACACAACGGTGCGCATGGTGGAAAAACGATAGCAGAGGTGCAAGTTTCCGGAGTTGTCTTCTCAATCCCACGCAGCTCCCCACTACTGCAGTTACCTGATTGTTCATGGTTAATTTGGTATCTAACCTGATACCCAAGCTTTTCACAGCTGGCACCGGTGTCGGGGTGGTGCCAAGCTCTTGTGGCCAGAAGAGACTGGACCAGGGGTTAGCCCCTGTGGTAAGAGCAAGAACCTCTGTCTTATCGGGATTTACCTTGAGTGAATTGGAGGTCATCCAATTCATCGTGAACCGGAGGATGTTCTGTACCTTAAGCTGTGCCTGGGTAGAGTTGTCGATACGCACGATTAGTTGGGTATCATCGGCATAGTTGAACACCTGACATTCCAGTTTGGCCAGTGCTTCCACCAATGGCTGAAGGTAAATATTGAAAAGCATGGGGGACAACGCAGAGCCCTGCGGAACCCCACATGGCAAGACTCCATGCCTAGATGTATACTCCCCTAATTGGACCTTTTAGGACCGATCTTCCAGGAAAGAAACGATCCATTGGAGGACTGTCCCAGTAACTCCCAGCCGCCGGACCCGGGCCACCAGCTGTGCATGGTTCACCGTGTCGAACGCGGCTGAGAGGTCCAAAAGGATCAGTGCAGAGGGGATCTTCCTGTCGGCAGTGAGCCTTAGCTCATCCAACACTGAGAGCATCACCAACTCAGTGCTGTTGTGGGCTCTAAATCCTGCTTGCCGAACATGTAGCAGCTGGTGGTCTTCCAGAAAGGACGAAAGCACTCTAAGCACGTGTTGCTCAAGTACTTTGGTCAAGAAAGGAAGTCTGGAAATGGGTCGGAAATTTTTCAAGTTCTTGCTGTCCGCCCCAGCTTTCTTTAGTAGTGGGATCACCATGGCTTCCTTAAATTTTTGTGGGACCTTCCCCATTGCCAATGATAGGTTTAGCAGGGACAGAATTTCTGGCCCCACCACCGGGCAGCCCATTTTAAACACTCTAGGAGGACAGGGATCTTCTGGTGACCCAGATTTTACTTTGGCCATGGTATGGGCTAGACCGTTTAAGTCAAGTGCAGGGAAGACAGAGTGTGTAGCCCTGAAAGTCTGGTGGGTCTGACACAGGAAAAGGACAGGGACTTATACGGGTATTTCCTATATCCCTAACCATGTCTTGGACCTTGGAAAAAACCTTTGACCTTGGAAAAAATCCTGTATCTTGTCACAGTCAACCTGGTTGGCGACCATCCTTTGTTCTTTCTTTTGGCTCAGCTCTCTAAGTACATTAAAGGTCTCCTTCTGTATGTCAGTGACCTCCTTAATCTTCAGTTCATAATAGGTGGATTTAGTGGTAGTAATTGATGCTTTATAAAGGGCCAGTTTTGCTTTGTGATTCTCCCGGGCCTTTGGCTCATAAACTTTCCGCCAATGCCTTTCACATTGACGAAGGGCCTGTTTATCCCTTCTTAGTTTCTTTAGTATACCATGGGGCACCCTTAGTTCTGTCAGTTATCTTTTCCCACCAGGCAGGGGCCACCCTGTCGATGGCTGTCCTCAGCCGATGAGTGAGTTTTCCATACTCCAGATCCGGGTCACCGGACTGCGTCCCTGGGTGAACTATCTCATTCAATGCTACCCTTAAGCTTGCGTCCTCTATCTTGCGCCAGTTCCGTACCGATCTCCACACAGAAGGTAGGTGATCTGGTCGGCTACACACCGGGATCTTAAAGCTGATCAGATGGTGATCTGACCAGCTACAAGGTCTGCACTCTATTGGTAGCGTGGCTGAGGACGTGGTCGAAATGAGGTCTAAGGTGTGGCCCTTCTCATGAGTGGGGGTCTCCACAATTTGTTTCCGCCCCAACATGGTCATAACCTCTCCAAACCCACTAGCCACGCGGTCTCTTGGTATCAGGTCCCAGTGATAGTTAAAGTCCCCTAAAACAAGAATCTGTTGATATTTCGAGCAGAGGTCACTAACCACTTCATGGAACAGATCATATTATCACTATGTGACAACCTAGCTAATTACTTTGATGCAAAAATAAACTTAATCTATGATCAATTCCCTCAGGTTTCTAATTCCCTGGATTCTTCAAATCTGCTGCCCTCTACTTTGAGATTGTCTGTGATGGGCCTTCAACACTTTAATGTGATACAGATATCTCAGGTAGAAGCCATGTTGAGAACGTCGCAATCCGGTTCTCCCCTTGATATTATGCCAGCGTATGTGTTTGCTTTACTTGCCCCCCTCCTGGCACCTGCTATCTGTGACATCCTTAACACTTCTCTGAGTGAGGTGGTACTCCCGCTTGAATGGAAGACTGCTCAGGTGTTACCTATTAAAAAAAAAAAGCACAGTTACCCGCTGAGGTGATTGCTAATTATCGCCCTATCTCGCTCTTGCCGCTTATGAGCAAAATGGTGGAAGGATATGTCAATACCCAGCTGATGGGTTACCTCGAATCTAAAGGATCCCTCGACCCCTCCCAGTCTGGATTCAGACCCCACCACTCGACAGAAACCACTCTCATTGGTGTCACAGATTGTATTAGAATGGCTCTGGATAGCAACAAGGCAGTGCTGCTGGTGTTATTAGGTCTGACAGCAGCCTTTGATACTGTCTCTCACCAGAAACTGATTAATAATTTGGGAGAATCTGGTCTGCAGGGACAGGCACTCAAGTGGCTTGCCAGTTTTCTGGATCAGCGTACACAGACGATTAATTTAGGTCCATTTCCTTCCCAGACTTTAAAGCTTACTAAGCGGGTGCCACAGGGCTCTTGTCTGAGCCCCACATTGTTTAATGTTTATGCCCCCCTTGCTAAGATTATTAGGGAATATGGTTTCACTCCCTATTCATATGCTGACAACACAACTACTTTTGTCCTTTGATAAAGACACAGTTAGTTGACCAACGCTTTGCAGAGGGCATGCAGGCCAAATCTGGCTGGATGTCGGAAAACTTTATTCAGCTTAATGCGTCTAAGACTGAGATCCATTGGTTTGGCTCTGCTCAATCCATCTGGTCCCCTAACTGGTGACCCACTGTGTTAGGCCCCGCTCCTACTCCCTCTCTTGTGGCTAAAAATATAGGGGTCCGTCTGGATAACTCTCTGACTATGAAAGATCAAGTCCTGGCCATATCAGGGACCTGCTACCACACTCTGAGTCTCCTGCGCAGAGTGTTTCAGTGGCTGCCCTTATCAGTACGGCGTACCCTGATTCAAGCTCTGGTTATTGACCGACTTGATTACTGCAATGCTCTTTTAGCATCTGCAAATGAATCTCTTCTGAGTAGATTGCAGATAGTTCAGAATGTTGCTGCACGTCTGGCTCTTAAAATGCCCCCACGTACCCCTTCTAGACCTCTGCTGAGACAGCTTTACTGGCTTTCTATTCACCAGCGAATCAAATTTCAACTTTGCTGCCTCACACATAAATCTCTCTATGGTAGGTGTCCTTGCTATTTGGTAGACAAAATTCAATCTTACCGTCCGAGCAGGCTTCTCAGATCCGAAGGGAAAGGGCTGCTTGTGGTTCCCCGATACAGGAAACTACGAGCAGGAGGAAGGACTTTCGCATACCTTGCTCCTAAATATTGGAACACTCTGCCCGAGGACCTGCGCAAATGCCCCAGTCTTTTTGGATTCAGGAAACTCCTGAAGACTGAATTATTCCGGGACTGATTTGTGCCTGACCTGTACTTTGTCCTTTCTGCAGCGCGGAGATACCCCTTCGGGGGTGATTCCAGCGCTTTATAAATTCCCTTACAAATTACAAATCTATCTGAGCAACCCTCTCTGTCTATCTTTGCAAGCCTGTCTATTTTGTCTGTCTTTTCATCCCTCTCTATAAAATTGTAATGAAGATTTTCAGAAACATTCCAAAAAAAGCACAGGCAAAGTCAAGAGTCTGGCAGCCAACTTCTGACCAAATATTTGTTTAGCTGTAGTGCTAGCCAAGACATTTTGTTTTTACTAAAACTATGTCTATAACAGCTATATGGATTGTCACCCAGACTTCATGATATGGTAAGGGGTCTGTCCACTTCACTTTGAGATACCGTGTGTTGCCCTTTCACCCACACACAAAGTAGTTACCTACGGTGCCGTTGTCTTTTTTTTTTTTGGATGGGTGAAGGCATGGCAGCTTCCCCAACAATAAAGTTTTGCTAAAACCATGACAGAACAAAACAAGAACTGCCAAAACCTAAAGCTTGGCCATTGCTTTTTTCATTTAAAGTTGATACAATAAAAAAAAAACTAAAAAAACTAGTATAATATACTAGAATATTTGTGTAACAGTCCAATTCAAAATACTTCTGATGCCATTCATCTTTTATCAGACACATTGCCTCTTATAAGACCTCAGTGAAATGTGTGTAGAGACCCTGTTTCCGCAGCATTACTGTTTGTACTCAGTGATTTTAGAGATAGAAGCGCTTGTATGACACATTTGTCCCACACAGAGTACAAAGTAACGATGCAACACAGCACACAAACATCTGCATTACCATCTGCAAAGGCTGGAGGTGATGTGGTATTGAAAATGTATAAAAGTTTGTGCTGTGCGATTGTGTGTCATGACTTAGTTTGTACTTTTTTAATGTCCGTTAGTGGCTTTTACCTCCTGATTTAGCACTTGGCAGTAATATGGAAACTTTGAGTTTCTTACCGTTTCTATTTATCCTTTGTTATATTTTTTCTATTTTTTAGCGTTTGCCTCTGTTTGAGACACTACACAGCAGGTGTATTAACCCACTGAACTATTTTAAATGATCTAGTTCTTGGTTGTAAGTAGGGTGTTGGACGTCTAGTCCTTACCAAACTCACACTGGTAGGTACTGCAAAAAAATGAAAACATTTCATGCCATACTCTTTAGCAAGAATCAGTGTGTAGAGTTTACACTTTTATTATACTAAAAATAGAAAACAAAACCTCAGTATAAATTACAATCTATCGAAAAGCACATGAACCGAATATTCTACATTTATCAGAACTCGTTTGTGATCAGGGAAGGCTGAATAAGTTGGTAAATGTCAGGCTGATGTTAGCACACGGGGGGAACAGCCATAACATCGTGGCTGTTATCCCGCATGCCATTACAACGCAAGCGTTACCACGCATGCGTTGTAACAACGCGTAGTCTTTACTATGCATTATTTTTACAACGCGTGTGCTTTTACCACGCATACCTTTACAACGAATTTCGTTGTAAAGGTATGTATGGTAAAAGCACATACGTTGTAAAAAAAATATAGGCGATCCACGTCGTGAGGAAACAGAGGCTCTTCCGCTTCCTGCCAACGACTTGCACCACCCCTCAGACGACCGCAGGAACCAGGAACCACGAGGAGAGAGAGGTAAGGGGGATTGGGCCTGGGGTGGGGGTTACTATTTTAGAGTAAAAGGAAGTCGGGGGGGGGTCGTGTAGGGGTAGTGGTTTAGGGTAGGGAAAGGATTGGGGGTCAGGGGGGTCGTGCAGGGGGAGTGTTTTAAGGTAGGGAGAGGACTGGGGTTCTGCAGTGTAGTGTTTTAGGGTAGGGAGAGGACTGGGGGTCGTGCAGGGTAGTGTTTTAGGGTAGGGAGGGGACTGGGGGAGGGTAGTGTTTTAAGGTTTAGGGTAGGGAGAGGACTGGGGTTCGGGGGTCATGCAGGGGTAGTGTTCTAGGGTTTAGGGTAGGGAAAGGATTGGGGGCGGGGGGTTGTGCAGAGGTAGTGTTTTAGGGTTTAGGGTAGGGAAAGGATTGGGGACGTGAAGGGGTAGTGTTTTAGGGTAGGGAGAGGACTGGGGGTCGGGGGGTCGTGCAGGGGTAGTGTTTTAGGCTTTAGGGTAGGGAGAAAAGTGGGGGTCGGGGGGGGGTCGTGCAGGGGTAGTGTTCCTGGTATTAGGGTAGTGAAAGGACTGGGGGTCGGGGGGTCGTGCATGGGTAGTGTTTTAGGGTTTAGGGTAGGGAAAGGACTGGGGGTCGGGGGGTCATGCAGGGGTAGTCTTTTAGGGTAGGGCAGGGTAGTGTTACTTACCGTACAAACTTTTACCAAGTGTATACCTTTACCAAGTATGCCTTTGCGTTGTAATGGCATGCGTGGTAAAAGAATGCGTTGTAATGGTAGGTCGTTGTAAGTGTACTAGCATAGTAATACCCGCGTTGTAAAGGCACCCGTGGTATTGGTATGCGTAGTAACGTCATACACCCGCACACAGGAGTCTGCCCATGCTACCAACCCTGGCTCCTGTGCATTGACAGTCAGTAAGCAGTGGTGCTGTTCAGCATAGGCCAGGCTCGGCATCAGCTCTGTCCATGCTTGGCAGAGTTAGGGTTAGCAGATCTCCCTCTGTGTCCCATGTCAGTAGGGCGCCCTGTCTGTAGTCCTGGATTTACCTTTCAAAACCAGGTGAATTGTGGGCGTTGTATGTTCATTTGCTTTCAGTGAAACCACGGGACTAACACACCGGCAATAATGTTTTGCTAAATTGAAGAACTAGAAACTTGGTGCCTGCTGCAAAGGATCACTTTGTCAACCTTATAGAGGGGGGGGGGGCAATTGGGTGGTCAGTTCTGAGGGCCACTGGTTCCCCTGATCAAGTATTCATTCTGCTTCAGTGTTTCTGAATTAAACTATTTCAGAAACTACACAATGGGCAGAAGATATTTCTATTGGAAATATAGATGTTTTGGAGGAAACAAGAAGTAATGCACTAAGGGTTTTGTTAGAATTTGTCAATTATTGGATGATTTCTTGAGGTCACTCTTCTGTTTGTCCCATTTTTTAGGGTTTGGTGCATGCTGAAGAGGGGTCTTTTAGTGGGGAATGGGAATTACTAAGGCTCGAGCGACAGAATGATGCAAATAACTCCCTAAGTCACATTGACAATAGAATTTGATATCCTGCCCCTTCATTTTCCACACCTTCTGTGCTTTAGAGAATGGGGAATTAAAGGACTCCCCCCCCAAGTCAGAGGTAAAATCAGTTCATTCTCCAAAGTGATGATGATTTTTTTGTGTTTAGGTGCAGTAATACCCAGATATGCCATGCACACATGTCACAAGTCTGTCTGAGACCACCTGACTCATTTCACATGTTTACATGGACCAATCATTAGCACGCATTTGGTGGCAGGCCTCATACCACAGGTCCCGTTCATGTCAGACCCCAGGTTCTTTAGCCTTGGCTTTAAACCAATCACAACCAGTGAAAGTGATCAGGAACTTGCTTCTCCTGAGTCACAACTGAGTTTCCAGCCCAGTGGTTGCTTTGGGTGATTTAGTTGCACAAAAGTGTCATTTCTAAGGAGTCTGATGACATTGCTATATCGCATTACTCTACCACACCACATTTAGTAATATATATGCGTCGGGAAATACTATCTGAATACTCCACTGGAGTCTGCACCGGATAAGCGCTCTGCCATACAGTGTATTGGTGCCATTTTCTTCACTCACTCTGTAGGCACCAACTGGATTTTTCACAGACCCTGTGCCTCCATTGAGGTGACATTAATGGCCGTCACCCCCACATTTGAATTTGTTACAGCCCCCCTGGCTCGCTGTCGGCCTTTCTCTATAAAGAAAACCCCCAATCACTGCACAACCACACTCTCCACAGCCCTCACACCCCATTCTGTAGACAGACACCCACTCTCTGCACCATTACACTGCACAACGTTCAACATTGGGCATGCCTCCACCCAGTTGAGAGATCCACTCTATGTACATGTAACCACCCTACTCTCTCCCCACTTTCTGCCCAGCCATCCACAGCCTTACTCTGTTCCTCCCATCTGCATATTTTGACCCCACGGACGGATCTACACAAAATGTGGCAATTTCGAGTCGCAAATCATGCGGTTTATGCTTTTTCATGTCCTGTTATGCCAGTGCATATACCCAGCCCTCCAACAGACACGTCCTGCTCAGCTTTGCACCATCTTCTAGCCTTGGCCAGTGCTGTGTGCTTTATGTATCATCCTCCCGCCACTGCACATCCCCAGTACCAGTGCTGCCCACAGTCCTTCACAGGCAGCCTCCACCCGCACACACCTTCACTCTTTGTGCTGCTCTGCCAGCCGCACAGACCTCTGCACCCTGACCAACCCACCACTCTGAACACATCCTCACTCTGCACGATCCTGGACTCTGTAAAAACTAATCTCTTCCCAGCCCTCAAACCTCTGCACACTTCCTTCAGAGCACAAACCTCCATACTCAGCACAACCTTCCACTCTACACAGCCCTCCATACTCTGGACAGCGCTCCAGTAATCAAACCTCTGCACACTTCTCCTTCACTGGACAAAAACGTCCACTCTACCCAGCCCTCAACACTCTTCAAAGGCCTGACACCTCTGCACACTTCTTTCAGGGCACAAACTTCACACTGCACAACCTTCCACTCTGCACAGCCCTCCACACTGTGCACAGCCCTCCACACTGTGCACAGCCCTCCATACTCTGCACAGCCCTCCACATTCTGCACAGCCCTCCACATTCTGCCAACCTTCCACTCTACACAGCCCTCCAGTAATCAAACCTCTGCACGCTTCTCCTTCACTGGACAAAAACTTCCACTCTACCCAGCCCTCAACACCGCAAAGTCCTGACACCTCTGCCCACTTCCTTCAGTGCACAACCTCCTCGCTCTGCACAGCCTTCCACTCTATACTGTCTTGTCTTCTTTAATGTTTGTGTTTTGCTTTACAGCCACCACATGTCTATATGATTCAGTAATTCTGTTGATGTGTGAGACGTCTGTTTAAACTGATGTAATTGTGTAATTTGTTACTGTTCTTCGTAAACCAATTAACTGTTCTTTAATAAACTGCTTGAATGCAGTGGCAACTGTTAATATATGAACAACTCGGGTACAATTTTGGGGCTTGTTCGCGCTATATAAATATTGTAAATGAATACAAACCTCTGCCCTCGTCTTCACTGCATACACCTCCATACTCTACACAGCCCTCCACAATCCGCACTGCCCTCTACTCACAGCTGAGCCCTCTCCACGGTTACATGTACTGCACTCTCTGCTCATCTGTCTGCCAATCTGAGCACAGCGTAGACAATCTCTGCACCAACTCAATCCCTACACTGCATAGTACAGTCTCTGCATGGCCTCAGTCTATACAAAGCATAGTCCTGTCTCTGCTCAGCGGCAGTCCCTACACCGCCCTTGGCTTTGCACTCCCTCATCACCATACAATGGCCATTGGCTCCTCCCTGGGCTCCCAGATTTTTCCTTACACCCCCCTCACCAGTGCTCTAAGTAACCTCCCTCTGTTCAGGTTTATTCTGTTAGGGGTCCAGAACCCCCATTCTGGTTTCCTTTGTCAAGTCTCAGGCGGACCCCACAACCCAGATTGTTCCAGGGGTTCATATTTGCGAGTCCAGCGCTGCACCGCTCCTGGCTATATCAGATGTGCCCTGCTTGGATTATCACATTGAAATAATCGGATATTATGTGATTAATATCAGGTAAGTTTTAAAACCTTGCATCAGAGTCCTAATAAACCAGGGCTGCGTGAATCAAAGTGTCAGAAATATGCCTGCCTCGATTGGCCCCTCTGTGCAGAAACCTTAAAATGATGATTATAGTGTTGTGATTGAAGTTACATTAAAAATCCACCAAGAAAGCACAATTTACAAGTAAAAAACAAAGGAGACCTTTCAGTCCGTTATATAATAAAATTAAATAAAAATTGATAAACTGGAGGCAGCCATGTGCACGTGGACGCCTTTGTTTGTGACGTTTCTCCCATGGATTTTCATTTTCCATATTTCTCCCATACTTTGGTTTTCCATTTTTAAACAACAGCCTGTTTTTTCCTGAAAATCTGTATCATTGTCAGCAGAAAGGCGACCTTTAGGTGCTTATGGGCAAGAACGTGGAGAGGGAAATTATTTCACTGGTAAAGAGATGAAATTGGGTGGAATATTGGGATGTGGTGTGAAGAGGGGGGGGAGAGGCAGGGGCGGGATTGGGGGCGCTGAGGGGTTCCCATTGTTTTTGAAGTCTCTTTATAATTTACTTTCATAAAACCCTATAATTAGTGGCATTAATTTAAATCAGTTACTTACGCTGATTATATTGAGGACCTGTTTACTTTCATTTCTTGCATGTCATATTCTGTTATTCTTGTGGTATGAAACCTTTTCCTTGTCAGACCTAGCACCCTGGAACCAAGCACCCAGAACCAGGTACTTCAGACCCCGGCAGTGCAGACCCACAGAGAGCCATTCACTTCCCCTCCAGACCCCGGCAGTGCGGAGCCATAGAGAGCCATTCACTTCCCCTCCAGACCGGAAAGTGCGGAGCCACAGAGAGCCATTCACTTCCCTTCCAGACCCCGGCAGTGCGGAGCCACAGAGAGCCATTCACTTCCCTTCCAGACCCGACAGTGCAGAGCCATAGAGAGCCATTCACTTCCCCTCCAGACCCCGGCAGTGTGGAGCCACAGAGAGCCATTCACTTCCCCTCCAGACCCCGGCAGTGTGGAGCCACAGAGAGCCATTCACTTCCCCTCCAGACCCCGGCAGTGCGAAGCCACAGAGAGCCAGTCACTTCCCCTCCAGACCCCGGCAGTGCAGAGCCACAGAGAGCCATTCACTTCCCCTCCAGACCCCGGCAGTGCGGAGCCATAGAGAGCCATTCACTTCCCCTCCAGACCCCGGCAGTGCGGAGCCACAGAGAGCCATTCACTTCCCTTCCAGACCCGTCAGTGCGGAGCCACAGAGAGCCATTCACTTCCCTTCCAGACCCGGCAGTGCGGAGCCACAGATAGCCATTCACTTCCCTTCCAGACCCCGGCAGTGCGGAGCCACAGAGAGCCATTCACTTCCCTTCCAGACCCGACAGTGCAGAGCCATAGAGAGCCATTCACTTCCCCTCCAGACCCTGGCAGTGTGGAGCCACAGAGAGCCATTCACTTCCCCTCCAGACCCCGGCAGTGCGGAGCCACAGAGAGCCATTCACTTCCCCTCCAGACCCCGGCAGTGCGGAGCCACAGAGAGCCATTCACTTCCCCTCCAGAACTGGGTTGTCTCTTTTTATTTTCCAGCACTGGAGGATTTTATGTTTGGCTAAAGAAGCGACCGAGGAGGAGAAGTGTGAGGACTGTATGATTTATCGGTAGGGTGACCAGATTCTCAAAACAAAAAACCAGGACATGTCGTAGACATAGAAGTAGGACTACGGTTTGCAGCAACCTTGACATAAAAGTAGGACTATTTGACAGCTGTCATCGACATAGAAAAAGGACTACAATGACAGCCTCCTCCACAGACAAAGATGAAGAATTACAGATGACAAAGGAGAGGAATTTTATTGGCTGTAAACTTTGTCACAAAAGTGACGCAAACACAGTGCAAAGAGTTGCTTTGGGTTTTTCTTTCCAACTCAAATCCTGATTTTCATTGGAAAGTAGCCATAAAGAAAAATAATGGTAGACTATACTTTGCATCAAGGGGGTGTACAATGGGGTTCCATGCAATCACCCATGGATTTTGATGATAATCTCTGGAGGGAAAAGTATTTTACTTTGTCAAAGCATAGTATTTTGTACTGGAAGGGAGGCCCTTCCTATACAAAACCTATGCTTCACAAGCACATACTTGCACTGTAGTGCAAAGGTGTCTGCACTGCTGCAAGGCAGCCTGTGTTCCACCGCTAGGGATAGAGCAGCAGAGCCAGATCTCGGAGGTATGGCGCTGTTGTACTGTCTCCATTTCATGCAACGCAGCAACTTTAGTTACTGCTCTGTGTGAAAACTCAGCAAATCTGCCCCTTTGTTTCTCCAGGCCAGACGCTGTTACATATAATGGCCAGTAGTATGGTCGACATGTGACTGCTATACCTTGTAGCCAACATCTTTTGTAATATTTCCTACGCATCAATTTACATGCTTGTTTAATTAATGCTCTCTATATAACATAAAGAGCCACTAGGATTATGTGGCAGGGAAGCACTAAATTATGTGGCAGGTGGAATGGCTGATGCCAGCTTTAAATGTGGTTCTCGGTGTACAGCTGAGTGCAGAGCCAACTGTGGCAGCCGAAGAAGCCTCTGTGACACATCCAACTTCATCTAAGCCCCCGTGCAGCATCTTTGTTAAAAAAAAAAAAAGATAATCTGCAAAAAGCAGAATTGCATTGACCTATCCATGTAGCCCAGAGGGACCCACTCCTCCTGGTGTGCGCAAGTTCCTAATTATGGTCGCCTTTTTGTTTCTTGGTATCACCATATTTTTTTGACCCCTGACGGCTAAGTAATGTAAAAAAAGATAGCAAGACAATGTTAAAAGTTATAGCTGATGTTTTTGTTTAAAGTAAATGTAAAATGTGATGAAATTGTTGATATTTGTCTCTGGGAAAGATGGCAGCCATAAGGGCCTCATCCTTTTCTGACTTGTGCCCAAGAAAGTTTAAACAAATGGCCGGTATTTTTGGGGAGGGGTGCAAACACAACACAGGCCAAACAACAAAGGGAAAATGTGTCACTGCCTTTTAAATGCTCACGTTGTGACTCCAGTGCTGGTTTGTAGGCTGGGAGGGCAAGTATCCTGTGGCTGCTGATGGAGCCTGGCTGGAGCAGCTCTGACATGGAGGCAGGGTCCTGACTTGCTGGTGCTGTCAGGGCTTGGGAGGGGTCAGGCAGGTTGGCTTCAATCAAAGCCCCTTTCGTTTCTGGCTGCTGCTTAATTCTGCGCAGTCTACACGCTTGCTTTAACAGGCAGAGAACAGGGTCACACTGGTGGGTGGATGGGTCTTGGTGCAAGCAGTGACCTCTGACTCCAGTGAGCAGAGCAGGGTCGTGCTGGCGGGTCGGAAACACTGTTCCGATGGCACAATTACATTCTTGCTGCTTGTAGAAAGAGAAGGGAGATCCCGAGAGAAAATGTCTCTCTTTAAAGGATTTCCCTTCCCATTGCTAAAAAAAAAAAAACGGGACATTTCTGTGCTCAACAAGCCCAATATAAAAAAAACAGGACATTTATTCAATTTGGAGAAAAGTGTCGGGACCCCGGGACACTTCTCCAAAAACTGGGACCGTCCGGGGAAATCCGGGACGTCTGGTCACCCTATTTATCGGTAGTATGCAGTGCTTAATTTGTGCCGGTGCTTTCCGGTGCTAAGCACCGGCACTTACTTATCAGGGCTGGGTCTACACACGCCGGTGTCTGCACGTCACATATAGCATTGATGAGAAGTCTCGGCATGACTGCTTTATTGCGCAGAGTGTTGTTCTTGTCTCCTGACTGAGTCCCGGTGAAAAATGTTGTGCAGTGCTTAATTTGTAAAATATGAAGTGCAGGTGCTCAAATGTTTGTCGGAAGCCACACCCACTTCCCCCGGCTCCACCCACTTCCTCCACTGGCTCCACCCACTTACTCTATTGGCACCACCCTCATCCTCAACTGGCACTACTAAAAGTTAGATGTAATACTCGATCTGAGCCATCCTCATGCCTGTCAGATTTCACCTGGGATTTTTGCATGCATACACTGACAAAACCATACACACTCTCTCTCTCATCTGTTTTGAAAGTCGTAAAAAATTTTAATTTACAAAATATTGTGTTTCTCTCTTAGTACTCCTACCAATCCGCATTCCTCTCCCTTTTCACTGCCTGTTAATCCTCTCCCATGCGACCTGCTGCCTTGTCCGTATTATGTAGTTTAACAAGTTATGCCAGCGTGATGGTCAGGAAATTTGAAGCTCACCCCCTCAATCTTACTGACTAAGCTACGCCCCTGCCTGGCATCTACACTAAATTAGATGCCAGCCTTATTTCCATACACATACTACTAGTATGTGTATGGAAATAAGGCTGAGAGGTGTTGTGTTGTCTGCGTTCTCTGTGGTTGGATGAGTTGTATTTACTACTGTGAGTGGTTGATGAGCGCTGACCTCTGCTTCCCCCTGTTTTGCAGCTGAGGTGACCCTGGATCCGGACACTGCGAATTCTTGGCTCGTCCTGTCCGAGGACGGAAGGAGGGTGAGGCTGGAAGACGAAGAACAGGATCTGCCCGACACACCCCAGAGATTCACTTATGTTGTGGCTGTCCTGGGGAGAGAGAGGCTGAGCTCCGGGAGGCATTACTGGGAGGTGGAGGTGGGGGACAAGACAGGCTGGGACCTGGGGGTGTGTGACGAGGCTGTGAACAGGAAGAGGGAGATCGCACTATCACCTAAGAATGGATACTGGACAGGGTGGCTCAGAGATGGTGAATACAAAGCTCTCGCTGGCCCCTCCACCCTCCTGACCCCCCGTGTGCCCCCCAGGGCTGTGGGTCTCTTCCTGGACTATGAGGCGCGCAGGCTCTCGGTGTACAATGTGGATGACCGGTCTCTGCTCTTCACCTTCTCCGGGGCCTCCTTCCCCCCTACCCTGCGGCCCTTCTTCTGTCCAGAGCTCAACGATGGAGGGAGGAATGCGGGGGCGCTGCGGATCCGGACAGTGACAGGGCGGGAGTGAAGAGAGTGTCAGCAGTGCAGGTGAGAGAGCGCTGTAACCAGGGAAAGGAGCTGCGTATAATGTAACCTGCTGTCTCTAACTTCAGGAAGGTTACTGTGTGTACTGTCATTACAGGTGAGTAGTAATATCACAGAGGGTGAGGGCGCTACAGCCACATCTGCCGACTGGGAAACCAAGGTTCAAGTCCCGGCGTCGGCTCAACATCCTGTGATTCTGGGAAAATCACTCAATTTCCACGTGTTAAAAATAAAATAGAGCTTGTGTGAAAATGTCTTGTGTAACGTTTCTGGGAAGTCTTGGGTTTACTTTAGAACTACCAGAAAACGACACTATGAAACATGTAGTTTTGTTTTACAGGCTCAAAGAAAAGAGCACGCAAAATGGAATTGGTTAAAACGTCAGCATTGGCTGAAGGTGTCACATATGATACGGTGTCACTTAGAGCAGGAAATACAAGCCTAGGCAAAGCCAATAGGTCTTGCATTGATAAACTATTATTATTTGTTGTTATTATTTGTTATTATTTATTACAAGCATATGCCACAAAAATAAGAAACAAAAAAGAAGCTGCCTAAACCTGATGCTCTAATGATGGCAATAAAAGATTTAATTTAAAAGAAACAAAAATCTACAATAGAACAGTGTGAATGCTTCATATCAGGCAATTGTACAGGTACCTATGGTATTTCCAGTGAATAGCACTGGAAAATGTGATTCTTTTTGGTACGAAGAAAAGGTGCTATTGACTTTGAATCACTATGATAGAAGACATAGTTTAAATACACAAAGTGAATAAAATGAATAAAAAAAATCAAAAAAAGGATACGGAGTGGAAAGACATATCATTGGCAAAGTGAACCATTGACCCATCCACCATGGCACAAAAGTTCACATCCCTTTAGGCAGATGTGCAGATGCGATCAGGACAAGGCTGCAGCTGATATTATAGAAGATCCAATGGCTGAAGTGGGCTGACCCATTCCCTTATGCTGTATACTGTGGTGGGCGGAAGCAAAATATGAATAACAGAAAAACAGACCAAATGATAAAGAGCTTCACTATGTATATTTGTTTGTATTTTTTACTTGTATATTGCTTGATCACAGGAGGCTGACAAGACAGCTAAAGCTATCTCTGTGCCAGACTTAAAATGATGGATGAAGGCCAGTCAAGAGATGACTACAGAAACAATAGAGAAGAAGCATTGAGAAAGCCAATAGGAACAATGCTGGCTGCCAGCCTGTTGGCTTTGTGAATGTTTATTTTGTCATGTTCATTTTAAAATCTTTATTGTTGGGGGGGGGAGGGGGTGCTGTTCCCTGGTCATTAATGAAAACACTGGCTAAAATTAAAATATTTCTTGGTCTCAAAATGCACACAATGCCATATTAGGCAGCTACTATGGGAGGGTGATATAGACACAAACATGAGGCGGCTATCGAAACTTTTACGCACAGTGTAGAAGGTGCTGCAAGCACAGTACACAGCTGCATGAAGGCAAAGTAGCTGTTGAGAAGCCATTCTAGGCACAATGGAGAACTTGTTGAGATCAACATCAAAAAACCTCTATAGACCCAGTAGCAGTAACGCTCTTGCCATTGTATGTCGGCTCAAAAGAGAGACAAATAGAAAATAATGATGTGGGTCTGATAGACACCAAACCCTCTGGCCCTTCAAGTACACACTCTTCTCGTGCAATAATGTGAGTTATTATTGTTGGACAAATCTTCTAAGGTGATTAAGATTTCCACAAATGTCACTGAGAGGTTTCAAACAATCTCATGTGTAATCTTAGGCATTCTACTTAGAGAAAGGCTAGCTTAGCTACACAGGGCCTGATTCACAAAGGGCCTCTCCACTCGTGGCGGAGGCCACACAGTCATGGGGGAGTCTCCGCACTCGGGGCGCAATCTCGGCAATGAGAATTCTCACTGCAGACATTCTGCCCCGAGCGCGGAGACTCACCCACGGCTGCGGGGCCTCCCCCACGAGTGCAGAGGACCTTTGTGAATCAGACACACAGTGACGTACTTTAATGTTATTATGGGCGGTGTGAAGCTCATGAACCTGTTTATCCTGATCACATATTGGTTGATTCAGTTACTGATTTAGAGCCAGCAGATTGGACAGCATTGGAAGGCGATTCAGGCTGCAGCCGGCTCTTCAACCCAACGTCATGTAATGTAATGTTAGGTGGATTTGTAACGTAACGTGTATTTGTAAAGCGCACGTTCAGCGCAAAGGGTATCTTGACACTGAATAACAGATGTTTATTGTTCCCCAACTCAATGGTACTCATCTTATCGACCTCAGAAGGATGAAAGGCTGAGTGGACCCGCCGGGATTTGAATCTGTGACCATGAGGTCAAACACAAGCCCCTACAGTAGACTCATTAGTTCACTAAGCCACCAGACCCGGCTAGACCGGTAGAGCGCTGCTTGTCACCCGTGATGGTATCTAGGCACCAAGACATGTCCTAGACAGCGCCAGCTGTAGGCCTAAGCATTATTAACAAATTAACAAATGCATATTACACTCTAAGAATATTCATTCCTATCATATTAATGGGAATTGTAAAATGTACACGTGAATTGAAAAACTGTTGAAAATCACAGTAAACAGAATTTAAAAAAGGTGAAGCTCATGGACATCCAGAATCTCTGTGCACCTGAATCAGTTACTTCAACATCTGATTAGGTATTTTCTCTCGAGCAACAAAAGAAATTCCATTCCTAATGAGGAAATGTTCAAAGTGAAGAAATTTGCATCCTTTTAATCACTGTCCATCCAACCGACCTCAAACGTTGACTTCACTTTTCCTATTCTGTAACGCCCCCCGTGACCTTCAAGCATCCCATCCTTTGCCACCCAGAAAAACCCTGCCAAGGCATTGTTCAGTTAACATTGTGTTTCCGTCCCCACTCCATACCCCTCTCGTTATTAGTTCTGTCCAAATGACATGAGTCAGTGACAAAGAACCTAAAATCAACCTCTGTACGGAAATGCTTCTTTTTGCACGATCACCCCCAAATCTTTGGACTGATGCTGCTGGTTGTTCGACTCTGAGAGTGCACTGAGGTCTGCCAACCAGATCTCATGTCCAGTGCCCTAAGGTGCATGAAAAGATATGGTTGATTGACTATACCCAATTATCATAGGTTAACTCACTTTTACACCCCTAGTATATGGTGCCCAGAGTACCCAGGGCCTGTAAGTTAAATGGTCCCTCTAGGGCTGCAGCATTTATTGTGCCACCCACCGAGTGACAATGTAAAACGTGACCCCCAGCCTTGCCACCTCAGACTGGAAGAGCAGGCTTTTGACTGCTAACTCGCCATTTCACCCATGACTAAGTCACCATGTTATGTTAGCAATGATTTGTAGAGCGCTCGTTCACCGGTTGGTTTCTTGGCGCTGGGGAGACTAGGGGGTGGCCAGCCCGAAGCAGATCAGTTGTAGGCAAGTGTGAATAACCATGTTTTGAGAGACTTCCTGAAGTTGAGTAGGTTTGTGCTGAGGCTGATTTCCAGGGGAATGGAATTCCATAGTCGAGGGGCCAGGGTCGCAAACCTGCATCCCCCTTGGCGCTTCAGCTTGAAAGTCGGCACTGTCAGCAGGTGGAGTTGGGCCGAGCGGAGGTTGCGTGAGGGCATGTAACGGGAGATGCAATTATCGATGAATTTGGAGCTGCAGCCGTTTAGGGATTTGTACACCAGGCAGCCAACCTTGAAGGCACAGCGCTGGGGGATGGGGAGCCAGTGCAGTTTCCTAAGGAGAGGGGAAGCATGTTGCCACCTCGGTTGTTTAAATATTAATCATGCTGCTTGGTTTTGTACCAGTTGAAGTCGCCTAGTGAGGCCGAGTGGGAGTCCCAGGAACGTGGCGTTTGCGTAGTCAAGACGGGATAGGACTAGGGCTATTACGACCTGAACCAGTGCAGCTTGAGATAGTAACCTGCTTATCTTCCTTATTTTTCGCAGCTGCAGGAAGCAGGTGGAGACCACGGTGCCTACGTGTGTTTTGAGGGATAGGTCATTGCCAATGGTGACCCCAAGGCTTTTTACTGAGGTGGTGGGAGGAGGGGGGGAACCCAGGTTGTTTGGCCAGTAATGTGGGCCCCAATGTCTGTGTGCATCGCCCGGCGGTATCAGTTCTGTTTGGTGGGGTTCAGCTTTAGGTGGTTATGGTCCATCCATTGACGGATGAATGTCATGGTGGATTGGAAGTCAGCGATTGACTGGGGAGAGTTGTTAATCTTGAACATAAGTTGGAGGTCATCTGCGTAGTTAAAAATGGACACTCTTCTTTCTTTCAAGGATCTTATTAGTGGGAGGAGGTAGAGATTGAAGAGGTGGGGGGAAAGGGAGGAGCCCTGTGGGACCCCACACGTAGTTTTTAGTTTGGGGGCGGTGAAATGGCCGATGCGGACTGCCTGGGTGCGATTTGTTTAGGAAGGACTTTATCCAGCTAAGTGCTGGACCCTGGAAGCCTGCCTCGCTGATACGGTCGGCCAGAATATCATAGTCGACCGTGTCAAATGCCGCCGAAAGATCAAGCAGCACCAGGGCCTGGGGCGTGCCTGTGTCCGCTTTTCCATGTAGGGAGTCCAGTACTGCTACGATCACTGTTTCCGTGGAATGTGCTGGCCGAAACCCGGCTTGGCTAGGGTCGAGGAAACCTGTCTGTTCCACAAAATTGGACCGGCATTTGGCCACGTGGGCTTCTAATAACTTGGCCATGTAAGGGAGTAAAGAGATGGGGCGGTAGTTTGCTGGTGTCTGGGGGTCTGCGCCTGGTTTCTTTAGGAGGGGGACTACTATGGCCTCCTTGAAGGCGTTGGGGACACAGCCCTGAGATAGAGAATGGTTTAGAAGGGCAAGGGCTGGATTAGGGAGAGCCACGAGGGCCGTTTTCAGTACGTGAGGGGGACAGTGGTCCAAGGGGGAGCCGGATCTGACCTTAGCTAGTAATTTATTCAGGGTCTCTGTGTCAATGGGGGGAAGGACTCCATCGAGTGGGGGTTCCTGGGAGTGGGTGGGGTAATTTCTTGCGAGATCTTGGGGGGAATACTGGCTTTAATGGCGGTGATTTTCTCGATAAAGTAGGTATTTAAGGAGTCACAGAGGACCTGTGATGGCTTGGGTTTGTTTAGGACTCTCTCTGGGTTTGACAATTCGTCTCGTATAGTAAATATTTCTTTGGCTTGGTTGTTGGAGTTGAGAATTCGTGAGGAGAAATAGGTTGCCTTTGCTGTAGAGATGGCATTTTTGTATTCCTTTAGGGCACTGACATAGATGATTTTACCCTCTGTAGAGTAGTTTTGTCTCCATTTTCTTTCTGTTTGGCGGAGGGAGCGTTTTTGAGATTTGAGGGCGGGGGAGAACCATCTCTGAGCCTCGTGTCGGCGGGTGAGTCTAATTTGTTTAAGTGGGGCATGAGTGTTACTGGCCGCTAAGAGCCAGTTCGAGAAGGATTCCTCGTGTTGGTTGACGTCTGGTGTGGAACGGGGCGCTGTGTTGCTCAGAGTGTTAATGAATTCGTTGTTGTCAATGGAGTTCCATTTTCTTGCCATACCCCCCTTTAGAGTGGCTGTTTTCCAGGGGGATGGGAGTTCTAGGGAGAATTTTACCAGATAGTGATCGGACCAGACACAGGGCGAGATGGTTGGGACTGAGACCGCCAGATTGGTGGTCCAGAGTTGGTCTAGAGTATGGCCTTTGGTTTGGGAGAAGATTTGTTGGGTGAAATTCAGATTTCCTAGTGATTCGGTGAGCTCGGTAGAGTGTGGCCCTCCTTGAGGATCATTAGCCCAGTAATTGAAATCCCCTATCAATAGAATTCTGGTGTGATTCGTGACTAGGGGTGCAATTTTGTTCTCCTAGGGAATGGGGGAACAGGGCATGTGCTGGGGGGGCCTATAGAGTAGTATACATATGAACGGGGCTGACTTTGACTCGAGTTTTATCACTACGTTGTCTGTGGCCGGGGGGTTGAGTTGGGGTGAGGGCAGAGAACCTCAGGTTCTTGTTGATAATGGCTGCAACTCCGCCCCCTGTCTTACCAGGTGGACGGTTAGTTTGCAGAATGTAATATTCGCATGGTAAGGCGGCTAAAATATCGGGGGAGGATTCTGAGGTGAGCCATGTTTCGATGAGCAGAAGAATATCTGGTCTTTCGGAGTCGAGGAGGTCAAAAATGTCAAACTGGTGTTTTACTAGTGAGCGTGTGTTGAGGTAGATGATAGACATGTCTTTGTGCTCCACGTTTGCCTGTTTTGGTTGCAGGGGAGCATGGGCGCTAGGCAGCCTGACCTCGGGGAAAGAATCTCGTGTCTGGCCAATGTTATAGTGACGCAGGAGAGCTAAGATTTTAGCTCCGGGCTTAAGTGCAGCATTCTGAGGTCCGAGGAGGTGTATCGGATAATTTGGGCATAGTGACTAGGCCCTGGGCCCAACCGGGCGCAGACGGGCTTGCCTTTGGCGCGCTGCCGGCGCGCCCGCTGCGCTCCTGCGCTGCATGCGGCATTTATGCCGTCCGATTGCCTAAGCCCCTCCTGGAAGTCACGTGGTCGGGACCCAGGGAGGAGGCAGGAAGTTGCTGGGGCGCTCTAGTATTCAGAGCGTTCCCAGGGTGAGTAAGCTTTCCGTTCTGACTTTCGTTTTTTTAAAAAGGCATAGCTTCAAATTCAATCAGGCAAAGCAACACTTAGCAGTATTTAAAATTATTAGTGATACTTTAAAAACAGTTCAAACAGAGGTTTATAAAAGCGCTAATACCGGGTGGCGACCTCTAATCTCGAGTGCCCGCTTCCGCGCTGCATGCAGCATTTATGCCGTCCGATTGCCTAAGCCCCTCCTGGAAGTCACGTGGTCGGGACCCAGGGAGGAGGCCGGAAGTTGCTGTGGCGCTCTAGTATTCAGAGCGTTCTCAGGGTGAGTAAGCTTTTCGTAGTGACTTTTCGTTTTTTAAAAAGGCATAATTCAATCAAAGCAAAGCAACACTTTGGCAGTATTTAAAATTACTGGTGATACTTTAAAAACAGTTCAAACACAGGTTTACAAAAGCGCTAATACCGGGTGGCGACCTCTAATCTTAAATATATGTAAGCCACCCTTAAGGTCTGCCTGTCAAGCCCTCAGGCAGGTTGCTGTATAGTGTTAAGTGGAACATGTAACCCAGGGCCTGTAAGTTAAACGGTACCTCGAGGGCTGCGAGTGACAATGTGAATAAAATGTGACTCCCAGCCTGCCACCGCAGGCTTTTGACTGATAACTCGACTTTGCCATTTAACCTATGGCAAAGTCTCCATTTTCCCTTAGAATATATTTAAGTCACCCCTCAGGTCTGCCTGTCAAGCTCTCAGGTGGGATGCTGTATATTAGTAAGTGGAACATGTAACATATGCTCTAACAGCAACACCTCTAAATTGTTATTTTACTGTGGGAGAGATGGTAGCCCCATTGGTGAGTACAGGGTTACACTGATCACTCAGGTGTGCTAACTTCTGAATGGGGTTAAGGAGAACAATTCCTGGTATCAAAATAATCATTACACTAAACCTGACTTGTTGCCCAAGTTGAATTTAATTTTATTATTATGCCAAAGCATCTTTTACAAAATTGCCACTCTGTTCCTCTAGCTTTCTGGTGGTCTGCACCGTTGCTGGCAATAGATGACTTTTTGCCTTCTTGAAGAGTAGTGTAAGGGACTTCCAGGCAGAGAAACAATCAAAGCCTGCAACTGAAAGAGGTGTTCCCTTCCCCCCACCCCCCCCCCCCGGGCAGGAAGCCACAAAAGGAGTGGGCCCAAAAGTAGAGCTTCAAAATGAAGCTGTCTTTGAAGAACAAATGGTAGACACACATGAGAGGGACTGCTCCTTTGTTCATGTAGACAGACTGGCATCAGGGGCAGAGAGGAGAAATCAGTTGCCAAACGGGTTTTCCTGATGGTGTGCACTCTGGGATAGCTAGATGCCTCACAATGCCAGAAGACGTCACTAGACAAGAAGGGATCTGGTAGCCCATTGACTAGTGTATGCATCACCCTCCCAGGGCACTTTCTGGGAATAAATATGTCACCCCTAGCACCCCGACTCCGATCACATCTGGACTAGAGAAGCACTACTAAAGGAGGACTGCCCTGCCGACCCCTGGCAAGAAAGGCTGCACCAACCTTTGAACTGCTCCTTGGGCTAGCAAAGAGAGGACTGCACCTGTGATGCGGGCTCGAGGAATAGTCACTCCTGAGCGTCAGACCAAAAAGGTGTACTCCAAGAGTAAGTCGGCTCATTTCCTGTTGCAGTTCCAGGGTCATAAAAGCTGAGTCATCACTATTGTAGGTCATCTAACCGCCAATAGAGAGCTCGGGGCAACCACCCCTGGCACTCAAAAGTTGCACCCGAGTCCGCCGGACACGGGAGAGTTGTCAGCAGTTTGGTGGAGAGTAGCCTGTCCTAAACCAATCTGTTGGACCAGCTGTAAACCGGAGACCAGTTGTCCAGTGGCAATTTGAATTTTGCTGGAAAAGAGAGGACGTCAAGGGACGTTGACTCCTGAAGCCAAAGTCACCCCATTGCTCTCTCCCCTGATCATCCCCCTGTCGGATTTGGTCACTCAACAGGGGCCGGAGTACCCCAAGCCAACTATCTAAAAGTTTACTAAAGTTTTTAAACTTTACGGTTACCAATGATTGTTGTACATTTGAGTGAAAAGCACTGATTTATCCTTTTCTTTTAAATCTATATCTCCAGAACCCTGTGGTGGAATATGTTTATTTGTATCTAAAAATGCATCCTATTTCTTTCTAGTTGCGTTACTTTCCTTTTTCGTGTTTGGTGCATCTAAATGCTTCACACTTGTTACTTTGTCTACAGTTTGACTCCTGGTGCTAGAGGTTTTACAAATGAGCCTGACTGGACCCAAGTAGTTTTTGTGAGTTTATTTAATGGTGATGTCACACAACCACACCATATAACACACCACAATCCTCACAACCTCAACTACTCCTTCATACTTTTCAACAAATCTAAACCTGAAATCTGCAACGGTCGTTCTCTCCCAGATAGATTAACAACATGCCCAGACACACACGAGGCACCATTATTTCTGACAGCCACATTAACACCTAGTTCTAGCTCTTACCACACCATTTAACGTCAAAGCAATCGGAGCGAAAGCCCAGCCCCACACCAAAATGCCTCTTCTACACCTGCTTCTTCACCCAGCAAAAAACGAGAATGATCAACGATATAGATGGTAAATAACACCATACAAGGCATGCAACATAACCTGAAAACAGATGAGACAAATTAGATACATGAACCTGCGATTATAGCCCCAACAGTCTGACTTCCATCTCTCAAAACTCCTGATAGTTTTCATCCACATGCCCACACAGTGCACTTCAAAGGCTGCTCCTATCCTAACAGAGTGAGTATCGGAACACTGAGAGTCCCTGTGCAATTGTTGAAGGCCTTTCTGCAGAACTGCCAAAAGCTGGAAGGAAGTTAAAAATGTTCCATCCTGGTGGCAAAATATCGCACCTTCCCTACCGCTCTTGTCCATTTTTGACCTTCTGGGACATATTTAGCATCTCACCCTGCAACTGCTTGGCAGCAACCTCCCGACTCATCGTTCCTATCTGGACTACAATTATCAACGCTTCCCTTCTTCAAGGGTCCATACCCGACTCCCTGAAATCCGGGCAAGTCATACCCATCCTAAAAAAACCCTCTCTGAACCCGGAAATCCCAGACAGCTTCAGACCTATTTCGAATATTCCTCTTCTTGCGAAAGTGCTGGAGAAATGTGTTTAGCTACAACTAAGCCAACACATCGCTGATTTCAATTTACATGACGATTTCCAATCTGGGTTCAGGCCTGGGCATAGCACTGAAACCACTATTTTTCACATCGTAGACGATGCTCTCCTAGCCCTTGACCAAGGCAAAACCTGTCTCTTGATCCTCCTGGATCTCTCCTCAGCTTTCGACACAGTCAACCATGAGAAACTTCTTGAACGCCTCGAACACAGGATGGGCCTAGGAGGTACCGTCATCAAATGGTTTGGCTCCTTCCTCCAGAACCGCACCCAGAGATTCTTAGTCAACAACAACCTATCTGCTCCTTCCCCGATCTCTATCAGTGTCCCTCAAGTCTCTACTCTGTCCCCTACCCGCTTTAATCTCTACCTTGAACCACTAGCTGAAATTCTTCGCACGGCCAACATCTCCTTCCACATGTACGCCGATGACACTCAGATATACATCAAAATCTCTTCTCTTGAGGAGATTACCTATCTGAATGATGCCCTGAATCTGACTGTTCAATGGCTCGCCAACAACCAGCTCAAATTGAATGCCCAAAAAACGGAGTTCCTTCTCATCTCCCCCCCCCCCAAAAAAAATCCAATGACATCCCTGAATGGATTAACTCGATCACAGCACTCAACTGCACGCCAACCATAGTGGATTCTGCCAAATCGCTCGGGATAACTTTGGACAGCAACCTGAATATGCGTGAACACATTAATTCGATGGCCAAAACTGCCAGGTTCCATCTGAGCTACTTGAGAAAACTAAAACCCTTCCTTGATACTGCCGACCTAAAAACCGCAGTTCAGGCGTTAGTTATCTCCAGAATTGAATACGGCTGCTCTACCCTATCTGGCCTACCAAAGACTTCGACGGCCCCGCTAAAAGCTTGCCTCAACGCAGCAGCTAGATTCTTATCTGGCTCAAAAAAAATTGACCACATTTCACCACATCTGAAGGCCTTGAACTGGCTTCCTCTTGAAGGCAGAATCCAGCTCAAGCTGGCCTGCATCACTCACAAAGCCTTGTACACGAACACCCCGAAGTATTTCGCCCAGAAAATTGTGATATCTGGGAGAACCAGAAACTCCCGGTCTGCCAGAGACCGTGTGCTCCAGCCACCCCGCTTCCGCAATGTAAAAACATATAACTGAGCGTTCTCTGGAGCCGCACCAAGAATCTGGAACTCGCTACCTCCCTCCATCAGAAGAATTCCTACTTTGTTGCGCTTCAAAAAGGAAGCGAAAACCTTCCTAATGAGCAAATTCCTCCAATAACTCTCCTTTATTGCGCATTCCGCCTTTTCATGACCTATGTTTCTGTGCACAATCTCCTGTATTGCTTGGCCCTCTCCATGTATCAATTGTTCCCCTTGTTTTACTGCTGACATGTCACTCGCTGATTTTGGTACTGTACTGTTTATTGTATATAGCTCTGACTTTTGTCCTACTGTAGTCAATTCCCTGACCCCATCCTTGTAGTTTGCCTATGCCTATACTGTACGCAACGTGTTTATCCCTGTAAAGCGCTCTGATACCCTAACGGGTCATGTTCCCGCTATATAAAACCGCAAATAAAATAAAAATCTGCACTTCAAATGTCATGCCAAAGAAAGAGGCATTAACCAACGAGAAGACAATGAAAAAAATGAGAAACGTAGCCGCTTTAACTGAACTAAAATCAAAACCAACAGATTCCCTCATATTGGTTCCCTACCTCGTGGTGGCCTGTCCTGCTCTTTTCCCCAGCCCTTTAAAATTTGACTGTCCTGTTCGCCTGCCGATGGCTCATAGCCCCAAAACATCTTGCCATAAAATGCAATACGTGCTAGTTTTCCTGATATAGTCTGCATTATAAAATATACCACATCCTTGTGTCTTGCCATCAAACGTTGTTCATCATAACCTCTTCCCCCGTGCCTCTCCTACAATATATGTCTCCCAAGCCAGACTGTAAGCTCTTGTTGCAAAGAGTGCAAAACCATGCTCAGTGCGCTGAATAATTCTTTGTCTCCTAGAGCCCGGACCTCTAATGATACCTTAGTCTTCTGTGCAGCCGCTGCCAGTGCTAGTCCATGGAATCTCTGCTACTGTGAATGAGACCAAGCACCTGCTATTTTATTGTTTACACCTGGCACACTTCTTGCTCTAAATTCAATGTTGAAGATTAAACAACCTACCTTGATCCTGTGTAACATACACAGCAATCTAATGTCTCTAACATTTTGTCCATTAACAAGTTGAAGTCTGGTTATCTACGTTAAAAGTCACTTTCTTGTTAGCCAATTCTTGACCCCACAGCAATATGGACAACAACAGGGTAAACATTTCAAGAAAGGCTATACCGTGTCCCTGTTGTCGCCAAGTCTGAGGCCATCATTCAGAACACCACCTGCTGTCCCAGACCAAGCCAAAACCATCTGCACCTGCACCTCTTAAAAAAGTTGGATTGCCCACAGAAATTCATATTCCAGGAGCCATAAGGACACACCATTGAAATGTTTTAGACAAATCAGCCACATTTCTAAATCTCCTGTAACTGCTGATGAAATGCTAATTCTGTGATGAGGAAATGCAAACCACATAGAACAAATCATAGCCGTCTGCGGTAAGTTCTCCCTGCTCTCACTACTCTGCATGCATCGCAGCTTAGATGACCTCGCAGCTTTTGCATCTTTGTAGGTTTCGGGTTTTTTGCACAAATGGCTGTTTCCAATAACCTTGTTAATTCTTGAACTTTCGCCTCTGGAAGACGAGCCACCAAGGCCATCGAGCCAATTTTAGTGGCCAAAAAACATTAGCATGGTATTTCATCCTTCCAGCACCAGTGGGACGCCCAAAGCGTCTGTCAATAACTCAAACTTGCAAAGTTCTCTAGCACACTTGTCAGACTGGGCATACCCCACAAGGAGAAAATCATCCTGATAAGTCACTCAACAGTGTCCTGTTCTCAAAGAAAATCACCACTGTAAGAAGCAACTGAAACTCTCAAATAGCTCACATGATATGACACACCCCATTGGTAACACTGCATCTAACAAAAACTGGCCTTCAAAAATAAATTTTCCTCGAACCTCAAAATCTAATGGGCTCACATGCCTGAAGGTTGATCTGAAGGTAGTCTTTATCATACTTTGCTAAATATGTATCCTCAGTACAACTCCTAATCAAGCCAAAAGCCACGTCCACTGAAGTAAATTGCACAGCAAGGTCTTCCCTAACCAAATCATTCACCCACTGCCCTTTGGGCCACAACAGATGATAAATCATATGTAATTAACCTGCCATCTTCGTGTGGACCATGTGTAATGGAGAGACCAAATAAATTCTCTCTAGCTAACAGTTAAACAGCCAAACAACCTGCCTTCCTGCTCTTCCCTCACTTCTTTGAAAGCCTTGTCCCTTACATTGTGTGGCACATTTGAGGTTGTTAGCGAAACGTCGCACTCTAGGGCCTTGATAACTTGAGCGAAAACTGATTGATGAAATATCCTTTCCATATTTTGTAATTTGTGATGTTTGATAAATGAGCTCATAGTTGCATTGATATACTCATTTATGGCAATTTCTTCTTGTATTCAGCCACCCTCATTCTTTCTTCACCTGTTTATTTGACAGATTTATCATCTTTGTCTTAAACTTGCCCCATGTCATCTTTGTCTGATGACCCTGTTCCACCGTTCTTTCCCTTTCAACTTCGCCAGTTTGCTGAGCCGTATCTCCTTTTGTTAATTCCGTGTGAAGTACTGTTAGAAGTGTTCTTAGGAAGAAGTCACAGCCGAGTAGCGTAGGGGGTGATCTTCTTTATTCAGTTGTCACAACAACACGAACCCGACACACCCAGCTGCTTCAGAGGTCTCCAGAATAACTGCCAGAGCCTCGAACATCCAGCTCGAACCCCCAACATATTCCACTCCCAGATTCCATCAACATTCTGGCAATCATGGGAATGACATCACGACACATCTTCCCCCTTAACACAATAGAACAAATGAAAACTATTGACAACTAATAAGACACAAAAATAAAAGATACATGGAAAAATGAAGAACAAGGAAACCAAGGAAAAATGCAGGGAAAATCAATTAAGAATATAATCTTTCAAATAATGAGGAAGACAAGGTCTCCTCTTGCTTTCTCTTGGAGCAGTAGCTGACGAACTGGGGAAAGAACCAGTATCAGTATCAGTACAGACACTTCCTTCTCCTCTTAACAAACAAGAATGAGTTTGAGCATGCTCAGACAAAGAACAAGTTCCACTAAGAGCCTCTTGAGAGGAAGAGGAATCTCCACCACCAGAGTGATGAGAAACAGTGTCACTTTGTTGAGTAGCAAAATGAACATCAGGTAAGGATAAAGTAGAACAATCCGATGAAGAATTACAATGAGAATTAATACATACATTGTTTTTTAGTAAAACCACATTCCTTTTACTCCACCACCTGCCGGTCTCTAGTAGAACCGCATGTTTGGAGACTCTGACAATACGAGTCATGGGAAAAAATTTGGAACTAAGACTTTTGACTCCTACAGGCCTTTTAACTTTAACAAGATCTCCAACAAAAAATTGAATGTCTTTCACCTTCTTGTTTGTGTCATACACTTGCTTCATTTTGACTTGTGCTTTGGAAACTGTATCACGCACATCATCCATATTGGGAATTTTGTTTGAGCATTTGGTTTGTTCCAAAACCCAGTTGGGACTAAGTTTGGAAGAACCAAAACGTCCTTTCAATAACACAAAAGGAGGAGTGCCAGTCACAGAGTGTGGAGTATTATGGTAACTCCATAACCTTTCTTGGACCGCATCATGAACAGAATCTCCTTGAACATAGGCCATTTGAATAGTTTCTTTTAGCATCTTGTTCACCCTTTCAACCATGCCATTGCCTTGGGGACTATAAAGGGCCACTGTTAAGTGTTTGATACCCATGTTCTTTAGAAAAGATTGCATGAAATGGGACTTAAATTGAACCCCATTGTCAGAGACAATAACTTTGGGGATACCTTCACGCCGGAAAAGATCATTAAGTAAATCAATTACCGAAGTGGTAGAGGGTTCGGACAAAAATCTACACTCCACCCATTTTGAAAAGTAATCCACTACAACTAAAGCAAATCTCATATAGATCTTGAGATTATACATCGGGCCAATAAAATCTATGCCAAGTTTTTCCCAGGGCCCATTGGGAAAGGCCACTGGGAAAAGGGGTGTGTTACGTACTCTTAAGGATTTATCAGCAATGGAACAACTGCTACAATGGCCTACAAAGTTCTCCACATCAACATCCATCCCCGGCCACCAGTAGTAGAGTCGAAGACGTTTCTTTGTGCCCGTCATGCCAAGGTGGCCTTGGTGGGCAAAATTAATTTGTGTTAATCTGAGGGTTCTTGGAGGAATTAACAAAGAGCCTCTCATGATAAGGTTATTTTCAATGGTGAGATCATCCTTTACCTTGTGAAAAGGGCGCAAACCTTCAGTCAAATTTCTTTCATCGGGCCACCCTTTCGAAATACAGATCTTAATTGCATTTTGCACCTCATCAGAAATAGAGGAATCTATCCATTCAGAATTGCTGATAGACCCTTCTAGGACAACCAAACCATCGACTAATCCTACAACACATTCTAAATCATCCTCTATAGAATGTTCTTCATGTAGGGGGCACCTGGATAAAAAATCAGCACGAGTGTTTTTCCCTCCAGGAATGTGCTTAATTATAAAATTGAACTCAAACATCCTGGAAAGTAATCTTACAAGTCTAGGACTGACCTTGTCATGATCATTTTTTGATAATAAAAAAACAAGGGGCTTGTGGTCGGTGACCAAAACAAATCTTCGGCCCCACAAAAAGGTTTCAAAGTGTTTGGTGGCCCACACGCAAGCCAAAGCTTCTCTTTCGATGGTACTGTAATGGCGTTCCGTCTGGGAAAGAGATCTTGAGGCGAAGCCCACAGTATGTTCAACACCCTCAACTAACTGAGTGAGGACAGCACCTACTCCGACTCCACTGGCATCAACTGTGACAATGGATTGGAGATCATCTCTGAAAGGATGTAAAGCAGGAGCTTTCACTATTAGGTTTTTTAAATTGGTGAAAGCTGTGGATTCAGTCTCCTTCCAAGTAAATTGTTCACCTTTTCTAAGGAGCTTCCTCAAAGGTTCTGTTTGAAAAGCGAAACTGTCAATAAATCTAGAATAATACTCGCAGAGTCCGAGAAAGGACCGTAATTGATCTTTATTCTCTGGGGGGGGACTGTCACAAATTGCCTTGACAAGGTCAGCCTTAGGCTTAATACCAGACTCTGAAATGTGATGACCTAGGTAGTCAATATTGCTTACCATAAATTTGCATTTTTCTTTTTTTACAGTGAAACCATTAGACTCTAAAATATCAAATACATTGCTCAAAATCAAGAGGTGTTCTTCAGTATTTTTTGCAAATACAAGAATATCGTCTTGATATGCAAGAACATTTTTACACTTGTTAAACAATTTAAACATTAATTTTTGAAATACAGAAGCGGCCGAAGCCAGGCCGAAAGGCATTCTTAGGAATCTGAAAGCACCGAATGGAGTGTTAAATGCAGTAAGTGAACGTGAATCACTAGAAAGTTCCACCTGATGATAAGCAGATTTTAAGTCGAGGCAAGAAAAAACTTTGGCATCACCTAGAAGAGCTAACATCTCTTGGATTTTCGGTAAAGGGAAACAATCGATTAAGATATTCTTATTAAGTGATCTCAAATCAATACAGAGCCTAATGTCTTTAGTGTCCTTTTTCTTTGCGACCACAATCGGAGAAATCCACTCTGATGAGTCAATTGGTTCTATCACTTTTTCCTCGCATAAGATCTCCAAGTGTTGTTTTAATTGGTCTCTAATGGATAGTGGGACGTTTCTGACCTTATGTACGACAGGTACTGCGTCTTTTTTTAAGATAATTTTATGCTCAAAACTGTGCACCATACCTAACTTGTTATCAAAGCTTTGTGCTTGAGTAATAATTGTTGCAAGGAGGGGTAGACTTCAGGAATGTCTATTAAGGAAATAGGACAAGCAGTACCTGGTCTAAGAACCATGCCAAACTTCCCTTGGTCCTTCCACCCCAAAATGTTGTAGCCTTTTTTGCCACATAAATTTTGGTGAATATTACTCTGTCTTCAAATTTAATATTGTCAAGGAAAAAACCCAACATATCGATGTTGTGTCCACCAAATGCAATGGTGCGAATGTCAGGAGGTGATAATTGTATAGAATTCCATTGTTTGAAAAATAAAACATCTGAGACGAAAGTGACTGGGGAACCAGAATCTACAGTAACTCGAATTTCTACATCACCAATGTGGACATTGCAGAAAGGTCCCTTATCATCATCATCAGAATCAATGGACAGTACAATTTTACTGAAACTTTTGATGGTAGAGACATTTGGGTCAGAAGAATCTTCCAAGTTTTCAAGAGCAGCTACCTTGTACGGAGTTCTGCACAGACGAGCAAAATGACCAGACTTCTTGCATTTGGTACAAGGTTTACCTAAGGCTGGACAATTTCTTGCATTGGCTAAATGTGTGAAGGAGCCACATCTAAAGCAGAAACTTTGTTTTTTAGCCTCAGGAACTTTGTTGTATGATGTTTTGAGTTTAGTACCAATAGCATAAACAGGTTCAACAACAGGATCAATTTTAAACTTATTCAATTCTTTTTGTGCAATTACAGACCTTTCTATGCCCCTAGCTATTTCCAGGGTTTCGTTTAAAGAAGGATTTCTACAGCATAACAGTCTTTCTTGAACTTTTTTGTTAAAGCAGTTAACAATGAGCTGGTCTCTAAGGTAAGAATCAGTATTGCCATCAAATTCACAAGTGGAAATTAGAACTCTTAGTTCCGCTAGGAAGTTGTCAATGGTTTCAAACTCATTTTGACGTCTAGTGTAAAATTTGTGTCTCTCAACCACAATGCTGGTATTGTCCTTGAAATAGTTTGAAAGTCTGTTTACAGCTTCTTTGTAAACATCCCAATCAGTTTCATCAGGTTGGGTGACGACAGGTAAATGGTCAAAAATACGTTGGCCTTCAGAACCTAAATTGTTATAAAGTAGAGCTAATTTCCTGACTGGTTCAAATTTAGATCCATCCAACGCTATTATGTAGCTGGCAAAACCTTTGAACCACTGTTTCCATTTGGTTTTCAGAGGCCCAGGTTCTGGTAAAAAATGTGGAGGGACTGTTATAGTCTGCATGTTGACCAGTACAATTTCAAGGAAAAAGAAAAAAGGGTTTAAAATTGTAAAAAACAACAATTAGATGATTATCACAATGACAGGCATAGGTATTAAATTGTGAATAAAAGTGTGCACATTACCGAAGTATACGATAATTGCATTTAAATCTGTAAATGTTGAAAGTGTTAAAAATAGGGTGTGCGCATCGCCGATTATATTAAATAACTCTGGAGACTTGAAGCTAGGTGAGCGCTTGAAAGGATATCCACTCCTTTGAATGATAATAGATGGTGTGCGCATCACCGAGTATTTGTGCTGAGGGCTGCGCTAACCACTTGGTGTGCGCATCACCGCGTAATGAAACTATTAGCATTGAGGCATTGATTCAATGCTGAAAAGGCCACAGGACAGCGTTGGTGCCTGACAAAATGGCGGCACGTAGCGTGACCCCAACGTGAGGTTATACACGTCCTGACGTGACGACGCGGGGAAAGCTGAAGGCAAGCGAACGAAGACGCGCTATGAATTCCAGGCTGAGTGGATGCAGGCAGAAGAATGGAGGCGTGCTGAGAATTCCACGATGCGTGGCAGGTAAGGATATGCGCTCGCGAGGTGGCAGTTGGTGTGGCAAGACAGGCCTCAAAGGGTAAATATAACAAATTGCAGTCAATGTTATACGACCTGTAGCCAACACGAAATAGAGATGAGTAACTTCGTAGCTTCGTTTAGCTTCAGTCTAGTCACCACGCGTCTAGAAGGAGGGCGAAGGTGGCCGGGACGTGTTGAGGAATGTGACAAATATCCGGATCGTCGCCAAATGTTAGAAGGGTTCTTAGGAAGAAGTCACAGTTGAGTAGCGTAGGGGGTGATCTTCTTTATTCAGTTGTCACAACCAGTGGCGTAACGAAACTTGAGGGGGCCCCCCTGCAAAGCACATGGAGGGGGCCCCCCACCGGCGGCCCGGCCCACCACCTACAGTGTATCATCTCGACATCTCAGTCCAGCAATTCCTCAGGTTAAACTCACAAGTGGTAGAAGTACTGCATTTATCACAGATAGGTATATATACACATTGCTCCTCGTAGAATGCTCTGAGGCATTTGATAAAGGCAGCTCTAAGTTTTGGGGGGTGACTGGCCAAACAGCCGGAATGTCTTTCAGGAATAACTAATACATGACTGAGACATACGTGAGAAATGAGAGCACAGCAAACATTATATCAGCCAAACTTAAAGCCACATTAAAGACTTTAGTATGTCACCGATGACGTAAAATAGGATTTAGTACGACAATGATCAACTAAAGTAGATAAACAAGTTAAAGCGGTAAGCGAATTAAGGAAACATTGCCTATTACAGGCATTATGATGTGCATCAATATATACTGACTCCGTTAGAGCCCCGATGTGAGATTAGACAACCACAAGTAGAAATAGTAAAATATAGATATAGTTTGTAAAGGCTTTCATTTTGCTTGTAAATTGATCTATTAATTTAATACTATATGTGGGCGAATTTCCTTCAGGTGTATGACCGGCATGAGATGGAGAGTGGGTGAAGTATGTACCGCCCTACACTATGTTTTACTTTTATTGCCGGCCGGGCCCCAGCCGCCCCACCATGATGCCCTCCCTGATTCCAAATTATTCGAATAGCACCCGCCACCCACTGAGACTCAGACGGTCCTTAAGGGTGGGACAAGGTGGGTGATCCCTCATGGTCAAGGGCCTATGCTGACCGAGAGCTTACCAGAGCAAATCCAGGACTGGATTCAAAAGAGAAACCCACTGAGGAAACTTGTAGGACCGAGGTGACTGCACACATTTTTAATATAGCTCGCACATGCCAGGGAAGATGCCGCAAGACACTGAACATCTGCACGCCCTTCGTGAGAAGAGGGAAGCATAATGCAATGGGGGACATTTAAATCCCACCAACCCACATGCTACTCGAATAGAGAGGGCTGGCAATAGAAGCTTAATGGGGAACGACCCAATACTATTTCTTTGGTAATTCCAAGGAACTGCTGTAAAAACCACACACTTGCAGACAAAATTGCCCTGGCAACAATCATTAATGGATATGGGTGAGCAACAGCCAGCGAGAGCAATATGGCCGCATTATGAGGATGCTCACAATTATGCAGGCGGGGGCATTTTTAATCACAACGTCATTGCTGTGCCAATATCTGACACTTTTGTGTGACCATTTTCGAGTCAAATGCTACACATTTGTCTTTTGTATTTTTATTCACCCCTTAGCCATCCACAAGTCGTAACCCATCCATCCTTACCCATCCAACTAAACCACCCAAATGACCCATCCACCACCCGCCCACTTATCCAACCCCATCTATTCATCCATCCAAACCCTTTATCCATCAAACTAGCAAAACCCATCCATCTATTCACGCACCCAGCCATTCAGCCAACCTAACACAATAACCCAACCGTTCACCCATCCCCACCCATCCATCCAAACTCTTGCATCGAAACACATACCAAACCAAGACCATCTGTCCATACCATCCATTAATTCACTCATCTACCCACCCATCTCTCTAGATACAAGCTGTGAGCAAAGGATAAGCCTTTCGCAGGCACAATAGAAAACTGGGAGATTTTCAGAGCAGCCTAGTTTTTATTCCACCCCATGGCCGATTCTTCCACTACACACTCCCTGCCTCTTAGCTCACAGCTGGGATTATTTTTATCCCGATTCCTGCTTTTATCACTGCTGCTGTCGTATCCTTCTCTTCCTGCGTCTTTCTCCGTAGTTGTCTGCCTTTCTCTCTCTTGCACTGGGTCAATCTTTGGAAATGAAAAATAATTCTGGATGCCCAAATATTGACCGCCCGAGTCTACAACATGCATCTACCAGCACAAACTAAGCATGTTTGCCTGAGAAACGACTGACTCTGTCCCGACCCTCACAAGCTTTCAGAGACACTGATCTTTTCAGAAAATGTCCCAGTTTTGAGACAGGCCAGCCCGCCGCTGATCTCTGCTTATTCTTAGGCCTTAGTATTACTTCCTTGGACTCTACACCCGCCCCCCCCCGTGTCCTGTGATGCAGGAGGAGAGGCCTCTCACTACTCAACACCAACACTGGATGCAGTGGTGACATAATGAACACCGCACTCCTCAGAATGCGTAAGCCCTACTAGAACTAGCAAATTTTATGGGTATACAGGTTCTACACATATCATTTCATAGCAATAACATCTATCTAACTTAAGATCTTTGTGGACAATGATTATTTTATAATACATTTTTATATGAGTAAACAATTACAACTTCCCATAAAGTTTTTTCAGTAATGGTTTAACTACTTTGGTCATTTTTCAAAGTAGCCACTAGTTTTGGGCCAGCCTTTGCCCAAGTTCTTTGCACCCAGAGTCCACAAGGCCATTGTCGAAGGATACAATCTTCAGGCACACCCTGCACCCAATTCCCTAGCTCCCTATCAATATGGATAATGATGCCCCACTGTCCAGAGAGCCTACTAAATGCAGTGTCTGGCCTTTGGTCACCTTCTACACTCACTCCCAAGTGCCCTCAGAGCGTGTGGCCATGGCATCTGGCCAGCCCTTGTGCAGTGTGGCATTTAGCCACACCCTAAACTAACTTTTACTGCCACTGGACCCCATAGAGCATCACCTTCAGCCATGCCCACCACACTCTAGGCATCATCCACCTCCAGCAAATAAATGTAGCAAAAATTGTTTTCATGAGCTATTCATTGGAGTTAATGGTAATATGCAATGTCACCATTGATGTCCTCTCCAAACTAAATTCTGATGCCTTCAGTATAGCTTGGTCTTGCTGAAACCAATATGCCAAATAAGGGTTTCAGACAACTCAAATATTTTAAACACGTGTATAACAAATGGTAAGGCACGCAAGATTATTGTCAAAGGGCCAAGTTGAAAATAATGCTTTCTTCACCAGGTCAGTCAGAACAGCAGAAAAAGTGGGCAGCCATGCATCTGAAAACAAATAATCCTAAAAAAACCTCTGAAATTTCTGCTTTTATAACCCTGTTATATTTCAATCATAACTTTTCAGGATCGAGTGGAGCACGTGATGAGAGCAGGCAATGGAACTGACAGAAGGCATAAACTGACCAGGTTCTTATAAGCTGCAGAATAGGCAAATTACAAGAGTTAAAAATTTATAACTATTTTGCTAACTTTGTGTTTATAGGTTTGAGATCTACAAATGTACAAACTAATTTAAATCGCAAAAATCTCTTAACAATCTCCATTTGATCTAAGACTTGTCAAACAATAACACTATGAAGAACACATTGACTTTGATGACACGCTTTCACAATCAAAACACGTCATAAATAATACTGCTTTTCCTGACGGTTTTGTGGTGGGGCCTAGGGTGATGGTTAATTTATACTCCTGTAATTTACTACCATGTACATCTATGTTCTCCCTGTTGTTCTTTAGTAAAAAATATTTCTAGCAAATGGTGTTTTACCACAAATGCATGGGTTTTGATTTATTTTATAGCAACTTGTTTGTTAAATCGGATATTGATGGCAAGGCTAGATATACTATAACTTAAAATATACTTTCAGAAAAACTTAATGTAGTTTTGGAAAAAGCGCTGCTCAGATGAAGATTTTTTGGGGGCAAAAAGGGTCCTGCACCTACCAGTTGACTATAAACACCTGGAAATCTACACTAGTAAGTTTCCACCTGCGTACGTTTTTGTATTTTTGCAATTCACAAATTTCACCTTCGTTATGCCAGTTAATCTACAGTACCTGACAGTGCCAAAAGACTAGGCCCTCTGGGCTGCGTTTCATCAGGAATCGCACCTCCTAAAGTGATCTGTGCACTTGCGCCTGACTTTTGGCTTACTTGAAATGCGTTTTAATTATATATTGCTATGCAAGATTACCAGGAGGAGGAGGCCATCACGGTCCTTCCCCTAGATGATGAATTATGTGAGGCTGTAGACAACTCCATACACCAGGCAGTGGCAGCCACCACGGGGCCCTTCGAAAAGGTGCCTGATGCAGCTGGCCCACTGTTATGCAACCCCCTTAGACCTGTCCCGATCTAAAGCTCCCCCCTCTGGTGTGCTACAGGAGTCACAGCAGATGGTACTACGACCCCACAAGCGGAAAGGGGACCCCACCATGGATCTAAGCGCCTTCGATCGGCTGAAGAGGGCTTTCCTGGCTGACCCTCCTGAAGAGGGAGCAGAGGACACCCTTGGTGAGCCGCGTGACATACCCTACTCTCACCCGCTGCCTCTAGGGGAGGACGAAGACTCCCATGGAGATTCCAATGATGAGGCTGGCCCGTCCAGGACTTGACACCCCTCGCCTGATCCTTCCCATGACACATCCTCAGCCGTCCAGTCGGATGATATCTCAGATATGCTAGACCCTGACGATCTTGTACACCCATGCTCCGCAGATTGGTTCCCATCTGCCAAGGTCAGCAATTATGTGGCAGGCCGCCTACAGAAACCACTAGAGAAGGAGGCGCACACTCGCCTTAGGGCGGAGTGTCCACGCTAGGGGTGGGCGGAGTTCGTGGAGTTGCACTAAGCGGAATTCCACTGAGTTGCATATAAACTCTGCCTTAAAAAAAACACCAGTAGAAGGCTACAATGCATGCTTGGCCTTCGGGGACTCTACTTTGTTGTTTTTCACACTTTATACCAACAAGGGACCTTGATTGAAATAAATAAGCTTCATTACACTGTTACCTGTACATTATCTGTATATTTATGCATGCTCCCTGCCTATGCACGTGCACACACTCACTCACACACTCACATATGCATTTAGCTAAACCTCTAATTGCACAAGATGGCAGCAAGAAATGAGAATATAACTTAGCTCATCTCACAAAGCTTTAAACACACAAATCTGTCTTGCTTTGCATACCTTTCCCATGTCTCTGTATTGATTAGAATTTTCTGCCACAGTCCTCCCCTGGAGGGCTGAAGTGGCGGGGCCTCTAGCTCTAGGGACATTTGGAATCAGAGGCTGTGCTGAGAAATAAACAACACTTTGCATGCCCTTAAGTGCTGGTGAGTGACAGGCGCGGCTCGGAGGCTCTAGCTCCCAAAGCGTGGTTGCCTGGGAATATTCAGGGAAGGCGCTATCTCAGGGAAGAGAGAGTTGCGCGTAGCCAGTGTGTCATAGGCTAGTAGTGAAAGGAAGAAAAATCTGTGAAACACACTACCTTTGAAAATTAAATATAGCAATAATCAGGATTCAATGGGCCCCTCGCCTCTGCACCCCGGTGTCACTGCACCTGCTTCATCAATGGAACCTACGCCCAGAAGAAGAGAGCCCTGATCAAAAGTGTATTGAAGCCGAAGCACCGGGGAAGCTGACTCAACCACAATGGCTGCCGTCTATGTTTTATTATCGTCATATACTGTGAACCTAGTACTCTGAATTATTTTGAAATAAGAGGTGTGCATCTTTAAACCTCAAAGTTAGAGCATCGCATCCCACACCACGAGATCTCGTATGTTTATATATAAATATATAGTGTGTCTTTCTTGTGCGAAGAGAAGTAACAAATGTCATTTTCGTCACTTGTTTGGCAATGAATGTTAATATAATACGCCAACATTTGTTACAATTTTTCAGACCAGCACCTTCTCTTGTTGCCATAGAGATGCCCCAGAGCTCTATGAGGGAAAAGGAGGGATCTGCATAAAATACCAGTCTGACAAGTGGCTGGCACTATCCCAGCCCTACCGGTCTACAGGGGCACTTACTGCCTGTTAACTCTCTTTACAAGGCCGTGCCCGTGGCAGATCTAGCGCTTCCAAGAGAGAGTCTCGGAGAAGGGCGCTATATAATGTATTGAATTAGGTCACATTACAAAATGAAGATAGATCAAATTCCAGACGTACTTCTCCACCGAGTGAACCGTACATACAGTAGTTCACCCTTAATATGTCCACCAACTATGTCTGCTGAATTATTGCTCAATGTCATTCAGATGTCCTCTTTGGTGTGCTGACATCCCCAGGGTGTAAGACAATCAGACCACAAAGAAACTTGCCTCCTCAGCTGACCCAGGCCCGGGGAACCACCAGAGGCAGTTTGTTCCCGCAGCCCTCTCTCTCACCCCGCACTCACCGCTTGTGCACAGCATGCAACAGATTTTTAATTTTTGTAATTCTTTCTATCAATATACGTAGGTCACATCACACAGTAACAATGGTGAAAAGAAGGTGGAGTTGCAGTTGCCACACCCTGCAGGAAACTGATCTCTAAACTGGTAAAATAATGGCAAATAATATTAATTCCACTCTGCTCCTATCCTCCCACCAACTCCGTCTTCAGTGGAAGATAATGTAAGCATTTCTTTAATGGGTTACTTAGATTTTGGCAATAGTAGGTGAACAGAAATAAACTTGCAGTTTCCCCGCCCCTTTAGAGGTGGGTCTAACTCAGTGTGTGCTTCGAAGTCCTGTGAAAATCCTTAACCTGGTGACCCATTCACCACTGGACCGCCGTGTTGTCCTGACAGTCGCCCTGTTAAACTAGATTTCTCTGGCAGGACTGCCGAGTGAGACATTGAGGTGCAGTGTAGGGAAATCAATTGATGGGTGAAAGCTCTCTGTCATTAGGCCCTCGATTGCTTGTTTTTCTGAAACAAATTACCCCTTTGGGAGTAAAAACGACAGAAATGGTGAGCAGAGCCCACAATGTGGCACCAGTCTGGCATTTCCCTCTTTGTACTGTGGAGCCTGGGGAGCTTCACCTCCACTGCAGGCTTAGCATTCCCAGTCAGGGAATGGGTCACCAGGTTAAGGATTTTCACAGGACTTCGAAGCACACACTGAGTTAGACCCACCTCTAAAGGGGCGGGGAAACTGCAAGTTTATTTCTGTTCACCTACTATTGCCAAAATCTAAGTAACCCATTAAAGAAATGCTTACATTATGCTTAGTTTGTGCTGGTAGATGCATGTTGTAGACTCGGGCGGTCAATATTTGGGCATCCAGAATTATTTTTCATTTCCAAAGATTGACCCAGTGCAAGAGAGAGAAAGGCAGACAACTACGGAGAAAGACGCAGGAAGAGAAGGATACGACAGCAGCAGTGATAAAAGCAGGAATCGGGATAAAAATAATCCCAGCTGTGAGCTAAGAGGCAGGGAGTGTGTAGTGGAAGAATCGGCCATGGGGTGGAATAAAAACTAGGCTGCTCTGAAAATCTCCCAGTTTTCTATTGTGCCTGCGAAAGGCTTATCCTTTGCTCACAGCTTGTATCTAGAGAGATGGGTGGGTAGATGAGTGAATTAATGGATGGTATGGACAGATGGTCTTGGTTTGGTATGTGTTTCGATGCAAGAGTTTGGATGGATGGGTGGGGATGGGTGAACGGTTGGGTTATTGTGTTAGGTTGGCTGAATGGCTGGGTGCGTGAATAGATGGATGGGTTTTGCTAGTTTGATGGATAAAGGGTTTGGATGGATGAATAGATGGGGTTGGATAAGTGGGCGGGTGGTGGATGGGTCATTTGGGTGGTTTAGTTGGATGGGTAAGGATGGATGGGTTACGACTTGTGGATGGCTAAGGGGTGAATAAAACTACAAAAGACAAATGTGTAGCATTTGACTCGAAAATGGTCACACAAAAGTGTCAGATATTGGCACAGCAATGACGTTGTGATTAAAAATGCCCCGCCTGCATAATTGTGAGCATCCTCATAATGCGGCCATATTGCTCTCGCTGGCTGTTGCTCACCCATATCCATTAATGATTGTTGCCAGGGCAATTTTGTCTGCAAGTGTGTGGTTTTTACAGCAGTTCCTTGGAATTACCAAAGAAATAGTATTGGGTCGTTCCCCATTAAGCTTCTATTGCCAGCCCTCTCTATTCGAGTAGCATGTGGGTTGGTGGGATTTAAATGTCCCCCATTGCATTATGCTTCCCTCTTCTCACGAAGGGCGTGCAGATGTTCAGTGTCTTGCGGCATCTTCCCTGGCATGTGCGAGCTATATTAAAAATGTGTGCAGTCACCTCGGTCCTACAAGTTTCCTCAGTGGGTTTCTCTTTTGAATCCAGTCCTGGATTTGCTCTGGTAAGCTCTCGGTCAGCATAGGCCCTTGACCATGAGGGATCACCCACCTTGTCCCACCCTTAAGGACCGTCTGAGTCTCAGTGGGTGGCGGGTGCTATTCGAATAATTTGGAATCAGGGAGGGCATCATGGTGGGGCGGCTGGGGCCCGGCCGGCAATAAAAGTAAAACATAGTGTAGGGCGGTACATACTTCACCCACTCTCCATCTCATGCCGGTCATACACCTGAAGGAAATTCGCCCACATATAGTATTAAATTAATAGATCAATTTACAAGCAAAATGAAAGCCTTTACAAACTATATCTATATTTTACTATTTCTACTTGTGGTTGTCTAATCTCACATCGGGGCTCTAACGGAGTCAGTATATATTGATGCACATCATAATGCCTGTAATAGGCAATGTTTCCTTAATTCGCTTACCGCTTTAACTTGTTTATCTACTTTAGTTGATCATTGTCGTACTAAATCCTATTTTACGTCATCGGTGACATACTAAAGTCTTTAATGTGGCTTTAAGTTTGGCTGATATAATGTTTGCTGTGCTCTCATTTCTCACGTATGTCTCAGTCATGTATTAGTTATTCCTGAAAGACATTCCGGCTGTTTGGCCAGTCACCCCCCCCAAAACTTAGAGCTGCCTTTATCAAATGCCTCAGAGCATTCTACGAGGAGCAATGTGTATATATACCTATCTGTGATAAATGCAGTACTTCTACCACTTGTGAGTTTAACCTGAGGAATTGCTGGACTGAGATGTCGAGATGATACACTGTAGGTGGTGGGCCGGGCCGCCGGTGGGGGGCCCCCTCCATGTGCTTTGCAGGGGGGCCCCCTCAAGTTTCGTTACGCCACTGTGCAGGCTTAGCATTCCCAGTCAGGCAGGTGGGAGGTTTGAAAATAGGATGAGAGGCCCTCTGTCAGGACTTAGCAATGGCCTGAATGTGGGTCTAAGTCACTAGCGTCTACTCACAAACGTTGGTAATGTAAACGTTTATGTGATCCATTCAAAAGGGGTGTAGGACCCTAATCGAGGGGGAGAAGTTAATCCTTGGATTTCCCCCTCCATATAATGCAAAACCAGGTGTCATATAAGGAGCCTCTTAAATTGCTATATTTCCATTGTTTCCTACACATTCAAATGCCGCGTTAATTGACAAACTGCACGTCACCTTCTTGCAATTACCTTTTGGGCCATCACTAGTAATTGGATCATTAGCTTCCGCTCATAAGAACTCACCCTCCTCTATATCAGATCTGAAACCGAGTACAGTTGTGGATGAGTCATTACGAATGTAGAACAATGTTGTTGATGGCTGCCAACACATCTTTCGAGGAGAACTTCAATTGATAGCAGGGTCACCAAAATACCTACTCAACACATTGTCTCCAGCTTGTAACTCGCTCCGCTAATCAGGGGTCAGATAGAAGCCTATCATTGATTTTGAAAGAAGATTGTCTGTACTGAATGGCCATGGTGAGATTGGTAAATTCCACACTGCTCCTGGGTATGCATTTGCTCAGAGTGGTCTTGCACGTCTCCATCTAACTCTATTTCCACCAGAGGCAGTTTGTCCCCGCAACCCTCTCTCTCACCCCACACTCACCGCTCACCGATTTTCTGCTGCAGAAGGCAGGGGCAGGGCAAGGCTATCCAGGCGGGGGGGAGGGGGTGGGCTACTAATAAATTAATTTAAATTATGGCCGGGGACGTCGGACAGTTCTTCTTAGTCTCGACGGCGTAGGAGCGTGGCTGGGTCCTCGGATGCCACACCTCAGTCTCACGCGCACTTTTAATTGCGCGCGCTCAATGCGCATGACGAATAGTTCAATCAGGGCGTTGGCCACCAGCCCTGCCCCATCCTAAAGCCCACGCACACGCGTCGCGGAACAACTGCGCGCTGCGCGCACTCACCCTGACTCGGACTCCCCATTTAATGGAAAACAGTGAGCCTCAGACGCCCGGCCGGGCCCACGTACCATTTAATTAATGAAGAGGCTCAGTCAGAGCCTGAGGCCCGGCCGGGGCCCGCGCGTGCACAGCACTTGCGCAACATTCAATTAATGAGGCCCAGCCCGGCCGGGGCCCTGCCGGGGGTGTGCGTGCCGTGCGCACCATTTAATTTATTAAGAGGCCGGGCGTGCCATTTAATTTATTAATAAGCCGGCCGTGCCATTTACTTCATGATGAAGTGAGGGGGCCCCTGGAGCGCGGGGGCCCCCCCGCAACGCGGGGGCTGCGGGGGCCTGTGTTACGCCCCTGTCTGTGTGCCCACTGAGACAGAGCAAATATCCGCCGGGTTTATTACATTATTAGCGGGTTGGCAACCTTTAGAATTTTTAGGCTTAATCATCCCTACATTCCTCTTTCTTTTTACAGGTTGTGTTTTCACTTTAACGTTCCTTTGAAGACGTGCCGCCCATGCTCTAGTGTTAATGCCAGGTGCGTCCGGGACTTCCGTGTTGGGGGCTCCTGGGCATGGCAGTGATGAGTCTAGGGAAACAGAGCGTGCTTCCGTTGGCAGTGATTTATGGGGGGTTTCACGTGTTACACTGTCAGTATTCGGGCCGCCTAATGATAGACGGGAGTGTAGTGTTACAGGGTCCATGGACAGGCGTCGCTCTGTCAATTCGATTTTGTGAGTCAGCAGGGACTCTGCCCTCACAATAAAAGCGTCTAATGTCCCGGCTACTCCTTTGCGTTTACTCATCGTTCCAAGAACTCAGAACGGTTCAGTTATAACACCGCAAGATGGCACACTAACAAGCAGTTTATAACAATTGGGTTCGTATTACCTTGAAACACGGATGTAGGGAATGTTCCCTTGATGATGGATGTCAGAGGGGTGACCCAGCCTCTTCCGGGCCCGCCCTTGGCCCACGCGCGTCCCACGCTGCGGGGGCTCCGACGCTGTTTTAAGCGCGTCCAGTGACCGTGGGCTGTGCGCTGCTCTGGGGCTGCTGGGCAATGGAGTCCGCTTCCCTCGCGGCTCCAAACGATGCAGGGACCCCGGCGGCAAAGTGTTTTGAATGAGCTCCATGCAGCACCATGACACACTGAGTACATTTATGAAGGGACTACTTTCACTCTGACAAACTCACCTTAATGGCAATAACAATGCTCTGAGATGTGGAGTACCACCCCTAAGGTACAATATTTACTCCCCTAAGGTACAAGATTTACTCTGGCAGATGTTGTACTTTCTCAGGTAAGTTCTCTGTTATCTATACAGTCTTTATCCACACTCGACTTTTTAAAAGCTGTATTAATATGCCCTTCTATGCTGGGCCCTTCTCCTCATAGATGTGGGGACACTCTTGCAAATATTACTGGACACTGAGTTTACTTTCCAGCAGAGCACACACTTTTCAAAGGAAACTATTCAGTTTTTGTAAAGACTTCAGATGGTTCCATTTACATTTATTTTAATGTGTTCCAAATTGCTAATATTCTCCTCTTCTCGCTTGAATGGATTCATACAGACGAAGAAAACTCTCGGAACTCCCTTCTTAAGAATAAAATCAACTTGTAATCCATCATATCCGTTGAGATAAAAACATTTCAAAATTATTCTCTATCTTCATTAAACTGACAGAAATAACTTCTTCAAAACAACAATCACAAAAGAATCTTTACATAGCATAAGGGAGTTCCATTACACCTCTCAGTGCTACGCCTTCTACTTCACACTCCACTAACAAAACAAGCATTGGCAATGCCAACAGGTCTGGCTTTAAAGGAATCGCATATGGTAATGTGAAACATTATAAATAAATAGCATGGGAATAGACGTGCATTGTGTAGAAGCAAAAAACTGTAGGATAATATTAGTGCAGGTCAAAAGGACACGTGATAGTTGCACTGTCATGCCAGACCTAAAAACACATGTAGGTTATGGACAGCCCTCCTCCCATCTGCGCTGCTGCCAGAGAAAAACAACGTACATTATCTAGTTATCTATGACACTTTAATAGCATTACAATGTTATGTCTGCCCCTGAAAGTTCCAGCTCAGGCAGCTGGATCAATAAACAAAATGATCACAGCTGCAGTGGAGAGCAAGCACTTTTTTAGGGAATCACACAACTTCTGCCCAATCAAATCATATATTCGTGGTTCCCAACATGTGGGTGTATCCGAAGCGCCTCTCTACTGATGATCACATCATTGTCTGGCAACAGCTGTTTAATCAAGCAAGACCATAAACAAACCAACTCGCATATTTTACTCCTCGCTAACGTACTGTCAAAAAAGGAAACCATAAATAATGACTTCCGGTTCCTTTGAGTACTGGCACTTGTGGTCTTTTACTCGAGTTGTGGTCGTCCACATCAAATTATCTCATCTGGATTAAATCAAATTCATGCCAATGCTTCAACATAATCTAAACAACACTTTGTGAATCTCTTGCTCTGAAGCATTCACACCGTGATTTGTATAACATTTACAGTTGTCCATTGCTGTGTACCTCTAAGACCATTCCATTGCATGACAATCAATGTGATCTCCAGAATATCCCCAAAACGCATCAATAATAGACGACTCTGTATGCATGTATTGACATATTACGTCTACTCTAGCTGCTATAAGCATCCTTGAATTACGGTTTCTTTATGGATTTGGTTGGTGTCCGCATATACTGATCAGAGTATAGATTATAGTCCTGAGGAAGTTCCGTGTAGAAATTCCTTAGGAACAAAACCCATGTTGGTGAGAGGGTTTGGTTTTATCTTTTGTATGGACAGTTGAAAATGCAATAAAACCTAAAAGGAAATATGGAACCTTGATGATGAACCATGGACATTCATGTTCTATGCAATAACCTGAGGGTGCTTACTCTATCAACGTTTGGAGGTGTGCTGGTAGAATTTTTCTGTTAGGTTTATAGTTAGTGTTAGCATAACATGTACTTTTTAAAATTGCATTTATTTTATTTGTAATTTAATGCATAGTAGTATAATTCAATTATTACCATTAGTAGGGGCTGGTGTGTGAGGGGTAGGACTAGGGCTAGGGATGTTAGTGTTAACAACTAGTGTTGAGGTAATGATATTTTAATCTCATCATATTCCGACAAGGTAATGCTGGTTGAGGATAAATAACAAGGTAATATTTGATGAGATAATAATCCGGTCGGGGTTTACAGACAAATGCAATACAATGAGACATTAAAGAGAAGATAATAATGAATGTGTCCTCATGTAACGCAACTGGTGCTCGTGTAAAGCGCTCTGATACCCGGTACCCTCGGGTCAAGTTCATGCTATATAAAACTCCATTAAAAAAGATAAACCGGATTTGGCAACAGGAAGCAACCTACTACAAGGCCATCCATTATAGAAGGTAACATACCCTAGTGGTTGTCTTTAAAATGTTCATACTTACAGACCTCTTGTACATCCTCTTAGCCCTCAGGGGCCACCCTAAGAAGTTTAAACCATGTTTCAGATTCCTCTTAGTAGAAGCATTAACACCACTTCTCAAAAGAGTCAATGTCTCCCACACACAAGGCCTCTTCCCGGACATTTTCAAGAAGTGTTTATCATCTCACTGCTAAAGAGAGGCATCTTAGACCCTGATAACCTAACCAACCATTGACCAAGAGGTAAAGTGTGCCAGCTGTGATGATTAGAGCTGTGTAACCCCCGATTGCCTAAAATGCCTCTGAATCAGTTCCCACATTCCCAGCTGCACTGCAATGAAGGCACATAGTTATTGCCCACTGCCTCAAAGGCAACCTGCCCACCTGCCCAGTATCCTCTGCTGTGGCAGCAAAAGCTCCACCAGGTGCAGTGCCAATCACCACTGTAAAAACTGCAAAATCGCATCAGGTTTAATGTGCAGCAGCAGCACCGGGGCCAGTAGAATGCACCATGATGCGCTCTGGATTCCCTACTCCTAAGATGGTCTCCACATCGAAAACTCATAGTTACTGTCACCAAGAATCCTTGTCTTTGAAGAACATGTCCCAAATATACCCTGTCCCGGCTCTTGATAAGACTCTCACAATCTCCTGACTCCTAATGATGAGCATCACAACAAGTAGTACCCTCTCTTCTCAGGCTCAGACGTAGTTAACAAAGTGTAGGGCACTCACTCCACGTGGAAATTCACTCTCTGGTTCAGTACCAATGGTGCCTTGTACACAGAATTCACCCCCCGCTGTGCCTCTGCGTTCATAGGTTCAGAGTGTCTTGAGCAATGAGAGCACCTCCCATATCAGATGCGCTCTCAATACCCTGCTGCCTTTTGTCCCCAGACCCACACAACATTCTTAACAACTCACAAAGGATATAGGCCACTCTACGCCAGGCCAGCCATCACATGGAAGCCCTCGTCCTCTGCTGAAGCATGTGTTGTGGGACACTGGCACGCTGCTTCTCAGATCACACCTATCAGATCACCCGCATTTGGCAGGTGTCACCCTCTTTTCACTTCTATTCCCCTGTGTGACGAACAACAGGCCTCCATAGACTTTAATGGGATCATCCAATGTTCAAACCAAAGTCATCCTCCAAGGAAGTATTAATTTTCCATTCACTTTAGTGGGATCACTGTAGTGCTGCTTTTGTGGTGTAAATGAATCAAAAAGCCAGCAGGAAGTTCCATACACGTAATCCTAGTAAACGCCCTGGACATCCGTACCCTAGGTCCCCAACATCCAGTTCTGATCTAGTGGACGCTAAGTAAAGATCCTGGAACTGGAGTGGAAGCAGTAGAAGGTAGGCAAGAGCTAACACCACCCCCTCTGAGAAGAGAAAACAATAAATAAAACATAGCGAAGGAGGATAAGAAATCAAAATGTGGAAATGAAACATTGAAATACTATCATGAGGAAACTTCTCTAAGGTTCAAGGACCCAGGTTAGCAAGATCTAAATAACAAGAGTCACAGTACAGAGTAACAGTGAATGATGAGAAGTAAAGAAATCCTGATAACAAGGTTCAAGTAACAAAAATAGTGAAGAACTATATGCATGTCACAATGTACATTAAGAAAAACTCATAAATGGCTACAAATAGAGAGCTTACCTACATAAATGCCCCTGGGGTCAAGTCTCGCCTCAGTCACCACAACACACATAATCGTTCAGCCACTTGGGAGGTCTTCTATTCCTTCTACTGCCAGCAAAGGTTCAATGAGCCTAGATCCCTCCGTCTATCTCACTACCATCACACGACACTGGTTGTTTCCCAAACTTACTAGAATCAGTATTCGAAGGCATGCATGAGCTGCTCTCGTCTACTTAAATATCTATACTACCCAACTCACTCTAACTCCATACGAAGACTACGTCACCTCATGCCGTGGAACCCGCTTCTTGACCAGAACCACGAGGATCAACAGAGCGTGGAAAGAAATCCTCCCCACACACACACCCCGGCCAACCATTGCCCCAACTCTTCGGAGCTCCACAACCCTCCAGTCACTTCCACACCGCGCAGCTATGTGTTTGAGGTTGTATACTCTCCCATTGGTCAACTGATCCAAATTGGGCATAACCGTAATCACTTCCATAGGTTCATAAAACTGACCCTCACCCCTGTGTACCTTCCAAGGCTTCTTCACACTCACCCACTCACCAACCTTAATTCTAACAGGTCTCGTGCTGTTCATAGCGCTTATATTTACCATGCGGCGCCTTAATTCTGTTTCTCACCACATCCATCCACCAATGTCACACTGCGCTTCAAACATCCACTCAGGATTATTCTTAGTTCTCGGACTTCTCCCTCTCCTTATTTCCAATGCGTTTACCCGGTGCCCTCATTGACAGTCGTCACATACATCCTCACAGCCATGAAAACTAGCACTTCCCAGCCCATGTTACTCCTCACAGCTAACTGGATGGCGCCCATCAGCACATGTTTAGATCTTTCAGTCATGCCATTAGCACTAGGATTATACAGGGGCGTGGTCCTCACTCCCAGTCTGTTCAAGTACGCCTTCGCCTTGTGAGAAGAAAACTGAACGTCATAGTTGCTTAGTAACGCCGCAGGCAAACCCTGGTTCATAAACACATTTCTAGGAAGCCTAGAGCTGCATCATGATCAGCCCTTTCCACAAGGGGAAAATGCGTCTATAATAGCAATGGCATCCCTTGGGACACCCCAGCTGGTGCCATATTATCAACAGCCACAGTTTCCTTAGGGCTTTCGGACTTCACGTTCACACATAGGCGGCTCCTGAGTTTTCAAAGGTTTCTCTGCCATCGCACTCTGCACACTCTCCAACCACCCTTCATGGCTGCATCGACTCCAGGCCCTAGAACAGCACCTTCGTAGCTCGTTTGGTTTTTATGAGGCCTAACTGCCCCTCCTGTCCTTGCCTCACAAGCAGCTTCCTCGGGAGGTACCAGTGTCTCACCCTCCATGACTGTCTTATTTGCCACCGTCACTTCAATCCCCTCTTAGATGTCCGAGTCAGGAGGTTGACAGGTTTGTCGGTCCGTTCTGCGCGTCTTCTTTGGTTTGCGCTGTTTAGAGGCGCGGTAGTACTCTGGTGGCTGTGGCATTGATACTGGTGGGGCACAAGGTGGCCACCGAGATTTGGAAGTCTTGTGGGAGGTCCAGCGGGACTCAACGCTGCTGAGGAAGGATGCTGATGAACCACAGGAGCAGGTGCTGCTCCTAGGGCTCTGAGGGATTAGGGTTCTCTACTCTGGAGTGGGCGCAGCAGTTTTCTCTCTGTGGTGAGAGCTGTATTGTATTTTGTTCGGGGCATGTGTGAACCTCTTCTAGTGGGTGGGGGCTGGCTACCTTTGCCGAGACTAGAGTAGGCGCACGCTGCGAGGCACAGGAGTTCAGGATGCCAGCGGAGCCCCTTGTTCCCTACCTAGCCCTGATAACTGTGTCAAACTTTCACACTGCGGACAGCACTCTCACACCCCTCACAGGTAAGCAGGCAGACATTACTGATAGCACTGCCACTCTACTCTGATCCAGAACTGAGAAGTAACCCCATGACCCTTCAGCCTGCCCTGACTCTTTTTTTCGCTACCGGTGAATTGCATTCTGGGACTTGTAGTGTTGCTGTTCCCATGCAATCCCAGCGTGCACGGTATAGTTTAGAAAAAGACAAGACCGTACAATGTCATGTCACAAATGACATAGAGTCGTGATTAGGGCGGATGCAGACCTCATGATAGTGACGCTCACAGCAAACATTCAGACACTCCCGGCGCACAGGCAGACACTCTTTGCTCTGCTGCACTCGCTCCCACCTCCCGATGCCCGTCTTCTGTTAAATTAGTTTTGTTTCTAGCGCCAAGATGCCCTCTTGGGTGAGCGTTGTAATGTCATAAATATGTTGTAATCCCTTACACTTACAGTACAGACCCCGACAATCTCAGAGGTGGACACCCCCAGCACAGGCTCAGACTCATTTTAGGGTCACCTGCAGACACCAGTGGCGCAGCGCAAACTGATGCCGCCTCCACCCCCGCATTATGTAAAGAGGCCACCGAGCCTCCCATATGATATCTGACAGATATTGACCCCCCCACCCCCTGAACGTTTGGGAGGCTCCTGGAGTGTTGCCCCCTGCACCGCAGGAGCTGTAGGGGCCCGGCTTACACACCTGCAGGCCCCCCAGTACAGATTAATACATTCCTAGGTAAACTACTGGCACTCCCAACTCAGATGCAAACACGCTGAGGTCATACATTGATACTCCCAGCTCCGCTGCAGACGCGCCTTGCTCTGCTGCACAGTCACTTCCAGCTTAGATGAAGACACTTTGGCTCTGCCGCACGCGATCACAGCTCATCCACAGATACCCCTTGCTCTGCTGCACATAGGCCCAGGTTAGAGGCAGACACTTCAGCTCTGCTAGTTCTGCTGCACGCGATCGCAGCAGCTCTTCCACAGACAGTCCCTTCCCTGCTGCAGACACTCTCAGTGCAGTTCTGTGCAGGTACAGCAGCTAGTTAAGGTGGGAGGGGTGTAAGGAATGTGAGATCCTCTCGGGCAGGAACATGGCTGCAGCAGCTCATCTCCGGAGCCTGAAGGAGGCGGCCACGTGCGCCATCTGTCTGGAATATTTCACAGACCTGGTGTCTTTGGAGTGTGGGCACACCTTCTGTCTGTCCTGTATCACTCGGTGCTGGGAGGGGCTGCAGACAGACTTCCCCTGTCCTCAGTGCAGGGAAATGTCTCAAAGTAAAACCCTCCGGCCAAACTGGCACGTTGCGAACATGGTGGAAATCCTTAAACAGCTTCAGGTACCGAGTGCGACCCCTCGGGAGCCGAATCTGTGCCGAGAACACGAAGAGAAACTGAAACTGTTCTGTGAAGATGACCAGGAGCCCATCTGTGTGGTCTGCAGCATGTCACGTGATCACAGGCCTCACATGGTGCTCCCTATTCGAGAAGCTGCCCAGGAGTACAAGGTATGTGTGCTACAGAGCTGGGTCAGGGGTGGAACCAGGCTACTCAGTACTCCCATTCGAGAGTCTGCCCTGGAGTACATCATGTGTATAGTAGGTCTTGGGAAGGTGTAGTCCCGCCTCCCAGACCCCCCTTCAGTGGTGCTGGGACAGTTTTCAGAGTGGGGGTGCTCACATCAATGTTACATCACTAAAGTCATAGGGGTTTTGAACAATCCAAGTGTAAAACAAAAAACAAGTGTAGCAAATGAGCCACGCCCATTCAACAGGGGCTGGTAAGGGAGCTGCTGGTGCACTTTGGAGCACATTGTCGCAAATATATTACTAAAGCATGGTGAGGTAGCTCGCTGTTGTTACTAGACAGCTCATTTTCTATTGAAATGGCCATCGAATTTGCACAAACATGCATTTTTACTGATAAAACTTTATAGCGCACAAATGATAATTTGCAGAAATCGAGTTTCAGTGAATTTTTTATTATTTTCTCATCACCAAGTAAAGTGTTTTGATTTGATCTTATTAAAATCTGTTTCCATCACTCTTCAGAATTTTTAAAAAAGTGCTTGATTTGTGCTTTCCGAACTGCTGATATACTTTGAAATATTTGTACAGTTAATTTACATGTATTAATATTATCTTATGTGTTAGAAAAACAATTGACCTTTCTACAGCCTTTCCTTTCACACCCCCTTGAACCACAGCAAGATTGTCAGATAGTTGATTTTACAAACGCCTCTCACTTTGTAGGCAGAAGAAAAAAGTAAACACCAATCTCCAAAGAACAGGGAGTGGGGTGGGGCCAGGCTTCCCATTCTAGAGGCTGCAGAGGAGTAAAGGTATGTGCACCGCTGCCAAGGTTCCCAGGTCCATGCGTGACTGGTCACTAGTCCTTGACCCAGGAAACGTGGCAGCTATGTATAATTTGTGCTGGAGGGGTGGTTCAGGGGCAGGAGAAGATTCAGAATGTTCTCTTCCCCATGTGTTCAAATGTAGAAACAAGGCAACATAATTTTTTTTTTTTAAATTGTATTCAGAAATCTCCTTCTAAAAAAGGATAATAGTAATTAAAGAAACGGAAAGGCACTGCATTGTGTACTGCAACACCTTCCTCGTGGATTTGCCCTGCACTAATGGTCTTTAAACTGTGAGGCGCCCCCTGTGCCTGGAGGGCCTGAAGATACTTCAGTGGGGACTCCAGGCTTTGGCTAAGCAAAGTAGATTGTCAGAGCTCCTTTCAGTGGGCCACGGGGCAAGCAGGAGTTACTGGTCAAACCCGTGGTGGGTGAGGCCTTTTATTCCCAATGTCCATGGGCCCGGCCTAGTATGGATCCTGCTCACCTGGGCCAAGCACCCCTTCTGCACCTGACCGTCAGTTACGTAGTGTCGGACAAGCAGTCAAGGCTCCTTCGAGGAGGAGCGCAGATACAGATTTAATTTAAGTGATTTGTAGAGCGCATAGCTGCCCAAAGGCTTCCCAGCGCTAAGAGACCAATACCGTAGAGAGGATAGAGGTGGGTTAATAATACTGATAGAACCGCCAAGTTTTAACCGACTTCCGGAAGGCTGCTTCCGATTCCAGAAGTCTAGATTCGCATGGCAGTGAATTCCACAGCTTGGGTGCCAAGTGAGTGAGGTTTCTGCCTCCCCATCTGGCTCTCCTGATTCTGGTAGTTCTTAGCAGCCGTTCGGAGCCGGATCTGAGGCATCTGTTAGGGACATAGGGGATCAATAGGTTTTTGATTTTACTCGGGCCTTTGTTGTGTAAAGCTCTGTGTGTCATACCGAGTGCCTTGAACTTAATTCTGTCCTCCATTGGGAGCCAGTGAAGCGCTTTTAGATGCTTCCTGGCTGATTCCTAAATTGGGACCTTGCACAGCAGCCTTGCTGCCGCGTTCTGGACCACTTGAAGTCTATTGGTAACATATTTTGGTGCCCCTAGGAAGAGTGAATTTCCATAGTCCAAACCTGATGTAATCAGGGAATGGACTACTGTCTTTCTGTGCTGTATGGGGATACGCTCCAGGACTTTGCGGAGCATTCTAAGTAGTCCAAAACATGTGCTTGCTAGTTTCTTGGCTTGAATCACCATTGTTAGATCCTTGTCAAGCCAGAAACCAAGATTTTTGATAGTCACCTTCGGAGTAGGTGGGCTACCTAGGCAATTGGACCAGCTGATCAGAGGCCTGGGTCTGCCTTGTTCCCGAGGACCATCAGCTCTGTTTTGTCCCCGTTCAGCTTTAGGCAGCTGTTCGTCATCCAATTCATAATCCTTTCCATGTAGGGTGCTAAGCTATCGGAGTCACCGTTGGATCTGGGATCTAGGGAGATCACCAACTGAGTGTCATCAGCGTAAGATATCATGGAGACATTAAACTCTTGCGCTATCGTGCTAGTGGTCCCATGTAGATATTAAACAGTATGGGACTCAGCGCGGAGCCCTGAGGCACCCCGCATGTCAGAGGCATCGTCTTAGAGAGGAGGTTAGTTTCCATAACTTGGAAAGTTCTACCTTCCAGAAAAGATGCCAACCACTGTAGGGTTTTATCTTGGATGCCAAGGTCCAGCAGTCTATTTCGCAAAGTATGGTGGTCCACCGTGTCGAATGCTGCGCTAAGGTCAAGAAGTATTATGGCGGCTGAGCTTCCCTGATCCAGTGTCATTTTAAGTTCCTCTACCACAGCCAGGAGTGCTGATTCTGTGCTGAGCGTGAAATCCAATCTGTGTGGGATGGAGGCATTGGTTCGTTTCCAGAAACTCTGTCAGCACTCGATTTACATGGTTTTTCTAGTAATTTCCCAACAAATAGCAGCAGTGAAATGGGGCGATAATTCCCTAGTTGGGCTGGGTCTAGATTAGTTTTTTTTAACAGAGGTCTAATTATTGCATGTTTCCATGCACTTGGTACTTCGCCCGACTGAAGTGAGAGGTTCATAATTTTAACTAGTGTTGGGAGCAAGATCTTAGTAACTTTTTAAGAACATGCGGTGGAGCAGGGTCTGATGGCGAGCCTGATTTCACCTTATCCATCAGTAATCTCACATCCTCTGTGTGGACTGGGGGGAAGCTAGTGAGAGTGGGCGTAAGGGAGATCTACGCCTGATCTCTTTCCTGCCTTATAAAGGTCTCTCTCCTGGTCATAAATGAGCTATAGATGTCCGTGACTTTTTTTTAGGAAGTAGGTAGCTAGATCATTACATCTTTCCTCTGTGGCCTCAGCCGTCTGGGTGTCATGTGTTAGGGAGGTTAAGGCCTTAACTACTGCGAAAAGTTCCTTTGAGGAGTTCTGAGCCTGACTAATCTTTAGCTCAAAGAATTTTGCCTGTGCCTCTTTAATGCTGTTATGGTATCAGCGAACACAACTCATAACTCAACGTGCAAGCAGAGCAAACAATAAATCAATGTCCAATTAAATACTTGTTTCTATATAAAACAAAATATTTTAATTCAAATTCTACACATGCAACGATAAATGACATTCAAAAGCAATAATACAATCCTATTCTAATCTAGTAGTTGTCAGGCTACTGACTGTCCGACTAACTTTAGTGCAGTGGGGGGTTTGATGTTATTCCCCATTCACTGATGACCACATCCAGGGAATGCAAACTATAAGGCGCACTCAAGAGTTTTCCCCTCTAACTCCTATCGGAAGTTCTGTCACAAGAGTCTAGGGGGTCGCAGTACCGATGGCAGTATGTCCCCCGGGGCCCCAAAGGCCCAGTTCATGGCTTACCTGCTCCGGGACTATGAAACCCATCGCGGTGCAGCAAAGACCTGCTCCAGATCGACTAAGCCGGGCTGCACGCGGTCACAAGAGGCAGCACCCGGCAGGCACAAGCTCTCTCCTCTGAGCCACGCTACCGGCTGGTTCTAGCTATCAGGGTTGTTCCCAATCCGACGATTGCATGATAAGTCACACTTCCCTTTGCGGGGGGAAGGTTGATCTCTTTCCTCTGACAGGGCTCCCGTAATGTTCTTTGGTCCTCCGACTTCCTTCGGTGCTGTTCGCAGTATGTCGACCGGACCCCCTTGGTCACAGGAGCAGTTTCTTGGTCCCGGGCAAGGGCCCGAACACTTGGCCTCAGCAACTAAGGCGAACCCTCCTAGCATACAGGGTCTCACAAGTCCGTTCACACGGACTTAGCTTTGATGTTCATGGTGGCCACCTCTCTGGCACACAGGGCCACACACCACTGGGTCATGCACTCAACCCTCGCTCCTCAGCTTAATCCCGACGGTACCTCCTTGCACACCTGGGTCGCCAAAACAATCCAGCACACAGGCTATGGCCCGATCGGTGCAAGAGCGGATTCCTCACACCTAGCACAGGGAGTCTTCACGATAGGGCTTCTCCCTGGACTGTGCTCCTTGCAACGCTCTTCTTTTTCTCACACGGCACACTGGTCTTGGCTAGCAGCCAGACGCTGGTCCTCCAGGCTCCAGGGCTGGTGGTCTTGGTTTCCTCGGGTGATGTCCCCTCATCCACGGTTTAGATTTATGAAATAGGACCATAACACCTTTCTTATGATTGATAGCAGGGGAACAGAATACTTTGCCCACGCAATGCTTTTGAAAGGAATGCATATATTTTTAACAAGGTGAGTTTCCTGCAAAAAAGCAATGTGACATTACAGCCTAGATACATGAGTCAATACTCTTTGTTTTTTGATAGAATTACCAAGATCTTTAATATCCCATGAAACAATACAAAGACTGCTCATTGTAAATACTGCAGAGTAAAAGTATATCTATCAGCAAAACAAGGACACAGAGAAAAAAAGGTGAGTAACTAAGAGACAGACCAAGATCGTACAATAAAAAGTGTATAAGAATACACAGAAAATATCAAATACATAGGCTGTGAAAAAAAGGCCAAGAAGACCAGAAGAAAAGGAAGAAGTACTTTAGGGGGAAAAAACAAGAGGAGGAAGGAGGGAGAAGGAAACAACTGGGGGAGCATGAAACTCCCCATAATAAGTGAAAAGTAGATGGTCAGAAGTTCAAAGACTTTAACCATGAATGGAAAAAAAAATAGAAAATAATAAACAAAGAGTGGCGAAGCGCAGAAACAGAGGGCCTGCCAGGAGTCTGTCCTTCGGGAACGGAGGGGCATCCATAATAGAAGAAAGTAATAAGAAGGGGCTAAACCTATAAGAGATGACAGAAAATGAGGGAGGAGAGAGGAAGCTGAGGAGGAAATAGTGAAAAAAACAATATAAGGAAGAAGTTTAAACACTAACCAGAACAACGAATGGACACATATACACTGCTGACTGTAACATATGAGGTTGACAAGACAGTGGGGCACTCAAGACAATATTCCAGAAGCCATATTGTATATATGAAATCTGTAAAAAAAAAAAAAGGGGTTTACAACAGTATAAACAATAGGACTTGTAACAGTCAAGTTGACAACAAGGACATTTTGTAAACTCAATGCGACAAAATGGCACAGTAGTTCAAGTTTTGTCAAGATCCATTGCCTCTCCTTTATGCACTTCAAAAGTATGGGATCATTCCTTGTATGTAACTTTGATGATGCAGGGGTGTATGGGTCCATATAGTGCGTTCATGGATCTCAGGGCTTGGCGTAGATCAGGAATTCCCCCTCCATCTGAGAGCCGTTAAGCGAGCTACGTCGTGGGTGATGAAAACCCTCTGGCCTGACCAGATCATTTGTTTGTGTTGTTTAGAGGCAGAGAGCACTGTCATTAGAAAATAGGCAACCATACCTCGTGGGTTGGCAGCCAAGGATTTGAATGGTGAACTAACTCAATGCTTTCTTTGAATGTTGAGGGTAGAGCAATCCTTTAGACCCAAAAGTTTAGGAATAGTATGTTAAAGGTAGGTAATCATATCCGATCCCTCAAGGCCTTCAGGCAAGCCATAGACTCTGAGGTTGTTGTGCCGATTGCAGTTTTCCAAGTCCTCAGTGTGTTGTTTAAGTTGTGAAATTTCCTTAGACATGAGATTCAGATGTGCCATAATATCCTGAGCATCACTGATTCGCTGTTAAATAGCAGATACTCTAGAATCCAGATTCAACCACTTCTCTTCTATCCTCTGAAGAGTAGCCTTTTTTTCCATGACAAAACAGCCAGGTAATTTTAGTTCAATACCATATGTCAATGACCGAATCGGTGCAGCATTTGAAATGTATTTTTCAAGTGTTGTTCTGTGAAAAGAGGAGTATGTGAAAGGCTGAAGAATAAAACAAGTACACATCTGGAAGCTGAAGGGCTAAACTGTGTTTAATGCAAAATAGCAATAGCCAAGTAAAAATATAATCAGAAAACGATCATTTCAATCGCGGCAGACTAACCAGCAGAATGCAGCATCTTCTCATGGAAAGAATGTGAGGAGTCCTTGGACTAGTGTAAACAAAATACAAATTTAAAGATGAGCACAGAACATCAGAGTGAGGCTAGGCTTAACGGTTCAAGCAGAAATGTGGAACGTATGACTTGAAAACCAAATGGCTTCTGGGCCTAATAGAGTTATGAAACTTTGCCTGCACAATGAGACCACTAAACACTACAAACAAGTATGAAAAAAAATGTAAATTAAAAAATATGAGGTATATGTGCACTTTATAACTTTGGCTGAGACACATGTATAGCACATTTTCATTAACAGGCAACATGGGAGATGCATTTCTAATGTTTCTCTAGATATTTACTTAATTCATTTTGCTTCCCTATTAATGCTTTTTTAATATATTTCTATGAGGGTGACTTTCATCGTGTTTTTATCAGTGTTTTATTTATTTTGGATGCTTGCTTGTGTTGGTTATTTTTAAAGAGTTTTTGGACTGAGTGATATATATTATGATGATTAACATAAATAGAAAAACAATAAAATAAATTGCATTTATGAACAAGATCAGTTTGCCTCCCTCGACATTGCACTCACTCAGCCACTCTTCACACAGTCATGTTGTCTTCTACTGGTTGCCCTATGACTCTCATGGTAATCTGGTTGTGGCATAGTGCCGATCCTGAGACCCTTTCACTAACTATCAGGGCACAAGCGGAGGTCAATGTGTTTTATTTTGTTATTCATGTTTCTATTAAGTGAGAACCAGGTGAAAGAATTTGTGTCGTGCACCTTACATAGGAGAGCGTTACAAGCTTACCGCCGCCATGACAGGGCCTCCAGATCGTCTATGCACGGTGTGGCATGCACCATGCTGTGCATGCTACACAGTGCACACACGCCCGTGCACTTTGAGGGAGGCACATCATGTGCCCCCACACCCACCTCCATGGGCAGATTTGCCCGGGGGCCCTGTTGGGGGCCCCTTTCCACCAAGCATTTCGTGGCAGGTTACAGCCGTGATATGCTGGGTGTAAAGGCAGGTCGGGATCTGCTGGCATCAGCACCGCCACAATTCCCGCCGCCTTCATGTATTGCCGCCGCCACAGGATCCTGTATCCTGGCTGTGGCAGCGGCCCCACCGTCGGAATACGACGGTCAAACCGCCAGGGTGGTGGCGGTTGGACCGCCACCGCAAGTACTCCGGTCCCAGGACCGCTGTACTCTTAATAAGGCCCATAGTCTCAGCTTTTATGAGATATCCTTTGGTTTTGTGACATCTTGGTACCGTTCCTCGAACCGGTTAAACCCAAAGTCATATCCACAAACCTGTGAAAAATGGCCATAAAAGCCTACCTAAACCTTGCAAGCTGCAATAGTCACTGAAAAGGGTGTTGGGGAAACATCCAGTGCTCAGGCCTGGTGTGCGGTAGTCCACAAGCTCTTTGGGAGAGGGGGGGGGCTATAGTTGGTTCTTGTACACCCCATTCCCCAGGAGAGGCGCAGAATGCTTCAAATATATCTATCACAGGTGGCAGTTGTAATTTTGCAGTACCCTTGATCCCAGATGCATGGCACCAGGCTACAGCAAAGACAAAGTCTTTAAACATATCTCCAGTACTACTTTGGGTAGGGCAAGTGGTTGCAGACTCAGGACAACTTCCACCAGCTCCTTATTCAACTCCCCAGGACAGGTGCAGAAGCCATTGTAATTCTTTTGGAGGCAGCTGGAAGGGGTACACAGGTATCCCTGCAGAATGGATGCGGTCAGGGATGTGGGAGGCTTGCGCTGTAGGCAACAACTTCTCCCTCGGCCTCAGGTGGTGCAGACAGATGGTGTTGATATAAATTTTAGGTTTAATTAAAAATGGTGAGGGTCTTCTAGAGTTATCACAAATATTAATTTATCTTCTAGTCAAAGCAACATGCACTTTGGCCAACATGTGTCTGGTGAGTCCAGTGCTCCTCAAGGGCTATGAAGGTACATTCACCTCTAAAATGCATGATAAAACAAAATCAATATTTTTTTGTATCACTCATATAGAGATTTCATACACAAAATACGTAGAATACATTAATAACATTCTCGGGAACATTATTTATTGGTGCATCTATGCAGGCATGCTCATTGTGTACAAGCAGTGTAACCCATTAAGGTAAATAGTTTAAAGATATAGGGCCCGATTCTGATGCGGGTTGGAAAAGCTTCCCGACCGAATCGGTTGGGAAATGGTTTCCGACCCACTCGGATCGGGAAAGTCCGACCGGCGGAGTAGGATGCCTCCGGATGCTTCCAGATACGATTTGGTTGAACTCCCATTGACTTCAATGGGAACATTTGTTCCTAACCGCATCAGAATTGGGCCCTCGGTCGGGAAGACACGTTCCCGATCCGGTTTGGAAGGAGCAAATGCCATTAGGAGGCCTTCCTAACCGCATCAGAATCAGGCCCTCGGTCGGGAAGCTTTTCCAACCCGCATCAGAATCGGGCCCATAAACAGACGAAAATAATTCTTCAATACATAGCAGCATATTACTCATTCATCTGATGATCCTAGTGCTCTAAAAACCTACGTAGTTTGCAATAAATCCCTACAACCATAGTTAACTGTTATATTTTACCCTAATAGTATCTCTAGTCATTATTAGAAATTTTAGCAGTACATATCTCTTGGTTGATCTCTATACATTCACACTAAAACCATTTTATAATTGAGCTGGTTTAATGTCAAAGCATTTTATGTAATTTGCTTTTTTTTTTAAATTTATAATTGAAACCAGCATAATAGTGTCCTTTATCCATATATAACCAACAAGGCTTCACCCCTTCACTAATGTAACATTATTCAAACTAGCTTATGCCACGTTGCGATCATCTGATTGATTTGATCAAAAATCTACCCAGTCTTGACCAATCCAATGTTCTCTCCACTTATTTGTATTCCTATTGTCTCCAAAGATGCGTCATTGTAAAACTTAAATTCATACCCAACAATAGTGGGAATGCCTAAACATTAGAATAAATATACCTTATAACCTCAGAAATAAACTTATTAAAAAACTTTTTAACAGCTTATCTGTAGTAAGTAGAAATATGTATATGTTTGTAGATTTTATAAAACAAGCTTAACTCCAGATTATTTCATCAATGATCTGAAAAATCAAATTCAAACCTATTTTTTCTTAAAAGTAACAATTTACTTCAATGTACTGAATTGATAAAACATTGTATGGAAGTCACACTTTTCAAAATTACATTTTAACCGGCATAGTGCCACTCTCTATTGATGTACACGCAATGATTATTTTCTATTGCTATCCTGCAATGTTCAAATTCTGTGATGCGCCTCCAGTCAAAGAATGGATGGAGACTGGATGATGAGAGAACCAGAATGACAGGACCAACTGTTACTATGTGCAACAGTGACAGGAATGTTTCAATTACTTGCCCGTAATGTCATTACCCCGATTCATAGTCCTCCCCGTCCAAGCCCTTACTTCTTGCCTCCAAACAGAGCATTCACACACCCTGGGATATAATCCCAGTAATTTGTTGTCCTTTTTTCATCTCTATAGTAGTGTTGAAAAACCCACCGCATATTTGTTACACGATCCAAGATTGGAGGTGCTAGCACTTGTCGACTGGGTCGCGCAGGTCTACATATCGGGGTAATAAAGATTACGGATGAGTAATTGAAAAATAACCCATTCATCTTGTCCTCCTCATCCCAGTCCTTTCTTAACAACTGATGTACCAAGTTTAAATGAATGCATTGACAATTACTGAGCAGGGGCGGTGCGTCCATTGGGGCGTTGGGGCGTAGCCCCCCCGCCCGCAGCTCCCTCGGCGTTAAGTTCAAAGAGCCGAGGGAGAACTGACAATCATGTCAGTCAGCATGACGTCGGACCGCCCACCCCCTACCAGAGTCTGAAGGGGGTGGGCGGTCCTGCGTCATGTTGACTGACATGATTGTTAGAGGGACCAGGGGCAGCAGGCAGCACTGCAGCACAAGTGCGCATGAGTGGGCAAGGGCACCGAATTTTCGCGCCGTGCCCATTCATGCGCACTTGTGTGTGCACTGGCTTAGCATGCCCATTAGGAGAGCGAGGTTGAGCAAAGGCTCAAACCTCGGTCTCCTAATGGGCAGGCGGGCGAGAGGTAACCGTGCCCTAAGCCAATCCTGGCGCTGCCAGCAGCGCCAGGATTGGCTGAGAGGGGCTGTAGGCAGGGCCAAACAGAGGCGGCGTGGACGGCGGACCTCCCAGAGTCAGGTAGGATTTTTTTTTATTTAAAAAATCTCCCGGCACAACCCCCCACCCCCACCCCCGCGAGCCGCGTCGTCAGCGCCACACTTGTAATGTCTATATATTGGTACCTGCCGGTCTCAGAAACCAGTCCCCGGGACCAGCCAGCGCTGTGAGGCAGTGTGAGGAGCGCGACAGAGACAGGTAAGGCCACTATATGTTAATACTAGCTGGCATGCGTACCCTGGCGAGTTATACCGTACCAAGAATAACTTAAGCCCGGTGCCGGCTGGGAAGAGAAAGTTGGGGAAAAGGGAATCTCTTTTTCATTCGTCAGCGTTCTCGTCCTGTACTTTGCTCCTGTTTCTGTTCTATTCTCCTTATTAACAAGCCCCGGATTCAGCCTCCGCGCAGAGCCGTCTGCGCAGATGGTTGGTCTTGGGTCTAGCTGGGGTGCACTGGGGAGGCATCAGGCCGTGCATGGTGGTATAAATGGGCAGGCGCTATCGGGTACCCATCTTTTAGAAATACACCCCAATCATTAGGACTTTATAGCGACTTCTTTGTGTGCGTGTACTCTGTGTTCTTTGAAAATGCTCCTTTCGGTGCATTTCAACAGTGGGTTGAGGTGTTTCCCTTCGTTCTGACCCACTGTGTTCAAAGTGTGATCGTCCAGACAGAGGTTGTTTGACTTCACAGCAGAATCACGGTGTGCGCTGCATACAACTTGTCACTCCAGTCTACAAAAGGTCAACTTCTCCCCAAAATCGCATCGTTTTCCCCTGAATGGAAAAGATAAATGAGAGGTCAGTGGTTTGGGAGGGAAGGTTGACGAATGTGGGAGAATGAGGAACGCCGTTCAGCACTACCGTTGAAACGAAATTCTCATGCTCTGTTGTGGAGGTCGGGAATTTTTATATTGGGTATGTTGAGGTCAGGAATGGCCAAAAAGGTTTTATAATTTTCACAAACGTGTAAATCTGGGTTCAGCGAATACAGACAAAACTGAACCGAAGCAATGTGTTTCTGTGAAAATTGTGTTGTTTTGCCTTCATTCCATTTTTCACAAATTGGTTTGTTTGCAAGAACGATTTGTTTTTCCACAAATCAATTCATTTGTGACATATTTTGATCAATGCGTGTAAGCTTGTTTTTTTATTTGATGTATTTTCAGGGAAACGTTTCTATGCAAATTAGTAGTAAGCATGTTGCCTTACGATACGGAGACATATCCGCCTTGATTAATAACATTGGTACTTATTTTATCAAATTTAAACAATGCACCAATTCGTCTATCTCACATCATTTGAGCCTTTGGCCAGTAGGCGACTGCCGAGGCTCTGCACCTCGTGCATGTACACACTCAGTTATCCTATGGGGCATTTCTTGTGGTATGCAGCATTCAACAGCAGTAGGTGCAGTCACCCAGAGGGCTATCTTAATCGGGCTGAGATCTCCGCCCTGTGGGTTTTGTGTATTTCTATGCAGTTAGTACAGCACAGACGTCTTTATGGGGTGCAGGCCGGACTGAGTGGAGGCCCGTTTTGTAGCAGTACAGTAATTTTGAAAGCATCCACTGCAGAGTTCCCTCTACATCCAGTAGTTTCAAGATAACTCTAATGATTAATGTTCTTCCTGGAGAGAGATCACAGTTTTGGCTCATTTAAGGTAGCACAGAGGGTTCATATGCCTGCTGGAAATAACATGTACAATGCAGATTACAGAACAGCATTTTATGTGCATAGCTTAGTGGGTTACTGCTTTTGTCACAGAGGCCCTTCTGTTACTGTGCAGTTCATAAATTACAATTGTATCTAACACAGTGACCTTTGAAATGCCATCAAAGAGCTGCATGCAAGCTACATGGTAGAGGTTAGAAAGTTATGTTTTTTCTAAGTCTTTCATTATCCTAATGTTGCTAAAGGGTTTGTTTGGATAGAAATAAATTCTTATTAGCAAAGCTGACACTAACCACTGTTATGTCTGAATCCTGAGTTTGTGTTTCTCCAGATCACCAAACACTCTTAAAAATGCCTACTAATATAGATGACATGAATCCTACACCTTGTAGTCCCCTTTGTCTTATGTAATATTTTCTATACACTGACTTACACCCATATGATTCATTGTTATCTCAAAGTCTGTTATGCAGTTCTGTGGTTATACTGAATAAGCAGCTACCTACGTCATTATCATATGAAATCTCTTTATTGATATCATAACTACATTTTTGCAATTGTTTTATTAACCTTCTCACTTTCTTAAAATTGTTTGAAAATGCACCATTTGCCCACTCTTGTTTAAAAATGTTCTTGTGGGGAGAAGCCCCCGAGCCACCCTTATGGCGGTCAGGCTCGCTTGCTACTCTCACTCACCACAGGGCACTCAGAACTTTTACGCCCCACTACTTTCAAATGTCACCAGCCACCACTGTTACTGAGGCAGACGTGGGTTTACTATTACTCCGACAATTACTTCAGTGGTGCATGCAACACACTAGAAGCACGTTTACCATCTTCTGAACTACACAAATCTAATTTGTAGTGTTTTAGAAAAGTGTGATGTGAAGACCATATGGCGGCCCCACAGATCTCCTGCTTCCGTCCAAGTTTCAGAAGTTGCCCTGATTGAACGACCTTGAATAGGAGAAGGTGGAAATTCATTCAACACTTTGTAAGCCTGCGAAATGTCCTGACAAATCCATTTTGCATGTCTGAGAAGTGACTTTTTTACCTTTATTCGCCGTGCAATAGGATGCACTGGTTTGTTTAAAGTCTTTTGAATGATCCAAATAGATTAACAAAGCCCTTTTTGCATCCAGAAAACAAGGAATACTTTCACCACTTTCTGACTGTAAAACAGGGAAAACTATTTCCTGAGATAGATGATAGGATGATGAAATCTTGGAAACAAATGTAGGCTCTAACCATAATTTAACCCTGTCTGGAAAGAAACCTTAATCTGGAAAACAGATGACTAATGCATTCAACTCCTTGCCAAAGTGGAGACTAGAAAAAAACATTCTTAACAGATAACCAGCACAGATCAGCCTCTTCAAGGGGTTAAAAAAGGACCAACTGCAAGTCTCTCGTCCCAGGTCGGAGAGGGCACAGCAACTGTGATATCTTTGCATAATCGTCACCCTTTAAGAGCTTTTATGGCCATGCACTTAACTGAGAAGGTAGAGGGTGCCAAGTCATGTAAAAAACGTATTTAAGGAACACCAGGAAATGAATGATATCTAGTGTGAAAGGATCATGGACTTTCCGACCACATCACTTCTAGAAAGATCTCCAATGCATTTTGTAAGACGCTAAGGTTGATGGCTTCTGTGATTCCTGAATATCTTTAGCACTTCTGCTGAACACCCCAAAAGTAGCAAGCTTACCATTTCAGGTTCCAGGCTGTCAAACTGAGATGTTTCAGCTGTGACATCAGGAGGTACGGGAACTGAAGAGGGGAAGGCTGAAGGGAGAGATGAAGGAATTCTCCTTTGGAGAGTGACATCAGGAGGGAGAACCACAGGTGTTGTGGCCAAAAAGGTGCCACCAGAATTACCGAAGCTGCTGCCCAGGCTTGCGGACACCACTCCTCTGAGCAAACCACTGGTAACACTGCATTCTTTGGAGATGCAAACAAATCTATCCAAGGGGTGCCAAATAGACACCAAATTCGATTGAATTCCGGAAGAATCATATAGTGACGGAAGGTTGTGATCCAGAATATCGTCTCTGAAATTCTTCTGATGCTGAGTTTATACAGCCTGCAGAGCTATCAGATGTTTCTCTGCCCAGGCAAACATTTGTGTTGCCAAAGAATTCAGAATGTTGCATCTGATACCATCTTGGTGGTTAGGATGACACCGAGCAACCAGATTGTTCGGTTCACAACATTGGCACACTCCAACTGACAAAAATTGGCTTCAGGTGATAATGTGCACAGGGAACCACTGTGTGGAGACATGTAGTCTGGCAGCATGGAATGTGATGAGGTCAGAACTGGAAAAGGAATGTTAAGTCATTACAATTGAAGAAGCTGGTGAGCGTTGGGCTCAGCTGGAAATGTCGTCTTTACAATAAAGCTTTTATGAAGAAATTGATGTTCCTGGATCTTTACATTGGCGACGAGTTGATGGAACAATGCAGGGGATAGTCCTGCGACATCTCCACCCCTGGATCAAACTGTGAAGGCAAGTTACTGGTGTTGTGATGGGATAGTTGTGGATATAACCCGATATAAGTGTGTGCAACTGATTAAATTTAAACAGCTTGGCTGTATATTTTATACGCTCAATTCCGACTTCCTTTTATAAAAGATTAAACCAAATTTATGTAACTGTTGAGCGTAATATGCTCAAACAAACATACTGCGTGAGGTGAAGCGCAAGGCCATCTTTGGTGCGTGTGTCGGCGCGTGGTGGGGAACCAAAGGCCAGCATCGGCACACAGTCATATCTGAAAGCGTGTGTATAGCGCGACCCCTGCGGCTTACCCGTCACTGTTCTGGGAAGCATGCGGCTCTCTGCTCCGGTCAAGCAAGCGGCTTGACAACCAGCACTCCTGCTGTGATCGCCGACATATGCTATTAAAACAGTGTGACCCCAGCATGACTCCACTTAGGGCCTGGCACTGATGCCTGTGCTGTCAGTCTGCCCCAACGCGTATTACACTCTGTACAAACACACCGTGTAACGAAGCAGTTCAAGTAATAAAGAACAATATACGCCTAAAAGAAAAGAAAAAAGAATGAAAATATATCCTTGAAGTCAGTACTTAACCACAAAAGATCCCTCCTTACCTCATGTTTGTGGCTATCCTGCTTCTTGCTCCAGTGACTGCATGTCAGCAACTGCACATCAGTGATTAGAAGGACCATTCAATTTAATATAATGAATATAGAAGCTAGACTACTGCTAAACTAAGAAGACAAATACTTGCTGGATTAGTGCATTGTTTGTTTCAGTTTATTGTAGTAGCTTATTATATTAATTTATTATATTAAATTATTGTTGTAATTTGTTATTTTAATTCATTGTGTTGGGTTTATTGCAGGGATGGCTGATCAAGTCATGGCTTCGCCTCCACCTTTCTTAGCCTCTCTTGGAGATCCACCTGTGCCGTGGAAGCAGTGGAAGAAACTATTTCTTACATAAATGCTAGCCACTGGTGGTGATCGTTTTGGACCACCCAGACGTCAGGCAATTTTTCTTCATCATTTAGGTATCGAAGGGAGAAGGATATATGAAGATCTACCAGAGGTATCCATGGGTATGGGTGATGGACAACCAATCAATGTTTTCGAAATGTAGATGCAGATGTTAGATATTCAATTTACTCCTAAAAAACAATTTAGTGTTAGAACAACATAAATTCTTCTCCATAGTACAAAAGGTGGACGAGGACATATCATCCTATGTTGTGACCTTGAAGGGGGTGGCATTGTCATGTCACTTTGAACAGTTAGCAGATTCTCTCAGAGATCAGATAGTGCGATGCACCAACAATAAGAGGGTCAAAGAGAGATTGTTGATGAAGGACCCAAATTTGGAGGAAACAATTCAAAGGCATGGAGCATACAGCAATGTGGTTAAAGGAGATGGATAGTACCACCAATGAGAAAAAGGACAACGTCATTGGTGAGATTGAGGCCATGCAGTTAGTAAAGAAGAGTAACGATAAAAGTAGTGATACTAAAAAAATGAGTGAAGGGAAAAGCAAAGGGGAAGTAGAGGTGAAACAAAGGAATGCAAATTGGAGGGAAATAAAGTGTGCGCATCCAGTACAATATGTGCAGCCAGGAACACGGTGTGCAGGAAATGTGGGAAAAGAGGACATCTCGCATAATTGTGTAGAACCAAAATTGAGGTCCGGGATACACGAAAGGTTCAGCAAGTTGATCAATAAGTGGATGATAGTTGTGAGAGCATTCAAGAAATAATTTTAACTATGGGGTAGAGAAGGAAGCTGAGCGGAAGGAAGTGAATGTGAGGGTACCAGGTATGAAATTAGAAAGTGTTGACAAGTTAGAGAAGCTGCACTGTCATGTTCTCCTTGAAGGGGTGCTTGTCTCTAAAGACACGTATGTGAACAAATGGGACTGTGCTGATGGTTATCAACTAGGTAATCCTGATATAAAAGCTGTAGAATACGCAGGGAGGAAGACAGAAATCTTAGGAATGAAATGGATGACTATCAGTTTCAAAGGGAGTGACGTCTATGGAAGGGTGTACGTTACTGATTATGGATCAGATTTGCTAGGGTGGCGTCATCAACAGGATCTCGGCATAATCATTAATCCCAATGCTGTGGAACCAGTAATGTTGGCTGAACAGAATGAGGTGGAAGAAGTCTACGAAGGAGACCATGAGAGCTTGGTAAAGAGGTATCCTAAAGTATTTTCCGATGAATTGTTTTGAAGGAAGGGGTGAATCAGTGGTGCACAAAGTAAGGAATGTTCCTAACATGATGAGGCAACCCTTGGAGGAAGAACTAAATAGACTGTTGAAACAAAAAATAATTGAGCCCATTGAAGCCACCGAGTGGCTAGCTCCAATTGTGGTGGCATCCAAAGCAGAGGGAAAGATTCAGTTATGCATTGACCTACGTGACTTGAACAGGTGCATTTGGGTGGACAGACAACTACTTCCAGATATCTCAGAAATGTTGACCATGGAGGGTAAAGGAGTTGTGTTCAGCGTCCTAGACATGTCTTCTGCATACCATCAAGTTAATTTACACATAGAGTTGCGACATCTGACTTCTTTTGTTACTCCGTTGGGTGCGTTCCGTTACAAAAGAATGCCTTTCAGGCTTGCTTCAGCCTCAGTGGTCTTCCAAAGGATAATGAAAAGTATCTTCGGAGACTTGGATCATGTTCTGTGTTTCCAGGACAATATACTCATTGTGGGGGAAGAGTGCTTGTGACCATGACAGGTTGTTTGAAGAAGTGATGTTGAGGTTGGAGAAACATGGCTTAACTGTGAAGAAAGCAAAATGCCAAATCAAGAAGGAAAAAGTGACATATTTAGGACATACTATTAGTGCTAAAGGTATGAGTCCGAAGAAAAGTATAGTGACAGCAATAGAGAATGCGCATAGCCCCAACACTAAGGATGAATTGAAGTCATTTCTAGGGTTGGCGGAGTACTGTGCAAAATTTGTGAAGAATTTTATGGAGATTGTTGAACCTTAAAGGGGGTTAATGAAGAAAGGAGTGGAGTTTGACTGGACGGAAGAGTGTGAGTGCATTTTTAAGAATAAAGGAAAGTATTGTCCATACCCCCACGTTGGGACATTTTGATGTAACGGGGAAGACGTATGTCAATACAGATGCTAGCAAAGTGGGGATTGGTGCGGTCTTGACACAGGTTAAGGATGGAAAAGAAAATGTGATTGGTTTCGCGTCCAGGAGGTTGCAAGGAGCAGAAACTGCGTACTCTGTGATTGAGAGAGAAGCCTTGGCCTGCTGCTGGGGGATCAATCACTTCAGGTTTTAAGTGTGGGGAATTCCTTTCAAATTAAGGACTGATCGCAAACCTTTAATGTACATCTTCAAGGGTGGAAGAAGTTTGGAAGGGAATGTTACGCCACGCATCACTAGATGGTTGTTTTCCGTTATGGAGTACAATTTTGAAATAGAGTTTGTGAAGGGTAGCAAGAACGTGGTAGCAGACTATCTGTCGAGAATGCCGGTGGAGGCAGAGGAAACCATTGCGGAGGTAGCATCCAGAAAGGAAATGTTTGTGGATGGGGAGTTGGCTATTGTTGCAAGAGAATGGACGGTTGCAAGGGAAGATGATGATGTAATGGAGAAGGTTGTGTCTGGATGGGAGGAAAGGGATAAACAGAGAGAAGAAATGCATGAGTTTTTCTAAAGTCAGGGACGAGTTGAGCATTGTTGATGGCAGGTTAAGGAGAAGGAGTCAGTTTGTTCCTCCCAAGAGTATTGGAGCGAGGTTTGTGGACATTATTCATAAGTGACATCTTGGACGTGGGGTCATGAAAAGGAAGGTAAGGCAATCATTTTGGTGGCCTGGTATGGATCATGATGTGGAAGAAAGGGAAAAGAATTGTGTGGCGTGTGCAAATAGTGATAAAACCAAAGAGATCAGACAGCCTCCGTTAGAGGTGTTGAGTTTTCCTGAGAGGTCCTGGGAAAAGTTGGCCATTGATTTCCTTGCACCTATAGCTAGATTAGGAACAGGAAATGGGTTTTTATGGGTATATTTAGTAGATTATCACACAGAGGTCCAGATGTATGACCATTCACTTTTGCGAGTCGCAAATTGCATTGAATTGCGACTCACAATTTGCGACTTGCAAAAGTGAATGTGCCACTGTGTCTCAGACACTGTTTGCAATTCCCAATGGGGTCGCAAATTGCATGCCTCATTAATATTCATGAGGTAAGCGCAATTTGCGACCCTATTGGGAATGGCAAGCACTCCCAGGGATGGTGGCCTGCTGGGGTCAGCAGACCACCATGTCTGGGACTGCTTTTTCAATAAAGCAGTTTTTTAAAAACAATGCAGCCCGTTTTCCTTAAAGGAAAACGGGATGCATTTAAAAAAGAAAAATGAAACTTTTCCGTTTAATTTTTTAAGGGCAGGCAGTGGTCCCTGGGACCACTGCCTGCTCTTAAAAAATATTTACGCACACACTCACAAAGGGGAAGGGGTCCCCTGGGGACCCCTTCCCGTTTGCAAGTGGTTTACCACCTACTTGAAGTAGGTGGTAAACTGCAAGTGTTTTGCGTCTGCAAATGCGGTTGCAAAACAATAGTACATGGCATTCAGACTCGCTATTAGGAAGGGACGCTCCTTCCTAATAGCGAGAATCGTAAACGCTATTTTGCGAGTCAGTAACTCGTAAAATAGCATTTGTACATGCCTGGACCCTTTTTTGCGGTCGCAAAAGGGCCGATCTCCCGTTTGCGACCGCAAAAAAGGGTCGTACATCTGGCCCATAGTGGTTTGTGGTCAAGACCGTGCTGGAAGTGAACACGTTAACTGTTATCGAATTTCTGGAGGAGGTCTTCGTGGATGAGGGAATACCAAAAACATTGTGTCAGATAATGGGGTGCAGTTCGTATCTAGGGCGATTACGGCTTATCTTTCTGGCATGGGGGTTGTGCGTGAGAGAGTACCTCTTTTCCAACCTCAAGCTTACGGGTTGGTTGAGAGAGTGAACCGGTTGGTGATGGAGAACATTCAGTTGTCCTTGGCTAACCACCTATCGTGGAAGAAGGAATTGAGGAGAATGATGTGGTCACATAGGACAGCCCCTCATTCCGTGACAGGAGTCTCACCATTTGTGTCCTTAAAGGGAAGAGTGCCGGGTGTGAAAGAGTGCCCTGTATGGTTGAGGAATATGGTGAATGTTGCGGTGGATCATGAAGAAGTGAAAGAAAGGGTTCTAAGGTTGCAAAGGAAGAATGCGCTATACTACAACAAAAGGAAGGGTGTGAGAAGATGTAGTGTAAGGCCTGGTGATTGGGTGGTTGTAAGGAAAAGAGGTTTTGTCTACAAAGGAGAAAGCAAGTTTTCGACTCCATGTAAAATGAGGGAAGTCAAACGCAGCGTGGTGATATTGGAGAATGGCGCTACGAGGAGTATGGGTGATGTGTGTGTAAGGTTTCGGGCTAATTGTTCAACTTTTTGAGCAATAGTGCAAAATGACTCAGCCGTGACATTGTGGTGAGCTTGTCATTAGAAGTTTCAGTTATTGTTATAATATGTTTTGTTCTGTAAATTGTGCTCTACAAACATGAATTTCTTGTTCAAGTATTATAAGGGGGATATGTGTGGAGAAATGTAGGCTGGCAGCCTGGAATGTCATGAGGTCAGAACTGGAAAAGGATGTTCAGTCATTACAACTAAAGAAGCTGGTGAGCATTGAGCTCAGCTGGAGCTGTGTTTACAATAAAGCTTTTATGAAGAAATTGATGTTCCTGGATCATTACACAATGCTTTAGTTGCTGCCATCAGCCCCTTAATACGCAGCCAACCTGGAGTTGAAATTGCAGATTGACTTAACAGGTGAAAAATGGCTGATCGTATCGCTGTGATCCTGGATTGAGGTAGGAAAACACAGCCTGCCATGGTGTTGAACTGGGCACCAATAAACATCTTGATCTGTGTAGGCAGAAAAGAGGACATCTGTAAGTTGCTTAGAAACCTGTTTCTGCAATACTTTGGTCACCATTTCCACATCTGCATCTATGCTTTCGAAAAGGAAGAAGCAAAAAATAACAAATCATTAAGATATGCAAAAATCGAACATCCTTTCAATTGAAGATATGCTAACACTGGCTCCATTACCTTTGTGAAAACTTTCAGAGACATTGCTAGACCAAATGTCAGAACTTGAAACTGGAAATGACGAGTCCCAACTGCAAAATGTAGATATTTTGAACTGTCTTGATGAATGGGGAAAGGGAAGTAAGCATCTTGCAAGTCCATTGTCAACAAGAAGTCACCTTCCACTATCAGTGGGATTATTGACTTTCATCCGGGGATGGAAGGTGTGTGGAGGTGGACCTTCCGAAAAGTCTTTATCAGGATATACTTGTTCAATGGCTTTAGTCTTGGCCGCGGTCGAAAAGCACCGTCTGGTTTTGGCAACCAAAAAAGTGTAGAGTAAAACCCTTGTGTTTTCTATTGTGGTGGAACTAGTATAATAGTTTCCTTCTCCAATAACACCTATTCCCCCATGAGAATAACTATTTGTTTGTGTTCTTCTCTTGGTAATGGGGGTAGAAACTAACCGGTCCGGTGGGGGATTACTCAAAAATGGGGATAGCATAACCATTTTTTATGTTTGCAAATACCCATGTCAGTGATCCATTCCTCCCACAGATGGCAGAATAACTGACATCTTTCCCCCACTCTGGTATAATCACTTTTATGACTTTACTGGATCCTAAGGAGGGTCCATGAGTCAAATGTTGGTGGTGAGCACAGCCCCTGACCACGAGCTCAGCCTCGAAAAGGATGCAATGCTTGTCTTGGTGTTAGAATGGTTGTTTATTCAAAAATGATTTTTTTCTCATTGCGAGGTTTGAAGTGACGCATAATCTTCTTTTCCTCCATCGCTTCCTGGACCATCACATTCAGATCTGCTCTAAATAATTTGGGCCCAGTGAAAGGCAGTTTTGGAAAAGAGATCTCTGTGCTGCCTCCAGTTTTCAGGATTTCATCCAAAGGATGCAACACCCCCAATGGTTGCACTTCCAGATGATGTAGCTTCCCATAAATTGTCAAAGAGTACACCTGAAATAAATTTCGACAGCAGTTCCATATGTGCTATAAGAGGGGTTGGTTCCTCACTAACGTATATGCAAAAGGTTGCTGAGCATTTTTCAGAAGAACTTATGTGTGTAGCATACACTGTGTAGGACTCACCATGATTGAAAAATTGGCTGCAGGATATGATCTTTTAAATGCAGCATTAGGAAGAGAGTCGTATCTTTAGAGTCCAGGTTTGATGATGATACCAATATAGGGTTCACTTCGGGGGTTGGAAGAAAATCACCCGCAAAACCTTGCTGTAGATACCGCTTATTCAAAAAGCGAGGTATAGAAGCTTTAGGAATGTCCTTCCATTTTTTTCTACACCATATTTTTAAGGAAATCATGTAGAGGTAAATCATCCACTGGTGTTCCACTGTATTGGGAATAGAAACCTTTCTCTACTTGAGGTTTCTCTTCAAACCCCACTGAGTCTCTAATGTGCTTAAGGAGATCTTTCATCTGAAGATAATGAACATATTTTCCCCCTTAATCGGTATCTTGAGCCTCATCCTGATCCTCTTTCTGGTGTTTGGCTCGGGCCTCCACCGAAGAAGAATCTACTTCTTCGTGTAGAACTCTCCACCATTTGGGGGGGCGCTGGAGAGCCCGGAGCAAGATGGCCGCACTTTAGTGCTGCTCCGCTGGTCGGGATTGCAATCCGACTAACATTCGCTAAATTTGGCGCCATCCACGGCTGAAAACGCTCAGTTATCACTCCTAATACAAAGAGGAATACTCTGGGGTCCTTCTGCAGACTATCGGACGACTCTAACAGTTTAAAAATTACATCAGGCCCCGCTGGAGTCAAGATGGCGGCATCGGTGAACGATGCTTACTGACCCTCTCTACTCGGCATGGTCATCTGCTTGCATGGAGCCCACCCGGCGATATCGACCTGCGGCCCTGTGATACGCTGAGCGGCCGCCATCTCGTGCCTCCGACAAGTACGGTGAGACGCTTGTTACGTGACACCTACCTGCTGCCGGGGCTGGGGGGCTGAGGTCCGTGTTGGTGGCTCTGGAGGCGGCTGCCCCGTGTGCGACACACCCCTGTGCACTGACGGAATCTACGGCCTCTCGGGGCCCTGGGACGCCTCTCTGCGCGACCCGCAACTGCCGAGCTGCCCCCGCGTCACATCATTGAAGTTGACAGCTCCCGCGCCTTGCATCGGCGGTGCGGCATCCCCGGGGAGCGTCCGTGGATCTGTCTTCAAGCGGATCATTGTCTGCATAGGAGGCGGCGGCGGCTCGCGTAATCCTATCGGCCCGACACCATTATTGACAGCTGCTCCGGCCGGACTGTCGGCGCTGTGGACCTCATTGCTTCTTGTGTGTCCATGTTGCACATATTGAGGATCGGAGGGCATTACTAGCTGATCCTTGCTGCTGAGGGAGTTGCGACCTGCATCGCATCGACAGCGGCGGTGAGTGGTGTTTATTATGCATCATGAGTGAACTGCAACTGCAGTGCCCAACTCTACTATTATAAACCCACTACTGACGCAGCCATATTAACCACGCTTCCGGCTCTTACGGCCCGCATTTCACTCCCTCACTGGCACCTGGGGTGATCGGGGCGCTGGGCTGAAGCGACACGCACTACCTTCAATCTGCGTTGAGACGGTCCTGTCTCCTGTGATCTGCTTCCTACGCCCTCAGTCCGCTATATTAAAGAGTGCTAGCGGCCAACTATGGGGCGGACGGACAAGCAGCAGAGTAAACTGCCCTTTGAAGCCAAGAAGCATACTAAATCTCGGACCCCGAACGCTTCAGACACGGACCCTGATCCTGAACCCGGGTCTAACGCTAAGCTGGAGAGTATGATGCTAACCATGCAACAGAGCTTGCAATCTATCGACGCCAAAATCGATCACCTCAACTTACGTATGGATGCTATGGCGACTAAGATTGACAAGCATGGGTCGCAGATCGCGGAGGCGGAGCAGCGCATTTCAACCACGGAGGATCGTGTGGAGGTCGTCAGCGCCTCATGTACTAATATGGAGAAGCTATTGGAGGTAATAAGAGCAAAGAATGAGGATATTGAAGCCCGCTCTCGCAGAAATAACCTCCGTATAACTGGCATTTCGGAGTCCACCAACACCGGGCCCATGGAATTGTATGTTGAAACGCTGCTTACTACCATGTTGGGGGCCGAACATTTCTCAAAGGTGCTCATTGTTGAAAGGGCTCACCGTTCATTAGCTGCTCGGCCAGTTCCTGGTGCCCCGCCTCGCCCTATCATTGCCAGACTTTTGAACTACCGGGACAGGGACACAGCACTCCGTCTGGCTAGGGAAAAAGGCAAACTCGACTACCAGGGCATGAAGGTGGAACTCTTTCCCGACTTCACTGTCGCCGTGCAACAGGCTCGCCGAGAATTCCACGCGGTCAAGAAGAAACTGCAGGAGCTTCACATTCAATACGCAATGCTTTACCCCGCCCGACTACGGATTCAACATGCCGGGAAGGTGCGTATCTTCCTGACACCTAAAGAAGCGCTTCAATATGCCCGTCGGATCGAACGACAGGAGACACTGCGGGAGAGGGTGTGGCCTCCGACTCTGAGGGCTGAGCACGTGAGACTTATGCTGTGCATTGTTTTTGTTAGTATGTCGTTCCTGCTCAGTGGGGATATTGCATTTATTATGTTGGCCTTCTCTCTGAAAGTGGGAGGCTCCTGACAATATGATGGATATATGCAGGACTTCTCAGTTAATATGAACATTTTTTGCACCTGGTGTTCCTGGTTCGGTGGGACGCTTCGTGATTGATGTTATCTCAATGTGGACTCTTTGTTATGTAACATTACTAATTAGACGTTGGGTCGTGGGTGGGTTAGCCTACATATACTTATCCCGACCCACCCTGTTCATACGGGGGGCCAGGGGCTGCTAGCGACCCACAGTAAGGGAATTCCCCAAAAGGTTCCGTTTTTTGGTAGGGCCCATTCTGGAGACCCTGCAGGTTTACTGTTCTCTTTCTTCTTTTTCATGCAACACGATTCATGGATGCTAATGGTCATTTTCCGTTTTGTTTCATGGGGGGTTTACTCACGGCATAATTTCAATGCTGCAGTGGGTGGGGGGATCTGTTGGGGAACACTTTTTTCCTATGATAGCATTGTTTCTGGCATGTTGACAGGATTTGCGCTGTATTGCATTTATTCTCTAGACAATGATGCAGACTTTTCTTAACAGACTTAACAGTCATGGCTGACTCCAAGCGCTCCACAATCTCATGGATGAGTTGGAATGTGAGAGGGCTTAATAATGCTAAAAAAGTACGACAGGTGTTATCTTATCTCGATCGGCACCATATCCACATTGCCTTGTTGCAGGAGACACATCTTACTAAGCGGACAGTCTCGCATGTGGCTACTAAATGGGCCGGAGTACGGTTGGCTGCCTCATACTCCTCATATGCACGGGGAGTTATGATTCTGGTAAAGAAAGGTATTCCCTTTACGCCGACACATGTAGACGAAGATGAGGAAGGGAGATACATAATAGTGCAGGGTACACTTTATAACGCGCGGCTGACCATTGTGAACCTGTATGGACCTAATGTTGATGATCCTACCTTTTTTGACACGCTATGGAGCAAGCTCTGTAAGTTGTCCTCCTCAGCTATTATATGTGGGGGTGATTTTAATGTGGTTTTAGATCCTACAGTGGATCGGGTGACTGCGGGAGACCCCCCACCCCGAAGGGCTGCTGTAGCGGTGCGCGATGGCATGTGGTCCCTGGGCCTCACCGATATTTGGAGATTGAGACACCCAAGCATTAGAGAGGGTACATGTCACTCATACGCGCGACAATCCTGGTCGCGCATTGACTACTGGCTGGGCTCGCAGGAAGTCTGCACATGGACTACACAGATCAAACATTTGCCACGAACATTGTCGGATCATTCCCCAGTGGTTCTTAACATGCTGCTACCATCTCATACCCCACCTCCCTTCCAATGGCGCCTGCAGTCGTCCTCGTTGTTAGATCAGGTCTTTCGGGAGGGAATTCGTGAGGCCATCTCTGACTATTTTTCACTTAATACCGGGTCTGTCCAAACTATGGAAGTGCTATGGGAGGCCTTTAAAGTCACGATTAGGGGGCATGTATTGGTCTTCAGGCCGGGGTTCTAAAATCTCTGCGTCGCACCATGGTGACCCTTGAGCGCGAACTGCAGGACTTGGACACGTAGCTATGACACTCAGGCAGATCCTGCTACGCTAGCGCTTATCAAAGGAAAATTATAGAATATAACGCGACGGCTGATCAAGAGATCAACCATCTATCACGCCGATGCACAGCGCGCTATTATGGGGAGGGTGGCCGACCGGGGAGAACCTTAGCTAATCGCATACTGGAACCTCACTCTAAAGCATATGTGGTTCAGGCGATCGTCGCAGATGATGGTACACATTATGACACGCCCACCATTCTGCAAACATTTGCGGATTATTACACCGAGATGTAAGCTCAACGGCCGACTGCAGATGCGGCGGAGCTTGAACAATATCTGGACGATATCGCCTTGGTATGGCTATCGAAAGGGCAGCAAGAGTTTTTGATGCAGCCGCTCACATTGGGCGAAGTGCGGGATGCCATTACGGCTTTGCCCTAGCGGCAAGGCTGCGGGCACTGATGGGTTGCCAGCAGAGTTTTACAAAGAATATATCGATCAACTGGCCCCATGTCTCCTTCAACTATATGAGGAGGCATACGAGACTCAATGTTTGCCGCCAACCTTACGGGAGGCTCTAATCGTCACGCTTTTGAAACCTGAGAAACCGCCGGACAGATGCGAGTCATATAGACCTTTATCCCTAATCAATACAGACATAAAAATATTAGCGAAGGTCTTGGCAGCCAGGCTGCGATTACTTCTCCCTGTTATGGTGCTCCCAGACCAATCGGGATTCGTCCCCACCCGATCTACATCACACAATTTGCGCACGCTGTTTGCTGTGATGCATGTATTAGAGCCCACTTTGCCGGCGGTGCTCCTCGACGCTGCCAAGGCTTTCGACTCGATCTCCTGGGCCTATATGTTTGCCATTCTCCATCGCATGGGTGTCCCCTTTATCTTCACTAATTGGATAAAATTGCTATATACCAACCCTGTAGCGCGGGTCCGAATTAACGGGCACATATCGGAGGAAATCCATATACAGCGTGGCACACGACAAGGGTGCCCGTTGTCGCCTTTGCTATTCGCCCTCGTCCTTGAGCCATTAGCTTGTATTCTCCGGCAGCGTCATGCTCAAACTGCATTGCGATTTTTACAGCGTCCTCTTGCGGTCTCCATGTATGCGGATGACATGGTGCTGTACGTTCGCGAACCCGCACGCTATCTTGCACAGCTCATACGGGAGTATATCCGGTTCGAGCGATTCTCAGGACTGGGCATCAACTGGTCTAAATCGATTGTGTTGCCCCTCACGGACTGTACCCAACAATTCAACATGGACTACCCCTTATCCTGGTGTGCAGACACTGTAAAATACTTGGGAATATGGCTTCACAGGGATCCGCAGGCTGTCATACGCTCCAACTATGGTACTGCCATCACGCGACTCGAGGGGCAGGTCAGTCGTTGGATCAAGCTGCCACTGTCATTTGCGGACCGAATAGCGTTGATGAAGATGGTGGTCCTTCCGCGTTTTTGTATCTTTTTTAAATGTTCCTGTATGTCTAACGCGACACTTCTTTGACCGACTGCGTTCCCTTTTGGTCACCCTCGCCTGGGGAGGCAAAAATCTCGGCTTAAGTGGGAGATTCTCACCCTTCCTTATGAACAAGGGGGTTCGCTGCGCCTGACTTTCGTCTGTACTATCTCTGCGCACAGGCGCACTATGCTTACTATTGGCAGCGGGACCCAGCATACATCCCGCATGTGGCGGTGGAGGCGGGTGCGGTGCACCCAATACCGCTTCAAGCCATGATTGTCAATAGGCACACGGTCTTCGAAAAAGGGGAGTTCGACACTGTACAAACCACATCTAGGGCCTGGCATGAACTGGGCAAGCGGCGCAGAAGCTACCATTGTACGCACCCAACATGCCGCTGCTGCATCACTCGGACCTCTCTGTCACTGGGGAAGCTGGCACATTAAAGACCCTCAACGATATGAAACTGTCTACAATGGAGACTGTATTTCCTGGCGGTAAATTTATAACTTCAGATAATATAAACGCCCAGGGTACTGTCACCGCTATGCACCTTTTGTCTACACTAGGCTGCGCTCCGCTATGCGTGCACATTATCCACAATTTCCTGCAGAGCCACCAACACTGGAAGCACTACAGCTTATATACACCACCACATCCAGAGCCAAGCTGGTCACTAGACTCTACCAGGCATCACAGAGGAGGTCACTGCTGGGGCTACATCTGCGTTAACAAAATGGAATGCCATGCTACCCACACCGCTACCTGAAGCTGATTGGCTCGCTAGTTGCCACTTAACGGGTCAGTTGACGACGAACGGTAATTTACGGCTGGTGCACTTTAAATATTTGCATCAGCTGTACTACACTCCCGCTCAACTTCATAAATATGGACTGCGGGACACTGACAATTGTAAGCGCTGTGGTACACCGGGCGCTGACTTCTGTCATCTAGCTTGGGATTGCTCCAAAGTGCATGAGTATTGGTGTTCAATCACGCGCATCCTATGCCTGATGGTAGAGGAACCAGTGGAATGTAGCCCACAAGTATGCCTATTGGGCATCGTCTCTAAGATTAAGGCATCTAATAGGAAGTTTGTATCTATAGCCTTGTTACTGGCGAAACGCAGGGTCTCCATATGCTGGGGAGGCAGACCAGTCCCTACCGCCAAACTATGGTTGCAGGATCTGGCCTACTGTCGGGACCAGCTCATTTGTTACGCGGAAGAATTGCCCGCAAAGTCCAAGCCCCGAAATATCTGGGGGCCACTCACGTCTTATCTACTATCCATAACTGACATGTGATGCCTGGAATGACTTATAAGATTGCCTCGGCAGCTGCGGCTGCATACTGTACCTTCAATAATTGCCATGACTGTGTATGTCTGTAATATTGTATTTTGTAATACTAAGATTTGTAAGATGGATCTTTCTGCTCTGTCAATGCTGTACCTATGCTCTAATCTGGATAACTGTATGTTGTTCTTTACTTTTGAAAATGCATAAATAAACAAAAAAAACAACAACAAAAAAAACAACTCTCCACCATTTGGGTTGCCACACACCTGTGTAGACAACATGGAATCTGAAGTGCACTCTCTCAGATGAGCATACATGCCTCTCACTCAAAATATTAACACACTTTCTTTTGACATGTTCCACACATATGGAAGCAAAATCCTTTATTTAATGAAGACTGGCAAATCTTTTACATGGATGAGACCAGGATATGCACTTTCCCCTGGAGGGAACGGGGGAAAAGATCCAACCCTTCACTACTTGTCACACTGCCACCACCACCAGCCCCACAATGCCCCAGTAGAGAAGTAGTAGCAACTCTAAAAAAAAAAAACGTTTGGGGGTTCCGCTTGACCTCCAAGGACTTCTCCAGGGTCTCACGTTGTTAAAGCAGAGAGTGCCCTCATTGGGCTTGCGCAATCTTCGCGCTCACTGAGTGAAAACAAAAAGTGACAAACCCCTACAGGGTTGGGCAGCAAAAGTAAAAGGCAGGCAGTAAAGCATACGTACAGTCAGTAAAAAACAAAAATAAGGGAAGGCAGCAATAGTGCCAAATGCATGAAAACAAGAGTATAAAATATGATTAATTTTTTAAAAAAAGAATAGTAACTAAAGTAGAAATTTCCAGGTTAAAAATTGTTTGACCCTACTGAACAAGATGACTAGCAAGATAGAGCTAAGTAGAGGAAGTAATGGAGAGCATAAAGAACTATACACCAGCGAATTTTAGAAAAGAGGGAGTATCATATTTTGCAAAGCAAGTAGGGAATCCAACAAAAATAAGTGATCAGGTAAAATAGTATGATAAAACATAAAAGAGGGAAGCAAGACTGGGAGAGGGTAAGGCGATGAAGCAGATTAACATGCCTCCAGGGTAAGGCTGGCGAGAGTCTGCCTAACATCGAAAAAGGATTGTGGGAAGTTCAGCATCACCCTTAAATGTCAGCCACAAGGGTAATGGAAAGGCAGAAATCAACCACTACAAATCAGTGAAGCATTTTAAAAGACAAAGGGGCATATCAGCAAGGGCTTTATCTCCGTTTTTCTGGCTTAAAAAGCCAGAAAAACTGAGATAAAACTATCGCCCTATCAACAAGAGGGTGCTAACATGCACAATCGCATGTTAGCACCCTTTTTCCCAACGCCTCCCTTTGCATCTCCAATGAGATGCAAAGTGGGCATTACTGGGCGTACCCCGGATGGACTACGTTGCAAATATCGCTGATGTTCACATTGCGATATTTACAAGGCAGCCCACATGATTTTAGCAGAGGTTAGATTTTGGCGAAAACGGCCGTTTTCGCCAAAATCTAACGTCTGCTAAAATCCTGACTTAGCCATCCCTAACATAGGGGGTGGATTCTGCTGATACGACCACAGGGTCGTATCAGCAAGGTTATCGCCGTTTTGCAGGGAACATCGCTGGAAAACCAGCGATGTTCTATGCAAAACGGCGATTTCCCCGCTATCGCAGGAATCTTTATCGCCTTGGAGATACGCGTTGCTAATAACGCGATATCTCCGCGATAAAAACCTGCGATAGCCGGCGTTAGGAAAATGAGCGCTAAGCACGCTTTGCGATAGTTATCGCAAAGCGTTGCTAATATGCCCCAAAGATTTTAAAAAGAACAAACGAATCATCAGAAATCATGTGCTGTAGAAGATAATCATAAATCCAGTGATTGCTAAAGAGTCACCACAGAATATCACAACATGCGTCTCATCATAAATGCTCTGCCAGCTAACGTGCCCATCAGCATACATTGTATATCAGAGAACATGTCAATCCTCACAATTCCTTTGCTAGAAAACATGCACAGGATCATTGACCCTATGCCATCTAACCTGTGCATCGTAATTCCTTTAGTAACTGACCAATCATCATAACCTCGGTGTTTAGAACATGTCAATCATCAAAATTCTCGTCCCAATGACTATACCTGTCATGATAAATGATGTGCCTGATAAAAAGCCCATCATCAGCTTTCCTATGCCAGAAATATAAAATCATCCCACTATGGCATCTAAGCATGTTGGTTATCAAAAAACCTGTTCTGGCAAATGTCATTAGTCATTTGCCAGTGAGAACATGCCAGGAGAAGTGTTTGCCCAGCGACTATGGCTTACAAAATTACTGCCCAGATAAAATTTTGTCAGATGTACTGCCCAGATAACATGCCATAGGAGTTACTGCCCTTCTAGTATTCCCTCTGATAGAGGCATCTTCATGTACCTTTGGCAGTAACGGACAATTTTATTAAAAGACCAATATAAAGTATGTATCTCAACCTCTGAAGGATAGTTGCACAATATGTTTATGGTTTTCGATTTGTGGACTTTCTTTTTTAGGAGAAGTTTCAGAGTTATCTCGAAAGATTGAAGAAAAAGCTGGAGGATATTCTTGAACTGCATCGCAAAGAAGAGACGAAAGTGGCAGAACTGGAGGTAAGAGAACAGTAACTGATATACCTGTATCCTGGAGTGAGGACTCAAATTATTGTCTCGCTTTACAAGTTTCCAGCAAGACCACAGAATTCATATCAGGAGTCGGCCATACCTAGATTAGGGTTTTCCTAACTGTGCTTTGAAACTATCACCTGCAAGTGTCCACTAATATAAAGGCATAAAGTCACTGTATGACCCTAGGGTTTTCCAGAGCTTTTGTTTGAATGTTGTGTAAAGGTGATCAACTGTATCCCCGATTTGTGCTTAGATGTCTTCTCAGGGGAAGTGACCACAGTCCAAGCAGTGATGGTAACAAGGATATTATTAAAGTGCATTACTACATGTTAAGACAGGAGCCCCCATCCTTTTCTTTAAGGAGAGCTACTTCTGATCAGTAAAAAAAAGTCCAGAGCTGCTAATGGCTCTGACCATTGTTGCAGTATTGACCACATCAAATACAATCACTATAGTGGCAACACCTTGTAGGATTACTAGTAGTGATCACCTGTCATAACAAAATATCATATCCAGGATATTGACTAAAACAATAGCATGAAATTGTGTAGGTATAAGTATAGATGTACTATTCTTAACTCCACGTCTACATATATCTGAAAAATAAATAGATGTGGAGTTTAGAATGTAAATAAAATTATACTCGCCTATAGAAAATTACCATTCATAAAGTGGCTAAACCCTCTAAATTACTTATTGTGTTGTACTACAGGGTGCTACTTACCTCCCAAGCTAAGCGTTTGAGACCCCTGTTTTAAGGAATCTTAACAGGGTGTCTCGTGCAGTATCCAGTTCCATTCTAGTATTTGGTGGATTTTCCTGCGTGTGTAATTTGACCAAGGTCCCTGGGGCATCTTTCATTCCTCCAGCTTCCACTGCAACCTCCCTTAATTACTATTCTTAACCTCCAGGATATCCAAAGTTTGTCTTTGATGTCCAGCATAGCTGGGATTTTAAAAGCTGGTTCCATCCTCCTGTGGTGTAAATCCAACCACAGGTGCTAGTGAAGGCAGATGGTGAATTATAAATCCTAGATGCAGTAGTTACCTCGTTTTCTTTTTCAAAAGGTAAGCAATCCGGGCATATTTCCACATCACCTGCTCTTTCAGTGAAAAATATTTCTAATTATCTTGTGTACTATTATTAGGCATTCCAGATTCATCAGCTATCTGCTCATTTTAGTTATCATGTATACAATTGTGAAAAGTTACTTACAAGGATTGGACCTTTTTCAATAGTATAATGGTTGTTTATTCGACCACTACATGGTCATTAAACATATGAATAAAACAAGTACATCAAGTATTTACTGAGAAAGCGATACATACAACATCAGTTTAAAGCACATTTCCGAAAACCAAATCACAAAACTCTCACTGGGATTTCCTTTCTAAAATGTAATACTTTCCTACCGTTAGAGTGCTCGTGCTTAAGGTAGATAAAAAAGAAACCGTACATCAATGGTCAATAGTGCATGAGGAAACAGAGTAAACATTTTTAGACCAAATAGTTAAAAACATAAAACACTTAAATACTAAAACTGGGTTACCCAAAGTCAAGTGTCCTTCTATACAAAAAGTGTCTCCCTTATAACATCAGTTAGAATTCTGGCACATTGATTCAGTCTCTGCTTTAAACAATTGACCATTCTATGTCAACAGTGCCTTATACTCAATGTGAATATGGTTGAAGCAGTCAACCTTTGTCAGTCATATAGGAGCTTACGACCACTTGACTGGAAGAAGTGTAGAACTGTACTGTACAGAAGTTACATATGTACCGAACTGTCATCATGTGTCAGTCAACCTATTCAGTCTTTAGACCAAGTAGTAGAAACAATCCTGCTCCGACTGCCTTGTATATAGGTTCAGCATAGGGTGTGTGACATATATTTCTGCCTTACTGAATGGTTAACAGTGAAGCCTTCTACAGGACCTGGTTGTGAACAACAGCATAAGTGCAGTGTAAATGCTTTTTTGCTTCTGTGTTCCTGTAGAAGAAAGAGCTACATTGGTGTTTGAGGCAAAAGAGAAGATTTCAGAGTGCAGTGTTCACAGTGTAGGAGTTTAACCTTTAAATGCCTATGCATAAAGCCAGGAATATGAACATTTGTGATGTTTTAGCCTTTTATTAATCTTTATTTCATAATAATGTCTTTTAAATATTTCAGGAGCAGGTAATGGTTGATTTCTGGTATTCCATTACCCTAGTGGCTGACACTTAGGGGTGATGCAAGTGGGAATTTGTTTAATAATGTTAAGCTGTTTTGAAGATCCAGTCCATTCAAGATACACAAGATCCTATTTAGCAGAGAAGACGGCAAGTGCTTACCATACATATTGATTACTCTGGGTGGGAATGATTTCAAAGTTCATTATTCATGAGACATTTGCATATATATAGTGCTTGCTGCGCCCTGACAAGGCGTTGACATAGTATTAGTGCATAAATACACATTTAACTATTATTCTTTCAGGGTTTGGCCACTAGGCTCAGGATTAGAAAAGTAGTAGCCAAACCAATCCAGAACTATTTTCACATCATGCAAAATGTTGACGGAGTAAATCCTGAGTATTTTGGTTCTTTCTCCTCTGCCTCATGTCGAAGGAGACACCATACCCTTTAATGGCTTTGAATCTATCCTTTTGACTGTACCATCGGGAGAAGTTGCATTGTGTTCAATCTCTGTTCTTAGCCGCTTGCTCTTTGACGGGGTGGAGCCTTAGCTTTAACCTTACAACCACCTCGATATTGCCGCCTTGCTCCACCCCACCCACTAGCCTGCCTGCCCGCCCACCCCTCGGAGGTTATCCCCCTCACTGTGTTGTACAGCCAGGTCCCGAGGACTGTCCTATGCCAACCGTCTGACCAGTATACACTTGCTCCTTTTATGCTGCTGCTCATAGGTCTAGTCCTGGTTGGTGGCAAAGTTATGTGTGTTTCATCTGAACATTTGATAGGCAAGATATACCATCTGGAGCAGAGATCTCCAACCAGTAGCTCATGATTTCTGGAGGCACACACAGACAATATCTAAGCAGCATTCTAAAAGCAATGTAAAAAAATCAGAACTACTGGCCAGATTGGTAGAGTTATGGATACTGTCTAACACTTGTGAATGCTGATAGCGTATGACAAATTTTCCACTAAAACAGACGCCCTGTGTTTCTTTTATAGTTTTCGTTGTTGAAGGTCTAGTTCTTTTTAGGCCTACATACATGCCTATGAAGGAAGTGTACAGCATTCTCTCCATAGGCTCCAAAACATAGACGCGCTGGTTCTACCAGTTTCTTTTGCGGGACCTGTCACACAAGATTTATGGCTCGATAGGCAGTGGTACCACACAGTGCACTGAACAGTCCAGCATTAGAGAATTTATAAACACTGTGGTCTGTGTATGCACTCATTCTCCAAATGATACCAATAGTGTCATTGAGAAAAATATTCTATTTCTTCACTCATTGGAAATGGGTCTCCGTAGCAACGAAACAAGATATATCATGTTCCCTTCATATTAAGTAAGTGTGTAAAAGTTTTTTTCCATGCAAATAAATGAATGTTTTTTGAGGCATTTACTATGTTTTACCACTTGTCTTATACCTAATGCCTTAAGAGTATTCCTGACAAAGAGCGAGAGGCACCCGAAATGCGTTGAGGCAATATTTAAATGAAAAAAAAAAATTGTTAGTATTTTTTTGTTACAGTATTTAGATTGTCTCTTAAACTCCCACAGTAAAATGAAGATTATTGAAAACACATTGAACAATCAAAATAGGAGTATTATTGCCACAAAATAAAGACACAAACAAACTCAAAACAAGAATGATCAACACTAATAAAAACTACTTAGCACTTTGCTGTGTAGGAGGTGACACAGCACAGAGGGTTGGTTGTGCTGTGTTACGATTCACATCTTGAGTACACACTTGACACCTGAGTGTTTGTCCCTGTTGCAGGAGCCAAGTAGAAATAACTCTTTCAACTCAAGGAACCACACTGACAATTCAATAAGGGTGTGCATGAAACAAGGAATGACAGTCTAGTTTACTCTGAAATATATTAACCAGTCCACTCTCATAGATAGGTGAATGACTATTGCTGATTTGTAAAATGTTTCTTATTGAAATGTTATTGTTGTTAAATTCTAGGCAGCCATAATTTCTTCGGGGTGCACCATTGAGGGAAACCATAGCTGGATTTACCTCTGTTCCATTCTCCAGAGGCGGTATCAGAGTAGAGAATTGTAATTGGCATTTGTCTAGAGACCGCTTGAAGCCTTACATCTTCAGGCTTCTGAGAAACTATACACAGTCTAGATAAGTTTACATGTCTGGGGCACAGCACCTTGATGCTGTTCTTTGGGCGAATATTATGGTTGATCCATCAGGGCCACGCTCACATTAAATTCACCAAACTGTAAGACCTTGAATGACCCATGATTACTGGTATTGGGGGACTTCAGTTGCCCCAGCACTACCAGACATAGTGTAGCCCACCCTGACTTTACAAAAACTAGACTGGCAAGGGCCTCAGAGTTTGACACATGAAGACTTTGTATTCCAGCAGTACAGGAATAGGACTGTGGCAAGCATTAGCTGCATAAAACACAACAATTCTCTTGTGTCTTCTACTGACTTTGGAATGCAGCAGGTAGGGGTAGAGGTCAGAGTAGGCATGGCACTGCCTGGGCTGCTCCGTGCAGGAGCAGTTTTGAAGACGGTGCAGGGGAATGAGTGAGATGTTTAACCGTCAGTAATAAATAGACTTTTCCCTGCTGTGAGTTAAGCTCCTTGATATGGAACCTGAAAGCCTTTATTTTAAGTTGAGCATGGAAAGAAACACACACACACACGCCTTTAAAGTGCAGGACCTATTAGCTTTGTTACGGCTTGCCTCATGCAGCAGGTGCTTAGGTTTGTCTATTACATGGATTTGTAGATGGACATTTAAGGGATTCATATGGTAGTCCATGTGGTTAGAAATAATTTCTTTACTGTGAAATCTCTGATGTTTTGCCAGGCATGGATGAGTGCAAATTCATAGGCTGTGAGGTTTTTAGGAAGCAGATTGCTGTCTCGAGTCCGTTTATATGTGGTATTGTATTTATCATATATAATAAAGTGTGAATCAAGAGCAGAACAGCTGAGCTTTATGTAGGGAAAAAACTACTTCTGTGCCTTCTACTGTCCTACTGGACACCCCTGTCTCTGGTATTACAGATATGATGGCCCTCAATCACCCAGTGAATGACAAGAAAACCTATGTCGCCCCAGAGTCCCTTGATAAATGTATTACATATTTCTGAGGTGCTAGCAACGTGAATATATGATTTATTTTTTTGTTGCAGGCCAAGTTCAAGAGCCAGAGAGAGTAAATCACTAAGGAGTTTGAGAAGCTCCAGATGTTTTTGGAGAAGGAAAAATCTCACCACCTCCGCAACCTGGAGGAGGAAGAGAAGAAAAGTCTGCCGAGCATCAAGGAGACAGTAACAAAATTAGAAGAACAGCAATTTGTCCTAAGAAGTTGGATTACCGGGATTGAATTGAAGTGTCAGCAGCAGGATGTGGAGTTATTGAAGGTAAGAAAAGGTTATAAATCTAGAGAACAAGATCAGCAAACCTTCATTAGTGCAAGAAAGTATCTATATTGTAAGCCAGATCTAATGGGAGCGATATATGCTTCCACAACTGTCTGAACCCACCACAAAAAATACACAAAGTAATATGCTGGTTCGAAGTAAACCCAGAGAAAAGAGTCTGGGATAAGAAATAAAAGAGAGACACAGGAAATCGATACTCTGACATGTAATGCAGCTCGGTAGTGTCTTTAACTGGAGCAGCATTGCAATCTGAAGATGAGAGGAAGTCTTTAGCATATGTTATATGGTACACCTTGAAACAACCCATATCTCCAGATAATGAAACTCTTGGTCCGATTTACATTTTGGCAGATGGAGTATTCTCCTTCGGCCTGGCGGAGGAGTTAATGACCACCAGGCCGAGCGTACTCCACCCACCAAATTTAGACATGACCTCCAAGCTGGCGGTCATTTTTAAAACATTGGTAGGGCCCACTGTCACAGCGGTTCCCATCAATGCTTTTTTAAATTTAAGCTTGATGCATGGCTCCGTGAACATGACAGAGTCATCCGTCAGACTTACTGGTTTTTTATTTTCCCTTATATGAGATTTTTTTTTTTTTAAATGCCCCCCTTGCCATGGGAGTTCTCTCCTATGGTGAGGGAAACAGAGAGCAGTTTTCACTGCCTCCTACTGCCAGGGTTTTCCTGGCACTGACGGGCAGTGAAAACTGACCTGTACATCCGGCCATCTAAGTTAGGTGGGTGGACATAGAGGTCAGCCTTCGATGACCCTTACTCCGTCGGACCATTGAAGGGGCATAACCATGGCAGAGATGGAGTAGTCTCCTCTGTGGTTGCACCAATGATCTGTTCGCTTCTAAATCTGGCAGCTCTAGTGCCAGGGCTTCTGCTCTGCAGAGTGAAGCCAGGCAGCCTCATGTATCCTAACGTGGACCTTGCCTGACCACAAAAATGCGGACTGAGTTCCCTTTGACTTTTGAGGATAATTTAGACTGCACCTGAGCTTCATTCATGCTTCTGCTGTAACTACTGGGGGAACCAGCCATTCAGGAGTCTTCCGGAGTGGGATTAGCTGGTGGGGACTCAATAGATGTAAAGCCACACGGGAGAATTGTAATCAGATCACTGACTTGTATATCAAGTTTCATTTTGTAGTATTTAATACTACTCTGTGATTAAAAAGTATTCTATTTTCTTAAAAGACAAGTACTGGACTTATTATGTCTCTGACACCAGTGGCAGACAACCTCAACCCCTACAGTGAGACCCAGCAGCCCCTGTCTGCCTTGTGACCTTCCCGAATGGGTCTGAAAACTTGTAATAGAGGCCTTTAAAAAAGGAACTAGGTTAAAAGTTTAACAGTCGAAATGAGAGGTATGAGGCTCTCTAGGGGTTCCTGTTCTTTCCCAGGTCAAACGGTATCAGATTATGTAGACTGATATTGGGAGACGAAGACAGAGACCGTGGTCTGCTTCCAGCATAACATCTAGCTAAAGCTGAGTTATCAGAATAAAGATTCAGACGTCAACATTACCAGTCTGTTTACAAAGCAGTGCAATCATCCTGACCATAGCCTATCAACCAAGGTTTAATCCAGCAACAAAGGGATAGATGGCAGATATAGTAACATCAGATTCATGGTTTGGTTGGCTCCTACTCTAATTTGACTTTCAATTTTCATGAAACGTTACTGTCCATTGGTCACCTCCTCCAACACCTCAGCACACACAGGCAACATTGACATTAGTTGATGTTGGATGGGGCATCTAGTTTAGTATGTCTAAAAAGTTATGTCACCCTTGCTCCTTCCATTGTTTCTAGCACAATGCCTTTTCTCATTGAAGCATTGACTCCGGTAATAGCATCCGGTCCTGTTGACTTCCATGAACCAGGCTGGACAAGATCATGCAGTGATGAGGAAACGTTTAAGGAAGAAAAAAGTAGCAAAACTTGTTTCATGATTAGCAGAGCGCTCACTGATTCCAGAGCACCAGGGTTCAGGATTTTGTAATGGATTTCATCAATTTTCTGATCCAAAGATTCTGCTACCCCTTTGCAAATCCTGTTGTTGATTTGTCTTTTAGCTGCTTTCAGGACTGTGATTAATTTTGAGTTTACTAGCCCTCATGGACAGATATTTGTTTGGACCTGCAGATCCTGCCTGCACATGCATTGTTGCATAACGTCTTGCCATTCAGCTGGCACCACTGAGGTCTGAGGGTCCTAAGATGTGTGGATTAGAATAGGTATGAAGTTTCTTTATTTCCTCACAGGATCGAAAATCTGAAACTGTGTTTTTCATTTTTGGAAATGCCAAGTAGATATAATGTACCCCAAGGCAACTGTGTTTAGCAGAGTAAAGGGTAACATGTATTTCCAGTATTCCCAGTGCAATAGATCTGGAGTAAATAGAACATTCTAGAGAGGTCCGAGTTTCTCCAAGGTGTGAGAGACTGTCTGGGTCAAACGTTTAGCCCACAGAGAGCCCTGTGAGGTTTCTGATTGAAGAGAGAAGAAATGTGTCTGGCCTGGAGCAGAGTAGGCACTCACAGCTGTTGAGAACCTGAACCCAGCAGTAACTGTAAGATCATAGGCCCTTTGTAGCAACACCATTCAGGTAGAATGGGACAGGTAAGGAAGGCACTTCTCAGCACAGTTTGTTTTGAGAGTAAATTGAAGCAGAGAAGTTGTGTGACAAGCAGAATCTCGTTCGCCAGTGAGAGCCGCCAGCTATTTAGTACAGAGAGACTAAACATTCAATCTTGTCTGGTCACTTCTGTATATTGGCCTTAAAAGTTAACTCCATCCTTGTACGGGCAGCTAGTAAGGGAGTTTAATTGCACATGAAGGCATGTGCACATATTTTTCTAACTGAGGAAGTATATCTTTTTCTCTTCTTGACATTCTAGTGATTGCATTCTTTGCCCCACAAGTGTCTGTCGCTGAGACTGCAAACCCTTCAGGTTTCTACCTAAGAGTTATTAGTGTAAAGTGATGTGTTGTTATGTTCTGTTGTGTTCTTTCGTGCTAAATTACTGAGATGTCATTAGCTTGATGTACATAGAGAGTATCTCAATTCACCTGTATTGCATTACTGTCAAAGATTTGTTTACCCTTTTATTCCCACTGTGAATGTTCTTCATGGGACCATAGCCCATGATGTTTAATGGTATAGTGTGGTGGTTTACCCTACTGACCATTGTGACACAAACATTGAGTAGTTCGGTTGTAGGCCAGTCTTAAAATTTCCACCGTTGATTACCACAAAGGTACAAAGTTACTGACCATTCCTACTGCAGTGAGTGGGCCACATGGAGCGGCATTGGAGGGTTTAGATACCTCATGCATTTATGTCCGCAATCCGTGCCGGCTCCTGTGCCCAGAGAAAGAGGTGCCCTGCTCCATACTGAGTCCAAATGTCCTGGAGACGCTGAGGAACTGATTACACGTCATTTAGAATTTACTTCGCCTCCATATAATCATATGTATGTGCTCTAATTTTATATTCAGGAAGGATTATTTATCACTTTTCTTATAGCAGTGTACGTTACTATTCTAGTAGAGCTCCATTGGATTGAATGCATTCATGGGTTAATCAAGTAAATCAGTGCTTGATGCTTTATCTGCGAAGGTCAGTAATAGAAATGTGTGTTCATTCTTAACATATTTGTTTATATTTGTATATAGTTACTTGTAATTAGTAGTCAAGTCCAGTCAAGAAAATCTTTATTTGCAGAATTCCTGTAGTATAAAAGAATACATATACAAACACAATTCACAATAAAAGCATACATTAACATTATTAAAAGAAGCTAAAATCTCTGATGATCAGTGCAACAGAACAAACCCAATCAAACAGTATCTTATCATATAAAAAATGTTTTGTAATTAGTGCACTTGTGAATAACTTTTTTAAAATGTTAATTTTACTGTGAACGTAAACTCTATTGTCACGTGTTGATCTGTTTGTTTCACTCCCTAGGATGCGAAGACCGTTTTGAGCAGGTACAATTATCTTCCTTCGATTAGCTCACCATATCATATCACACTGCAGTCTTCTTTATGTATTTGTGCCCCTCGTGTGAGCCCATTTTTCAATAGCTCACTATCATCTAATTAGGTGCAAAGAGCAAAGCGACCATGCTTACTTAGGCTACGCTATTCAACGGGGGATGTAGGATGATATTTTTCTTTATATTTTTTTATAATTGTGCCGTCCTCCATAGTTTTTTGTTTTCTCCATCTTCTTGTTCATTTTCTTTTTTCCATTTATTTCCCCTTTGTGTGTTTATTCTTCCATTTATAATGTTCTTTTATTTTTTCATAGTTTCCTCTACTAGTCCATATTCTATTTTACTGTCTCCTTTATGTGCCTCAGGTTGTTTTGGTTTTTCCTTTAATTTCATGCACTAATTTCCATTCTCTTAATATGGCCCGTATCTTACTTTTTGCTTATTGTTTATATTGCTTTTTTACTTCTGTCTTTTTCAACCTTCATTTATACACTACTCTTTTTCTTTGTTTCTAGTATATCTTTTGCCATTGTTTTTCTTTACCTCTTTCTTTAGTTTTAGTGTGATGTGTTTTTCTTTACCTCTTTCTTTAGTTTTAGTGTGATATGATGTGCCATATAATGAGAAGTTAACAGTAATATTAGTTTTCTAACTTGTACTTTTTCTTACTGTTTAAATTTCAGAGCATTGATATATTATTTACTCACATTACTCATATTAATCATTAACATATTTAGTGTTGTACAGAACAATTGATAGATTGATTTTCCCCACTGTATACATTCTTTGTCCCTTTCTTATCTTTGTACTGTAATGAAATGTAATGTGAATTTGTAGAGCGTGAACTTGTCAGCCGTGAGGTTATGCAGGCGCTGAGTAGGTGCGGGCTATGCAAGATGGTTCAGTTGAAGAGCCAGGTTTTCACTATTTTGCAGAACTCTGTAAGAGATGTGGCTGTCCTAATGTTCGGGTGGAGGTTGTTCCAGGATTTGCCTGCCAAGTAATAGAAAACCCTGCCTCCTTTCTTGCTTCTATGGATACAGGGGATATGGGGATGTGCGAGTGATGTCGAGTGGAGGTTCCTAGTTGGTTGGTGGACATGTAGTCGGTGATTGAGGTAGGTGAGACCCAGGTTGTGTAGTGCCTTGTAGGTGTCGGTGAGCATCTTGAACTGGCAGTGTTTTTGGATTGGAAGCCAGTTAAGTTGTTGGAGGAGAGTTGTGATGTGCACGCAGCGAGGAAGGTTGAGTAGTAGTCTGGCTGCAGCATTTTGGATGATTTGCAGCTTGTGCCGAAGGTGCGCGGAAGTGCCATAGTAGAGGGCGTTGCTATAGTCCTGTCGGCTTGTGATAAGGGCCTGGATGACGGTCTTTCTGTTGTCAGGAGGGAGCCATTTAATGATTTTTCTGAGCATGAAGAGTATGTGGGCAGGCGGAGGTGAGGGCAAGGATCTGATGTCTCATTGTAGGGTGATGTCCAAGATGATGCCCAGGTTTCTGGTGGGGTCGGAGTGCAAGGGGGTGGGGCCTAGTACTATGGCTGCATCTCATTTCTTTATTTGACAGTATAGATTCCCAGTAAGATACTTCCATTTGGGAGATCCTTCTGTTTATTCCATTGACCTAGGTGAATTCCTTGTCCGTTCCTTTACAATCAGAGGTCGTATAATCCTTATTCATCTCATATCACAACCAATATCCACGCTTATCTTGCAGAAACGCTCATCATCTTTGGTGGTTCTCAACACACCCACAGCAGGACACCATCAGACTACAGATTAAGAAGTGCAAAAAAATATGTTTTCAAAACAAGGCAGCAAGAACTTTCCATAAGTGCACCCAGGTTCTGGAACAACATCTCTATAGTCTCTTATTCCTCATTGACTTTATTCTTGTAATTGACCAAGTACCGCGTTTCACTGCCTTTTGGCTAGGATCGTGCTATAGAAATACCACATACATACATACATCTCTGTTTGTTTGTGCCTTGGTATTCCACGCTTCATTTTTCTCTAAGTGAATACTTGCTATCCTCTCTCTACCTTTTATTTTAAATTCTTCATATTTATTTGACTCAATGCATAATTACTCTCCTACCTCTACCTTTTGAGCAGATGGGAACTACATAGCATCTCCGCTTGTCTCTTTCCAAGGTATGAAAATATGAAAGATCAGCAAACGGACTTCTATACCTTAGCGGAGAACAAAGAGGAGGCAGAGGAGGAGGTAGTGGAAGAGGAAGTGGACCTACAGATAAAGATAATTGAATCATTAGGTGAGAAACCACAAACCTGTCATTAGTGTTAACTATAAGAATGTCCAGTAAACTGTGAATGTCTAGATTTATCAGCTCACCAATATATTTAGTTGGCAAATGTGTTGTTACTAAGACACTTAAATCCAAACCTATGAAAGAGCTTCATCAGAGTTGGTAATGAAATTAATGCAGTAATTATAGACAACTTTATAAAACAGGCAGGCATCTTTGAATGTTTCTGAAATACTTATAGATTTATTTACCCAACGTTATGCACTTTGGAGTACCAGCATCATAAGGAAAAGAGGAAGGGTGGACCTGCCGTGATTTGGCTAGTGACCTTTTTTTTTGTAATCAAGGTAAGGCCCTTGTAGGTAATCAGTCCAGTAGTGTAGATTTTACAGGTAGGTTTATTCAGTTACACATAAGATGGTATGTATTGTGCTCCACCGGGAACAGCATCCTGCTGCTCAGCTCTACTCATTCCAACTGACCACTCATCCAAACCATGCACTCAAAACATTCTATTACATCACATTCACACAGGCTGAGCAGCAAGGAACTAGGCGACCATAGGTTACAACACATCTCCTCCCTTCAGGAAACAAAAGAAACAACAGGAATCTAAGTGGAAGAAAATTTACATTCGTGCACATTCCACCTTTCATGTACATATAAGTAACCAATCCTTAAAGTACAAAGAAAGATCACATTACATAAATTTCCATTCCTTAGGTTGTAAAATAAAATCACGTCGATCACATTTCATGAATTATTACACTCCTTGAATTGTAAAGTAAGATCACTTAAGATTTCAAACATAAATCATTACCCTCCTTGGATTGTAAAGGAAGATCACATACTATATATCTTTTGCTCCCGCAAGGGAACACCAGATATATAAATATAGCAGAATACAACTTGTACATATATCCACCTCGCAGGACAAAGGAACTCAAAGGAACTCACACGTCCCCACTTCTGCACACACTTCAGGACAAAAGAAGCTACGCACTCCTACTACTGCACACACTGAAGGACAAAAGAACCCTCGCGTCCCCACTACTGCACACACTGCAGGACAAAGGAACCCTTGCATTCCCATTACTGCACACAATGCAGGAGAAAGGAACCATCACGTTCCCACTACTGCACACACTGCAGGACAAAGGAACCCTCACTTCCGCACTACTGCACACACTGCAGGACAAAGGTACCCTCTCATCCCCACTACTGCACACACTGGAGGACAAAGGAACCCTCGCATTCCCATTACTGCACACACTGCAGGACAAAGGAACCCTCACTTCCCCACTACTGCACACACTGCAGGACAAAGGTACCCTCGCGTCCCCACTACTGCACACACTGCAGAGCAAAGGAACCCTCATGTTCCCACTACTGCACACACTGCAGGTCAAAGGAACCCTCATGTTCCCACTACTGCACACACTGCAGGACTAAGGAACCCTCATGTTCCCACTACTGCAAATTAAAGGTATCTTCCAACTATAGACATTTCTACTAAAAGGAAATTGTCGCTCAGGGTATCTTCCAACCCAACCCATCCCCACTCACAGGGAATTATGCAATGGGTATCTTCCAAACCACTAGCCACACATGGTCACAAAATAAGACCTAACTGAAACACACCCCTACACATAAAGAAATGTCACTGTGCACTTCAAATGTAATACCCACTCCATACTGCAAAAAACACATGCACTCATCCAAAACTGTATCCACATTCACTTACTGCCCCATATTTATCACTTACCACAGCAGACAACAGCCCTTAAGCATGGTAAACATCAATACCACAAAACGTTCAAGAATATGCTTCAGAATCAGCGTAGCTTTGTAAAATACTTAGGGGCACATGCATCAATCATTTTTGCCTTCCTTTTGCGAACGGAAAAAAAGCTTTTCAAATGCAGCAAACCCTATTTTGCGATTCCGTAACCTGTTACCGAGTCGCATAATGGGTTTGTGATTTGCTATTAGGAAGGGGGCGTGTTTAGGCGTCCCTTCCTAATACCGAATCACATCGGTATGTAGGAATATTTTGTGACCGAAATGCGATTGCAAAACATTTGCATTTTACCACCTACTTTAAGTAGGTGGTAACCCATTCGCAAATGGGAAGGGGTCCCTAAGGGACCCCTTCCCCTTTGTGAATGTTTGTTACAGCGTTTTTAAGAGCAGGACCAACCACTGCCTACTCTTACAAAAATGAAAAGAAAACTTTTCATTTTACTTTTGTAAAGCATCTCGTTTTCCTTTAAGGAAAACGGGCTACTACAAAAAAAGATTGCTTTATTTAAAAGCAATCACGGACATGGTGGCAGCAGGCCACCATCCCTGTGATTTTTGCGATTCGTAGGGGGTCTCAAATTGCAACCTACCTCATTAATATTCATGAGGTAGGTCAATTGCGATCCCCTAGGAATCGCAGAAAGTGTTCAGAACACTTTCATGCATGACGATTTGCTATTTCCTAATTGTGAATCGTAAAGATTCGCAATTAGGAAATCACAAAACGGGGACTTCAAACATCTGGCCCATAGTTTGGTATGTGACAGTAGCTTCTAAAATCTGTCCAAATATTCGATGAGTGACCTCTCACCCGAGCCCACTGCCAACACAACACCTGTATGCGAAAGACTCCAAAGCTCCTGACTCAATGTGCCACAAAGAAGAAATCTGCATTCCAACATAACGCGTCAAATCGTCGCGATGAGCTCGCCGTCAGGTTGCATTCTAGGCATCCAGTTTGTGAACATTTCAGCTGATTAAATTATTCATGCATATCAAATGACTCTCCGGAGTCAGCGCTGCGTCGCCTCTTACAGTCCCTAATTCTGTAATGAAGAAACACTCACCTGACAGCTTATAGTCAAGTAGGGCTTACTCTGCCCGCAACACCCAGGCTTGTCATTAATATTGGGCAGCCATGCGCCTGAGCACAGGGACATAACACAACCAAAGCGGAATGGCTTGTGCAAACACGCTGCGTCAACTCAGCGCGACTGCACTGAGCTCACACTGCCTTAAATGACGTCCCAGCGTTTACTTCGCTGAAGCTTGTTCCGCTCACGGAAGCTGGATTGTTGAGAAACTCCACGTGCAAATCGATGCCGTGGCTCGTGCCATCCTGAGCTTGCGGTCGCCAGCTTGCTACAATTCCCTTGCTCGTGAACTCCAACCTCGTGGGTCCACAGGTAGGCAGCACCCGGCGGCGCAATGCATAACAACGTGACCGTTCTTTAACTCCAACGATGGCCGCCCTCGAGTGCGTCTCTTAAATTTCAAAAATCCACAACACGTTTTTTTCACCAGTGTATCACATCAGCTCCCCGGGGCTTGACATGTGCCCCGCATGCCTAATCTTGAAACACAACTAACAGCAACTTACCGACTACAATGTTGCCAGTTCAGATTTCTTGAAATTTGTCCTTAGCCCAGCCAAAGCCCACGTAGAATGGTGTAGCATCACCCGGTGGCTTCAAAACACATGCTGCCGGTTCACAGTAAATGCAACTTCCAAGTCAATGCTTTTGGAAAATTTGAATGTTGCAACTTGCTGTCAAAATAATATTGCCAGCTTCAAAACAAATGATGCTGATCCATCATAAGCGCACCTCTAATTCAATGATGCCAATTTACTCAGAACTGCAGTCAACAATAATAAACTTGCAAATAAGATACTGTAGGCTTCTTTGACTCACAAGTCAAACGCCCAAAACATCAATTCTGTAGGCTGTCTGACAGGTTAAACATCCCAAACTCTCAAATTCAGTAGGCTGTCCCTGTCTTCAAACTACACAGATCAAGTGCTCAAAACTTCACTTCTGTAGGCTGTCTGTATTGAAATCACAAATATTAAACGCTCAAATTGTCAATTCTGTGGCTGTTTGTCTGCAAGCCACATATGTCAACATCATTTCTGTATGCTGACAGTCTTTAAACCACACAGATTAAATGCCCAATACTTCTATTTTGTAGGCTGTCGGTTGTAATAGACACCGGTGGGACATCCAGTGCGTTGGTCAGCTTTCTCTTCAGACTCTGCTAGCGTCTCTTAGGCTCTTTTGTAGTTTCTTGGCTTCTCACATGTGGTTCTTTATTTCCAGTCGTTGTCACTTTTGTAATCAAGGTAAGGCCCTTGTAGGTAATCAGTCCAGTAGCTAGTAGTGTTGATTTTATAGGTAGGTTTATTCAGTTACAAGTAAGATGGTAAGTATTGTACCCCACCGGGAACAGCATCCTGCTGCTCAGCCCCACTCATTCCAACTGACCACTCATCCAACCATGCACTCATGAACATTCTATTACGTCACATTCACACAGGCTGAGCAGCAAGGAACTAGGAGACCATAGGATACAACACCTTTCAACACAGATAGTTCAGTGACTGATTTAACTTTCTCTGCTATCATCTTAAGGTAAAACATATTTAATTAACGGCAATCTATAATAAAAGTTAATGTTAGTCATACAATAGATGCATAATTCACCCTATTCCACAGTAGGGTGTTTCTTGATTAGGACTATGGGGCTCCGCCTCCTCACCTAATTTGCAACCCCATTCTCGTTTTTTCGTGACTGTAACTCTGACTGAGCATATGAAAGGTAATGATGAATGCCTTCTGCCTGAGCCTCGCTTGTAGTAAAGGCTGGGCGGCCAGGCACTCCCTCGAGGTACAGGAGTGATGCAATGCCTTTGGGTTATATTGTGCAGCCCTTCCCATCAGTGAGAAATCTAGGCTTCAAATTTGATTCTATCTGTCTTTCGAGCTGCAGGATAGAGCTGTCTCCGCTAGCTGTTTCCTTACGTTAAAATCTCTCAGGAAGAGGCTCCATCTGGTTCCTGAGGACAGTTGCAAGACCATCATCCATGCCTTGGTTACTTCCAAGTTAGACTTCGCATTAGTCTGTACCTGGGTCTACCGTCTTACTTCCTGCATCGCTCGCAGATCATTCAAAATACGTCCGCACGTCTGAGTTTGAAGGTCCGGCTCGCGCATCTGTAGCCGCCTCCTTACGCAGTCTACATTGGGTGCCCATTGTCAGCCGCATTAAATTCAAGGCATTCATCTTCGCTTATGGAGCCTTTGAGCAAAGAGACCCTTTATATTTAAGAAGTAGATTGTCTGCCACCGGGGCAGATCGTTGCGATCCAACGCTCTAAAGCTTCTGCGCCTTCCCAGGAGTGGCCGTTCCTTTTCATTTCTGACTGCCAAACTCTGGAATGCTCTGCCGACTGCTCTGCGTTTCGCTCCTTCTGAATCCGTTTTTCGTAAACTATTGAAGACTTGCATAGGCTTTCTATACTGGGGTCTGTTCTTGTTTGTTCCGACTCATGCCGCTAGGTCCGGGACCCTTCTTCTGAAGCAGCCGCGTGCTTTACAAATTCTATTGTATTGCATCAGTGGGTGGTGCAAGCAAGCAGCAATGCAGCAACTAGATATATGCTTGGCAGTTGCAGAGAGAAGCCCAGTGTGTGGCTTCATGTCATTTACCTCAGACTCTTAACAATGTTTCCCTCTCAGAACAAAGTGGGATGGAATCAGCGAGCTTCAGTGAACCCACCCCACACTATCATTATATGGGGATGGCAGACTTCAGAAAGTGGTCCTGTGTCATCACATTTTGTACTGCGAGGCTCCGCCTCCAACGAGAGGAGAAGGATACTAGTGGCATGGACGTCATATTGGAGCAGCTGCGACCCCTGGCTTGCTCCCTGCAACCCCTACCTTGCTCCCTTGGACCCCTGACACTGACTTTTCGACCCCTGGCGTGAGAGATCCCAAAGGCAGTGGCAGGAACTAAAGTAAAACATGGTTATATGTGCCTTGTTTACTTTGTATCCTAAACTGGGACATTTTAATTCATTTGTTTATATCCTCAGTGTCTCCAGAAGGGAGTTTCTAGGGGGCACAAAAGGAGGCCACAGATAAAACTGAGGGCCCGTACTACGTGAAATCATGAGGATTGAGCGCATGTGTATTTTATAAATATATTAATTTATTGATTTTTTTTTAAACATATTTTTATTTGCATTTGTAATTTGAGGCATTTGTATACACATTTTTCTCAGGTATTCACTTTACATTGCTTAATCAGCAAAATTCTGTAGGCATTTCCATACACATTTCAGCCTGATAACCCATCTAGCAACCACTTCTCTTTTCTCCAGATTTATCTGTACTCTTTCTAGATCGTATCTACCATACAAGAATGTTTTATGTCCATTTTTCCCCCGGACAATGCCTACTGCTATTTTCGGTCCCATCCCATTGTCCGGGCTCCAGCCCCAGACCAGGGTTCAGTACTGTCCTCATCAAATCAGACTTCAGAGTTTAAAATTTAAACAAATAACCCAACATCGTGCAGGGGGGACAGGGGTGGCGGGGTGCAGGGTACCAAACCCTAGGGATATACCACCATTCTTAGCTTTTCAGGCTTTGAGTGCCAACTGTTACGCATCTTCCTGGGGGGGTTTCCTTACTGTCCGCTACCGACCCAGTCCGAGTGTATGGCTCTGTCTCCTTTTAGAGATGTCAATATTCCTTGCGCTACCGTCTACCTACCCACACCGACCTAAGAGTGTCCGTCCACCGTGACATAGAGTGAGCTACCCACTATCTGTCCCTGTCTCTCCTCCCGTTTCCTGTTCTGGCTCTGGATTCTCCCAAGCAACCAGGCCTTCCCTCCATAGATCTGCTATGGGCTGTCTCCTTATGCCCTTCGATTCCTCCCAACTCAAGGCTCTGCCCTCTGCTCCGGCCCAGCTAATAACGTCCCGGTTCCAGCTGGATATCCTCGGCCCAAATGAGGACTTCCATTCTAGTGCTATCCGTCGCTTTGCCAATCCCAAGGCAAATCGATCAGTTTATTCCCCACCTTTCGTTTAATCGGTCGCGGGAAAAGCCCCAGTAAGCAGGTCTCTATCGTGGGGGCTAGCTCCCTCCCCAGTGCGTCTTTAATCTTGGCTAAAATCTCCACCCAGTATATATATATGATACCGCAGCTCCATGTCATATGTATAAAGTCCGCATCCGCACATCTCGGGCAATTGCTCACTTCCCCACCATACATTACATTATACCGATGGGGTGTCATATACACCATGTGTATGTAGTTGAACTGAGTGTATTTGAGTCTAGTATTTCGTGATATCTTCTTGGTTGAATGAAGAACCCTACTCCACTCCGCATCCGTAAGCTCTCTATCTATCACCCTCTCCCATGGTGTAGTGGACTCGGAGACCAACCCCTCATTGTGCCACTTCACTTGGTGCCTTGCAGTACCCAGCGTGAGCCATGCATGCAGCACCGGGTGAGTCGCTGGCTCTTCCCTTCCCTTGCCCCACAACTGATCAAACGTATGGACCAAGGCCTCATATCGTAAAAACTGTCCTGAGGGAAGACCGTTGCTATCCATCAAGTCAGCGAACGGAATTAGTGAGCCTTCTTGGTACCGGATCCCCATGAGGGAGCCCGACCAATGGCAGCGAGGGGGTGTACCATGGGGGCCCCCCTACTCTGCACATGCATCGCTTCCAAGTTTGGAAGGCTGTAAGCTGTAGTGCTGACCTGTAGGAAGTGACAGTCATTGGCCTCAGTAATTTGGCTAGTAGTAAGTCAGGAGTATCATTAGGGTCCATCAGCCAAGTTCCTTCCGCATTCACCCCCTCTACCCATTATGCTAACCATTGCAGCTGGGCTGCTAGCATGTAAAATTCAAAGTCTGTAACTCCTAAGCCCCCTTCCGTCATTGGGCGCTGTAGTATCCTCAGACACTCTACGCCTCCCACTTCCCCATATCAGATCCCGTATTAGAGAGTTCAGAGGTCGAAACCATCCACGAGGCATCAGGACTGGCAGATTCACAAAAAAATACAATAACCGGGGCAGTATTACCATTTTAGTCAACGAAACCCAGGCGAGGATGGGCAGCTGCAAAGTGCCCCAGAAAGACACACAGCTTCGGAGTGACCGCATGGCTTTGCCCAAGTTCCCTTCTTTCAGGTCTTCCGTGGTGTGAAAGACTTGTATACCAAGGAATTTAAATGAATGCGGGGCCCAGTTAATGTCTGCCGGGAGCCTCTCTGGTCTAGGCGTCGGTCCCACCAATGGGAAGAGGTAGGTTTTCTTCTTATTAACCCTCAAGCCTGATAGGGGTTCAAAGCGCTCCAAGAGTGTAAGAGCCGCTATGGTACCTGACACGTCAGACTTCAGGTACACCAGCAGATCATCGGCATATAGGGAGATGGTGTGTAGCCACCCATCTAGTCTAAGTCCCATGTCCTCCCCACCCTCTCGAAACCGTTCCGCCAGGGGTTCAATCGCTAGAGCAAATAATAAAGGCGAGAGGGGGCACCCTTGTCGGGTTCCCCGCAGTATGGAGTACTGGGAGGACACTGTTTTTCCGTCCGAACCCTTGCCGTCGGGGATGAGTAAAGAAGTTGTACCCATTTCACCCAACCTTCTCCTAAGCCCAGCCGTATCATCACCTCAAAAAGGTAGTTCCAGCCGACCGCATCAAAGGCTTTCTCTAGGTCGACCGATAGTACCGCTGCTGCAGGCGCGGAGTTCCTCTCTTCGTGGAGGAGGACAGAGAACAGCCTGCGCAAATTATATGAGGTGTTACGGGAGGGGATGAATCCATTTTGGTCCGCGTGTATAATGGATTGCATATACGGGAGCAGTCTGAGTGGCAGTATTTTGCTAAGGATCTTAAAGTCCAAATTGAGCATGGATAAAGGTCTGTACTCTGTGACTGGTGCTCCGGTCTCCTTAGTCTTGGGGAGAGGGATCACCAATGCGCTCTGGGTAGATTTAGGGAGCCCCCCGAGATGGAGGAATTCTGCATACATGGTCACTAAACGGGGTGCCAATTGGTCCACGTATCGGCATAAAATTCTGCCGGGAGGCCGTCCGGCCCCGGTGTTTTCCTAATTGCCATATCTGCTATCTATTCCCTTCGCGTATTCTGTAAACACGAAAACGCCAACGCTGTGAAACTAGACGCGCCGACATTTCCGATAAAGAAAAATTGCTTGGAAGATCTTCAACGCAAACAAGTAAGCTGATATCAGCGACTATAAGCATCGCACATGAACTGATAATACTAACGTTCGTTGTATTAACCGCCCCACTTTTATTTCAGTATAGGAGATAACTCGATCAGCGAAGCTCTGTGAGTAAACTGCACGGTTTATTCACGTGTATTTCTGCACTATCCACATGTTATATAAAGATAAAAGTCACAATAACGGAGGAAATAGACACACACACTTTCTGAGGCCATCTTATGGTTCACATGAATATATTACAGCTCACGGGTGTATTTATTAAGGTACATAGGAGTAGACCAGTATTTAGAACTTAGCATGATGAGGATTACAAGTATCATAACCAATGAGTTTTCTGATTACCTTGATATGACATTATGTGGGGGACAGGGTTACCGGGTTAAATAAGATAACATTTTTGAACAGTATGTGTGCTATGATTGTATTTTACTGATGCTCCCTGAAGAAGGGCGAGTAGCCCGAAATGCATTGGAGTCCTAACAAAAAAATGCTGTAATTAAGATGCTTTAAAGCAAGTTGGAATGTAAACAATTAAGACGAAAAATTAAAAAGAAACCATTTGAAAACAAATGAAAAGTGAATGTCTTCATTGTTGAATGCAGAATAAATTGTGATGACTTGAACAATCCTTTTTTAAGGACCACTGGAGTGCCTAGGGGGGTGCAACCAAAGGGATTTGGAAGCACTATAGAGTATTCATGTCAGTGACGTCCCTCTAGGATGGAAGACGCCACCCCGGGAGCACCCAAAAAAAAGAGACTCGAAATTCGTAATAACGGTTATAAAAACTCAAATTCAGAAGTGGTTGTGCGCAGGCTACATATAGTCCACCTTGTACCTTCTCATGGGAATCCTCCCCACCGTCCGTACGGGGTACGGCTCCCTTTCTGGATATGGTTCTATCCCTGGCCCACTCCTGGTCGTGTTCTTCCCTTATACCTGCTCCCGGGTCCGTAGGCCGCTCTTCCCCTAGGCCTCTCTGCCGACCGCAGAGCGTTCAGACCTGTATGCGTGTTCTGGGGCACCACCGTCAGCCACTATCACAGCTCGCTGACTCACGACCCTCCCATTCACTCCTCTGCAGAGTCAGGTGGTTAATTCTCCCCCTTCCCCGGCCTCCTCCTCTGTGTCCACCAATATTCACACTCCATACTCCGGTACCGGCAGCCCATCCAGGTGGGGTCCGCGAGTTGCCCACACTTTCTCCCAATGGGGTCCAGATCCCCTTTCACCAGTGTTCTATGCCCACCGTGTCTCTGGCCATTTCCTGACTTTCTTTCTGTGGGCCCGTTTCAGAGTTTATGGGCCGCCCCTCCCCCAGGCCTCTCTGCCGGCCGCAGAGCGTCCTGACCTGGGTAATTCTGCAAGGGCTCAGCCTCACTGCCCCGATCTCAACCCGCACCTGCATCTCACGTCTCTTTCCACCACTGCTTGCGATTGCAGGCGATGAAGCGTCTACCTTCTGTGGCCTCCGCTTCCTGCTGCCGGATACTCGCGGTCCGGGCTCAGGCCGCGTCAGCACTTCCCTGCAGCGTCCGCTAGGCTCCCACGCTGCCTCGCCGCAGTCCACTGATACTTGCGGTTCTGCTCTCCGGGTCGCAGATCCTCCATCTGCCTATCGTCCCGAAGCACTCCACAGCTCCTGGGTCCGCTCTGCAAGGCGCTTCTCTCCCGGATCAAGCCGCCATCATGCGTGTGCTCCGGTCTCGCGCACACCTCCCAATCACTGCTCCCCCCGGCTCCTCCCGGGCTCCCGACCTGTCAGGCCAATCGTCTGCAACCCCCGGGCGGGTCAGGTCTCACTAGAGCGCCCCCGGGCCCACGCTGTCTCCGTTAAGTCAGGATAAATTGGCTGGCTGTCGCGGAGCTCTAGGCTCACGTGTTCACCATCTCCAGCCTCCAAGCCACGCCCCTAAATATATTAATTTATTGATCAATAAATAATGCAAAAGGTTTCTAAAGCAGATACAAGATATAAATCAGTTTTTGGACTCTGTGTGTGTGTGTGTATGTGTGTGGTTAAAAAATAGATTAATATCTGCTTTAGACGTCTGTTGCATTATTTTTCACCTTTCACTTAATATTTAATCTTTCATTTATTGTTGCTTCAGCTGTTTCACTACTTTAATGCCATTATGTCTAGCAGCCCCTTCTCTAACATCACCAGGTTAAAAAAAAAGTGCTCTCACTTCCTGTAATGTCATCAGCAGCTGAATGGTATATTGGTGAATGGACGCCAATGACTAGTGTGCGTGAAGTCTAGAAGGAAATGAAAAAAACACAAGTGCTGTGAAGCGGAAACAAAAGTCTTACTGCCGGCTTGAATTTAGAGAAAAAGCGGGTCGTAATGATTCTTGACTGTGGGGAGAACCGGGTCAGAGTTGTATCAAGATTGGCTCCAGACATCTGCAGCTGCTAACCCATGCTAAGGTATGGAAAATAAAATGCACATTTGACCCATTTTACATAAGGAAGAAGGAACACATTGTGCAGCAATCGCCATTGCCTTAAAATAGTCAGCAAAGTTGTTCTATCACACCCACACCCTCTATGATATGGCAGGGTTATAAAGTACATCAAGAATAGGCAGCCCCATGATCATGTATTACAATGTAATGCTGTCCATGTCTGTTTATGCCCCTTCCAAAGTTTAGCAGCTGCCACTGCTATGCCAAGTGATGCGTGACTTCAGTCCCATAAATAATAAGGACATTGCACTACATCTCTCAGATAGTCTTGAAGCCAGATTTAGAGGAGGGCTGTCCCATCACCCTCCTTTCAAGAGCTCACCTCGTTGGTCTTGAGCAGAAAACGTCCACAGATATCCGCCCAAACTGTGGATAAAGCTCCCAGCGTGTGGTGGATATTATGCATTGTTTTTTTCCCCTTAAGCGAGAGCTTCTTTGGGGCCCGTTAATCCTTAAATGTTCCACTTATATAGCCTGATGCATGAAAGAATTTCACACTCACAAAGCCTACAGTGCACCATATCTCTAGCCTTAGTGCCAGGTTTGCTAACCCAATGATTGCACAGAGTGACTTGCAGGATTGACCCTTCAATGCCTCTCCGCGGGAGCTCAGCAAGTTCTAGAGGGGCCCAGACTGACATATTCCTTCCAGGTTGCTGATATCTATACAGAAGTCCTAGTGGATGCACAGAGAGGCTGACGGTTGTTCAAGAGCCGTTTAGGAGGTGCACTTCTGTTGAACATTAAGAAAACCCTCACTGATTATCTAGTGAAGCTGAGGAGTTTCGTGTCTTGTGTAGTACCTATAAGATCTTCTGGGGCCCTTCTTCTGGATTTGCCCACTCATTTGCACCAGTCTAGTGCACCTGTACTCGTGTGTTGCGGCTGTAAAAAGTACACATCAACCTTGTTCCTCATGTTCTTGGAGGCCTTGTCCTAATTCTGGTAGGAGTTTCTGAAGTAGTTCACATCTACTTGGGCTGAAATAAGGTGTCATAGTTCGGCTTGTTCCTTTTGTTTGTTTGCCTCCCAGATCATGCAGACCCACCCACTTAATGGTATGCTTGTATTTGTGGTCAGATGTTGTTCAGGGCTGACCTTCTTGGGGTTCCAGGGTTTGGGGCTTCTGTTTTTCTGCCCTGTTGAGGCAAAGGACTGGACAGATGATTCCTGTTTTGAGTTTGATGCTCTTCTTCAATTGCGTCGCTGGTACTACTTGTTTTATCCTAATCAGCTTATTCTGTCTGGCTATAGTGGAAGGATGTGACGCGCCAGTGCTGCTTTGGCATGTGGTGTGCTGCTTCATCTGGAAAACCTGGACAGTTCTAATTGATGACGGCTACAGTTTGTAACAGTATCGTTAGGCAGGGCAGCACTGAGTCTTGCTCACTGTTCTACGGTTACTTAAGAGGCTGCTTTAGTTTGGTTCTGTTGCCTATCGTTCCTGATTGATGCCTTGGACCTGGAGGCAGGTAACCTCAAAAGGTTCACTCCCCTGCGTGCCATGTGCTTCACCTGTGGATGTATGGTGTATTGGACATTCATAGTTCAGACTGCTTTTTAGGTCTCGCGCCTAGCGTTGCAGTGCGTAGCACTGCTCGCACAGCGTGAGACCTCTTGAATGGGCTTCTGAAAGCTACCCACACGCTCGTGCGTGTGGTTTTGCTTTGGGAAGCCCCCATTGGCTGGAGCGTGCGTTTTTTTGACAGAAACGCACGCGATTGGGCAAAGGCGGGCGCATGTCCCGCCTTCGCTCCTCCCATTCCCGACGGTGGCCAGAACGCGCAGCAGCGCGCGTTCGCCTCGCTGTCGCTGCCGCGCTCCCTCCCCCCGCTCCTCTGTGGTGCGCGCGCACCACTGGTTTCGCGTTCGGCTCCTCTGTGGTGCGCGCGCACCGTTTCTATTACATGCTTGTTCAACTAGTCAGAAGCAGTAAGTGGGCATTTAAGCATGGTATCTTCATTGAAAATACGGATCCTTGGACAAATGAGATGCTATGCTATATGGTAAACAATTGTGACCAGGGCTTTTGCAAATTCTTTCAGGTAACTAAGTTCCTGCTCAGAAATTGGGGCCATGAGTCATTTCCACAATGATGACTGAAGTAGGAGAAATGGAATGGCGTATGTTAAGCCTGTCTGTTGGCATAAATAAGTTAATGGAGGCAATGCTTACCTCTAAAGACCACACATTGCTTCCGTGCACTGGACCGTAAAAGTCATGTGATCATTCGTTGAACTTCATCTGCCTTCCTCATCAATCACCATGTGCCTGAAAACATTTCAAGGGTGAATGACAGCAAAATAATTGTGCTCTTTGCGGGCAAAAGACTGAAATCTTCATCAGCACTCATCAGCCGGCTGACCTTCCATTCTTCTGGCCAGATTCTCTGGGCTGTGAATTCCATTCAATGTCAACTATCTGAAATGGAGATGTATGGTTTGCTGACAAATTTACCCTTCAAAATACAGGAAAATCTACTAATTAAAGGTTGAAACCAATTCTTCCTCCTCCGATTTCTCTTGCCTTTTGTACGTTTTCACTTTAAAGCGTCTTTCATTAGAGTAGTCATTCTATATAGTTTTGACAGTGCAAATTTTGTCTGCCTTGTCAAACCTGCCACCATCATTCATTAAGTTCATATCTCTTTGCAGAAACCACAAAGGTCTTGATGACAACAGCCTTCCCCATCTCTGTAATGCGATCACCAAGTACAGGCTTACAGAGCCTTTCAGTTCTTTCAGGCGATGAAAAGCCACTTCTGGCAAAGAGAGGGCAGTCAAAGGTTCTCTCTTCTAGCCCCAATCCTCTGGCACTCTTCTCCTGCCAGTCTGCGAGATTCACACAACCTCATCCACTTCTAAATAAAGGGAACACCTACTTGTTATACTAATACTCTCTCTCTCCCTGTTTACCTCCATTCGCTATCCACTTTGTTAATCAATGCACGTTTTAGAAATCCGGATACCAATATTCTATGATCTGAATTATGAATGTCAATAAGTAGGTCACTAAATTATTCTGATAATTTAGATACAAAATGTGAAAGTAATAGTGTTCCTAATTGTAGAGTACTTTGTGACAGATCAGTTGATCTGGTGACTGACACCAACCCAGCAGTATTAGATGTACAGAAGGACTCTGCTTGTTATGCGAGCATGGGCTTTTCAAAGAAAACATCTTGTAGTTTGAGATCTGCCTCAAGAAACAAATTCATTAAAATCGCAAAACGAAACCCTAAACATGAAAATCCAATTCGGAGCAGTGATTGGTGGATTAGGAATTGGTTAAAAACAAATTTTTGTGATGTAATATTATCTTAAAAAGTGCAGTCTCATCTACTGCACTATAACAGGGAGTAGCAAATGGGTCAGAACCTATACAACATATACAATAGGGTATACTGTTTATCAGGTGATGTATAGCAACTTATTGGTGTGATATATTTTTAAAACGAAATGTAACAAACTGTGAAATTTTGATAAGATGAAATATAAGACATTTTAAGGACTATTTGTGTCACAAAGTACATTTGAACCTTCTAAGTAATTATTTATGGGTTACTGGGTTTTTGGTTTGTTGGCGGAACCTATATAAATCAATTACTTGGGTGACATTTTAAGGAAAAGGTGGATTGACGTCCTCCTGAAGGTCGCATGGCGCGAATTATACAAAGTAGCTGTCTGAATTGAAAATACACGGGCCCACTGTTGGCTATTCAAGCAAAGTGGTTTTCAGTAATCTAGGCCCTCATTTTGAGTGGGTTGGTAAATTTCGAACCATGCTCAGACTTCTGTTTACGCAGTGATCGGCATTCAGAGCACTGCTGTAATTGCAGCACCCCTGCAGTTTTCTGTTGGTGTATTTCATCCGACTAAACCTTCCATAATTTATCAGGTTACAAACATGCAGTATATTTCAAAGCATTTACTGCTGAAACTACCAGATTCCACATTACATTCCGAATTTCCAAAGAAAACTTCCGGCCCCGCCATGCACAGGTTTCTCATGAATAATTTTATTGCAAATGTTGCAGTGGCATTATCAATGATGTCATAGAAGATGTCATGACTAATGTAATATATGGTCCCAAGCCCATCTGTCCCGTGCAGAGGCAACGCTCTCCTGCTTTTGCCTCGTTTTACTGCTTTCTCTTTCCTTTCCCCCCATTTTTCTAAGGGCTTCCTCCTGCTTTCTGCCTTCTTATTACTGCTTTCTCCCTTGTTATTACTGCTTTCTCCCTCCTTTCTCCCCATTTTTAGGTGTCGCCTGAGCCAGCGCGCATGCGCTGCTCTGCGAGACTTTAAGTAAGGGCTTTTCAACTCTAAACACACGCTCGTGCGTGTGCTTTTTTTTTTCCACCCGCTATTGGTCTTTGCATGCGTCTTTCTTAGAAAGACAGCACGCAATTGGCCCAAGGCGGGTGCATGTCCCGCCTTCTGTCTACTGTGGCCTAGGGTCCTCGGGAGCGAGCAGTAGCGCCAATTGTTTCCAATTATCGCAATTGGAAACAGATGGCGGTCAGCGCTGGTCGCGCTGGTTTTCCCTTGTAGCGCGCGCGCGTGCACACCACTCGCGGGTAGTTTGCTAGAAAAGCAAACGTACACAGAAGACCGTGGTCCTTTGTCTTTGAAGCACCGGGTTGTCCTGGGTTACCAAATGCTTCACAAAAAAAGCCCATTACATCAAAAATCCATTTAGGCAGCGCGAGTGAAGGATGATGCTCTCTGGTATCGATCTCCGGCATTAAAAGGGGCCCGTCCTCATAGATGTATGGTTCCCTTCTCGCTTGCGGTGAATGTTTTGAATGAAAAAGCAGCGCACGTCCCTTGTTGGTGGGGCTCGGCAACAATGGAGAACAAAGGTTACGCTCTGAAATATTTGCTGGCTACGAGTGGTTGCGTCGCGACAGTCCCTCCCGACGAGCCTCCGTGCTCGGTTTCTCGTCAGCCACCCATGTATGCGACTCACAGCGCCTTGTAACTGTACTTCGCGTGCTCCGCTCCACTACGCGATAGTGCCCCAGACATTGAGGAATGTGTGCACGAGTCTGAGCCGTGACGCCAGTCCTGGGAGCGCCCACACCTGCATTCACCGTTCCCGATGCCGCGTCCGAGGGATTCTGGGCTTGGCATAGCATATCACCCAGTCTCATCCGAGGGGCACGGGGACAGCAGCGCCGGCTGCATGCGCGAGCGTGATGTAGCATTGATTAAACATGCACTTGGCACTTGCTGAATAAAGGACGCCTGCAAGCCACCGTTCCAGACAGCGATTTGCATAACAACGTGAGATGGCCCTGCCAAGCACACTGTAATCCCGTAACAACAGTGAACTTGCACTGATTGGAGGGCGGTGCCGAGTTACTTCACGTTCCCCGATGAAGGGTTGCCTGACACATTTTGTCGGTGGGGCGCCTTGGTGAAACACGTACCTATATCTGTCTGCTGTGTTGGCCATATTGATATTTTAGGAACATATTTCCGTATTTAATTGTGTGTTCTTTCGTGTTGATACCCTAAATGTAATGCCGCCGTGAATGCGTCATCTTTTTCCGAGTTGGTGAAGACATCACAATGTTCTGGTTTGCTCCTTGGATTGTGCGTTAAACACCCTTTCCATTTCCTAAGTGCATTTGGTTGCATTTCATGAGACTGATAGCCCACATTTGATGCCTGAATTTTGCGTTTGCCTGCTATCACTTACAGTTGATTTTTTGGGATAAATATTTTGCGTTGTTCAGGGTTGAATATTTTCATCTTAAAGCCATAGGGGAAACTGAAAAATCAGCGATTGGGGCAACATGCAAGCAATGGTAATGAATGCCACCCCGTCACATTGATAATTTAATTTGTCCAACTGCTGAATCTCAATTTATATCTTGAGGTGGTATGGCCAGTGCTTTAAATTGGCAGGTAATATTGTGGACTGACCATATGAATTATTTATTTTTACAAGAGAGTCTGCCAGTATTTCTCAGCAGTGGTAAAGCATGGTTAACATGGAAATACGGGCACTTCTCGCTAGTGAACAGGTTACTGAGGTCTATTGAGTACCTGCACATTTATGTATTCTTTTTAAGCACTGGGTACTGCATTCCTAATGTGTTTGCATTGTTCCTGTTTTTCTCTATGCCTAATCTCTAGTGTTATCCCGTGAAAACGGATACAGTAAACTAAAGAATTGTAGGCAATTTTAATGGCGAATCAAAGCCCAGTGAATCTTCTAAGGAAACCCTTTAGTTTATTTACAGCGTACACTGCAATGTACTTTTTGCTTAACAGCTGGCTTTTTAAACACCCTCTGTCCTTGCAGTTTCTCTCGAGTTGTTGGGATGCCATTGCAATGCATAAGACTTCTTTTCTGAGAGATCATTTTATCCACAGACTGCCACATAATTACACGCCACATAATTACACTCCACTGAATGCAACATACACTCCACATACCACTCAGTGCCACATAATTACACTCTACTCAATGCAACATAAATACAATCCACATAATACCACTCAGTGCCACGTAATAACATGCCACATAATTACACTCTACTCAATGCAATATAAATACACTCCACATAACACCACTCAGTACCACATAATTACACACCACGTAATTACACTCTACTCAATGCAACATAAATACACTCCACATAATACCACTCAGTACCACATAATCACACGTCACAATTACACTATTCAATGCAACATAAATACACTCCACATAATACCACTCAGTGCCACATAATTACACACCACATAATTACACTCTACTCAATGCAACATAAATACACTCCACATAATACCACTCAGTGCCACATAATTACACACCACATAATTACACTCCACTCAATGCAACATAAATACACTCCACATAATACCACTCAGTACCACATAATTACACGTCACATAATAACATTCTATTCAATGCAACAAATACACTCCACATAATACCACTGTGCCACATAAGTACAAAAAAACTAGAAGACATTTTTTATGTTAAAATCTTTTTTAATCAGGTTGTTCAGTTGTATATAATGTTGTCTTGGTTTGTATAAAGGTAACAAAAATGCTTAACAATTTTTATTATAACTTTTCAACATGATCCATAGCAGCCACAATGCTCTACAACATAGCCAAAAGTTCTGGCTAAACACAGAAGGTCCCAAAGGCGAGACCTATTGGCTATGCCAATGCTTGTTATTTAGGGTTTGGTAAGTGATGCTGTCACATTGTATGACCGGCCAAGGTAGCTGGTTCTTCTTCTTTCCTTTTTGTTTGTCTCTTTTTGCTGTTGTCCTTGGCTCAGAGATGAGGGGTGCGGGGGATGAGTTCAGCCTACACTTGGCTGTTTTGCATTAGAGTGAGCAAGTGAATTATTTTAGATTGGATGCCCTTGTGTTCTATTTTCTCTCTGACTGATGGCGGTCCATCACTGTTCTTGGTGGCCCAGCTGTCCCCAGGTTCTATAGCCTTGTATTCACTTGGTATTTGCTGACATTTTCTGTAGTTGATGCTTATGAGTTTTGACATTGTTTTGGCTATGGTGCAACTTCCTTTTAACATTTATACAGGCCAATGGATCCCCATTTGAGTGCATCTTTAAGGGAGCAGTTATCTTGACTCAGTTACCAGGTTGTTGTTTGCTGTGTGCAGGATTACGAACTTTGCCTGCACATTGCAAACACCCTTGACTGTTCGGGCTCTGTTGAATGTTTTAGGATCTAGCAGCTTATGCATTGTTTTCCTTGTTGCTTTGTGGCTTTCCTTTCTGCTGGTATACTTCATGTTTGAACCTTTGTTTGTTCGATGATTCAGATTCCTTTTGTTGGTTGATGCCTTTCGTTAGCATGACAAGGCTCCCTGCTAGTGATATGTCATACCTAGAAGTAGTGATTGTGTTTGACATTGTCTTCTTCTGATTCAGAAGGGTTGGGGTTTAGAATGTTCTGCTTTCCTTCCCTTTGAGTAACTTTTGATTTGTCTTGCTGAATCCATCTCCTTATTATCTGCCAGACCATTGCTTCTGGGTATTACTGCAAAAAGAACAGCTGATGGACGGAATGCTGAATCAATCAGACATTCACCCAGTCACAGATCTGGGTTAATCCATTGTTTTTTTTGGACGTCACGCCGTTCCAGTTTAGACCCAGCCATATGCAAATTAGTCTTGACCCTGTTCCCCATGGGAACAGTCCAGCCCGAACTGCCAGGCCAGGTCTTCCCTGGACCAGAAACAAGTATCCTGGGACCAGTTTCGGGGTAACACCCCTCATCAGCCAGGTTAGCTTGAATCAGGTGGCGTTGCGAGCATGGGGCGTTTAGACTCAGCCATATGCAAATCAGCCTTAACCCTATTACCCATGGGTATTACTGAGCATTACTGTCTAAGTGTTTGACTGTTTTTCTCCTAGGAGTTTTTATGTTATGGTTGTTGTTGTCCTGAGGTGTGCAGAGGTTTGTCTCTTGGGTAGGCTTCTGACTTGTTTTGCAGTTGTTTGGACCGCTACCAATCTATCCTGTATCCAAATGCGTCTTTCATGATCTATTTCTTGTCTGTCAGTGCCCAGTGTACTCCTGTCCTCAGACCTGTCTCCAGGGTGTACTACTTGAGTACTGATTCATGAGGCGCAGGATCTGCAGGTCCCGCACAGATCCCTTGCCTTAAATAAAAAGTTACTTATTTTTGGTAACAAACTTTCTGATGGCTGCTGTATCTACATGCAGATTTCTTATCAATTCGCCTGCGACTGAGGAGTGGTTACAGTGCTGGTTTTGTGCACTGCATTTCTTTAAGTTTGTCAGGGTTGTTCCTGCCTCTAAAGGCGTGGGGAAAAGGGCGGAGAACTGATATCGGCTTGTTAGGTGGCACCAAATATGGTTCTGTTTCTTCACATCCAGGGAGGTGCCGGGGTTGGCTTGGAGTCGTGGCGCCCCCTTTTGTGCAAGGGGACTGTTGCAAATTTTCTAGATCGAACCTGGCACCTGGGGAAGGCTCATAAGGTGAAGAATCTGTAGGTAGGTAGAGAATCCACCAGAACGATAGTTACCAAAGGTAAGTCCTATTTTCTTCAGGCTCTCAGGAAGTTTAGGGAGGCAGAGCTTAGCTTCCAGCGGTGCCCCAGGAAGGGTGAAAGAAAGTAGCTGGTTAGTGTCCTGGTCTACCCTGGTGTCTTCTTGTGCCCACACTGGGGGGATTATCATAAACCTCTTGGTCATCAGGACAGTGGTATAATATGTTAACTGCACACGCCGGCCAGTTGGGCAGAGACACTGGTTGTCTACTCCTGCCATCCCAGACACTAGTTAGGAATCCATTTTCATATACTTGGTAGTTTATGTACCTCAGGACATCAAAAGAATGTATAATCTCAGAACTACATAAAAAGATACCTTTGTGCATGTTTATTTTTTTGTTTATCGCACACTTCTAGGTGCTTTTGAGAAAAACTACCAGGTTAAATTTTTTTAATGAAGGTTCCACAAGACTTACTAAGGCAACAATTGTGCAGAAATTAGCCATGCATTCCACCCCAGACCGAAACCTCCTCTCATCATCCGCTCACCTTATACATCAACAATCGTTCAAGAACATGAAACAGATTATGGAATGCCCTCTCCTCTTCCTTGAGATCTGAACCCAGCCCTTTACAATTCTGGAAACTGTTAAAGCCAGAAATATCCAGATGTGATTTCTAATTGAACCCATCACAGACCAAAGGTTGCGATTGTAGAAGTTAGGATTCGGGATCCAGTCTTCAGATTAGACTCTCCGCTGTCATTTCACTTATTTTTATGCTGTCAGCTGTGAAGTATCTGAAAAGCAACACACAGCACTATAGAAAACTCAGAATAAATTAATACTAACTTTGTTACATTTAGCTCTGGATGTCACAACAGATTTTCAAAGACATTTGTCTCCTAGGCTTGGTACTTGAGGTTACAATAAGCTTACCTTATGTAACAGGCTAAATTCCCAAGAACTAACGACATAGATGTCATTTATACTGATAAGTAGGATATATTTCTTTAGCACGAAGGAGTCCACCTATGTACCGGGTGAGCACAGGAGTTAATAAGAACTTTGTTTTACTCTGCAGCTCATGAGACTTTGGGTGCAGACATTATCCAGTCGGAGACTATTCTAGAGGCTTGGGCTGTGGCAGCGCAGTGTCTGTCTCTTCTGCTCTTGCACCTGCTTCAAGAAACCACTTGGAGGTTGAGGGGAATATTTATGAAAGAGTTGTGTCGCCCTTGCACCACGCAATGGGACGCAAGAGCGAAGCAACTCTTAAGTTAGATTTATCAAGCCACGCTAGGCCACCTTCCAAGGCCTTGTGTGGCTTGATAAATCGAGAGTAACGCAGCGCAAATCGCTGTGTGGCGTTACTCTGCCCCAGGGAGGCGTTCCCTGGGTGAAGTGTGGGTGTTCCCATGCATTTACCCATGGATTTTGGCACATTCCCAGATTTATGATTTCTGGTAGACCTGGGAATGCATCAAAAGGTGAGGCGTAACAGGGAGAAATATCTTTATTTCTCCTCGTTGCTTCCTCTTTCTATGTGCGCTGCAATGTGCAGTGTCGCCTTCTGCAGCACACATAGAAAGAGGAAAATGCCTCAGAGGATTGTTTTTGTTCAGGAAGGTGTCCCTTCCTGCATAAAAACAATCCTTCTTACAATGCAGACACCCTTGCACCATTGTTCAAGAGTGCCGGCATTGGTGCTAGGCAGCATATTGTGCAGGGAAAAGACAGGAATGCGCGGTATAATGTTAAATATGGTGCATTCCTGCCCTATCATGCAGCGCAGCAAGATAAGTTGCTGCGCTGCGCGATTTGTTAATAAATATGCCCCTTAGTTCAACTGAGTGATAAGTGATGGAGAGCAGACACTTGTATATGATGCACAGGATCTCAGATGACATTCTGGTCTTGATTTATATGTTGGCGGCAAAAGAACTCTGTTGCCTCAAAATTCCTATGAAAATAATTCCTATGAAAATTAGACCAAGATAAGTCAAAGAGGCAATGCAGAAATGCACTAGCAAAAAACCAGGGAATTCAAGGGCTGCCCCATACAGCTAGGCGGCCAGCCGGAGTGCCAAGGAGCAGCCGTGCATCGGCATGCACAGAATTGAAGCAGCGCTGCGGCCGAGGATGCCGTAGAGCCCCGCTAAAGTTAAACAAGCCTCTTGCTGATCGGAATCTTACTTTCCGAATTGGTTTATTCACATGGGGCAAAAGCTTGACATGAATAGAGTTAGGCTAGTTTATGTTTATGGATTAGGATTTGACTAAGGGATGGGGAGCAGTTAGAGTTTGGGATTGAAGTATTGGTTAGTGGTAAGGGCAATTGCCTTTTTAGTGAATTAGATTTCAGAACATTTCCACATAAATTATATCTTTATAATTGTAAACCCTGGGGTAGATCCAAATTTGTGTATTTTCCATATATGTTTATTACTGTTTTAATTTCCTATATTTGTGTTCTAGAGTGGAGATGGGCCCGCCGCTTTGCAGGTAACTACAGATTGTCTTTCTTTTGGTTTCATCACTTAATTCTCATTTGTTTCTATGTTCATTCATTTGATATCATTCAATTATTAACAATATGCAGCATGTCGGAGGGTCTCTGCTGTTAGTTAGATGGACTCTTCTTTTCTTGCTTTGGTATTATTCATGCTTTGGCAGTAGAGCACTTCAGAGCATACAGCAGCTCTTTGGGAGAAAACAGACAATGAGCACTGCTGCAGGGGCCTGTAACCGCTGTGGTCTGTGCCATTGCTGGGTTCTTCATTGCTTCTAGGATCTGCACCACTGCTGGGATCTGCACCTCTGCTTGGATTGCACCTCTGTTGCGTCTGTATTCTGCTGTGGTTTGTGCCACTCCTGGCGTCTGCACGGCTTCCATGGTCTGCACTGCTGCTTGGATCTGCACCTCTGCTGGGATCTGCACCCTTGCTTGGATCTGCACCTCTGTTGCGGTCTGTATTCTGCTGTGGTCTGTGCCACTTCTAGGATCTTCAACTCTTCTGGGATCTGCAGCATGGCTTGTATTGTGATGTGTAGATCTGTAGAGCTGTTTGGGCCTGTGCCAGTGCTGGGGTCTTGTCTGCCGTTGACATGTGCACCACTGCTGGGATCTGCACTGCTGCTGGTATCTGTAGCACTTCCTTGGTCTGCACCTCTGCTGGAGTCTGCAGCACTGCTGGGATCTGTATTGCTGCTGCAGTCTGTGCCCTTCTTGCTGGAGTCTGCAGCACTGCTGGGATCTGTAGCATTGCCTTGGTCTGCACCTCTGCTGGGGTCTGCAGTACTGCTGGGATCTGTAGCGTTGCCTTGGTCTGCACCTCTGCTGAGGTCCGCACCACTGCTGGTGCCTGTAGCACTTCTGGGTTCTGTTGGAATGCTGGGACCTGTACTGCTGCTGCACTCTGTGCCCTTCTTGCTGGCATCTGCACTGCTGCTGGGATCTGTAGCATTTCCTTGGTCTGCACCGCTGCTGGGATCTGTAGCATTGCCTTGGTCTGCACCTCTGCTGAAGTCTCCACCGCTGCTGGTGTCTGTAGCACTTCTGGGTTCTGTATTGCTGCTGGCGGGGCTGGCTTTAGTGTTGGGGGTGCCCTCTGTGACCATCTTTTCCACCCTCCCCCCCCAGCCCCCATGACCTCCTTCGTCACGTATTCACTCACTACCACCCTCCACTGGTGCTCCTCATCTCACCTTAGCCCCTCTCTCACATTTATTTATTTTATAGCGCTACACATCCCAATGTAGGCTGTCAGAGCACTTTACATCACAAACATATTATACTGAGACAATGAGTCATACAAGTGTGTAAATCATTGTGTAGGAAATGTTATTTAAGACAATGAGGACAACAAGGTGTAGGAGTCGCGTTATCCATCCTGGTGGGCATTGTTTGTTAAAAGTGCTTCGCCTGAAGAAACAAAGGGGCAGATTTACTAGGTTTTCACAATGCACAGTAACCAGGGTTGCTGTGCTGCACTGCATGGAAAAGACAGAGCACAACAGCACCACATCTACTAAGATATAGTGCTGTTGTTCTCTCCTTTAGTGCTGGCATACTTTAGGTTACCGGGCCCCAGCACACACACCCATGCACAGTAGGGCAAGTGTGTGTGTGTGTGCGTGTGTGTGTGTGTGATGTCAATTCTATGCTTTCACAGAGTTTAACTCTTTACCAGTTTGTACAGAACACATGCAAAGTTGGAAAGGTTTGAAGAAAATAAACTTTACACCTGCCTCGAGGAGGTATCATTGTTTCTATGCAAAACCCCTTTCTATGAAAGTTAGTAGATAAGGATTCGCATCCATCTACCACCCATGGGACGCATCCTTGACGTAAAGTAGTGCATAGTGCTACTTTGTGTTAAATTTGGGCCACCATCCAACACTATTCAGGATTTGCGCTGGAAAGTAAGGCCCAAAAAAGCACTTTGCACCAGGTGTGCATCCCTGTTTTAACGCAAACCAGGTGGGAAAGTGATAGTAAATATTCCCGTGAACTCCGGATTTAACACAATCAGTGGGGGTGTCATATTTATTAAGTTGTATTACTACTCAAAGCAACCCTTTCTGGCAACTGTAGAATAACAAAACACTGAGGGAAATAACAATAAGGTTCTAAACCTGTGAGTTTCAATTTGCATGCAGCTCACTGTGCTATAGTAGAAGGATTGTAACTGATGAACTCCAACTAATAAAAGGATCTTTGTGGCAAAAGCAATAACCCAAAGAGTTATCTACATAAAATACTAATCCGGGACCCGCATGTTACACGTTGAACTTTGCGACAGGAACATTAGCCCTATATGCTACTTTATCACGAGTCAAAAGTACGACTAGAGAAATGGTCTCCACCAAGGGCACTAACCGATATGACATTGAAATTACCCCCTTAAAAAATGCAATGCACACAAAGATCTCTGCAGACTGCCCTTATCTCGCAGCCAGTCATACAAAGAGCGTTCGCTTGAGCTTGGTGTGTGGTGCTGCGGCACCGGTTGCACTGCCCTGAAGCCGACACTGCCTGCTGGGATCTACAGCGCTGCTGAACTCTGCATCACTGCTGGGGTCTGCCCCACTGCTGAGCTCTTTACTGCTGCTGGGGTCTGTATCACTTCTGGGCTCTGTAGTGTTGCTGGGATCTGTAGTGCAGCTGGGATCTGTACTGCTGCTGCGGTCTGCACCATTGCTGGAACTGCATATGTGCTGCAGTCTATAGGACTTCTGGGTCTCTAGCGCTGCTGGGATCTGTGGTGCTGCTGGGATCTGTAGTGCTGCTGGGATCTGTACTGCTGCTGTGGTGTGTGCCATTGCTGGGACTGCATATTTGCTGCAGTCTATAGCACTTCTGGGTTCTCTAGTGCTGCTGGGATCGGAGGTGCTGCTGGGCCTTACACCTCTGCTGAAACCTGCACTGATGCTGGGGTCTTTAGCACTGCTCGGGGCCTACAGCGCTTGTGGGGTTTGGAGCCCTGCAGGGGTCTGGAGCACAGGGATCTCCATGGCGGTTGGGGTCTGCACAACTGCTGAAGTTTGCTCCGCTGCTGGGGTCTGCAGCGTTGTTGGGCATTACTCTGCTGCTGGGGTCTGCACTGATGCAGGTGTCTGTAGCGTTGTTGGGCTTTACACTGCAGCTGGGATCTGCACTGATGCTGGGGTCTTTAACCCTGCTCGGGCCTCCAGTGCTTATGGAGTTTGGAGCACTGCAGGGTTCTGTTGCACTTCAGGGATCTACCTGACTGTTGGGGTCTGCACAACTGCTGATGCCTGCTCTGCTGCTGGGGTCTGTAGCGTTGTTGGGCATTACACTGCTGCTGGGGTCTGCACTGATGTTGGTGTCTGTAGCACATCTGGGGTCTGTAGCGTTGTTGGGCATTACACTGCTGCTGGCGTCTGCACTGATGCTGGTGTCTGTAGCACTGCTAGACCTGTGGTGACTGGTCCATGGAGCTCCTGGTATAAAACTTTCATTGCAGCCATTAGAGCCCCTGGGCTGAATCAGAAAACTTTTTTAACAGATGCGATTTCATGTCCTTGGTGGAAAGTTAATACAGTCCTTGGTACAACCATCATCTACCACCCTGTTATGAATGAACATTCTGGATGTCCCAATGTGTGACATTAATGTTTATGCATATTTATTGTGTGGCCTTTTGTTCTGATGTATTCTCTTTTTTGTGCTGCCTTATTTTTGTGCTGCATCACAGCAGTGTGATGTTATTGAGTTGTATTGTGGTTGTTGCGTTGCATTCTGCTTTGACTGGTTGTTGTGTTGTGCCGTTATATTTTGTTTTATGTTGCCTTGTGTATGCGATTGTGTTATATACAATTGTTAAATGCTGTTACATTTCTGGACAAAAACAACACATGCTTTTGACTTTTCCATACTAAGCAACCACCTATGACTGTCTTAGATAGTAAGATAGCGCTGCTCCCACTCTTCAACTATTCACAACACCATCCAGGCCAAAACTGTGGCAGAGACTGTGTCGTAACTTAGCACTTGCAGGTTTCACTTTATGGAATACGGTCCGTCTCTCTGCGGAGCCCTTCACTCTATCTGCTCCTTCTACAGCTCCTCTCTCTGCCCAGCCCTTCCCTGTCCACACTTCCTGTAGAGTTTGCACAGCTCTCATTCCTTCTAGATCTGTCTCTCTTCACAGCCCTTCACTCTCTACACTTCCTCCAGCGCTCCTTGTTCTGGACAGCCCTCCACTTCCTCCACTCCCTTTTAAGCTCCACTTTCTGCACAGCTTTCCATTCTCCGCACACCCTCTCGAGAGCTCTTTTCGCTGCACTGAACTCCACTCTCTCCAATCCCTTTAGAGCTCCTCTCTCTGCACAGGCCACCATTCTCTCCACTCCCTCTGGAGCTCCTCTCTCTCTACTCATCTCTCCACTCCCTCTGGAGCTCCTCTCTCTCGAGAGCCCTCCACTCTCTCCACTCCCTCTAGAGCTCCTCTCGCTGCACTGAACTCCAGTCTCTCCACTCCCTCTGGAGCTCCTCTCTCTCCACAGACCTCCACTTTCTCTGGAGCTCCTCCTTTACCTGCACAGACCTCCATCCTTCCCACTCCCTCTGGAGCTCCTCTCTCTCCACAGACCTCCACTCTCTCTGGAGCTCCTCCTTTACCTGCACAGACCTCCATCCTTTCCACTCCCTCTGAAGCGCCTCTCTCTGCACAGCTTACTACTCTTTACAATCACAGTCCTTCACTGTCTGCACAGTCATTCCTCCCACCACAGCACTTCATTCTCTATCGGTCCAATCGCTGACCAGCACTGCCCATTCCAAGCCAGGCTCTTACTATCTGACCCTTCCTCCTCTTCACAGGCAGAGTCCCACTCTGCATAGTCTTCCGTTCTCTGCAGAGCCACCCTTGTACAGGCAGCCCTGAATCGGCACAATCCACCATGCTGTACACAGCCCTTCCCCCACACAGTTCTTTGTATTTGAAAAGCTTTATTTGAATGCAATAGCAATACAAAGGTCAGCAAGACAGAAAAAGACTTATTAAAGTGATACATAATAGAAAAAATGGCTAACGGCAATTCCTTGGAAGAAAGCTGTTTAGGATTATATCGGAAATGAAGGAAGGGGAAGGGGGGAAGGGAAGAGGGGGAAAGAAGGGGAAGGGGAGAGGAAGAGAAGGGGAAGGGGGAAACTCTTACAATTTAAAATGGAATATGGACTTGCATATTTTCATAGAAATATAAGCAATACACAGTAACCATCATATGGACATAAAAGATAACAAAATTATGAATTAGAAGTAAGAGGCAGAGAAAATAAATACATTATTTAAGGAGGCTTAAAATTTTCTGCATTCAAACGGGAGTTGTCTGCCAACGCCAACTTATCTAAATAGGTAGTAAGAGGGATCCAAAAAAGTTCTCTATCAATCCTTGGTTTACAGGAGGAAGCATAAGCGATATCTAGGCGATGAAAATGACACAAATTGTTCCACCAATGTTGGACTGAAAGTTTTGAGAGAGTTTTCCAATTAAGGGTTATGTGTTGGAAAGCTAGAGCTATCATGAGGTCAAAGAGACCATGCATTGGAGGGGAAAGATCTAAGGACGGAAACAGGCTGCCAGCAAAAAGAAGAGGAAAAGAATAAGGAATAAGAATATTAAACATGCGAGAAATATAGGTCCAAACTTTTCCCCAAAAGGTAGAGACAGAAGGGCACAGAAAAAGGAGATGTATGAGACCAGCATTAGAAGACCCACAGGACCAACAATTAGCATCAGAAGAGTGAGAAAAACCAGCAATAGAAACAGGAGTAAAGTAAAGTCTATGATAGAGAAAAAACATAGATTGAGTAAGAGAAGCAGAACGAGATATTTTAAGGGAACGGGACCAAAGTTTATCCCCAAAAATAGTAGTCCAATCACATGTAAGGTCAGACTCCCACGCGAGTTCCACTTTAGTCTTAGGGCGATCAGGTTTAGGAGACAGAAAGAATTTATAATTAAGAGAAGCTTTGGGAAAAATAAGAAGAATTTTGCGCAAAGGGTTCTGATCCGAAGGAGGGGGGATAGAGGGAAGAGAGTAAAAGGATTCAAGAATAATCGCCATAAGAGTTGAAAATCTCTGAAAAAAGGAGCGGGGACAGTGAAAAGTGAGTTGAAAATGGGGGAATGAACATGGATCAAAACCATCAAATAGATCTTTAACCCAAATTATCCCCCTAAGTTTCCAGGACCTCCAAAAGATGGGTCTGCTATTGATTGTAATAAGAGAATTATGCCATATTGGAGACTCTAAAAAGGATTCTCTAGAGAAGGGTTTTGTATGAAGTAAAGGTTTTAGAATGGAACAAGTATGTTTAAATAGAGGAAGGGAGGTAAGGGGGGTCTTAACAGAAAAGGCCAAAACTTCACTAAATGAGAAGGGAGAGACCAGGGCACGTTCAATGGTATACCACAAAGGGGTGTAAGAAGACTGACCATCTAAGAGCCATTTTGCGGCCTGACGCAGGCAAAAAGATTTATGATATATACGAAAATCAGGGAAGTTCACACCTCCATTAAGTTTTGTCTTATGAAGGGAGGAAAAGGAGATCCTGGATTTCTTACCCTTCCAAAGAAACCTAGAGAGAAGGGAATCAATTTGTTTAAAATAACAGGCAGGAATGTGGACCGGAAGCATGGAAAGGGTATATATCAAAATAGGGGTTATCATCATCTTAATGGAGTCTAACCGACCCCACCAAGAAAGAAAGAGAGGGTTCCAAGAGGAAAGTAATTTGTCAATCCGAGAGATGACCGCGGTCATATTTAACTTAACAGAAGAGGATATGGAATTAGAGAACCACATACCTAAGTATTTAATTTTGGCGGGGGACCAAGCAAACCCCGTGGAAGAGAAGGAGTGCGGAAGACAAAATTTTGTAAGAGGTAAAATTTCTGTTTTATCAGAATTGATTTTATAACCAGAGACGAGGGAAAAAGAATTAAATTCATTCCAATAGAGGAGGAATAGAATTCTGAGGGTTGGAAATAAAAAGGAGAATATCATCGGCATATGCGGAAAGTTTTAGGTCATGATCACCATAGGAAAAACCAGAAATCGAGGCATTATTGCGAATTGAGGATAAAAAGGGTTCGAGAGCCAAAATGAAAAGAAGAGGGGAAAGAGGACAGCCCTGACGGACACCACGTCGTAGAGGAAAGTAAGAAGAAATGCATCCATTAACTAGTACGGAGGCTCTAGGAGCAGAGTATAATAAAGAAATAAGCAAGATTAACTTAGGGCCGAATCCATGCCACTTTAGGGTGGCAAGTAAAAAAGACCAGTCAACCCTATCAAACGCTTTTTCAGCATCGACAGAGATGGCCGCCAAAGAAGAGGAAAGAGAGGGAATTTTATTGAGAACATTTAGGAGGAGACGAGAATTATCTGAAGTTAATCTGCCTTTAACAAAGCCACATTGTTCTTTACCTACCAAGTGAGGCATAAGGGGATCCAAGCGCAAAGCAAGTGATTTGGCAAATAATTTATAATCTACATTAAGCAAGGAAATTGGACGGTAGTTTTTACAAAATTTAGGGTCACGTCCATCCTTATGTATGAGACAAATCGTGGCCTCCTGAAAAGTACCCAATGTCCCATCAGAAAGAAGAAAAGAATGAAAAAGATGCAAGAGTCTAGGAAGTAATAGATTAGAAAAATGCAGATAAAATTCGACTGAAAAACTGTCAGGGCCAGGAAATTTACCTTTCTTTAGAGTGGATAAAGCCTGGGATAGTTCCTGAAGGGAGAGGTCTGATTCCAAATTAGAAAGATTAAGATGATCATTAGACGGAGTTGGAAGCGCGTCAAGATAAGAATGGATAAGGGAAGAAGAAGGAGGAGAGTCAGGGGTATAAAGATCTTTGTAAAAAAGCATAAATTCATTCAGGATGTCTTCATTTTTGTAAACCGGAGAGCCATCTGAGGAATAAACCATATCAATCAGAGTACGTTCTTTACGGGACTTGAGGTAATTCGCTAAAAGTTTCCCCATCTTATTACGACCTCCGTAGTACCTAGCACTACTGCGCAGCAATATGGAAGATGCATTATCAGTAGTGGATTTATTAAAGGCCAACTTGGCACGAAGAAGAGCAGGCAGAACTGAATCTGTCGATGAAGTATAGAACCGATGTTCTAGTGATTTAATGTTCGCCAGGGCAGCTTTACGTTGTTGAAGGAAATGTTTCTTTTTCCTGGAGACAAAATCTATGATGAAACCTCGTGGTGTAGCTTTAAATGAGTCCCATAATATATGTGGAGGGACATTGGGGGTATCATTTAAATCAAAAAATTCCTCAGCAAAAGTCGTAAAAGAGGAGGAGAAAATAGGATCAAGGAGAAGAGAGTTATTAAAGCGCCAGCGGGAAGAGCTAGGATGAGAGGGAAGCAAGTCAAGGTCCATCACGATTGGGGCATGATCCGAGATAACAATAGGTTCAATAGAGGAGGATAGTAAGTTTTGAGAGAGAGATTTAGATAGGAAAAGATAGTCAAGACGAAAGAGAGAATTATGAGGAGGAGAGAAAAAAGAAAAATCAAGAGAGTCAGGATGAGTGAGCCTCCATGCATCCACAAGGTTAGCCTGGGAAATGGTATCAAGAAAGTGTTTGTGTGTCCTATGGGGAACAAAACGTGTTTGTGATTGGCGGTCAAGAAAGGGATCAACAACCTGGTTGCAATCTCCTCCTAGAATAAAAAAGTCATCTTTAAATTGAATACATTTCTGAGTAATCAAGGGCCAAAAGGAACAATCAGGATGTGTAGGACAATAAACATTAAATATAGTCAGAGAGATATTATTAATTAATAACTTAGCCAGCACCCATCTACCTTCAGTATCATTTTCTTGCGAAACAACTTTGCAATTCAGCCTCTTATGACATAAAATAATCACACCATTTTTCTTGTTAGAAGTGGGGGAAACCAAAACCGAACCCACCCAGCTTCTTTTTAACTTTAACGCCTCAGGTTCTGAGAGATGAGTTTCTTCTAAAAGTACTAGATCTGGGTTATATGAGGCCAAGTGGGAGAGTATTCTCTGTCTCTTAATTGGGTTAATGAAACCTTTCACATTCCATGAGATAACCTTGAATGTAGAACTATCAAACTTACATAAAAATCTGTATATACAACAATAATGATAAAGAGTAAGAGAGAATAGGGAAGAAAGGGGAAAGATAATAAATAAATAGTGAAGGAAAACCATGTAACAAGAGGAGAAGGGAAGGTATCCAGGGAGAAAAAAGGGTAGGACACAGAGAGAGGAAGAGAGAGAAGGGGAAGAAAAAATAGGAACAAGAAGAGACAGTACATGTCAAAAAGACGACTGCAATACGTACCTTACAGGGAACAAGGAAAGATGAGATGGCGACGGACAACAAAAACAGCACACCCAACAGGGAGGGGGCAACGCGACATACCAAAAACGGCAGATACTACACAGGGGCACGAGCGGGAATACGTAGAGGAGCAAATTAAGCATCAATGAACCTGTAAAAAGAAATAAGAGTTATACAACATCGAATCAGAAAGCTGATATAGGCAAAGTAATAATAAACTACAACAAGAATATTAATGCAAAGATACAAAAGAAGGAGCACAACAGTCACGATCCAGAGGAAGGAGTTGTCTCCATTGAGGCGTGAGAATGAGTCTGAATAAATCTTCTTAGGTCAACAGGATCCTCGAAGGTGGAAGTTTTGTTGAGAAAAGTGACCTTGAAAATGCAGGGGTGGAACAGGCCATATCTAGCGCCCAAAGAACGGAGAGGTGGACGAAGATCCAAAAACTCTTTGCGTCGTTTGGCTGTAGCTGAAGAAAGATCCTGAGAAATATAAACTTTGGAGCCCTGCCAGGAGAGATTCTTTTTAGATTTAGCGGCATTCAGAACCAGCAGAAGGTCAGTAAACTGGAGGAATAGAATAATCATTCCGCGGGGTTTGGTTGGCGCAGATGAAGAAGAAAGGCGAGGACCCAGTCTATGGGCGCGTTGTAGGTTCAGTTTGGTCATAGACGGAAGACCCAGGAGCTGTGGAAGGAAAGAAGTGAAGAATGCGACAGGGTCATCACCCTCAAGACCCTCCGGAAGGCCATACACGCGTAGATTATTACGGCGGTTTCTGCTTTCCAAATCCTCAGTGGCCTTTCGAAGTTGCAAGACTTCCTTTTCCAGAGAGGAAATTTTTGAAGGTGCATCCTGTACGAGGCCGAGCTGTTCCACCACAGTCACACGGGAATTCATAGAGGCCCATTTGGAGTCCATTGATTGAAGGCGGGCATTAGTTTCCTCCACAAACGGTCGGATAGCACGAATCTCCTCAAGAACCATGTCCAAAGAAACCGGCGAGGTAGACTTAGGGGGAGACGGAGGATCCTGCTTGAGCCTTTTGCCGGTGGTCGAAGGTAGCGGTACTTTGGATGCCATTGTTGCAGATGATTCTGCAGTAGAGGAACAATCACTGTGTGACGAAGCCTCAGAAAAGTAGGAGAATCTATTAAAAACAGTGCAGAAGGTTCCATGAATATTAGGAGTATTCCCTTTCAAATTCTGAGTGTGGCGTAGTACGCGTTTGCTCCTACCTATGAAATACTGACCACAGGAAAGTTCAGCGAAACACAAGTACAATATCCCAAGACAGCGTCGGAATATTAGACCATGGAATAAAATGCAGGATATCAGCAGGAGGGTCCAACTACCAACGAAGCTGAGTTATGCATGAGAAATATGAGGAGGAAGTAGGGAGGAAAAAGCGCCAAAAGAGGACAACTGAAAGTCCAATGAAGTCTTCTGCAATGCCCAATGCCCCTCTCACACTAGGCAACAAAATCCCTCAGGCAGGCTCCACAAAACGAAAGAAAGTCATGGTAAGCATAAGCCGCTGCTTCTAGTAGAATAGAACATCAAGAGCGAAGAAATATACAGGCACCATGCAATAAAATGGGCAAAATGCTCTTCTATAGCCAGTCAATATTGAAAAAATAAGTAAATAAATATTTCCAGCCTTAAAGTAGCAGGGTAATGTGGTAGATGCAAAAAATGAGCCATTTACAGCAAAGAAGAGCTCTCTGGAACATCGCGTGAGGTGAAAGCTGAGGGGAAATCAGCAGGCAGCATACAAAACGGCGGCCGTTACCTGAGTCCAAAAGTCCTCTGCATAATTTCCCCACTTTTGGCAAGACTTTGTTGACGAAAAATGCTGCCTCCAGAAGAGCCTGTATTCCGATTTAGGAATATGGCATTCTGGACATCCAAGGAGCTCTGTAACCGCTCCTAATCACGAATTGTTTCCGGCGAGCCGCAGAGCCCCGACGTCAGTCGGCCATTTTGAGTCGCGGTGCACGCGACCTCTCCCCCACACAGTACTGATATGGTCTGGGGTGTCCTCAGAGCCAAGGTGTCAGATTTCTATCCCTGCGAGGCAAGGACTTAGTTCAATGCATCAACATTGAATTAGAAAGCCAGTTGGACTGAAGCCTGAACCTTCGCCCACTGAACAACCCTGTGCGCGCAGAGTTTTCTGGTTACTATCGGTCACGCTAATCAATCAATCAGTAGATTTGTAGAGCGCTTCTTGTCACCCTAGGTAAGTTCAGGGACACACTGGCAATCCAAACAATCTTTTGTATCTGAACTCTGACTGGGGAAGCTAAATATACTCTAGGCGGGAAAGGGACACCTTCCCTCATAAAAAGTCTGGCAACCTGTACAGCAAGGGGGCATATAACGTAATGTCAGCGTTCATTACTAAAAACAGTAAAACGTCAGCATAGATAGCAGGCGGCCATGATATCAGCATTTTTCGTGTCTGTCTAAGAACTTCACACTTGCTATTAATGATAAAGAAAATCTGAAAGCAGACAAGGTATGAAAAGAGACTGACTAAAATGGGAGCAGTCACGGTGTTCATGACAGTTACCTAGACTCTGCATATCTCTCGCCTCTATGCAGCTTCAGAATAGCTGACCAGATATAGCCCACCAGATTATTTACACAAACCTCAAAACAGTTATACACTCCCAGCACAATAATCACTCTTTAGATGCCATCTGCACAGAGCTCCTGTCTCTGCACACCCAAAACTCCAAGCAACCCACTTTCCGCACAGCCCTACAATCCCAGAAGAGCTCTACCCTATATGCATACCTCTATACTCAGGCATACTCTTTGCACAACGTAACACTGTCCTCATTCCTTCACAGCATAATCAAGTCTCTGCACAGCAGCAATCTCTGCACAGCATAGTCACATCACAGCACAGCCTCAATCCCTACACAGCATAGTCCAAACTCTGCACTGCCTCAGTCCCTACGCAGCATAGTCCAAGCTCTGCACACATCGGTCCCTGCACAGCATAATGCAATCTGCACAGCCTCAAATCCCTGCACAACATAGTCTAATTTTCTGCACAACCTCATTCCCTCCACAGCATGGTCCAATCTCTACACAGCAGCCATCCCTTCACAGCATAGTCCAGTCACAGCACTGCCTCAGCCCCTACACAGCCCTTGGCTCTGCACTCCCTCATCACCTTACAATGGCCACCGCCTCCTCCCTGCGCTCCCAGATCTTTCCTTACACCGCCTCACCAGTGCTCTACTCGGTGCAGTGACCTCCCTCTGTTCAGGTTTATTCTGTTATGGGTCGAGAAACCCCTTTCTGGTTTTCTTTGTCAAGTCTCAGGCGGACCCCACAATCGTGTGAGAGTTCATCGCTCCACCGCTCCTTGGCTATATCAGATGTGCCGTGCTTGGATTATCACATTGAAATAATCGGATATGTGATTAATATCAGGTAAGTTTTAAAACCTCGCATCAGAGTCCTAATAAACCAGGGCTGCGTGGATCAAAGTGTTAGGAATAGGCCTGCCTCGATTGGCCCACTGTGCAGAAACCTTAAAATGATATTTGTAGAGTTGTGATTAAATTTACTTTAAAAACCCACCAAGAAAGCTCAGTTTAGAAGTAAAAAACGAAAAACATGGCCTTTCAGTCGGTTATATAATAAAATGTAATAATACTTGTTAAACAGGAGGCAGCCATATGCACGTGGACGCCTTTGTTTGTAACATTTCTCCCACGGATTTTGTTTCTCCATATTTCTCCCAAATTTTGGTTTTCGATTTTTAATCAACAGCCTGTTTTTTGTGAAAAGCTGTATCATTGTCCGCAGAGTCCGGCAGAAATGTGACCTTATGGTGCTTATGGGCAAGAACATGGAGAGGGAAATTACTATTTAACAGCTAAAGAGGGGAACTTGGGTGGAATGTCCCTATGGCGGTGTGAAGACGCTGGGATTGGCAGCTCTGAGGGGTTACAGCTGTTTCCAAACCCTTTTTAGGTCGAGCCTCGAGCAGCGCGCAAGCGTTGCTCTGCAAGACTTTAAGTTAGGGGTTTTAAAAGCTGACCAGACGCTCGTGCGTCATTGCCTTTTCCCTGCGGTTACGCGCAGGGCAGACATCCGTTTCCAATTATCGTGCCCAGACGCGGGCACGATAATTGGAAACACATGCCTGCCGTGCGGGTAATCGCAGGCAAAAGGCCATGACGCACGAGCGTCTGGTCAGCTCTGCAGGCTGCCGCGCTCGCTCGCTCCCGCTCCTCTCTTGTTCCCCGTTGCTTTTGCTTTGGCAATTGAACCACTTGCGGAGGAGACCTTCCGCAGAGTCAGAGTGAACGTGGGCATCACAGTGACCACTCAGGTGGTCTCGCTCTATGCGGATCATCTACGTCAAACATGTCTCCGCTAATCTGACCCTTGTAGCTGAAACATTCGGAACATATTCCGAAATTGCACAGGAAGAGGTTACCTGAAGGGGCCATGTGTCAGAATGCACTAGTAGGAGATGGAGGTTTTAAAAGTGACCTAAGGTTGAGGTCCTTTTAACACACAGTAAATGCGACAAGGTAAAAAAAACGTAAAGGCGTCTTTATTGCTCATTCATCTTCTGAAGTCAAGAATGGTTAGTTTGGGGGTGCTGCAGCACCCCAATACTTCCAGCACCTATGTCTTCCAGAGAACTAATGAGATGAACACGTTAGCAATAATTTGTAGCTTAGAAGCGAAACCCTGCTTGTAATGACGTGGAGTGAGGGTGGTCATGCTAGTTTCAAACCTAAACCTTGTAAGAACTGAAAGCACAAACACTGTCAGGCCTATCTATCAGCAATGGCGAAATTAAAGTTCGTCAACATTGCCGTCGGCATGGGTTCTAGCCCAGACTCTCGAGGAAAGGCCACCTCGGTCGACATTAACTTCCCAGAAGCGCAGTCACCGCTGGGGCTCCCAGTGGCGGCTCGTGCTGCCCTGAATGGTCACAAAAGTTTTGTGGAATTGAAAGAAGCAAGCAGCAAATCCGTTCTGCCTCGGGTCTCAACATGACTCACTACTCACTCGACCAGTAAAAAATCATCTCGATTCCTGACAATGCAAACAAACCCCGCTCAAACACCGCACCGATGGAGAGTTTGAACCCGCTGCGCTTGCGCACTCGCTCTCACATTCATTCTGCGATCGAGGCTGCAGCCGGAGGCGGGTTTCCTTTCAGAGTTTTGCATTTGAGAAATGATCCGGCCTGTGGGAAACCCGATTTTACACATTTCCCAGTAAAGATTTGTTCTGGTGTGTTGTTTATTTTGCAGTTTCTTAAGAATCTAGGGTCTACCATCTGCTGCGCCGCGCCTCATTGAAGTCTTTGGCTGGTGAGAGTTGCAGAATATTACAAAGCGCAGTCTGTTTACCAGCAAAAATAGCGCATTACACTTTTATCACGGAGACTGGTATTCACTTTTCTTTCTCTGACTGGCAACGTTAGAGGGATTTTATAAAGTGAACCATCTGACAGATCTTGCTGGGGAACAGGGAGTGTGAAAGGAAAGTCTGTAGGATGTCAGTTTTTTCTAACAACAATATTACAATTTATATAAATGAACTGTACAAATATTTTAAAATGTTTCAGCAGTTAAAGCACAAATGGAGCAAATTTTTTCGGAATTTGGAAGTGTGATGGAAACAAATATTTCAATGGGATTGAAGCCACTCAAATACTTAATGTGCAAATTTTAATTGCATTTATATAGCATTTACTACCCCATACTATGCGTCAAAGTACTTTTTGGCGAGTAGCATGCTACTCTGGAACGCATAAAGGATTAGAGGTGAATTAGTATTGTGAAATATGAAAGTAATTTAAGTGGTGGATACGTTAGTTATTTGGATTGAGAAGGATAGTGATAGATATTTGCTTAAACCCACACATTATCCTTTGTTTTTGTGGAAGACTGCATATCAGTGGGAATTTTGTGGCTGTTTCAAGGGAAAATGTGCTATCCATAAATGGCAGTCCGCTACCACACAATGCTTTAATAATATATTTGTGACATTGTGCTTTAAAAAGCACCAGCGACAACATAGCACACCCTTCCCACTCTAATGCTGAATGGCTATTGCTCATTTGTTATACTTGTTCTTTGCGTGGCGCTTGGTTTTTAGGTCGAGCCTAGAGTAGCGCGCAAGCGCTGCTTCTGGCGAAGACTTTATGTAGTGGGCATTTGAAAGCTGACCACACGCTCGTGCACAATGGCCTTTTCCGTGCGGTTATCCGCACGTTTCAGGCACGATGCACGAGCGTGTGGTCAGCTCAGCAGGCTGCCGCGCTCGCTCGCCCCCGCTCCTCTCTCACGCTGCCGACGGCTTTCCGTCATGGCTCATTAAGCGCTCGCGGCACCCTAACAGCACGAGATCACTTTCGCGCGCACCACTCGCGTGCCAATGCTTGTTTTTCAACTAGCACTTGCGAGAGTTATCTCACCTTGTGGTTAAGAGAGCAAACGCGCATTTATATGACCATATCACAGATGAAGTGTGTACACTTACAAAGGAAATGCCATTGGTAAGATTATATTTCCTTATTTTGTCTAGGAAGAGTCCACGTGTTTTGCCTACTGTTCGCTGCCTCCGTTTCGTTTCTCTCGAGAGATATTTCTGCGCAGTGCTGTGTTCCTTCTGTCGAGGAGCAGCTGGAACTAAATCATGACGTGGGCAATTACTGTTGAACAAACCCTCCAGCGCATTATGTGTTTAACCCCAGGCGATTCATTAATGTTGAAGAATGCGCGTGGCACTCTACACAGCGCGCACACTTGTTTACTTTATTAGGGTGAGAGGAAAGGTGTTTGAGAAGGGGAAGTGAAGAAGGCGTCACCCTTTCAAAAACCTCATACAAACGGCGGCGTAGATATGCGCGCTGCCTTGACGCATGATGCGCGGGCACGTGCACAACTTAACCGGGCCATCCGGGTCTTCCGTTTCCTCGCAGACATGGCACATGGCCCAAAGTAGAATGCTTATCCACCAATTACACGACTGCTTTCAACGGAGTGGTAACAGTACCAGTGCTGCTGATGCGTGACTGAGATGCCCCTGTCGTTTCAAGCACAGTACCTCACGAGGGAACACCATGCAATGTTTCATCAGCTGCTGGGAATACAACGTGGACTGGCAGGAAATACGTGCATGCCGCGTAGAGTAAATTAAATATCATACCGGTCTGCTGTTCACATAGTTAAATTACATTAGGCCTTCGTGTGAGTACTAGAGGTAGAAATAAATTAAGGTGGGCTGCAGCAACACACGAGTAAATTTTCCCTGATTAAATGTACACTGGCTGAAAAGCAATAGTGCTGCATAACTAAACACTTATAAGGTCCCCAAGGCGAGACTATTGGCTATGCCAATGCTTGTTATAATTTACTTTCATAAAACCATATAATTAGTGCCATTGATTTAAATCAGTTACTTATGCTGATTATGTTGACAACCTGTTTACTTACATTTCATATTCTGTTACTCTTGTGGTATGAAACGTTTTCCTGCAATGTTAGAACCTAGAACCGGGTACTCTAGAACCTGGCAGTGCAGAGCCACAGAGATCCTGCCATTCGGCCCCCTCTCCAGAGCTGGAGTGTGTCTTCTTTTTCCAATACAAGAGCATTTTATTTCTAGTAAAGAAGCCAGCCGAAAAGTGCGAGGACTGTATGATTTATCAGCAGAATGTGTATGGATACAAGGCTGAGAGGTGTTGTGAGCACCTGCCTGTGGGTAGTCCGTGGTTGGGTGAGTCCTAATTACTGCTGTGATTGATTGCTAAGCTCTGGTCTCTGCTTCTCTCTCTCCTGCAGCTGAGATGACCCTGGATCCGGACACTGCTCAACGGAGGCTCATCCTGTCCGAGGACGGACGGAGCGTGACGACGGGAGACAGGGCACAGGATCTGCCCGACACGCCCCAGAGATTCAATCAAGTCGGAGCTGTCCTGGGGAGAGAGAGACTGAGCTCTGGGAGGCAATACTGGGAGGTGGAGGTGGGGGACAATACAGAGTGGGCCCTGGGGGTGTGTGACGAGGCTGTGAGCAGGAAGGGGGGGATCACACTATCACCTGAGAATGAATTCTGGACAGTGTGGCTCAGAGATGGTGAATATAAAGCTGGCACCTCCCCTCGCATCCTCCTGACCCCCCGTGTTCCCCCCAGGGCTGTGGGTCTCTTCCTGGACTATGAGGCAGGTAGACTCTCAGTGTACAATGTGGATGAGCGGTCTCTGCTCTTCACCTTCACCGGGGCCTCCTTCCCCCCCACCCTGCGGCCCTTCTTCCATCCAGGACTCCACCATAGAGGGAGGAATGCGGGGGCGCTGCGGATCCGGCCGGGGACAGGACGAGAGTGAAGAGAGTGTCTGCAGCGCAGGTGAGAGAGCGCTGTAGCCAGGGAAAGGAGCTGCGTATAATGTAACTTATTGTGTCCCCCTCAGGGAAGGTTACTGTGTGTATCATCATTACAGATGAGTAGTAATATCACAGAGGGTGGGGCACTACAACCGCATCTGCCGGCGTCGGCTCAACATCCTGTGATTCTGAGGAAATCACTAAATCTCCATGTGTTAAAGAAAAACATATGACCTTTTCTAGTGTAACCTGTGCTCATGTAAAGCGCCCCAATGCTTTTGTGCTGAGTTGGCGTTATCTAAAATTGCAAACACAAACTCAGCGCACTGCAGGCAGCAGAAGAAAAAGAAAACACAAACACTCCTGCTTCTGGAGCGCAGAGACTGAGTTCTGGAGCTCAGGGGTTTTCTTCTCTCATAAACTCTGAGGGAAGGATGAGTTAGTCTTGAAATCTGCGCTGCGGGCCTGATGCAAAACGATTTGGCCCCGTTACTTAATGTTCATTTTTTAGGAAGGAGAGATGAAGAGAGAGCAAACATGAATGACTGAAACAAGAACTTGGCTGCAAAATGTCGTGTGTAACATTTATCTTGGGTTTTCTTTAGAACCTGCCAGCAAATTGCATGATGGGACATGTAGTTTTGTTTTAAAGGCTCTGACCAAAGAGCACGCAAAGTGATATTGACTAAAAAGTCAGCATTGGCTGAAGGTGTCACATATGACACAGTGTCACCTAGCAACTATGGAAAACAAGCGTAGGCAAAGCCAATAGGTCTTGCATTGATAAACTGGTGCGTTTTTTTATTTTTCATTTTTTATTACAAGCATATGCCACAAAAATAAGAAACAAAAAGAAAACGTGCAGCTGCCTAAACCTGATGATACCAAAAGAGGTTTTAATTTAAAAGAAACCAATAACCACAATAGAACAGTGTGAATGCTCCATATCAGGCAGTTGTACAAGTATACCTAGTGGAGTTTCAGTGACTATCACAGGAAAATATGATTTTTTTTTGCAAAGAAAAGGTGCCATTGTCATTAAATTACTGTGACTGGAAGACATCGGGCCTGTTTATGAAACCGGTTTGCATTGCACTTGCACCACGAAACGTGGTGCAAGAGCGACGCAAACCTTACATGTGATTTATGAAGCCACACAAGGCCCCTTTGCGTGTCCCAGAGTGGCTCCATAAATCTAGAGTAAGATAATGCAGCGCAAATCACTGCGTTGCCTTACTGTGCCCTGGGAAGACGTTCCATGCGCGTTGCCTGGGTGTTCCCGTGCAACTTCCAGGGTTTTTGACCCATTCCCAGATTTACCTGAACTGGTAGACCTGGAATGCACCAAAAAGATGCGCCTTCTCAGGTGGGACGTAACCAGGATAAATATCTTTATTTCTCATCGGTACTTCCTCTTTCTATATGTCCTGCATTCTGCAGCACACATAGAAAGAGAAATATGCCTCTCAGGATTGTTGGTGAACCTTCCTGCACAAAAACAATCCTGCATGCTGCTCAGGCACCCTTGCACCACAGGTGCCTGCATTGGCGCTAGACCACCAAAAGGGCGCCAGCGCAGGGGAAAAGGCAGGAATGCGCCATAGCACCTAGAATACGGCGCATTCCTGCCCTTTCCCTGTCACGCAGTGCAAAAAAATGACTTGCTGTGCAGCACAGCGTGACATTCTGGTAAATAGGCCACCTAGTTTAAATACACAAAGATGAATACAAATAATTTAAAAAAAAAGGATAAGAAGTGGAAAGAAATAGTAATTGGCAACGTAAACCATCTGCCCACACACCTTGGCACAGAAGTTCACATCTCTTTAGGCTGATGTGCAGATGTTATCAGGAAAAGGCTGCTACTCGCATTATAAGAGAGCCAATGGCTGAAGGGGGCTGACCCATTCCCCTATATTGTATGTTGCGATGGGCGGAAGCAAAATATGAATGACAAAAAAACAGACCAATTGATTAAGAGCTTTAACATGTATATGTATGTTTGAATGTATTTTTTACTTGTATAGTGCTTTATTACAGGAGGCTGACAAGACAGACTTCAAATGACTGATGAAGGCCAGTTAAGAGATGACGGCAGAAACAATAGAGAACAAGCATTGAGAAAGCCAATAGGTACAATGCTGGCTGCTAGCCTTTTGGATTTCTGTATGTCTGTTTTGTCATGTTTATTCTAAAGTCTTTATTGTTGGGGGAACTGATTTTTCCTGGACATTATTAAAAACATTAGCTAAAATTAAAAATATTTTTTGGTCTCAAAATGCACGAAATATCATAGCAGTGCCCGGCTATAAAGTGGAGAAGATGCTGCAAGCCCAGTACAGAGCTGCATGCAGGCAAAGTAGCTGTTGTTGAGAAGCCATTCTAGGCACAGTGGACAACTTGTTGAGGCAACCATTAAAAAACTTCTGTAGACCCAGTAGCAGGAACGCTCTTGCCATGTATGTCGGATCAAAAGAAAGACCAATAGAAAATAGAGTTACGGGTCTGATAGACACCAAACCTTCCGGCCCTTCAAGCACACCCTCTACTCGTGCAGTAATGTGAATTATTCTTGTTGGACAAATCTCAGGTGATTAAGATTTCCACAAGTGTCACTGAGATGTTTCACACAACCTCACGTGTAATCTTAGACATTGTATTTAAATAAGGGTTAGCTTGGCGACTCAGTGACTTACTTTAATGGGATTACGGGGAGGGTTGAAGCTCCTGGACCTGTTTTTCCTGATCATATATTGGTTGGTTCAGTTACGGATTTCAAGCCAACAGATGGGACGGCAGTGGAAGGCGATTCAGGCCGCAGCCGGCTCTTCAGCTCAACGTCGTGTAATGTAAGGTGGATTTGTAGAGCGCTGCTTGTCACCTGTGAGGGTATCAAGGCGCCAAGACATGTCCTAGACAGCGCCAGCTATAGGCCTGAGGGATATTCGATTAAATTAACAAATGTATATTACACTCCAAGAATATGTATTCCTATCAAATTAATGTGAACTGTAATATGTACATGTGGATTGAAAAACAAAAAACTCTTGACAATCACAATAAACAGAATAAAAAAAACTGAAGCTTGTGGACAGCCAATATTTGTGAGTACTTGAATCAGTTATTTCAACATCAGATTCAGTATTTCCCTCGAGCAAAAAGAAAAAATCCAAGAAAAAATGCATTTCTAATGAGGAAGTGTACAAAGTGAAGCAGTATGCATGCAGAATGAAGAGCAAGGCACAAGACTGCATTCCAAAGAGCCACCAGTCATTAACAGTTGTGCTTGGTGGTCTCTGTTTATTGGAGAGAAAGGTAACAATGCATCCTGTTTTTTTAATACTGATTTATTTACAAAAACATTGCTATCTTCGGGCGAGCTGGCACGCAAGAAAGACCAAAAAATAAGAGCAAATGGCCATTTTTAGTTAGTCTCAAAACATTACAAACATAGTAAGAACCCCACCTCACTAATGCATATTATAACCTAACCCCTCCCACCCTTAACCCCCCCACATCCTTGACAGATTTCCCCAAATGACCACACCATCTACTCCCCTAAAACATCCTTTCAACCACCGTCCATCCAACCTACCCCAAACGTTGCCTTCATGTGTCCTATCCTCTAACTCCCCCAGGTGACCTCCAAACATCCTATCCTTTGCCAACCCAGAAGAGCCATGCCAAGGCGTTATTCAGTTGCCCCCAGTGGCGGTTCCTCCGATATGGCGGAGGAGCGTTGCCATCCCTGCCAGCCTAAAAAAACACAAATTCATAGCGCTCAGGTCAAACCTGATGCTGCTTTCAAACATGGGAGCAGCCTCAGGATTGTCCACAGCTGAGCCTGGGAGCCTGTGCTGCAGCGAGGAAGAAGCAGAAGAGTGGCGGGCTTGCTTCAGGTGAGTTTTGTTTTAGTTTCTTTTTTTTCTGTTTTCGTCCGTTTTCCCATCCCCCCTCCTTGCCCCAGCCACTCCGCCCGCCAAGTAGCTGCTACTGGTTACCCTCCAGACAGTTCTATTTATCCGGCTGTCGCCCAATCGCCACAAACAATAACCTCAACTACTAAATGTGACTGTTGCCCTAATACCCCTGCAACCCGCAAATTCCTAACTCCATAACCTCACCACCAATTTCTTTACTAGGAGCCATCTCTATTACGTTGTGTTTCCGTGCCCCTCTCCATACCCCTCTCATTATCATTTCTGTCCAAACTATACGAGTCTCTGACCAAGAACTTGCATTCAGCCTCTGTAAGGAAATGTCCCTTTTGATCACCCTAACATTAAGCATTGTTGCTGCTAGTTGTTCGACTCTGAGAGTGCACTGAGGCCTGCCAACCAGACCTCCTTGTCAGTGCCCTTAGCTACATGAAAAGATATAGTTGATTGGCTGTACTCAATTTGCATAGGTTATCTTACTTATAAGCCCTTAGTATGTGGTGCCCTGAGCCTGTAAGTTAAACTGTCCCTCCAGGGCTGCAGGACTTATTGTGCCACCCTGCGAGTGACAGTGTAAAACGTGACCCCCAGCCTGCCACTTTTGACTGGAAGAGCAGCCTTTTGACTGAGAACTCGACTTTGTCATTTCACCCATGACAAAGTCAACATATCCGCTTCGGATATATGTAGGTCACCCCAAGTTCTGCCTGTCAGGCCCTCAAGCATGGTGCTGTATATTAGTAAGTGGAACATGTACCATTATATGTTCTAACAGCAAACCCACTAAATTGTTGTTTTGCTGTGTAAGAGATGGTAGCTCCATTGGCGAGTTCAGGGTTACATACTGACCACTCAGTTGTGCAAACTTCTGAATGGGCCTACAGAGAATAATGATTCCGGATATCAAAATATTAATTACATTAAACATGACATGTTGCCCAGGTTGAATTTTAATGTACATATTATGCCAAGGCAACTTGTAGAAAGTTGCCACTGTGTTGCCCTTGCTTTCCAGTGGCCTGCACAGTTGCTGGCCACCAGATGACTTTTTGCCCTAATGGGGAGTAGTGTAAATGACTTCCAGGCACAATTGAGGCCTACAGTTGGAAAAGGTGTCGCCTTTTCTGGGCTGGAAGCCACACAGGTTGTGCGCCCTAAAGGCGAACTTCACAGCAAAGCTGCCTTTGAAGAGCAGATGGTGGACACACTTGAGAGGGGCTGCTCCTTTGTTCATTTAGACAGATTGGCATCAGGGGCAGAGAGGGGGAATCAGTTGCCAAATCTGTTTTCACATGGGCATGTAGCCCTCAGGTGACCACACCTCTAGGGTGGGCTACCAAGCTCCTTACAGGGAGAGGGGTCCGACATCTGGAGAGTGGGCGGAATATTGGACTCTAGGTTAGCTAGATGCCACACATTGCCGGAAGTTCAGGAGCCTGGCTTTTTTGCAATGCAATAGTCCTCATTCAATAGCTGGCATTTACTCAGCACCAAGGGACTTCTCCCGTGTGTATGCTGCCTATAACAAATGCCTTAAACAAAGAAATAGTCCCATTCATGTGCTTGAATCTATATACTACAATTTTATAACTAATCTGCAGACTGTGTGGACACATTTCTTTTATCATTAAAAAAAGAGCTGACTAAACATTAAATGCTATCAGTGAAAACCAAGGTGCGACACGTTTTCTAAATAAAAAATTAATTAAAGCGAGGATAATTGAGTTACACAGGCAGCAGCCTAATGAGGCTGAAAAATGACTCTTTATAGGAGCCAGGAGTTGCTTTTGCACGCCCTCAGGAGTGTTACCTTATTGACAGTACCATTGTGTTGTTCTCACCCGGTAGTATGATGAGTTGGACAGATGTTTTTGAATTCTTTGACTTTGATATTCCTATGAAGGAGAAGTGAGATAACAAGTAAGTAACTGTCCCATTAGTGTTATCAATGGTACAGGGTTATTATTGTCAGTTATCTCAGAGAAGTGGTATTAAGTGGCTCAGTTTTATTGACAGTGTTTACAGCAGCTCAGTATTATGGTAAAGGGCCCGTTATCTCTGGGACTGTGTGGTAATTTCCTATTCCATGGAGAAACCTATAGACTACGGAATTTAGGTCCAGATGTACTAACATTAGGAATTGCGATTTCCAAATTGCAACTCTTACCAAATCGCAATTTGGAATTAGGAATTCACAATTACTAATGTATTAAAGTTTTATTTTTAAAATAGCCATTCCTAGTGGGTCACAAAACGGCCAACCTCATGAATATCGATGAGGTAGGTCACATATTGCGACCTATTAGGAATGATAGCCATCACAGGAATGGGGGCCTGCTGGGTTCAGCAGACCACCATGTCTGTGATTGCTTTTAAATAAGGCAATCTTTTTTTTTTTTTTTTAAATGCAGCACGTTTTCCTTAAAGTAAAATGGAATGTGTTTCAAAAAAAAGAAATGAAACATTTGTTTAATTTTTAGGTCTCGCCTAGCGACGCAGCGCATGCGCTGCTCGCTTGGCGAGATCTATTGTTGTCGATTTTTCGGCCGAAGGGGGACAGGAGATGTGCACGCGCCCGGACAGGCGATGTGCACGTGTACGGCTCGCGTCGTTTGTATTGGGAGGGAGGCATGTTTTGTGCCCTCCCTGTCTCCTCTCGCCGTGCCTGCCCGGACAGCATATGTGCACGCGTATGGTGTGACCCTGTAGTTAAGCTTCCTGCTTACAGTGCAGCGCAAATACAAACAACGCGCACCTTTTGTGTAATTAGTGCAAAATCGGGCCCTGTTATTCCACGCAGAGCTCTTTCACTGGACGTTTGACGCAGCGACACTCCGGGTCAAAGCGCCTAAGCGTAAAAACTCTTGATGCAATTTCGTCGGTCGCGTTCATTCACCGAGAGGAAATGTGCAAGTGCTTCATTTTTAAAGGAAACTCCACCGAGCTGTTCAATTTCGAAATGTTTATCTGTCAAACAGTTGCCTTAAAATGCAAACGAAAGCAGCAACCAGGTTTAAAATATATTATCAAAGCATCGCATTATTAGCTGACGTGACTGCGTAGTGCGCGTGACGGAGAAACGGAGCAGGCTGGTAAGAAAACATGTCTGATGGGAGAATAATGTCGTAAACTTCTATGACAAATCCCGGCGCTCTATTGTTTAGCCTCTAAATCTAAGCATACTCACGTCGGAGGCAAGTCATGGCCAACATCTCGGAGAGCATGATGAGTTAAACAAGCTACCACTTTTTCAACTTGAAATCTGTGGTCAGTTGCAGTGAAATAGATTTTTTTTTAGGTCTTGCTCTTTGGTTAATGTTTGAAACATCTGTGTTATTACACCCTATCGTCATTCACATTGCAGTGGTCACAAACACCTGCAAAGGTATGTTCAAGTCTCAACCTTTTTCATCCTCTTAATTCTACCTACAGTTTACTGCTAGAGCACCATTGTTTTACTATCTCTGGGTGAACACCAATGGCCCATTTCTGTGGTATCTGTGGTTACACATATAATACCGCACCCCTGATGCTAGGGGACACAATAAGCCTACTACTATGGTGTTCAAAGTTATCCTTGGGTTGTGTTATCTCTGCTTCTGGGAATTTTATAGACCCACTACTTTAGCGTCTGTGGCCATCCATTGGTCATGCCTCCTCGAATACAGGATGACTTCTTAGTTTCCTGTCCCAGCAGGTGCCTGTTGACTTCATGGGTTCCACGTTTACCAATTCTGATTGGACCCAGTCCCAGTGCCACATAAACTTACCCAGTTCGTAGAAGACAGTTGACAATTGATAAGGACGTTTTGGAAATTTCATCCAAATGTGACACTGCTCCTCCCAAATCTCTCAGCTTCAACCAATATTGAAAGTTCAGCTAAATGTTTGATGTGATAAGTTTGTAACATGCCTCGGAATCTCACGCACATTACCAAAGTACTTCTCATATACACCGCTATTCAAAAACATCTATAAGCCATGTAAGCCCTTCAACTAATTGTGGGCTCTAAAGAATTTGCATTCTCAAAGTCATCTTACTATTATGTATGGCTCTCATTGACATCCAACATTATGAGTAACCAGATTTTAGAACTGGTTATTCACTGATCTTATGAAGTTACAATTGGAAACAAGCATTTGTAATGCAATAGGTCTCGCATTTACGCAGTTTGAGCTATTGGCATTGTAAATAACAATGCCTTTTATTTATGTTTTGGTTCTTAAAACATAAATAAAAGCCATTGTCATTTACAATGCCAATAGCTTAAACTCGCATACGTGCGAGACCTATTGCATTGCAAATGCTTGTTTAAGAGAAGTCAGTGGTCCTTTGGACCAGTGCCTGCACTTAAAAACTATTTTATTTACATTCTCAATAGGGAAGAAGCCCCACAGGTACCCCTTACCATTTGCGAATGGGTTACCACCGGTTTTTCAATTGGTGGTAATGTATTATGTAAATACTTAATTTGACATATGTACATTTAAAATGTAATTTTTACTATTGTACGAACTGGGGCATTTGTGACCATAAAAAATACCTTTGTACATCTGGCCCTTAGTGTGTGAATACCAGCATTGGGAATTTCATCCCTCCAGTATCTCCCACAAAACAAATCCATAATGAATGCCTCAGAAGGACATTAACTTGAAAACAGCTAAATAAAACTACAACAACAATTACAGATCCTTCTCTAAATTTCTCCCCTCTTCTTTAATGAAACTACCAACGTTCTAATGGTCTAATAAATGTCAGTACATTATGATAGAAGCAAAAAGTCCCTTTGTTCTGTTCGCAGAAGGAAAGGTTAAATGCACCACACGTCAATATTGAAAGTTAAAGAAATAAAAAGAAAGCCATGTCCCTTCAAGTGCTTTGCTAGTATATTTAGTCTTTAATATGTTTGCAGCAGAGGAAATGGCATCTATGTGGACTGGAGGGTATTGACAAGTTTCTGTTCACAAATCGGGCATCTGTAAATGGAGCCATCCGAAGAAAGTGCATCTGCTAAAGACTGCAGATTTTCCTTTTGTTTAAGAAATGATTGCAATTTCACTATTAATTAAAGTAATCAATACTGAGCAATAGCAATGAGATGCACTTCAGAAGCCACATCTGATGTGGTTGCTTTAATAAATTCACTGCCTAAGCGTACCACTCTGCAGTTATGGTTATGTGCACTTTCTACTGAAAAACTACTTTTTGATTTCCTAATAACTTTGATGAATCTGTAGAAAATTTGGAAGAAAACTAAAGTGTCTAGCTTAGTTTTGCTTTAACAAGTTTCAAGCAGACGCTGCTGGGGGATTAATGGTGAAGGGAAAGTAAAAAAAGAAGCATTTTCTCTTTCATGCCCAATAGAAACTGTAGGAAGCTGGCTCTCTATATAGTGCACTAAAACCAAGTACACTGTGTAGAGTGTCCAGTGAGACCCAGATTGGTATACAGAGGCAAAAGTAGATAATACTAACGCCCTTTTTGTGGTAGTGTTGGCGAGCAGTTAGGCTTATCAGAGGGAAGTGCTAATCATTTGTTGTACTCACACAAGCATACACACTCAGAGAATACATTGAGACCAATTTGCAAAAATAATCCTTATTTTTATATAAATGTTAAGACCAAGAACTAAGTTCACAGGTAAGTACTTATTTTATTATGAATTTTCAAAGTTCGGAAAATAACTCACAATTGTGCGCAATTACACACGACTCTCTATGGTGAAAAATAGCCAAATGTATATAAAATCATACAGTTGGTTCTTGGCCTTCACCTTCAGGTTTTAGCATAGTAGCAAGGCCAGGTCCAATGTTCCACCAGCAGATCATCAGGAGCGTCCAGGATTCGGCCAGAAGCAGGGTGCTGGAGTCGTTGGTAGCAGGCGCGCTACGAAGCAGGGGGCCACCTCAAAACAGGCTGCACAGAGAGACTTGTAGGGAAGTCAGAGGGACCCCAAATGAGGGATCAAGTCGCATGGGCCTCAGGAGTACGGGAGCACAGCTGGTTCATCGGTACCCAGGCCGGGCGGACTGGTTGCAGAGCAAATAGGTCAGCCAGGCTCTGTGCATCAAGATGGCCTTTGTGATCAGGGGCAGGCGGATTGCAGGGTCGATTTCGGGACAACTGGGCCACTCACGGTGCAGGTCTCAGGGGTCTTGATGTCCCTCGATGGGTGCTTGCTTCATGGGCAGTTGAAGTCTGGATTGGACTCTTGGGCAGTTGAAGTCCGGATTGGACTCCACGTCTAGGTGTCAGTTGCAGGGGGTCCGTACCCTGGGTATTGCTACGGCACGTCTCCGGTAGATCCTGGTGGGGAGACAGATCTGACCCTCCGGAGCTGGTGAACCACTTGTGGTTTGGTTGCTGCGTCCAAGGGTGCGGCAAGTCAGTAAGTCGGACCCTATGGGTTCAGTGCCTGTGGACTGCAGGAGAGAAGCTCCTCTACTCCGAGTTCTCTGGTGATTGTCAAAGGGCTGGTGGTTCTCCAGGGTTCTTGGTGGCCTCACAGCAACAGGACGAAACAGCACACCATGATGGTCGAGTCCTTGAAGCAGCAGGCAGGGTTTCTTGCAAAAATTCTGCAGCAGCTACTCAGTTCTCAGGTTCCGCAACTCTTCTATGTCCAGTTCTTCTTTAGATCTGTCAAATCTGAAGTTCAGGGTCGAGGGGTGCCACCTAAATACTAAATTTAGGGGCATAACAGGGAGTGACGGGTAATAACCGATGGACTACTTACCTTTAGGGTGTCTACACTGTCTATGTGACCACCTCCTTTGTGGAGTGGGCACAACCCTGACCCTAATTGGCTAATTCTCTCCAACACAAGATGGAGGAATCTGAAAAGTGGGGTCCACATTACCTGCCCCACCTTAGGGGTGGTGCTGACAGAATGTGGGTCCCCCTCCTAATCTAGGACCGCCAAATGTGGGTTCAGGGCACGGGTTGGCATTCTCCACTAACTGGAGGAGCCTGGGTTGTATTTCAAAGACAGAATCGCCTTTGAAGCTTCCTGCCATGGAGTGCAATTCCTACATGGAGGAGGTGTGAAGTACCTCAGCCCAGAGCAGGCATTGCTACTGCCTCAGAGAGCGAAGGCTCTCATGCTAGGAGGCCAGAAACCTGTCTAGTGGTAGCAGGCTGGCTCAGACCAGTTGGTAGCCACACTAGTAGCTGGTATGTTTCAGGGGACACCTCTAAGGTGTCCTCTGTGTGCATTTATCAATAAATCCATACTGACATCAGTGAGGATTTATTTAGACAAGATGTTTGGTACCAAACACCTTAGGGTACAGTGAAGCTATCATGGAGCTGGGGAACTTGTAATGATGAGTGTCCAGCCCATCTACTCTCTATGGCTTCCATGCGCACTTACAATCTCCACGAATGGACTCTGGAATTGTAGGGTCATATCTGCTCAGGTAGATATGTCCACATGTGGGGTATAGTGCACCCTGCCTTAGGGCTGTAAGACCTGCAGTAGGGGTGACTTTACCTATGCCTCATCCAGTGTCTGTGGGACACAGATATGTGTGCCATGTCGACTTGAGTTTTGTCTGCACCAAGACAAGCAGCCTGCAATGGCAGTTTGCATGATCTTGGTGAGGAGTCCCTAGGGTGGGACAGTTTGTGCTGCAGCCCTAGAGGTCCCTCTTCAGTTCCAGTGCCCAAGGTACCAGGGGTACCATTTATTCGGGACTTATATGTTGGCTGAAGTTGTTCCACTTGTGGTACAATTTTAGGGAAAGAACACTGGTACTGGGAACCTGGTTAGCAGTACACCTCAGTCAAAGTACCATCAAAAACCAGGCAAAAAGTGGGGGGGTACTGCAACAAGAACCCAGTTTCCCACTCAATCCTCCCCCGCGCAGCCCACAGGTCAGGAGACTCAGCCAAACCTGGGACAGTCTTCGTATTCTGTTAGGCGAGGAAGAGTAGGGACACAGGCTGTATTGTTGCAGGGCCTACTCTGCCTTACATCCTCCTGTCTAGGTCATTCCCTCTGGGGAGCTGACCTTCCTCAACAGTTTCAGGACCCAATTTAAAATGCCCTTTGCCTATTTCCTTAGTCTTCCCACCCAATCATTTTGGTTTGGGATCAGAGGTGCCCACCTCTGCTAATTCTAACTTAGCCAGGGCAACTCCCAGCTTACCCAAAGAGGTTACCCATAGTTTGAGTAAACCCACCATGACCAACAGGGTCAGGGGTCTAGCTTATTATTTGACATTGGGTCAGACCACCATGCCAAGAACAGTGCAGCCATAAAGGCTAACACCCAGCAGAGGCCACTGGTAGCTGTCAGTGCCCAGAACCACACCTTTAGCTCTTCACTGACGGATATATGATGTTACAACGCATACCATTACAATGCAAGTTTTTACAACGCAGACTTTGCAACGCACCTACCAATACAATGCATTTTTTTAAAACGCATCTCCATAGAGGTACATTAAAAGTGCCATTACTACGCATACCATTACCACGCATACCATTACAACGCATGTGACTAAACCTATCAAATATGGTTTTTAATACCCACCCCCTAAAAATACTGAAAAAAATAAAATATTTACAGAACGCAAAGGTCAAAATTGCAAAACATTTCCCGGTGTAAAGTACTCCTAAAAAGCAATAACATTTCCTATGTAAAAACACTATACTGACAATAGGTAATGCAGCGTGTGCATTCCAAATACAACAAAACTGGTGTCCTTCCTCTATTTTCACTCTACCCGTACAACAGCCAAGGTCTACACAAAATGGCTGTCGTTCTAAAAAGGGACGAAAAGAACCCTCTTTTTTGAAAATACATTATAAATATACATTCTGTCAGATTCTGAATCACGCAAAAAAATACATTCCAAAACATATTTTCTTTTAAATTTTCGAAAACCCCTAAAACATATACATTCAGCCCACCACCATTTTGTGCTTAGTGGTACACTGACTTCCCTGGTGACCACACGCTGCTGAGGTGCAAGGAGAAAAATGATAGTTTCCTATGCAGACACTGCCACATATAGACTCCAGTAAGTGAAACATTAAGATAAAACACACTTGGAGCCTGATTACGAGTCTGGCGGTCCACGGAGCGCCAGACTCGTGGAGGGCGTGGCGGTCTTCCGACCGCCCTATTACGATTAAGGCGGTTGGACTGCCATTGCCCCAACGCAGCAGCCAGGCAACGGTGGTTCCCTGGCGGTGTTGCGGCAATCAGGAGGCACCAATATGCGTGGCAGGGCCGCTGCAGTCCCGCCAAGCATATTATTAGTTTCCTCTCCGCCATTGTTTTTCTTGGCAGTTTGTCCTCCATGAAAACCCTGGCGGAGAGGAAACAAAGGGGGCCCTACAGGGACCCCGTGTGCCTCTGCGCCATGGGGTGCATGCAGGGGGACACAACATGTGCCCCCCCGTGTGCATGCACCCCAGTTCCTGCACTGCATGGACTTTTCAGTCCATGCTGTGCAGGAACTGTTTTTGGCATTGCCATTGTGGTGCCCATTTTCAGGGCACCGCTGTGGGAACAAAAAAAGCCTGCCAGGCACGAGTTACACTCGGAATCTGGCGAGCGGCCCGAACACGGATTTGGCGGGGCAGACCTGGCGCCACACCGCCAAACTCATAATCAGGCCCTTAATAAGAACACCAATAGGTTCCAAACCTAATATTAATTTTCTAACAAATTCACAGATTTTGATAGTAAACCAACAGCCTTAACATTGAAGTACATTACCTGGAGGCAAACCACTGTAAGTTTGAATATATATATATTTTTTTTTTTACTAAATAAAAAACTTTTAAAAAAGGTGACCTTTACCTCAGGGAAGGTGCTGGACAGTGGTGGGGGCAAAATTACTATTCCTACTCCACCGGGTGCGTGCCTCAGGGAAGGTGCTGGTCAGTGGTGGGGGGCAAAAATACTATTCCAACTACACCCGTTGCTTGCCTCAGGAAAGGTGCTGGTCAGTTGTGGGGGGCAAAATTACTATTTCAACTTCACCGGGTGCTTGCCTCAGGGAAGGTGCTGGTTAGTGGTGGGGAGCAAAATTACTATCCCAAATCCACCGGGTGCTTGCCTCAGGGAAGGTGCTTGTCTGTTGTTGGTCATAAAATGTAATGCATTTACAGTGAAACATACAGACATTATACTTTTTTCAAAGGACTTGAAATTTACCCATCAAAAAGGACAAAACAAAAACATCAAGACTCAAATCCATCTACATCAGCAGTTGTTCAAAAAGTGAAGGACCTTGAGAGATAAAATGTTTGCAAAACTGAATTTGTCAACCCAAACTAACCAAAAAATGTCTCTTATGTTCCCAAAAGGAACACAAACAACCATTAGTTTAAAAAAAAAAAAAAACATTTAGAAAAGGGGTGTACATAAGATAGCAATCAATTTGAATATCTCTGTTTATGTCAACCTTTCCTTACAGGCCAACCCAACAACCCCTAGTAGGGAGTAATCAAACTCAACAATATCAACTGAAAAAAGTCCTGAACCACTGAAAGGACAACCTGTCAAACAAAGAAACTAACAAAGGTAAAAACACAGACAGTAACTATTTTAAAAAACTGTCTTTCTTTTCACAGGAGTCAACTACAAATCACTAGCGGCTGCTCATCCGCAGTGGCGGAGGAGAGTTGTCCTACTGGCTCAGAACCAGCAACCAAAAAATAAAACAATATATTACTATTGTTTTATTTTTCAGTTGCTGGCCGAGCCAGTGTGTGTAGGGGGGTGGGGCTGGGGCCACAGGGAAGAGTGGAGAGCACTTCTAAGTGCCCATGTCTGTTTGGCCGGCCAAACAGACATGCACAGTTAGGTTTCTACAACCCGGCTGTGGAGAAATGTGCCTGACTGCCTGAGCAGAGCGTCTTAGTAGCCCGCTCAGGCCAACCCAGGCGCTGCTCTCATAGCATGAGCGCAGCATCTGGATTGGTTGGGAAGTCTGTCGGGAGCTGCAGCCAAGAAGGAGCACCGAAGCGCGAGGCAGGGGCAGGATCAAGTAAGTGGTTTTTTTGTTGTTTTATTCAACCCTCTAACACCCCACCACTGCTGCTGCCCTGCCGCCCCCCACTGGATATTGGCAGCAGCCGCGACTGCAAATCACAGTACAAAATCATAGTTGCCAATAGAATAAAGAACATGTTCTTAGAAAAGTCAATAGGCAGTCAAGAAATAAAAAACACATTTTCTTTACAGGTTAAAAGTAATAAACATTTCTATTTGTAAAAACTCTAACACAAAATACATTTTTCTCCCTTGTTTTACAAACGAATACAATATGGCAACAGGAAGACAAGCAAACCTACATCAAATCTAACAGAGACAATTGACTGCTAAAGTACGGTGGCTAGCTTTATTGTAAGGAGAGAATAACTGAGCTCAGGAGTCATTGGAGGTGTGTGCAGTATTAGGCAGAGCGGTTACTCTTGGTGCACTGTTGGAAAAAAGACACCGAGCATAACCACTCTTGCTCTGCAATAGAGATTGAGGTTATAGAGAACATCCAGCAAATCAAAACTTTGGCATCCACCTCTAACAAACCATGTGGCTCAGTTTTGAGAGAGGTATCCCAAAACATTCCTATGCATTTAGCAAGTTCTATGCCCACAATTCCTAACCTCTACAGAATTATTCAAAGAACAGGCAAGTAACCCGCAATGTGTAACACCCCAGACCTACTCTGACATTAACATTAACCCTGAACTTACTATAACCTTTACTTTTCTTTTGCATAACAACAAAAACCTTCAGAAAAGCATACTAATAGCACACCCATAACCTTGAAACTTTGGAGAACAGTGATATTTGGATGATGGATGGGACCTTTAAATCCACACCCCATTCATTCACCCAGATATACACTATTCACATCAATATAAAAAACACTACAGTTCCTTTAGTGTACAGTTTACTCCCTGATAAGCAAACCTCAACATACACTGAATTTTTGACAGTGGTAAAATCTAAAGCACTCAATAAAAGTCCTAGAAAAGTGATTATTGATTCAGAAGGCCGAAATAAAGTTATTGACTGACTGACTGATTATTGATTCTGAATTACCCATGATTAACACCACTACAAAATGATATCCTGATACCCAAATTCAAGGATTTTTCTCACTTTTCACAGGCCTATTGGAGAAAAATTCAAAAAAAATCCTTAGCTGAGGTTTATATTTCAGACAGTAAACTGCAGTATGCATTAAATAAACTAACTGCTTTATGCTTTGTACCTTCTAATGACAACAAAGTGGCACCTTCACTAAATTACTTTGAGGAAACATGGATTGGCCATCTAAGCAGGTAGAGTCCCAGGAGGAAGCCAAATTTTCCTGTGGATTGGTGGAACTGTTACACAACCTGCTTAGAGGGAGGTACAAAGACTAATAATGCCATAGAGGGATGGCACAGCTCCTTCAACAAATCAATTGGAAAACCTCACCCAAAAGGGATGGCACAACTCCTTCAACAAATCAATCGGAAAACCTCAGCCAAACTTTTATAATTTCCTGGAAATTTTGAGGAAGGAGCAACGTTTCCAAGAAATGAGAATGGCACAATCATTGGCAGGTAGTCTGAACTCATGTGTTTCAAAAAGAACAAAAGAAATGTCAGAGCGACTATTGGGTCAAATTCAACAGTTTTCGTTCATGGTGGCTTCAGACTACCTAGAACCTATTGCATGCATACTACATTTCTAACAAACACTAAGACCTATTCTATCTTACTTGCCTGTTTTGCATTTCTTTAAAAAATTAAATTGGCATTTTTGAAATTATTTTTTTTAAATTAAAGGAATGTTGGGGTTCTTACCAGAAGTTGTATTCTTTCTTTAACCCTTGGTGATTTGTAAACAACCACCCTTCACCAAGAGTTGTGAGCACTCCATTAATCCAAAGTATCAAATCCATATTCTATGAAGGTATCCAACTTCCGTTGTATACTATCAAAAAAGACCAGATTGGCATAGCCATATTATCCAAGAAACCAACTATAGGAAAGATTACTGTGTAGTCTAAACAAAAAACGCACCCCCCCCCAAAAAATCACGAAAACCATGTATTTTTTGGGAAAAAACACAACAACAAATCCATTTATCCAATCCACTGTCCAGACGATATTAATCCATCCATAAACCTTCGAAGCGATGTCCAAAAGTCCTAAGGTACACATAGTCAAATTATCCTGCATAAACCAACCATCCAGTAAAAAATTCCAAAATGTCGACAAAATCCAATAGCCAATCCAGGGCTTCCATTTTGTCCTTACTCCCACATGTTTTGAGTTCCGTGAATACAGTATACTAAAGGGCTGATTATGATGCGCCATCATTGCGGGAACGGCTGACAGGTAGTCGGCGGTCTCATGCCTTTTGCCATTGAGGCTTGTGCTGCGGCCCAGAAAAGGGACGCAGCACAAGCCCCAATGGCAAAAGGAATGTTTACAAACATCCCTGCACCACACGGTGCCTGGCACATGGGGCATGGATGTTTAGAAGGGCACCACAGGTGCCCCCTGGGCTTCATAGCAGAGGCTCAATGGACGGGGCCCGTGCTAGGGGTCCCCAAAGTCCCTTTCCAACAGCCTTTCTATGACAGTGGAACCGCCATGGAAAGGCTGTCGGAAAGGGATATTATAATCCCCGAGTAGGCACCGTCCCTATTGTAGGGACTATGATCCGACTGATGCAGTCCGACTGACCGCATCATAATGTGGGGGTCCGACCACTCAGCTGGAAGTCGGTGGCGGTCCCAGCAACATTCTAATCAGGCCCTATGTTTTAAACTATCAATCAATCATATCATTTGTAAAGCGCACTACTCACCCGTGAGGGTCTCAAGGCGCTGGGGTGGGGAATGCTGCTACTGCTCGAAAAGCCAGGTCTTGAGGAGTTTTCTGAAGGTCAGCAGGTCTTGGGTCTGCCATAGGTGGATGGGGAGGGTGTTCCAGGTCTTGGCGGCGAGGTGGGAGAACGATCTGCCACCGGAGGTCGCTCTTCGGAAGCGGGGGACAGTGGCGAGGGCGAGGTCGGCGGAGCGGAGCTGGCGGGTGGGGGTGTAGAAGCGGAGTCGTCTGTTGAGGTACGTTGGTCCGGTGTTGTGGAGTGCCTTGTGTGCGTGGGTGAGGAGTTTGAAGGTTATCCTCTTGTTGACCGGGAGCCAGTGCAGGTCTCTCAGGTGGGGTGTGATGTGGCTGCAGCGAGGGATGTCGAGGATCAGGCGTGCAGAGGCGTTCTGGATGCGTTGGAGCCATCACAGGAGTTTGGCCGAGGCTCCTGCGTAGAGGGCGTTTCCGTAGTCCAACCTGCTGCTGACGAGGGCCTGGGTGACCGTTCTTCTCGTTTCAGCGGGGATCCACTTGTAGATCCTGCGGAGCATGCGGAGGGTGTTGAAGCAGGCGGAGGAGACGGCGTTGACCTGTTTAGTCATGGAGAGGGTGGAGTCGAGGATGACCCCTAGGTTGTCAGTGCGGTCGGCCACCAGGAGTCGTCCCAGGCCGAAGGGGTGGATCCGAGGATGAGGACCTCCGTCTTGTCCGAGTTCAGCTTCAGTCGGCTGTTCCTCATCCATTCAGCCACGGCCTTCATTCCTTCGTGAAGGTTGGTTTTGGCGGTGTGGGGGTCCTTGGTGAGGGAGAGGATCAGCTGGGTGTCATCGGCGTAGGAGATGATGTTGAGGTTGTGCCGACGGGCGACGTGGGCGAGCGGTGCCATGTAGATGTTAAACAGAGTTGGGCTGAGGGAAGAGCCCTGGGGTACGCCGCAGATGATCTCGGTGGCTTCGGAGCGGAAGGGGGGAAGGCGGACGCTCTGTGTTCTGCCGGAGAGGAAGGAGGTGGTCCAGTCCAGGGCCTTCTCTTGGATCCCGGCGTTGTGGAGGCGTGTTCGTAGTGTGTGGTGGCAGACCGTGTCGTGTCGAAGGCGGCTGACAGGTCCAGGAGGATGAGGGCCGCCGTTTCTCCATTGTCCAGCATTAGAAATGCAATAGGTTTCACATTTTTTTGAGGTAAAGCTATTGGCGTTGTAAATGGCAATGTGTTTTACCTTTGTGTTATGGAGTGGATGCATTTGGTATAAGTGGAATTATGTTTGTTGGATTGGAATTGTTAGTTTTGTGATTGTGTGGTGTGGAATTGCTTAGTGTGGAGTGGCTTTATGGAGTGGATTTATTTGGTATGGTGTGCAGGGGAATTATCTGTGTAGTAATTCTGTGATGTAGAGCGCAGTGGCGTAGAGTACAGTTGTGTAGAGTATAGTGGCATAGAGTGGCACAGCATATAGTGCAGTGGAATAGAGTGGAGTGGCACAGATTGCAAAAGAGTGGCTTTGAGTGTTGTAGCATAGAGTGTAGTGGCGTAGAGTAGATTACTTTAAAGTAGAGTGAAGTGGTATAGAATGGAGTGGTAAAGAGTAGAGTGGATTGGTGTTGAGTCCGGTTTTTCAGAGTAGAGTAGTATGGAATGGCATAAAGTGGAGTGGTGCAAACCATAGTGGTGTGGCCTATCCTGGAGTTGTATAGAGTGCAGTGGCAAAGAGTGCATTTGTGTATAGTAGAGTGGGGTAGAGTGTATTAGGGTGTGCAGACAAAATATCGAGTTGGAAATGTCGACCTACAGAAACATCGAGTCCTAAATATCGTGAGTGAGAAATATCAACAGCAAGAATATCATGGTCAAGAATATCAATTTAAGGGAAGAAATATCGATTTAAAATATAGAAATCATTAATATCGTTTGCAAAAATATAGTTGTTTAAAATATTGATTGTTTAATTAGTGTTATGTATTTTAGTATATATTTTAAAGTATGTGATGTATTTTGTTGTATAAGAATTGTTTATATTTTTTAATATATGTGTTACATTTTTAGTAGTTATTAATTTTAATTAAATTTTGCGTTTTTTAGTTCCGTAGTGGGATGTGGGTTTATAGGGGAATAGGGTGGGAAGTAATTTAATTATAATAAATTAGGGGCCGATTATGATGGCGGGCGAACTCGAGTCCGCCCGCCCGCCATTGTTGCGGTGACTGGGAACGCCCACCTGTAAGGCAGCGGTCCCACACCACGGATTACGATGCGACCGCCACCATGGCGGTCGCATCCAGGCCGTTTAACATTGGGGCAGGTGTGGCTGGCTGCAGCACCCGCCGCAATGCTAAACAGCCATGTCGTGCATTTCCCTGAACTATGTGGCAGGCACCACGCGGTGCCTGCCACTTAGTGCAGGGAAATGTATGGGGGTACCATGGGTATCCCCCAGTGCACCACCACCACCCCTCAACATGAAGCTAATCTCCACCAGCCTTTCCATGGCGGTTTCACCACCATGGAAAGGCTGGCTTCAGCCAGCATTGTAATTTGGCGGACGGTGCCTGCTAGGTGTCGCAACCATTTTACACATGCTGACTGTTTCACCAGGCAATCGGGACGATTGCCTGTGACGGAACCGTGGCGGGCGGTCTTTACGACCGCCTCGGTACCAGAACGATTCCCCCCGCCATCGTAATATGGCGGGGGAAAATTGCTATCCGATGGTGGAGGGCCTGCCACGGCTGGCGGTGGCGGGCCCTCCGCCATCGTAATGACCCCCTTAATGATTATTTTTTATTTATTAATATTTATTTAATTGAGATTTTATAGTGTTAATTGTGTGAAGTAATTTATTATTAATTAATTAATAATTGGTTGTTAATATTAATTAATTGGTAATTAATTATGCTAATTGTGTAATTAAGTTTAGGTATGGGTTCTGGGGTTTATAGGGGTAAAGAGTGGGAAGTAATTTATTTTTGATTAATTAATAATTAGTTGTTAATTGATATTAATTTATTGAAAATTAATTATGGGAATTGTGTAATTAATTTTAGGTGTGGTTTGTAGGGGTAAAGGGTGGGAAGCAGTGGCGGCTCCTCCATTGGGGCGTTGGCCCACTGCTTTCTCGCAGTGCGAGAAAGCAAAAACATGAAATGGTAAAACTACCATTTCATTTTTTCTGCTTCTCACACGGGGAGAAAGCAGAAGTGCCTGGAGTGCCTGGTTGGGGGTGGGCGTTCCTGCTCGAGTGCAGGGAAGGCGTGGCTAGCCCACTGTCTTGGGTGCTGACTGTTTGTTCGGCCCCAGGGCCGACCAAACCAGTCATGCGCAGTTGCACATTCTCTCTTTTTCTCTATGTAGGCTAGAAAATGGCTCCCTGGCCTACAGGCGCTCAGCAGGGCGCCGTCCGCTGCGCCGCACCAATCACAACGCTGCCATTGCAGCGTCGTGATTGGCTTAGGGGAGCGGGAGGGAGGCTGTCAAGGTTTAATGCAGGCCCGGCCGGGAGCAGCAGGAGCTGAGGCGGTGGACGTGACCCGGAGGAAGCAGTGGGAGGAAGCCACGGTAAGTTTTAAATTTTATTTTGATTACTGTTTACCCCTCCCCCGCACCGCCCGGCCGCGACTGAACACCGCGCCCTCTCATTCATAACCGACTGTACCACGCTAAGCAGACATTAAGATGGCGGACAGACCGCGAGGTCCCAAAACTCCTTTCTGGTACTTTCCATCGCCCTCCTCCAGGCCGAGGGTCAGAGGTGAAGACTTTCTTGGTGAAGAGCCTTCATAATTAAATGAACTTGTATCAACATTTTTGTGTCACACTAGGTGAAGAAGAACTTACATTTTCGGGACAGCTACCTAAGACCTTGTCTGTTTTTCTAAAATGTTGGTCTGCGCATGAAACTCCTTTTCCAACGCATCTTTTATATAGGTTTAAGGGGATATATTCGAAAGGCTATGCGCAGCATTAGGTTAAGGTATCATTAGCAATATTAAAGTCGGGGATAAACTAAAGTGTCCAGGCATTTGTGCCACATTCAGGGGGTCGAGTATATAAATAAATCTGGCTAGTAAGTGGAGTCACTAGCCAAGTCGATGAATTGCAAGACTCGCTGGAAAAGTGCGACCCTCAGGCAGAAATGAGGTATAACCATGAGAATCAGCTGCAGCAGTCCTCGTTCCCCCGTTAAATACTATTTTCTAATGGGATTTGGAGGGTCCCACTCATAATGCCCTGGCGTTGCGTGTAATCAGACCCCTTACGTGCAATAAATACAAGTGTGGCCCTTCTGTAGAGCCAATACACAAACTGACATCTGTTGCAGTCTTCTAGTCCCTAAGGGTTAATCCTTTACAAAGGGTAAGAGTCTGCATTTTCCTTACACAAGTCCATCTTATTAATATTTATGTAGCATCTCGTAAAGGAATCAAAACAATTTATAATTATATTCACTTATTTTGACAGCATATGGCAAAGAATGCCAATACCACCTGCAGACAGGCTTAAAGAGTGTTATTTGTCTGCTTGTGGCTAAAACGCATTTTTTGCTGTTTGATTGCCAAAATACAGTTCTGTATTTTTGTGCTACATCTTCTGGAGGGAGAAAAATAATCTAACTCTGATTCCATTCGAAATTAGCAGGAATATTTACACTTGATGCAATTGTTAAAAATAAACAAAGGATCATCTTCAGATTAAAAAAAGCAAACGACTCCTAATCGCTAAGGAAATTGTCGTAGCAGGCACGGGGGATACGAAGGGTTACTCTAGTCTCTCTCTGTGTCTAGGTACTGGGCAGCCTGTGAAGCGTAGCCGGTCTGCAGTGTCTGTGAATGAGCAGGTATGTGGTCTGCCTGGAGCCGTGTGGGGAGTCTTGTGTTTGCTTCTGCATGTGATCAGTCTGTGTGCATGGTAATTCTGTACGTGCATGGTATGTATGTGTGCGATGCATGTATGAATCAATATGGAATAAAAAGTCTGTGTGCATGGCGAAAGGTGTGTGTGTGAATGGGACAGGTGGGAGGAGTGTGTGTATTTAATCGATGCGTGCATGGCGAGTGTTCAAATAGCATAGTTGGCAACACACCCCACCCACATAACCACAGAGCATGCATGCTAAATAAATAAATACACATCACAACTTTTGTTTGGGAAAATATTGCTGCAGGTTTATTCCATACAAAAGTATGCAATATGGTGGGTTATCTTACGGGCGATCCAAGGGCAGGCAGCTGTAACCAAACTATGCTGCCCTGCCCGCATGATGAGCCAAGCACTGTGGAGAACCCAATCAGTGCTACACCTTATGGGGTGATCCTCTTTCCGGATCACATGACACATTGGTCCCTTATTACTCACGCCCCTTTCAGGGCGGAGCGAAGCAAGGCAAGCCCCTGGTTGTTCAGGCCCACTACAGCCCGAAGGACTAATGGGGCGCCAACGTGGTTTTCCAGGAACCTACCATTTTTTTTTTGTAAACAAACTTTATTAGTTTTTCAATTTACACCCATTAGGTACGTAGACATATCAATTCTTGAACATATAAATCCCAAATCCCATTGCATTCAAACACATCCCCAGTTTATGGTGAGCTCTTTCCTACCCTCCCGGCTTTCCACCCTCGACCCATAACTCACAACAAAGAAATAAACAATAACCTAACCCATCACAATTCTATATATTGCATTATGCAGCAACTGCACTTTACATGCTCACCATATCCATACTGTCTCAAGCTAACCCAATAACATTCCTAACTACCCTCTTCCCCTCCCTCACCTCCCCCTCCAGGCATGTCGCTTCTAGAACTGCACCTTACTGACATTAGTCTGTAAACATCAGGAAAGCTGAGGTAGATCCGTGACCCAATATTGTGGACTTGTGCATGCGCATGACCCCATCCCCGGCTACCCACCATTTTGGCTGTAAGTGCTTCCCTTTCCCTTATTGTTATGAACCTTCGTGGTGTTGCTCTAGGTCCTGTACGCTCGGCTCTGTGTCATCATCATTATCAGTGTCTGGTTCCTTTAGCAATCCTACCAGATGTTCCCATGCTCGTGCCATCTCCAGTGCCCTCTCGCTCCCGGACCTTTTTGCCAATTGGAGCCGAACTACCCCGTCGCATTCCGCCCGTTTAAGAAACTCTTTCTTCCATCTAGCCACTCCAGGGGATACTCTCGCCTTCCAGTGCATTGTGATTTCCCTTTTGGCCAGCAATAGCCCCATATCTATGAACTTGCTAGTGACTTTGGTTTTAGCCGTATGAGGAAACCAGTGTAAGATGCATGTTCCCAAAGCCAACTCCAACCCTCTGTTCGTTATTACATTCAGCAAGTCTATCACCTCCATCCAATAATCTGCTAATGACGGGCATCCCCATATCATGTGAGGGAAATCTGCACCCTCCCTTCTACAGCGCGGGCATTCATCCGTCTCTGTCTGAAAATATGCTTTGATCTTCGCCGGGGTGAGATAAGCCCTGTGCAGAATATAGAAATGGACCAACTGAAACCTAGCGTTTCTAGTGCTCTTCCACGCCCGCGCTACTATGTCAGCCCAAGTCCTATCTGGTATCTCAGCTCCCACATCCACTTCCCATTTGTGCTTAAGTCCTTCCAAGGGGGCCAACTTCTCCAGGGTCAATCGCTTATAGAGGCACGTGACTGCCTTATATTTCCCTGCAGCAGTCATAACATACTGACAATCCAAAGAGGTTCGAGGCTCAGTGTAGCCCTCCTTCCAGTGCACCCAAATAGCTGCCGTAAGGGCCGCGTGTAACAAAAAGTCTCCCCCTCGTAACTCAAACCGCTCCTGCAACACATGGAAGGGCAGCATAGACCCGTCCTCGTAGAGGTCCCCAATGGTAGTCAACCCTTTCTCCTCCCAGTCGCTCAGATCCCGCCACGAGCCCCCGTGCGGGAGCGCCTCACACACAGCAAGTGGTATATCAGGAGCATATGGCAACGCCATACCGCTCTTTTAACACTCCTCCTCCAGCACTGCCTCACTGTCTTAAGGTCCTCAGGCAGGTCCCCCAGCCGAACGGGAAGGTCCAAAAGGATTTGTGATAGCAACTTCAGTTCAGGCACTCTCCCTCTTTCCCGCTCTGGGCCTCTCAACCTCGCCATCACAAGCTGTGTCAGCCACTGTAATTGCACAGCCAAATAATAAGTTTCGAAATCCGGAACCGCCCATCCACCCTCCGACCGCGGGCGCTGTAAAATAGATAGGGCTACCCGGCGCCTCCCAGTACCCCATAAAAAGCCGGTGATCATTGATGTAAGTTGCTTGAACACCCGCGCCGGTATCCAGACCGGTAGGGTCGTAAAATAATAGAGCAACCGGGGGAGAGCCACCATTTTAAGTAATACAGCAAACAAATGATGGACGGAATGCTGACAATGCAAACATTCTCCCCCAGTCAAAAGATCTGGGTTTAATCCATCGTTCTTTTGCCCACTACGCCACCCCAGTTTGGACCCAGCCATATGCAAATCAGTCTTGACCCTGTGCCCCATGGGAACAGTCCAGACCGAACTGCCAGGCCAGGACCTCCCTGGACCAGAAACAAGCATCCTGGGACCGGTTTCAGGGTAAGTCACCCTTCTTCAGCCAGGCTAGCTTGAATCCAGTGGCACAGTGAGCAAGGGACCCACGTCTGGGCATACCCATCCCACTTAGGGCGAAAAGTGTTACAGCAAACAAATGATGGACGGAATGCTGACAATGCAAACATTCTCCCCCAGTCAAAAGATCTGGGTTTAATCCATCGTTCTTTTGCCCACTACGCCACCCCAGTTTGGACCAGCCATATGCAAATCAGTCTTGACCCTGTGCCCCATGGGAACAGTCCAGACCGAACTGCCAGGCCAGGACCTCCCTGGACCAGAAACAAGCATCCTGGGACCGGTTTCAGGGTATGTCACCCTTCTTCAGCCAGGCTAGCTTGAATCCAGTGGCACAGTGAGCAAGGGACCCACGTCTGGGCATACCCATCCCACTTAGGGCGAAAAGTGTTACAGCAAACAAAACTGGAATGGCATGGTGAGCAAAAAAACGATGGATTTAGGCCCAGATCTCTGTACTGGGGTGAATGTATGACATTGTTCTGCATTCTGTCCATCAACTGTTGTTTTTGCATTTGTCACCCCGAGTGGGACGGGTATGCCCAGACGTGGGTCCCGTGCTCTCCATGCCACTGGAATCAAGCTATCCTGGCTGAAGAGGGGTGAAACCCCGAGACCGGTCCTAGGATGCTTGTTTCCAGTCCAGGGAGGACCTGGCTTGGCAGTTCGGGCTGGACTGTTCCCATGAGGCACAGGGTCAAGACTGATTTGCATATGGCTGGGTTCAAACTGGAATGGCATGGTGAGCAAAAAAACGATGGATTTAGGCCCAGATCTCTGTACTGGGGTGAATGTATGACATTGTTCTGCATTCTGTCCATCAACTGTTGTTTTTGCATTTGTCACCCCGAGTGGGACGGGTATGCCCAGACGTGGGTCCCGTGCTCTCCATGCCACTGGAATCAAGCTATCCTGGCTGAAGAGGGTGAAACCCCGAAACCGGTCCTAGGATGCTTGTTTCCAGTCCAGGGAGGACCTGGCTTGGCAGTTCGGGCTGGACTGTTCCCATGAGGCACAGGGTCAAGACTGATTTGCATATGGCTGGGTTCAAACTGGAATGGCATGGTGAGCAAAAAAACGATGGATTTAGGCCCAGATCTCTGTACTGGGGTGAATGTATGACATTGTTCTGCATTCTGTCCATCAACTGTTGTTTTTGCATGTGTCACCCCGAGTGGGACGGGTATGCCCAGACGTAGGTCCCGTGCTCTCCATGCCACTAGAATCAAGCTATCCTGGCTGAAGAGGGTGAAACCCCGAAACCGGTCCTAGGATGCTTCTTTCCAGTCCAGGGAGGACCTGGCTTGGCAGTTCGGGCTGGACTGTTCCCATGAGGCACAGGGTCAAGACTGATTTGCATATGGCTGGGTTCAAACTGGAATGGCATGGTGAGCAAAAAAACGATGGATTTAGGCCCAGATCTCTGTACTGGGGTGAATGTATGACATTGTTCTGCATTCTGTCCATCAACTGTTGTTTTTGCATTTGTCACCCCGAGTGGGACGGGTATGCCCAGACGTGGGTCCCGTGCTCTCCATGCCACTGGAATCAAGCTATCCTGGCTGAAGAGGGGTGAAACCCCGAAACCGGTCCTAGGATGCTTCTTTCCAGTCCAGGGAGGACCTGGCTTGGCAGTTCGCGCTGGACTGTTCCCATGAGGCACAGTGTCAAAACTGATTTGCATATGGCTGGGTTCAAACTGGAATGGCATGGTGAGCAAAAAAACGATGGATTTAGGCCCAGATCTCTGTACTGGGGTGAATGTATGACATTGTTCTGCATTCTGTCCATCAACTGTTGTTTTTGCATTTGTCACCCCGAGTGGGACGGGTATGCCCAGACGTGGGTCCCGTGCTCTCCATGCCACTAGAATCAAGCTATCCTGGCTGAAGAGGGGTGAAACCCCGAAGCCGGTCCTAGGATGCTTCTTTCCAGTCCAGGAGGACCTGGCTTGGCAGTTCGGGCTGGACTGTTCCCATGAGGCACAGGGTCAAGACTGATTTGCATATGGCTGGGTTCAAACTGGAATGGCATGGTGAGCAAAAAAACGATGGATTTAGGCCCAGATCTCTGTACTGGGGTGAATGTATGACATTGTTCTGCATTCTGTCCATCAACTGTTGTTTTTGCATTTGTCACCCCGAGTGGGACGGGTATGCCCAGACGTGGGTCCCGTGCTCTCCATGCCACTGGAATCAAGCTATCCTGGCTGAAGAGGGTGAAACCCCGAGACCGGTCCTAGGATGCTTCTTTCCAGTCCAGGGAGGACCTGGCTTGGCAGTTCGGGCTGGACTGTTCCCATGAGGCACAGTGTCAAGACTGATTTGCATATGGCTGGGTTCAAACTGGAATGCCATGGTGAGCAAAAAAACGATGGATTTAGGCCCAGATCTCTGTACTGGGGTGAATGTATGACATTGTTCTGCATTCTGTCCATCAACTGTTGTTTTTGCATTTGTCACCCCGAGTGGGACGGGTATGCCCAGACGTGGGTCCCGTGCTCTCCATGCCACTGGAATCAAGCTATCCTGGCTGAAGAGGGGTGAAACCCCGAAACCGGTCCTAGGATGCTTCTTTCCAGTCCAGGGAGGACCTGGCTTGGCAGTTCGGGCTGGACTGTTCCCATGAGGCACAGTGTCAAGACTGATTTGCATATGGCTGGGTTCAAACTGGAATGGCATGGTGAGCAAAAAAACGATGGATTTAGGCCCAGATCTCTGTACTGGGGTGAATGTATGACATTGTTCTGCAACTGTTGTTTTTGCAACCATTTTAAGTAAAGCCACTCGGCCCGCCACCGATAATGGCAGCGTGCTCCAAAACTCAAAACTGCCCATCAGCCCTCTTATCGCTCTGAGCACATTCCCCTCTAACAATTCCGCCCTTTCATGATAAATCTGAACCCCCAGGTACGGGAGGCATCCGGTTTCCCATCGCACTCCTGCCACCCTCTGAAATTCCCCTCTGCTATTGTCTGTCGGGAATAGACAAGACTTGGACCAGTTAACTCTGAGGCCAGATACCTCTCCTAATTCATGCAGTAGTGCCTTTGCCCCCTCTAGTGCTCGCTCCGTATCCACCAGAAACAGGAGTAAATCATCCGCATACAAGGCAATATGGTGGGTCTGGTCCCTCACTTGTAGGCCCCGATAATACCCCCCAGTTCTAGCCTTCGCCGCCAAAGGTTCCATAGCCAATGCGAATAGGAGCGGGGACAACGGGCATCCCTGCCTCGTACCCCGGCTCACTTTGCATGCCTCAGATATCACCCCGCCCGTCCTAACTCGTGCCGTGGATGACTGATACAATAACACCGTCCATGCGGTAAACGCGTCTCCCAACCCGAAGCCCACCATGACATGGAACAGATACGGCCATTCTAAATTATCGAATGCCTTTTCTATATCAACGGCAAACACTGCGGCAGTATCCTTCGCATAAGTGTCTGATCCAAGCACCTGCAGTAAGCGCCGGATATATAAGGCCGTGTTGCGTGCCGGAATAAAGCCGGCTTGGTCACAATGAATCAAGGTCGGCATGTGTGGCAATAGCCGAGTGGCCAAAATGCGACTTAGTATCTTGTAATCCGTGTTAAGCATGGAGAGCGGGCGATACGCTGCTCTATCCCACCCTGGCTTTCCTGGCTTAAGTAGCGGGATAATAACCGCTTCCCTCATGGAGGTCGGGAGGTGGCCCAGGCATCTGGCCTCGTTATATAATGCCACTATGTGCGGAGCTAGGAGTTCAGAGTAGGTTAGATAAAATTCAATCGGGAGGCCGTCTGACCCCGGTGTCTTGTTCCGTGCCATGTGTTTAATTGCCGCCCGCACCTCTCTCAATTCAATATCTCCTCCCAATGCCTCCGCCTGCTCATCATCCAATCGCGGGAGCTGCAGCCTGCGCACAAACTCGGCCTAGTCCCCTTCTGTAGCGGGCGTCTTACTCCTGTATAGTTCCCTGTAAAACTCATAGAACAACCTGTTGATGCCCTCTTGTGTAAAACAGGCTTCCCCCCGATCATCCCTGATCTCTAATATCGGCGTCCCTCTGCGTGACGGGCTAGCTAACCATGCCAACAATGCTCCCGAGTTGTCCCCCTCAACATGGGTCCGGGCAAGATAAGCTTTATAGTCAAAGAAGCGCAAGCGCTCTACCTGTCCTGCTACCCCCTCTTTTGCCTCCAGCAGCTCTGCTTGTTTGTCAGGTCTCCCAGGTCGGTCCCTTTCCACCTCTCTCAGCCGCCGTTCCGCTTCTGTTACTTCTGTCAACAGTACCTTCCTCACCCCAACCGTCTCAGCAATACAGCGGCCCCGGATCACCGCCTTAAAGGCATCCCATTCCACTAGGGGCGTGGAAGCAGTTCCTCCGTTATCCCCAAAATATTGCGTGATAGCTTCTCCCACAACCTCGCGGTATACCTGGTCCTCCAACGCCTCGGGGCGCAGGCGCCAGGTCGGTATCCTAGCCCGGACTCGTGACCACTGCATCCAAAGCAAGACAGGGTTATGGTCAGAAAGAGTCCTAGCCAAATATTCGCTCCCCTGCACTCCTGCATGTATGTCCGGTGTACATAATAACGCATCCAACTGCACATGAAGGTCATGCAGGGCAGAAAAATATGAATAATCGCGCTCCTCCGGGTGTTGAGCCCTCCAAGTGTCCACTCGCTGCCAATTACGCCTCGCCAATCTTGTGTGTGGGGGCAGTGGATAGCGGGGGGTGTTCGCGATCCAATAAAACATCTGAGACGCAGTTAAAGTCCCACCCCAATAGCACCGAACCCGTGAGATAAGGAGCCAGTTTCCCAGATAAATGCGAGAGAAATGACGGCTGTTCCATGTTAGGTGCATAAATGCTCCCTAGTGCTATATCTCGCCCATCCAGTTTCCCAAGGACCACCACATACCGCCCTTCTGGGTCTATAAGCTTTTCCCTGCATAGAAAGGGCACCCCCGCTCTGACCCAAATTAACACCCCTCGGGCAAAAGCAGAGTAGGTTGTGTAAAACAATTGACCTCGCCACCTTCGCTGTAATGCCGCACCCTCCTGCGCCTGTAGGTGTGTTTCCTGTAAGAAAGCTATGTGCACTCCTCTCCGCACCAGGTAGGCATGCAGCTTCTGACAGCGCCACATAGAGTGCATACCCCGCACATTCCATGATAAACACTTCAAGTTATTGGTCAATCCCATCCCCGCCATACAAAACAATCAGTACTAGAAGAAAATGTGATGACATGCCTGGCCCCAACCCTCCCCGAAACTAAAGAACATACCAAACTCCCCCACCCAAGGACAGCTACTCTGAAACTGGTATCCATTCAAACCCCAAAAAGAAACACACAAATTCCTCTGTCAGCTACAGAGGAGCTGGGGCACGCAGCTGGCTTGGATCCCTGCCCTCCATGCGCATCAGCCCCCTCGGAAAGAAAGCATCCCCAGCCCAGTCTCAGCAACCCCTTATGGTCGATAAACAAACAAGGTTTTACTGTTCACTCTCGACAGTCCATCTTCTCATCCAATGAAGCCATCCGCCGTCTGTGCTGTTAACTCTGGCATACGTCCCCCGCTACCCATTGTAGTGTCCGAGTCAGTACCCGCTGAGTTCCCGGTTGTGCCCGCTTCTTCAGTCGACACTGCAGCTCGATCTTGCGCCAGTGCCACCACTGCCTGCAGGGCTTCCACTATCTCCCGTGCCGTCTGTGAGTCCGTGGGCTTCTTCCGGGTCCTATTGCATGGCCGTCTGCGGGGGCCCCTCAGTCCACTCGCGTTCCCAGCCCGTGTTCCCTCCGGATTCTCACCTCTCGGCGCCTCCTTTCTATAGGACTCAAGCCAGTCCCATGTCTCACCCGGAGAGTCCATGTAATGCGAGGTGCCATCAAGGAGTATGTGCAGCCGTGCTGGGAACATCAAAGAGTACTGCAGGCCCTCATCTCGAAGCTCCTTTTTCACTGCCAGGTAGGAGGCCCGTTTGCGCTGCACCTCCAACGTGTAGTCGGGAAACAACCTGACCCTGGCATTGTCCATTGCAAAGGGCCCCCCCATTCGCGCTTTCTGTAGGAGCAAATCCCGGTCCCAAAAATGCAGAAGGCGAGCCACCACCGGTCGCGGCGGTCTTCCAGGGGCCAGCGGCTTAGCCGGCACTCTGTGTGCTCTTTCAAGTGATTAAAAGGCCGTGAGACCCTCCGGGGCTATGAATGTTCGAAACCAATCCTCCAGAAAGGCCACCATGTCGTCTCCTTCCGCCCCCTCGGGCAAACCCACCACTCGGACATTGTTCCTGCGATTGCGCACCTCCGCATCCTCAGCTCTCTGTTCAAGCACATTTACTCTGTCCGTCAAAGCCTTCAGCTGCTGTGTCACTTCGAATTGTGTCGGTGCCAATTCCGCGATGGCGGTTTCATTCTTCTTTACCTTCTCTGGCAATTTCCTATGCTCATCTCGTAGTAGACCAAGCCCTACAGCCACCGTGCTGATGTCTTGGTGGAGCGTCGCTTTAGTGTCCGCTATTGCCTCAAGTATTTATTGAAATTGCGCTTGCATCCGCTCATCCGGGGGCGGCTGAGACTGAGATGCAGGTTCATCGTCCTGTTCCAGGGGTGCGCCGGCTCCCCGGCCCTTGGGTTTGCGATCCGCTCTCCCCCCGGTTTCACCCATCGCTGGCCCCACTCGCTCACTGGTGTCGCCCAGCCTCCAACTTCCACGCGCCAGCCGCAGCAGGCGGCGTCACGTCCCCTAAGCTCAATGTCCGTGCCTCCTGGTAGGGATGATCACCCCCGGGTCTTCGCCTTTTGAGTAACCCGAGATTACTCAGGGGATTACTCGATCCGTTCTTCACCCCCTGTGGTCGTTATTGGGCCCTCGACGGGGGACCACACCAAAGGAGGGCACCCACGACAGTGGCTCACAGTCAGAGGTCCGCTCTCTCCAGCTATTAGCAGTGGGTCTCCAGTTCGGGGAAAACTAAGCTGCTCAGCCACTCCTCGCGGTGCTCCAAGGCCTCTCCGGCAGTACTCTCTATGCGCGCTGTTTAGGCCTCCGCGCCAGCACCACAACGCCGTGGGTTATCTCTTCCCTCCACAGCGCGGTCCCGCGTCTGCTCTCCCACTTGAGTCCCCCCCTGTCGAGCCACACAACCATAGGGCCCAGCGCAGCGGGCCCCAGCTCATCCAGCTACCCCTCACAGTGCTCCAGGAACATTACGGCATGGTCATCTGTATATGTCTCCCAGTGTCCCTCAAAACCAACAGACCGGCAGTGCCCCGAGCGTCTACATTCTACTACTCCGCCCATCTGCTGCACCACTGCTGGGCTCTCTTCTCAAGGCAACCTGCCCCTGATTCACCGCTCGGTCTGATGATCTCTCGGCTGTCTCAAACCTCCAGTGGGTCCGCCGCTGTGCCTATCAGGCCCACAATGCCGTGACGCAGGGCGGGATCACTCGCCTCCAAAGCAATAGATCAGACCGGCGTTGGCCCCCTGCTCAACATAGCGCCCGCAGATCGGCACCGCAGGGCGCCGCTATGGGTGGCTCCGCTTTAATTCTGATTCCCTGAGCAATACCTGCGCGTAGCAAGTGGGCGCTTCAGCTGCGCAGCATCTCTACAGGCGCCGCCATTGTGTGCAGCCATGCGTCTTCAGGGCAGCGCCCCCCGTGCCATCGTCAAGCTCCTGGCGATTCTCCGTTCGGCGCTCACTCTGGGGAGCCCCACAGCAGTTCCAGGCCCCCGCGGCCCCACGACGGCACCACCCCGGACTCCGATGCTGCCCTGCAGGCCGGGGTCCGCCCGCTCTCAGAGTGACGGAGCAGTCCCGCGCCGGCTCCCCGAATCCTTACCGATTGGCACTACAGGGCATTGCTCGCCCAGGCGACCCCCTGCTTCCACCTCCGGGGCAACCGCTGTCCGTGTCGGGGCACTGCTCAGCCGCGCAGCTACATCTCATTCGCCGCCATCTTAAGCCTCTGCGCCGTCGCAGGGTAGTTCTCCCTTCTGCACCTCCGGTGTGGCCCCAGTCGTGCCGTCGGGTCGCAAAAACACTGTCCAGGACCCCACGCCTCACTGCAATCGTCTGCAGAGTGAGACCGGGGCCAGGGCGCCAATTAATGCAGGATTACGGCGAGGCTGGTGCGGAGCTCGTCGCTCACGCGTCCTCCATCGGCTCCGGCCAAGCCACGCCCCCTTCCAGGAACCTACCATGAGGCTCCTGGTATTTGGCTCTGGCACCCCTATTGTGCCGCGCAGAGGTACCCTTCTGTACCCATCTGCTTCCAGATCACCCTGTAACTCCGCCTGCAACACAAACGAAAACATTACAACATTCCATGTACCTTGCCTGCCCCCCCCCCCATGCCGGGTAAGCGGTAGGGTGGGAGAAGGCGTGTCCGGCGCAACAGAGGACGACAGGATGGCGGGAGAAGACATATATATGCTCCCCCATTCCTCGGCACGCCGGAAGTGACGCGCCTAGCACGCCAGGGGCAAAAGGAGGGGGGGGTGGACTCCTCCCTGAGTCCCGGCATTGGAGGGGGGTGGGATAGTGCCCAAATGGCACTAGAGGGCCGCCCTCTTAGGATGGCCCCCTGCGTGGGCCGCGGGCAGCCGCATAGTGCCATTATTGGCAACATACCCCACCCACATAACCACAGAGCATGCATGCTAAATAAATAAATACACAACACAACTTTTGTTTGGGAAAATATTGCTGCAGGTTTATTCCATACAAAAGTATGCAATATGGTGGGTTATCTTACGGGCGATCCAAGGGCAGGCAGCTGTAACCAACCTATGCTGCCCTGCCCGCCTGATGAGCCAAGGTGGAGAACCCAATCAGTGCTACACCTTATGGGGTGATCCTCTTTCCGGATCACGTGACACATTGGTCCCTCATTACTCACGCCCCTTTCAGGGCGGAGCGAAGCAAGGCAAGCCCTGCGGTTGTTCAGGCCCACAACCGCCCGAAGGACTAATGGGGCGCCGACGCTGTTTTCCAGGAACCTACCATGAGGCTCCTGGTATTTGGCTCTGACACCCCTATTGTGCCGCGCAGAGGTACCCTTCTGTACCCATCTGCTTCCAGATCGCCCTGTAACTCCACTACAGCTCTGGAGGCGGCCCCCGTCGTCGCCAGAGCCCCACACCAAAACAGCTATATTCTCACCTGCAACCTGCTTTCTAGGGCCTCCTGCATGTTCCAGTGGAACGTGTCCATGACCCCTGTGACAAGTGCACTCCATGTTTGTCAACTTAACCTTAGGCGTACGCCTGGATGGCCCGTGCCTCAATGAACCCAAAAAAAACCTTAGAACTGTAAACTGGGACCTCCCAGCTAATGTAGGCTCCAACCTTCTGTAACTTGTAGTTGCAGTACTTCTAGCACTGTATGTGCCTTAACACCTGTGTCCCCAATTTATGGGACAGCAGCCCACTTGTTAGGTGACCTCACCCACAACCAGCCTGTCTACTTTGGCTATCAGGGCGAGAAGCGTCTATGCTTAACTGAGGCAACTGTAACCTGCCCATGGGGCAGAGTGCACATATTTTGTTGGGGTTGACCCGACAGTTGCACAGTTCTCTCTGATTGCTAAATCATGGTGAACAGGAATGTTCATAACTAGCAGTATGTGACCACGAGCAAGTGTGTCCTCAAGCACTTAGGCGAAATTCCCATAAGGAATAAAGGATACAAGCTGTTTTGTTCCCTCTGGAGTAACCCCCTAGGCTTCCCAGGTTCATGATTCTGTCTGATTTAAACCCGTGTGCACTGTCTGCAATATAGTGCCTAACATTCAGGATTGACTAAGCCCTTGTTTAACCCCCGTACTAACCTATTTCCAAAATGGGGGTTCCCACTGCCAACCGTGTGCCACCAAGCAGTGGAAAATTACCCGGTCTGTTGAATTTGAATTCTTTCTTGTTTTTTGAATACTGGACGTGCCAAATGTTCTCTTTATATAGTACCTTTTGTGCTTGACACCTTGTTTCCCCAATTGTTGGGACAGCAGCACCCTATGTTGGCTGCCAGCGTCCCCAACCAGCCTAGCTAGTCCAGCTATCCGGGCGGGGCATTAGAGCTTAACTGAAGCAACATGGAGCCTACCCTTTGTTCTAGGATGCACTTACTTCGCCATGTTGACCAGTCATTGCACAAACCTTCTTGGTTGCTAAACCCTAGTGAACACCCTAATAGGGTCACATCTGGTTTGAAAGAGTATATGTATTGTGCCCACTATTAGCGCCACCGCACCCTTTCGTGGAGTGACAACTGACGCAGTCCACCCTGCAGCTGACCCTGTTGCTTAATACGGCCCCTTAATGCCCTTGCCTGTCATTCAACGACCCTGGCAACATAATGCCCAGCAGCTTGGTGAAGAGGATTTTTGATCCCAGCGTACCAGTCTGTGTTGTAGACTGCCTTCATGGGGGCTCCAGTTCGTGTGAAGTGTGTGTCACTGTCCTGGCTAGGCCAATAAAACACCGCCCGCCCTGGACATACCTCTACAGCGAATGGCCCTACACAGCCATAAGACCAGGGATACACATATGTTAAACCTCTTTACCTGCACCTTGAAAGGGAATGCCAAATGTACCTATAATTGTCAGCCATACCTTTGCCCCAGCAATTCTTGACACGATATGTCAGCGCAGGTAGAAGACAAGGGATGTCCGGCCTACCTTACTTTCACTCTTACAATTCGCTGTGTATAGTGCTTGATGGACTATGACCTAATTGTGTCTTTGTGAAGCGCGCGTGCCCCCGGGGCATGATGTCGCTGAATAACCGATGTATGTTACTCACTCGCTGATACTTATGTACCGCTAACTGCCCTCACTTAGGTTGAGGGAATGCTGACTGCTTCCTAAGGACTGTGGACTTACTGCTCCAACCCAGTTTGACCCCAAAACTTTTGGGACAACCTAAGTAGTAACCATGCCCTTCCTGGTACGTCTCTCCAGCGTTGGCTATCAACTTATTTGGGACACAGGTCGCAGAAGATGCCCCTTCCAATCTGTGGTTCTAGCCCATAAAAGGATAACCCAGGGGGCAGACAAGTCTGTGGGAACCGGAGGGGAACAATATGTGCAAATACCTGCCCTTTCCTGAATATTGGGAAATGCCAAAGGTCTATAATACCTTGTCGCCATCTGTGCTATAACGCAGTGTTTACCAAACTTTTTTGAACCGCTGCACCCTTGTTAGATGACAACTACCACAACCCGCCTGCTGCCCTGGCTAAAGCGTGGGTGAATATGGCTTAACTGAAGCGGCCTGTAACCTGCCCTTGTTTACAGAGGGCACATTTTAGCTGCATCGACCAGACATAGCGAGACGAGACGAGATTGCAAGCCCCACTCCCACACAACTAAAATTAAACCTAGTCCATCAGGGGCCAAGGCCTTGCCTTTGCCCTCTGTGGTGATACCTGGACTGCTAAGACAGGGCGTCATGAGGTCACACATTCATGTGTACCCGTTCCTCTTGTGCTACCCGCTGGGGGATTATTCAGGCATATGGAAATTGTGCTAAACTCTCGCTTACTACACTGCTGAGTGAGCCCAATGCATTCACAAAATTCCTTTGCAATTTCCGTTTCTGACTGCACTTGGAATGGGATTGCAAGCCCCGACCCCACATAACTGAAAATTAAACCTATTACATCCGGGGCCATGGCCTTGTCTTTGCCCCCTGTGGTGGGATCCGAACTGCTAATACAAGTATCAATGAGGCCAATTAGTGGTCTGACCCCATGGCCCACCCAGCTTATTGCACCGCAACCCACTTGTTAGATGACAACTTCCACAACATGCCTGGCTGTCCTGGCTATAGGGCGGGTGATTTTTGCCTCTCATGAGCAACTTGTAACATGTCCTTGTATACAGGGTGCACCTACTCTGCTGCATCGGCCAGACATTTGTGCAGGCAGTTTTGTTAATGAACTGTGGAGAACAAATGAATGGTGTCCCTCTGGTTTTTGTGACTGTATGTCTATTGTGCCTCTTCCACTGGGTGCCCTGATATGATTTGGTTGTGAAGCCACCACCGCTGGGAGACTACTATGCCCCCTATCCGTGATACTTGTATTAGATCAATAAGTGTAATAAAATTATATGTACGACCTTCGATAGATGAGGGCTTCAAGGAATGCCTGCTCTCTTGAGGGGGAATGATGCACAGTAGAACGGGTGGCCCTTAACGTTACTCACGCCTGCATATACTATGCTCAGAACAGGCAACCCTTGCCCTCTAATCCCCTGTGTTCTTGTCTGGCATTCTTTTATGCCCACTATACAACGCAATAATGCTCTACTTGGTCATAATGACCCAAAAGACACCTCAATCCCGCAGAGACAGGGTGGGGTAGCTAACCTGCCCCCAACTCTGCGTAAACCATCAATTATACGCCGAAGAATAATTTTTGTTTGGGAAACCCCCCGAAAGATATATCACTCCGCTTTGGTCCCAGATAAAATAAGCAGGCATTTCTTATTCTGGACCACCTCTAAACATCTCCAAGGTTGGTCAGCTGATCAACACGACACTGCCAGTATGCACAATGTGACTGGCTCTACTTGGCCAGAAAGACAGACCAGCAGAGGCACCTTTGAGATCTGCTGACCTGCCCCAAGCATTTTCCATTTTGCCCGACAACCAACCCTCACTGAATGAAGTTAACACCTGGAGCTGGACAATAAAGTGTTTTACCTAGTGCTTCAGACCATGCTTTGTTATCTCAGCGCTGTGACTGGCAGGTGCTACCCTATGTATGTGTTTACGGTCCTTGCCGCAGAAGGAGGAAAGGAGACCAAGTGGCATTGACATTGACTCCACCAAACATAACAAGTGTATTTGTGCCCACTTCACCCCACGAGGTATCCTGACGTTGATTAACAGGTGTTTATTGCCAGCTTAATGGAACTCTTTTTATCGACCTCGGAAGGATGAAAGGCTGAGTGGGTCTGCCGGGATCTGCACCTGGGCCCTGAGGTCACACCAGACCCCTGCAGTGAGTGCCCTAGTCGGCTAGCCACTAGCCACATTCATAACAGGGAACTAATGCATATGTATCCCTAAAGCTGGGAATGTCCAAGCGTGCTGCGCTCCAACCTACCGAATAAGAATTATCTGCACTGGCAGGTTGGGGAGGAAGTACAGGTGAGAGACAAGGAGTCATTAAACTAACGGCACTCTTGGTAGCGCCCGACAATGGTGTTACTTGCAGTTAAAATAAAGGTCCAAACCCATCATTCACATGTCCTGACCACATGTCTCCCCTAAGGTGAGAAAGCTGACCCCATTTTTGCCGAGCCCCGGCCAGAACCGACAACCGTTTTTCCATCCGTCAAACGTCGCAGCATTCATCCAATAAGACATTGAGAGGGCAACATGCCTGACCCCTGGTGGCACAAGGACCTTGTTGGCCACCCAGCGAAGTATTTGCTCAATGCAATAAATACAAATACAAGCCCTACTCTTCCTGCATTGTCCCTTTATTCAAACGGCACCAAGGATGTATGCCTTGGCCTATGTCTGCAAAAGTCGCCCAACAGCACAAGTTGGCCTTCATAAACCTAGTGTTCTGGCCCCAGCTTTGAAAACTTGTCCATGTTACCTCGTAAATATTGTCCCCTCTAGGGGACTGGAACTGCATTCTCCTAGGGGCAGTTTAATTGTCCCACTCACTGTAACTGTGTGAGGCCCAATGCCCCCTGCGGCACTGGCGGCAGTTTTTTGGAGGATCTGCTTTCTCATGTCCCCGCCGCACGCTGAGGTCTGAAAATAGTTATATGAAAGACAAGACCTAAAAAATAGTTCCAAAACGAAATAAAAGAACATACCGAAATGTTCTATCCCCGTTCAGCCAAAGTAGCCACAGTGCCACCGAGTGGCCTTAGCTCCTTACAGCACCATCGCAGAGCAAACTCTGTTCACCGCGGACTATTCTATCGGCACCACACTGCCGGCAACGCCAAGCCAATCAAAATTCGCTTCCGGGGTCACGGCACCTACGCCGGAAGTGGCCAGGCTCACACCAAACCTACTAACGCTCAGTGAGAATCATCGGCAGGATACACACGTCTCTTCTCATCACTCATCCTCGGCTACTCGTCCTTGCCCTCAGCATAGTGTGACCAGGATTTTAAAGCCAAAACCGGGACAAAATTAGAAGAACACTACAGTTTACTTCCCGGGTGCACAGAATGACCGCGCTAATCACCATAAATTTACAGACAAGGCAGTAAGGGCATAAGCGAAATGCACTTTATAAAGCCAGTATCATGCCTGTTAATTACCTTACTTTCTTATAACAGCTGCCAACTATACCTGCTTTATAAAACCTACAAAAAAGGCACCTAACACCATTTACACCAATATCGCTCTAAAATTCGGGGCCAGTTTCAGCTGGCATGCGACACACGAAACATTTCCATTCAGCCGTTACAGTGCCTTTGATCCTTATCACTGATAACATTGGCAGGCACAGTACTAATCTACTTCGAGACGCAAGCCTCTGCGTCATAACCGACCCGAGAGCCCAAGTGGTCAGCCCAGGGTTCGGGGAGCCGCCATTGCGGCTCGAAACATGGAAAACCACCCAACACGCTGCACTCTTCCCCTGCTGGGAACATGCAGCGCATGGCACCCCCTAACGCGCCGCCAGACTGGATGCCGGAACAAGCGATGGAGCTCCCGCGACAGCACCCCCCTACCACCCGAGCCCCCCAGGAGGGCACGAACCGCTGTACTAAGGGGGAAGTGGCCGTTGAGCAGGTACGATCCCTGATACGCGACAAGGCCAAAAAGGGACACGCAGCCTGTAGGGGCCCGGCCCGGCCCCGTAGCAGCCGAGGTGGCGGCGCGGACCACAATAGTGCCTAATTGGGGCTTTCATGGAGAGCGCTCTGTTCCCCGCTGTGGATGTGCTTCACCAGAGCCAAGAAACCATCTGCATGTTCCACATCGGCAGTCCCTATCCTCAATTGGAAAATAAACAAACTCAGCATCACTAATTATTTTAAGGGGAGTTATATCATTGTTGAGGAATCGAACAATGTTTAGTCTGTAACGTTGATAAATATAGGTCCTATCCCCGCGCCCGCCCGGCGAATTGCTGGATAACGAGCACGCAGCGGAGGGGGAAGGAGGAGCAAGCGGCCCCCGCTGCTCTTCCCCCCCACCCCATCCTGCCTGCACCCGCACCGACTCCGCTGCACAGTCAACCATATTTTGAGTTGAACTATTGCCCTGCGGCATCCCGACTTAAATGCCTTGACTGTGCTTTTCGTGCTGCCGATATATATATTGAGGTAAGTGTAATCTACTTTGTACAGCAATCATAACTCTGTTAACTTCTGTGAAAGACAATCTCTGGAATGCTGTCGGCTCCTTCCACTTGCCACACCCCGTCACCTCCAACGCCTCGGAGGCACGGAGATCGAAGCTTCCGCCAAAGGAAACGACCACCCGGCGAACCACAAACCAGCTGTGAGGATGGGGAAAGCACGCCGGCCCCCCCTACGTGCTGACCCCATTGCTCCCTTGGCAAAATTGGCAGGCCCAACCCCCTCTTAAGGTTAGCTCCAGCAGCCGCCCAGGACGAGAACAACCGATGCCTGAGCCCTTCCCTGGCCACAATGTGACATGGCTCCAGGAGCAGACTGCCACTACCCAGCGCCCCGCCTCCCTTTTCCAGAAGCCCCTGTAAGTCCTCAAGAAGGTAAAATTAAATGTTTCACTCACCCAATTGGCCCGAATGAAGACTTAAAAGCTGTTCGACCAACGAAACCTTAACCACTGGGGCATCGATCACAAGCAGGCCACTACCCTGCAACGCTGCGGCTGCCGTAAAACTGTTGCAATGTAACCAGAAAAACCCCACTGCAACCGCACTTAAAACCCATATTGTGGCCGGCCCTTTTATGCATTGAGCGGGCCCTACATCCGAGCCCGTTTGAGGACTACACAAAATTTTGCCACACAGTAAACACAAGGACCCCGCACAGCTGCAGATTTTCAACCCCGATATCGTTAAAAAAAATGCAAGAGGCATGTTCCGTCCGGGAAAGTAGGACCTCCGGTAATTTCGAACCCCCTGAAACATCGCTGACAGCGCTACACCCCATCAGGAATGCGTGCCCGGCAGCTACCTGCGGTGGTTAGCACACACTGGGCCTGTTCTGCCAGCGGTTCTCCTGGAGACAATCAGCCGAGTAACTGCCTCCAAACGGAGGGGGGGGGGGGTTGGGGTTAGGGCTAGCGGAGCACCAGCCACGAAGCCCCAACCACCACAACCAAAGACGCACGCTAGCTCGAGCGTCACGCGACCGCCGCACCAGACACTGATCACAGCGATGAGTGTGAGGGCCACTCGCTCGCTGCATGCAGCAACCCCCATGCACTCACCTCGAAAACCGAAGAGGCCGGCCAACAACGCAACGCATCCGCACCACACGACGAAGGATGCACGTGGATGCAGCCACCACACCGCCGACGCCAGAACAAATGGTGACGGCGTGTCCGGCGCAACAGAGGACGCCAGGATGGCGGGAGAAGACATATATACCCTCCCCCATTCCTCGGCGCGCCGGAAGTGAAGCGCCTAGCGCGCCATGGGCAAAAGGGTGGGGACTCCTCCCTGAGTCCCGGCATTGGAGGGGGGGTGGGATATTGCCCAAATGGAACTAGAGGGCCGCCCTCTTAGGATGGCCCCCTGCGTGGGCCGCGGGCAGCCGCATACGTACAACACGTATCAGTAGATGTGCTGGTCTGTATGTGTATGATTAGGTTTCTACCTATGGACCGATGCATTTGTACGTGTGCTAATTAATAACAACATGACAGGTGTGTTGTGTGTGGAGTAGATAGTACCATATTTTTACGTATATGTGTGCAAGGCAAGGCTGACGGCTTCCTGACTGGCCTGTATGTACGCGAGAGAGCTGTCGGCATGTATGTCTGCGCGCATTGCGCGTGAATGTGGCGGGTCACAGTTAATCTGGTTTTTGTGAGGTTTCCTGAACCCCACTTCTCTAGCCTTGGCTTTCCTTTGTGCAGATCTCTGTTTTCATAGATGTTAGTGCAATTGTTTCAGTGCATCTGAACAGGGATGCATCTCCCAGAGTGCACCCCTGTGTTAAAGAAAGGTGTCCAGGTGCCAGTGCACCTTCTGGTAAAACTAAAGATTACAATCAGCTTTGTGCCACCCTAAGCTTGAATGCGTGTTTGTATTTGGATATATAAATTGTGCATAACACGTCTCTTTGTAAGGACCGCATGTTTGGTGTATTGCCTTTGTCTTTTATACAGAGCTTTCTAGCCGTGGCTCTAGGCGCTGTAATAACTGGTGGCACTCATTTAGCGACCCCGAAAATAGAGTGGATCTGTAAGATTCAAATCTGTGGCCTTTGTGTTACTTACAAGCCGTGAAATTGGATGTTATTTAATATTAATTAATTGTAAATTAAATATGGAAATTGTGTGATTAATTTTAGGTGTTTGTTGTGGGGTTTATAGGGGTAAAGGGTGGGAAGTAATTTGTGTTTAATTAATTAATAATTAGTTGTTAATTAATATTAATTGATAGTTAATTAGGGTAATTGTTTATTTTTTGTGGTGAGGGTTTTACTTTTATTTGGGGTAAAGTGTGGGGATTAAATACATTTTACTTACTTTATAATTAGTTGTTTAATAGTAATAGTCTTTTAATTGAAAATAAGTTTTAATTGTGGAATTATTTTTTTTACAGTTTAATTTTAGCTGTGGGTTGTGGGGATTATAGGGGTGAAGTGTGGGAAGTTAATTAATTTTTATTAGTTTCAATTTGTTTTTTAATTAATAATATTTATTTAATTGGTAATTAATTATGTTAATTATGGAAGTACATTCTTGTTTAAATTTAGATGTGGGTTGTGATTTGTGTGGTGTTATAGTGTAGGAATTAAAAAACAAAAATGATGTAATTCATGTTTTTGTTTCTAAATATTTTCTAATTAAATTATTTGTTTGAAGTTTATTTTTTATTTAATATAATATTTGTAGGTATTTGTCATATGTAATTTACATTATAATATGTTTTTATTTTTTTATTTCTAATATGAAATATATGCCCCCGCGCAATCTTATGACTACATCGAACTCACACTTTCCACCACTGATCTGGCAGAGAATCTTCTTGCGTTGGAATATCGAACCTGCCCCCCTCCTACCTCATTCATACAGTTCAGACGCACGCAAACAATTACAGTGGGTGGGACAATTGACACCTTAGAGCGAGGGACATCCTTAGAAGCAGTCGATTGACTACAGACAGTTCCCCATTCACACACGGACCTAAGTACTTCTACCTTAAGCACTATGTGTAACCCTCATAACCTCTCATCCCACCCCGACGTACATGAACTAGCAACGATCATTCCGGGGAAGAAGGGCCCAAGTTACCATCCTGAAACATCACAGAGGACCCATGAGACAGGATCATGCACATCGCTAGATCACACTGAGATGCCCGATCCCCTGATGTTGTCAAGCCAGAAACCACCGAAAAACAACTCTAATTTTACCATGGTCCCAAACCCAAATAAGTTAAAGATTATATAATGGAACGTAGCAAGTTTAAATTATAAACTCCTACTCCCTCACTGGAATGAACTGATAGAGGGATTTGATATCTGCATCTTCCAGGAGACTTGGAGTTTGGTTCCACTATACAAAACAGGCTATGTTTGCTTCTGCATTCCAGCTACCACCGTGGGGAGAGGGCGTCCTTCAGGGGGATTGATTGTTTGGGTGAATATTGCTCTATGCTGCCGAACTGTTATGCACCCAATCCTAAGCCCCGATATCCTGAGACTTACCATCAAGGGCCCTAGGGGTGGGGACATCTTAGACTTATTCAATGTCTATATTAGAGGGACTAAGGGGGGGCAGCCCATCGCCTACTGTCACGATATTAGAACAAGCCATATCCAGCTGCTCGCCCCGTGCAAGAATTCTGATCGCAAGCGATTTAAATTGTACCTTTGAGCTCAGAGGACATGACAGTAAATGGGATGTCCCGCCACTTAATATACCCCCCGTCAAAAGATGGACCCACTTAGCAATCCAACTTAACGCGTTCACGACAGAGTTCGGCCTGAGGGCAGCTAATGGTAGAACTCCTTCGGACACCCAGGGGGTAAACACCTTTAACAGAGTCAGTTGTCCCTCACGCATCGACTACATCCTAATCGATGTAAAACTCTGGGACAATACGACTGACATGTTCGTGGGCACCACGACTGACAGTGATCACAACCCCCTATGCATGACTATGAAGAACCCATGGGCTTTACCACCCCACCCTCAGCTTAGTCGGGCCTCAAATTTTATCACTGATATCGTCCCCTCTAACTGTAAAAGACATCTAAAGTGGAACAAGGTCTCTTTGCAAGATTCCAACTTAGGGGGCATTCGGGAGGTCTTGTCCACGAACACAGTAGAGCTCCAGGCCGCACTCGCGGACACAGGCGAGTGGGCAGCAGTCCCTACCATCCATTCTCGCACAATAGAACAACTGAGCTCTTATTTTCAAGTACCTAGCAGGCATAGCAAACCGCGTGTCCCTCCAAAAAATCAGCACCCATGGTACACTAAGAACTGCTGGCTCAAAAGACAGGCCCTATCCCTAGCAATCAGAACTAAAAACTGCCCCCTGGTCAAAACGGCTAAGAAGGAATACAGGGCTGCCCTGCACAAAGCAAAGATCGAGTGGGATGAACTGCACTGGCAGGAACTGAAGAATGCGAGTCTTGGAAAAAACATGAACCAATTTTGGTCATTAGTGAGCCGGGGCAACAGCAGGGAATTAGGCACTCTGCCCAACCACATCACAAGCCAAGACTGGCATGACCATTTCGGGAAACTGTATTCCACTTCAGAGGACGGATGTCTGGAGGAGCCATACGGCCCCATAGACGTCTCTCCAGTAGGGAATACTAGCGATCCCTTCTCGCTGGTCGAAATAGAGGCAGCAATTAAGAAGTTAGTCCCTGCCAAAGCTCCTGGACCAAACGGCCTCCCAGGAGACCTATTTCTCGCTGACCCCAGAGGTTGGTCGCGTTACTTCCAGCTACTGCTCAATGCTATAGCCACTGGTTGCCCAGTCCCAGAATCCTGGAAAGGCGCAGAGGTGGTTCCGACCTACAAAAAGGGTGACAGGGAAGATCACTCAAACTACAGGCCCATAAGTCTGATAGACGTAATGCAAAAGGTGTTAGGCAGGGTCCTCATACAGAGAATCCCAACGTGGGTGGAAGAGGAGGAGGTCCTTTCCCAATACCAGGCTGGTTTTAGGGCCAGTACCGGGACGATCGACCAGGTATTTAGGCTAATGCTTATATACTGGAAAGTCGTATTAATTGGAAAGGGCAGCCTTTACCTTGCATTTATCGACCTAAAGACTGCCTTTGATCTGGTACCTAGGACCAGGCTGTGGCAGATCCTCAAAGATATGGGCATTCCCCCTTTAATCCTTAACCTATTGATTCGCCTCCATGAGGGAAACTATGCCCAGGTGGGATGGGGGGTCCAAGGTCAGCTGACAGAGCAGATCCCTGTTGGCAAGGGAGTCCGCCAGGGTTGCGTCATGGCCCCCACCCTGTTCTCTTTATATGTGAATGGGGTGGTGAGGTTCCTTCAAGAAGATCCAGCCGATGCCCCAATCCTGGCGGGCAACAAAGTGCAGACGCTCCTATTCGCCGACGACACCTTGTTGGTGTCGAAGACCCCAGTTGGGCTACAAAAACTAATGAACAGATACCAATCTTTCTGTGACTCCCGGGGCTTAATCATCAACACCTCTAAGAAAAGCTTATGGTCTTTAACCCCCACAAATCTTTTAGGAACAAACCCACACTGAATGGTACCCCCTTGGAGAGTCGGCACCTTTGAATACCTTGGCATTCGACTCTGAGACAAAATGCTTTGGAGGCCCCATTTAGCCAAAATGCTCCTGAATCATAAACGCGTGGTCGGGGCACTAACCAAAGAACATCGCTCTTCGTATAGCAGGCCAGTTGCCCTGGCCCTCGTAGTTTACGACGCCAAGGCAGTTAGCTCAGCTCTATATGGAGCTGAGCTATGGGGTTTTGAGAATGTAGACGAGATCAGTAGATCCAAGCACAAGTTCCTGAGGGATCTGGTGATGCTCCCACGTAACACCCCTAATGTACGATATGGGTAGGTGGCCGTTCAGAGACAATGCCAAGCTCCACCCATTGCTCTTTTGGGCTCGCCTAAGGCGTCCCGCAGAGCTCACCAATTATGCCGCAGCTCTAACGGAGGTGACGAACCTAGATGTGGACCATCGGGTCAAGTGGATATCAAATGTTAGGAAAACAATGATACTACTTGGCCTCAAAGAATAATGGGACACCCAAAACCCCTCGAGCAAGGCAGAGCTCAAGCGCCTATATTGGGATTGGATCGATAGCCAGGAGCTCAGCAAGCCGCATATGGGGAGATTAACAGATGAATTTCTTACTTTTAAGCAGACTAGAAGTCTCGAGCCTTACCTAGATGTAATCCAGGTTCCACAGGATAGGGCTCTGTACACCCAATTTAAGTTTGGCTCGCTCCCTGTTAATGCCTTAACATCAAAGTGGCACTCAGCCAAGATTACAACAGAAGGCTGCCCTTGCTGTTGAGCCCCGTTGGAGTGTGTTGCCCATGTCATGTTTGCTTGCCCAGCCTATAACAATGCAAGGTCTAAATGGCTAAAACCAATCTGCAGAGACATGGGCACCCGCGACCACCAGGTTGCTCTGCGTATCCTGAAATCTGACCCAAGCATCCTTTTTTCTTGCGGGGTGGCTAAGTTTTTAAACCATACTTGGTTAGTCAGGCATAAAGCCCTGCGTGGGGCGACCTAATCATAGGCCTTGGGCGACACCGGAGGCAGGCAAATAGCCACGTGATGCCGCACTCACCAAACCTTAGATTACACCGGGACATCACCATTATTCAAGCAAGTCCCTTCAGATTGACAAAGCACCTGCACTTCACATAACACCGATGAGATGAACTGCTATTTTCTATTCATTCTTTTTATACTTCCTTTTAATCCATGTGTGCATTCTATGGAATGAACTCGCAGAAACTTGTATGTACACTTTTTAGATAATTGTTTTTAATAGCAACTGTTTTTAATGCTTTGTAGTATAACATGATGTCCAAAACACTGTGTCAGTACAATTTTAGCCAAATTATGTATTCAAAGATCTATTACCATCGAGTACTTGCTTTTATTTATTGTACAACTGTCGAACAACGCTTTTATGATACGTTATCGAAATAAAGCTATTGATTGATATTAAATATATTTGTATTTTAATTTGTAACATATTTATATATTTTGTTTTTTAAATATTTTTTGTTTGTTTTTAATTTTGTTTAAATCTCCTTTATTGAATTTGTACGCAATCAAAAGGAAGAACATTAACAATCACCAGGTAGTAAGCAATAAGAGGCAGATCTTAGCAGGCAAGATACAGTGTATATATCGTTAGTCCACAGAAGTGAGCTTATAAGATATGGTGCACAGAACATAGCCATAGAATACAGTGCAAAAGACCAGTTGATTTCGACATAATAGAAGGTATACTAGAGACCCCCACCCTACGTTGTAACCACAGTAGGAATCAAACAGACAGGGTTCTCATGGATGGCTGTGGCTAAGCTATTCTAAACTAACACAGTCGCATCCCCTACAGACCTATATGGGGTAGAAGGTGCAGAGTACTAAAAACTACCAAACAATAGGAGACCCCTAAGGAGTGAGTGTACTAAACGTGTAAAAGACCCTAGGTAACACTATTAACTACCCCAGTAAGGGTAACCCGGCTTTGGGTTAAGACTGTAAGCCCTAGTAGAATGTAACACCTCATTAAGGTCTGTCCAGACTTGGCCCCGTCCGGCTACGAGCATCTTACCAAGGACCAACGGCTTATAAAGTTGCCAAATACTGCCAGCACCTAAAGGTCAGGGGAGGTCCCTCAGTTCTGCTGGCCTGTGAAGAATTGAGGAAAGCAAAGAACAGAACCCCAATACCCAAAGACTTAGAGAAAAATTAGAAAAAGAAAAGAAAGAGAAGAAGGGGAGGGAAGAGAGGAGTGTGCAGCGTCTCCTTGGTGTAGAGAAGCCCTGGGAAAGGGTGAGCAGGTTCCCTGGACATGGGGTCATATTCAGTCTCTTCAGAGGAAAGGGTAGGTCTCCCCCCCCCCCCTGCTATCCCGCCCCGTCCTCACAGGGTTCTCCCCTTGGAAGTAAGGGGTTGGCAAAGAGTTGGAGGGCTCTCAAGCGAGGAGGAACTGATCGGGCATGTTCCAGTTTAGAGAGGTGTGAGACTAGGGGCTGCCAAGTGCACTCAAATTTAGCATCGGTGTGGGTTAGTCTATGAGAGAGGAGCTCCATCGCCATGACATGCCATAGACGAGTGAGCCATACCGAGGACGGGGGGGTAAAAGCCTTCTTCCAATGAATCGCTATGACCTATTTCGCTGCAGTAAGCATGTGAAAGATCAAGCGCCACTTGGAGTGTGTCATGGCTTTAAGGGACCTCGGACGGAGTCCTAGAATCGTTATCCCCGGGTCACTCGGTATAGGAAACCCCACCACCTCCCTAATGTGGCTCAGGATTTCTTTCCCAAAAATTTTAATGAGTGGACAAGACCGTCATATGTGCATGAATGATTCCTGGGAGGCCTGACAGCGCCAGCAGAGAGGAGCGAAGCCGGGGAACATCTTTTGCAGCCTAAGGGGGGTATAATACCAACGGGTCATGATTTTATATGCGGTCTCCTGCTGTGCAACGCTTTTAAAAATGCGTGGAATATCCCGCCATAGCTGTTCCCACTGGTCAGGGAGAATATCTTCCTCGAGATCCCTCTGCCATTTGTGTTGGTAGGTGTGAGGGGGCCCTGCATGCGAGTGTTGAAGAACCTTGTAAGTCTTGGAAATCAGCCCTCGGGAGCCATTAAAGGATCGGACTAAGGTTTCAAAAGGAGTAAGTTGGCGTGTTGCGCCCTCTGTGTAGGAAGGGGTGTGGAGCCAGTGGCAAATTTGAAAATATTCTAAGCGCGCTGTTTTAGGAAGGCTAAAGTCCGTCCTGCATTGCTCAAAGGATTTAAAAAGTCCCCCTGCAAAGAGTTGTGCTATGATACGGCACTCACCAGCTGCCCATGCAGGAAAGGAGGCGGGGTGCAGGGCCGGGGGAAACTCCTGATTACGCGCCAGGGGTGTGTTGTGGGAGGGGAAGGTGGTAAGGCCATGGGTCTCTGCTATTCTGTCCCAGATCTCCAAAACAGTTTTCGTCGGGGTGGCAATATAAGCGCTACGGTGGCTGGCACCTCTCGGCAGCCAGGCTAGGTCCCACAGCGGGCGACAAGCCACAGCCCTGTCCATGTGGAACCATTGCTTTTCGCTTTCGCGAACCGCCCACTCCGAAATATAGCGCAGGTGTGATGCCCAGTAGTAGACAAGGAAGTCGGGGCACGCCAGCCCTCCCCGGTCTCGAGGTAGCATTAAGACTTTTGTAGAAAAGCGCGGCCTTCCCCCACCCCAGATGAAGGTAGTAACGTCCCGCTGTAGGCTTTGGATGTCCCTTTGGGGGATAGGCATTGGGAGCGCCTGAAAAAGGTAGAGCACCTTAGGAAGAATTGACATCTTGACCGCATTAAGGCGTCCCAGCCAGGAGATGGGAAGCGATTTCCAACGACGGAGGTCCTCCCGTAAGGAATTTCTACAAGCCGGCCAATTCGCCTGTGTCCACGAGTCTAGAGTAGCCGTGACATTAATGCCTAGATAGCGGATAGATCGTGGGGCCCATTGGAAGGGGTAGCATCCCCCAGGTCCTCTAGCTGTTGCAGGGGGAGGGTAAGGTTAAGCGCCTGTGATTTAGCGAGATTGATTTTGAGCCCCGAGATCAATTCAAATTGGGAGAGTACATCAAGTAGCGCGGGGAGCGAGCTCGCAGGGTCAGTAAGTGTCAAGAGGAGGTCATCGGCGAAGAGGGCGATCTTATGTTCAACCCCCCCGAGCCGTAGGCCTCGTATATCCGCCGATTGATGGATGGCAATCACCAGGGGCTCCACAGCAAGGGCAAAAAGGAGAGGTGACAATGGACACCCCTGGCGCGTGCACCGATGAATGAAGAAGGGTGGGGTGAGGAGACCGTTGACTCTAATCCACGCCGATGGCGCCACATAGGGGGCATGATTCGCGCAATCATGACCGGGCCCAGTCCTATCCGCTATAGTACTGCCCTGAGAAAGGACCAGTCGACCCAGTCGAAAGCCTTCTCGGCATCAAGGGTGTTTTTAATTTTGAACTGACTGGAGTGGGAATAGTAAATGTTATCCCTCCGCTATCCAACACTTTCCCTACTCATGCGCTGACTAGAGTGGGAGTAGAACATTTTATCCCTCCGCTATCCAACACTTTCCCTACTGTTGCACTCACTGGAGTGGGAATAGGAATTGTTACCCCTCTGCTATCCAACACTTTGCCTACTGTAGTACTCATTGGAATGGGAATAGTAATTTTTACCCCTTCGCTATCCAACACTTTCCCTACTGTTAAACTCACTGGAGTTGGAATATTAAATTTTAACCCTCCGCTATCCAACACTTTCCCTACTGTTGCACTGACTGGAGTATTAATAGTAAATTTAATCCCTTCACTATCCAACACTTTCCCTACTGTTGCACTCATTGGAGTTGGAATAGCACATTTTACCCCTTCGCTATCCAACACTTTCCCTACTGTTGCACTCATTGTAGTGGGAATAATAATTTTTACCCCTCCGCTATCCATCACTGACTGTAGTGGGAAATTTAAGTTTAAATATTTTTAAATAGTTTAATGTTTTAATTTATAATAGAATGTCGTTTTTATTATATTTAATGTTATTGGTATATATTTTCACATTTTCATATAATTTTAAAATTATAAAATAAATTAAAATGAATAGTTTATTAATTGTTTTAAATTGAATATATATATTAATTATCTATGTGTGTAGCTTTTTTATTTGAGTATATTTGTTAAAATGAATGTATATTAAATCTAATTTATTTTGTTAAAATTAATTTTATTTAATATTTTTAATATTTATTTTATTATATATATATATATATATATATATATATACATATATATATATTTTTTTTTAATCAATATTTTGCACAACTATATTTTTTTCCATCAATTTTTTAAAAATATTTTTGTACTTGCCTGTCTAAGTATAGGGAGTTGATATTTTTGTATTCTATATTTTTACATTGATCCTTTTTACATCCATGTTGTGTCAGTGAACCGTGTATTAGTATACAGTAGAGTGGGACATAGTATTAATTCAAAGTCACTGTTTTATTAAATTTTTGGAGTACGAAAGTGAAGTATATAACACCTAGAAAGGTGGACACAGAACTAATCTATACAGTATAATTGCCACAGGTGTTTATAAATACTGCATTTGCCAAACATAAGATGAAACAAATACCTAGCATTATTTATAAGTGTAATTGAAACACAGCAGTTTTTCGAAGTTTTGTTAGCAAATTGAATAAACAAGGAGGAGAAGGAAAGAAATGGAACGCTGTTTAAAATAAGAATAATCTCTCACACAAGCAGCAGCTTATCTTCTATTCGTGCAGCAGTTGCAGTGGCACCAAGGCCTAGAACCCTGACGGAGCCAATTGTACCCTGATTACTGCTGTGTTTGACAATACAAACAGGATACGTTGGGGTGATGGGCATGTTTTTCCCTGCACCAGGGCCCATGAAACACTGGCTATGCCACTGCACACAGGACGCTAAAATTTCCCTATTTCGGACATGATTAAATAATTGAAGCCAGGTTTTAACTCGAGTGATTTGTAGCATTGAATTTATAATGGATAAAAGGACTACAAGTAGCAGAAAGATGATGGAAAACAGGACTGGCTTTGCTTCACACTCTTGGGACTCAATGGTTCGAACATGGAGGACCTTTGGCAGTAATGCAGACTGCCACTTAAGGTTGCTTATTAGACAGAAACTTTAAAATGTAACATTCACTCCTCTCTTGCCCTCCCGTGTCCTATGTTCTCAGCACCGCAGCAAACATGATGTTCTTTGTAAACACAGAGAAGCCGGACATGCATTTGAAGGTGAAGCTAGATGGTACACTGCAGGGCCTGCACTACGGGGATGCATGTATGATGTACGTATTTGAAAGTTTCCTTTCATGTTTACAATACAAATTGTCTTTGTCCTACAGCAGCATAAGACACATTCAAACTGTTGTCGTGTAGTTCCTAAAAATACATAGGATCTGCACGTTTAGACAACATAAACTAATGGTTTGGTGTCCAGGCTGATTCCAGACACCCCCAAAGGATATGTTAGCCTTTAGACCAGCTAACTCACAGTGCCACCATAAGCCCCCTAACCTTACCAAGGTGTGAATAGTTTCTGGAAACTATCGAACATGACAACCCTTGATCCCTCAGGGATCGTGGAAACAGTACAGTACTTTTTGCTTAGTCAATCGTACTCACTTAGTCTCAGAGAGATACATAGAATAAACTATGGGGATGTTTTCAATCAGCATTTATTGAACCAGCGTCATTCTAGTATAAAACATGTTTGCTGCGACAATCATTAGACAGAAACAGATGTATAAGATTGCAAGCACCAACAGAGTAAATAAAAGGTAGAATTCTACCATGGTGCTAAAACAGTGAACATATGCAGTCATATAGATACATGATGGTAATCAAGCGTACTCCTACTGATGCAGACCCTACCTAAGTGTACCTGAGTGTACCTAGCATGTATGAGGGTGTAAGGCCAGGAATCCCCTAGGAAAGAGCCCACCCCATTACTTGATTGGAGAGAATGAAGGACCCCATCTTGGTCTCGAGTTGGACACCCCGCAAGGGATGTCAGACCGCTGTGTGCTGGAGCTTCTGCAGGCCGGGACCTCAGCGTCTAGTGGCAGCGTGGAAGCTTCTCCTCTGCCTATCTAATGCTGGTATGGGTCTTTTATACCATAAAGATAGCCTCGGGGTTCCTTAAACAATCGAGATGCTTTGAGTATGATTAAGCAAATGAACCTAGAACAATACCTGCGATTATGCAAAGTAGTTCTTTCGCCCTAGGATGAAGATGACCATGACTTTTACACAGAGAATGTTCATGCTGTTATCTACGTCATGTGCAGGGACTTTTCTAAGAAACCTCATGCATAATAAATTAGGCTAATTTCAAGGAAACCAATCGACATTTATTCAGCACATAACTGGGTAAAAGGTCAATGCTAGAACCGTTATGCAGAGCAAGGTAGGACAAATGTGGGTAAAAGGTTGTTTAGCTAACGAGGCCTAGATTGGAGTACATGGGGTACATAACACCCACTCCTCATCCGAAGGTCGATAAGGTCAACTAATGCTAAAATATGTCTGATAAAAAGCATTAAAAACTTTGTTAAAAACTAGTATAAAACTAGTATAAAAACATGGTATATGTTAAAAAAAATGATGCTATAAAAAGTAAAAAGCTCTATAATTCTAGAAAAGAGTCAATATATGATCAGACCGACTGAGCACACCGAAAAACATGGTGCTCAGTGAGAGCAGTAGAAAGTTAAAACAAAACAATGTTTTCGCATTCCAATTTGGCATGTTTTGAAAAAGGCCAAATTGTTCCCATCACACGGAGAGTCAAATGTTTATGTGTCCTGTGTGGAAGACGCAACATTACTGTTACTTGCATCTGCAGATGACGGTCCCTGTAACACCTCTTGTATCATGTCAGTTGAGCAAAGGTGATCATCTTCAGTTCCCACAGCAGCCGCCGAGGAAACGCTCGGTACCTGTGAACCTGTTGCAGAGCCGTTGTCTAATCCAACAGGAGCTGAAGCATCCCGTGGGGGCTCTAAGAATGCTGTCATCAACATGGGAATACTCTGAGGACACTGTAACACATGGTCCTTTAAGGGGTCCAGTAGTATGTCTACGTCCGGTGGAGCAACCGATGGAAGAGTCAGACATATGTCCAACACGCATTCGTATCCACAGAATAGGCAGCGGAGAACAGGCAAGATGCAGTCAACCCAGACTGGTCTGAATGATAGGAACCAATGCTCGCTTAGCTCCCAAAGCCGAGGTGTGCCCAGATGGTGTACCATGCTTTCACAGCAACGTCGCACCAGGAGTGCCTTTTCCATCTCTTGAGGAACTGGGCCGTCCATTGCGTAGCAGGAAAATTAAAACCAGGATACTACAAGTAGTAGGACCAGCGGAAGCCCTCCAAAAACGCTTCCCAATTTGGAATGTATAAATGCTGGAATAACTCCGAAGATTGTCTGAAAGGTGCTTAATAGTCCAGAACCTATGCTCCTAAATAGGTGCCCGATACCCCTCGTATCAGACATGTTAAAGATACGATGAATCATTTCCCCGAAATGGAGCAGGAAGTTTGTACGGACCAGCGCCTGTATCTCAGATCAGAAGTCTCTCAGGCTGAGGTTAAGGCCACCTCTTTCTGCAAAAGCATGGCTTTCAGTCTGCTGAGGGAATCAAACCATATAAAGGAAACATTCAATGAAGGCCATAGCGTTGCCTCCCTAACTGTGTGGGTCGATTTCAAACAATACTTGCATACAACAAGTAACCCTGGAACTCACTGTAACTAGATATGCGATGCCTGGTACCATCCCACAACAACCTTGATCATTCAGCATCAAATAGCTCCCATTCGACAGCAATTCGAACACCGGATGAATCACAGCAGCTGGGGAACCCTTCAGGTGACAGGATATGTTAGCAACCGAAGCATTACAGGCTCTGTGAAGCAGAATATCCTTGCAAACCAGAGACCCACTTAAAGCAATTTCACAGTCTGAACCGCTGAGAAAAACTTCAGTGTCCCCATTCCTGCATCTAAATCTGTACGGTAATTCCCAGTACTCATGTATATATCTCTCTCCCAACGCTTCATACCTGCCTACCTGGTGATACTGTAGACAGTATTGAAATCGGAATGTCGTGACTGGCAGTGTAATATATTCATGGATTAACCATTCTGTGGAAGGTGACTTAGCCACGGTGAAAGGTAATTGGTCCAATTTTTCAATGTGCAGCATTGTATATTTTGCATCTCTTCGTGCCATTGACATCTGTCTTTCCGTTAGATTGTATGCCGAAAACAGAGTCGTGCTGTTGATGTAGCGCCAGGGCACGTGGCCAGAACACAATGATTGTAGCGTCCAACTCAATAATAGAATGGATCGCAATTGCGATTGTCCATGTTGAAGAATAGACAAATCCTGTTCCATTATATATATAGCAGAAGACACAATGCTACCCAGTGAATAAATTCTAGATGCTAGTGTGGTCATGCCATTGTCAACCACTGCCAAAGCCTTTTCTAGGTTAAGCCTGTCAATCTCACACAATCTCTCGGCAGCCTCCTACTGGTAAATTTTCCATACCTTATTGTAAATAGCGTACAAGAAGCGCTTTTGATGTGGCTTCTGGGGACCTAACAAAAAATCCCTATGATCCATGTCATCTGAGAGTAAGGACAAGTGTTGTTTCACGTGGGACAGTGTTGAGGTTTTTAGCCACTCTAGGCATAACTTCCCAACACTGTAAAATGTCACCACCCCTGAGGGTTCCAATTGTACATAGCGCTGGTCAGGCCAATGGATACTAAACCCTTTGGTGGTACCCCTGAATCGTGATTGACACTTATTTGTGTTGATAGGCCAAACCAACCATCCCTTCCAATTGGGGTCAGATGAATTGTACGAACCATTGTGTAGAATGGCATCTAATGTATCCTCACTGTGTGGTGTGTAATTTTGCAAACCCTCAAAGTGTGAGGGCCAGGGAACCCGAGGTGTGTTCAAGTCCTTGATCTTGGCTAGTCCAAGACAGGAAGTCTGTTGCACTGCGTCTTTCAGGAAGATCATCTGATGTGGTATGAGGCATGCTCTAAATAAGGCCTCAGTCGCCTGAACTTGCCATTCTTTAGTCCCCCAGACAGATTTTGTGTCTATACTGTCTTTCCACAAGTCGAAACCATGTACAGACAGCTGGGCAATAAAGGAAGGAAGCAGAGTATATCTGTTTCGTGTCAGCATATTTTTCTTTGCAGGTGTAGGTGCAAACTTATAATAATAAGATGTCGGGTCTAAAGTGTTAAACCCAGAAAAATAAGCAAACTTCTGTGCAAATGTTATTGAACTACCTTTCTGTGGTGTTCCCATTGATGGTAAGTAAAAACATTACATGGGATCCTTGCTTTGTGCAAGAAATGATGACCATAGTGTTGGTAACAAAACATGGTGTCAAAATTAGATGTATCATCATACAATTCATAATTTGAAAATGCAGCAGATTGTTCTAAATCAGACAGCATAGTATTTACAGTTTCAAAGTCCCAATCATCAGAGAAAGTACTGGAGGTGATGATTTCACTTAGAGACATTTTTAAAAAGTGTGGTATTTTTAAACGTTCAGTAGGACGATATACATCATAGGAAACTCTGTCCCAAACTATTCCTTCAGGAACTGGAACTGCTGTTATGTTCACTAGGGACAGGTCTCTTTGTTCACGGTGTGATGATGCATGCGGTGTCAGGACCAAGTTCACATTTTGTGCTGCAGTGCGTTTTGGAAGATAATGTCCATTCAGGAGCAGAAAAAAGACAGTCACTATACCAATCCAAAGGCCTAGAAAAAGTAGACTAATTGCCATCCAGAGTTGTATCCAGGGAGAAACAAAGTAAGTCTTTTTCAGCCAAAGATAGAACTCACAAATTCGTTGTTTTTGGGAAACAGGCGTTGGCGGTAGCACTGGTTCACTTGGATCCAATGAGAAAGTATCAAAATCAATGAAGTAGCCAGACGCAGTTTGATCTATCTTTGGTAGCTCAGCAGGTTTTGTGGAACTGGCAGATGCCTCTGTTCGAGACATATTCACATAGATGTCGGTGATTAGGCCGAATTGAGATCTGTGTTTCATTTGTAGTTTTGTTGCTGTTCAATTTCAACAGGTATAAGTGCCGTTCCATTGTTGGTAACTCCTTCACTTCGTAGAGTAGAGTCTTCAAACATTATTAATCTTTCTGTTTGAACTTCCTGTATGGTAGCGAGAGGAGATCTGGTGCTACCCAGGAACCTACGTGGCCTACTATTGAGTATCAGCCAAATAGTGTGAGTTGATCAGATCAATTGAGATGAATCTCTTTTCTTTCTTGCCAGCAAGAGGCGGAAGAAGTACTGTTCTTGTTCCTTCAACAGCCAGGACAGGCCCAAATTATTTTTTGTCCACTATCTTTTCTCTGACCAGGTCCCCAATCTTCGGAACCCAGGCAGGTCTTGCTGGAACAGCTTTCACTTCCCCAGTGGCGGTGCGTTTTACTTGGATGTTGCTTTGTAATGCCCGGAATTCATTGAGTTTCTGTAAAACAGCCAAACGATCATTGGTGTCAAATGGTTTTTCATCCGTCACTGTGCTGCCACAGTCGAGGTCAGGTACCCACATTCTAATCCCGAACAGACTTCTTATGAAGTACGGCCCCCCAGGGAACTTTCTGGCATGTTGTTAAGTGCTCTCTGGACCCCATATAGGTGATTGACCTAACTGCCACCCAAGCCTAATACCCTAGCTGTTAAGGATTGCTTTAAGTCCCGGTTCTTCCTCTCCACAATCGAATTTCCCTCGGGATGATACGGAGAGGAGTACCGCAATGCTACACCCAAACTTCCCATGGCTTCTTTGTAAGCCCGTGAGCTAAACGCCGGGCCACTGTAAGAATGTAATGTGCCAATTGCGTATGTCCCTATGAAGACTTGCAAATCCTTTATAACAGTTCGGGCATCAGCCGAGCGCTGAGGCCAAACCCACAGGAATCTAGAGCATGAATCCACTGCTACCAGGATGTACCTGTAAACCCCGTCAGATTGTAAGGGGCCGAAGTGGTCCTAATAGACACATGCGAGAGGTCTGTCTGATATCAGTAATGGTATTTATGGTGGACGTGCTAGCTATGGTGGAACCTTTCATCTGCTGACAGATGGCTCACTTAAGGACATAACCCTTGGTCTGTTTAGTAAGACCTGGCCACCAATAACGCTGCTTCAGTAGTGAAATAGTTGCAGCGATACCTGCGTGTGCTGAACTCAGACCCTCGTGTGCAGCTAGAATTAATCCTAATCTGCGATCCATGTTTGGTATTACTCTATCCCTCACTCCTGGAATTTGAGCATACGGAATGTTTTGTGCATCTAACTTGTAGGAGTACTTGAGTGGAAAACCTTTTGGCAAGGCTGAGCTTTTGTTGTGCTTAGCGTTCACAGCTATCATTACCTGTCCATATATTCTTGTGCTAGAATGAGTGATTGCAGCAACGGCAGCAGTTCGCACTGTCGCCTTGGCGGTTTCAATAGCCAGTGAATTCCCTTCAACATGCACGCCAACATGCTGATGATTCAATGTGTGAATTATATGAGCCCGTGGCAAGCCTTTTTTCAGCTGTGCCAATTGTTCCCACAGCAATTTGTGCTTTATTGTGCACCTTTGGAATCTCAAAACCCATTCTGGCCCCAATAGTGAAGATATTCATTATATGACTGGACACAGTAACACATATTGCACACAATAAGTGTGGGGAATTCCCAATCCATATTTTGTAGGGCTAGTATCAGGGCTTTTAGTTCTGCCAGCTATGCCGTGCAATCTCCTAGAGACTGCGTCTATGTATTGCTAGGATGGAAATTGCCATCCCGCATACGTCCCTTCATAATCGCACATGCTGCGCTGTATTGCTGTTTACTTCCTACGGCCGGCTGGGCAGATTCGTCAGTGTAAATTATATATTCATACTGATCTAGAGGCATTACTTCATTCAGGAGAGGATATTCTTGTTGGTACTGCAGGAATGCTTGTGTTTTTAATGTAGAATCAAATTTGTAGTCTACATCTGTTGCAGTGAGAGAATTAGCCCATTGTATCCATCGTGGATGTAGTGCTTTTGCATTTGGAACGCTTGCTTTGGTAACAGCCTCTAAGGTTAGTACTGGAGTCATGACAAGCTAGTGCTCTTTCTCTCACTACAGCAGTTTGTACTGCTGTCAGTATTTTTTCTGTAGATGCAAAACGCATCTCAGCATTTGTGTACAAATGTGATTTGTATGCAATGGTTACAATTTTGCCTTCATTGAAGGTGAGGTGAGTGTACCCTGACTGACCCGCTACTACACGGATCACCAAATTCATAGTATTTACACATGTGTGTAAGTGTTTGGAAGCTATCATGTCAGCTTGTATGGAACGGAGAATTTCTGTGTGTTCCTGTGTCCAATGTTGAACTGAAAAATCAGGTCTGATTAGGTCGTAGAAAGGTTTTACCTTTTCTGCATAATCCAAAATGTATGTTCTGCCAAAATTTACAAATCCTAAAATGGATTGTAAGCCTTTCAGAGTTTTCGGAGGTTGGAGCAACGCACATTTTTCTAAAAAAATTAGCTGCCAGGCTTTTCCCTTCACTTGATAACTCATATCCCAAAAATAGGACATTTAGGTGGGCAATTTTTGATTTTTTAAAGTCAAATTTGTAGACCACAGAGGCAAACCCCAAAATTATGTTGTTCATCCTGTGCAAGTGATCCAATAACTCATCGTCCGTCAGATAAATATCATCTACATAGGACAATGCCTCCTCATCACAATTTTGAAATTACTCTGTTACTCTTGCTGAGAACAACCCGGGGCTATTCTTAAACCCTTGAGGCAGTCTACAGAATTGGCGCTGATAACCTAGGGCCGAGAATGCGGTCAAATGTCTGCTTCCAGGTGCTATATTTTGGCAGAAGAATCCATTTGAGATATCTAGGGTTGTTTTTTTGTATTTCTTTCCTACAATGTTATTCATTAATACGGCACTGTGCACTGCAAATGTTTTCGTGCATGTGTTCAAAGGCCTGTTGTCCAAATCTAGACGGTATGAATTGTCGGGTTTCATTACGGGAAACAAAGGATTATTCATGGAAGAGGTGCAATTTTCAACCACACCTTGGTATTCAAGTTGATCTAAGATCTCCCTGACTTGTTTCTTTGTGTCTTGTTTTATTGGGTACTGCCTCTGTGGAACAGGAGTAGTTTTTAATGGGATTTCGTGGTGATGTGACTCAGCATCCCACCCTACATGATTGTGGTAAAGTGCAGGAGCTAGCGCTAACACCCACTCCTGCAAGTATGAATGTTTTAGTGACTCTGGAACGAGGTCGGAGAAAGTGGGTAAAATTACATCTTCCCCCTTTGGGCACTCCATGACGAACTCAGGCGGCCAATCTTTTTCAGCCAAAAGGATATCGTATCCATATGTCAGGTTCTCCCAAAAGAGATCTTTCACTTTTCTTGGTATGTCCCCTCCATTTGGAGGGTGATTTTGTGTAATTGATGTGGGACACTTACCCTTGTATCAGGTGTTTCCAACGTGATATGTTCATTCAACGCTGCTGTCACCAGAAATTCCATCAGATTCTGGCGATCTATTGTTACTTCTGCTGCGCTGTCTAGCATTGTCAGAGCCCATTCCCTGTTCAGTAGTAGAGTCCTCAGTAGCCTCGCATTTCTTATTTTAAGGCCAGCTACCTTTTTCTTTTTAAATTGAGGTTTACTTTTGAGTTTATCTTCTTGTTTGCTAATGTAGTCTGAAGTTCGATGTGTGTCTCTTGGCTTTGCTCGATCTTCTGATCTGTGTTCTGACCGTCCTTCCCTCTCCGAGTTTTTTGATGAACCCTGAAAGGAACGAGAGGAACGTGTATCAGTATCCTGATACTTGTCAGTTTTTTTTAATATTGTCACGGTTTCTAAGGTTGTATTTTCTATCCGAGGGCTCCTGTTGAGGAGACCCACCCTGTGATCGTGATGCATTCTGCTTATTATTTTTTGATTGTTTGTTATCCCATTTCTTTTTAGAACAATAGGGTGCTTGCTTTGAGCTATCCTTTTCAGGATTTCTCGTTATTTGTGGTTTTTCAGGTCTAGCTCCCAAATTACCTCTACCCAGCGAAGTATATGTTTCTCCGATAAACTTAGGTAGTTCTCGCTCCTGTTGTGCAGGAGTGACTTCCCTCAGGCGTTGGTGTATTGCCACCACTGCTGCCTCCCCTTTTATGTTACCTAACATAATCGTCGATACCTGGGCAAAATTGCCTATCAATTTCATCCCCAAGTCCAGGGCAGGTTCTGCCCCGTACTCATTCAATTTGTTTCAATACTTCTGGTATCACTGCTATTGAGGGGGTACCATGAGTTCTGGTATAAACGTCAGCAAAAACTGTACCCCAAGTGGTACAATCCTCTATCGGGGGAGCTATCCCCATTGGCATGCAAATTGTCAATATTCTGTGTTTTTCCTGCGGGCCCATGTGGGGAAACACTGCCTCAAGCTGTGCTATTTTTTGTGCTATCCAGAACGGCATTTGCTCACGCTTAGTGGGCATCCGTCCCATAATCACGTTCAGAGTTTGTGGGCTAATTTTTGTCGAAGTCCCTCGCAGTTGACCAGCCTGAGTGACCCTTGAAGGTTGAATTGTAAGTGTTTGCATTACGAACTGTGTAAGGTTTCTGTATAGTTTTACTATTTCTTTGTAAAGTGTACGTAATTCTGCTGCTGGCAATTTATCAATTTCTGGATGCGGTGTGTAAGCAGCTAGGACCAGCCAGGTCGCTCCTTCTCTGCTGAGCGGACCGAGACTCACATTTTCTGTGGTGTGGAGAAGGGCACCTTTAAACCAATTAATATGCTCTTGGTGAGTTAACGGGACTTCTATGTCCTCGTATGGAGAGTATTCTTCAGGTGTCTCATCTGGAATGTAAGTATGAAACAAATGTGTGCGTGCATCTGCAGGTGGGAATTTAATCCAAGAATAGTATACCTCTGTCCTGAATGCCTCGTGTGCCTCAATCACGAAGGTAACAGTCCCACCTATTGATGAGAGGCCATAATCTACTAATTTCATAGTAAGTGCATGTCTGCAATTTTCTGAAATGTTAAGAGCACCTTCCTGCTCAGCTTCCTCTGTACTAGCACCACTCGTACCAGCGTCTCCGTTGTTAGACATTATGAGAGGAAGTATTTAAGAAAAAGAGATAAGGTTTCGCACAATGTGGGGAACTATAATACTTCAAGCTTGAACAAACCTGGGGGGAACATGGCGGCTCTGAGCTAGACGCTCTCGGCCGCGGGCGCCATTGACGGGGAAAGTGCTGCCGGAGGAGAGCGGCAATTGAGGTGAATTCAGCGGGAATTGGCATCCCGTACGTACCGTAATCATAGAATGCCGCAGATATGTGGGCTGGATGTCCCTGCAGGGGGTCGGAGGTTGCTCTCTGGCTTCCCTGGGTCACGCTGGAGAGAGGCAGCAGTCGAGCTCCGGCGTTCGTGGGAGGCTGGCGTTAGGTCAAGGGGCAGAAACAGAACAAGTCGAATTTTCCAGCAGAATCCGGAGGAAGCGAGGAAGGTTGCCGGAGACCGGAGGAACCCAGTAGGAGAGAGGAAGAAGGGAGAACTGCTTGAGAGAGTGGGGCAGCCCTTGCATATGGAGACAGGTACTATTAAAGAAGGTGAGGCACCCTCCAGGTACACTCTGAGGACCAGGAATACCGGAGGTAAGGTGAACTCTCTTTCCATTCTGTCAAATACATTGCCTGAATCGACGCAAGGAGCAAAGGTAATTGTCAAGGCAAAGCGGGGGCGGCAAGGAGGGAGTCTCCAGACCGGGGGAGGAAGTAAATCACTGATATCAGGAAAACCTATTGAGGGGAAAAAGAGAGGCAAGGGAGCAACCGAGCATACTAAAGTAAAAATAACTCCCTCACTTAAATCCATTTTCCAAGTCCTCCCAAGTATGCAAAAAGGCGGTGTGGGCACAGGCCTCCACATGGAAGTAGAAACATCAGACGGATCTGGAAAAAGTGCGTGTTCAGAGGAAACTGTAACCAACACGAAAAAAGGTGTGGATAGGGCCAGTGGCCTTCCAAAAACGAATGAGTTAAGCAATGGCACTACGCCATTTCAAGGTGCTATAACAGTTCCTCTGAGCAATAGGTTTAACCCCCTTGCGCCACCAGACGATATGGGAGACCCTGCTCAAGCTCAAAGCCAAAGTAGCCAAAGCGGATCGGGCAGTCCGGATGTGGGATTACCTGAAGTGAGTCAGGGGATCGCTGAGACTTCAGAAGCTTCACTGGCATCTATCTTATTGGGATTAAAAAATGATATTAAAAAACGCTTCGAGACCTCAGAAGCAAACCAGTCAGGCATACAAGCATCATGCCTGGAGCTGACGCAAAAGTTGGATGACGTAACTCTCCGTACAAAGATGTTAGAGGAAGAGGTGGTCAAAGTAAAGCAGGATATTGAAAAAAATGCTTCAGAAATCTCTCAGCTGGAAAGGCTAAACCAAACCTTAAGGGAAGATATCGAGAGAGTCGAGAACCATTCCCGAAGGAATAATCTGAGGTTTTTGAATGTCCCGGAAGTCAAGGAAGGGTCAGACATGAAAGCTTTTATTATTTCGTTGTTGCGGAATACGATCTTGGAGGGCAAGGAAGAGATTAATCTTGAATGTGAAGTACAAAGAGCGCATAGAGAACCTTTCCGTCGCAATCCTCAGAGAGCTAAACCTAGGAAGATCCTAGTGAACTTTCTCTCATATACCATCAAAGAGGAGATACTAAGTAGGGCCCTAAAAAACGGTCCATACTTAGTAGATGGGTACTCACTGCTGGGTAGGTCAGATTTATGTAAGGCCACAGAACAGAGGCAGTGGGAGCTGGGAAACAAGATGGAAGAGTTACGGAAGCTGGGAGCGAAGGCTCAGTTAAAATTCCCTGCAATGCTGCGGATTATGTGGAACAATCAAATGTATAATTTTCAAACAGTAGAAGATGTTGAGTCACTAATAGATAGAATAAAAAAGGGAGATACTGCTAAGGGGAAACGTCCTTTACCACGAAACCATTACAACGCAGTATGGTTACATCGTGGTTTTCACAGCGCAAGTCGTTACATCGACTCTGCACTGGAGGGCGTCTAGACTAAGGAATAGTGTGAATTACTATTCCAACACCTTCCCTACTGTACGTAGACTGGAGTTGGAATAGTAATTCACACTATTCCTAAATCCAGCGCCCTCCAGCACAAGTCGATGTAACGACTTGCGTTATCAACACCACGATGTAACATACCGCGTTGTGATGGTACGCGTTGTATCATCATACATCCCTGCTAAGTGACCAATTTCGGAGTTCGCTCTCTTGTATGTTGTAAGTTAGTTAAAATTCCCCCAATGGAGCGCCCATAGGCATTGTCATGCCTAAAAAGAGAGGGAGGGTTCCCCTGGGTGGGTCAAGGGGGGTGGGGTGGGTGTGCGCACGGGTGGGGTGCAGTGGGTTAAAAAAACAAAAAAAGTCCTCAGATCCTCATAGGCGGGAGAATCTAAGTAAATTGGTAACGAAGCAGGAGGTGGAGTACGTGGGGGAGGATCATGGCTAGAATCCCAAGTATTGATATTCTCACATGGAATGTGAACAGTCTTAGGTCAAAACCTAGGCAGAGGAAAGTGATGAAGTATCTAGAAGATAGACAGGCACAAATCATGATCCTATAGGAGACACACCTACTAGCAAGTGAGAGTAAGGAGTTGTTTGGTAGGTGTGGATGGGTCCAAAATTTTATTGCTTCTGATCAAGCACAATGTTGTAAGGGGGTCGCAATTTTAATCAGAAGCGGTAGCGGGATCGAGCTTAAGTCGTCAAGTACAGATAGCTCTGGTAGTTGGGCTTCAGCTCGAATAAGATGGGTAGTTAGTGACTTCATATGTGTCGGGTTTTACGCACCCAATGAGGATGATCCGCAACACATTATAGAGCTGGAATTGAGACTGGCGGAAACTTCAGCTCCTGCAATTGTGGGCGGGGACTTTAATGTACTGCTGGATCCTGTATTGGACCGTTCAACGCGGAGGGAGAGTGCTAGTGCACCTAGAATGAGGAACACGCTGAAGGGTATGATACAGGATTTGGATCTACTAGATGTGTGGAGACATTTGAAAGGGAAGGTGAGAGGATACACATAGCACAGTAAAAAATACCATCACTTCTCCAGACTAGACTATTTTCTAATCGACAGATGCCTCGCAATTAACATTAAAAAGATTGAGCATCTTCCAGCGCATATTTCGGATCACTCCGCAGTCATAATTACTTTACAAGCTTTAGGACCGCAGCCATATAAGAGATGGATGCTAAAGCGTGCTTTGCTGTTGGAAGGGGGAGTAGAGATAGCTCTGAAAAAGGCTGCAGTAGAATATTTCATTAATAACAAAGATACTGCCTCCCCAGGAATAGTATGGGATGCCTTTAAGGCCTATATTCGCGGGGTCTTGAAAAGTCTTGCTTGCGCAAAAAGTAGAGAATAAAGGGCAGAATTAATAAAAATCGAAAAAGAAGTAGGAACGTTGGAGGAAGCTTTGCATTCCATAAATGTGGGAGAGGAAAGGGAGAGGCTCGAAAGGAGGCTAGAGGAGGTTCAATTAAAATTTAAAATTAGGTTGGAGACAAAGTGTAAAGCAAGATGGCAAGCCGCGAATGAGAAGGAATTCGAGTATGGAGAAAAGCGGGGGCACTGCTGGCTTGGAAGGCTAGAGTAGAAAGAACCAGAAATGAGATCAAGGAGCTGAGAGGGGATTCGGGGGAGGTGCTCGATAGCTGGGATGCTATGCAGGAACATGTCGTGGTACTATTTTCTCAGCTGTATAAGGAGGATATCATTCCAGATCCTCCAAAGTTAAAAAGCTGGCTTAGCACAATCGGCCTCCGTGTACTGAATGAGGAAGGGAAAAAATGATGGAAGCTCCAATCACCCAGGAAGAGATTAGGGGGGCAATTAAAAGAGCAAAGAATGAAAAGGCCGCTGGCTTAGATGCTATCCCCTCAGAAGTATATAAAATGCTAACAGAGGAAGTACTGCCTCTATGGGAAGATTTGTTTAATTTGATATATACGGGGGTGACACAGATCCCAGAATCATGGAGAGAGGCAACCATAGTCCTGATATTGAAGACAGCCAAGGACCCGGTAAAAGCAGAGTCGTATCGACCAATATCCCTGCTGAATGCAGACTATTAGATCTTTGTCAGCATTTTAGCAGGGAGGTTGACTAGAATTGCCTCACAGCTTATACATGAAGACCAAAAGGGTTTTATTCCCGGGAGGCAGTTGCATGAGTTGACCCAGCAGCTGATCGGGTGTATCGACATAGCTACATCAAGGTCAGTACCCTTGGCGGCGGTCACTTTGGACGCCGCCAAGGCCTTTGATCGTGTGTGTTGGGACTATCTATGGGTAGTATTGGAAATTATGGGGTTCGGGCCATTTTTTATAACAACACTAAAGGCCTTATACCATCGATCGACAGCTAGGATTCTTCTTAACGGTTCTCTTACTAAGAGTTTTTTTATCCTAATAGGGACGAGACAGGGGTGTCCCAGTTCCCCATTATTGTTCGATATATATATCGAACCATTTGCCCAGATGCTCCGCCAGGATGAACAGGTCATTGCTTTCAGGGCAGGCGCATATGAAAAGAAAATCGCGCTATATGCGGATGACCTTATAATATATACAGCTGATCCGGCTGTTACAATCCCTAGGGTGGAGCTATTAGCGAAAGAATATGGAGCCTTCTCCGGATATTTTGTAAATAATGAGAAAACTGGGATAATGTGCTGGAATGTTTCAGATTGGAGGGGAAGTGTCCAGGGGGGAGATCAGGTACCTCGGAATAGGTAATATTAATGCATTAGAGAGAATTCCCCAGCACAATCTAGAAAGGGTAGTAAAGGATATAGAAAAAACACTCTCTAGATGGAAGAACCTCCCACTCTCATTATATGGAAGAGTAAATCTAATCAAAATGGTGCTGCTTCCTAAGCTGACATTTCTTTTTAATTGTATTCCTCTTACTTTCCCCAAAGGTTTGATAGACAAAATAAAGGGCAAACTAGGCAGTTTCGTCTGGGCAGCCAGGGGGGCACGGATGTCCTGGAAGAAATTGCGCCGAAAATTGGCAGAAGGCGGGCTGGCACTCCCGGATTTAAGGCTATACTGTATGGCATTCCAGTTCAAGAATTGCAGAGCTCTCCTAGGTACACCGGGTCCCATGGCATGGGGCGGGTTGCTGGAGGAGATGGTTAAGGAGTGGGGCACAAAAGGGTTTCTTTACAAATTTGGTGCAAAAAAATTCTTTAAAAAAGTCAGACTGAAGACGTTAAAGGCAGCACTTATTCTCTGGCTAGGGATAAGGAATATACAGGGAATGGGGTACTTTTCGGATGGTGCACCAATATGGGACTCACCAGGCACGCCAGAATGTTTGCGGGATCAGTTAAGCACTCCTCTAAAGAGGGCAGGGATTGAACTATGGGGGGATCTCATGGTGATGAAAGAGGTGGTGCCATGGGAAATCTTGACGGCAAAGACAGGGGGGTCCCTCTCAAGGTACAAATATCTGCAGTTGTTATCCTGGGGGGAGGCAAATTGGAGAGAGATCGGAGGAGGTACTTGGGAGTTTGAAAAGAAACTACAGAACGAGGCCCCGAAAAAGAAAGAAGTTACTGACTGGTACCGGACCCTGGTGCTATCCGAAGAAAAGAAGTTGAAAGCACCATATGAGATCTGGGTAGGTGCTATTCAGATGACAGAGCCACAGCGAATGTGGCAACTTTCTTTTAAATTGTTGTATAAAGTGGTCAAGCCAGCTAATTTGAAAAGGAACCATTTTTTCACTACTAACAGGTTATATTGGACACCAAGCAAACTGGCAAAAATCGTAACAGCTGTAGCCCCAAGATGCCGTAGATGTGGTATGCTGAGTGCGGATGATTGGCATATGTTCTTTGAATGCCCCCTGATTCAGGACTATTGGACGTCAGTGGAGAAAGTAATAAATGAAATTTTTTGCTCCAATATAAAAATTAGCTTAATGTTGATCATGATGGGGTTGGAGGATCAGCCGGCCTCGCCCCCATCGACGAATAGGCAGGCCCTACTATTCTATCTGATTCTTCTCGCTAGGAGAGAAATATGTAAAAAATGGACAGATGCTATACCGCCACAAGGGATGGAATGGCTCCAGGCGGTTAAAACTATTTGCAAAATGGACATAGGACTTGAAAACAGTGCACATTCTGAGATCTGGGATGAATTTTTAAGCTGGAATGGTACTATGAGAGCTTAAAAATTCTGTGTGTCCTATGATTACACCTGCGTGGAACTAGCAACCAGGAAACTGGGCGGGCTGGTACGCAGGACTATCAAGATACTGCAAATAGCCTGGAGCGGTACAGGTCGGATGTCAGGCTAGACTTTGCAAATTATGGTGGTATGAGGACAAAAAAAAAAAAAAAAAGCTTGAACAAACCTACAGCCAAATACATAGGATATACCTACTCAGCTGCGGTGGATTTTCCTTCCCACTCCAGACGGTTCTGGTTAAATGTGAGTAGGGGTCTCTGAGAAAGCACGACTGAACTACTCAGATTTGGCTGTTAAATAAGAACCAAACCAACGTTGGTGGCACCATGTCTTGTAGTTCCTAAAAATACATAGGATCTGTGCGTTTAGACAACATAAACTAAGGGATTGGTGTCAGACTGATTCCAGACACCCCCAAAGGATATGTTAGCCTTTTGACCAGCTAGTTCACAGTGCCACCATAAGCCCCCTAACCTTACCAAGGAGCGAATAGTTTCTGGCAACTATCGAACATGACAACCATTGATCCTTCAGGGATCGTGGAAACAGTACAGTACTTCTCGCTCAGTCAATCGTACTCACTTAGTCTCAGAGAGATACACAGAATAAACGATGGGGATGTTTTCAATAAGCATTTATTGAACCAGTGTCATTCTAGTATAAAACGTGTTTGCTGCGACAATAATTAGACAGAAACAAATGTATGTGATTGCAAGCACCAACAGAGTAAATGAAAGGTAGAATTCTACCATGGTACTAAAACAGTGAATATATGCAGGCATATAGATACATGATGGTAATCAATCGTACTCCTACGATGCAAACCCTACCTAAGTGTACCTAACATGTATGTGGGAGTAAAGCCAAGAATCCCCTAGGAAAGAGCCAACCTTATTACCTGATGGGAGAGAACAAAGGACCCCATCTTGGTCTCAAGTTGGACACCGCAAGGGATGTCAGACCGATGCGTGCTGGAGATTCTGCCGGCCAGGACCTCAGCGTCAAGTGTCAGCGTGGAAGCTTCTCCTCTCCCTATCTAGTGTTGGTATGGGTCTTTTATACCATAAAGATAGCCGCGGGGTTCCTTACACAATTGATATGTTGTGAGTACGATTATGCAAATGAGCCTAGAACAATACCTGCGATTATGCAAAGTAGTTATTTCGCCCTAGGATGAAGATGACCATGACTTTTACACAGAGTATGTTCATGCTGTAATGCACATCATGTGCAGTGACTTTTCTAAGAATCCTCATGCATAATAAATTAGGCTAGTTTCAAGAAAACCAATCAACACTTATTCAGCACATAACTGGGTAAAAGGTCAATGTTAGAATCGTTATGCAGAGCAAGGTAGGACAAATGTAGGTAAAAGGTTGTGTAGCTACCTAGGCCTAGATTGGGGTACATTGGGGTACATAACACCTTAATAGTGCCCACCCTTTAGTTGTGGAATTTTTTTCCACAATGCAGTCATAGTATAATGATATTGCTAGTACAGTGTCCGAAGATATGCATTGCACAGATATCATTTGCACTAAAGTTCCAGTGTGAACTAAAATTAAAAAACACCCTGGGCCTGATTCACAAAGGTAAACATAAACTTTTGTCTAAGTTTACTCATTTTTTGCTATTCCAAACTACTAGTTAATCGTAAGTTTATGACTATAAAGATTCCACAATCAGGGCAGAGAACTCTGCACATAAAAAGATAGATCTGTCATATCTTTTTATGTGCAGAGTTCTCCGCCCGGACTGCAGAGTCTCCGTAGTGATAACTTACTATTAACTCGTAGTTTGTGAATAACAATAAAATAGTAAACTTACACAAAAGTGTAAGTTTACATTTGTGTTTCAGGCCCATTGTTTTTGACTCACACCCCTCTTGACTTTTTCAATCATCATTTGTTAGATACAAAATTCTACATAATCCACACTCTCATATTTCATCTTTTACGTGCATTACATTCTCTTGTGCATGTGGTTACAATATTGCCAATAATTATATCACAATTGTTGGTCCTCTGCGACATGGTGTTGGATGATCCACTATTGATGGAAACCTGTATGGGCTTGTATTTAACCTTGGTTTTCCCAATCGGTGTCAAATCTGAGTAGCCATCTGTATTGTGATCTTTAGGTATCCCAGTATCTGTAGTCAGTTTTCTCACGGAATGTTCTAATTCCCCAGAGGCAGGGTTACCATTTGGTTTTTATGCTAGATAGGTTCTCAATTGTCCCCAGATGTCCATGGCTCTGAAGGTCAGTGGTTTAATGAAGCATATGTTTCAGCTCCATTATTGCATGTCACCAGGTCTCTGATCCGGTCCCTTATTCGGGGGAGATGGCCCTCTGAACCATGTCATTACGATTCTCCATTTATCCAGTAGGAGAGCCAAAACTGTAAACCTCCTACCTGCACTCCAGAGAATGTTTCATGTAGACAAGCAGTACTATTAAGGAATATTTTCCCCTTATGTTCACTCATTGAGACACGGTAGATATATTCTGTTCCCAGTACTTATCAACAACTGGTCATGTCCCTGTCAGGTATATAAAGTCTGCTCATAAAGTTTTGCACGGCTAGAGCTACTGTGGGAGCTATTGAGGAGTAGGATAAGTGTGATGTAACTATGGAGTATATACTTAAGAAGTACCAGTTTGTGGTAATAATTCATCGGCACAAAGGGTGTCTGTGAGCAGCAAAAGGCCAAAGTTTGGGCCTCTATTTCCATGTTTATGGCAGTGCCCACTCTTTTTGTGTGTCCATGTTCTTTCACATGCTTTGCTAGCGCATACATTCTGGAGAACCATCATCTCAATCATCATATGGTGGTGGTATGTATAGAGTTTGTCAGTAGCAAATTTTCTGCTGGTGCTTTCAGGACTGTAGCGAAGGTTGTATGTATCGTATGCCATGCTCTAAAGTATACAAGATATTGGGTGCCAAGGAAGCCTCTTTTTCTTTCTGTTGCTCTAAAGTCTGAGAATTCCCTTCCCTATTTAGTTGTCCTAGTCTAGTCAGGCCTTGTCTTAATGACTCTAAGACAGTTTTCTAACATGTCAATGGGAATGCTGGGTTCTGATGTAGTGGGATGATTGGGGAGTTAGAGGCTTGTGTGACCTGCTTTTTTGTTTAGCTGGTTCCATGCCCTGCTTGTTGAGGCTATCATGCCTACCTCTTGTTGCATTCCTCATGGCTTAGAGTATAGTGCTATTTGTAACGTTTTTAGTGCTCGTTGTTCCTCCTCCAAAATGAAGTGGGGTGTTCTAGCGATTGGTCGGTACCAGCAGGGCCGGCTCTAAGGCGGTGCGATTGGTGCCACTGCACCGGGCGCTGACTTCAGGGGGTGCTGTGTTGTCACATATATAGTGGATTTAAAAGCACCTGTTGCAGAGTTCCTTGCCTCCAGCAATTTTCAGGCAACAGTAAAAATGTCAATCAAACTCTGGTGATTAATGGACCTGCTGGGGAACGATCGAGTTTTGTCTAGTGGACGTTTTGACTCATAAAGTAGCACAGAGTGTTAATATGCCTGCTGCAAAGCACGTGCACCATGCAGATCACAGAAGTGGATATAATGTAAATATTTCAGTGGGTTACTGCTTTTGTCGGCGAGATCCTTTTATTACTTGCAATTTATAAATTAAAATCCTAATATAGAAGAGTGAGCTATTAACTGTCATTAAAGATCTGCGTGGAACCTGCACGGTCTAGGTTAGAGCGTTGATTTCTCCCCCAGTCTTTCATTATCCTAATGTTGCAAAAAGGGTTCATTTGGGTAGAAATCAATTCTTATTAGTAACAACAACCCCAACCATGGTGGTACATTTAAATTCTGAGTATGTGCTTCTCCAGATCGAGCACTCTTAAACTATATCCAGTATGAATGACATGTGACTCCTACACCTTGTAGTTCTCTTTCTTATGTAACATTTCCTATACACTGATTTACACACGTGTGATTCATTGTCTTTGTGTGATGTAAAGTGCTATGACACCCTACACTGGTATGAGTAGCTCTATAAAACAAAACAAAAGCATGTGAGAGTGGATTTGGAGACTTGAAGGTCACTGTTAAAGGGTAGTAAGTATGGGTAATTCATGGAGAATGTCATTGGGGGCACCAACAAACATACTCGCACTGGGCACCACCAGTGCTAAAGCTGGCCCTGAGTACCAGGACACCACGAATTGAGCCTGCATGGCATGGTAATACAATTCAAAGTCAGGGACCTCAAATCCCCCTCTCCTGTTTAGTAACATAAGGATATCCCGGCGGATGCGCAGCTGTCTGCCTTCCCAGACCAGCCTGGTCAGCACCGCTCAATTGATGTGTATGGCCTGTTTAAACAGTAGTGTATGCATGTTAACAAACCGGTATAATAACCGGGGGAGCACAACCATTTTCAAGATGGAGAGGGGAAACATTATGCAGATTTCCAACTTTTCAGGTAATTTATTTAGCGACCGTCCACAATTCTCCCTAATCACAATTTCACACTGCCTGTGTATTTTCACTCCTAGGTGTCTTGCAATACCTGTAGACAATTTGATAAGGCATTCTACTTTTATTGGTCTAGTGACTGGGGTAAGAGGGAACATTTTTGTTTTGTCTCGATGGATGGAAATACCAGAGAATTCTCCAAATCTGACTAATTCCTAGATTAAGGGTGTGAGGTATATGGGACGATTTTTCACAAATATCAAACTGTCATCAGCATACAGAATCACCAATTGTTTCCCTGTCTTGAATGTTACGTCCCAATGTATGTGGTTTCTCATAACCAGCAGGCTTATGACTCCATTGCTAGTACAAACGATAATGAAGAAAGTGGGCAGCCCTGCCATGTGTGACGAAGATGAATGCTGATACAAGTCCAGTTATTCAGATTTAGGTCAGTTGGCTGTTGTAAATCAGGCAAATTACAGGTGCTCCTACCGCTAGTCTTTTAAGAACTGTCATCAGGACAGGCCCTTCTATGGAATTAAAGGCATCCTTGGTGTCTAGCATAAAGGAGATTGCCTCTAACTCAGGAATCATCCTTTGCAACTACTGTGAATATTGTATGCTAGTAGTTACCATGTGATGTACGAACCCTGCTTGGTTGGTTGGCTAGTATTTTAGTGAGATATTTATTGCTATTATTTAATAATGAAGGTGGTCTGTTGAAGCAGCACCTTGCTGTGTTTTTGTTGGGATTAGGCAGTGCCATGAAGACAACTTCTCTCAGGGTTAGTAGTAGTATCGTTATGCCGATCGTTATGTCAATCGCTTCATTATAAATTTCTACGATGGCCAGCTCGACATGCACACTCCCATGGTTGTGAAACAGCTGGGGGGTTGCTGACACAGGTCCGCATCCTCAAAATGATCGCTGGGTTAGCCTGTCCCAAACCAATCCTGGAGCTGCTCTCATGCTGAAAACAGCATGAGAGCAGCTCCAGGATTGGTTGGACTCGCTTTCCACTGGGCAGGAAGGAAGTCCTTCCCTCACCTGCTGGTGGACACCAGGATCGCCAGGAGAGAAGTGCTGCACCGAGCGGGAGCAGCATTTATGGGGAGTTTGCCCCATCGTGGCCACCATATTTTCGTATTGCTAGCCCTTGCTGGACCCAGCACTAATTTAAAGTTCCCTCTCCACAGTATCATCACTGGCTACTACCTACCAATGGAGAGTATTTGATCATAGAACTCTGGTGAGTCAACAATAGGGCTGCATGTGCTAATGAGGGCGACCGGAATACCAAGGATAGTTCCTGTAATTAGGAAGTATCTTCCTTCAGGGTCGTCAATGGTTGCCTGATGCTTATACTCAAGTGCTTTACGAATTTGTATGCAAACTCTCCTAGAAAATAAACTGTTGAGGCAAAGAATCTTTATGTTCCTTATTTTGTAGCAATATCTAGATCTCCTGTCATCCGCCACATAACTCACAACTAAACGTCTCTAAAGGATCTTGGAATATATTTTCCACTAAAACCTATCACAGCCAGCCCCCCCCATTGCACCCATATCCACCTTCTAATCAAGTCCCCGCTGCTCCTTCCCACCACAAAAACATTTTCCAAATATGGTAGCATATTTTCACCGGAAGTGACGAAAACTTGCTTTGGTCTGCCTCAGAATTGGGTACTTGTTATTTCTAGAAAATGTACAACTTTACTACGTTTAGACTTCCTTTACAGAAACTAATTCAATAGTACAATGATAAAGTCATGCGCCTTTGTTAAAACATTTTAGTTCCGTTCCCTTTTTCATGCTCCAGTATTGTTTGCTTGTGACTCCGTGTTCCTGTGTCAACAGCAGCACAAGTCATAAATTACATCGTGTTCCTTGGAAATGTTCATATGTAGGGGTGCGCTCACGAAATTTCTTTTTAGATCTTCAGTTTCCAATATTGTACTTTCAGTATTTGCAACAAATTATTGAAATATAAAAAGGATCGCACATATTTCCCTGCTTTTTTGGAAACGGGAAATTGTACAGTAAACCGCACCCCACACATTTTACTGTTTTGTGCCTAATTGTGCAATGTGGTAAAACACTATTTGTTATACCGCTCCATGGCATCAGATTACCACAAGCAGAAGCCTAGTGGTAAATGTGTGGCAATAAAAAGTCGGTTACATTGTTCGCCCAACTTTTTTTTTTTTACTACTATTGAAACTTGCACCCGGGGATTTCTACGCCTCGTAGGGGTAGTAAGGCAGAACACATCATGCAATATTTATTACCCGATTTACCACTCCACTTTAAATGAGCATCTTTCAGTGGCGTAGCTGGGGGGGAGGGTGGCGAAAGACCACGACGATCGGGGGGGGGGAGGGAGGGGCGACAGACGACAACAAGCGGGGGCGCTCAGAGACGCCAACGAGGGAGAATAAAGAAAAATCAAAACTTACCTTGCCCTCGCGGCTCGCCCCCACTGCCAAAAAATAGACGCCCGGGGCAGAACTGCCCCCCACCCCCCACCACCACCGCGACTAGCTACGCCACTGGTGACATATTTTGCTCTGTGTACAAGGAGTAATACCGCATCATCCGTGGCAATAAGTACTGATAGTAGTGCGGTGCAGGGTCATACCTGGCAGCATAACGCAAACACAAATATGTGCCCTAACCCCACATTCTAGGTCAGGGGTGATTAATAAAGGGGGAGAAACCCCACCCACGTACATTTGTGCGAAGAGTCAGAAAGCACACACTGCCTCTGCATTTTACTTAGTGAGTGCAGTTGTTCTGATCATGCCTGTCTGTCTGTAGCACCACAGTGGTAACGAGGTGGAGCCGGCTCATCTGCACCCCAACTACCAGCTCCTGCCTGCACTGAACAATACACGTGCACCTAGCCTCCATATCTCTGCTGCTCCTGGCCAAGCTAAGACTTCCCCAGCAGCAGCTCCACTGAGGGACATTCCAGGCTGAGCTCAGCCTCCTTGCACCGATCCAGGTCACATGGTGCCACACCATCCTGACTCATCGGCCTATGCTGCCACTCAAGTGACCACCCCTGCTGTCTTCCTCACAGTGAGTGTCAGTACCACCATACTGTTCTTGCTGAGGTCATGCCCTCCAGCCCTAGCACACAAGACCCCAGCACCCCAATCTGAGTGCCACCATTCTTCAAAATAAGTGTGGAGCAGCAGATGAACACGCAAGCCATGCCCCACCAACAGGTTCCACCCTCTACCAGCCCTATACACCTCCGCCACAACAACTCATGCCGGCCCATGCCATTGGTGGTGCATCCAATGCATCCAATACATTGCCTCTCTTCAGTGAGCTCAGCGACCCCGCAACGGCTGGCCCTCACTGGCATACGTGGGTCATATGCCTGAACAACTTTTTCAAAGCCACAAAAGAGACACAGCGAGACCAAGCACTTTCTGCTGTTACACTACGTGGGGTAGGAGATCTTCAAGCTTTTCAGCAACCTCCCCGGGACTGACACTGATCACGACTTCGACGGAGCCATCACTGCCCTCAATGCATACTTTGATCCACAGATGAATCGAGATTTCCCAAAATTCAAATTGCAGCAAGCCTGTCAGCGTGAGGGAGAATCCATTGATCTATTCTATGCCCATCAATGGGAGCTAGGCAGCACCTGCATTGAGGACGATCCACAAAAGAAGGTGCACACTCAGACCATACAAGGCCCTGAGTCCCCACATCCTCCGCCAGTCCAACATGCCGCTTGATGAGATTCTAACGCTCGTCCGCTCTCACGAACTGTCTAATGACTGAGTGGACTAGATTGAAATGGTATTCCAGAAGCTCTCTGCCACACCCAAACCCAAACCCACTTTGTTACCAATCAAAACAGAAACGGCTGCTGCAATTTGAAAAGGGCCTCCAAACCGTAGCACTCACAGATCCACTCCAACAAGGGACCCTCCAAAAGACTTCTGTGGCTACTGCGGGTTCTCCCTGAACCTGCTTCCTGTGTGCCCAGCCGCAGGAAACATCTGTTTCCATGCGGCCTGGAACCGGGGCAGCCCTTACAATGCACTTGCCTTACCTGCGAAGTCAATATTGATCGCACACCAGTCACGCCTCTTGTAGACATGAGAGCACCAGTCAATGTCACCAGCCTGGTGCAGTTCAAAGCTCTGGACCTGCGACCGACGCTGCTTCCCACAGCAGCTTTCATATTTGCCTAGCCAGTTCAACACCCATCCCGCTGGCAGGAGCATTCACCAGTTCCATGTCCCATGGCATCCACTCCTGCCCAACGAAATTCTTCGTCATCTCATCAGACTCTGAGGCGCTCCTCAACTGCGACACTGGGAAGCGCTCACAATTCATTCACTTTACTGCAGTCATTTGGGGACCTCTCCAGTGACATCAACCGCCTACCCTTCAGTTTCCCAAGCCTTTTCATTGGCCTGGACCGACTGAAGGGACTCCAGTGTCTCTCTATATCTACCCCGCAGTCCGCCCCATGGCATTCAGACACCGCAGGATTCCATTTTACCTCTTTCCGGCAGTAGAAGCAGAGCTGCAAAAAACTTGAAGACGCCTGAGTCATTGAAAAGGTATCCACATCCTACCCCATGGGTATCTCCTGTGGTAGTAGCGAACAAACCTAAACAGCCGGGGTGTATCTGAATCTGCGTAGACATGCACCTTCCTAATAAGGCCATAAAGAGGGAACGTCACATCACAATTGATGGCCTGATTGCCGACATCAATGGTTCCATGTGGTTCTCAAAGCTCAACCTGAACTCAGGCTACCATCAAATTGAACTCCATGAAGAGAGCAGGTACATCACAACGTTCTCTACTCACATTAGACTCTGTTGGTACCGGAGGCTCAATTTCACAACATCATTAGCGAAGGAAATATTCCAAAATGCGATCTGAGAAGTCCTTGAAGGCCTCGATTGGGTCATCAATGTCAGTGATGACATCCTCATCCACGCACCCATCCTTGATAGCCATCACCGCCGCTTACACGCCACTCTCAAGAGGATTGGTGCAGCCAGCCTTACCCTTTATCAGACAAAGTGCCAGTTCTTCCGCCAGGAAATTAAGTTTTTTGGAAACATCTTCTCCAACGAAGGCTTCAAAGTTGATCCCGCTAAGTGCATCGACATTAAGGAAGCAACCACGCCCTCTTCCATGGCTGAAGTTATGTTATGTTATGTTGATCTGTATAGCGCAGTAATCACCCGAGAGTGTATCCAGGCACTTGGGCAGGCGTGAAGGTGTGTGGTCTCAAAGGTGCTTATAAGAGGCAGATCTTCGGCTTCTTACGGAACTAAAGAAGTGAGGAGGAGGAGGCTCTGATGTGTTGAGAGAGGTCGTTCCATGTCTTGAGAGTGATGTAGGAGAATGAGCAATCTCTAATTTTGCTTTTCCAGATGTAGGGAGTGTGTGCAAGTGAGACTGAGGTAGAGCGTAGGTGTCTGGTGGGTTGGTGGGTTGGTGAAAGTGTATGCGGCTGTTCAGGTATTCTGGTCCTGTGTTGTGTAGGGCTTTTTGTGTGTGTGTGAGAGAAGTTTGAATTGGCTGCACTTGTGAATGGGGAGCCAGTGAAGCTTCCTGAGGTGTGGTGTGATATGGGTGTGGCATGGGAGGTCGAGTATGAATCTTACAGCTGTGTTTTTGATGGTCTGGAATCTGTGTAGGAGTTGTTTGGAGATTCCGGTATAGAGAGTGTTACCGAAGTCCAGCCTGCTGGTGATGAGTGCTTGCGTGATGGTCCGTCAGGTGGAGTCCCATAGTGAGTTCTTGTTGCCGAAGACCAGTACTTCTGTCTTGTCGGATTTGAGCTTCAGGCAGTTGGCTGCATCCAGTCTGCTAACATGGTAATGCCGTTAGTGAAGTTGGTTCTGGTGGTGGTTGTCTTGTCTGTCAGGGAGAGGATGAGTTGGGGTTCATAGGAGATGATGGTGATGTCTTGTGATTGGATGATGTTGGCAAGCGGTGCCATGTATATGTTGAAAAAGGTGGGACTGGGGGATGATCCTGTGAGACTCCGGCATCAGTTTCTTTGTCTCTGATGTGAAGGTTGGCAGCCTGACTCTTTGGGTTCTTCCTGTGAGGAAGGAACAGATGCATTTGAGAGCAGATCCTTGTATGCCAATCTTGTGGAGTCTTCTGATGACAGTGTTGTGGGAGACAGTGTTGAAGGCCGTGGAGAGGTATAGCAGGATGAGGGCCGCTGTTTCTCCTTGGTCCAGGATGATTCGAATGTCTTTGGCGGCTGTGATGAGTGCTGTTTCAGTGCTGTGGTTCTTTCTGAATCCTGATTAAGTGTTGTCTAGAAGATGGTGAAGTTTGAGGTGGGCTGTGAGCTGCTGGTTGATGGACTTTTCAATCACTTTGGCTGGATAGGGGAGCAGGGAGATGGTTCGAAAGTTGCTCAGTTGATTTGTGTCAGCTGTGGGATTCTTGAGGAGGGCATTAATTTCTGCAAGTTTCCATTCATTTGGGCAAGTGGCTGACGTGATGGAGGTGTTGATGATGTGGGTCAGGGTGGTGCTGATTGATGAAGTTGCCAGGTTGTAGATGTGGGTGGACATGGGTTCATTGGGGCCCTTGAGTGGATGGTCCACATGATTGCTGCTGTGTCATTTTGGGTGAGGGTTGTCCTGAATGGGAGTTGGGCGTCTTGGTTGGTGGTGGGTAGGTTAGCGATGAGTTCTCTGGGGTTGGTTTGGTGTGCAAAGTTACTCTAGATGTTCACAATTTCGCTGTGGAAGAAGTTGGATAGGTTGTAGCAGAGATGTTAGAAGGCAGCAATGTTGTTGATAGTGGCTGAGAGTGAGGTGAAATCCTTGGCAATCAACAAGATCTCCTTGCAGCTGTTGGAGCTTTCTTCAATGTGCTTTTTTCTTGGTGTCTCTTATTTGCTGGTGATAGTGTCTGAGTACACCCTTTGTATGAATTTAGGATCTTCATTTGCCTCCTGGCATACTGTGGAAGGTTCATCCCCAACCTGGTGATACTGGCAGGCCCTTTAAGACGCCTCACAAAAACATCCACTCCATGGGCAGGGAGACAACTGAGGATGACGCCTTCAACGCCATCAAAAAGGCACTCCTCCAAGATACAGTGATGGCCTACTTCAACCCAGCGAAAGAGTCTGAGCTAGTGGTTGGCGTCAGCCCCATTGGGCTCTGGAGCCGTTCTGATGTAGCACGTATGCAACAACCACTGGGCACCTGTCACATTTGCCAGGAAGGCCATCACAGACACTGAAAAGCGCTATGCTCACATTGAGAAGGAAGCCCTTGACATCAAGTGGGGCTGCCACCATTTCCTTCTCTATCTCTATGGTCGTCCCTTACAAGTCATAATAGACCACAAACCACAGATACAATTCTTTGCCTGACACTGCTCCATATCTATCATCCTGCATTGAGAAGTGGGCCCTGCAGCTTCAGAAATACCAGCTGCCTATTGGATACATACCGGGATACGAAAATCCTGCTGATTATCTCTCAAGACACCCACATCAACCCACTGACAGCCCCTCAGGGCCCATGTCTGATGTGGATGTGTGCGCTCCCTGGTTTGCGGAAGTCGGCTGCCCTAAGTCAAGATATTGGCAACACCACCGTCTCATACCCATACCTCCAGAAAACCTGGGCAGCAGCTGAGTTGGAGAAATGGAAGGACTTCATCTGATAAACTGGAAAATATGATGACATCACTCAATGTGACCTCTCTGCTCGATCGAACATCCACCATGAACTCAGCACCACCGAACCAGGATTCCTCCTATGCGCCCATCAAATTGTTGTCCCGCGCTCGCTGCAGGCAGCCTTGCTAGCCCTAGCACATACAGGTCACCAAGGATCCACCAAAATAAGGGCACACCGGAGGCAGAAGATCTGACTCTCCACCCTAGATGCCGAAGTCAATGACATTGTCACAAGGTGCCATTGGTGGCAAGTAACCAAGGCGCCCAACCAATCCCCTCCAGTCACGACTGACAGCCCTAGCAACTACCCTGGTGCGGCATTAGTGTAAATTTTGGTGCTTTACCCGACGGGCGTCACATGCCGTTTGTCTCAGAAGCATTCTCCAAATTCCCCATTGTAAATGTGCTGCAAGCGACCACATTCAAACACACCAGAAACTGCCTGGACAAGACATTTGCAACTTTTTGAGTCCCAAATACCCTCAAGAGCGACCGACAATGAGCCCCAATTTTAGAGTCAAGATTTCTAGGAATATTTGTAGTCCATCACTATCACTCACTGGAAAATTGCACCCCGCTGTCCCCAAGTCAACCGTGAGATTGAAAGACTGATGAGCATGTTTAACAAATTCATCCTAACTGGATGTGAACAATAAATTGATTTGGAGGATGTCATCCACAAGTACCTTGGTGCCCACCGGCTCTCCACACAGCGCCACCCAAAGAGAACCCACGGACATACTGTTCGGAAGAGCCACCCGAGACAACATCCCTCATGTGGCAATATGGACTTCCGAACATTTGGATATGGCAGCCACACAACGAAGGAGAACACAAAACAATCTCAATGCCAGGCCAGCCCAGCCCGTGGAGCCAGATAGCCGGACATCCGTGTAGGGGACTGGGTTCTTATACATGATCGATGCCTCAGTGGGAAGTTCCGGCTCCCTTTTGAAACACGACTCCTCCAAGTTGTTGATCGAAGAGGCACAATTGTGACAGCCAAGAACAACTCAGAGGGTGTCACGAAGAACATGTCCGCCTTTACCAAGTGGCATCAGCAAAATACAAATGGGCATAACACACAAACCCCATGCACACCTTCGCAGGATAGAAAAAAGAGGATCCGGAATTTGATCAAATAGAAGACAGTTCACCACCTAGTCCCCATCACAAGCAGCAACGCCGCCATGCCCAGAGGTCGCCCAACCAACACAAATACCAGAACTTCACACCATGCCGACGGCAACTCGAGGACACTTTTACCGAATGAGACCCACTTTACGAGACCCAGGAGGCTCGAGGACTATGTGTGTGACTGATGCAAGAGTAGTTCCAACCTCAGTACTTACTAGAACTCTGGCTATTATCAAACACTATATATAATGGTTGCTTTTAACATTTTTCAGTTGGAAGTTTTGAAGGAATGTAGTGGGGCGCAGGGTCATGTACGGTGGCGTAACGCAAACACATACCCACAACCTCACCCCATGTTAGCGGTCAGGAGGGGAAACCCCTTCCGTGCAGATAGGCGTGGAAAGTCAGAAAGCACACCCTGCCTCCGCATTTTATTTAGCGCCCGCACTTGTTCTGATCTGACCTGTCTGCCTACCGCACCTCACTGATCACCCAAGCAGCAGCTATGTGCCCTTACAGTTTGCAACACCTCACCGTCTGCAGAGGAATAAATTACCAAAAGAGCTGCCATTCTCCTAGGTCTCAAGTGCCCACTTAAAGTGCCACTGTTGAACCACAGCCCTTCCTCCCAAATACCATCATTTAAGAAGACTCCTGGGCTGATCTTAAAAGTCAACATAACTTGCTGCGGTAAATAAAGGTCAACAGTGCAGTAGGCTGTCCAACCAGGGGTGTAACCAAACTTGATGGTCACCTACATCATGTGGCGAGGGTCCCTGACACTCCCTCATCTCACAGAAACTCATAGCCTTGTTTTGAAAGGGGGGCCCTGAAGGGTGGCAGCCCCCTACACAGCAGGGGCTGCAGAGGTTGCGGGGTCCTGTGCTAAGCCAGAGTCCAGCACACAGCACAGAATACATATTTCTCCTATTACTTGCTAATCCAATAGGAATAAGATCTTTTTAATATACATAGAAACAGCAGAAACGTGCAGCAGGCCCAAAGAGTTAGAAAAAAAGAAATACAAAGATTTACCGGCATTTAATGTGATTTATTTTCCATTTCAATGATTGGCACTTATTTAGAGATTGAATGCAAATGGCAAATATGCATTGAAACCCAATTTAAACACATATAGCAGTCTGCGCATGTATGTGTTTAGTGGTAAAGCCCTTAGTGAGAAGATGTTTTACTGCATCATTGACGCACAAGATCGTTATGCATTATCACCAGGTAAATGCAGGTAAAGTATGTGGAAAAAACAGAGATAAAAATCTGGGGGAAAAATGCTTTACTTTTGCTACCAGACACCATTGCTAATTATTAACTAGAAAAAGAGGTAACTCCCAGAATAAAGGTGTCTCTGTTATTGGGGTTACATTTCCCGATTTAGGCCCTGAATAGTAATTCAGGTGAAGTAAAATTGCCCCCGATGTTACCATTACCAGCTTGTGAAATCATCCAAGAGGCCAGAAAAATCGTTCGATTGCGAGGATTTTCCAGGTCCCACAGAAATGGTTTGATTGTGTTTGATTTTATTGCATGTGATTTATTTGTTACAATTTTCTGCATGTGATTTTTCAAGCCAATAATACCAGTCGGAAACTATGCATGCAGGAAAGATCTCACAAACAGAAAATACATCACAGAAAGTGTGTTTTCTGAGAATGTATTGCCTGATTGCAGTTCATTACAGAAAAAGTTAACATTATTCCAAAATAAGATTTCAGTTAAAAGATTTAATGATATGTCATATTTCTTGCAATTTCTGTAAATTAAAACAAAAAAGAAAATTAAAAATGGCACCAAAAAAGGTCAGGAAAAATACATTAAAGAAAGAAAGAACTGCAGACTCTTACAGATGCACTAATGAAAGAAGAACCATGGATGATGGGGGAAGGAAATGCTGAAATCAGGTGCAAGCGTACATAGCCAATTGTGGCAGTCAGTGGCAGACCAAGTTAATAGTGTCTTGGGAAATAGTAGAATGGTCGGTGATGTAAAAAACTGATTTAGGGAGCTAAAAGAAGGATGTGAGGCATCATGTTAAAGCAACAGGTGGAACGCCGTGCCATAGGTTACAAAGAACCAAGGGCCAGATGTACGACCATTTTTTGCGGTCGCAAACGAGAAATCGGCCCGTTTGCGACCGCAAAATTGGTCTGCCCCATGTACAAACCCTATTTTGCGAGACAGTAACTTATTACTGACTTGCAAAATAGGGTTTGCGACTCACAATTAGGGAGGGGCGTGCCAAGGGCGTCCCTTCCTAATAGCTACTCGCACTTCAAAGTACGATTGTTTTGCGACCGCAATTGCAGTCGCAAAACACTCACAGTTTACCACCTACTTCAAGTAGGTGGTAAGTCACTCGCAAACAGGAAGGGGTCCCCAAGGGACCCCTTCCCCTTTGTGAATGGATGTGAAAATATTTTTTAAGAGCAGGCAGTGGTCCAAGGGACCACAGCCTACTCTTAAAAAATGAAACAGAAACGTTTCATTTTTCTTTTTTAAATGCATCCCGTTTTCCTTTAAGGAAAATGGGCTGCATTTTAAAAAAAACCTGCTTTATTTAAAAAGCAGTCACAGACATCGTGGTCTGCTGACCCCAGCAGGCCACCACCCCCGGGAGTGCTAGCCATTCCCAGTGGGGTCGCAAATTGCACTTGCCTCATGAATATTAATGAGGCATGCAATTTGAGACCCCATTAGGATTCGCAAACAGTGTCAGAGACACTGTTGTAAATTACATTTTGCGAGTCGCAAAACGACGCAATTTGTGACTCGCAAATTGTAAGGGTCGTACATCTGGCCCCAAGCCCATTAAAGATGGAGCATTGGGAGGAGAAGGCAAAGAGCATTGTACATTTAAGCAGCCAACAACAAAGTTCTGCTGCTGAGGAAGGAGGACATGCAGAAAAGGGTTTTTAAGTACATTTTAAAAATGTAATACCTTGACTTCTAATAGGTTTATAGCAAAAGAGAATAATTTGTAATAAATAAAATTGAAATATTATATTTCTTAAAACAATTACATTAGTTAAATCATCAAAATGTACAATTTTAGTTAATCATGCTGATTTAACCCCTTCGCTGCTAGGCCTTTTCCCCCCCTGTGCTAAGCCTTTTTTTGGCTATTTGGGGTAGTGCGCGCTTAGGCCCCTGTAACTTTTTGACCACATAAGGTATCCACGCCAAATTTGCGTCCTTTTCTTCCAACATCATGGGGATTCTAAAGGTACCCAGGGTTTGTGGATTCCCCTGGAGGGGTCCCAGAAATTAGTCAAAATACAGCTAAATTTTGTTTTTGGGGGAAAAATGGGAAAAAAGGGCTGCAAATGAAAGCGTCTGGGTTTTCCCTGCAAATGGTATCCAAAAAGCGTTTGTGGGGCTTAAATCACCATTTTCCCAGCTTTTAGGGAATGACAGACTTTTGTCAGAAAACCAACATTTTTTACACAGTTTTGGCATTTTTCTGGGACATAGCCTATTTTGCTATTTTTTGTGCTTTCAACCTCCTTCCACTTAATGGTAGAAATGGGTATAAAAGCAATAATGAATACTGGAAAGCTATACATTTTTGAAAAGTAGACAAAATTCTGAATTCAGCAAGGGGTCATTTGTGTAGATCCATCAAGGTTTCTTTATAGAAACGTACAGTTAAATATAGAAAAAATTGAAAATTAGTTGAAAAAAACAGCCTTTTGTGTCAACGTTTTCACCTGTAACTTCTTCTAATTATGACAGCTCTTTGAAAGCAATATACCGTTACATCCGCTGGACCTTACTGGTTTGGGGATATATAGGACTTGTAGGTTCACCAAGAACCGGACGAACCCAGAGTAAAAAACTGAGCAGCAATTTGCAATGGCTTTTTATTATGTACCGGGTATATAGCAATTATTGTGGGAAAATGTATACATGGAAAAATTGGTATGAACGACACCTATGTATTTCTGAAATGGGAACAAGTTATAGAGTTTAGAAACAGTAGATATTTGCACATTTTTGAAATTGGGAATACTCATACTAGCATGAGAATTATCGGTCATTTTTCAAAATGACTTTTTTTACACAATGTCTTTCATTTGGAAGGCAGAAATGCATCGAAAGTCAATAGGTAATAACAGTTGCTTTACAAATCTGAATTACCCTAAGTCTCCCAATAAAAATGGTACCTCACTTGTGTGGGTAGGCATAGTGCCCACGACAGGAAATGGCTCAAAGCCCAACGTGAACACACCACATTTTCTCAATGAAAAATTACCCTTTTTTTGCAAAGTGCCTAGCTGTAGTTTTTGAACCCTAGCTCTCCTGGCACCTAGGGAAACCTAGCAAACCTATACATTTTTTAAAACTAGACACCCAGGGGAATCCAGGATGGGGTGACTTGACTGCCTCCCACCAGGTTCTGTTACCCAGAATCCCTTGCAAACCTAAAATATTGTCAAAAAAACCACATTTTCCCCACATTTCTGTGCTGGAAAGTTCTGGAATCTGCGTGGATCCACAAATTTCTACGCACCCGCGTTCCCCAAAGTGTTCCGAGAAAAATGGTACCTCACTTGTGTGGGTCGGCCTAGTGCCCGCGGCAGGAAACGGCGCAAACGCAATGTGGACATACCTCAATTTCGCAGTGAAAAATGACCCTTTTTTGGCAAAGTGCCTAGCTGTAGTTTTTGAACCCTAGCTCTGCCGGCACCTAGGGAAACCTAGCAAACCTATACATTTTTGAAAACTAGACACCCAGGGAATTCAAGATGGGGTGACTTGACTGCCTCCCACCAGGTTCTGTTACCCAGAATCCCTTGCAAACCTACAAAATTGTCCAAAAAACACATTTTCCCCACATTTCTGTGCTGGAAAGTTCTGGAATCTGCGTGGAGCCACAAATTTCCACCCACCCCGTGTTCCCCAAAGTCTTCCGAGAAAAATGGTACCTCACTTGTGTGGGTTGGCCTAGTGCCCGCGACAGGAAACGGCGCAAAACGCAACGTGGACACACCTCAATTTCGCAGTGAAAAATGACCCTTTTTTGGCAAAGTGCCTAGCTGTAGTTTTTGAACCATAGCTCTGCCGGCACCTAGGGAAACCTAGCAACCCTATACATTTTTGAAAACTAGACACCCAGGGGAATCCAGGATGGGGTGACTTGACTGCCTCCCACAAGGTTCTGTTACCCAGAATCCCTTGCAAACCTAAACAATTGTCCAAAAAAACACATTTTCCCCACATTTCTGTGCTGTAAAGTTCTGGAATGTGCGTGGATCCACAAATTTCCACCCACCCCGCGTTCCCCCAGGTCTCCCGATAAAAATGGTACCTCACTTGCGTGGGTTGGCCTAGTGCCCGCGACAGGAAACGGCGCAAAACGCAATGTGGACATACCTCAATTTCACAGTGAAAAATGACCCTGTTTTGGCAAAGTGCCTAGGTGTAGTTTTTGAACCCTAGCTCTGCCGGCACCTAGGGAAACCTAGCAAACCTATACATTTTGGAAAACTAGACACCCAGGGAAATCCAGGATGGGGTGACTTGACTGCCTCCCACCAGGTTCTGTTACCCAGAATCCCTTGCAAACCTAAACTATTGTCAAAAAAACCACATTTTCCCCACATTTCTGTGCTGGAAAGTTCTGGAATCTGCGTGGAGCCACAAATTTCCACCCACCCCGTGTTCCCCAAAGTCTTCCGAGAAAAATGGTACCTCACTTGTGTGGGTTGGCCTAGTGCCCGCGACAGGAAACGGCACAAAACGCAACGTGGACACACCTCAATTTCGCAGTGAAAAATGACCCTTTTTTGGCAAAGTGCCTAGCTGTAGTTTTTGAACCATAGCTCTGCCGGCACCTAGGGAAACCTAGCAACCCTATACATTTTTGAAAACTAGACACCCAGGGGAATCCAGGATGGGGTGATTTGACTGCCTCCCACCAGGTTCTGTTACCCAGAATCCCTTGCAAACCTAAAAATTGTCAAAAAAAACACATTTTCCCCACATTTCTGTGCTGGAAAGTTCTGGAATGTGTGTGGATCCACAAATTTCCACCCACCCCGCGTTCCCCCAGGTCTCCCGATAAAAATGGTACCTCACTTGCATGGGTTGGCCTAGTGCCCGCGACAGGAAACGGCGCAAAACGCAATGTGGACATACCTCAATTTCACAGTGAAAAATGACCCTTTTTTGGCAAAGTACCTAGCTGTAGTTTTTGAACCCTAGCTCTGCCGGCACCTAGGGAAACCTAGCAAACCTATACATTTTTGAAAACTAGACACCCAGGGAATCCAGGATGGGGTGACTTGACTGCCTCCCACCAGGTTCTGTTACCCAGAATCCCTTGCAAACCTAACAAATTGTCCAAAAAACACATTTTCCCCACATTTCTGTGCTGGAAAGTTCTGGAATCTGCGTGGAGCCACAAATTTCCACCCACCCCGTGTTCCCCAAAGTCTTCCGAGAAAAATGGTACCTCACTTGTGTGGGTTGGCCTAGTGCCCGCGACAGGAAACGGCGCAAAACGCAACGTGGACACACCTCAATTTCGCAGTGAAAAATGACCCTTTTTGGCAAAGTGCCTAGCTGTAGTTTTTGAACCATAGCTCTGCCGGCACCTAGGGAAACCTAGCAACCCTATACATTTTTGAAAACTAGACACCCAGGGGAATCCAGGATGGGGTGACTTGACTGCCTCCCACCAGGTTCTGTTACCCAGAATCCCTTGCAAACCTAAAAATTGGCAAAAAAACACATTTTCCCCACATTTCTGTGCTGGAAAGTTCTGGAATGTGTGTGGATCCACAAATTTCCACCCACCCCGCGTTCCCCAGGTCTCCCGATAAAAATGGTACCTCACTTGCGTGGGTTGGCCTAGTGCCCGCGACAGGAAACGGCACAAAACGCAATGTGGACATACCTCAATTTCGCAGTGAAAAATGACCCTTTTTGGCAAAGTGCCTAGCTGTAGTTTTTAACCCTAGCTCTGCCGGCACCTAGGGAAACCTAGCAAACCTATACATTTTTGAAAACTAGACACCCAGGGAATCCAGGATGGGGTGACTTGACTGCCTCCCACCAGGTTCTGTTACCCAGAATCCCTTGCAAACCTAAAAAATTGTCCAAAAAAACACATTTTACCCACATTTCTGTGTTGGAAAGTTCTGGAATCTGCGTGGATCCACAAATTTCCACCCACCCCGCGTTCCCCCAGGTCTCCCGATAAAAATGGTACCTCACTTGCGTGGGTTGGCCTAGTGCCCGTGACAGGAAACGGCGCAAAACGCAATGTGGACATACCTCAATTTCGCAGTGAAAAATGACCCTTTTTGGCAAAGTGCCTAGCTGTAGTTTTTGAACCCTAGCTCTGCCGGCACCTAGGGAAACCTAGCAAACCTATACATTTTTGAAAACTAGACACCAAGGGGAATCCAGGATGGGGTGACTTGACTGCCTCCCACCAGGTTCTGTTACCCAGAATCCCTTGCAAACCTAAACAATTGTCAAAAAAAACACATTTTCCCCACATTTCTGTGGTGGAAAGTACTGGAATCTGCGTGGATCCACAAATTTCCACCCACCCCGCGTTCCCCCAGGTCTCCCGATAAAAATGGTACCTCACTTGCGTGGGTGGGTCAAAGACCGGTGACAGGCAAGGGCCCAAAAGCTATTGAGGTGACATCAAAATTACATATCACAAACCAGCCTGGTTTTGCATGGGGGTCCCATGAGTTTTGGTCCGGGGCTCGGCGGCCATCTGGGAAACCTACCTAACCCACACATTTCTGGAAACTAGACACCCGGGGAGTCCAGCGAGGTATGACTTGCGTGGGTCCCCCATCATTCTCCTACCCATAGTCCCCTGCAAACCTCAAATTTCGCGGAAAAATTAAAAATTTGCGAACATTCGTGACAAGAATTTTCAATTCTATTAAGGACACGGAGGCGAGGATTATGCTTCTCATTTTCTTTACTGAAGCTCACAGCAGCCAATGAAAACACAGAAATCAACCATGTGATCAACCATAGAGTCCCAGGGTATATAAGGCCCCTGCATGAACATAGAGTCCTCTTTTCGTTGTAAAACATAACAGTTAAGTCCATTCACGACCTGCTCCTGAAGAACAACCGGCAGACTAGTATTCCTCCAAACCAACAACTGAAGGCCCAACGGGGCTGCACGTCCGAACTGGAACACGGTTCCAGGAGATTCAACGTTGTGTAGACATGACGAACTGCACATATCCATTCACAGCTGCATCATAGTCAGGCTTTACTTGCTATCAGCACCTGGAATGAAAGAGGGCACCCGTAATAGCCATCCGTAACCACCAGATAAAATTCCAACAATGCACATAAAAGGGGTGGGAAAAATAATTCAACGTATGCAATATAAACGAACATGCTCAAGCAGATACCATGACATAATGCATAACATCCTCTGGGTGGGATAATCCTCGCCTCCGTGTCCTTAATAGAATTGAAAATTCTTGTCACGAATGTTCGCAAATTTTTAATTCTATGTCAGGACCGGAGGCTCCGATTATGCTTGTTCAAAGCTTAGCCACCACAACAGAAGCAACATCAACAACAGGTTTGTAATAAAATGTTTTAAATGTATGTTCAGAAGACCAGTCAGCTGCATTCATGATGTCTGATAGGCTGACGCCTGAGGAATAAGCTTTCGAAGCCATAGCTCCACGGGCTGAATGTGCTCCAAATTTAGAAATATCAATCCCTGCCTTGCCCATAAGCCAACGCATCCATCGAGACAAGGTAGCTGGAGCCACCGGACGGAAGGGCTTTTGCAGAGCAATCAACAATTGACCTTGCATATCAGCACGAAATTCTGCAGTACTTACCTCGTAATCTTTCACACATTGTACCACGCAGAGCTTGGGGTTATTCGGAAAAGCTGGGTAAGTGACAGATGTAGTGTTACATTTAGTCCTTCTGGATAAGATAAAGGTCACACCTTCCGGGGAAAACCTACGCCCTGCTAAGTCCAATGCTCGCACATCCGAAACTCGTTTACAAGAGACTAGACATAACAACATCGTTAATTTAGCTGAAAGCTGTTTACGGGATAAATACCTATTAGAAGGCCACGCTTCCAGAAACCTAAGGACAATGGAAATGTCCCACAACTGCGAATATTTAGGACACGGAGGTTTTACCATCCGTACACCTCTAAGCAGTTTACACACCAACGGGTGTTCGCCAATGGGTTTGCCATCCATGGGAACATGACCCGCCGAGATAGCGGACCGAAAGTTGTTAACTGTTCTGTATGCCAAACCTGATGATGCTATAGAGGCCAGAAAGTTGACCACTAGAGAGACATGTGCTGTAGAGGGATCCACGTCCCGTTGAGAGCACCAATCACACCACCTCCTCCAAGAGGAAGCATATCTTTTATGAGTGTTGGCCGACCAGGCTTCCTTGATAAATCTGTCAGCCTCGTGAGAAAGTCCCGGGACTTTCCATCGGTCCCTGAAACCCACCAGGCCACTAGAGGGAGTTGACCCGATAGCACTAATGGATGAGGATTCCGAAGAGGGTCCAGCAGAAGGTTCTCTATCCGAGGAAGAAGAACCGGAACGGCACAGCACATTCCTAGAAGGACCGGGAACCATGCTTGAGCCCTCCATAACGGGGTGATCAGGATGAGTTCCGCCCGATAAGCCCTGGTTTTTGCTAAAACCCTGGGAATCATCATAAATGGGGGAAATGCATAACACAGGGTTGTCGGCCACTCCTGTAGGAATGCATCCGTGGCCAGAGCCACTGGATCTGGCCTACAACTGAAAAACTGGGGAACCTGTTTGTTGAGGCGTGATGCAAACAAATCTATCTGACAGGGACCCCACAGACGAATCAGGTTTTGAAATACTCGGGGAAGCAGCCTCCAGTCGCTGAAGTCTTGCAGATGGCGGGAGTGCCAATCTGCCACCTCGTTGTTGTAGCCCGGAAGGTATTCCGCCACAACTGATATTCTGTTCTGAAGACAGAAATGCCAAAAATCCTTGGCCATCTCTGCCAACATCCGGGACTTGGTACCGCCCAGTTTGTTGACATACCGAACCGCCGATATGTTGTCCATCCGAAGAAGGATGCAACAATCCGTCTTCTGGGGTGACAGGCATCGGATCACAAATGAACCAGCTAAAAGTTCCAGGCAGTTGATATGTAACTGCAGCTCTTCCTGCGACCAACGACCACCCGTGGACAATTGGCCGCATCGGGCTCCCCAACCCCACCAGCTGGCATCTGATTTGATTACTACATCCGGGGCTGATCCGAAGAGAGCTCGGCCGTTCCAGGCCTCCATGTGGTTCAACCACCAGTCCATCTCCAGCCTCGCCTCCTCTGAGAGAGGAATCTGTTCTGAGTAATTGAGGCCTTTTTGTAGATGGCGGATCTTGAGCCGTTGAAGGGCTCGATAGTGAAGGGGACCCGGGAAGATCGCCTGAATAGAAGAGGCCAATAAACCCACTATTCGGGCTAAGGACCTTAGGGATATCGTCTGCTTGTGAAGTGTAGACCTCAGTTCTCGTTTGATAGCCCTGAGCTTTTGCATTGGAAGCAAGAGCTGACAGGTCACGGAGTTGACTAGAAAGCCCAAGAATTCGACAGTTTGAGACGGGGTCAGCATTGACTTTTGTGGATTCACAATGAACCCCAGATTCTGTAAAAGACTGATCGCCCAATTGAGGTGTACTTGAACTATTTTGGGGGAAGTCGCCATAATGATAATGTCGTCTAGATATACAATGAGACGAACTCCCCGGGCCCTGAGCGACTCCACCACTGGACGCAGGAGTTTCGTGAAGCACCAAGGTGCTGACGACAGGCCGAACGGGAGAACTTTGTACTCGTAGCAAACTCCCTTCCATAGAAACTGTAGAAACCGGCGATGAGGGGGAAAAATGGGGATGGACAAATACGCATCCTTCAGGTCCAGCCGGACCATCCAGTCTCCATCCTGTAGGAGATCGCGTAATAGATGGATACCCTCCATCTTGAAGTGTCTGTAAACAATCCAGGAGTTGAAATCTCTGAGGTTTAAAACCAGCCTGGAGCCACCCCCTTTCTTTTCTACGAGGAAGACATTGCTCAGAAAACCTCGAGGGTGGAGTGTGGAAACCACTATCGCGCCTTTGCGCAGTAAAGACTCGATTTCTGTTGAGATAAAGCTCTGATCTCGTTGGGAAAAAGACATCGGTTGTGGGAGCACGTTTTGAAATGGGGAATCGTATAACTCTAGTTTGTACCCCTGCACTGTTTCCAACACCCAAGCATCCTGAGAGATCTCGCGCCATCTGTCGAGAAAACACATTACTCTGCTCCCAAAATCACATCGGAACAGGGAATCAAGCTCACCTGAGTTTCCGGAGTCTTGCTGACCCCCGGGATTACCGCCAAACATGCCTTTGCGGAATCTGTTCCTGGATCTTCTAGTGGGGTAGAAGGATGAGGTATTGGAACCCGAATCCTGATATCCTCCTCTTTGCTGACCACGAGGGGTGCCTTGATGGAAACCACGGCCGAGCGAGCGCCCCCGAGCGTCCGGCCCTGCCGAAAGCCGGGCGGAACGCTCGTTTAAGTGAACCCTGGGCTTTGTCCAAGCCGCTGAAAGTAGCCACAAACTTAGTTAATTCCTTCAGGAAGGGTTGTCCAAAGAGCATTCCTTGAGCCAATGGTCCCGATTCTGAACTCGACAGTTCAGCGAGTTTAGGGTCTAATTTCAATAGGATCGAGCGACGGCGTTCAGCAGACAATGCACAGTTGGCATTGCCAAGTTGGCAAACAGCCCTCTGAGCCCAGCCAATGAGCTCTTCCGGATCGATACCCAACTGAGACTCTTTGGCACGGAAGCCCAATTCAAGAATTTTGGTCAGAGGACCGATAATATCTAAGAGCTTGTCCTGACAGGACCTCCAAGATCGATCAAGGCCCTTCTTGGGATCTTTAGTATACTTTTTGAGGTAGGTGAGCATGGACGGATCTACTTCGGGTGTCTCCGCTACCTTACCGGGCAGATCTGGCCTAGGGCATTCTGACCGAAGTCTGGCTCGCACGTCCTTATCAAACGCTTGCCTAATGTAGGCCTGCACATAATCTGCCACTTCTTGGGGCGGAAGCCAGGCCGAGGAATTTGGGTGAATAATCTCTGAAGGTTCAAAACTGAGGACCTTGGGAGTAGAAGATTTTTCAGTGTGCCTCTCTTTCCTCGCCTTCTTTGCAGGTCTAGGGGCCTCTTCTTGATCTGTAGAAGGGTCTGAGGAGGTGTCCTGGTCAGTGTCCTGAGGGAGCTCAGTAATCGTGGCTTCCCTGCTAGGAGTAGCGTGCTCCTGGTCCGCCATAGACTTGGCCAGCCTAGCAAAATCTGCTGCGTGCGGATTGGTCATTCCTTGCCCACCCCTGGGGCGAGAGCCTGTCGAAGGGAGCCAGCCTTGTTGCTTGGCGTAAGTACTAAGGTGACGCTTGAGGGGTTCAATAGCCCTCACCAACGCTCTGTTTACGGAATGTTGGACACCTGCGTCCAAGGCCTCTACGAGGTCCTGTTCCATTGACCCAGAGGGTTCCTCCTCATAGTAATAATAGTAGTCCTCCTCATAAAACTCAGCCATTTTGCACACAGAGTGTGGTTCAAGACCCCTGAGGACTGTGAGTATATATACAAAATATAAATTCGTAGGAGGTCAGGGGGAGTGGTAACCCCAGGCAAGCTTAGGCAATCCTACTGAAGGATCTTGCGTAATCAGTGTAGTTAAGATGTGGAGGGAGGAAGCTTGCCAAGCACCACTCTAGGCAGAGCCTATGCTGTATTGTACAGCCCCACCCAATAACAAGGTGCAGGGCGTAAGGGGAGCAAAGCGAGCCTTTTCCGACGTGAATTTAGGCAATTGAATGCAAAAAACGGGGTCAGGAGCTCAAAACGCAGCTCCGGCGTTCATTAAAGCCTCCCGACTGTAATAATAGAGGCAAGATGGCCGCCGCGCATGCGCGGAACGGCCGCTTAATCAGCAATGAAAATAGTACTACGCGTCACTGAGACGCGCGGCCCGGCTCCCCGGTGCCTCCCGCTCCACTGATCACTTCACACCCGCGAACAAGGTCGCGCGTAGCACAAGTCAACCAGGACTCGTGGCAGCACTACGCCCCCAACGGGGCGCCCGACGATCTCACAAGACGCGCAGCAAAGCACCGGCGCTACGGTAACAAAGCGTGAACTGCGCTCATAATTACAAGTACAGACGCGGCAGGAAGTCACTCAATGCCCGCAATTCTACAGACAGCAATATCATGCAAGTACAATTTAAGTTCATATATAAATACATAGAACACCCTTAAGCTATCATGTATGACAAGAGGGTAAAGCACTTAACTGGCTGCGGAGCAGCAAAGAAAAGAGGACTCTATGTTCATGCAGGGGCCTTATATACCCTGGGACTCTATGGTTGATCACATGGTTGATTTCTGTGTTTTCATTGGCTGCTGTGAGCTTCAGTAAAGAAAATGAGAAGCATAATCGGAGCCTCCGGTCCTGACATAGAATCCACTTTTTTCTCACATTTCTGTGTGGGAAATTTCTGGAATCTGCGTGGATCCACAAATTTCCTCTCACCCAGCGTTCCCCCAGGTCTCCCGATAAAAAATGGTACCTCACTTGCATGGGTGGGTGAAGGACCCGCGACAGGCAAGGCCCCAAAAGCTATTGAGGCGACATCAAAATTACATATCACAAACCAACCTGGTTTTGCATGGGGGGTCCCATGAGTTTTTGGCCCGGGGCTCGGCATCCATGTAGGGAAACCTACCTAACCCATACATTTCTGGAAACTAGACACCCGGGGAGTCCAGCGAGGTATGGCTTGGTGGGTCTCCCATCATTCTCCTACCCATAGTCCCCTGCAAACCTCAAATTTCGCCGAAAAATCCACTTTTTCTCACATTTCTGTGTGGGAAATTTCTAGAATCTGCGTGGATCCACAAATTTCCTCCCACCCAGCGTTCCCCCAGGTCTCCCGATAAAAATGGTACCTCACTTGCGTGGGTGGGTGAAGGACCCGCGACAGGCAAGGCCCCAAAAGCTATTGAGGCGACATCAAAATTACATATCACAAACCAACCTGGTTTTGCATGGGGAGTCCCATGAGTTTTGGCCCGGGGCTCGGCATCCATGTAGGGAAACCTACCTAACCCATATATTTCTGGAAACTAGACACCCGGGGAGTCCAGCGAGGTATGGCTTGCGTGGGTCCCCCATCATTCTCCTACCCAGAATCCCCTGCAAACCTCAAATTTCGCCGAAAAATTCACTTTTTGTCAAATTTCTGTGTGGGAAAGTTCTGGAATCTGCGTGGATCCACAAATTTCCTCCCACCCAGCGTTCCCCCAGGTCTCCCGATAAAAATGGTACCTCACTTGTGTGGGTAGGCATAGTGGCTGCAACAGGAAATGGCCCAAATCGTACTGTGGAGACTTCAAAATTACCTATAGCAAAACTACCTGGTTTTGGGGGGGCACCTGAGATTTTGGCCCCGGGCTCGGCGGCCATCTTGGGAAAGTACCAAACCCAAACATTTCTGAAAACTAGACACCCGGGGAGTCCAATGAGGTATGGCTTGCGTGGATCCCCAACGTTTTCCTACCCTGAATGCCATGCAAACCTCAAATTTAGTTGAAAATAACACATTTCCCACATATTTGTGTGTGGAATCACCGTGCCGGCACAAATGTCCTACCACCCAGCGTTCTCCTTGTTCTCCTGAGTAAAATGATACCTCACTTGTGTGGGTGGGCCAAAGGCCTGTGGCTAGGAAGAGCCCAAAACATAGAGATTTAGAGTATAGCACCGAGAATTCTAAGCGCTACATTTTTTTAAAAATACGTTTTATAGCCAATTCTGCTTTGGACACCCACACAAGTGAGGTATCATTTTACTCAGGAGAACAAGGAGATCGCTGGGTGGTAGGACATTTGTGCCGGCACGATGATTCCACACACAAATATGTGGAAAATGTGTTTTTTCAACTAAATTTGAGGTTTGCATGGCATTCTGGGTAGGAAACCGTTGGGGATCCACGCAAGCCATACCTCATTGGACTCCCGGTGTCTAGTTTTCAGAAATGTTTGGGTTTGGTACTTTCCCAAGATGGCCGCCGAGCCCAGGACAAAATCTCAGGTGCCCCCAAAACCAGGTAGTTTGCTATAGGTAATTTTGAAGTCTCCACAGTACGATTTGGGCCATTTCCTGTTGCAGCCACTATGCCTACCACACAAGTGAGGTACCATTTTATCGGGAGACCTGAGGCAGCGCTGGGTGGGAGGAAATCTGTGGATCCACGCAGATTCAGAACTTCCACACAGAAATCTGACAAAAAGTGAATTTTGGCGAAATTTGAGGTTTGCAGGGATTCTGGGTAGGAGAATGATGGGGACCACGCAAGCCATACCTCGCTGGACTCCCCGAGTGTCTAGTTTCCAGAAATGTATGGGTTAGGTAGGTTTCCCTACATGGATGCCGAGCCGGGCCAAAACTCATGGGACCCTCATGCAAAACCAGGTTGGTTTGTGATATGTAATCTTGATGTCGCCTCAATAGCTATTGGGGCCTTGCCTGTCGTGAGTCCTTCACCCACCGCGCAAGTGAGGTACCATTTTATCGGAGACCTGGGGAATGCTGGGTGGGAGGAAATTTGTGGATCCACGTAGATTCCAGAAATTTCCCACATAGAAATGTGAGAAAAGAGTGGATTTTTCAGCGAAATTTGAGGTTTGCAGGGATTATGGGTAGGAGAATGATGGGGACCCACGCAAGCCATACCTCGCTGGACTCCCAGGTGTCTATTTTCCAGAAATATATGGGTTAGGTAGGTTTCCTACATGGATGCCGAGCCCAGGCCAAAACTCATGGGACCCCATGCAAAACCAGGTTGGTTTGTGATAGGTAATTTGATGTCGCCTCAATAGCTTTGGGGCCTTGCCTGTCGCGGGTCCTTCACCCACCCACGCAAGTGAGGTACCATTTTATCTCGGGAGACCTGAGGTGGGAGGAAATTTGTCCATCCACGCAGATTCCAGAAATTTCCACACAGAAATGTGAGAAAAAGTGGATTTTCAGCGAAATTTGAGGTTTGCAGGGGATTATGGGTAGGAGAATGATGGGGGACCCACGCAAGCCATACCTCGCTGGACTCCCCGGGTGTCTAGTTTCCAGAAATGTATGGGTTAGGTAGGTTTCCCTACATGGATGCCGAGCCCGGGCCAAAAGTCATGGGACCCGACATGCAAAACCAGGTTGGTTTGTGATAGGTAATTTTGATGTCACATCAATAGGTTTTGGGCCATTCCCTGCCGCAGGTACTTGGCCCACCCATACAAGTGAGGTACCATTTCTATTGGGATACTTGGAGAAATGCTGGGGGGTTGGAAATTTGTTGTTACTTTCTGCAGTGTGAAAATTTGGGCACAAAAATGCAAGGAAAATGTCAGTCACATTTTGAGGTTTGCAGGACATTGTGGGTAAGATAACTTGTTGGGATCCACAAGAGAGACATCACCATGCACTCCCATGGGTGTTTAGTTTACAACAAAAACTACAGTTGTTAGGTTATTCTTAAATGAAATGTACAGCTTGGCAGAGAGACAAAACAGACAAAGATTACTGCACCGCCATCTATTCCTCAAACATACACACATACTGGTTGGATTTGGCACGAGGGCGAGTGATGGTTCAGTATATAAAATTGTATTAACAAGAGATTTCACAAAAATGAAATGCACTGTCAATAATTGAATGGACAAAAAAACTGAACCAGTGACTCGCAGCTCGTGAGCTGTAAAGCCACTTTAAGGCACCAACCGCTTTACAGGCCATTCACACACCTTTCATACATGATACACACAAGACCATTCACACCACCAGGCACAAAACCAACACATTACATTGACAAAAACAGAAAATACACATTTTTATGCACAACCACCTATTCCTCAAGCACACATACATACTGGTTGGATTTGGCACGAGGGTGAGTGATGGTTCAGTATATACAGTTGTATTAACCAGAGATTTCACAAAAATGAAATGCACTGTTACTTGAAAGGACAAGAAACGGAACCATTGACTCACAGCTCGTGAGCTGTAAAGCCACGACAAGGCACCAACCTCTTTACAGGCCATTCATACACCTTTCATACGTGTGACACATACAAAACCATTCACGCCAGCCGCGGGCCAGCACATTACAACACTCACACCAGCAGACAGCGCCATTCAAGGGCCCATCACTTTCACACGCCCACATTCCTGACACAGCAACCACACCAGCTCACGGATTGCGTTGAGTGGCGTTTGGCTAGCAGTGTGTGTAGTGACCAGCAGCTAGTCACTACTCGCACACCGCCAGCCGAGCGCCAGTCCACGCACACCGCCAGCCAAGCGCCAGTCCACGCACACCACCAGCCAAGCGCCAGTCCACGCACACCGCCAGCCACGCGCCAGTCCACGCACACCGCCAGCCAGCGCCAGTCCACGCACACTGCCAGCCAAGCGCCCGTCCACGTACACCGCCAGCCAAGCGCCAATCAAAACACACCGCCAGCCAAGCACCAATCAAAACACACCGCCACTCCACGCACACCGCCAGCCAAGCGCCAGTGCAAACACACCGCCAGACAAGCGCCAGTACAAACACACCGCCAGCCAAGCGCCAGTCCATGCACACCGCCAGCCAAGCGCCAGTACAAACACACCGCCAGCCAAGCGCCAGTCCACGCACACAACCAGCCAAGCGCCAATCCAAACACACCGCCAGCCAAACGCCAGACCACGCACACCGCCACACAAGCGCCACTCCACGCACACCGCCATCACATTTAGGATTTTTTTATAAAAATAAGAAAACACAAACAAATTGCAAATAGATACAAATCTACTAACACAACATCTGAAACTCAATACACTACGTAAATGCCAACCTTGAAACTGAACCAAAAATATTAAACAATAGAGGCCAGGCAGTTCACTTTACCACTCATGGATGCTCCCAAAAATTCTTTTGCGTGTGGTACATTCTAAAACAAGCAGGCACACACAGCCCAGGGTTAGAAGGACACTCGGGGCAGTACATGCGAGTCTCCTTCCGCATACCTCTTCGCCAACAGACTCTACATCTCCTACTGGGAAAGTCTTTTGAGGGTGTGGGAGGAATGTGATCAGGAAAGTGGCGATCTTTCAATCTAGCAACATCCTCCACCAATCCAACTCTAGGAACACTTGCCTGTTCCACTAAAACAAAGTTGCCTATTACAAACTCTTGAAACTTAGCAAAAGTCATCTTTGACTCAGGACAAGAATCCTGGAACACAACAAAAGCATTAAAGGTTGCCAAGTGGAAAAGATGGATAGCCAACTTCTTGTACCAAATGTAAGCCTTACGAAGAGCAGTGTAAGGTTCCAACCTCTGATCTACTCTGTCAACACCACCCATGTGCTTATTATAGTCTAAAATGCACACAGGTTTGCGCGCTTCAGCAACCTGACCCCAAACAGTCACAGGTGCAGTGCTTTCATCATGGATGGTAGACAGCATGTAGACATCTCTCCTGTCTGAAAACTTCACAGCTAGAAGCTCCTGCATACGCATACGCACTGCACTGTCCCGCACAAGCTTTTTACAAACAAGTTCTTTTGGGAAACCTTTACGGTTAGAGCGGATTGTGCCACAAGCAACAGTGTCCACTTTGGCCAATTCCCTGAACAACCGCACACCAGTGTAGAAGTTATCTACATATAAATGGTGGCCTTTGTTAAAAAATCCTCTTCCAAGTTCCCACACAATTTTCTCAGTCACTCCAAAAGTGGACGGACAACCAGGGAGTTAATCCTGGAATCCTTACCGGTGTACACTCTGAAATTAGAGACATATCCAGTCCTACTGTCACACAGCATATACAGCTTAATTCCATAGCGTGCCCTCTTACTAGGAATGTATTGCCTAAAAACCAAGCGGCCCTTGAACAACACCAAAGACTCATCCACTGCAATTTCTTTCCCTGGAGCATAGATCTCAGAAAATCGATCAACAAAGTGATCAATGACAGGCCGAATCTTAAAAGACGGTCACATTCAGGGTGATCTCGTGGCAACGCTAAACCATTATCGACAAAATGCATCATCCGAAGCAGAAGCAAATACCTATCACGACTCATGACTGCCGGAAAAATAGCAGTTGCCATCAAGGGACTAGTAGACCAATATGAAGACATTGATGGCTTCCTTAGCAAGCCCATCAAAAAGTTAAACCCAAGAACTTCTTCATCTCTTCCAGATTTGTGGGAGTCCACCGGGTAGCTCTAGAGTGGGGCTTAAGACTGGCACTGTTGTCCCTCAAAAACTGTTCGGCATACAAATTAGTCTGCTCAACAATCTCTGCCAAAAACACATCGTCCATAAACAACTGAAAAAAATGTATCGGCAAAAAGTTTTCAGTATTCACTCTACACCCTGGAACACCAGTAAAGTCTGGCAATGCCGGCTGCACCATGCCTGGGGCAACCCAGAGGTCAGCACTTTCAACGGGAAGCCTTGCAGCCCCATGCTGCAGCCCAGGTGCCTCTTGCCGCACTATACCAACGGGAAGCCTTGCTGCCCCAGATGCCTCTTGCCGCACTATATCAGCGGGAAGCCTTGCAGCCGCAGGCTGCAGCCCAGATGCCTCTTGCCGCACTACACCAGCGGAAAGCCTTGCAGCCCCAGGCTGCAGCCCAGATACCTCTTGCCGCACTATCGGCACATCAATGTCCTCCTCTAACACAGGCACTTCATCCGCACTAAGAGTATCTTCAGTATCCGATGATTCCATGTGAGAGAAAACTCACTGCCTGAATCGTCCCCTGCCTCCTCTGCCTCAGATGCAGAGTCAGTCTCTGAACCATGGTCAGAGGAAGACTCAAAAAGCATACCAACAACCTGCTGAGCAGTAATCCTGCGGCTAGCCATTATCCTTACTAAGAAAGGAGACTGCACAAACAAGTCAACAACAACCAACACTGTGCAAAGCAAGTAAGTAAAAAAATGTGTGCCTTTATCACAAAGATCTATATACTCAAAAACTATACAATTCACTTACAAGAGACAGCTACACTCACCAGCACCTACTCTGCAGAGACACAGCAAAAACGATATCCCACTAGAAAGAAAAAAACAAAACCAATTACTCACAAGACAGCAAAATACACATCGAGCACAAATGCAAAATGTTTTTGACACTCAAAAAACAGAAGCCAAACATACTGCTATTATTACACCATTTGCAAAAAACAAATTCATGCAGAGAAATGAAACTCATTTACATTGTACAAAAAAACTCTCTTACCAAACACGTGCAACTACACAAACAGCAGAGCCACCAGTAACGAAACCGCAACCTGGAACAGTCTAAAGAGCAAAAGCCTTCAACTAGAACAAAAAGGAGAAATAAAGCATTACAATTGCAATTCACAAAAAATAAAACAATTAACATTATAAAACGCTATGTTACTACCCAAATGGTCAATCGGCCAGATGGGCCTTCAAATAGGGCTGAGAAAAATAGAGGGTGATCTTGCCCAAGGGATCGGGTGAGGTTGTCTGCCAGGCCAATCTGCCTCCCAGGTGGGGCAGAAAACAGCAGACAGAAATTTGCCCCTTGCAAAAGTAATAAATCCCTGGTGCCTAGTGGGGTTTTCTGCCCCCCGGGGGCAGAAAGGGCAAAACTAGGCTGATCTGCCCCCAGGGGGGCAGAATACACATATAAAAAAATCTGCCCCCTGGAAGCGACCCTTGCCCAAGGGGTCGCTTCCATTTTTATTTAAATTACTTCCCTGGTGTCTAGTGGGGGTTTCTGCCCCCAAAGGCCGATCTGCCCCCAGGGGGGGAAGAATTCCCATTACAAAATAAAATGGCCCCCTGGAAGTGACCCTTGCCCAAGGGGTCACTCCCATCACAATTTAAAGAAACTCCCTGGTGTCTAGTGGGGGGTTTCTGCCCCCCCCCCCTGGGGGCAGAAAGGCCAAAAAAAGGGGCGATCTGCCCCAGGGGGGGGGCAGAATGTCCAAACAAAGAAAAATGCCCCCCTGGAAGCGACCCTTGCTCAAGGGGTTGCTTCCATTTCATTTAAAAAATGAATCCCTGGATCTAGTGGACTTTTCTGCCCCCCCTGGATCCAAAAACGGCTGAAAAAACGGTCGATCTGTCCCCAGGGGGGGCAGAAAAGTCTTGATTAAAATTTGGTCCCCTAGGAAGCGACCCTTGCCCAAGGGGTCGCTTCCTTTATTTAAAAAAGACATCCCTGGTGTCTAGTGGGGCATTCCTGCTCCACGATCGCGACGCTGTGCGCGATCATGAAGCAGGAATGCCCTGCATTGAGACATCAGGGAGAGGAAATACTCTTTCCTCTCCCCGATGCCTCAAGGCATCCTGTTACGGCCTCCCCGCCCCACCGCACCAACAAGCACTCACCCTCCCTCTGGACGCGCTGGAAAGAAATGATTTCCAGCGCGTCCAGCGCTCCTGATAAGGTCGGCGCGCGCTGTGCGCGCTGGCGTCATGGGGAAGCGTGGGGGGGCCGGGGTGGCAGCGGAAACTCTTCCGCTGCCATCCCCCTCTGTGGGGGCAAGATCGATGCCCCAGGGGGAGCGCCAGCGCTTCCCCCAGGGGCTGTGCTCATAACGGAGCGGTTCCGTCATAAGTACAGCCCAACCGATGCTCATGACGGAACCGCTCCGTCATGAGCATCGAAGGGGTTAAGATATATCTGTGATGGTGGGCAGTCAAAATATCGAATTTTAAATATCGACCTACACTAATATCGAGTTTTTAATATCGTAGGGACAGAATATCGAAGTCAAGAATATCGTTGACCAGAATATCGACTTTAAGGTAAGTAATATCGATTTTTTTAATATCGAAGTAAGTAATATCGAAGTCATTAATATCGTTAGCAAAAATATAGTTGTTTATAATATCGATTTTTTTTTAGTGTTATGTCTTTTATATGTATGTTTAACATTTTTTTTTTTTTAATTCATTATTTTTAAATATATGTATTAAATGTTTAGAAAATAGTAAAAAAAATTAAAGGAAATTTTGCGTTTTAGTATCAGAGCGGGTTGTGGGTTTATAGGGGAATAGGGTGGGAAGTAATTTAAATATAAGTAATTAGTTAATATGTGTATATTTATTGTTATTGATTATTAATTTATTGTTAATTAATTATTAATTGGCAATTAATTTTTATTAATTGGTTAATTAAAAATTATATTAATGATAATTAATTTTTTATTATTTTAATTTATTGTTGTTAATTAATTTATTGTTAATTAATTATTAATTGGTAATTAATTTTTATTAATTGATAATTAAATTAATTGTGTTATTTTGTTATGTGTAGCGCGTTGTGTGTTTATAGGGGAATAGGGTGGGAAGTCATTTAATGTTATTTAAGTAAATATTAATTTAATTTAATAGGTATTTATTAATAATTATTTGGGTAAATAATTATTAATATGTTATTTATTTAAAAATAAATAAATTTATAAGTATGTTAATTTAACCCCTACGCAATCCTACATTTTCCCTACTGTTGCACTCACTGGAGTGGGAATAGTAATTTTACCCCCCGATATCCAATACTTTCCCTACTGTTGCACTCACTGGAGTGGGAATAGTAATTTTAACCCCTACGCTATCCAACACTTTCCCTACTGTTGCACTCACTGCAGTGGGAATAGTAATTTTACCCCTGCGCTATCCAACACTTTCCCTACTGTTGCACTCACTGGAGTGGGAATAGTAATTTGATTTCCTCCGCTATCTAATATTTTGTATTTTTTTAGCTAATGTACTGTATAATTATTTTTACAAAGATTTTAAATAATTTTAATTTTTTTTAAATTGTTACATATATTTATTTAATTTTTATTTATATTATTGTTTTATGTGTATAGATGTATTTATAATTTATAAAAAATAAATTAAACAATTTATAAGTTATTAAAATAAATATTAAAACATATTAATAAGTAAGTATATATATATATATTATATATTATATGTATATGTTTAATGTATTTTCAAATTATATATTACTTATAATTTTTAAGCATTTTAAAATATTTAACTGTTTTTTTAATTATATGTATTATTTACTTTATTTTACAATATTTTTTTAACTTAAATTAAAAACGATATTTTTAACGATATTTTTGACATCGATATTTTTTTTCTCGATATTTTTGTACTTAACTTAATGTAGATAGGATGTCGATATTCTTGTCTTCGATATTTTTGCTGCGATATTTTTGTAGGTCGATATTGTGACCTTCGATATTTAGTCAGTGATTCATCTGTGATTACATTAAAAATGTAGCTGTATATACAAAATTAAACAATTTAATGTTATTTGTGCATCTAATATCATGTACATTAAAATGGTGGTATTATACTGTCTGAATTATGAGTATTAAAATATAAACGTAAACGTGTGAGATTAATAAAAACAAAATAATAATACGTTTTTCAGACAGTATCATCCAAGAGAATTAGAATGATGAGGGGGCCTCAACCAGTTCAAGTGAACAGTCACTAAACTTGCTTGGAGGAATGTTCAAGGTACAGAGTCCATCTCAACAAAAGGATTATGAAAAGCAGAAGGTCCAACCTCAACACTGATTAAAGTAGCAACAGAAACAACAACTATAATATTAGATGACTGGGCTAATGATTCTGGTATATTTGCCATAATGTCGTGTGGCACATATTGTCAAGCTCAATATATGTTGCAGCTTGTAACATAATCACATCTGGCGATAATAAGCCACTGTGTGCATCAGGATGTCCAGATGTACAGAACAAAAAAACTGGGACTGCTGAATCTGAGTGTGACGACAACGGGAGCCCTCAATTCCACCCTGAGAGAAATCACTCAGCTGGCAGTGTGGTAAATGAAATAAGGAACACAGACTGTACTATTTTACAGGAAGGTTAATAACAATTGGTGGGAACGTGCAAGCCTCTGGAAATGCAATGTAAGCACTCCCTTACTATTAAAGATAGATTAAAAGAAATGGGATATATTTTTAGGCAGAATACACGTTCAGTACTATGCAATTCATCAATCAATCAGTATATATATAGCGTGGCTTATCACCCATGAGGATATCCAGGCACTATGCTGCGGGTTCCAGTCAAAGAGCCAGGTCTTGACTCTCTTCCTAAAGTCTGTCAGGGAGGGTGATGTTCGGAGGGAAAGGGCATTCCAGGACTTGGTGGCGAGGTGGGAGAAGGAGCATCCTCCGGTGTGGCATTGGTGGTTGCGCAGTGTCTGTGTGAGGGCGAGGTGGACAGATCAGAGGTTTCTGGATGCTTGTGGAAGTTCAGGCTGTGGTTCATGTATGCAGGTCCTTGGTTGTGGAGGGCTTTGTATGCATGGGTCAGTAGTTTGAACTGGCATCTTTTCTGGATGAGGAGCCATTGGAGGTCCTCAGGTGCTGGGTGATGTGGGTCCTTTTGTGTAGCTTGAGAATCAGCCTGGCTGCTGTGTTCTATATCGTCTGGATTTTTCTCATGAGTTCGCTGGTGGTGCCTCCATATAGTGCCTGCGTTACTGTTTTTCTGTTGCTGATGGGGAGCCATTTGAAGATTCTGAGGAGCATTCAAAGAGTGTGGAAGCAGGCTAAGGAGACAGCATTGACCTGTCAAATAATGGAGAGTTGTCTGTCCAGGATGATGCTAAGGTTGCGGGTGTGGTCTTTCGGTGTGGGGGTGGGTCCGAGGTCCAATGGCCACCAGGTTCCGTTCCAGAGGGAGGTGTGGCTGCTTAAGATTATCACTTCAGTTTTGTCAGTTTTGAGCTTTAGGCAGTTGTCCTGCATCCAGGATGAGACGCTCTTTATGCAGTTGTGGAAGTTGACCTTCGTAGTGGTGGGGTCGGTTGAGAGCGATAGGATGAGCTGGGTGTCATCGGTGCAGGAGATGATGTTGATGTTGTGGGTACTGGCGATGTCTGATAGTGGCGGCATGTAAATGTTGAAGAGTGTTGGACTGAGGAATGATCCTTGAGGGACCCCACAGATGGTGTGCTTGGGATGTGAGGTGAAGGGAGGGAGGTGGATTCTCTGTGTGCGCCCCATGAGGAATGATGCCATTCATCTGCTGAGAGCGTCATCTTCGATTCTGATCTGGTGCAGTTGTCTGATGAGTGTGTGGTGGTAGACGGTGTTGAAAGCAGGGGAGAGGTTGAGAAGGATCAGGGCGGCTGATTCTCCTTTGTCGAGTAGGGTGCAGATGTTGTTGGTCACAGCGATCAGGGCCATCTCAGTGCTGTGGTTGGCTCTGAATCCTGATTGAGAGGGGTCTAGCAATTTGTTTCTTTCCAGGTGATCGGTGGGTTGGAGTTTAATGGCCTTTTTGAGGACTTTGGCCGGAAATGGGAGTAGTGCGATGGGGCGGTAGTTCTGGAGATCGCTGGGGTCTGCGGAGAGTTTCTTGAGGAGGGGTCTGACTTCTGTGTGTTTCCAGGCATCATTATAGGTGGCTGTGGCGATGGAGGCATTGAGGATGGTGGTGAGCTGGTGGCTGATCTCGTCGCTTCCGCGGTTGAAGAGTCGGTGGGGGTATGGCTTGGCGTGTGCTCCCGAATGGTTGGAGTTCATTAAGGCGGTGGTGTTCCCATGTGGTGAGCCGGTGGCCAGTGGCAGTCTTCATAGGAGTGGGTTAGGGATCGAAGTTTCTGTATATGGTGGCTATCTTGTTGTGGAAGTGGTCCTCTAGTGCGTAGCAGAGTTCCTGTGAGGAGGGAATCGAGTTTTCGGTGGCTGATGGGCAGGTGAACTCTGGGACGATGGTAAAGAGTTCCTTGATCTGGTTGGTGCTGGTCTCGATGCGGTATGTCAAGGACTCCTTTTTTGCAACTTTGACTTGGTGGTGGTAGTTGTTGAGGGCAGACTTTAAGGTGGCTCGATCGGTGTCGTTTCCGCTGGTGCACTACTTCCTTTCTAGTGGTTTGCATCTGCGTTTCATTGTGCTGAGTTCTGGGGCATATCAACTGGCTGGTTTGGTGGATCTCTGTGGTTTGGCTGGTTTGGTGGGGGCGACTCAGTCAGCGGCAATGGTGATCCAGGTGTTGAAGATCTCTTCTGCACGATTCAGGTTGGTGGAAATATCAGGCAGGGTGTTGCTGAGGGTGTTGGTCCATTGTGCTGTGTGATTTTGGTCTTGCTTCAGAAGGGGGCACTGTGTTGGTTGGGGGTGGTGCGATGTGGTCCAGTGATGGTGAAGTGGACAATGTGGGTCGGACCACAGGATTTCCGCAGTGTAGATATATCTGGCTTTGTTACTGGAGGTGAAGATAGGGTCCAGCATGTGTACTGCTCTGTGTGTGGGGTCTGAGACCAGCTGTGTGAGACCGTTGTTGGTCATTTGTTTCAAGAGGTCGGTGGAGTTGGTGTCTTTGTGGTCCCCCAGGAAGATGTAGTATTCAGATTCAATGGCGAGCAGGGTGATAAATTCTGTGATGGCATCGCTGAGGCTGGTTCGTGGACCTAGGGGTCTGTGTGCGAGGGTGCCTTTGATGGGGGATTTGTCGTTGGTGTGGAGTTGGAAGTTCAAGCGTTCCATGATCGGCGCGGTTTTGTCTTCAGTGGTGGTGCAGATAATTGATTCCTTGTGTATGATGGTGATGCCACCTCCGTGTCTGTTGGCGCAGTCCCGGTGTTGAATCTAGTAGCGTTTGGGTGCTGTGGTGGCGATGTCAGGGGCCGATGCGGGGGTGAGCCAGGTCTCTGTGATGAAGGTCACGTCGGGGTGAGGGTAGAGATGGTGTCCCAAATTTCGGGGCATGTCTGCAGGGCGATCTGGCATTGATCAGGAGGCATCTGAGTGGTTCTGGGGTGGTAGAGGGCAGCGTGGTGCAGGTTTCTGTGAGGGTGTTCAGTCCTGGGAAGGTGGTGAAACGGCAGCAGAGGCAGGTGAACGGTCCCGCAGTGGAGCAGGGAGATGCGAGGCAGCAGCTGTTGTTGTGTCCGGGGTCGGGAGCGTGGAGATGTGCGGTGGAGTACCTGATGGAGTCCGGGGGGCCAGGATTCCTGGCGCAGGGTGCGGTCCAGGTGTGGATGGGTGCAGACGAGCTTGCCTTTGGTGTGCCCACTGTGCAGCTGCGCTGCAGCTTCCATTAGTAGATCAGGAGGGGGAGGGGTGCTGGGGAGGCAGTATGCAGGAAAAGCAGGAAAAATGACACAGATGAGCAATGGTGAGGGGGGAAAGGTGGCACCTGGGGCACTGGAACCTGGGCCAGGAGTGCAGGGGAGCAAGGAGCTGAGGCAGAGTCTGCTGGATGGTGGGGCTGGCTCCTGAAGTAGGAGCAGCCTGGTGGTTCTGCAGAGGGAGGCTGGCAGCAAGGAGAGCTGGCACTGACATGCATACAAGTCTCGTGACATGAGAGTGCAAGATAGGCAACATTTAATGCATGCAAGGAGGATAGGGCAAACCGGGGAGTAATAAGCCATAACAGCTGCTACAAAAGGCTGTACACAACATATGGCCAAGGTGCATGTCGCAATTTTGGACTGTAGCACAAGGACATCACTCCATCGCTACATCTACGCAGGTACACACATGCCCTAGAAAGATTAGGGGAACACATAGTGAGTTGTGTGACTCAGAGCAAAGCCCCACAACACCATCACCTCATATAACATCATCTTCATTCTGATATTTCAAACCCAGCAACATCTGGCAGATTAAGGAGGAGGCATTGACACGAACCAAAAATAGTTAAAGATGCTGTGATCTCTTGTAAAGAAGTAAGATTTTACATTGAAAATGGAAGGAGATATTTCCTTTATTATATTCTAATAAAATGAGTTTTATATTGTTCTTTTTATATAAATAATCAATAGAAATTAAACCGTTTAAAACAACTTTATTCTAAAACTATATTAATGTGGAATAGGCTTTATACTACTTGATTGCTTTTATTTATAGTCGCTTAGAGAGAGAGATGTTATTTTCCTTTTAAATAATTAAAATATCTGAAAATGTTAATTGTAAGATGTTGGGTTAAAATATGGAAAATGTTATGTTTGCTTACTATTCTGATTCATCAGTCATACGTGTGTTGAAAGTCTACACATTTAAAGAAGGGAATGTTTTACATTATAAATATTTGTACTTCTTTTTCATTAAAAACAACATTACAATTTCAATAGTTGTAGGTATTATTTAATTTTATTGCCATATTTCTAAATGTGCAAACATCAAAATCCATCTATTTTATGTTTGTTTTTTAAAATGGTACATATACATGTTAAACATAGTAAGGTATACATCCACAGTAAAATATTTTTAGTATTTCATGTATAAGAGTATTTCTTTATTTCCACTAATTGTAGAGAACTCTGCAACAGTAAATTCATTATAAAATTTTTTTTTAACATTTGTAAATTGTAACTAATTTGAAATAAAAAATACACATATTAATGTATATATTAGACAATATATACACACTAACAATGCCACTTGTTCACATAAATAACTCTGTATATAGCCTAAAGTATATATTTTAAAACATCCCTCCTCAACATAAGCATAGTAATCAGCACAAAAAAATTAATTCTAAAAATAAACATGAAAATGATACTTCTTTGAAACACATTCAATAAATGTAAGAATTTTTTGGGGATCACTTATTAAAATAATTGAGGATAATTAAAAAAACAATACAACTATGAAAACAATACCATTACCAGTGAAATAATAAACAATAATATATAATACATTTTGAGGCATCATTGTGGCATCAAAGAAAAATATATTTGAGTGTGGATTTATATTAGGGTTTACAATAATCATGTTTAATACAAGGTATGTTTAGTATTCAAATGTCATCATTCACTTGCAAGTGAAAAATACTTTTACATAGAAACTAAGCAATGTATGACATTCCCCCTTTAAAAATATTTGGTGCCTTATTTCTGAGTGCGAAAGTACATTAAAAGTTTAATGAGAACATTTTCCATAATAAATCAATTTTATTGTGCAGTATTGTTAATTATAGTTGCAATTATACCGCACACTGTTACCACATGCCTCATAATAATGGGTTCAGTAATGAACCTCAGGCCTGACAATGTATTGAACTATCTGCACTTCATTGATGATCAGGATACAAGTGAAAAGTTTACCAATGGGTGCAGGCTGTCTTGATGGATGGTGTTTGTAATTAGAGTCACCTATGCGTACTCCTGTTATTTGCCCTGTTTCACAAATATTTTTTTTATGTCTTAGATGGAAGATCTTTTTAAATGTTAATTAATCATTTTGTCAATATTGTTTTGAAATTAGACTGTAAAATTACATTTACCTGCTTTGGCGCATGGTAAATGTAAGTGCTAATTTTTCATGTGCTAAAGGTTTTCTCATAAATTGTAAAAGCTGTTTCCCTTTTCCGCGTGCAATTCTACCACACGTTAAAATCGTATACTGTTTTATTGCATGGCAATTTAATAAATGAAATAATTGCATGCAAAAAAAAAAAACGTACAGAAAAATTGAATCAGATAAAGCAAAATTAGCACATGAAACAATGCATTATTTTCGCAGGGCATTACTCGTAATCAGGCCCACAGTGTTCTACTCTTAATGAACACCATTGTGATACTTTCAGCATTTACCTGTGTGAACTTGTACGTGACATATTGTTTTAAAGTACATTATGTTATTTTTAATCAGTAATATTAGACACCAGACAAACGGTAGTGTTGTGTAGTTATTATTATTGTTATTTTATTACCTGTGACAGAGAAGCACTGAAGCAGTTCTCCACAGGCTGAAGACACAGCAAGATGGAGACTCCCTAGTACCAGGAAGCAATTGTAGGCATAATGACTGTGTTTCCACATTCAGTTTCCAGGTAGGTTGGTCCTGTGATTTAAGCTAAAGTCAGGCCTCTTGCAGCCTAGGAGTCCCGCTGCCAGTAGAGACCCCTGCCGTGGCCTGCCGTCGCCTCCTCCCCACCTGCTCTCGCTCAACTTGTTGCCAACAGTACTTACCTGTGGCTGGGTAACCCTTCAGCAGTTTTCAGAGGGCTGGAGACAGACCAAGGTGAAGAGACTCCAAGTCCCAGGAAGCAACCTTGGGCAACGTTAGAGTGGATTCTCCCCTCCAGGGGTAGTTAGGGGCAGGGCATAGTGTTTGAATTGAAGTCGGGCTACAGGCAGTATCAGTACTCCCCTGGCTCAGCCCGCGCAATGTCCGACCAAGGGCTGGTCCATCCGAGCTCCATCAAAGAAAAAAGGTAGAAGGACAACGCCACCCCCTTAACATTTTGTAGGTGGAGTTACTAGTACACATTCTCTTTTTTTAATCCTTTGACTGCTGTTACAATCTTTTTGAAGATCATTTTGATGAATATTTATCTGAAAAATGAAGAACCTATGGAAACATACAGCTACTCAAAGTCCATTACATGGACCAAACCTCAACAAGTGGGTCTAGAGCTCATGAGAAGGATTAGAGGAATTCGATATTTTAATTCGAGAAATGTAGGAGCTGCTTGGCAGCAAACAGAGACCTTGATAGGGTGTAGGGTGAATTGGCGTAGCTGGGGGGGGAGGGTGCGGTCGGCCTCGGGCGGCACTGTTTTGGGGGGCGACGAGCAAGTTCTGTCTGTCGACTACCACCATCTCCCAGCCCCCCAAGAGCAAGTCGTCCGTCGCTGCCAGACCCCCCCCCTTTCCCGGAACAAGTCGGCCTTCGGCCGCCACCAACTCCTGCCCCCCCCCACCCCCCCCCACTCTTACCTGCACCGGGCATCAAACTTAGGGTCTGCCCTGGGTGGCAGTAAGTCTAGCTATGCCACTGGGAGTGAAAATGGTGCCACTGCCTTTTACATCACTGAAATGTTTAAGCGATCTAATATTTTACTTAGGAGGCCTGGTAAAGAGGAAGCTAATGTAGGCCCTATACAAGCTGAACCTCTGGTAATTAAAACCACCATACGTAGTACGTGTCAGAGAATCAGGTAACAGAAGCAATGCAATAATAATTCTGTGCCACAACAGTTTTCATATTTTTTAATCTCTTCCCCTCCCATCAGCTTCTGATAAACCAGTTCAGGCAAGAAAGAGAGTCAACGAAAGTGCCAAAAAAAAAGGGCAAAGTTCTACTACTTCAGCAGATGTTAAACTGCAAGGGTTTTGTGGGCCTGTCGTGGAGCATGAGACCCTGAAAAGCATAAAGAGCACAGGAACAGGAGTTGTTTTCTACTATGAAGATGGATGCGAACTATACTCGTTTGAGAGGTGGAGGGAGGGAATACCGAGAGGTGTCTGAGATGAAAGACCTCTGGAAATCAGATCTGGATACTGGGTCAATAAATGCAGCCCAAGGTTACAGTAAAGCCAATTATTTCGGAGAGAACTGCAAAAAACGATGGAAGGGTAGCACAGGAGAAACCTGGACCAAGCAGAGTATTAGTGATAAGTGTTAGTGGCAGCTTTGATTAATCAAATCACCTTTCACTACAATACATGTCCCCATAGAACGTAAAGCCCCCTGAGGTATGGTCCAAGATTCAGCACTGAATCATCGGAAGTACAAAAGGTCAAAAACAATGGGGAAAATAGAACCTGCAATAGTATATCTGGAGGTTGCACCCCATGAAAGAGAGGCAGTGTTAACCAGAAGGCCCCATTATTAACAAAGTGATGCACTGGATAGGGGAACGCAGAAGATGCTATAGAATGATTAGGGAGGACATCTTTGTGGCAGAGAGGATTATCAGCAGTGCTGGGTTTCCAAGACATTGGGTGGGGGTGGAATCAGGTTAATGATAGTGAGTAAAGAACTGTACAAAGTCCGAAAGATATGGACTTCGGGATACGAATGGGATTGGCTCCAAAATACAGAGTCGAAGGTGCCCAGTTCAGTGGAGATATGACGCCAAATTCACCCTTAGCTGAAAAGTCATCAGGAACAACAATAACACTCTCATACAACAGAGGACAGATAATGTCCCCCCAAACTACAGCAACAGAAAATACGATATCTAATCTAGGCCAACTAGTTCCATGTCAAACACCGAAGAAGCCAATCAAACGGTACGAGAAGAGCAAATGAGCTCCTTAAAGAAAGACTCGAATGTGATTGTGGCAGTCTGAATGATGTGAATGGATTGTTAAAGAGGAAACTCAATCTGAGCCCAGCTAATGAGCACCATAGAGAAGAGGTTACTTTTAAGTAAAGGTCCCATTAAAATTCTGTGCTGGAACCTTGATTGGGATCAGTGTATCTGAATGTATGATCGAATCTACTTTCAGGAACCATGAAGCTTCAGCGCCATCAAACTATAGGGCTACACAACCCTATGTACTTTGGCCAGTATGCAATAAACAAAGACGTCTGTGGGCTTACAGTCTTGGATAAAGGTGACTGGCTTCAAGAAATCTGAAGAATATCCTGTTTGAAAGTCATGTAGATCTCCAGAGTCAGGAGTAATTATTATAGCAGTTTTACTATAGACTTGCTATGCATAGAAAGCAATGAAGAAAACGTTGAAGGAAATAGGCCTCCCCAAAGTGTGTAGCTAGGGTCTACGTGGACCTAAACACAAGGTATCCGTAGTGGGTGTCCATAGCTGCTCCCTGGAATATGCCAACACTCTCCCTTAAGAAATCGGAGTGATTAGGGCATCCTGGGACCTTTTATCGATAATACATCAATGGGCTTTAAGCTATGTGATGAGCTGCTCGAACTGATTATTAAATACAGCTTTTGGGATGTGAATGAGAGATTCCCTGCTGTGGTACCAGCTATGCATACCTTTTAAAAGAAGACATGTAGGAAGTAGCCTGGGTTATGTGTCACTGGTCATTGAAAACTGTGAGCTAGTTACAGAAGAGCAAGTTATGTCAACGTTCTCACCCAATAAGTGTAACTTTGGCTACAAAGGTAAACAACCCTGACCACAAAACCGTCACCCCGCATGTTGTTACAACGCGGTCGTTACAACGACCGCGTTGTAACAACGCATACCATTACCCCGCAAGTCGGGGAGAAGGTGTTGGATTTAAAATCCAACACCTTCCCTACTGTCCACACAGACTGGAGTTGGAATAGTAAATTATACTATTCCAACATCCAGCGCCCCCCTCCGCAAGTCGTTGTTACGACTTGCGGGGTAATGGTATGCGTTGTTACAACGCGGTCGTTGTAACGACCGCGTTGTAACAACATGCGGGGTGACGGGAAGCGGAAAAAAGAGGCATATTTGGCTACAAATATTGTGGCAGAGCAATTGGATAAGGGTGAAAAGTCACAGAATAACAGTCCAGTCTGCTGGCATGGGTTGCATATGGACGACACTGAAAGGAGTGGAATAAAATTGGAACCCAGAGACACGCGATAGCGACATCCCTCTAGTATTAGAGGCATGATAGGCAAAATCATGCTGTGACTGACAAACTATAGAACCAGTAGAGGTCAAAAGCCGGAAACAGAACCATGACTCATATTACAAGGAGAAGGGCGGGGGCAGAGGATATCATTCTGGTTCTAGATCATGAGAATTAAAATAATCTAATTGTTGTAAAGAAAATGGAATACACAGCAGCAAGTTGGAAAAATTATAAAAAGTCACAGTGTTTAGAAATTGTCTAAGTATAGGAGGATGTTGGTCAGAGGGGCGGAGGTGGATAGAGGTCCACTTGAAAATCACAGAAGCCAAGACGCATGGTATAATTATTTTTCATATCAATTCTGGCATATTTAGGTGCTGTTTTCCTAAAAGTCTGAATCCCATATGGTACCATAAAAATATTGTAATTTCCGATGGTCTTCCCTGAATGGAAAGCACGTCAGTTTGCTGAAAATTAATTCTGAAATGTTTTTTTAAATTGAAGAATTTCTTAACCAACTCTAATAATAGTATTCCTAATAGACTTTAATATATTCAAGATGTATTCTCAACACATTTCAGAAATTAAATTCCCCTCATAGGAGGGCAATTTCATCATGTCTATCAGATTCTTTGCAAATTAAAACTCCACTGCACTTCTATTTAATCAAAAACCCAAATTAAAGTACTACATACTGTGATTATCAACCCAACCATTCAATTAGCAAGATAGAAGACAGCAGCCATGTGACATGAAGCTGCCACCATTATCATGTCAACCTTACCCACACAAACAGTTTTTTTTGTTTGTAAACAAGAAACGTATGGTCATTGCATTGAGATTGAAATTGAAACTAAAAAGCGATTAACCTCAAACTGAGCTTCAAGGCACTAACGGATCCCTACTGTTCGGTATGGAAGAAAATCTTGCACAATAGAAGTTAATTTGCGATAAAGATCCACGTTTTAAAATTCTTTGCAAATTGCACATGACCAGTAATAGAGCAAAGACTTAAAGGAAGAGAGTTCTGTAGCTTTGCCCCAGCAACTGTAGCTGATCAACCTCATCTCCGTATAGTGCGGAATTAGGGAAGGAAAATACGAAGAGAGTTGGATGGCCACAGTGATCTGGCCAAGAATACAATTTGAACAGCTTTTGGAGGCTGTGAGGACCCGACATATGACTCGCTCTATGTATGTGAGACAGGACTGTGGATTGAATTCTCTTTTCTAAGGGCAGCCAATGAGTTTGGATGACACAGATCTCTGTCTGGGCATCTGGAATAGCAGTCTAGCTGCCAAATGCTGAACCTGCTGAAGTTTACTGATGAGTTTTTTTGGAAGGTCAAAATTTAATAGATTCAAGTAGGTCAGCAGAGAGGTTATTAAGGCATGGAATACTGTCCTCATTGCCCTAAGAGGAAGAAAATCAAGTACCTTTCAAAGGTTTTTAAGTAGCCTGTAAAAGTGGATGTGACAGTAAGAATCTGCTGTTTATAAGACAGCTGGCAATCAAATTTAACACCTAGACTTCTGGAGGCCTCTACAGTGAAGAGGGATGAGCCCACTTCTGTTGCCCACCAAAGATTGTCATAGAGTTGTTTCTTTTTCCCAATTAACAATAACTCAGTCTTTTCTGCGTTAAGTTTTAAATGGTTTTTATTCGTTCATAAGGCAACTGACAAGAGGCATTGACTAAACCTATACTGGGCAGAGAAAATCCGCATAAGACACAACCTTAAATCCAAAACCTCAGACCAGGGCTGCCAGATGGGTCATATAGATGTTAAAGAGCCATGATGCAATGCAGATTCTACCTCAGTGGCATCAGTCAGAATAGCCTGATTCACATATATGGCCATGTTTAGTGTCATCTCGTTAACCTGCTGCCATGGTCCGCACATCAAAGTGGCCAGGGTACAGTTGGGTTTTGTAGTGGCGATCTAAATGAAAAAGGAGCCTGATAGATGATCACTCCAGGTAAGCAGAATGGGAGTTGCACAATTAAAATGAGATCCAGAGTGTGACCTGCCATGTGAGTGGCTTTAGAAACTAATTTAATTATGATAGGGTTGAAGCACACATTTCTTAAAAAAGCTGGTTTGCCAGACTGTGTGACTCCTCACCTATGTGATAATTAAAGTCAGAGAGAATTGTAAAGTTAGAGGCTTGATGAGGTAAGTTGATAATGAGCCTGCCACTTTTTTTTAGCAAAAGATCCCGCATAGCCTGAAGGTCTGTATATTAGTGCTCCAGAAAGAATACAATTGGGAGTTAGTTTCAATAAGTAAATGTAGGCACCCGCATTCGTGAAGTCACAAAAAGGGGTGATGGAGATAAATACGATTGTTTAAAAACAATGACATGTCCACTGCCATTCCTCTCCTCCTGATTTAGATGTAATATTGAGAAGCCGGAGGGAATTGCTTCTATTATGTAGGGCAGAGGGTGTTCCTTTATTCAAGTCATTTTGAGGAATATGGTGTCAGGATCAAGGTCCTTGATGAGTTTGTTGACCTTGAATTTGTGTTTGGGAAAGGACCATACATTGATGCGATAAAATTTGAAGAGCTCATCTCCAGTAATGGAATTGAGCTCTGTTACCGTGGGCAAATATAAACCATGTTGGGGTGGATGGTTACAAGCTAGGGTGCATGTGGGACATACAAACTCTTTTAGACTAAGGATGTCATCAGAAAGCTTACACTTACCCGTATGGTGAAATGAGAGGAGTGCCACTTTCTCGAGTAGTGGACTATATCGGACTTTGGACAGCCAGGAGGGTTGGCGCTAGGCGTGATATGGGTGTGGACGTGCGCAGACGGGCTTGCCTTTGATGCTCCAGTGGTGCGCCTGCTGTGTGGATGTGTAGCAGCATCTTTTTTGAGGCCCTCTATCCTGATGGGAGGCGTGGCAGTTGAATTAGAGTGCTAATGCGCTAATAATCTCATGAGTGTAAAAGAAGGGGAAAATTAAAAGCTTAAAAATGTAATAAACAAAAAAGCTCTCACAGCAAATTATGGGGCACTAATAAAGGAAAGGCTTCTGTCACTCATTTGTTATTCATTTTGGTGTCCCTGTGCCCTCCTAGGACACCCTTTTAATTTAAAAACAGTACTGGGGAGGGAGGTGCGCTGCCCCCTTCCCCGAGCCTTTACTGACCCAGGGGCCCCATCTCCCGGTGCCTTTCTTTTGAATTAAGGGGAGGGGACCTCGCGACCCTTCTCCCCAAGCCATTTTGGCCTCCAGGATCACATCCCTGAGGCCCTGTATTTTTTATGAGGGGGCGCACGTCCCACCTCCCCAAGCTACTTCAGGCCCCGGGAACTCCTTCCCGGGCTGCATGCCCCCCTCACCATTATTTAGTAATCGGCCCCAGAGTATAGGGTCCTTGGGCCCAATAGAGGCACAGGAAGGGGTTCACAAGCCCTCCCTTCCCTTAAATGTGGTTTCGGCCACAGGGAATGGGATCCCGGGGCCAGGAGTTGCTCGGGGAGTGATGGCCCACTCACACCAACCCTTCCTAAATATTATGAAATAAAGACCCCCGTGACCTGGCCCACCCCCAGGGTCCAATAATTTAAATAGAAAAGAGTGCTGGCCGGCGTTTGTCTTCTTTTTTATTTTTATGCCACACTCTGGCGTGTGTCCCATGTGGCTTTCAAAAAACCCCTTTTTTTTTGGGCCTCTGTTTTAAACTTTTTCTGCAGAATCTAAAAACTTGTGGGGAACATACTGGACACAAGTCATCAAATGTCACCCGCACACAGAGGTACTCTTCAATACAAAGATTTATAACATGTTCAATACTTCTACACACCTATGATGCATTAGGAAAAAAACATGCGTTTTGTAAACAATTACACCCATTAGCTGGACACAGGCTGTACAAAATTAGGTAGTAAAGTGATATGGTAGTTACCAGCCACTATGTAAACTATAAACTAGCACACTCATTGGGTGGTGTCATCAGTGATGTCATCAATGATGTCACTTGAGTTGTCATCAGTGATGTCATAAAATGATGTCAGAGAACATGTCATGAGTGATGCAATATGTGAGGTCATAAGCAGTGCATGGCGGTGAATTTCTGTGGTTTTATTTAGTTAGAAACATTAATGTTGTGACTGACATAACTAGCAAACTATAACATAACTTTAACCTTTGGTTTTTGTCAGCGAATTTCTAAGTTGTTTTTTTTTAAACAAAAACAGATCTTTTTATCACACTTAACTATAACGTTACTTTAACCCTTGGTCTTTTCAGTGAATTTCAGCCAACTCAACACTGCGCACGGCTTTTGACCGTGCTTACCATGGGGTTGGGCACAGGGCCTGCACTGAGGTCAGGCCCTGGGGCCATCCAATCTACACACAACCAACCCCACGCTGCACACTGCCTTTTGTCGTGTGCAGGGTTGGCCAGAGGCCTGGCTTGCAGCCCAGCCCTTCGTCCTGCTCTCCGCAGGCAGTCACCCAGAAGTAGCCAACCACACAGGGCCTTTGGTCATGCATGGTGTGGGGTTAGCCACAGGGCCTGTGTTGCAGCCAGGCCATGTGGCCAAACCTCCAGCAGGCTGCCAACCCCACACTGTGCACAGCTTTTGGCATGTGCAGCATAGGGTTGGCCTTTGGGACTGGGGACCCCATCCCTGGGGCCAAACATATATATTAAGAGGAGGGGGCATGTAGTACCCTCCCAGACCCTTAATTGGCCCCAAAAACCCCACACCCTGTGCCAAATGCAATAAAAAATGGGAGGGGGGCCACGCACCTTCCCCCACCCAAGCTTTCTTGTGCACCAGGGACCCTTTCCCCCAGGCCAAAATCTAAGGGGAGGGGGCATGCAGCCCCCTTCCCTTGAGCCTTATTAGGCCCCGGGACCCCATGCCATGGGGCCAAATATAATAAAAAAGGGGAGGGGGCTGGGCACCCCCCTGAGCCTTATTAGGCCCCAGGGATCCCATCCCCTGGGGTCAGACAAATAAAAAAGTGGAGGGGAACCTGTGCCCCCCCTTTCCCGATCCTTCATGGGCCCTGGGGATCCCATTCCATGTATAAAAAAGTGGAGGGAAACCTGTGCCCCCCCTTTCCGGATCCTTCATAGGCCCTGGGGATCCCATTCCCTGTATAAAAAAGGGGAGGGGGACCGTGTGTGCCCCCCTTTCCCGATCCTAGATAGGCCCTGGGGATCCCATCACCTAGAGCTATTTATGCTGCTCCCTCCAGGCGAGAGCAATCTGTTGATCTCTTTCCTTGCCCGCATCAGTGCAGGCAGGGAAGCAGGTCTCAAGTCTACTCCCAGCCAGTGGGAGCATTTTTAAAACTCCCGCCTGCTGGGAGCAGACTTTGTGTTTGCTCCTGTTTGGCTGGAGTTTTAAAAATGCTCCAGCCAGGAGGAAGCAATCATAAGTTACCCTGCCCGTGCCTGTGCGGGCATTGATACTGCTGTGTCCCGTGGGTGGGCTCCCAGGAACATAGCAAGTGAGCCGGCCATGGGACAAGGGGTCCCTGGGGTAAAAGAAAGGCTCAGGAAGGGAGGCTGCGGCCCTCATCCTTTTTTCAAAAGGTGACGGCCCTGGGGTATGAGGTCCCCAGATCCTTTTACAGGCTCAGGGAGGGGGCCACGCTGCCCCTCTCCCTTTTTGAAAAGGTGACGGCCCTGGGGTATGGGGTCCTCAGATCCTTTTAAAGGCTAAGGGAGGAGGCCCCTCTCCCCTTAAAAAATACTATAGGTCCCAGGAGATTGGGTCCCCAGGGCTGACTAAGGCTCGGGGAGGGGGGGTCAGGCACCCCCTCCCCATGTTTAGTAAATCAGGCCCCAGGGGTTGTGATACTCAGGCCAAATACGGCTCAGGGAGGGGGGCCGCGCACCACCTCCCGTTGAATGGACAATGGTCCCCGGCTGCCATAATGTTTATTTTGTCCGATCCCACTAGAGTCCTGTGAGATCGAGACAAAAATTGCTGGGTTTTTTCCAAGTGAGTGCCCATGCATAACTGGTCATCTTTGTGAATAGGCTTCTATGCCATTTGAAGGGGTTCTTACTTGTGTATGCGGGAATGGCCATCTTTGTGAATGGGCTTTCATCCCTTTCAAGAATGGCTGCCCGTGCACTTGCACATGCACACACACTGGCAGCCATCTTTCAATGTTTTTTGTGAAGCTTTATTACAGAAACATGCAAAGACTCCTCCCTTTGTGTGTGCATGTGTGTGTGCACACAGAGGTTGCCAACTTTTTTACAAAAACATTTTTTAAAAGCCTTGCGATGCCTGTCCTATTGACTTTGCTAATGCTTGTATAAATCATATTGAGACACCTCTCCTAAATATTAAAGCAGATTGTCCAACAGGTAATGGGGACCCTGCATCTTGCCTACTATACAAGGATGACGTTATTCTTAAGGCAAGACTTACTATGGGGCCGATTCCGATCTCGGTCGGAGGCGCACCCAATACCATTCGGTCGGGAAAAAAGCCATGCGAAAGCCTGTTTCCCGACCGATCCGTACAGCACACCGAGCGAGCAAGTACGATGCGCACAACAGCAAAAATCCGGCCGAGCCGTACTCACCCAAACCAGGTCCTGTTCTCCGACCGAGGCGAATCCGGAAACGCCGAATCGAGTCGCACGGAAGGAAAAATGCAGCCCCGTCCGGCCGGACAAGTACGATGCGCTTTCCGTACGCGCCGAACCCGTCGCTACGCACGGCACGTCAAAGCATCCGGGAGAGGCGCACATAAGCTCCGATTCGCGCCACAACACGATCCACGGCTACGAGGCGAACACGCCAGCGACGAGGACGACGCGAGCGACGAGGACGAGGCGAAGCAACGAGAAAGACGAACGACACGAACCAACCATGAATCCCTTCGTCCCGATCATACCAATATTCTACATTTACTACCGGAACAGGCACGGACGCGTACGGCGCAGAAGGTAAGCCAGACACCAACCACAAAACACATACAACACGTACACGACACATCACACACACACACAGGGATGCAGAATATACTTACACCAGCAACAGCAGCACCATAGGGGCGGGATGCCCATCACCAATGCCACATATGCACACAGGGGCCTGAATGCGCACCACCACCCCTACCCAGGGGTGGCATGATGCCTACCACCGCTACCACCCTCACCCAGGGGTGGCATGATGCCTACCACCACAACCACCCTCACCCAGGGGGGCAGGATGCCTACCACTACTACCACCCTTAGCCAGGGGGCAGGATGCTTACCACTACTACCACCCTCACCCAGGGGGGCAGGATGCCTACCACTACTACCACCTTCACCCAGGGGGCAGGATGCCCACCACTACTACCACCCTCACCCAGGGGGGCAGGATGCCTACCACTACTACCACCCTTAGCCAGGGGGCAGGATGCTTACCACTACTACCACCCTCACCCAGGGGGGCAGGATGCCTACCACTACTACCACCCTCACCCAGGGGGCAGGATGCCCACCACTACTACCACCCTCACCCAGGGGGGCAGGATGCCTACCACTACTACCACCCTTAGCCAGGGGGCAGGATGCTTACCACTACTACCACCCTCACCCAGGGGGGGCAGGATGCCTACCACTACTACCACCCTCACCCAGGGGGCAGGATGCCACCACTACTACCACCCTCACCCAGGGGGGCAGGATGCCTACCACTACTACCACCCTCACCCAGGGGGCAGGATGCCTACCACTACTACCACCCTCACCCAGGGGGCAGGATGCCCACCACTACTACCACCCTCACCCAGGGGGGCAGGATGCCTACCACTACTACCACCCTTCGCCAGGGGGCAGGATGCTTACCACTACTACCACCCTCACCCAGGGGGGCAGGATGCCTACCACTACTACCACCCTCACCCAGGGGGCAGGATGCCCACCACTACTACCACCCTCACCCAGGGGGGCAGGATGCCTACCACCACTACCACCCTCACCCAGGGGGCAGGATGCCCACCACTACTACCACCCTCACCCAGGGGGGCAGGATGCCTACCACTACTACCACCCTCACCCAGGGGGGCAGGATGCCTACCACTACTACCACCCTTAGCCAGGGGGGCAGGATGCCTACCACTACTACCACCCTCACCCAGGGGGGCTGGATGCCCACCACCACCCTTAGCCAGGGGGCAGGATGCCTACCACTACTACCACCCCCACTCATAGGATGGACAATGCATGACACAACCAGCACACCACAACCTAGGGAATGCAAGAAGAAGACATCCCCCAACACCATGACAAGCGTGTGTAGACTGTGTCAAATGCCTACAACACCGAACATGACTTTGAACATACAATGTGACCCCCTAGCACATGTGCCACACATATATGTGTGTGGCACCCACAATGCTAAGCAGGCCATGACCATTGTGGCAATGGGGTCCAAACCCCCATCATCACAGTGACCAAAATGTAAGTGTGGGGTCCATAGCTGAAGCACATTTTGAACATTGTGGCAATGGGGTCCAAACCCCCATCATCACAGTGACCAAAATGTAAGTGTGGGGTCCATAGCAGAAGCACATTTTGAACATTGTGGCAATGGGGTCCAAACCCCCATCATCACAGTGACCAAAATGTAAGTGTGGGGTCCATAGCTGAAGCACATTTTGAACATTGTGGCAATGGGGTCCAAACCCCCATCATCACAGTGACCAAAAGGTAAGTGTGGGGTCCATAGCTGAAGCACATTTCGAACATTGTGGCAATGGGGTCCAAACCCCCATCATCACAGTGACCAAAAGGTAAGTGTGGGGTCCATAGCTGAAGCACATTTCGAACATTGTGGCAATGGGGTCCAAACCCCCATCACCACAGTGACCAAAATGTAAGTGTGGGGTCCATAGCTGAAGCACATTTCGAACATTGTGGCAATGGGGTCCAAACCCCCATCATCACAGTGACCAAAATGTAAGTGTGGGTCCATAGCAGAAGCACATTTTGAACATTGTGGCAATGGGGTCCAAACCCCCATCATCACAGTGACCAAAATGTAAGTGTGGGGTCCATAGCTGAAGCACATTTCGAACATTGTGGCAATGGGGTCCAAACCCCCATCATCACAGTGACCAAAAGGTAAGTGTGGGGTCCATAGCTGAAGCACATTTCGAACATTGTGGCAATGGGGTCCAAACCCCCATCACCACAGTGACCAAAATGTAAGTGTGGGGTCCATAGCTGAAGCACATTTTGAACATTGTGGCAATGGGGTCCAAACCCCCATCACCACAGTGACCAAAATGTAAGTGTGGGGTCCATAGCTGCAGCACATCTTGAACATTGTGGCAATGGGGTCCAAACCCCCATCATCACAGTGACCAAAAGGCAAGTGTTGACAAAGTAAGAGGTGCAACTGCCAAACTGCATGGATGATTCCTGGTCACAGAACAACAAACACATCAGTGGCAAAGTAGTGTATGTGTCCCATTGCAACATAAATTGGGGGAGCCAAATCCTGCAGTGCAAATAAGACATAACTTTGGCCATGTGCAGACAAACAACACCCATGGGGGCTGCACCGTCAACAATCATCAATGATACAATGACAGAAGTGACCATCCGAATGCAGACCCACATATTTGCACCAATGGGCACACACATGCAGATACCCTGTGGAGACTGCAGATGTGAGGCGAACAGATACCATACCATGGCAGCAATGGGACACACAATCAACAATTAGCAACAAATGAGGGCTCCCGTCCCATCAGCCTGGTCATGGAAGTGCCAACGGAATCATCAGCACAGATCCAACACACTTGTATAGCAATGTTGCACTGACAACACAGATGAGTCCTTCCCCATTGATGCCCAAACCTGCATGTTCACTGGAGATGGCCACACGGTCAGGGAAGTAGACGAATAGAACAATGGCAGGCACAACAGATGTGCAGGGGTGGAAGCCACAGATGTGAAGTTGCCAATCTAAGTAGGAAATCTCATTGCCAAATACTGAACACATGACACCCTCAGATGCTGCTATGGATGACATGGATACACCACAGGATAGGACACATAACCCCTGGACCACATGGGTTCCTGCACAGTAACACTTCATTATCATGAGACCAAATATCACCATCACTGCAGCAAGGGCATTCTTAGCATCATCAACATCATGTACATCAGAAGCAAAAGCACTAGAGAACAGAAAGTTGCTTTATTCAGCATATGTGGCATTAAAAGTAGAAGTCCGGTAGAACATAAACAAAGGCCAATGGCCAGTCCATCAACAAAGTCACAAGTGGGTGACAGTGGCAGATGCCACCCTACACATGCCTGCACAAAACCAGGGACAATCCACTAGGAGGGGCAACCGGGGGGGTAGGCCAGGCACCGCAGGGACAGGATCAGGGCTCACCAGGAGGAAGCAGGGAAGGGGTGGTGGGTGCTGGAGAGCCACTGACAACTGCAGTGGAGGTGTCTGACATGGTGTGTGCCGGCACAACTGGGGGCATGGCTCAGATGTTGTGGGTGCCGGCACGACTGCAGTGGACCCTGCAGATGGAGTGGACAGGTCCGCCACTGCAGTGCCCAAGTCAGACAGGGTGGTAGTGGACTCCACTGCAGTGCCTACCACCAGGGGAGGAGAATGGGGAACAGGCAAGGTGGGCTGGACAGAGGGGAGGACACCCTCACCACATCAGTGGCACAGACAAGCGCAGCGGGGGTGTGGTGCCGGGAGAGCAAGTGGCAGGGGGAGAAGGCCGGAGCCTCTTGGGGATGGTATATCTGTGGGTGGGGGAACCTGGGGCAGGGTGTGGCGGGGGCACCTGTGGAGTGGGGGCCTGAGGGATGGAGGAAGGTGACCTGGTGCTTGAGCTGCAGGGCGGCGGCGGGGTCTTGCTCTTACCACTCCGGGGGGACTTGCGGGTGGGGGCCTCAGTCTGTCTGCGCCTGGGGAGGGTGTCCGGGGGCGAGGGGCACTCTGCTCCGTGTGGGGGGCTTCCTCTTCCCCCTGGATGCTGGGGCAGCTGGATCGGAGGGGAAGAGGCCGAGGTCACTGAGGAAGAGGCGCTGGGTCTTTGGGGTTGCAGGTGAGGCAAGGGAGGGTGCTTTGGAGGGAGAGGCAACTGAGGACTGCGCAGTGCCCGTGGATGCGTGTGTGTGTACCAGGGCCCCATCCCCTGTGAGTCTGGTTTCAGTCCCCTGACTGTGCGTGCGTGTGCGTTTAGTTTGTGGCGTGTGTGTCTGTGTGCTGGATGTGTGTGTGCTGGTGTGTGCCTGTGCCGGTGTGTGTGTGCTTGGGACGGGCAAGGTGCTGGGGAGTGTGGATGGAGCAGAGGCAGGAGGGGTGAGGGACTGTCTGAGGAGGGACACTGCTGCCATCAGGGAGGAGTCCATGGACCTGTTGCCCCTCTGTAGGTCAGACATGCCCGATGAGATGCCCTCCATGAACGACACCAGCTGAGTCAACAGTGCGGTGTGCGCATGGAGGACACTCAGCATGGCTGTCTGCCCTACATGGAGCTGGCGAAGGAGGTACACAGACTCCTCACTCAGGACAGCAGGGGACACAGGGGCAGGGGGTGCAGAGCCTGGGCCAAAGGAGACACGCTCCCGAACATGGGAGCCTCCACGGACCTGGGGAATGGGAGCCGATGGGAGGGCGGTGGTGGTGCTGGTGGTGGCGGGGACAGCAACACTAGCTGGGGTGTGGTGGCTGCTGACACCCGCCTCCACAAGGGAGTCATCCTCCGAGTTGCTCTGGTCCTCAGCTGAGGTGGATGGTGCTGAGGATTCCTCGGTGGGGCTCCCTCGCCCTCCGTGCCACTGGGTCCCTCCGACCACTCCTCGGCTGCTGACCCAGTCTGGCTCTCTGGCTCCTCCTGGTCCGTGGAGCTGTCCCCTTCCGTGGCCGTGGATGTATCTGCAAACAATGGGGAAACAGACAGACATCAGTCACCTGCACCAAACGCACACACCACTGTGAGCACAGCACATCACAGAGCAAGCCCTGGCATCATTAGTTGTACATTGCTAAAAGTGCCCTAACTGAACAGGAGAAGCCAATTGTCAGTCTGATGCCAAGCATGGCACTCACATCCCACATGGTCTTGCACCCATCTGTCTGGTGTCTGTTGGATTGCAACACCCCAGTGTGGACACATGCACCAAGTACACAGTAGTTGGACAGTGCAGAGGACACAGTGTGGACACATCACAGCTCTTGCCACTGAGTCAGTACAGGTTTCCGGATGAATGGGATGCCCAGAGTCAAATAGGAAATGCATGTGATGCATACCAGCGACAGACACCATGATGCACCCATGTCCTGATAGCCAGCGCCACTATGGTGTGCATGTAGCACATGTCACTCCCTGCAGGACCACAAATAAGTTGACACATGCCATGGCAGAGGCATGACTGTTAAGTCATACATCACTGTCTCAGTGATGTATGACTTGGCAGCCAGACAACAACACTATGCACTGTGTCACAATAGTAGGTCATGGGGAATGCAAGTCCTGGAGCTGCACAAGTGCACATGTACATCCCCCACACAACACATCATCTCAACCCTCATCTGTCCAGGTCACACCTATTGGACATATGGGAGACCTGTGACACTACCCTCTGAACCTGAGCCCCTCACAATTTGCTGTGAATGGGGAACAGCTGCCTGAACATCACATTCGCATACCCCAGTCTGCACGGGCAGCTGATCAAACACCTATGTGACACACAAGTATCGTCTCCTATGGTCACATCTCCAGGGGCATGCTGAGCCCCTACCAAGAAACACCCCAGCAGTCCTGGCAACTAATCCACAGCACACTGACACAGAGGCAGACACCGGAGGGGTCAAATCACTGTGCACAATGTGTCAGCTGATACACGGGAGTGGGAGTACAGAGTGCATTGCATGGCCTGGAGTAGGCATGACTGTCCTGCTCCACATGAATGAGGGATGTGCCCTGGACAGTGGATAGCTGGCTATGTATGTGTGACACACGTAATCTGCACACTCCTGGGGCACAAACATTGTTCCCACCCGCTGCATGGGCGTGTGCCACATACCCCAGGCACATGTGGTGGCTCAGCTCAGCAAGTGGACCGCATATCAAAGCAACACGCAGATCACATGTCCAAACCCAGGCGTTGTGTGAACAATGGACCCACCCATGATGCCCACAACAGAGTTAGGGAAACAGATGCTGTCCCCCACCTTTAGTGAAGCAAACTGCAAGGACACAGTCCCAAGTGACACAATTCCCTGACTGTAAGGGCCACACCTGGGTATCAGATGAGCAGTGGGCAGTGCACAATAGAGGGACATGGCTCCTGGACAACATGACTGCTGCACTGTGGCAGTTGAACCAGGCCAGAGGAGGGCACAAAGCATGTAATACAGAGTTCACAGTGCAGTCTTTGACTCACCCCCTCCTTGCTGCTGTCTGGCCTTCAGCTGCCCATCCAGGTCTGGAAACACCACCGCCAGGATCTGGAGCATGTGGGGGTCAGGGTCCGTGATCCGCCCCTCCTGCGAGGAGGCGACAGCTTCAGCTGGACCCGTGCAATCCTCCGGGTCCAGCCCCGAAGGTCCTGCCACCTCTTCTGGCAGTTGCGGATCCGGCGCTTGTAGACCCCCACGGACCGGACAGCCCGGACGATGTCCTTCCAAATTTCCTGCTTCTGATGGGCATTAACCTGTGAGGATGACAAAGTGAAAAGGCCATTACCACACATGCAACATATCCGTGCATGACACAGTTGTATATACATGTCTCAATCACAGGGGCACATGATGTACACAGGCAGTGCAAAGCTGACCATGGACAGTTTGCCAGACGTCACTACATGGTATCATTGCATGGGAAGTAAAACCATGTTCAAATGCACTGTCACTGCACCATACTTGTCCAGTGCAAGTCACTACACACTATGGGGGGTGACAACTACTCAGTGAGCCTGCTAGCCAGTGGCGTGCAGACTCTCAGCCTTGCTAGTCAGACAAAATGCACATTCAGAAAGACAGTGCACAGAACACTCACCTGCTCCCCTGGTGTCCCATACAGCTTGCTGTACTGTGGAAGTAGGCTGTCCAGCAGGGCCTGGTTCTCTTCAAGGCTGAAGGCTGGGGCTCTCTCCACAGTACGTGCCATTGCAGGGTCCAGAGGGGCAGAGACAGCAGCAGTGCAGTGGCAGATGTCGTCTTGGAGCATGTAGTGCAGGCAAGTGGGCTCTCAGGGGAACAGCCAGCAATATATATGTGCTGGAGAGGCAGATACTGTCCCTTGTGTCCAAAGTGATAGGTCCAAGTCGTTTGCATCTTCTGAATCTGGCCAATCCATGGAATAGCAGCACCAAAACACGCCCACAGCATCCTTCAAATCTTCAACTTCATGACATACATGATTTTGCAACATTGTTGTGGGTGACCAACTGATTTTCCAGCAACCGACTCGTTCGAAATTCGAAACGCGTCCGTTGCCAGGCAAGCCCATTGTCAATGGGTGCGCACCGATCGGTCCATTGCGGTACAACGCGCACAGGGGTACAACGCGTACCCGCACACATTGAAAGCAATGGGCCGGCCGGAGGCACCGATCAGTCCATTGCTGTTCAACGCGCACAGGGGTACAACGCGTACCACACACATTGAAAGCAATGGGCCGGCCGGAGGCACCGATCGGTCCATTGCAGTTCAACGCGCACAGGGGTACAACGCGTACCCGCACACATTGAAAGCAATGGGCCGGCCGGAGGCACCGATCGGTCCATTGCTGTTCAACGCGCACAGGGGTACAACGCGTACCCGCACACATTGAAAGCAATGGGCCGGCCGGAGGCACCGATCGGTCCATTGCTGTTCAACGCATCACTGTACATGTGACTGGCATATGTCAGCATGCCTGTCTCAGATGGACATATGCCAGCCACAGATAGCTCCCAGGGATTGAGGGGCACACCTACCACACGACAGCCTGTCCAAACTTTATCATAAGGCATGTAAGGCTGCATTTCCTATTGTGTGTATGTTGGTGTACATGTTGTCCTGTGGGTGTCACCTGTGGGCAGCCACCCCCAGGCTGTGCACGTGTTCATGGGGACAGGATCCTGGGTGTTACGTGTACGTGACCACTGTGATGTGCAACTGTTCATATCTGTGCATGTGCCATGGTCACATTTCACAGTGGTGTATGTGTATGTCATGTCACATACCCCGTGAGTCCCATGTGGGACGGTATGTTTGAGCCAGGGTGTCCCAGTGGCACAATAGTGATGGTCCTCCACAGTCTTTGTGCATGTGGTGTTTACAATGTCTCTGATTTCATGTGCACAATGAGAGACAGTCTCCACATCCACGTTGTGTGTGCATGGACTCTGATGTTGTGCGTGTGTGTCACAGACGTCCATGTCTGTCCTGCCGTGGCAAGTGGGGCCACTACCTGTGGGGGTCATGGTTGTTTTGCTGTGGTGTATACATGATACTCCATGTAATGCCAGTGTCCATGTGGCATTACAGGGTCCCTGGGAATGTACCTGTCGTTGAGCTGTGGTGCCTGGGGCACATCTGTCCTCACATGTCCCTGTGGGGGGTTATTGTGACACGGCAGCAGGAGATGGGAACTGTGACACGGCCTCATGATATCCAATGGGCCAACCTGGGACTAATTGATGCCACCTGTTGGACCGTGTTGACAGATGTTGGCCATGTATGTACCATACATGTCCTTCCGGTACTGCACACTTCATGTAGTTGTGCCTCATAATGATGTATGTTGGGATCTTGAGTGTGTTCAATGCCGCATATGTGGGGTGACTTACAATCTTGCTTACTTCTCCTCTGCACTGCAGGGCTCCTGCTGTCCATCGGCCATTCCCAGACCTGGCAACGATGGTGGAACGGGACAGCATCCGACGGTACCGCTTCACCAGGCAGCTGATTGAGGATTTGGCAGTGCAGTTGTCCCCACATTTGCAGCCTGGCCGGCCGTATCCTACAGCGCTGACCCCCAAGGTGAAGGTGATGGCAGCCCTACACTTCTTTGCCACTGGTACCTTCCAACATACTGTGGCGACTGCTGGTGGGATGTCACAGACCATGTTCAGCCGTGTGCTCCGCGATGTTTTGGCGGCAATGTTGCTCTTCCTGAACCGGTACATCTATTTCCCTAGACTGCGACGACTCACTGACGTGAAGAGTGACTTTTATGCCCTGGGGAGGATGCCGCATGTAATTGGCTCTATTGATGGGGCACATGTGGCTTTGGTACCACCACAGGCCCAGGAGCAGGCCTACAGGAACCGCAAGCACTACCACTCGGTCAATGCACTGGTGGTGTGTCTTGCAGACATGACCATCACACACGTGTGTGCCCGTTTCCCTGGTTCAGCACACGATGCCTTTGTGATGAGGAGTAGTCGCATCCCCAGGATGATGGCACAGATGCAGAACCAGCGTGCCTGGCTTGTCGGTGTGTACTGACTTTGTGCCATTGTGTGTGATCTGATCTGTAGTATTCCGCCCACTGTTCCAAGTCAGCTAATGTGCACTTGTCTGTCCGTAGGTGACTCGGGATACCCCAACATGCCGTGGTTGCTGACACCCCTCAGGAACCCTGTGACACCTGCCCAGATGCGCTACAATGAGGCACATGGTCGGACCAGGAGAGTGATTGAGCGGACCTTTGGTCTCCTGAAGAGCCGCTTCCGCTGCCTGGACAAGACCGGAGGGTCCCTCCCATATGCCCCTGCGAAAGTGTGCAAGATTATCATCGTCTGCTGCATGCTCCACAACCTGGCAGTGCGGAAGGAGTTGCCTCTCATCCAGGATGACAATGACCAACATCCTTTACACACCAAGATAACACATGTTATCAAAAGGGTTAAGAGGAAATATATAATGGAGATAACATCTCCCGTGTAACAACACTGAAGTCACAA